>JAEBUP010000011.1:0-1347500 GCA_023014405.1 Amanita molliuscula
CAAACTAGAGGTTTTGGTCTTTATAGAGCACTTCGAAAATTCTGCCTTTACATATTAGGGGTCAGGAATCTAGTGGTCGAAGTGGATGCTCAGTACATTAAAGGCATGCTACAGAACCCAGACATCATGCTGACAGCATCATTAACAGGTGGATATTGGCCATTCTGTCTTTTCATTTCGAGCTTGTACATGTCCCCGGGATGCATCATGGACCAGATGGTTTGTTGTGCTGACCTAGGCAGCCAGAAGATGAGGTTGTGATGAAGAAGCTGGAGATGCATTCAACAACTGGATAGACAATCTTTATGGCTTTTACATTTCATAAACCCTTCACCTGCCACATTTTCTATTTCCAAACATATGCCAACACCACGTTTCATACACACTCACTGCCTTGGGCTTTGCTTACTGCTGTCTGAACCACCAGTTAGTATATTTGCTTTGACATCAGCTGAGGAGCCCCTCGAATACGACAAGGTCCCTCAATTGGAGGCAGTGACAAGGGAAGATCTTCGGTTGCCCCTAGCTCTCCACTTTCAACGATTCTATACTCAGGGGCTGTGTACTACAGTGTTGTAGCCTACAAACCACCTAGAGCCTTAAGGGCCCTAAGTCACAAACCAACTCCCTACTTATACTGAGTCTCCTGGTCTGTGTGCAGCTAAAACCCCTCATCCATAAAGGGGGCACAGCAACAAACTCCACTTGCATCTAACCTTATACATGCATGCCCATATGCCATCCTTGGCTCTGCAGTCTTCTATGTTTGGTGTCTTAACATTCCACCTGCTGCACTGGCACTCTCCCATGAGTGTGGCATCACCATAGATCCCTATCAGAGACCCACCATCCTGGCTCAGTGTCTTGCTGACCTAATTCTTTCCTGCACACATCAGGCTGCCATCATTGGGCTGTCATATTCCATTATAGTGACTTCAATCTTCATCTGCTGCTGAGTTCTAGAGCCTTATCCCCTGTCCATAATTCTTGAATAAATAGGGATAAATCCCATGAGCCTTCAATCCACTGATCATGTGCATAAATAAGCACAGCTGCATAGTTGTTAAGTTGTTGTTACTGTTATGTCGGTTTTCCATATGCCACCAAGGGTTCCTGAGCCTTCTTAGAGTTATCCTGCCAATGGAAATTGTTGGCTCCTATATGGTCCCTAACCCCATCCTAGGGTTGCACTTAGGGGCTCCTCTCCAGCTCGTAACAGCAAGTGCATAGGCTTAAAGGACACTTTCAACTTGCAGCTGCAAGAAAGGAGCTTTCAATGACAAAAACTAGAGAAAAAGTCCTTAAGAGAAATCAGTTCATCTCTAATATGTAAAGGAGTTTATACAGAGGACACAAGGAACTTAATACAATTGCTAGTCAAAGCTGGCTGCTCAAAAGATTACATTGGTCATGTGATATGTGCTGTTCTCAAATCTGCAGGCATCACAACAGCTGGATATGTCAGTAGGAGAACAGTCTCCAGGGTGCTTTTGGAAGGATGGGTTGCTTCCCAAATCAACTAGGATATGAATGCAGAAGGCAGAAAGTCAGTTTCTTTAATTAACTTATGATTGATTACCTTTAAACATAATTTATTTAGCTATTGTTACAACGTCTTTTTCTTATACTTACCTATTACAATACCTTTCTTCACTTCGTCGCTACCACTTTGATACCTGTTTCGTCCTCCTGAACTGCCCTTTGTTTTAATTCCTTTTATATTTCCTCATTGTTCTCCAGACAGTATATAAACCCTCGCATTGTACCGTAGTTCTTTAGTCCAACTTTAATTGAGTATTGTCCTTTACGGAACAACCTCTCGCTCTCATCCTCTTCATCACTCGAGCTGTCTTCGTCGTTGTCCAGTACAACGTCGAACCGCACCCTTGTCTAGTGACTGGGATTAGACTAGGATTCTAGTCGTCACTATTGACCCAATAACGAACCAAGGGCATTTGATCCTAACACAAGTGGAACTCACCAAACCACTTAGTGCATCATCACTATGTCTCGACAACATAGATCCGAAACGACCTGAAACCAGACTCTCTAACCAGAGACCACCAAACGATTCTTTCTCTTTAAAGGAACATATTATCTAGAACAACAGGAGCTCTTTTTCTCGACACTAAATAGCGTTGGGAATTTCGAGGAGTAGGAAAGAACAGAAAACACCCCCAGTACCTAACGAATACTTTGAAGGGGATTACATCGAAGGAGACGAACACTCACTACCCGGAAAACTTTGGGTTGAGGGAGAAACGAACAAAGGAACCAGAAGAAGAACTAGAACTATATTTCGAAAGACCAAAGAACCCCTTTGGTGGGAAGAATACTGTAACGAGGGAATTTTGATTTCGACGGTACCGATCCATACTACTCTCTCTCTGAAGCATCCATAGCAGGGTGGAGAATGCCTTTCCTAGAACAAAAACAAATCGAACACGAGCTAGAAAACCCGAGACTGTGAGGCACACATCCTAACGGACATTTTTAAATTTTTATTCTGGTGTCGGAAACCACCAAAGGAAGATATAAGACAGTGGGAGACTGTCATAGGAAGCTGGGGCAACACTTCGCATGCATCAAGGCATGGAAGCGTGCAGAAGACTACGAGACGATGGCCAGTCAAGGAGCCATCAGTATACTAGGAAGGAGGTGACACCCCTAACGTTACAGGCACGTTATGTCAGCGTCACGAGTCACTATCAGGATATGGTATGGATACAGCCACAGGGCCAGACAGGGCCGAGAGTGCACAGGCATAGAGATCCAAAGTCATTATGGACACAGCCACAGAAACCCCTATGAGGGATTAGCTCAGCACCTGCCATACCAAGACTCGAGGGAACTGATTAGTCAAGGAGCACAGCCACGGGACATATATGGATAGATGCATCGCGGGACCAAGACCAAGGATCGTTTAGCTATACAAGGAGCGCGCAGCAATGGCAGCTCTAGGCAACAGGTCTATGAAGGGTCCAGAGAAGTCTAGACACAGGCACAGCTCAGACGAACCCAGGACAACGGTACAGGGAGAAGGTCATCAGACCAATAGCAGAAATGCCGCATGACGATGAACACGAGGGGTAGCGATCATACTTAGTGCTCACAGCATATGCCAAGAAGGAACAGTCAGCTGATAGGACATCAGACACAGACCCGACAATAATCTCAATAGCCAAGGAAGGCATGAGTACAGAATAGGCCAAGCGGCATAGAAGGATAAATGCGCGCTGATGGGCACCAAGAGTTGGGACAGTTTAGAGAAGTCCCCCAATAGATCCAGGCATGGCTAAAGGCAGCCAATAAAGGATAAAGTCATGTGGGAGGATCGCGCTCATATGTGCTCACATTGGATATGGCACCAGACAATAGAGATGGGCGCTGGAACACAGTAAGAGTGTTATTGGTCTAAGAGAAGTACCAGGGGGGTTTCCTTACTAGTATATAAAGACAGACGATTGTAGTCTTGAGTCCTTAAGACTCAAGATGGTTTCTCTCTCACTAGGAGTTAGTTCTCTCTAGTAGAACCATTCTTGTAGTATCATAGGGCTTGGAATATAGCCTGTGTTTTCGTCTCCAGACTAACAGTCTACTCTGTGAGGCTTCTGGGTTTGTTTATGAGTGAGAGCTCGTAACAGAGACCTGAAACAGACACCGAAACTGACACAAACAATCGTCTCCAGACTAACAGTCTACTCTGTGAGGCTTCTGGGTTGTTTATGAGTGAGAGCTCATAACATAATCTTGAGTCTTTCTATCTCTACCCTTCTGTGCCGTCCAGCACCGAGCACGCCGCTCGTAGTGCTCCTGACGATCAGAAGCCTAGTTTTGATCTTTTGGGAGGGTAGTAATCCGCTAGAGTCCCGGAACCTCTCGTCGACTACGACATACTTTGACAGCTATAACCCGATTATCCCGGGGCTGTTGGCGACTCCAACTTCGACAGACCACTGTCAATGGGCACTGTTTAAGTGTCCTCAATACGCCCACAGGGGCCTGGCGACAAACCCAATCTTGGGTAGGCTACAAAACATTACGGACGAGAATACTAGTTCACTAGGGTGAAGCGTAGGCAGGAGACCATAGACGCGCCCTGGGTTTAGTATACTGTATTTGCGGAAAAAGCTCAGGAACGAGCGAAGAAATTAGTTGGTACCACATATCAAGGCTGATCTCAAATTCCTCGCATACTCCCTGTACTAGCACCCCTACCTGATTTCAGGGTGATAACTAGGCACAAAGATAGCGAGGTGAAGTGCCGGGTGTGCCCAACTAATAGCTTGCAGACATACCGACCAAATCGAAAACTCAAGTGTGGGCGCAACCGGACCACATTGGGCAGTGACTATGCCAGGATGGATAGTTCACGGATGAACAGACAACAGTACTCCCGAACTGAGGAGTATCTATAGCAACAAAAGAAGAAGCCGAGAGAGAACAGATCTATGTCCGGTGGAGGGCCTGGAATAGATTGAAGAAGTAAAGACCCTTGTTCATGTCGTAGGATTGCGACGTTAAATAAAGTACCAAGAGAGCAGTGTGGATATGTGTCAATACTCTCGACAAAAAAGGAGTCAACAGGAAAAATGGGATTATGGCTCTAGAGATTATGGAGCAGGAACCTGGGGGGAAGGATGATGATGTCCTGTCCCATGAACTAGCGAAGTGCCAATGATGAGCATAGCTAGAAGAAACTGGTGGAGGAGTCAAAAGAATAAGGCTCAGCCAGAAATACAAATAACAAACGAATCCAGGAAAACAAAATCCCATCCAATAGAGACGACAGCATCACACTTGCGGGGCAGCACATAGCCCAGTTCCAGGAAAAGCAGGCGCCACAAAGACCGCTCATGCGAAGGTCAACGCATGAAGAAATAATAGACTAGGAAAGGACTTCGACTATACCATTGAAGGTAGAGCGCCAGCTCCTGCTCTGGGTAGCGAATGTCAAGAAATAAACAAAGCAGGAAAAACTGCAAGACAAGTAAACGTCATGTCGACTCCACAGGAAGTAGCCCTGAAAAGAGTGCGACGTCGTTGAGGGCGCGACCATTGAAATAAAAGCTCTCAAATTAGAATCATAAAGGCAGCAGGGGCACTCGTTTAGGGCCTCACTGTTTTTTCAAACACTTTCACCGTCGAAGGGGAACGACGGAAAACAATGCCTCAAATGCGTCTCAACCTTATTTGGCCCCGTAGCGCCAAGCATGCTTGCTTGCTGTTGCTCACGGTGCTTTAAAAGGACTTCTCGGGACGCACATGGAAAAGCAGGCGCCATAAAAACCGCTACAGCGAAAGCAATCCCGCTTAATGAGGACAGCAACACTTTCTCGACTCAGCACTTTGTGCGCCGCTTATACCAGTTAGGGTTCTGGTTCAAAGAAAACTCAAATACACTCCAGAAGGCGATCAGACACAATGTCTTGTTGCCATCGCTCATGGAGGAATGGAACGAAGTGGAGCTCCCCTCGGATAGGGTTAGAGTTCACTTACGTTCTAGAATGGCCCAGCTTGATAAAAGGCTGATGGGTTAAGAAGCCGACTTAGGATAAGTCGAAGATGGTTGGAAAACTGAAGTTTAAAGGAACAACCATATACTAGTGGGACTAGGATAGTCCATGTCCGGAGCTATACAGAAAATTTAGCAAACTACCCGGAGCTATATGATTAGGAATTTAGCAAGAGAATAGGGCACTACGTCATACGGTGTCTATTCAACATAGTTGATGTCGGATCAAAGCAATCAATGGGGCTGAAGATCTTGACCAATAGGGACAATGCCTTGAGGAAAGGGTTGTCTAGGAGCCGCATCAGATTTAGGCTCGAGAGTTTGATCAACCGAGGACGAGTCACCGGATCAATGGGATCAGGGACTCAGGGATAGATCAGCGGGAGAACCAGCCGCTCTAACAAGTTGGCAAGTTATAGCAGAAGACCAACTGCGGAAACAAATGGGTATGAAGATGACCCAACAAATCTACATAGGCTTGCTCAAGGGCAAGTACCTAGATGAAAGGGAATCAAGAAAATCTTGGCACATGTCAAGAAAAAGAGCTGGCTTAGTAAAGCCGAAGATGGTCAAGAGAGCCAATATATAGGCAAGGCCATACTAGTAGAACCGGAATGGTTCATAATAAGGAAGCTATACCAAAACTTAGCAGCGGGAGACCCAGCCGCTTAAACAAGTTGGTAACAAATGGTTCTTGAACTTCGGATGGAGGATTCCCGAATCAGGAAATTGCCAAATACAAACCAGGGGGGAAGGAGGAGCCTAAACCCGCACCTGGGGGGAAGGATGGATTGCCTGAAGTAAAAACAACAACCAGGAATCAAGAGTTTAATCAACAGTGGATGAGTCGCCGGACATGGGACTCTGGGAATAGATTGGCAGGAGTACCAGCTGCCTTAACAAGTTGGGACCCCAGTAATGCGCTGGGTAATCAAAAGCAACATCTAAAGAACAAAAGCCACAAGTGGTGGCACTCTCTCAGTTAGAAGAGATGAGAAAACTTTGGAAGCAGTAGCGGACTGCTTGGTTAAAACGTACCGAAACAACTCAAGGTCTATAAGTACACAGATCTTAGAAAAAGGAAGTTATCGGAGGACGATTGATAGACACCTTCAGGATCCACCATCGAGCTTGGATTAAAGAAGGATGCAACGACTTCAGAACACCGAGGGAGTGTTTACAATCAGTAAAAGGAAAGAAGTCGGCAGTTCAGGACCGACGAAAAGAACGAATGTGGCAGCAAGGCCACCAAAATCGATGAAAAATGGGAATTTTTTTTTCGGAAGCTTGTTCTAGCTTCCTCACATTACAACGCTTGGTCCCCTTAATCCAGGAATACCACCGTTGGTTGATTCCTGGGGCTCTGGTGCTGTTGGGGTGAAGGATAAGGAGGGAAAGGAAGTGACCTCAGATGAAGAGGAACGGATACCTTCCCGGAATAAAGGAAAGGGAGTGACCTCAGAGGAATGAATGCCTTCCCGGAATAAAGGGAAGAAGAATAGTAACCTCGAAGAAGAGGAACAACCCTCAGTCACGAGGGCCTTCCCCGGAGAGCGAGCAACATAATAAGGAGAAATTAAAAACAGAGAAATTCAAAATTTTGGCCATTTTATTTTTGCAAAGAAAACATCGATCCCAGTAAAGCGCTGGGTTATCAAAAGCCCGATGGAAGGCACTGGATCAGCAGGGATGGCAGTGCGAATACCCCAGTAAGGCGCTGGGTCACAAAAAGCATAAATGCATCAGGGGGGAAGGAAGAAACCACATTACCTGGTGCAAAAAGTCAAAGGCACAACGGATCAAGTTATGGACATCCAGTGGAGGACTGGAAAATCAAAACTCAAATAGGTCAAAGGAAGACACATCTTAGGTTCTCGGGACGAGAACCCTTGAGGAAAGGGTGATGTTAGGAACACATCCTAATGGACATTTTTAAATTTTTATTCTGGTGGTCGGAAACCACCAAAGGAAGATATAAGACAGTGGGAGACTGTCATAGGAAGCTGGGGCAACACTTCGCATGCATCAAGGCATGGAAGCGTGCAGAAGACTACGAGACGATGGCCAGTCAAGGAGCCATCAGTATACTAGGAAGGAGGGTGACACCCCTAACGTTACAGGCACGTTATGTCAGCGTCACGAGTCACTATCAGGATATGGTATGGATACAGCCACAGGGCCAGACAGGGCCGAGAGTGCACAGGCATAGAGATCCAAAGTCATTATGGACACAGCCACAGAAACCCCTATGAGGGATTAGCTCAGCACCTGCCATACCAAGACTCGAGGGAACTGATTAGTCAAGGAGCACAGCCACTGGGACATATATGGATAGAGGCATCGCGGGACCAAGACCAAGGATCGTTTAGCTATACAAGGAGCGCGCAGCAATGGCAGCTCTAGGCAACAGGTCTATGAAGGGTCCAGAGAAGTCTAGACACAGGCACAGCTCAGACGAACCCGGGACAACAGTACAGGGAGAAGGTCATCAGACCAATAGCAGAAATGCTGCATGACGATGAACACGAGGTAGCGATCATACTTAGCGCTCACAGCATATGCCAAGAAGGAACAGTCAGCTGATAGGACATCAGACACAGACCCGACAATAATCTCAATAGCCAAGGGAAGGCATGAGTACAGAATAGGCCAAGCGGCATAGAAGGATAAATGCGCGCTGATGGGCACCAAGAGTTGGGACAGTTTAGAGAAGTCCACAATAGATCCAGGCATGGCTAAAGGCAGCCAATAAAGGATAAAGTCATTGTGGGAGGATCGCGCTCATATGTGCTCACATTGGATATGCGCCAGACAATAGAGATGGGCGCTGGAACACAGTAAGAGTGTTATTGGTCTAAGAGAAGTACCAGGGGGGTTTCCTTACTAGTATATAAAGACAGACGATTGTAGTCTTGAGTCCTTAAGACTCAAGATGGTTTCTCTCTCACTAGGAGTTAGTTCTCTCTAGTAGAACCATTCTTGTAGTATCATAGGGCTTGGAATATAGCCTGTGTTTTCGTCTCCAGACTAACAGTCTACTCTGCGAGGCTTCTGGGTTTGTTTATGAGTGAGAGCTCGTAACAGAGACCTGAAACAGACACCGAAACTGACACAAAACAAATGGCAACCAACGTTGAAACCACTGATGCCCCCAGGGGAGACATCAAACCAGTCTCAGCACGAATTTTCACAGGAGATCGAACCGAAGCTAAATCATTCATCAACTGGTTTAGCGATTTCTTTGCAATAAACACCCATAACTATGAAGGGAAACACGAAAAGAAAATCAGATACGTCCTCCAATGCCTAGGAAAAGAACTGGATGACTGGAAGGAAATAATCCGCGATCAGTTAGATGAAAAGGACGAACTCACTTGGGAAAACTATGACACCTTCGTCAAACAATTCATTGATGATTGGGGAGAAGTCAACACAGCAGTCAGAGCACTGAATGAGCTCACTAAATTACGAGTCGGAGGAGAGATCACCGTCCCGATCTATGTCCGAAAATTTAGAATGCTCATAGGATCCTCTGGACTAACCGGAATTACCGCCCAACTCCAGGCATTCGTCCGAGGCCTACCTACCACCATTGCTGCCGAGATTCTTGAAGGACAAGGCAATTTTAAAACTATCACGGACGCCTACAAGAAAGCGGAACAACTCAAGGCAGCATGGGAAATGATGAAAGTGCTAGGGAAAACTGATACAGGGCGTCGATTCAATAAAACAGGAGGATCTAAAACAATCAACGCCATGCCAGCTGGACGCCTCACTGATGGACAACGAGAAGAATATATGCGTTCTGGGAAATGTTTCAGATGTGGAACCATCAGTCACTTATCTCGAAACTGCCCAAAGAAGGATGCCACCAGGAACCCGCCCTCTTCAGGACGATTCACCAGAACAATCACCGAAGATAATGATACCAAGAAAATTCGCACTATGATTGCAGCTCTCAGTACGGAGGAACGAGAAACTCTCCTCACTAACCTTGAAACTGAGGGTTTTTAAAGCGGAGGAACCAGAAAGCGGTTGGAACCTCCAAGAATGATTATGGACAGTTAGCACTCAACTCTGTAATAGTAAGATCGAATAATAATCAACGACTCTCAATAACTGTCCAATCGCCCAAATTACCCGCTGAAATATCTGCCCTCGTTGACTGTGGAGCAGAAGGAAACTTCATTGATGAAACTATAACAAAAAACATGAGCAAGAAACCACTAATTCGACCAATACGAGTTAAGAATGCCGATGGAACAGTAAACTTAAATGGAATGATCACACATAAAGTCAAGATCCCCTACCACATCGGAGATCTACAGACCAAAATGAACTTCCTAATCACCAAACTAGGAGATCAAAAGCTTATACTCGGACTTCCCTGGCTAGAAAAATACAACCCGGCAATAAACTGGAAGGAACGAACCCTTCAGCTCGATTACCAACCAATAAAACAGACAGAAAAGAATTTGGATCAGGAAATCGAAGAATACTGGATTAGGGTCAAAACTTCGGCATCACAGGCACTAGAGCACACACTACGAAAAGAAACCATAACGACTTTACCAAACGAGTACCAAGAATGGAAATCTACCTTCGAAAAAGCGCCTTCAGAACAATTCCCGATCAGACGCACATGGGATCATGCAATTGACCTCAAAACCGGATTTACCCCAAAAATCAGCAAAATCTACCCACTATCGATAAAGGAACAATCATCTCTTGACGAATGGATCACCGAACAGCTAGCCAAAGGATATATTAGACCATCCAAATCCCCACAAGCCTCGCCATTTTTCTTCGTCGCAAAAAAGGAAAGTGGAGCACTCTGGCCATGTCAAGACTACCGATATCTGAATGAATGGACGATAAAAAATGCATACCCACTACCGTTAATCCCTGATCTAATGACCAAGTTATCCGGCGCTCAATATTTCACAAAACTTGATCTCCGATGGGGATACAACAACGTTCGAATAAAAAAGGGAGATGAGTGGAAAGCAGCCTTCATAACAAACAAAGGACTATACGAACCAACAGTCATGTTCTTCGGCCTATGCAATTCTCCATCCACTTTCCAGACAATGATGAACGAATACTTCCAGGACATGATCAATGAAGGATGGTTAATCATTTACATGGACGACATTTTGATATGTGGAACAACACCCGAAGACCTAGTAAACCGAACAAAACATGTCCTAAAACGACTGAAAGAAAACGATCTATTTCTCAAACTCGAAAAATGCAAGTTCTGTACTCAGGAAATCGAATTCCTCAGAATGATCATTTGACCTGGAGAGATAACAATGGACCCGATCAAACTGGCAGGAATAGCAGATTGGCCAACACCAACAACGGTCAAGCAAGTACGATCCTTCTTAGGATTTGGAAATTTCTACCGACGATTCATTGGAAATTTTGCAACCCTTGCTCAACCACTTATTGATCTCACAAAAAAGGATGAAACGTTCCTTTGGACGCCAGAACGACAGACGGCATTCAACAACCTGAAAAAATGTTTTATGACAGCCCCTGTACTCCGAATGCCAGATGTCACCCGGCCATTTATCCTGCAAACCGACACCTCGAATAAAGCAACAGGAGCAGTGCTAAAACAAGCCAATGAAGCAGGACTTCTACACCCCTGCGGCTTCATCTCGCATGCCCTGACCACGACAGAGCAAAACTATCAAATTTACGACAGGGAACTACTGGCAATTGTCAAAGGACTTGCGGCATGGCGACACCTTCTCCATGGATCACCCCATACCACTATCGTTCATTGCGATCACAAGAATCTAACCTTTTACCGAACCCCACAACACCTTACCCCCAGACAAGCCAGATGGTCCTCCTTCTTAAGCAAATTCGATCTCCGCATAGAGCATGTTCCTGGGACTAAGATGTTTGAAGCAGATACCCTATCTCGAAGACCAGATCACATCGGGACGGACGACACCCCTGAAGAAACCACAGTATTACCACCCGAACAATTCATCAGGCTTATAGCAGATGACCTAGCAGAGAAGTTGCACAAAGGAATGACTAAGGACGACTTTGGACGAATATTAGTCGAAGTAATCCGAAATCATCGGGCACCACCAATAAAGTCAAAACTGCAAGATTGGACATATGCCGATCACATAGTACACCACCAAGGAAGACGTGCAATAGGAACAGCCTTCATCGAGCTACGCAAAATCCTCCTTTTTCAAACGAAAGTACCATCACTACACCCAGTATATAAAAAACGGGACAGCCCCGGCTCTACAACAACAACTGACACCATCACTAGAAACCGATACAACAGAGAAGCACGAAGAGCGCTAAACTTGTGGATTATAGACCGATTAAGGGACCTAGAAGCGACAGGAGTGACCTGCCTACACCACGAGGCGTTATTCCCTGACAGAATCGACTTCCCATCCAGAGGACCGCTAGACTTTGACCTACCCCCAAACTACCTATACATCCAGCATGGAGGGATACCACCTCCATACCCGAGTCTTCCACCACCACCCCATTACCGTAACTTCGAATGGGAACCCGGATACCCAATGATCACAGGTGTCATCCATCATACAGACTACGGCACGATTACACATCGAATCCCACCTAGACCCTTACACGAACCATATGTGACGGAAGAGCCTCCCACACGACCCAATACCCCTAGACCAGAACCATTAGCCGATCAAATCTTATGAAACATCCTCCCCGCGAATGCAGATGACTCGTTTTGGGACATAGAATATTTCGACGAGGCTCACCTATAAGAACAACGAAATTCCCACTTCCTAGCCTTCCAACTAAACAACACACGCGCAAGAATGTTCTCTCTCGTCGCCATCCTCATCACCCTCATCTTCACCTTCTTCCCCTCCATCCTCATTGGTGGACTCATCCTCGCCACCCTCCTCGCCACCCTCGCCCTCGCCTATTCCTTCCCCGAGA
Source organism: Amanita molliuscula (assembly GCA_023014405.1). Lineage (NCBI taxonomy): Eukaryota > Fungi > Basidiomycota > Agaricomycetes > Agaricales > Amanitaceae > Amanita > Amanita molliuscula. Next base: position 12,479 of record JAEBUP010000011.1, read on the forward strand.
AGCTCCCTGAGTTCGACGTCTTCACACTGCCCATCGAGATCTTCGTTGAAACAGAAACAGCGGTCCACGTCGACAACGACCTACACATTCATCTGCCCGAGCTCGCCAAAGAAATGCCCACTGAAGAAGAACTTACCCCCGCACCCACCCCAAAATCAAATCCCCTTATCGCCACTGCCTCACTCGAAGCTTCATACCTTACGGCCAATCTCTGGGACCTCTCCGCCCCGCTTGGAGCCCTCGTAGGACTCACCCTCACCACCGACCCAAACACGATGACCTACGCCGAGCAAGACCTCGCGCTTCGAGAACTTCGCCAATTGAAAGTCACCCTCAACGCCGTACGATGGCATGTAGACTCGGCGCAGAAGGACGTCGAAAACATTGTTCATTGGTGCGAGTCTAGGGCGGATCATGCCTGGACTACTCAAGGATGGCCCTGAGAAGTCGGTGACTTCTCGCATAGAGAGGGGGTAATGTTACAACGTCTTTTTCTTATACTTACCTATTACAATAACCTTTCTTCACTTCGTTGCTACACTTTGATACCTGTTTCGTCCTCCTGAACCGCCCTTTGTTTTACTTCCTTTTATATTTCCTCATTGTTCTCCAGACAGTATATAAACCCTCGCATGTACCGTAGTTCTTTAGTTCCAACTTAATCGAGTATTGTCCTTTACTGAACAACCTCTCGCTCTCATCCTCTTCATCGCTCAAGCTGTCTTCATCGTCGTCCAGTACAATGTCGAACCGCACCCTTGTCTAGTGACTGGGATTAGACTAGGATTCTAGTTGTCACTATTGACCCGATAACGAACCAAGGGCATCGATCCTAACAGCTATGACATACAGCACTGATGGCACCAGCCATTGTAATATCAACCACATCTCTTGTCATGTGAATTATAAGGCTGAAGATTACAATGGTGATGGTGCCAATAAGCAAGCTACATGCTTTCTTGGAATCATGGCATCACTTGATGGCACAAGTGAGCAGTCACTGAATGACTGGGACAAAACTTTGGAGACAATCACAGACTTATTCAATAGATCTCCTTTGGGATAACATAATGGAAGTATTATCTGCACAGTTGACTTATTTGCCAAACTTGCTGGCATGCTTACAGACCATTGTGTGAAGGAAAAAAAGGATGTTGCAGCATTGGAAAGGAAGAAGATAGAAGCAATGTATCAGAAACTTGGAGAAGACACTCTTGTTGGTTCAACAAATGCAGAGTTATTGCCAAAGTTCTTAGAGGCATATGATCAGATGGTTAAGGACAGGTTGGTCAAGATAAATGGAAAGCTTTACATGAACAGGAACAGAAAGAGAGAATAGCTAGGATGACTGAAAAAGCCATCATTGGACTTGGAAAAGATGCATATGAAATGCTTTCAGATGCTGAGAAAGAGACCCTCAGGCTTTTATTTGGGCTGGGTGTGGGTGCCACAAAGACCTGAATACAGTCAAGGCTGGCTACACTGAGATGGCTATGTGGTGGGATGAAAATGACATTACACCACCAATCCTATTGGCAAACAGGGACAATGCAGTTGTGTTGAAGGAGATCTCTCATAACCAGGATGCTGTAACTCCAGCACAAGAATGCATTTGAAATGACTGCAAAGGGTGGCATAAAAACTGCACAGATAGCTGGTGCAATACTCAATCACAAAGATGATAAGAAAGGACATCATAATCAGTTTTGTTTTTGGTGGGAAAAGGAAACCAAAGTTGAGTTCACTTTCCCTGACACCTCCAACACACATTATCAGTCATCTTGTGAGGCTGCTGGTGTTTTACTGGTGCACGAGGAATTAATCCTGAAATATCTGGAATTTTCTGTCAATAAAAAGCAGGCAAAGTGGTTTAGTCACATGGAAAAAAATCTACAGGATGCCTTACACTGCCAAGCAACATTGACAGAACTTGCAGTATTAGCCATTTATGCCCAATCTGTTAGTCATCCATATATGAATGAAATTTGTGGAAAGCAGAGTAACATGCTGGATATGGGCCCATTTCATCATAAAGTCTATGCTCATATAAACAGTATTGCCAGAAACCCTACATTTCTGATTGGTCCTGATGTATCTCATGAAAAGGGTACAGTTAATGGCTTACCTTGGAAGTCACCTGAAGTTATCAATGCCATACAGAAGATGAAACCAGACTTACCTTACTTACAACCACTCTTTGTGAGGTTCCCTAAGGGTGCTGCTAGGGGATGGAAGCACTTCACATCAGAATTTGCACCAGGTGGTTTAATTGATAAAGCAACTACAGTTGAAAAAGACATGGCACAGCTTCCAACCACAAAGGAGCCCTTGGTTCATTTAGGGTTTTGATGAGGAGGCAACCACAGCTAACTGGTCTTCAATATAATGCACAAGCAATGTTTCATCACAATGAAACCCAGGCATTCATGGAAGCAAAGTTTGCTGCACTTGAGGGTTTCAAATTTATACACCAGGAAGCCTGAGGGCTTAAATGTGTTGACAGACAAAGAAAATTTGAGATAATCAACTTTGCAGAAGAAAAAATAGCAAGGAAGCAGCAAGCAGCACAAGAATGACAGGAGAAAGTTGCAAAGAATGCTGCTAAGATTGCAAGTATCACACTCCTTTTAGACAGAGATGCAGTGGTAAAACTTGCTGGAGAGAATCTCAGGAATCAATTTAGTGCCTTCAAGGTTGCAGGTGCCCCAAACATGCAAGATTTGACCAAAAGAAACAAAGTTGCAGATCTCAAGAAGGCATTGCAGGATACTGTTGATATGTATCATGCAGGTAAATGGGACCCTTATAAAGGTCAGGAGGAGGTAAATGAGGAAGGAGAAGAGATTTTTGACTTATGGGAATTGAGGGCAACAGTGATGATGAATGGGAAGATTTACCTGGGATGTGATACAATAATGTCATCATGGCAGGCTCCTCAATCCATATCTCAGCACCAGACTTTGGATATATGCAGTATATACATTATAGTAATTGTATAGTACCATGTGGAACCTGAATTGACACTTCAGGGACTATGCTTTTCTCAAATGTCGAGTGGGTCAACATTTGTGACACAGGTGGGATGCGCCATCCCCCTCTCTGGCACTGTCAAGTGCGAAATATACAATGATTGTGCAGGCTCCAGAGCCCGCCACCTCCTCCAGACTGACGTCTCCTTCATTGGGACTCCCTGTCATGCCCAACCGTGGACAACAGACAAGCCTACCCCCCAATGTGGGGTCTGCCTCAGATGGGGACACACCTCTCACCAGTGTGTCTCCCGGCTTCCCTGGTGCGCATTCTGTGCCAGCAACCACCCCTCTTCGGCCCACAGCACCGCCGCTGCCAAAAGTGAATCCCTGCTTGCCCTGAAGTGTCTGAACTGCGATGGCACCCACTCCGCCATATCCTGATCCTGCCCATTCTATGGGGCCCATTTCACACCCAAGCCGCTGGCTGCCCTTGAAGCCCAGCACCTGGAATGTGTCAAAATACATCGACTTGTTAGGTCTCACCAGCGTGCCAATGCACGCCTTACCTGTCACCCGCCCAATCCCATTGAGGCCTCTTAGAGGCCCCCACTAGTTGTCCACAATATGAGTGCAGGTCTAGATCCTGCCACTGTATGTAAATAAGTTCCGATCGCCCTTTGGTCCAGCTTCACCTCCCCCGTACAAAGTAGTAACGTTTAGTTTGTCCTCCCCTCATAACTGGGGTCTATGTGGTACTTAGGTCGCTACAACTAATACATTTCTATAATAAATAAAAAAACATTTGTGACACATTTTGTCACACGCGTGACGTCATGCCGTGGACCACGTGTCAGTGATTGTTAACTTCTTGTGCATGTGCTGTGCGTCTCTTGCCTGGGCTGGAGGTAAGTTGCATGCAGCTCCAACACGAGGCATCCTCTCAACCTTACTCATGACTTTTACATATTTGATCCGAAATTTTCGTCGCCGGATTCTTCTCACATCCCTTACGACCTGCCACCTCATCTCCAGCGATCAGATACCATGACGCGCTTTGGAGAGTTCCAACCACTTTGTTCATACACCCCGAGTTACCCATGGTGTAATCTTTTCTATCGCCAGGTTTCCCCCCCCCCATCCTCCCGTCCGTCCTCGTTCTCACATCCTGCTTCCAGCTTCTCCGGTTATCCCCTCAATCCCTGACGGGGTTGTCCCTCGATACCGTCTCGGCACCCGTCGGAGTCAACCCACAGTGCGGAATACCTCGGGTAGGGAGCTATGGATCGGTGGGGAACGTTGCCAATATCGCTGTATGCAGCGCAAGTATCCTCTTTGTCGCTCTCCTTATATTTCTATGTAATCGTCGGAAAGCAGCGGTTGGTGCGTCACACATGTACTTTACCCCCCTTCATATTTGTTGAAAGACTACTACAGGCCGTATTGAGTTTCGTTCCTTCCTGTTCATGTACCTTTTTACTCTACCATTCCAACTGCTCACGACTGGATCGCTCCTGCAACAAGGTTCAACGGCACTTGTTGTATTGACTGCTCTTCACGCCGCCTTCGTCGCAGCCTTTTTCTGGGCATTGCTGGCCAACGCCATTGTCGCCATGCAAATCGTGGATGACGGAACTCCAAGCAGCCTCATTGTTCGTCCAATGAGTTCAACAACAACAAAACGTTGTCGCTAACCCCGCTTTTCTTCCGCAGCCATTTTACATATTTGCGGTCGCTTTTATCTGTGGAACCACCTACATATCGCTTGACGTGGCTCTCGGAATAACGGAAACCCTTGGTGGGCCTTCCGAACCCGTGGAGTCAATACGGAGCATCCCCTTGTTCGTCCTGACGAGCATATGGCCTGCAGCGTGAGTCGTTTTTTAGAGTTTGTGGCGATGCTTGAAGCTTGATCCCACGATCTATTTTTTTTCAGCGCGACGATTCTATATCTGGGTATAATGACTTACGTTGTCCTCCATGTCCTGGAGGAAACACGTCCCATGTTCTTTTACCTGCTTTCAATGGCGCTCTTTGTCCTCTCTCAGCTAGACTTCTTTTTGCTGAGCCGCGTTATCTGCAAGGTATATATATGTCAAGCGCGCATATGTTGACCTGACAATCTTATCAGGGTTCCTCCCACATCATCGATGGTTCATTTGTGGCTACAATACTCGAAACGGCTGCCATCGGCGTGCTGTATCTTGCGTGGCAAAGTGTAACAGAAGGTCAGTCCAAAGCATAATATAGCCGTCCTTGAGCTTGCATAAAACGAACAATCATAGGTTCATGGGAGGAGGATACATATTACAACTGATGGACTCCATATTGTGTATATTCCCAGGCGAAATATCACGTAGCGTACTCATTACCATCAACGATTGCAGGTACTCACCGTTGTGTCTTGGACTCATTTCACTTGTCTCCGCTGGTATACCGAATCTGCTCTAATATGAACCAGATATCTTGTAGCATTGTAGGTCCGTCCGCCGCCTTATGTGTATGTGACGATAGACAATAAAATGAATATCGATTTGGTCCTAGCGCGTGGCGTGATGGATCTTCGATTCTTTCATTAACCATCCCTTAGGCATTATTGTCCGACTGCCTTGTTTCAGCCTGGAGTTTTCCGCAGCTGATCAAGTGAAAGCCAGATTGGCCGACCTCTCATCAGTGTAGGAGCCATGCTCATGGTTTGACGGCAGGGCCACGAACTGCGATGAAAACGGACAAGGACTTACTGTTTGGGAGTAGTCGGCCTTTGCCGACCACATCGGAAGTTGATGAATGTCAGACGATTCTTGCGTGTAATCTTTGCTCGGCATGAATACCTCAAGGTCTACGAGAATGGAGTATGTTTTTACTGTACCTTGATATCCTGGTTGTTAGTGGAAGCGCGGAGGCCGCCGGCGTCGGCTCCCACGTGGGGCGGCCGTACTATCACAGCCGCAGCTCCAAACGCTCCCAAATGTCCTCTGGCCTTTCTCGCCGTCGTGTTGCCAATGCCTCCTCATCCCACGACGACGGCGAACATGCCTCACATTCGCGAAACGGCAGTCTACGTGCAAACTCGCCACCCGCCAACCACGCGGCAGCCACCCACGCAGGTTCTGCTTTTCAAGGGGGCAGCCGAGTCGCATTTGACCCACGGGATCTGACGCAAGACGCTTCAGAAGAGGCGAAAGTGGGAGGGAAGATGCCTAGGCTCACTATAATGGAGGAGGTCCTACTCCTCGGCATCAAGGATAAGCAGGTACGGAGTCGCATGGCATGAGCAGCGGCATGCATTCACGGGCAAATAGGGATACCTTTCATTCTGGAATGACAATATATCGTATGCCCTACGAGGCTGTATACTGATAGAACTTGCTCTGAGGCGACGCATCGCATTAGCGAAGGACCCCAATTCGCGGCGGACGCCGTTGGCGGATAGGGTGGTAGAGGTGGTAGACGACCGGCACACGGGAGAAACGATACTAGATGAAGCTCTGCGGATGATGTCGCAAGAGCATGATAAAATCAGCATTACCAGTTGGATCGATCTTCTAAGTGGTGAGTTGCCAGGCGAATTGTGTCCTGGATTCCATGCACTGAATGGATGCTATTTGCTCACGGGAACGCTCATTCAAATGTTATGCAGGAGAAACATGGAACGTGTTGAAAATTGGATACCAACTGAAGCAAGTACGAGAACGACTAGCAAAAGGCCTCGTTGACAAGGGCGTTCTCCGTACGGAGAAGCGCAATTTTCTCTTGTTTGACATGGCTACACATCCTGTTGCAGATATACGAACCAAGGAAGCCATTGTCAACCGGGTGGTCAGCCTCCTAACCTCCACCACGTCTGCTGTGCCACCTTCTGCACTTGATAAGGAGGGCGTGCAGTGCCGAGTCACGCGAGCGGTTTGTCTAGTCTGTGCTGGATATACAGCTAGTGTGCTGGACAATGCATTCGGCCGACTCGGATATGAAGAGCGGGAGGCTGCCTTTGCGCGAGCGGACGAACTACTTGCCGAATTCTCATGCTGGCCTTTGGGTGGCGGTGATTCTTCGCAATCGTCCACATCAAGACGGAGACAGGCGCTGGCGGCGGGTCGCATCGCCTCAGGGTGCGAAGCGAACGGACGCGAATCAGTATTGGGATTAGTTTCCGAGGTGCGGAAGGAAGCGATTGCCGGGGACGAAGATGTCGGGTTTGAGCTTATCGCCGGCGTCCTCGAGGTGCTTTCAAAGCTTGACTCTCTGCTTTAATTGCCTTTACCTGATGTGATGCTGTTTTCTCCATTGATACATTGAGAGAATATATTAGTCAGGGTTGTCATTTGACAGACATCAGGGGGTTTGCACGGTCTCTTCAGGGCTCGTGGACCGAGTCGCCGATATTGATTGTCATGTGGAAACTGGAAACTATATCTCGGCTGCTCCTTTCTCACAGGCATCAAAAGAAGCTCATCCGTGTTGCGAAGTTTTCGTAACTCACCATGGGCATCTTCAACGATGATGTCGATCCTCTAGGCGTGTTGCTACTGCCGCCTCCCAGCGAGACGCCAGAGCAGAAGCTGGCCCGCGAGGAGAAGGAAGCGAATGCGAAGAGGATCAGTGACAAGATAGACGAGGATCTCAAGCGAGAAAAGGCCGCTCTCAAGAAGCAGCAGGTGGTGAGAATCCTATTACTCGGTCAGGCAGAGAGTGGTGCGTGCGGCGCCGCCCCCCCAAATTCGTTTGTTGACCGCTGTCCAGGAAAATCAACCACACTTAAAAGTAATGCACGCTTGTGTCCCCTTTCGCGAATTGACACGATTTGTTTTTGCCAAAAAAAAAAAAAAAAGACCTCCGAATGAAATACGCTCGTCAAGAATGGGCTCAAGAACGCGCCGTGTGGCGTTCCGTGATTCAACTTAACCTTATACGGTCTATTCTTACCATTGTCGACACGCTCCGTGAAGAACTGGACAGCGACAGAGCGACGCTCGAGGGACAGGAATCAAGTCACGCATCGTCTACTACGGGTCTGACTATTCGGCTCCCGGAAGCCATCCGCGCTTACCTTTTGAGACTCGGGCCGCTTCGGATGGTCGAAACGGAGCTGAAAGCGCGTCTTGGCGCCGCATCCGAAGAGGTGCGCGCGGATAACGTCGACGGCGGAGACCTACACGTCGCACCCTTTGGTCGTCCCCCGCGCCCTCGCAAGGAGTTTGGCGTGAGGAGATGGAATGACGTGTTGAGTGCCGTTTCGAGATCGGAGCATGCAGGCGTGGGCGCTCATCAGCGCCCTGCGTCCAAAGCTGGCTCTTTGGACAAACCCGATCAACCGACGCAGATTATCGCGAGCTGTAAAGAGGATATGAGATCCTTGTGGATGGATTCATCGGTCCAACACGTGCTGAAGAAGAGGAGAATCAATTTGGAGCACGCGGCAGGCTTGTAAGTTTTTCGCCGTCGTGACCGTCTGACATCTCCATCACCTTCACAGTTTTCTGCCAGATCTCGACCGTGTGGCCAAACCAAATTATCAACCGACTGATGATGACATTCTTCGAGCCCGTCTGCGGACAGTTGGAGTGCAAGAGTTTAGGTTGCCGGTAGAGAGTGACGGTAAAAAACATATCATTATCACCGACTTTGACCTTTTTGTCATTGGTTGACGTCAACTCAGGATCGCGAGACTGGCTCTTTTACGACGTCGGTGGAGCAAGAACGGTCGTACGTCCATGCTTTTTTTGAAAAAAAATTTCCATGTGCTTGATGCAGACCACAACGCTTTCCCAGAGGCATGCATGGTTACCCTTTTTTGACAACGTCAACGCCATCATATTCCGTAAGCCTGTGTTTATTCCCATCAACCTGCCTCTGAGTTCCTACTCTACCTAGTTGCTCGTGAGTCATCAGCCGCCCGCAACCATCGTCGTCATGGTGACCTTGTCCACCAGCCGTTTCCGCATTCGATGAGCACCTGGCAGAGGACGTCAAGGTGAACCGGCTGGAAGATTCCTTGCTTCTATGGAGCGCCATTTGCGGGTCGAAGCTGCTCGAAAGGACGACATTGATCCTGTTCCTGAACAAGTGTGATATCCTCAAAAAAAAGCTCAAAAGCGGAATACAGCTCAGCGCGTACCTGTCCGGCTACGGCGATAGGCCAAATGATGCGGCCGTATTTGTCAAATGCATGTTTTGATCAGATATGAAAAATGGGGGCAAGAGTTCGCTAAGTTGCTTCTATTGCAGATTTGAAAAAAAGATTCAACGAGGCATTGCAAAAGGCCTCTCCTAGCCCCAAGCGAGCAAGCTATTTTTACCCTACTTCTGTTATTGTGCGTCATCGCGGGCCTCCCTTTGTTTCAAGAAAGTGACTGACTTGTTGTATGCAGGATATGAAGGCAACTGCCTCCACGCTAGTCGCCGGTACGTACCTCGTTTGGTTGACCTCGGACGACATTAATGGTGTTCCGCAGTCCGAGACGGTATTCTTCGCGAACATCTTCGGGACGCAGAAATGGTGGTATAGATTTTCACAGAGCGCTCATTTGTATTTGGCCATCCTCTTATTGCTACCATCCTATTGGAATGTAATCATGTATGTAACCGTCCGTGTAACAAGGCCCCCGCCCCTCCTTTTTTTTTTTTTTTTGATGAGAATGATTACTTATTCCCTTCCATTACGACTGTAACCCGCTCATCCTCGCGGCGGCAGTTACCCCTTTCGGACCAAGGCTCACCACCCTCATCCTCTTCCCTTCCTCATCCTCCTCGCCTCTGCGCCACGCCTTGACAAGCGCCATCGCCTCGACAGGCTTGACCCCATCGTCTCGCGTCCCAACCGTGATATGAAGCCGGCACCGCTGGTCCTCCGTTAGACTGGCAACAAACGTATCCACGATGCCATCCCCATTGGCGTTATCATCGGCAAGGTGGCGGCTGATGGTGATGCTGCCCACGACGAGAGCCATCACCCTCGCATCCCACACCACATGCGTCAGATGGAGAAGCCAAACCGTCCCGCCTCCGCCGCCCACAATGGTTTCACACCGGTCCCAGAGACGTCTAGCGTCCCCGTTTTCCTCCTGCTCCACCTCCTTCTTGTGCACGATCGTCACGTGTGGCTTCGCCACCACCCGAGCACGGGTTTTGAGGCCATTCCACAACGACGCCACCGGATCCACACTAGCCGCATCCGCATCCGCACCAACCAACGCGGAATCCAACAGTTTTTCAATATCCAACGACTCGGGCAGGAATCCATAATACCTCGCCGGCTTCGGCTTCGGCTGCGGCTGCGGCTTGAGCTTCTTGTCCGCCTCCTTGACCGTATACGCCGCCGCCTTATCTATACCTTGCTGTATCATCTCCTCGCTCGGCATCGGGAGCTCGAGCTCGGCCACGACACCCTCCACCGCCCGGCGCACGCTCTCTTCCAATCCGTCGCCGAGGTGCATCTCGATGATCCCGTCCACCTCGGAGGGCTGGAGCTCCTCCCTACCACGGATAAACTTCCAGACCACGTCTTCGTAGGTCTCTCCTTCTCCTTCTCCTTCTCCCGCCTGTACAGCCGCCCCCGGCGGTTGAGAGGAAGGAGGGGGCGCGTCGGGGTGGGCACGTAAGGTTTGGTGGTTGGTGCCTCTTTCGCGCACGCGGCCTGCGCAGATGCGGAAGATGTCGGAGTAAGGCTGGGAGGACAAGTCCCAGTAGAGGGCGAGGAGCCGGACTTGGGTAGGCGGTGGCTCATTCTCTCCGGTCTCGTTGGGGGGTTGCTTCTTCTTGTGATTCTGCCCTTGTCTCCTGACGAGCTTGTTCGATTCATCGCGGAGCGCGGTGCGATGGAGTCGGAGGTGGTTGTTCCTGTCGATGTATAGGTTAAATAAATAAAAACACTACGTGTATACTAAATAGAATGGAAGGGAAGACATACTTGTCTGCAATGACGACGTCACACGTTTGGAGGAGGTTCATGACGTTCTTGACAAAAACGGGTCCTGGTTTCTTGGAGGCGCGGACATTGTCGCTTTGGGCATGACCGAATCCGAATATATGCGCCAGCGCGACGGACACCGCCGTCTTGCCGCAGCCTGGAACAGCGACTGGTACGATGATCGTCTTGCCAAACGTTTCGACTTGCGCCTTGGTCTTTTCTTCTTCTATTGTGTCCTTCCCCTCGCTGGATGCAAGCCAGTCGAGAAACATCTCCCTTGTCTTGATGATACCCTTGTTGTTCTGGTAATGATCGAAGGCCTGCGGGTTCCGGTTGATCTCCCTGATGGCCCAGTTGACATAAACGCTAGTCTCTGGCCGGCGCATCTTGGATTTGGGCAAGTTTCTGGGATTCATGCGGCCCGATTTTGATTTCATGGAGAGCAGAGACTTGGTCACCTCTCTCCAGTCGCGGTACATGAGGTAAGGCTCGTCAAATTTGATCTTGAAAAAGAAGGTGGAGCCGGGGGAATAAGGCAGCAAGCCTGTCTTGGAAGACGATGCTGCAGGCGGCTGTGTGATGTGGGTGCGGACGACGAAACCTTCCAGGGGCTCGCCTTGCCACGTGCCAGTTCTGCGTATCTCATCGGTGAAGGCACGCACTTGTGGAATGGAGTCGAGAGTGGTATATTTTGTCTTGACGAACCCCCATTCGTCGGCAAACACCTCGACCGTCGAGGGGGGAAGGGTATGAAATTCCGTGGTGCATGTGTTGATGCCGTGAAGGTACAGCCCTCGTTTGTCGGGCGGGTATGGGAGGACGTGTTCCTCGAAAGAGTCATCGCAGAGCTGGCAGCACGAGTCAGCTGCATGCGTCAGAGGCCGTTCAGATGCAACAGTGCATTACCTCTGAGATGGCGGTCCAGTTGTTGTCCCACAGCGTTTTGGCGAGGTCCTGCTCTGTTTTACCTTTCTGCTGGAGATGGCGTTTCAGCCATGCTTCGCCGACCTGGGCGTGGCTCTGTGCCTGGCCGGCAACGGACCCGAGGGAGTGCTTGGAGGTGACGATGATGCTAGAAGGACCGAGAGCACCGACAAAGATGATGCAACCGTTTGATTTGAGGGAGAGCGTGTAGGGTGGACGAGTGTGCGACTCGAGAAAGGACCACTGGGTGGTTGTGAGGAAGGGCGCGGCCAGGAAGGAAGGAAGGAGCGCACCTCAGTCCAGGGCACCTCGCCGATGTTGAAAAACTTGTCGTAGCCTCGTGCGATGATGCGATCGTGCTGGGAGAAAAGACCGCGTGCGTAGGTGGGGAAGGGGGACGGGATGTCGTAGTACCTGAACTCGTTCATCTTCCAGCTGACGATGGGCGCCGAATGGCCTGGAAGCGCATGTTCGACGGCCTTGACGAGGCGAGGCGAGCGTGCAGCGAGGGCGGCGAGGGCGGTGAGCAAGTCGGCCATTCCGGACGCTCAGGCGCTGCGAGTCAGGCTCGGACGCGATGCTCTTCGCCAACTTCAACCAGGACTTTTCGTGCGTCTCGGTCGGCACCCGCAGCGGTTATGCCATCCTCAATTGCGATCCATTTGGCCGCGTTCTCTCAAACACAGACGGTGCTCGTGGCATCGTCGAGATGCTCTTCTGCACCTCGCTGCTCGCCCTCGTCGGCGCTCCAGACCTGCCCCAGTCCAGCCCTCGGAAGCTCCAGATCGTCAACACAAAGCGTAAATCTGTCATATGCGAGCTGCTCTTCCCCTCCTCCATTCTTGCGGTCAAGATGAACCGCAAGACCCTTGTCATCGTCCTCGAGACGGAGATATACATCTATGATATCTCAAACATGCGCCTTCTACATGTCATAGAGCCCACATCCAATCCAGACGGTTCGTGTCTGATCCTTACATACTTAGCACCGCTGCTGACTTTCCTCTTCAGCCATCTGCGCGCTCTCTCCCTCCGCGGACAGCTCTTATCTCGCCTACCCATCCCCCATTCCCTCCTCCTCCACGCCGCTCGCAACAACCTCCGCCTCCGCCTCCTCGTCCTCTTCTGCCACCTCCCCATCCGGTGACGTCCACATCTTCTCCACCCGCTCCCTCACCGTCGTCAACGTCATCCAGGCTCACAAAGCCCCCATATCCTTCCTCTCGATCAATTCCACCGGCACCCTCCTCGCCACGGCCTCCGATAAAGGCACCGTCATCCGCGTATGGGGTTTACCGAACGCAGAGAAACTCTACCAGTTTAGACGAGGAACTCGCGAAGCCAAGATTTACTCGATTAACTTTAACCCCGTCTCGACCCTCTTGGCTGTCAGTTCCGCACACGACACAGTACACATTTTCAAGCTCACATCTCAGAAAGGCTCCAACAGCGTTTCTACGTCCTCCTCCGGTTCGGGTGCGACAAGCCCCCCAGAATCAGTCGACAGCAGGGAAGACTACGAAGGCGGCTACGAGGCGATTCTCGAAAAGGAAAAGAAGAGCGTGTCGTCCATCCTCAGGCGCAAGTCGCTACAAATGACCAAGAGCCTCGGACACTCGATGGGCGAGTATCTCCCAAATACGCTGACGGAGATGTGGGAGCCTGCCCGCGACTTTGCTTATCTGAGATTGCCTACCAGTGGTACACGCACGCTCGTCGCACTCAGTCCAACCATGCCCCAAGTCATGGTTATCTCATCGGAAGGTTACTTTTACTTGTACTCGATCGACCTCGAGAATGGCGGTGAGTGCGCTCTCATCAAACAATACACGTACGTTACCTGTCTCTCTATCTTTTCTCACACACAAATGCTGACTGAACACTTTCTGTTAGCCTCCTTGACTCTGTGGATGAGACGGCAACTGCTACTCATTCGCCAGCCATACCCCCAGTAAGTGGATCCCGAGAAATGGTGAAGGCAGTCAAGTCTAGCAAAACTTTGAGTGGAGAGATGCCCCCTCAGGCTTGAGCCCACCAGACATATTTTCTCTCAGAGTTTGTATCCTTGGTACAGTTGTTACATTGTTGGATTTTTTTCATGTGTTTGTCATTTCATGTTACACCCATTGACTAAGCCTGAATGTTATGTGGCACTTTATTCTGCACTACTATGTATACATAAGTTTTGTGGTGATATACAGTATATCTTGATTATCTCCAGTTTTTCATCATCACATTATTCCACATTGTCAGCTCCTTTGTCAAGGAGCAGCTTGACAATTTCCCTATTGCCCCTCTCTGTTGCAGCCTGGAGTGCATTCCTATAAATTCCACCCTGAGCATTGACATCAGCTCCCCTGCCAAGGAGCAGCTTGACAATGTCAAGATTGGCCCCAAATGCTGCAGCTTGGAGTGCATTCCCATAATATCCACCCTGAGCATTGACATCAGCTCCCCTGCCAAGGAGCAGCTTGACAATGCCAAGATTGGCCACAAATACTGCAGCCTGGAGTGCATTCCCATAAAATCCACCCTGAGCATTCACATCAGCTCCTTTGTCAAGGAGCAGCTTGACAATGTCAACATTGGCCCTAAATGCTGCAGCCTGGAGTGCATTCCCATACTCTCCACCCTGAGCATTCACATCAGCTCCTTTGTCAAGGAGCAGCTTGACAATGTCAACATTGGCCCTAAATGCTGCAGCCTGGAGTGCATTCCCATATTCACCACCCTGAGAATTGACATCAGCTCCTTTGTCAAGGAGCAGCTTGACAATGTCAACATATGCTGCAGCCTGGAGTGCATTCCCATATCTTCCACCCTGAGCATTGACATCAGCTCCTTTGTCAAGGAGCAGCTTGACAATGTCAAAATTGGCCCCATCTGCTGCAGCCTGGAGTGCATTCCCATAAAATCCACCTTGAGCATTGATATCAGCTCCCCTGCCAAGGAGCAGCTTGACAATGTCAACATTGGCCCCATATGCTGCAGCATGCAGTGCATTCCCATACTTTCCACCCTGAGCATTGACATCAGCTCCTTTGTCAAGGAGCAGCTTGACAATGTCAACATTGCTTCCATATGCTGCAGCCTGGAGTGCATTCCCATACTCTCCACCCTGAGCATTGACATTAGCTCCTTTGTCAAGGAGCAGCTTAACAATGTCAATATTGGACTTATATGCTGCAGCCTGGAGTGCATTCCCATACTCTCCACCCTGAGCATTGACATTAGCTCCTTTGTCAAGGAGCAGCTTGACAATGTCAACATTGGCCACATATGCTGCAGCCTGGAGTGCATTCCCATACTCTCCACCCTGAGCATTGACATCAGCTCCTTTGTCAAGGAGCAGCTTGACAATGTCAACATTGGCCCCATATGCTGCAGCCTGGAGTGCATTCCCATACTCTCCACCCTGAGCATTGACATCAGCTCCTTTGTCAAGGAGCAGCTTGACAATGTCAACATTGGATTTATATGCTGCAGCCTGGAGTGCATTCCCATACTCTCCACCCTGAGCATTGACATTAGCTCCTTTTTCAAGGAGTAGCTTGACAATGTCAACATTGGACTTATATGCTGCAGCCTGGAGTGCATTCCCATATCTTCCACCCTGAGCATTGACATCAGCTCCTTTTTCAAGGAGCAGTTTGACAATGTCAAAATTGGCCTCATATGCTGCAGCCTGGAGTGCATTCCCATACTCTCCACCCTGAGCATTTACATCAGCTCCTTTGTCAAGGAGCAGCTTGACAATGTCAACATTGGCCCCATATGCTGCAGCCTGGAGTGCATTCCCATACTCTCCACCCTGAGCATTGACATCAGCTCCTTTGTCAAGGAGCAGCTTGACAATGTCAAAATTGGCCCCATCTGCTGCAGCCTGGAGTGCATTCCCATGAAATCCACCTTGAGCATTGATATCAGCTCCCCTGCCAAGGAGCAGCTTGACAATGTCAACATTGGCCCCATATGCTGCAGCATGCAGTGCATTCCCATACTTTCCACCCTGAGCATTGACACCAGCTCCTTTGTCAAGGAGCAGCTTGACAATGTCAACATTGGCCCCATATGCTGCAGCCTGGAGTGCATTCCCATATAATCCACCCTGAGCATTGATATCAGCTCCTTTGTCAAGGAGCAGCTTGACAATGTCAACATTGGCCCCATATGCTGCAGCCTGGAGTGCATTCCCATAAAATCCACCGTGAGCATTGACATCAGCTCCTTTGTCAAGGAGCAGCTTGACAATGTCAAAATTGGCCCCATATGCTGCAGCCTGGAGTGCATTCCCATAAAATCCACCTTGAGCATTGATATCAGCTCCTTTGTCAAGGAGCAGCTTGACAATGTCAACATTGGATTTATATGCTGCAGCCTGGAGTGCATTCCCATAAAATCCACCTTGAGCATTGACATCAGCTTCTTTGTCAAGGAGCAGCTTGACAATGTCAACATTACCCTTCCTTGCTGCAGCCTGGAGTGCATTCCCATATAATCCACCCTGAGAATTGACATCAGCTCCTTTGTCCAGGAGCAGCTTGACAATGTCAACATTGGCCTCATATGCTGCAGCCTGGAGTGCATTCCCATAAACTCCACCTTGAGCATTGATGTCAGCTCCTTTGTCCAGGAGCAGCTTGACAATGTCAAAATTGGCCCCATCTGCTGCAGCCTGGAGTGCATTCCCAAAAACTCCACCCTGAGCATTGACATCAGCTCCTTTGTCAAGGAGCAGCTTGACAATGTCAACATTGGCCCTAAATGCTGCAGCCTGGAGTGCATTCCCATAAAATCCACCCTGAGCATTGACATTAGCTCCTTTGTCAAGGAGCAGCTTGACAATGTCAAGTTTGGCCCCATATTCTGCAGCCTGGAGTGCATTCCCATAAAATCCACCGTGAGCATTGACATCAGCTCCTTTGTCAAGGAGCAGCTTGACAATGTCAACATTGGCCCCATATGCTGCAGCCTGGAGTGCATTCCCATATTCTCCACCCTGAGCATTGACATCAGCTCCTTTGTCAAGGAGCAGCTTGATAATGTCAACATTGGCCCTATAGTATGCTGCAGCCTGGAGTGCATTCCCATACTCTCCACCCTGAGCATTGACATCAGCTCCTTTGTCAAGGAGCAGCTTGACAATCTCAACATTGGCACTATATGCTGCAGCCTGGAGTGCATTCCCACACTCTCCACCCTGAGCATTGACATCAGCTCCTTTGTCAAGGAGCAGCTTGACAATGACAACATTGGCCCCATCTGCTGCAGCCTGGAGTGCATTCCCACACTCTCCACCCTGAGCATTGACACCAGCTCCTTTGTCATGGAGCAGCTTGACCATGTCAACATTGGCCCCATATGCTGAAGCCTGGAGTGCATTCCCATACTTTCCACCCTGAGCATTGACATCAGCTCCTTTGTCAATGAGCAGCTGGACAATGTTAAGACTGTCCCCAAATGCTGCAGCCTGGAGTGCATTCCCATATCTTCCACCCTGAATATTGGCATCAATATTTGTTAAAAGGTGCTCTGCAACTGTTTTGAGCCCAAGCATTGCAGCATAGTACAGTGGATGGGCTGTATTGTCTCTTTCTAATCCTGCCCCAGGGTATTCATCAACTACATCATATAATCTCAGCCAATTCCTAAAACAATTCCTGCTTTGGAACATTGAACTTAGCAGGTCTTCTATACTACAGTCTTTGCTGCTCATTTGATAGTGTCTATACCAGTACTCTGCAGCATACTTAGCTAGACAGAACTCTATGAATACATCTGAATTCAATTTGTCTTGTTCTATTTGTAAAAGGTATGACAGGCAAAATGATGTCATCAGTGCATGTGCAGAACAAAGGTCTGATATTTTGAGTGTATCCTGTCTTATCATCCTTGGTGCTTGCAGAAGATATTCCTTTACTGATGCATGGGCAAGTATTACTGTCTCATCTGCTCCTCTTATCACAAGACTTGAGCAGACTTCTAGCACATCCTCTGGCTTTGACAAGGCCTGCTTGGGATCAAAAATTTGCTTGGATTCATGAAATGTCACAGTTGACATAAGTTGCTGAAATGTCATTGGTTCCATTGCATGCACAAGCCAATGAAGAAGCATTCTGGCATTATGTATGTCTTGGTCATCAATTCTTTGAAGAATTTGGTCATATATTCCTTCCAGTGTCTAGGAATGTTGTGCAAAACATCATCAACTGCCTTTTGGCTTCGACACTTTCTAAGTCCATCCATCTGGCAGGCAGCCCAACGGAACCTATTTATCATTAGCTAATATCCTGCCAGGTTTGTCATAGCACACACATTCCATTTGCTCCTTGCAACAGCACCTCTTGTATGTTATTATCCACAGCATGAGACCATCTTTTGAGCTTGTGGTCTGCCTCAAATGCATCATAAATGTATCTCTTGATATCCCCATTGATGAGGTCTGCAGAAAGAACTATCTCCATGGGAATACATTGCTGCATAGATGCAACTATTTTCTGTTCCCTTCTGCTGCTTATTAAAAGACAACAATGACCACATATCTGGCTTAGGACTTTCCACAATTCATCATATTCTCCACATTCATCAAGAGCATCAATGATAATGTAGGCCTTTTCAAAGCCTTGGATAAGTTTCAGAAGAACATCCAATAGTTCCAAAGTTGTAGGAGTATGGAGCTTGTCATTTTTGTGATAAAGCTCTTCCAATACTTTGTGATTTTTAGATCTTGGAGTTAGTGACATAACCAAAGCAACAAGAAAGCTTCTGACTGTCTGCTTTGCATAATCATTGACATTAAAGTAGAAATAGGCCAAGCCCAAACTAGACTGTTTGTCATAAACATTTTTGATGTCTTGTATGATAATTGAGCTTTGTTATGTAAGCAACTGTTAACAGGTCAAAACCATGAAATACCAGATGACTGTCTTCCCACAACCAGCTATGGAGTATCAACAAAAGGAAAGGCCAGCAGATTCAGTATTACTTACAAATTCCATTAATCCATAGGAACTGGTTCAAGCCCTTTTTCCAACTTTCATATCTCTCATCCTTGAGAATCCAAAAACCACAGTCCTTGTGATGCTTCTTCTGAGCATTGTCATGATTGACAGAAGAGTCAGGAGGTAATAGCCATTTCTTGTATTTTCCTAATATAGGTCTTAAAGTTGATCTTGTGGCATATGTGGACACTTACCTTAATCATATGAAAATAGCAAGACAGGCCAAACAAGCAACATGAATAGAACATACCAATATCATCCTCAGAAACAACTAAAATGTGATTTGTTAGTACAGAATTGAAATTGGAATATCTAACACACTCTTTACTTCAATCTAATGGGATATATGTCAGGAAAAGCAGAGATTGATATACTTAGTACAAACTTGTTGATTGACTGAAGTGAGATATAAGTTGTAAACAAATCCTTCACAATGGATGCTACTTGCCAATAGTTTCATTCTGATCATGATTTTGTCAATTAATACAGACAGATAGATAATGATATATACATAATCACGTCCAATGGCAAAGAATTTCCCACCAAAAGTGATGAAACGATATGCAGCAGCAGCAAACATGCTCATCGATGGTGGCAGTGGTAAAGCAAGTAAGTTGTGTTACAAGTCACAGACAAGTGTCACATCGTGACACGCGAACATAATTCATAATTATCAGGACTTCCGACCAGTGATGGACCTCTCGTCCACTTCGCTGCGAGAAATACTCAGGCAATGTAGAGTAAATAGTACTACTACTTACTGTCTAAGAATGCTCAGCCGGACAGAAGAATCCACGTAAATCATATTATTACATGTCATGCCTCAGTTCTAACCATCATACTTGTCAGGATTGTCACCGATCTTCCCTCAAGCTAGTAGCCAATGGACTATATCTCCCCAACACGCCGTCCGAGAGATGGGAATAGCAATGCCATGTTCGGACTATGTGTTCCGAACAGCCATCACAGTTGCCAGTGCTCTTGATCTCGAGTGTAAGCCATGGCGTTCGATTACATGTGCTCCGAACTTACCCAGAGATATAGATAAATCATTAGGCGGATTACCGAATTTTCCAACGCATACTACCCAACACTAACTAACGGTACGTAGCTTGAGATACCAATCAACCACTTGCTGATGTATTTGTGGTTATTCCAGTTCATACGCTTCATCTCCGCTATTAAATGTTTTCCAGTTATTTATACCGTTACTAATTGGTTGCACGGGCGATACCGGCAGCTTTGCAAGAAGCCATCATTCGTGGATGGAGCTGGGACTCGGGAATTGGCCCACTCCCTGCTCGCTATGCGTATGTGTTAAAGATGAGTTGCTGAAAATGGCACTGATCTCGCGATACAAGATATAGTGCTCTTTTATCTCGCCTATAAAGTCCCCTGCCCGCTTATTACCCAACGCCTCACCATCGTTAATGTCATCTAAGCCAACGAAGCCTCCATCTCCGAATTTCTCTTCATCAACTCTACCACCTTCATTCGCGTATTGGGCATCCCAAACACGAAGTGGACCAGTTCAGGCAGGGAACGCGAGAGGCCAAGTCTACTCCACGAACCTTAACAACTTTAATCTCGGCTATCAGCTCCCCACATGACGCCATGTACATGTTGTCCTGGTTAAACATGCACATACGAATCAGTATTAAATGTTCTTTCTGCGACTATCGCCAATTACTAACCACTTCAAAGTTAGTTTCTTCAACGAACGATACTGCTCATCCGGTGGTCACATCGACTGAAAGTGAATCCAGGAGCAGTCAAGGAGGCGGAGTTACACAGGGCTTCCGTCGTGAGGAAGTTCTAAAGGCATATTACGCCATATGCACAGAACCTGTTGTTTCCGGCAAACACTTTGTCTTTTATCGAGAGCTGCAAGAATGAGTTGGCTTCCTAGAGTGCAGCGCAGTCCCGCGGTCAAGGGAGATCTTGCCCAACGCATGGGCACATTTCATGCATCGAACGTGGGTGCTTGGGACGAAGAACCCAGTCCATTTCGCTACTGACAAACTGTGCCCCTTCTATGTGGTCCGCAACAGCCCGGAGGCTATCAAGAAGCTCTACTCCACTATGGCGGACCGCCGCAAGGGTGGCAAGATTTTCACGGAAGTGGAAGCGTTACAGAAGCAACAGGCTAAGCATGGCCCCTCTGCTGCTGCCCCTCGCTCCATTGCCCTCACCCCTGGTGTCGCCCGTATCGATGATGTTTCCCCACTGGTTGCCGGCACCTCAGCCGCTATGGCCCCATCTTTATGATTGTGTTCCCTCTCACATTTCGATATTTATTTTTCAATGCACAACACTCCTTCCCCACTGTCTCTGCCCTCCTTGATGCTCGCCAGAGCGACACAGACATAGTTTTCCTGCAAGAAACCCCCCACATGGCTCTCAGACATGTGGGGGATGCTGGCTCCCGTGACGGCCGCCTGATTCGAGGTGCTCCACAACACCCTGCTTGGATCGCCATAGATGGTGCCCGCGACATCCACCCCGACTCTCAAGTCTCTGTCTACATATATCGTGAGCACGTTGACGCTCATTTTCACCTTTCTCTCGATATTTTTACGTTCACTGACCCGAATATTTTGTGTTTCTCACTTACAAGACCCTCTGACGGTACCATGTACACCTTCATTAACGTTTACAGGAATCCTGCCTCATTTGCCACCCTCAATGCATTTGAACGGGCCCTCAACAATGTCCCAAACCTCGCCCTGGTCCAGGGCGACTTCAATCTACACTCATCTTTTTGGGACGACTCTGTTCTCCTGGACGATGCCTGCGCTGCTGACTTCTTAGGAGCCTGTTCCCAGGCTGGCCTCCGTTGCCTCAACAACAGATCAGCCCCTACATGGTTCTGACAAGGGACTACTTCGCGTGTCCTGGATCTACTGTGGGCGGCGGAGCCTCTTTTGGCGGCCTCCCACGAATTTTTTGACCTCTCCCTTCGGGGAGCTTCTTGTGACCATCGTCAGCTAACACTTGCCTTCACAGCTGACCACCGCCCTCCACCCTTCTTGCGTCGCCCCTACTTGCCCACGGGATCCGACGCTGAAGGCCTTTTCATTTCGGCATGCCAAGATATTTCTTTTCACACCGGGTCCGCCGAAACCAGGTGTGATGCTTTATATGCCGCGCTACAATCCATCTGGACACGATTTGCCATCACCCTTCGCCCAGGGAGCAACTCTACTAGATGGTGGAACTCCGACTGCCAACGATGTTGCGACGCTCGGGACGCTGACCCCTCTCCTGCCAATCTTCGCGCATTCCGACAAGCGTGCCGTTCGGCTAAGCAATTTTTTTTTTGACAAGCGCATCACTGACCTTTGCGCCAAAAGTGATCCGTGGTCATGCATCGCCTGGACCAGAGACCGCCCTCCCCCGAAATTCCCCCATATTTCCGTCGACGGCATACCCGTTCGCACCCTGGATGAACTCTGGCGTACCGCGCACCATCAATTCGTTGGACAACAGGCCCGCCGCCCAGTCGACTGGCCTTTTATCCACGCCCTACCTTCATGGCCCCAACGTGAATGGGCCCCTTTCTCTTTATTGGAGGTAACGGAAGCCCTCGCCCTCACCTCCAATGGCTCTGCTCCCGGCCCAGACCACATCTCATGGGGCGTCATCAAGGGAATCCTCTCTGGCCCTCAGTTCTCACAACAGCTCCTCGCCCTATACAACCCCATCTTTGAAGAAGGGCACTGGCCGTCCCAATTCAAAGCTTCGGTCACAGTCATCATCCCGAAGGCCAACCGTGATGACTACTCGCGCATAAAGAATTATCGTCCCATTGCGCTCTTAAATTGCTTCGGGAAGCTGTTCACCAAGGTCATCGCCACACGGCTGCAATTCGACGCCATTCGCTACGACTTACTGCACCCATTGCAGTTCGGTGGCCTCAAACAGCGTTCCACAACCGATGCGGGCCTTTTCCTCACCAACTGGATCCATCAGGCCTGTGACGCAGGGAAGTTCACATCCTGTCTGGCCATCGACATGGCTCAATATTTCCCATCGATCCAAAAAGATGTCCTCGTTGTCATGTTACACAAACAGGGCTTCCCGGAACCCTTGCTGCACCTGTTGCACACGTATTACGATGACCGACAAACAGCCTTTGTCTGGGGCTGCGCGTCTTCTGAACAGATGTCGGCGGGCGACGGCGCACCCCAGGGTGACCCTCCCTCCCCTATCATGTCAAATCTCTATGTTGCGCCTACACTCCGACACCACTTCAAGTTCACGCTCAAGTTGCACATCGCCATTCCATCCCACGTTGACGACTACGGTCTGTTATGCTCGGATACGTCCTTTCACCGCAACATCGCTGCCTTGGAGGGCCTTTACGCTCGGTTTGCCACTTCTATGGCTGCCATCGGCTTGGTTCCGGAACCATCCAAGACGGAGCTTATCACCTTCCTCCCCTTTAAGCGCTGTACTGATGTTGACGCTTTGGTTGCAGAACATACTGGTGGCCCATCTCGCTCCCGTGCTCAACGACGTCCAACATTTATCCAGTCAGTCGACCATTCCATGGATGGCACCATACGCAACACGCCGGTGCACCTCCGACACCCGGATGGCTCGGTCACCCTCGTACAACCTCGTATTGTCTGGCGTTACCTAGGTTTTTTCTTCGATCATTCTCTCTCGTTTAATTATCATATTCAGCATTATACTAATAAAGCAATTTCTTCCTCTAGTGCCTTACGCATGATAGGAAATGCCGTCAGAGGGCTCCTGGTTTCACGCCGGCTGCAAGTTGTAAAGTCATGCATATGGCCGATTCTCACATACGGCCTCCCTCTCTGGTATCGCCTCAGCGGCGCAGGCATACAGGCCCACGTCCACAAACTGCAACAGGCTCAACGGCACGCCCTCGTTTGGGCGTCTGGTGCCTTTCGAACCTCCCCTACGGGTGCGCTTGAATTCCTACTAGGCCTCCCTCCGGCGCGCATTTACTGCGACCTCCTGCTCTGCAAAGCTGCTGTCCGCTTGGCCACTGTAGCGGATTCCCACCCTATGAAGGTCATCGCCCCTTTCGTGATTCTGCCAGTCCACGCTCGTTGTCGAAAATGCCAGCGGCTAATCCCCACGCGCTCCCCTCGCAATCCATTCCCGGTCCTTGCGGGCTTGGCGCGCTCACTTGATGAACCCTTCGCGCCGACTAACGCAGAGAATATCCGCGGACAACGCATATTGGATCAGTACCCTCACCGAGTCCTCTTTGCAAACTTCGACCACCCTCCCCGGTGCCTGACAGACATGTTCATGATATGGTTCCACCCTTTCACACGGTGGATCGACGCTTGGCGGTCATCACCTGGCATCTCGCTGTTTGCCTCAGATGGCTCTCTCAAACGCGGGCTGGCGGTCTCTGGTTTTGTTGGGCCGGGCGTTGCCTTAGCGCGCCGGGTCCCAGCGTCTTCCCCCAACGAAGCCGAGACGCAGGCTATGGAGATGGTTGTTTGCCATCTTCTAAACCACGACATCATGGGTCACGTAGTACTCTTAGTCGACAACGCGGCCGCCGCAAAAGGGGTTTTTCTCACAGACGCACGCGATGGTCAACACATCGCCATTCGATTCTCTTCCTACTTGCGACTCTGGCTAGAAGGTCATGCCGATCGCCGCCTCACTATTTCGTGGTGTCCTAGCCACATGAATATTCCGGAAAACGATGCGGCCGACTCGCTTGTCTCGCAATATAATGGCCCGGACATTCAACCTTTCTTGACCCGGCTGAAGGCTGTTACTGAATTCCGCCGCACCGCTACCGCCCACTGGCGCGTCGCTTGGCTCTCCCACAAATACCGCGGCCGTAACCTCCTCCCCTTCCACGCCTCTCGACGAGCCGCCATTCCGTGCTTGGGCACTGGTCGCAAAAAATTCCTCACTGCATGCGGAGATGCTCCCGGCCTCTTCTCCCGCTTCGTCCTTCCCACTGGCCACATGCCCTCGGCCGACTTTCGTCAACGCTTCTTCCCGGACTCTGCCTACGGTGTCTCCATGGTCCCCCTCTGACACGCGAACATATTATGTGTAAGTGCACTAGGTATACGAGTCTTTTTCCTTCTTTTTTCTCTTTTTCGCGTCGTCGAAATAATCACATAGGGCTTGCGGCCTTTCTCAAGGCCAACCCCTCTGCCGCGACGTTTGGTGACATTGACCCTCCGGTCCTGCCACCTGTCACACTATTGCAGCAAGCCGCGTTCCACCGCCTCTTCGATGACTAGGGTACCTCTTTTTTAGTTAGTTATCCCCTTCTGCCTGATGGTCCACTCCGGGCCGTATACATCCGGGCTGCATAGCGCCGTTGTCCTTTTCCTATAGCCTAGTCCTTAGTTACTGCGCTTGTTTACTACCACACACACAATCACATATCTATACAAAAAAAAAAAAAAAAAGAACGTGGGTGCTTAGTAATGCTCTTGCGGTAAATAAAACTGTATTATGGCACATGCATATATGCTTGTCGAATTCCAAGTAAGCACATTTATACACGTGCAATGTCCATTAGGTCGGAAATCAAGCAGACCTTTGAGTGTTTCTGCCCTTGTCGTGTCGAAGCATTCACGCGGGCGCTCTTTGGACTTTGATATTGTAGGATCCCGAGTACATAGGAGGTGGGTGCTAGTTATCCCAGTTCGGAACGTTGATGGCAGCTTTGCAACCCCTTGTGAACGAGACTCTGACGTGGCGCAAGACTTGATGCAATGATGGCTGCAATGAACTCAGAGATGCACAGAACGCAGATGGTTCGAAGGAATGCATGCCTTTGACTTAATTGTTAATCGTGACGATGTCATTGAGTTGATAGAACGAGCGACGAGCCTATGAAGGCAACGTGATTGCAGTACAGACAGATAATGGCAGAGATACGACCCGCGACAAATCATTGTAGTCTTTATTGAATTCATCTCGACGGACAGGCAGGACTCCTCCAGAAACGTGTTTCCAGGACCGCTGCTGCAGATTCTTTGGTAGCCCCTGTCCTACTACTGCCATTTGGGTCTACAACCACTGTCCACGCAACGGTCGAGCAGGGAGCGAGAACCGTTTCCTTCTCTTCACGACCGATTCAACTGGCTTCGGAGACGAGTGCTCTTGCAGTGCTTCAGCGGCCGTGTCCAGTTGGCATTCCTCCCATCCTCCCCCCCCATTCCCATCTCCAAACGGGCGACTTGCATCCAGACGGCCTCTCAAACTCCATACCCAGGGCGTCAAAGGCGATGATGATTCAGAACTGCCTGGTAGAACGGAAAACGAGGGCATGGAAAGCCAGGCGGAGAAATTTGAAAGGGATGTTGTGGTATTCCAACTGTATGCATTGGTGTTACAAACCCGAGTTGGTTTACTCGCGCTGCCTTCCTTACTATCCTCTGTATTGGTATCGGGATGTAGAATGTCTGTAGATAATCATCATTAACACCTGACAGAACAAAATAAAAGAGAAACCATTGCTCACATTTTCAGAGCACCCTGCGCGCACAGTACATCGTCCACAGAGCCTATCTTTGTCTTTTCCAGTCAAATCCCTGTCCGCAGCGCACTCTTTCGTCCTCTCATGCGATATCCAGATAGCGGGTAAAAAGTGTTATACCTTGCTTCTTCTAGTTCCAGTTCTTCCGTCGATGCTCTCCTTTGAGCATTCGCGTTAACGGCGACACCGCCGCCGATGCAGTTGGGAGGAACGGCAACACTTGCAGCGACAGTTCCTGACACGATTTGCCGATGCAGACGAAGTCAGAGTTGAAATCGGATTATCGATGTTCAGCGAGACTTGCCATCAGCCGCTGTAAGCGTGGTTTCAGCATTGATAGGTCTGACTTTGACAAAAGTTAGGACCCTCACCTGCATAGAGGGCAAAAAAAAAAACTGCCCCCAGTCCTCAGGACCTCAAACCGTCTCTGCTCGACTCGGAGGAGACGACAACCTCAAGATCAACCAGGTCCAATTGGCCCTTTATACACCCATCGCTTCTCCATAGCCCCCTCGCTCCCGGACGCAGAGGTCACAGGAATACCAGGCATGGAATGTCTCCTTGGCTTTGGCTTCGCCCCGGCCGGTCATTGACTTGAGATGACGGGAATCTTGCTGTGCATGGGGAAGACGGCGTTGACCTCGAACCGGCTCCACTGTGGATTATTACTCCTGAGTCTAGCGAGAAGACAATGGCAGATGGCATTGCTCATGCTTCTGTTCCTGGTCCCATACAAAGCTGTTGGGAACGACGAATCGCCCGACGGAACGCGTAGCGGAACGGGAAGGAAGGAGAAGGAGAGTTTGGGCGGTAGGAGACGAGATGGGAATGGAGGTTGAAAGGGAGTTGAGGACGAGACAAGGAAACGGCGCAGGACGCCGAGCTCAAACTCACAACGCTCGCTGGTACGAGCATCGCCACGTAGTTAAGCATACAGTATATATTCGATTGTACTCTACGAATACATATTCTTTCCTCCTCTTCCTCTCGTGCCCTCCTATATTCTCAACAGGTTATGGGCCCCGCTCCCAGACGCTATTGATTATATAAACCTCGTACTCAATCACGCTCTCGATCTCATTAACTAAAAGTTTCCTAAATAGGCCGTTATTATGTCAAAAGAATCGGTACCGATCACTGGTTCTAGCTCTTACCGGATTGAGCAACTCAATTCCACGAATTGGCTAGCGTGGAAGAGAAGAATGCTCGCGATCTTCCGGGACCTTAAAATAGACGACATCATTACGGAAGGGCTGCCAACTGTAAAGATTACAGGGAAACCTACAGACGACGAGCAAAAGGCTATTAATACTTGGCGCGAGAAGGACTCTACTTTGCAGTGGTATCCAGCTGCAGCTTATTGTTTCTTTTTCTTTCTTTTTATGGTCTGGGTTCAAAGTATCTCGTACTTAGTGTCTCGGCAGTCAAACTGGCCGGTAGTTTATTTGTACATTGTACACATAGTATCTACAATGATAATTTCTATTCTAAAAAAAAAAAAAAAAAAAAAAAGAGAAGGACTCTACTGCTAGGACACAGATCGAGCTAGCGGTAGGAGATTCCGAGATGATTCACTTACTTGGAGCGAATACGGTGAAGGAGATGTGGGATCAGCTAAAAATAGTAAAAGAAGTGTGGGGAAAGATTGGCATTTTGACCGCCTGGCACGCGCTATTTCAGGCAAAGGCTGATGACGATTTTGATATGCAGGCACATGTGACAAAGCTTAGGAGGATGCAGGAGGAGTTACACTTGATGGGAAGTATTGTCTGTGACGATGATTTCGCAATGATACTCATCACCTCATTACCCGAGACATGGGATCCATTCACCTCGGCATACCTCAGCTCAAACTCAACCGGCATCATTACGTCAGCGGAATTGATTGCCATCCTTCTCGACGAGGATTGAAGAAGGAAAGGCCGGACCGGTGATGGCTTGGCGGCGACGGCATTACAGGCAAATGAGATGCGCAAATGCAACAATTGCAAAAAGAAGGGTCACCTGGCAAAAGATTGCTGGGGCAAAGGTGGTGGGAAAGAGGGACAGGGGCCAAAGAGAAGGGGAAAGCGCGATTGGGCACACCAGGCACAGGATGATGCAACAGGCACCAATCTCGATCAGTTCTCCTATATGGCTAATGCATCGGACTTTTCCAAACTAGACTGGCTACTGGACTGTGGGACGACTTCCCACATATGCACGACCCGCAATGCTTTCTCTGCCTATACGCCGCTTTCAGACGCAACCCTAAAAGGGGTAGGTCCTGTTGAGAATATATGATGGCACGAGAGGAAGAGGAGGAAAGAATAGTGTATTCGTAGAGTACAAACGAATATATATTGCATGCTTAACTACGTGGCGATGCTCGTACCAGCGAGCGTTGTGAGTTTGAGCTCGGCGTCCTGCGCCGTTTCCTTGTCTCGTCCTCAACTCCCTTTCAACCTCCATTCCCATCTCGTCTCCTACCGCCCAAACTCCCCTTCTCCTTCCTTCCCGTTCCGCTACGCGTTCCGTCGGGCGATTCGTCGTTCCCAACACTCCCCCTCGAATCGGCTTCTAAACCTATCCCTCTACTCAGTTTTCCATGTTGATGTCGCGGTAGTCCTTTGGTGAATATGTCGGCTAGGTTCTCGGCCGTATTGACATAGCGGACACGTAGACGTCCCTGCTGTACATGGTCGCGTGCGAACTGTAAGGGCGTGTCGATGTGTTTAGTGCGCGCGTGGAATTCTGGGTGATGCGCGATCGCGATGGCTGCTTGATTGTCGCTAAAAATAGTAGGCGTCGGTACCGAGATGCCTAATTCGGTAAGCAGTGCCTGAAGCCATAATACTTGTTTGGCGACATGCGTAATGGCGACATATTCAGCCTCGGCGGTCGATAGGGCGACTGAGCCTTGTCGTTTGGAACTCCACGCGATTGCTCCCCCTGCGATGGTGATCACATAGCCGCTGATGGATTTGCGGCTGGCCTGAGATGCCCAATCTGCGTCACAGTAAATAGCAGGGTCGCTCATACTACCTTTACTACCGTTATAGCATAGTAGCATGTTACTTGTCCCCTTTAAGTAACGGAATACACGCTTGACGGCGGTCCAATGGCGCGGCTTAGGGTTGCGAGTAAATTGGCCAAGCCGCTGGGCTGCGAAGGTGATGTCGCCGCGCGTCGTAATTGACAAATACAGGAGCGTGCCAATAAGGGTGGCGTATGCGTAGGTAGTGGTGTTCGGCTGGGGTTCCTGATCCTCTCCGTTCTCGTAGTCAAGGCTGACGTTAGGGTCGAGCGGCGTCGACACGGGATTGCAATCCTGAAGACCTAACTTGATGAGGGTCTTCTCAATGTAATGGCCTTGGGAGAGCGTCAGGCGGCGAGCGTTCTCGGTCGTACGAGATGTGAATTCCGAGTAGGTATTTTGGCGCGCCAAGAGATTTGATTTCAAATTTCCCTTTGAGATCAATTTCAATTTGGTCAGCGCCCTTTATAGAATTTGAGATGCCGACGATGTCGTCTACCCATAGCAGCAGGATCGCGAATCCGTTTCTGTCACGCTTGATGTAGACACAATAGTCGGCTCGTTGTTGTTGGTATAGAACGTTGGTTAGCGCTTCTGTAAATGTTGCGTTCCATACGTTACCAGCTTGTTTGAGCCCGTAAATAGATTTGTAGAGTCGGCAGACTCGGCCGCTCCCATCGTCGAATCCCGGGGGTTGCTGCATATATATTTCCTCGTCAAGGGTTCCATTCAGGTACGCGTTTTTGACGTCGAATTGCCGCAGGTGCCAACCGTTTTTAGCCGTTAGTGCTAGTAAGGCCCTGAGGCTCTCATAGCGCATAACTGGTGCGAATGTGTTGTTATCGTCGTAGTCCGGTCCGGGCTTCTGTGTAAAACCTTGGGCGACGAGTCGCGCCTTGTAGCGTATGATGTTTCCGTGTTCGTCTGTCTTTTTCGTGTACACCCATTTACTTCCTACAGCCTTTCTCCCCTCCGGTAATTCCTCCAGTTTCCAAGTCCCCATCTTCTCCATCATCCCCAACTCCTCTTTCATAGCCTTCAACCATTCCTCCCTTTCCTCACCTCCCAGCGACTCCTCGACGTTCTTCGGCAGGTCGTCTGATTTGGCGAAGTATGCGCGCTCGATTACTTCATTGATGACATCAGTGATTTGATCGGAAACTTGATGTGATCGATCAGCCGGTTTCCGAGCGTTCGGGTTGTCAATGAGCTTATAGTCCAAGTTCTTCTTGGCGGCGCGCTGTGGGTGATTGGTGGTTGAACCGGTTTGGGCAGCTGGTCTAGCCGGGATGCGGATCATTATTTTGGGCTCGGTTGTTGCTTCTGTAGCAGCGTCGTAATCGGATTCTATTTCTGTCCGATTGTGATCGGCCTGATTTGGCGATGATTCCTGATGATCGGCTGGATTGGGCGACGGTCCCTGATCTATAATAGGTTGATCCGTAATGATTTCCCTTGTTGTTACTGATAGCTCCCCCTCGGCGCGCAATCCGGCCGCGCTCACAACAGCGCCAGGAATGTCGGCAACTGGGAGGCTGTGTTCAGTAAAAGAGAAATTCCGGGAGACCCTGATGGAGCGCGCGGCAGCGTCATAATAGCGGACAGAGTGTGACTCATCAATGAAACCCATGAATTTCATGCTTCCCGCCTTGGCGTCCAATTTCGTCTGCCGCCGCTCATCCAATACCCATACATCGCACCCAAATTCCCTAAAATGTGAGACATCCGGCTTTTTTCCGAACCATGCCTCATAAGGCGTTTTGCCCTGGAGTGCGCGTGTTGGAGATCTATTCCTTAAATAGGTTGCGTGAGAAACGGCTATATCCCAAAGAAAAGTAGGTAAATCTCTGGCCAATAGCATCGTCCACGCCATCTCCACTAGTGTGCGATTGAATCGCTCGGCAACTCCATTTTGGGAGGGTGAGTATGGTGCAGTCGGCTCCAGAACCAATCCGCGTCCATCCGCCCATTTCTTCAGCTTCTCGTTAATTCAACTCTTTCCCATTATCTAAGCGGAGCTTCTTTGGCTTCTTTCCGTATTGCGTCTCGATATGGGTAAGGTATGTGGTAATCCGATCAAATGCTTCATCTTTCGACTTTAAAAATAGAACGTGACACATACGCGTGGCATCGTCTGTGAATGCGATGAAGTATCGGTTTTTATTGATGGATTGAATTGGAGCGGGTCCCCATACATCCGTCATAGTGCGCTCTCCGGGAGTACCCGAACGGTTTGATGCCTCTTGAGGAAATGAGCGGCGAGCCATCTTCCCCTTTAGGCAGTGATCGCATGATCGTGATGGGATCGTCGACTCGTCTATATTTAGGCCTGTAACCATTTCCTCTCGTTTGGCGCGCTGCAAGGCTGTGGTGGATAGGTGGCCATAACGACGGTGCCACTCTTCCCATGATAGGCCTGGAACCCTACTGACATAAGCTTTGTCGTGGGTATTGAGAAGTGCGCGCGCGTCCAAGAGGTACAGTTTGTTGCGCTCTTTTCCGGCTCCTATTAATTTCCCCTGACTAGACTGCAAATAGCACCTAGTCTCATCAAAGTTGACGCGTCGTCCATCTTTGGCGAAGCGGCTGAGGGATAGGAGGCAGTTCGGCGCGTCCGGCACATGTAGCACATGCTCCAATTTGTGTGATATGATTTTCCCATCTACTGAGAAGTTCACTGTGACCGTTCCCCGTCCTAAAACTTTAGCGGGCGTGGGACCTACCCCTTTTAGGGTTGCGTCTGAAAGCGGCGTATAGTCAGAGAAAGCGTCGCGGGTCGTGCATATGTGGGAAGTTGTCCCACAGTCCAGTAGCCAGTCTAGTTTGGAAAAGTCCGACGCATTAGCCATATAGGAGAACTGATCGAGATCGGTGCCTGTTGCATCATCCTGTGCCTGGTGTGCCCGATCGCGCTTTCCCCTTCTCTTTGGCCCCTGTCCCTCTTTCCCACCGCCTTTGCCCCAGCAATCTTTTGCCAGGTGACCCTTCTTTTTGCAATTGTTGCATTTGCGCGTCTCATTCGCCTGTAATGCCGTCGCCGCCGAGCCATCACCGGTCCGGCCTTTCCTTCTTCGATCCTCGTCGAGAAGGATGGCGATCAATTCCGCTGACGTAATGATGCCGGTTGCGTTTGAGCCGAGGTATGCCGAGGTGAATGGATCCCATGTCTCGGGTAATGAGGTGATGAGTATCATCGCGAAATCGTCATCACGGACAATACTTCCCATCAAGTGTAACTCCTCCTGCATCCTCCTAAGCTTCGTCACATGTGCCTGCATATCAAAATCGTCATCGGCCTTTGCCTGAAATAGCGCGCGCCGGGCGGTCAAAATGCCAATCTTTCCCCGCGCTTCTTTTACTATTTTTAGCTGATCCCACATCTCCTTCGCCGTATTCGCTCCGAGTAAGTGAATCATCTCGGAATCTCCTACCGCTAGCTCGATCCGTGTCCTAGCAGTAGAGTCCTTCTCGCGCCAAGTATTAATAGCCTTTTGCTCGTCGTCTGTAGGTTTCCCTGTAATCTTTACAGTTGGTGGCCCTTCCGTAATGATGTCGTCTATTTTAAGGTCCCGGAAGATCGCAAGCATTCTTCTCTTCCACGCTAGCCAATTCGTGGAATTGAGTTGCTCAATCCGGTAAGAGCTAGAACCAGTGATCGGTACCGATTCTTTTGACATAATAACGGCCTATTTAGGAAACTTTTTTTAGTAATGAGATCGAGAGCGTGATTGAGTACGAGGTTTATATAATCAATAGCGTCTGGGAGCGGGGCCCATAACCTGTTGAGAATATATGATGGCACGAGAGGAAGAGGAGGAAAGAATAGTGTATTCGTAGAGTACAAACGAATATATATTGCATGCTTAACTACGTGGCGATGCTCGTACCAGCGAGCGTTGTGAGTTTGAGCTCGGCGTCCTGCGCCGTTTCCTTGTCTCGTCCTCAACTCCCTTTCAACCTCCATTCCCATCTCGTCTCCTACCGCCCAAACTCCCCTTCTCCTTCCTTCCCGTTCCGCTACGCGTTCCGTCGGGCGATTCGTCGTTCCCAACAGGTCCCACGCCCGCTAAAGTTTTAGGATGGGGAACAGTCACAGTGAACTTCTCAGTAGATGGGAAAGTCATATCTCATAAATTGGAGCATGTGCTACATGTGCCGGACGCGCCGAACTGCCTCCTATCCCTCAGCCGCTTCGCCAAAGATGGATGACGTGTCAACTTTGATGAGACCAGGTGCTATTTGCAGTCTAGTCAGGGGAAATTAATAGGAGCCAGAAAAGAGCACAACAAACTGTACCTCTTGGATGCGCGCGCACTTCTCAATACCGACAAAGCTTATGTCAGTAGGGTACCAGGACTATCATGGGAAGAGTGGCACCGTCGTTATGGCCACCTATCCACCACAGCCTTGCAGCGCGCCAAACGAGAGGAAATGGTTACAGGCCTAAATATAGACAAGTCGACGATCCCATCACGATCATGCGATCACTGCCTAAAGGGGAAGATGGCTTGCCGCTCATTTCCTCAAGAGGCATCAAACCGTTTGGGTACTCCCAGAGAGTGCACTATGACGGATGTGTGGGGGCCAGCTCCAGTTCAATCCATCAACAAAAACCGATACTTCATCGCATTCACAGACGATGCCACGCGTATGTGTCACGTTCTATTTTTAAAGTCAAAAGATGAAGCATTTGATCAGATTACCACATACCTTACCCATATCGAGATGCAATATGGAAAGAAGCCAAAGAAGCTCCGCTTAGATAATGGGAAAGAGTTAATTAATGAGAAGCTGAAGAAATGGGTGGATGGACGCAGATTGGTTTTGGAGCCGACTGCACCATACTCACCCTCCCAAAATGGAGTTGCCAAGTGATTCAATCGCACACTAGTGGAGATGGCACGGACAATGCTATTGGCCAGAGATTTACCTACTTTTCTTTGGGATATAGCCGTTTCTCACGCAACCTATTTAAGGAATAGATCTCCAACACGCGCACTCCAGGGCAAAACGCCTTATGAGGCATGGTTCAGGAAAAAGCTGGATGTCTCACATTTTAGGGAATTTGGGTGTGATGTATGGGTATTGGATGAGCGGTGGCAGACGAAATTGGATGCCAAGGCAGGAAGCATGAAATTCATGGGTTTCATTGATGAGTCACACTCTGTCCGCTATTATGACGCTGCCGTGCGCTCCATCAGGGTCTCCCGGAATTTCTCTTTTACTGAACACAGCCTCCCAGTTGCCGACATTCCTGGCACTGTTGCGAGCGCGGCCGGATTGTGCGCCGAGGGGGAGCTATCAGTAACAACAAGGGAAATCATTATGGATCAACCTATTATAGATCAGGGACCGTCGCCCAATCCAGCCGATCATCAGGAATCATTGCCAAATCAGGCCGATCACAATCGGACAGAAATAGAATCCGATTATGACACTGCTACAGAAGCAACAACCGAGCCCAAAATAATGATCCACATCCCGGCTAGACCAGCTGCCCAAACCAGCTCAACCACCAATCGCCCACAGCGCGCCACCAAGAAGAACTTGGACTATAAGCTCATTGACAACCTGAACGCTCAGAAACCGGCTGATCGATCACATCAAGTTTCCGATCAAATCACTGATGTCATCAATGAAGTAATCGAGCGCACATACTTCGCCAAATCAGACGACCTGCTGAAGAACGTCGAGGAGTCGCTGGGAGGTGAGGAAAGGGAGGAATGGTTGAAGGCTATGAAAGAGGAGTTGGGGATGATGGAGAAGATGGGGACTTGGAAACTGGAGGAATTACCAGAGGGGAGAAAGGCTGTAGGAAGTAAATGGGTG
The DNA here is from genome assembly GCA_023014405.1 of Amanita molliuscula. Classification (NCBI taxonomy): domain Eukaryota; kingdom Fungi; phylum Basidiomycota; class Agaricomycetes; order Agaricales; family Amanitaceae; genus Amanita; species Amanita molliuscula. The sequence goes on from JAEBUP010000011.1 coordinate 47,625, forward strand.
TACACGAAAAAGACAGATGAACATGGAAACATCATATGCTACAAGGCGCGACTTGTCACCCAAGGTTTTACACAGAAGCCCAGACTGGACTATGACAACAACAACACATTCACACCAGTTATGCGCTATGAGAGCCTCAGGGCCTTACTAGCACTAATGGCTAAAAATGGTTGGCACCTGCGGCAATTCGACGTCAAAAATGCGTACCTGAATGGAACCCTGGACGAGGAAATATATATGCAGCAACCCCTGGGATTCGACGATGGGAGCGGCCGAGTCTGCCAACTCTACAAATCTATTTATGGGCTCAAACAAGCTGGTAACGTATGGAACGTGACATTTACAGAAGCGCTAACCAACGTTCTATACCAACAACAATGAGCCAACTATTGTGTCTACATCAAGCATGACAGAAATGGATTCACGATCCTGCTGCTATGGGTAGACGACATTGTCGGCATCTCAAATTCTATAAAGGGCGCTGACCAAATTGAAATTGATCTCAAAGGGAAATTTGAAATCAAGTCTCTTGGCACGCCAAAATACCTACTCGGAATTCACATCTTGTACAACCGAGACGCCCGCCGCCTGACGCTCTCCCAAGGCCATTACATTGAGAAGACCCTCATCAAGTTAGGTCTTCAGGATTGCAATCCCGTGTTGATGCCACTCGACCCTAACGTCAGCCTTGACTACGAGAACGGAGAGGATCAGGAACCCCAGCTGAACACCACTACCTACGCATACGCCACCCTTATTGGCATGCTCCTGTATTTGTCAATTACGACGCGCGGCGACATCACCTTCGCAGCCCAGCGGCTTGGCCAATTTACTCGCAACCCTAAGCCGTGCCATTGGACTGCTGTCAAGCGTGTATTCCATTACTTAAAGGGGACAAGTAACATGCTACTATGCTATAACAGTAGTAAAGGTAGTATGAGCGACCCTGCTATTTACTGTGATGCAGATTGGGCATCTCAGGCCAGCCGCAAATCCATCAGCGGCTACATGATCACCATCGCAGGGGGAGCAATCGCATGGAGTTCCAAACGACAAGGCTCAGTCGCCCCTATCGACCGCCGAGGCTGAATATGTCGCCATTACGCATGTTGCCAAACAAGTATTATGGCTTCAGGCACTGCTTACCGAATTAGGCATCTCGGTACCGACGCCTACTATTTTTAGCGACAACCAAGCAGCCATCGCGATCGCGCATCACCCAGAATTCCACGCGCGCACTAAACACATCGACACGCCCTTACAGTTTGCATGCGACCATGTACAGAAGGGATGTCTGCGTGTCCGCTATGTCAATACGGCCAAGAACCTAGCCGACATCTTCACCAAAGGACTACTGTGACATCAACATGGAAAACTGAGTAGAGGGATAGGTTTAGAAGCCGATTCGAGGGGGAGTGTTGGGAACGACGAATCGCCCGACGGAACGCATAGCGGAACGGGAAGGAAGGAGAAGGAGAGTTTGGGCGGTAGGAGACGAGATGGGAATGGAGGTTGAAAGGGAGTTGAGGACGAGACAAGGAAACGGCGCAGGACGCCGAGCTCAAACTCACAACGCTCGCTGGTACGAGCATCGCCACGTAGTTAAGCATACAGTATATATTCGATTGTACTCTACGAATACATATTCTTTCCTCCTCTTCCTCTCGTGCCCTCCTATATTCTCAACAAAAGCCCTGGAATCCACTGCTGCGTCCGAAATGGACTCTGAACCTCGAGCTGATCCTTCCCCGCTCCCATCCCCATTCGCCCAACATCTCCTCGCCCGTGGTCCTCCCTTTTCGCCAGCCAGACGATGCAGTCTGAAAACAAGAGAAATTCTCTCTCCCTTGGCGGTTTTTCTCCGCTCGATTTGGTGCAATGGACCACGCTTAAGAAGAATTCGCCCGGGAAGACCAAATTGGAAGGGAGGTGAGGTTTGAAGTAGATCATTGGAGGGAGAGCGTTTGGGCACGAGCTAACCATCGTCGTTAGTTGAATAACGCAACCGCGTACACGAATTGAGCTTACTTTGACACCAGATCAAGAACGCTCTTCTCCTCCACCGTCCTCCCAAAGGACACCTGGTTTCTTGTTTGGCAAGGCAATTGGAGAAGGGTTTGGAGGAACTTGTGTTAGGGTGGGAGAAGGTGCAGAGCGATAGGTAAGGGAAGTACCTTACACGACATTCAACCTCTTCATTCTGCAGGATCATCAACTGCATCATCCAAATGTGCTGCCATTCTATGCCATTGATGACAAACGCTAATGGTCCTTCTTGATCTGATACCACTGGGCTTTCGACATCCGGGTTTTTTAGAGCATCGCTTGGAGACTTTGCATACGGAAGGACTCCGTGCTAACATCTATTCCACCTCCACTCCCTTCGGTGCTCATTTGGAATTTTCCTCGTCACTTTCTGACCACTCTTTGACAGTATGGTCAAATCTACAAAGACGACTGGACCAGTGCGCTCCATCCGCACAGGTACACGGCATAATGCCCTGGCAACACCTACGCCTCCGCCTTCCACTTCTGCGTCCACCGACATTCAAATCAATACACGTGCAGACAGCCTGCCACCGCCAGCCACGTCGTTTTTTTTTTAAGCATAGAAATGTACTACTGAAACTACGAACACAAATATCAACCGAAGACGTTGCCTCCGTATATGTAGAGTATCTGTAAAACCAAAAGGCCTGCGATTTCTCGTTCCCTGCTGGCAGCTCCTCTGACCAGGACTCCCAAGGGCCGACTCTGTTTCCCTCTATACTGAAATTTCTGTATAATAATGAAGTTACGCAGTGGAGCAAAGGCATCCTCTTCAAACACTTGATCGACAGGCATTGCAAACGCTATTACTCATGTGCATCAATTTAAGTCTCGCACTGGACAAACGACAGACAGGTCAACCCAGTAGGACAGTTAGGCGTCCAAAAAATGATAACAAATCATCATCGTTACAATAACGTTCCAGCCGTCGTCCTAAGTTTATAGGCAGGGCATGAACAAGAATTAGATTGGCGCTTTGAGCGGCTGATATTGGAACAGTCCTATATACTGTTCACTGGCGCACGTCAGCCTTCCTTCCCTACTATCACACACATTGCTACGCACCATGCCTTCCACTGTCAACACCGACGCCGGTCGTATGGAGAAGGCGAGGAACAAGAGGACGTCCCTGATCTGGTGTCAATTCGTGTACATGCTTGCATTATCAAGTCAGTTCCCTCAACACCTCTCTCCCTTGTCTCCCTCCAACGATCTACTCTAAACCTCTGCCAAAGAGACATTCCCATGGCCGGTACTCTGGTTGCCTTGCGTCCGGGAGAGAGGGGACTACGGAGGAGCGGTGGGTGTATAAAGGCCGATTGGACCTGGTTGAGTATGGTGTCGAGCAGAGACCTTGAGTACTAATGGCAGAGTTGCCCTCTACGCAGGTGAGGGACCTAACATTTGTCAAAGTTGGACTTGTCAATGCTGATCCGCGCTTACAATGCGTGCAGTGACTGAAGATGATAGAGATGATCAGGTCAGCACGATTCGACAGGCCAAGGCGCAATGGCTAGTGTCACCCTTCCGAATTTGACCCTAACTTCATCTGCATCGACGAAACATGTCAGGACGTTGCCGCTTCCCCCTTCTGCGTCGGCTCAGGGCGATGTTGCCGATGGCGGCGAGTGCTCGAAGAAAGCGGGTTGAGAGCATCGGCGGAAGAACTGGAGCTAGAAGAAACAAAGTGGAATACTAAGTACCCGCTATCTGGACACCGGATGAGAGAACGAAAGAGCGTATGCGCTGCGGATAGGCATTTGGCTGGAAATATCATTGTAGGCTCTGTGGACGATATCTGCGCAGGATGTTCTGAAAAGGTGGGCAATCGTTTCTCTTTTATTTTGTTCTCTAAGGTGTTAACAATGACTATCTAGACATTCTACATTACCAATACCAATATGGAGGATAGTAGGGAAGGCGGACAAGCAAGCCAGCTCGACTTGTAACGTGTGCTACAAGACGGTGTTCCCAGTTCTAGACTCGGAAGCGGAACTCGAAGGAAGGGAAAGTCATGATTCCGGTCCGAATTCGAGCCCTAGTGCAGCAAACTCTGACACCAATGCATACAGTTGGGTTTCCACGCCCCCGTTTTCCGTTCGGCCATGCATTGGCAAATATACATTTGATGGCTCGAATGGGTACGTTGCGCTACATGCTTGAGCAAGTTTTTATTCTCATGCTGGTCAGAGATGTCCATTTATCATACGTCTTCGGAATCCCTACTTGTCGCTGCATGCGTCATTAAAAGGGTCTCAAATTTCCACATGAAATGCTCTTTGATCTCGATTCGAAAATCAAACCACGCAATGTTTCCCGGCTGTCAACTCTCATGAATTCGCTCGGGCGCTTCTGGACCTCGTGATACAAGGATGAATCATTAAACCCCAGCTTCGGAAACGTGAACGTTCTTTCAAAACACATGGCTTATATGCTTCTCGAGCCATGCAGGACGTTCCAACAATTGTTAAGAAATTGGTCTGAATTAGTAACTGTGGGCTAGGTACTGGACGTATAAAGAGGGCAACGGTGAGAACTGGCGTTCTTAGCTCTGTCGCATCATGAGGTAGCTCCCAGCAGTCGCATTGGTTATCTCTGTCGCCGATGCTAGTCCCATCCAGGCCGAAAAGCATGAATTCATGCGTGTTCAACGCCTTACGGCATCGGCATCTATCAGCCGAATGTCGATTGGGCTCGGGTCAAGGCTAACGGGATCCGGTTTACATCCATCAAAGCCACTGAAGGAAGTTGTGCGTATTAAGCCCCTCATTCATCATCGGCGGATGCTCATGGACGATTTCAGCATACAAGAACCCTCCCTTTAATTTCCAGTATACTGGCACTACCAACGTTGGGTGCTACTCGAGCAACCTATTTGTTAAATAACGCCGGTTTGCATTTTCATGTATCCTGCAATCATTTGCTGAAGTGGCTTACAGGCGGTTGCAGCGGTAATAGTAAGCTGCTCTTTGACCCATCTGTGGCTGATCGTATCTAGCGATTAAGGTCTGGCGAAGGCTATGACACGGAGTCTTATGGGCGTACCTTACTTTGTTGTGGATAGTGTAGCCATGAATTTAATAGCAGAGATAGTATGACCCACTTCAAATCATTGTATGCATTATTTTCAAGACCAATCTCACAAGATTTATCCTGCCCTCGACTTTGAATCCTTCAATAGCTCACTCAGCTTGTCTCTCCAGCTCCAACTTGCCTCCTCTCGACACCTTCGTTATTTTCACTGGTGTCGAGAGCAACGGAAAGGCGCGAACTCTGAAAGGGTCCTCGAGAACGTGCTTGATCATTCTCCTTTCTCCCCGTTTGCAGGACCACTACTCCTTGACGCAGCTGCAGATGCTTCAGTACCTCCTGTCCTACTACCGCCATTTGAATCTGCAACCACTGTCCGGACAGCTGCAACGCGAGAGCAGCGAGTGAAAACTGATTTCCCTCTTCACAGTCGATTCGACCGGCTTCGGAGACGAGTGCTGTTGCATCTTTTCAGGTGCTCCTTCATTATGAGCGACACTCGTATCGGACGACTGAGGGTGTGCTTGTTCCTGACCTGGAGATCGGCCATCATTCTCGTTCCCATCGACATCGGCACCCTTCAACTTACTCAGTGGCCGTGTCTAGTTGGAATTCTTCACCAACGGCGTTCGCCCAGCTTGGATCCGGACAGCTTCTCAAACTCCATACCCATGGGCACCAAGGGCGTCGAGGGCATCAAAGGTCACAACAATTCAGGACTACCTGGCGGAGAAAATTAACAGGGACGATATGGTATCCCAGCCATATGCATTGGTGTCAGAGTCTGCGGCATTACGGCTCGAATTTGAGCCGGAATCATTTCTCTCATCCGATATCCAGATACCCAGTGTTCCACTTTGCTTGTTCTAGCTCCAATTCTGCTATCGATGCTCTCAACCCGCTTTCTCCGAGCACTCGCGTTTCCCCCGTCATCGGCGACATCGCCCTAAGCTGACGCAGATGGGGGAAATGGCAACGCCTGCAGCGACTTCCTGACATGTTTCGTCGACGCAGATGAAGTCAGGGTCAAATTCGGATGGGTGACGTTGAGGGATATTAGCCATTGCGCCTTGGCCTGTCGAATTATGCTGACCCAGTCGTCTTTATCACCTTCAGTCGCTGCAAGCGTCGTAAGCGCAGATTCAGCATTGATAACAAATGTTAGGTCCCTCACCTACATAGAGGACAAAACTGATGCTCGACGTCCCACTCGGAGACGACTATTTCGAGATCAACCGGGTCCTGACTTGACTGATCAACTATTGTCGTTAGTTGATAACACAAGGGTATAGACAAACTGGGCTTACTTTTTGACACCAGATCAAGGACGCATCCGAGCTTCTCGTATTCTCCTTCACCGTCCTCTCATTCCGCCTCCACATTCATCAACAGGCTCCGTAGAACCTCTCAAGTCCTTCGACAACAAAAAACGCATCGAGTATCTTTGCACAATTGTCCACATCCAATCGCGGAGCTTCAGTTTGCCGCATCGGGGATGATTTTTTGTTTGGTAAGGTATCTTTCGTAAGGGGTGTAGAGCAATAAGTAGGAGAAGTGAGAAAGTAGTATTGAGGACAGTGGTGGAGGCGGCACTTGTGTGTATCTGAAGTAAGCATGGGCAAAAAGATGTTGAGTCAAACTTTCAATGAAGTTGGAGAATAAGTTCTGTCCAACAGAGTCTCGGGGTGTATCGTATCAAGTGACACGATAAGGGGAGGTAAAAGTTCTGAGAAAGTTCCGGGTGATGAATATGGAAAGTGATGCTGGATTCGACTGATTGTGTTGATATGCAGAAGGGAGGAGACAGAACTTGGACGGGGCTGCTGCCGCCGCATCGGCTAGGAGGGACAGGTAAGGAAGACCCAAAAGACGGAGAGGATGACACGCCGACGCCGCATGTCGCAGCTAATTCACTCTCCCCCTCCAGGCTGCCGGAAAAACCATTGGTCACCGTTGAACTGCAGAAATGAGCCAGTCGAGCTCGTAATCGTCAGAGTCAACAGCCTCGTGAAATTAAGAAAAGAAATAGCAGTGCATAACGCCATCGCAAGAGTGTGACTCCGACGAGTCGAGAAAGAACCACTGGGTGGTGACGAAGGGCACCTCAGTCCAGGGCACTCGCTGATGTCTTTTTTTTTTTCCGAATAGAAATATACCATTGCAAACACATGGTAGCTGCAAGGCTCAAGCTACTTATACTGCCGGACGGGTGACCGCCCGAATATACTACTATGTACTGGACACAGGACAAATAAAATGAAAAAAACAAACAAAAATCTGCTAGCTCACATCCAATCCAGATGGTTCGTCTCTGATTCTTGCATACTCTCAGAACCGCTTCTGACTCTCCTCTTCAGCCATCTGCGCGCTCCTCCGCAGACAGCTCTTATCTTGCCTACCCATCCCCTCCACGCCGCCTCCTCATCCTCCTCCCTATCAGGCGACGTCCACATCTTCTCCACCCGCTCCCTCACCGTCGTCAACGTCATCCAGGCTCACAATGCCCCCATCTCCTTCCTCTCGATCAATTCCACCGGTACCCTCCGAGAAAGGCACCGTCATCCGCGTATGGGGCTTACCAAACGCGGAGAAACTCTACCAGTTTAGACGAGAAACCCGCGAAGCCAAGATTTAGTCGATCAACTTTAACCCCGTCTCGACCCTCTTGGCCGTCAGTTCCGCACACGACACAGTACACATCTTCAAGCTCACATTTCAGAAAGGCTCCAACAGGGTTTCTGCGTCCTCCTCCGGTTCGGGTGCGACAAGCCCCCCAGAATCAGTCGACAGCAGGGAAGACTACGAGGGCGGCTACGAGGCGATCGTCGAAAAGGAAAAGAAGAGTGTGTCATCTATCCTCAGGCGCAAGTTGCTACAGATGACCAAGAGCCTCAGTCACTCGATGGGCGAGTATCTCGGGGCATGGTTGGAAGGTTACTTTTACTTGTACTCGATCGACCTCGAGAATGGTGGTGAGTGTGCTCTCATCAAAAATACACATACGCTACCTGTCTCTCTACCCTCTCACACACAAATGCCGACTGAACACTTTTGTTAGCCTCCTTGACTCTGTGGGTGAGACGGCGACTGCTACTCATTCACCAGCCACACCCCCAGCAAGTGGATCCCGAGAAATGGTGAAAGCAGTCAAGTCTAGCAAAACTTTGAGTGTAGAGATGCCCCCTCAGGCTTGAGCCTGCCAGACACATTTTGTCTTTTGAGAGTTTATATCCTTGGTACAGTTGTTACATTGTTGGATTTTTTTCATGTGTTTGTTATTTCATGTTACACCCATTGGCTAAGCCTGAATCCTATGTGGCACTCTATTCTGCACTACTACATATGTACAAATAAGTCTTGTGATCTACAGTACATCATCATCATCATCATCAATCATCATCATCATCATCATCATCATCAATCATCATCATCATCATCATCACTTTCTTCCACACTGTGGATAGCCTTGGCTCCTTTGTTAAGGAGGAGCTTGACAATGTCAACATTGGCCCCATCTGCTGCAGCCTGGAGCACACCCCCATAAAATCCACCCTGAGCATTGACATCAGCTCCTTTGTCAAGGAGCAGCTTGACAATGTCAAAATTACCACTCCTTGCTGCAGCCTGGAGTGCATTCTTATATATTCTACCCTGAGCATTGATATCAGCTCCTTTGTTGAGGAGCAGCTTGACAATGTCAACATTGGCCCCATCTGCTGCAGCTGTGAGTGCATTCCCATATCTTCCACCCTAAGCACTGACATCAGCTCCATTGTCAAGGAGCAGCTTGACAATGTCAAAATTGGCCCCATATGCTGCAGCCTGGAGTGCATTCCCATATTTTCCACCCTGAGCATTGACATCAGCTTCTTTGTCAAGGAGCAGCTTGACAATGTCAAGATTATCCCTCTTTGCTGCAGCCTGGAGTGCATTCCCATATTCTCCACCCTGAGCATTGACATCAGCTCCTTTGTCAAGGAGCAGCTTGACAATGTCAACATTGGCCCCATCTGCTGCAGCCTGGAGTGCATTCCCATATTCTCCACCTTGAGCATTGATATCAGCTCCTCTGCCAAGGAGCAGCTTGACAATGTCAACATTGGCCTTATATGCTGCAGCCTGAAGTGCATTCCCATATTCTCCACCCTGAGCATTGATATCAGCTCCTTTGGCAAGCAGCAGCTTGACAATGTCAACATTGGCCCTATATGCTGCAGCCTGGAGTGCACTCCCATATCTTCCACCCTGAATGTTGGCATCAATATTTGTTAAAAGGTGCTCTGCAGCTGTTTTGAGTCCAAGCATTGCAGCATAGTACAGTGGATGGGCTGTATTTTCTCTTTTTAATTTTATGTAAGAGTGCCTATGATCTACATCATATAATCTCACCCAATTCATAGAACAATTCCTGCTTTGGAACATTGAATGTAGCAGGTCTTCTATATCAGAGTCTTTGCTGCTCATGTGATAATGCCTATGCCAGTACTTTGCAGCATAGTTAGCTAGACAGAATTATTTGAATACACCTGAATTCAATGTGTCTTGTTTTATTTGTAAAAGGTATGACAGGCAAAATGATGTCATCAGTGCATGTGCAGAACAAAGGTCTGATATCTTAAGTGTATACTGCCTTATCATTCTTGGTGCTTGTAGAAGATATTCCTTTACTGATGCATGGGCAAGTATTACTGTCTCATCTGCTCCTCTTATCACAAGACTTGAACAGACTTCTAGCACATCCTCTGGCTCTGACAAGGTTTGCTTGGGATCAAAATTTTGCTTGAATTCATCAAATGTCACAGTCGACATAAGTTGCTTGAATTTCATTGGTTCCATAGCAAGCACCAGCCAATGAAGAAGCATTTTGGCATTATGTATGTCTTGGTCATCAATTCTTTGAAGAATTTGGTCATATATGTCTTCCAGTGTCTTAGGAATGTGATGTAAAACATTTTCAACTGCCTTTTGGCTTCGACACTTTCTAAGTTCAACCATCTGGCAGGCAGCCCAGTGGAACCTATTGATCATTAGCTACTATCCTACCAGGTTTGTCATAGAACACACACATTCCATTTGCTCCTTGCAACAGCACCTCTTGTATGTTATTATCCACAGCATGAGACCATCTTTTGAGCTTGTGGTCAGCCTCAAATCCATCATGAATGTATCCCTTGATATCCCCATTGATGAGGTCTGCAGAAAGAACTATCTCCATGTGAATACATTGCTTCACAGATGCAACTATTTTCTGTTCCCTTCTGCTGCTTATCAAAAGGCAACAATGACCATACATCTGGATCAGGACTTTCCACAATTCATCATATTCTTTGCATTCATCAAGGGCATCAACAATAATGTAGGTCTTTTCAAAGCCTTGGATAAGTTTCAGAAGAACATCCAATAGTTCCACAGTTGTAGGAGTGTGGTGCTTGTCATTTTTGGGATACACCTCTTCCAATACTGTGTGATTTTTGGATCTTGGAGTTAGTGACATAACCAAAGCAGCAAGAAAGCCCTTGACTGTCTGCTTTGCATAATCATTGACATTAAAGTAGAAATAGGCCAAGGCCACACCAGACTGTTTGTCATAAACTTTTTTGATGTCTTGTATGACAATTGAGCTTTGTTATTGTAAGCAACTGTTAACAGGTCAAAACTATGAAATACCAGATGATTGTCTTCCCACAACCAGCTATGGAATATCAATAAAAGGAAAGGCCAGCAGATTCAGGATTACTTACAAATTCCATTAATCCATAGGAACTGGTTGAAGCCTTCTTTCCAACTTACAAATCTTTCATCCTTAAGAATCCAAAGTCCAGTGTCCTTGTGGTGTTTCTGCCTAGCATTGTCATGATTGACAGAAGGGTCAGGAGGTGATAGCCATTTCTTGTATTTTACTGATATGGATTTTAGAATTGATCTTGTGGGATACATATGTGTACACTGACCTTAATCATATGGAATTAAGAAGATAGGCCAAACAAGCAACATGAATAGAACATACCAATATCATCCTCAGAAACAACTAACATGTAATTTATTAGTACAGAATTGAGATTGGAATATTTAACACACTCTTTACTTCAATCTAATGGATGTCAGAACAAGTAGATTGATATAGTTAATACATACTTGTTGATTGACTGAAGTGAGATATTTCAAGTTGTGAACAAATCCTTCACAATGGACACTACTTACCAATAGTCTCATTCTGAACTTGTTGATTGACTGAAGTGAGATATTTCAAGTTGTAAACAAATCATCTTCACAATGGACAGTACTTGCCAATAGTTTCATTCTGATCATGATTTTGTCAATTAATACAGACAGATAGATGATGGTACATACATAGTCATGTCCAATGGAAAAGAATTTCCTACCGAAAGTGATGAAATGATGTGCAGCAGCAAACATGCTCATTGATGGCAGCAGTGGTACAGCAAGTAAGTTGTGTTCATTGCTCTTTGAACCTGAACCCCCACCTTCCCGTTTAGGTTCTGCTGCCATGGCCCTGTCAAGGTGCGGTCGTGGTCGAGGATGAGGCTCTGCTTCGCCCTCTTTGGCTCCTCCTCCCCCCCTGCCAGTTCAGGAATCAGAAGATTATTCTTCAGAGCACTCAGATGCTGATATTGACCCTTTGCCTTACCCAGATTTCACCCTTGGGATGACCTCCCAGCAGGGACTTGCCTTTGAGGGGGCACCCTCTGCTTATCGTGACTATGAAATAGACCCTGACAAACAGACAACAAATTGCTACATGACTCTGGAGTTTGCTTCAAAAGCCCTGCCTGTTAGGAGTGGATCCTAGCAGGCACTTTTTATTTTTTAATCTAGTGGTCAGGGACCACCATGGGAGGATAGGAGACAGTCGGAGACTGTCATAGGAGACCAGGGGAACACTTCGCATCCATCAAGGCATGGGAGTGTTCAAGAGACTATGAGACAATGGTCAGTCAAGGAGCCATCAGTATACCAGGAAGGAGGGTGGCACCCCTATCAATATGGGCACATTACATTAGCATCACGAGTCACTATGAGGATATGGCATGGGTACAGCCACAGGGCCAGACAGGGCCGAGAGCGCACAGGCATAGAAGTCCAAAGTCATTATGGACACAGCCACAGAAGCCCCTATGAGGGATTAGCTCAGCACCTGCCATACGAGGACTCGAGGGAAGGGATTAGTCAAGGAGCACAGCCACTAGGACATACATGGACAGATGCATTGCAGGACCAAGACCAGGGATCATTTAACTATACAGAGAGCACACAGCAAATGGCAGCTCAGCAACAGGTCTAGAGGAGGTCCAGATAAAGTCCAGACACAGGCACAGCTCAGATGAACCTGGGACAATGGTAGAGGGAGGAAGGTCATTAGACCAATGGCGGAAAGGCTGCACTATGATGACATGAGGCAGCACTCATACTTAGTGCTCATGGCATATGCTGGGAAGATACAACCAGCTTAGGATATTGGATATGGACACTGACAGAAGACTCAATAAGCCAGGGGAAGGCATGAGTACAGAATAGGCCAAGTGGCATATGATCCTGTGTATAGACATATGTGTGCTGATGGGCACCGAGAGTTGGGACAGTCTAGGGTGGTCCATGAAGATCCAGGCTTGGTCAGAGGCAGCTGGTTAAGGGTAGAGTCATTGTGGGAGGATCATGCTCATATGTGCTTACATGGTAACATGTGCAAGACAATATGGATGGGCACTGAAACATGGTAGGAGTGTTGTTGGTCTAGGGAGGTACCAGGGGGGGTTCCCTGGTGGTATATAAGGTCAAACGATTGTAGTCTTGAGTCCTTAAGACTCAAGATGGTTTCTCTCTCACTAGGAGTTAGTTCTCTCTAGTAGAGCCATCCTTGTAGTAGTAGGGCTTGGAATATAGCCTTGGTTTCATCTCTGGAATAACCCTCCACTCTGCGAGGCTTTGGGGTTTTGTTTATGAGTGAGAGCTTGTAACATAATCTTGAGTCTTATCTATCAACCCCTTGTTGTGTCACATAGCTCCAAGTGGTATGGCTTGTTGAGCTCCCTGTGAAGCGAGGCCTTGATGACGACATGGATGACTTCTGGGAGGTAGTAATTGCACAGCCCGCAACCTCCCCAGGCGACAACAATGACAACAACCCACTGTCAACAGGCATTGTTTAAATGTCCTCAATATGCCTGTAGGGCCTGACGACAAACCCAGCTGGGTGTCTACAAACAGTAATGGATGAGAACTAGAGTTTGCTGGGTGGAGCATAGGCAGGAGACCATAGATGCACCCCAGGTAACTAGTACCATTATTGTGGAAGAGTTCATGGAACGAATGAAAGAATGCTCTTAATGTGTATATCAAGGCTGAGATCAATTCCCATTATACCCTCTGTACTAGCAAGTGCGAAATTAGCTGCGCGCTTGATAACTAGGCACAAGGACACTTGGGGGAAGTGCCGGATACACATTTTGAGTTAAGCTTGCGGACCTGTTGACCAAATCGAAGAGACAAGTGTGGGTAGGGATGTGACTGCATTGTCCTGTAGCTATCTGAGGAGACAGAAGCTACTGATGAAAAGGCAACAGTACTCCAGAACTAAGGAGTATCTATGGCAACAGAAGTACAAGTAAAGCAGAGGCAGAGAGAACAGATCTATGTCCAGTGGAGGGCCTGGAATAGATTGAAGAGGAGGAAAGAAGACATTCATTGATGTTGTAGGATCACAACATTAAATAAAGTACCAGGAGGCAGTGTGGATGCGTGTCAGTACTATCGATAAAAAAGAAATCAACAGGATGGGGATGGTGGATCAAAAATACGATCATGATGGCTCTAGAAATAATGGAGCAGGAACCTGGGGGGGAGGATGGTGATGTCCTGTCCCATGGACTGGTTGAGGTGTCAACGATTAGACATGACCAGGAGTTGGTTGAGGAGCCAAATGAACAAGGCTCGGCCAATAGTTGAAATGAAAAATAAATGGAATGGTTCCAGGAGAAGATCCCACCTGAATAAAGACGACAGCATCACACTTGCGGGGCAACACATAGCCCACATGGGGAAAAGCAGGCGCCACAAAGACTGCTCATGTGAAGGTCAACGCATGGTGAAATAATGGACTAGTTAATGGAATAGTGGATGCCAAAGAAAGATCACTGAGGCAGAAGTCTAACTGCCATAAATGTTTGGGTTGACTTGGCAGAAGGATATGCCATGAGGAGGTTGACATCATCATAGAGGGTGCGACCAGAAAGAAAGCTCTCAACTCAGATTCATAGGGCGGCAAGGGCACTTGCTCAGGGCCTCACCATCTTCAACACTTTCCTTTGGCTCACAAAGCCAACCATCGAAGGGGAACAACAATAAAAAATACCTCAATGCATCACAACTTCTATTGTCTTACAGCACCAAGCACAACTTGCTTGTTGTTGCTCACAGTGCAATAAGGGGACTTATCAGATGCATAACAGAATGGTGGACACTGAAAAGATTGCTACAGCGAAAGCAATCCTGCTTAATGAGGACAGCAAAACTTTCTTGATCTCTGGTAGACAGTCAGGTACACACAAGCCTGCTTCTGTGTTGCCATTGTCTACAGGTGATACCCAGTTTGGATTCTGGGTCATCAAAAATTCGCATAGGAGAAGGATGAAGCTGGAGCTCCCCGATGAAAGGGTTGAGTTCACTTGCATTATGGAATGGATGCCAGCTTAGTGAAAAGCTGATGGAATTGGGACCAACTTGGGATAGTCGAAGATGGATGATGCATCAATGAATAGGCGCAACCATAGAATTTACGAGTGGGACTGGGATGGTCCATTGCTGGAGCTATACAAGACATTTAGCAGATTTCTGGAGCTATACAGGATATTTAGCAAAAGGGGAACAGGACACTATGTCATGAAGTGTCTGATCCTAGCAGGCACTTTTTATTTTTTAATCTAGTGGTCAGGGACCACCGTGGGAGGATAGGAGACAGTCGGAGACTGTCATAGGAGACCAGGGGAACACTTTGTGTCCATCAAGGCATGGGAGTGTTCAAGAGACTATGAGACAATGGTCAGTCAAGGAGCCATCAGTATACTAGGAAGGAGGGTGACACCCCTATCAATATGGGCACATTACATTAGCATCACGAGTCACTATGAGGATATGGCATGGGTACAGCCACAGGGCCAGACAGGGCCGAGAGCGCACAGGCATAGAAGTCCAAAGTCATTATGGACACAGCCACAGAAGCCCCTATGAGGGATTAGCTCAGCACCTGCCATACGAGGACTCGAGGGAAGGGATTAGTCAAGGAGCACAGCCACTAGGACATACATGGACAGATGCATTGCAGGACCAAGACCAGGGATCATTTAACTATACAGAGAGCACACAGCAAATGGCGGCTCAGCAACAGGTCTAGAGGAGGTCCAGATAAAGTCCAGACACAGGCACAGCTCAGATGAACCTGGGACAATGGTAGAGGGAGGAAGGTCATTAGACCAATGGCGGAAAGGCTGCACTATGATGACATGAGGCAGCACTCATACTTAGTGCTCATGGCATATGCTGGGAAGATACAACCAGCTTAGGATATTGGATATGGACACCGACAGAAGACTCAATAAGCCAGGGGAAGGCATGAGTACAGAATAGGCCAAGCAGCATATGATCCTGTGTATAGACATATGTGTGCTGATGGGCACTGAGAGTTGGGACAGCCTAGGGTGGTCCATGAAGATCCAGGCTTGGTCAGAGGCAGCTGGTTAAGGGTAGAGTCATTGCAGGAGGATCATGCTCATATGCACTTACATGGTAACATGCACAAGACAATAGGGATGGGCGCCGAAACATGGTAGGAGTGTTGTTGGTCTAGGGAGGTACCAGGGGGGGTTCCCTGGTGGTATATAAGGTCAAACGATTGTAGTCTTGAGTCCTTAAGACTCAAGATGGTTTCTCTCTCACTAGGAGTTAGTTCTCTCTAGTAGAGCCATCCTTGTAGTAGTAGGGCTTGGAATATAGCCTTGGTTTCATCTCTGGAATAACCCTCCACTCTGCGAGGCTTTGGGGTTTTGTTTATGAGTGAGAGCTTGTAACACTGCCTAGGTTCGATTCCATCCCCTTAGACGGAAGATTCCAACTGGAAACATTGTACATGTTGTTACAATCTTACTTCAGCCCTCGTGCGTCTCAATCAAAGGCCACCCCTTTAGCTAGAGGGGTACCCAGCATGATCTTATCACTGTCTGCGCTGCTACAGCAGATGACTATGGGGGATTTCATCCCCCCTGCCACTGCCCCTTCAATGACTCCAGGCAGTCTCATGGTCCCTCCCCCAGTCACTCCTTCACAAGTTGGCTCTCCATCTTTTACCCGTTTTCACCCAGCCACTCTGGTCCATGTGGGTGAACCTTTACATGTAACACACATGCCCCTCTGACCTGATGGAACCAGACTCCCAGGCTGATCCTATGCAGCAGCTGCTGCATGCCCCACTACTGCCACCCAAGCAGCCCCACCCACAATTCCTCTCCACACCAAGCCTACAATTTCTACCACTATGAAATGGGTGAAGTCCTGCCTTAACCAAGGCATGAAATCCAATAAGGTTGTGTTATGCCCTACAGGGGATGGCACCACCACACATCCACCAGCCCCATCAGTACTGGCTGCCACCACCCTCAAGACCAACCAGATGGTCTCCGCTTCCTGGACCTTACATGGGGACTTTGAAGTTATCCTCAAAAACCCACCTTCTACGTCAGACGTTGACTGCTTGACTGTTGCTTTATGCACAGCCACTTCTGGGGAAGTCTCAAGATTGGGCCACCCCACAACTTCGTCAATCAAATTCCTCCATGTCCCTACCTCTCACCCTGATGGGACTGGCTTCACCAACATGGATGTGCTCACCTGCATCACTGCCCACCAAAAATGGGCTGATGTTGTCTTTTTCAAAGCACCAACTTTTGTTTTTCCCAAGAAGATGGGATGGGTTGTCCCTCTCTCTGGTACCATCAAATGCGAAATCTTTGATGACTGTGCAGGTTCCAGAGCCCAACGATTACTACAAACCAACATATCCTTCATTGGGACCCCACATTGTGCTCAACTGTGGACAACAGCAAAACCCACTCCACAATGCGGAGTCTGCCTCTGCTGGGGGCACACCTCTCACTGGTGTGTCTCTTGTGTTCCATGGTGCATCTTCTGCACTAGCAACCACCCTTCCACAGCCCATGATGCCACAGCTGCAGAAAGTGAATCCACTCTTGTATTGAAATGCCTCAACTGTGATGGTAATCACTCTGCCATCTCCCAGTCCTGCCCATTCTATGGGGCCCACTGATGAGCATTGTTCCGATGTGATGGTGTATAGGTATCAAACAGACTAGTCTCAGCACTAGACATTAGAAACCTTACCCTCACTAGGATTATACATGCCTGACCCCATTGCTTAGCATCTGCACTCATCCAAAAGTCTTCTGCAAGTCTTCTGCACTAGCTACAAGCAACTCTGCCAACTCTGCGATTATCTGCTATAAGGCAAGCATTGCCCACGCTCAATGGCCAAGTCGTCTCCTGTGTATGCTGTCCAAACTCCATGCCAGTTGGTTGTTCACCCCCAATAAAGCACACTGTCAGCCGATCCACATAAAATTGCTAGCCAGCCCAGCTTAGTTCACCGGAGAAGGGACAGGCGCCATCAAAGCGATATCCGCATTAGGAAAGGATCTACCTTCTGCAATGCCAGGGTCACCCATACACAGATGCCATGTCATTCCTAGCGATGCACTGACATAGTGGATCAGGCCCCTAGCAGATGAGTAAACCTATCAGCCGATGACCAACTACGGTATAGACCAGTCAGGTCCACGGAAAATAGAGCACAGGGACATGTCAAGCCAGATGAATCCCAGCATTGCCGCCAACAGTGATCATCAACATCTATTTCAAGTATACGATTCTATTAGCATCCTGCATCAGGTCGTGATACTGGTTCTCACCGCAGTGCTCCTATACCACCATTGCATCCCTCAGCTAGCCCCATTGCACAAAGGCTTTCAAGACGGATTTGGATATACGGTTGCAAGGTGAAAATTTGCAGAGTTACCTCGTTATTAGTAGGACAGAAAAATGTATATAAGCTCATGTACAATAGATAGAAAAACAGAATAGTACACCCCAGCTCTCAAGTCTCGTCCTTTAAGCTACACTCTCTTCCTTTTGTTCGTGCCTCTGAGTCTTGTCATACTCCACATTCTGCATTCTTCGCTGTTACACCCTTCTGTGACAAATGTTATTATCCGTGGAGTTGCCAGTTCCACACAGCATAGCATTGTCATTGAGTGCACCAGAATTGACAGGAACTCTTCAACGACCTCACACCTTCCCATTCCTCCCTATTTCCAATAGCAGAGTGAACCTATCATATTGGCTGCCCCAGTGAGGCATTTGAAAGAATTATGCCGTCAACACCACCCAAGTCACCCTGGGACCAGCAATTCCCTGGTCACTATGCCCCATCCCCATCGTCCACCAGCATTTTCTCCAACTGGTACAACTTGCTTAAACAAAGAGCTGAGAACACGCAGCAACTTTTGCAGCAAGATCCCAGCAAAGCATTAAGCAAAATTTTCAAAGGTACCAACACATTCCAATGCCAGTCCTGCCAACGACTGGGCCTCACCCCAGAATTCCAAGCTATCAACAATATCGACAGAGCATTCTGCCAACCCGCAACATCCTCTCATAGTCTGCCAGATCAATCTGAGTCATTCCATTCCTTCAACGATTCTACCAGCACCCTGCCAACCAATCCGCCAGAAGAACCCCGCTCCAACAAATCAAGCCCACTCACCTCGTCGCCATCAGAACTTCCACAACCATCACCAAGCCTGCCACCAGTTTCTTCAAGTTCAAGCAGTTCCAGTAGTTCAACCTCAAACCTCAACAACCTAGTTCCACCACCGATAGTCAAGATGGCCGACCATGCACAAACCAAGCCTATGCCCACTCGATATGCCTCTGCCACACCCTGCTTCGATTCTAACCAACCCTGCTGCCTTCCGCACTACTTCGACGAACTCGAGCTTTTGTTTAGCAAAGCTGGCATCACCTCCATGCAACAGAAAAAGGTCTATGTGCTGCGCTACCTCCATGACACAGAGTACGATTTATGGGGAGGAGTAGACACCTTTGACGCCACCTCTATGTACGAGGCTTTCAAAGCATCAGTAACCATGCTGTACACCGGAGTAATCAATGAGTGCAAACACACACAGGCAGATTTGGACCGCCTAATCGAAGAAATGCTCCGCCTCGGAATCCAAACAGTGGAGGACCTCTGCAGCTATTACCAGCATTTTCTGGTAATCACAAAGTATCTCATTAAGAACAGACAACTCTCGACGCACCAGCAGAGCAAATACTTCTTCAAAGGGTTTCAGGTCCACGTTGGGATGGAGATGTACAGGTACATGTGCAGCCAGTACCCGAATGTACACCACAACAACCCCTACTCTCTCGAGCAAACACTAGCGGCTGCGCAAGAAGTCATCCAGGGTGTGTCCTTTTATGATAAGCTAATCAACAAGCCTGCGGCACCCCATACTGCTAGGTCAGAGTACCCCGCTGCCAACTCCACCAACCCCATGTCAACCCCGCCAGCCAAGCCCGAGCCAGTAGCAACACCTGGCATGAAGACTGAGGACATGTTCAGTCTCATGGAAAAGATGGTACAAAGTTCACTGCAAACACAGACAATGCTACAGTCTCTCATGCAATCACTTGTGACAACCCAGACATGTGCACCAGCTCTGTGGAATTGGTCGCAGACGATGCCAGCTACCAGCTCCAATGCAGTTCCACTAGGCTCCAGTTCCAGTACACACCCCGCTATCCCGGGTTGCATGTTCTGTGGCAACTTGGCGCATTTCATTGGTTGATGCCCAGAAGTTGACAGTTACATCATGAATGGGAAAATCACGAGGAACCTCAAGGGACACATAGTGTTGCCAACTGGCAACTACATGTCAAGATATCTACCTGGTAATAATATGAAGGAATGTGTTGACGAGTACCACTGGCAAGTCAATGCCCAGCCAACCCAGCAATCCAGGATCTGCCCCGCCATGTTCTACTCGCCCCATGACAATCACCAGGAGCTAATGACTTCACCAAGTGCCACACCAGTATTAAGTTATGAGACAGCAGCGAACCCCGCAGACAACATTGATGAGGAGATTGAGCAGATGCAGAGGGCTCTTGTAGCATTGCAAGCAGCCAAAAAGAACAAGGTAGTGTTTGACAGAGTAGAAATTCCACTACGCACCAGGGGAAAGGAACCACGACCACCAGCACCACCAGCAGCACCAGCCCCGCCACCAGAAGAAATCACCTCGCCAGGAGTCGCCAAAGCCCATGACCAGCCACCTACGCACCCTTTTGCCAATGCTCGCGATGCCAACTACCAGCTGCCAACAGACCAGCCGTTTGGAGCCATGACAAAGAGCAAGGATCCCTCATACACCACCGCTACCCCTGTGCAGAACCCGCAGGCCGTTGAGCAAATCTTCAAATGCATCCTCACAAGTCCCACTGCCAACCTTAGCTTCGGGGAGCTGCTAGCAGCCTCGCCCAACATCTGTCACAAGATGCACGAGTTTTTGACTCTGCATCACATCCCAGTCACCAACTGCCAACCCTGCGGACATGTGCAATGTCTTTGTCCTGCCAGACATAGCCGAAGCGTACTATGCAGCAGACCCCCAATACAAGGCTCATCTCAAGGTTGGCAAGGAGTCTCATGCACTGCGCTGCATTCAGGCAAGAGTCAACAACCACACCATAGTCGACTGTGTCATGGACCTGGGCTGCTCCATCATATGCATGTCTGACACCGTCAGCCACCAGCTAGGGATTGTGTACAACCCTGCCATCAAAATAGACATGGAAGCAGCCAACGGCGAGGTTGACACATCGCTCGGATTGGCCAAGGATGTACTGTTCAGGGTAGGGAACATTGAATTATACTTCCAAGTCCACATCATCCACTCCCCCACCTACAACATCCTCCTCAGCCGCCCCTTCGACGTGCTAGCGCAATCAGTGGTCAAAAATTATCAAAACAAAGAGCAAACGATCACAATCCATGATCCCAACAGCAACGACGTTGTTACAATCCCGACAATACCCCATGGACCACTGCGTTTTGTCAAAATGTGCGAGGAGAAGGAGGGTTTTCAAGTGGCCTCGAGGAACTGATTGAAAATCATGGAGAGGTAGCCTGTATTATATTGATTGACCAAGCTCAGCACCCCATAGAAATAGAAGTGTATACCCCAGTCCTATCAATACAGCGCTCCTCCGATGTACATAGCAGTAGCACAGACAATCCAAACCTTGCTTGCTTGTACCTCGGAGCTGTGCTAAGTCTTAACAAATGCAACACGACCAAATGTGACCTAATAACCCATGCCTACCTTCATGAAACAATACAATGCCCTAGCAAGTCCAACTCTGCAGAACCATCCTGCCCCAAGTCCCACAACCCTCGCCGTGATAACGTCTCACCAGTATTTTTATCCCTGCAAAAGAAGAAGTACAAGCCAGTCGACAAGAAAGTCAAGCCAGTTATTACCCAGTTACCGCAAGAATTCAGAATCATTTGAGAAATTAAAGGCAACCTGCTAGCCAGTCTACTGGAACTCAGTGCAAACCCGCTGGACTTCATACCCATTGGAAGGTATATGCAGGAACATATGGAAAACCTAGACCAAGAACACGACAAGAACTTCCTGTGGCCCGAGGAATGGAAGCTAATGCACCATTTCATGACCAAGCATGACCAAGCATTCGCCTGGGATGACAGCAAATGTGGACAGTTTAAAACAGAGTATTTCCCACCTATTGACATTCCGACAGTTCCGCATACACCATGGGTTCAATGCAATATCCCAATTCCACTGGGGCTATATGACCAAATCTGCGAGATTATCCACACCAAGATTGATGCCGGTGTTTACGAGCCATCCAACTCCTCATACCAATCCTGCTGGTTTTGCATATTAAAGAAAAATGGCAAGTTGCAGCTAGTACATTCACTCGAGCCCCTCAACGCTGTCACCATCCGCCACTCCGGTGTCACACCTATCCCAGAACACATCACGGAGAATTTCGCTGGTAGGGCCTGTGGGGCAATGCTGGACCTCTATGTCGGATATGACAAGTGCCCACTTGCAGAAGGATCCCGTGACTTGACAACATTCCAGACACCCTTTGGAGCCATGCATCTGACAACACTGCCTATGGGTTGGATGAACTCTGTCCCTATTTTCCACGATGATGTCACCTCCATCCTGCAGCCAGAGATCCCAGATCTCACCATTCCATACATCGATGACGTTCCAGTGAAAGGCCTCCCAACCTGCTATCAACAACCCAATGGAATGTACGAGACTATCCCAGCCAATCCCGGAATTCGACGTTTCATATGGGAACACTTCCAGGGGCTGAACTGCATTGTTCAATGCATGAAGTATGCTGGTGGAACATTCTCGGGGAAGAAGCTCGTCCTTTGCATGCCAGACATTACGGTAGTCAGCCATTTATGCACATACAAAGGTCGCAAACCCAGGAAGGATCTAGTAGCCGCTATTACCAATTGGGGACCCTGCAAGTCATTGTCAGAGGTCTGCGCCTTCCTTGGAACCATTGGGGTTGGACAGATATTTATCAAGAACTTTGCCAAACATGCGCACCCACTTGTAACATTAACTAGGAAAGCTACACCATTCACATTCGGCCCTGCAGAAGTAGTGGCACAAGAGGATCTCAAACAGGCACTCATTGCATCACCAGCCCTACACCCTATCAACTACAAATCCAATGCTCCTGTAATATTATCCGTTGACACATCCTATATCACGGTTGGCTTTTTCTTATGTCAGTGTGACCCTGACAGGCCCTCGGTTCGCTATTACAATTGTTTTGGATCAATCACACTGAACGAACGAGAAGCCCGCTTTCACAGCCCAAGCTCGAGATCTGAAGGCACTAAAATTATATCTTATCGGGGTACGGAATCTCATCGTCAAAGTGGACACCTGCTACATTAAAGACATGCTCAAGAACCTGGATATTGCCCCCTTGGCTTCTATCAACTGTTGGATCCTCTTGATTCTCACTTTCCACTTCGAGCTGGTCCACATTCCCAGAAAATTGCACACCCCCGACGGATTATCAAGATGCCTGCAACAGCCACTCAATGAGCCACCAAGCAGGGATGAGGATGAGGAGTTTGATGATTGGATCAATAAGCTATATGGGTTCATGCATCAGATTAATGAGGTTTCTAGAGGCTGTGCATTAAACTTACCCCGCAGATGAAAAAAGATCAACCCTGACCTTCAGAGGACCCTCTTGCACTACAAAACCAACAGGGAACACCACAATTGTCGCCCAGCCACCACCTTCACCTCCGACTCAGTTCTGCCCAACTCCAGTAACCCTGTGCTACTGCCCACTGAGGATATAATAGATAGGACATATGAAGAAGTTTTCCCATGGCACTTCAACACCTCTGGAAAAGACAAGGCATGACTTTTACTGGTAAAGTGATTCTTAATGGAGTTGGAGAGACCCATGGAGGTATCAGATGAGGAGTGGCCAAGCTTCACACAGTATTGTGTCAAGTTTTTCGTCCATGCTGAACGATTATGGTATAGGGACAAGGATGGAGCCCATAAGGTGGTAGTCGAAATGCAGAAACAACTTGGTGTGCTATTCGACTGCCATGACAGTTTAGGCCATCGAGGGTATTACATGACTCATGTGGCAATCATGGAATGGTTCTGGTGGCCACAGATGCAGGACAATATCAAGTGGTACATCAAGTCCTGCCATGCATGTCAAGAGTGACAACTACAACAGTTCCATATTCTGCCAGTCGTCACCATCCCCGCACCAATATTCGCCAAGGTGATGCACCTCCCGCCATCTAATCAGTATAAGTACCTGATTCAAGCTTGTTGCTCTCTCATGCATTACCCAGAATACCGCGCCTTACATCGAGAAACCGCCAATGCCATTGGAGACTGGATCTTTAAAAACTTGATATGCCATTGGGGAAGCCTGGTTGAGATCATTACAGATAATGGCGCACCAATACTGAGAGCTGTGGAGTACCTCGCTAACAAATACCACATCCGCCACATCCGCATCTCCGGTTACAACTCCCATGCTAATGGAATTGTCGAATGCAGTCACTACAATGTCTGACAGGCACTATACAAAGCAACCAACAGCAACGAATCCCAATGGTCTACAGCATTACACTCGGTATTCTGGTCAGAATGCATCACAGCTAGGCATCGCATGGGAGTATCGCCTTACTTTGCAGTTACCGGGACACAGCTGCTACTCCCGCTGGACATCACTGAGGCTACCTACTTGCTTCCTCCACCCTCTGCATTCTTGTCAACCACAGAGTTAATAGCCCGCCACGCCACGGAGTTGCAGAAGTGTTGCGCCCAAACAGAGGCACTCAAGGACAAGGTCTACCAAGCCTGCGTGGCTGCAGCAAAACGGTTCGAGCCAGAACACCCAATGATCATCAGAGACTTCGATTTCCAGCGAGGGGATTTAGTTTTGGTCTGCAACATGGCAATAGAGAAGTTGCTTAATAAGAAGATGTGCCCCTGGTACATTGGTCCCTATGTGGTTCTATCCTGTAACTGTGGAGGAGCCTACATTATTTGTGAGCTTGATGGCACCATACTTGACAGACCATACACAGCATTCCATGTAATCCCCTACTTTGCCTGCAAAAAACTGACTATACCAGAGAATGTGCTCGACACCTCTGAGGAGCATGTCTGGGACATGTCCAACTCCACTTCTTTAGGTGACGATGACCCAACCAACATGACACCAGCAAATGGTGAAGGTAATGAAGACTCAAACGACGATCTTTCTGACATAGAAGATAACAAAGATGAAATGTACTATACTTAGATAACTACAACGTTCAATTCCACTAGAAGTCTGCCAATTCCGCCAATTCCGCACTGCTTAAAAATTTAAAAACATACCCCAGTTCACTAGTAAAGTGTTTCGCCTACTTTTACCTACCTTTACTTCACCCATAACCTCGATACAGATGCCTTGACCTTTATACTTTCTGATTAAAGACTACTAAATTCACCCCACAGTGAGCAAGAAAAAATGTATATTGATAAAGACAACACAAAAAGTACACAAGGAAATGAAACAGATATGGTACAACGAAGGCCCACAGAGAGATACTAGCCAGGAGCAAAACGAGAAGGTGGCTCCATAGCAGAGTCACCAGTCTCATCTGTGGATGCCATTTGTTCCACTACCACTTGATCTGGCTCCAATTCCTTGACATACTCCAGCTCCTTGCTAGGCAGCATGGGGCTCCAACTCACCTCAGATGTGCTAGCATTGCTCACCCCACCCTCATTATCATACAGAGTGGATGAGTGCCCCAGTGACCTTTCAAGCAAGTCCTCGACGTGACCAGAGGACCCACGGAGAGATCCCAACTCCCACAGTATTTCGGTTTGCATGTTGGAGGAACCGATGAATGTTTGTGAAAGGGTGGTGAGGAGTCATGTCTGATTGTGCAGCCACTGGTTCTGCTCACAGAGGAGCCGGTTTTGTTCTTGCAGCAGGGAGATAGCCTCCCTCCTTGAGCCTGAGGTTAAGCCACTTTCTGAGACCAGGACCCTAGTGCTGGTGTCCCGCAGAATGGCCTCTTCAGTGGCCCAGATGTCATCTTCAGCATCGCTCACCATGACAACCCTTGATTTCTTCTTCTTCTTCTCCCACCCAGACACAGGAACGCTGCTTATGAAACATTTCTGGCAGAGGCGCTGGCACTCCACGCAGACTCTGCTCTTGGGCCCAGGTGTTGAAACGAGCAATGGCAGCGCAGAGCGAGGCTTAGTAAGCGAGGGAACTTACTGAGTACTGTTTAGAACGCTTAGGAGCTAGGGCTCAACTATGCAATAGATCAGGAGATATATTTCAGCAGTGCAAAGAGCGCTGCTTATATACAGTTACAGAAATCACATGTAACTACATCTAATATACCTATTTCTAGTAATGCGCAGCTCCCTGCTGCACATTGCACCATACCTGCTGCGCATGGTGTCATATTGCTGCGCATCTTACAGCAATCTGTCAATACTTGACATGTGAAGCATGTTTCATGCATCATGTTCTCACATGCTGTTGTTTCATACTGTTCCTGGGATGAAATTCTATAATATCTGTCAAAACACTATAAAAGTGTCAACAGTGTACAAATATCAGATTATATTTGTGATTTAGTGAGCATTCATAAATAACGATATAATATATGAAGCTATGAGTTCAATACTCAACGCTCCAGATCATTATTTATTCAACACTCCCCCATGCTGAGAAATCACTAATCCAATTTCAGATCTTAACTTTGTGAATTTATCAAAAGACAAATTTTTAGTTAAGATATCAGCAAGTTGCTGATTTGTGGGAATATACACAAGTTCCACTTTTCCTTCCTCTATGCATTCTCTAACATAGTGGTAGTGGATATCTATGTGTTTAGATCTATGCTCTTGAGCAGGGTTAGAAGCTAGGAAGATTGCTCCTTGATTATCTACTCCTAATTGAATCATTTTTATAGTCTTTCCAATTTCATGGAATAAAGACTCTATCCAGACTATCTGTCTTGATGTATCAGACAGACTCATATATTCTGCTTCTGTCGATGACAGAGTGACTGTCTTTTGTTTCCTTGAAACCCAACTAACTGGTCCTCCAGCTAATTTTACTATGTATCCAGTGACTGATCTTCTATTAATCTGGTCACCTGCCCAGTCTGCATCGCAATATGTAATGAAACCTTCATGGTTCTTTCCATTATACACTATTTTGCCATTAATGTTGGTGGCAACATATTTAATAATGTATAATGCCTTCTGAATATGCTCTTCAGAAGGATTAACCATAAATTGTGACATCATTATTACTGCAAATGCAATATCTGGACAAGTTCCAAGAGTTAAATATAATAATGATCCAATTATGGATTGATAATAGCTTCTTTGCTCAGAAGTTGCTGTTCCTTCATTTGGTTTAGGAACATACCCTGCTGGTAATGGTGTTCTAGCAGGTTTAGCATTCTCTTGACCAAAACGCTTTACAACTTTCTTAGCATAGTCTATTTGATCAATTATCAATAATTGATTTGGTCTATCTTGAGATATCTTCATCCCTAGATATTCAGAAACTTGTCCTAAGTCTCTACATTCCCATATTTTCATGAACTTGCTCTTTTTGTCTAATAAGAGTCTTTTGTCATTTCCCAGAAATAGTATGTCATCAACATATAGTATGACAACTATTATTGATCCTTGTTTATTAATGATATAAACTCCTGTATCCGAAAGACATCTTTTGAATCCTAAGGATTTCAAGCTTTTATCAGCTTGTTTATTCCAAGCATATGATGCTTGTTTAAGACCATATAGGGCCTTTTTTAATCTATAGACTTTTCCCTCTTGTCCTTTTGTGACAAAACCTTCTGGCTGTTCCATGTAAATCTCTTCATCAAGATTTCCATATAAGAAAGCTGTTTTAACATCTAGTGCCTCAATTTCCCAATTTTCGAGTGCAGCTGAAGCCGGAAGTAATCTGACTGTTTCAAATCATGCAACAGGAGAAAAGGTGTCATCATAATCTATGCCAGGTATTTGTGAAAATCCTTTAGCAACAAGTCGAGCACATTTTCGACCATCACTTTTAATATTGTAAACCCATCTACACTTCACAGGTTTACAATCTTTTGGACCATCAACTAACTCCCAAACATCTCGTTCGAATAGAGCTTCAATCTCATCCTCCATAGCTTTAATCCATTCTTGAAAAGCTGTAGGATTAGATTCTCTAATTTTTAACACATCCCTAAAATGAACAGGGATGTCAGATTTAGGTAATACTGCTTTGAGAGTAGGAAATTAATAAATTTCCTTCCTCCCTCCTTTTGTAATTGATTAAGCAGTATATCTATATCTGAAATTCCTTTATCCTGAATAATACCAGGATCTAGTTCATCTGATATTTCGCTTGAAGTGTCTTTTTGACTATCAGAGTCTTCAGACTCATTGAAAGGATTCTTTTCCAGTTGTTTTTCAATTTCAAGAGGAGTTTTCTTTCCATAAATGTTACCCTCTTTATAAACTGGTTTCCTTTCTCTAGTACTTCAGCGAAGTGGGAAGGGAATAGGTTCAGGTTGTTTTTGGGATTGTCTTTCTGTAACCATAGGGACTCGCTACCTAAGACTACAACCCTTATATACCTCTCTCCTGGTCTGTGCGCAGACAGCATGCAGCTAAAGTCCCTCACTATAGAGATGATGCGCAGCAGCTAAGTCTGTGCCCATATGACCTTACTTGGAGATATCCTCCCACACCAACACTCTGTCCTTCCATATACGGCCACACCTATTGTCGTGCATCTTGGCTGATTCCCACATACGCTGGTACCTAGTCGTCGGTACATCTCAGCGTTCCCATGTTGTCCCTCTGGCGCCGTGCCGCTCATGTATCCTTCCATGGCATAGGCCCATCATCAGGCCGTCCTTCCTGTTGGTACTCGGTCTATTCCCATAGCCGATGCTGACCTAACCACCTTCCATATAAGGGTCACAGTCCTAATGTAGTCTGTCCCTGCGACCAAGGTATTGTCTGAGTCCTATATCTAAATGTTTGAGTGAAAAGAAACAGATAAAAAGAAAAGAAAAATAGATTCCGACTCCTTCCGACCATATCTGCATATTTGTCATTAGTGTCGTTACTGTGAAAATTGAATGGGATGAGGTATGCTCATAACACTACTGGAATTCTCTTTGGATCTGTTTTCACTTGATCCTCGAACATCAGGTCTGACAGGTAAATCCTGTTCTCCACCATTATTATGAGGCTCTATATCATCATTCTCATGAGATGAATTCTGCTCTTCATCAGGTGTAAGATCATGATTGAATGATGGTTTATATGGTTTGGGATCATTGTCGTCACTATCGAGATGATTGTTGTTTTGGGAATTGGAGTCAGATTCATGTCCATTTTGATCCCTTTGGTTAATACCTGGTGGACTTTCAAATAGTCTATCTTTATTGTAATTTTGCTTTTCCATGGAAATACTGATTCATTAAATAGTGCTTTGACACCAATGAATATAGAGTTATCTTTCTTCATAAATTTATAAGCTTTAGATCCTATGTCATAACCAATAAAGGTCATTGGTTCAGATCTTGGTGACAGCTTATCTTTACGAATTTCTTTAGGTATGTAAACCCAAGCTAGACAACCAAACACTTTAAGGTAATGAACATCAGGTTTTTCACCTGTCATGTTTTCATAGAGTGTAGACCAATTTGTCCTTTGTAATGGTGTGCAATTGTATACATGAATAGCAGTTTCAAAAGCAAATTCCCACCATGATTTTGGGCAGGAAGATTCTAATCTCATGCTTTCTGCTTTTTCAAGTATAGTATCATTTAATCGTTCAGCACGACCATTTTGTTGATGTATGTGAGGTGCACTTTGTTCTCTAAAAATTCCTTTTGAAGCAAGAAACTTGCTAAATTCATGCGACTTAAATTCCCCCTCTCGATCTGATCTGAAATGTTTAACTCTACTGCTATATTGATTTTCCATGAGTTCTACATAACTCTTGAAAGCAGTAAATGTTTCTGATTTAGTTCGAAGAAGTGCCATATAAGCATAGGAAGAATAATCATCTAGTATCATAAGACACCATTTCTTTCAATGATAAGATTCCATAGGCAATTCTAATAAGTCTGCATGAATTAATTCAAGTGGCTTTGAAGCTCGCTTGATTGATGTAGGACAAGATTTATTATGCATCTTTCCTTGTGCACATCCAGGACAAATTGTATCTATTGATGGTATAGATAATTTGTCAAACCCTTTTGTATGATCGAAGACATGTTTTAATACATTTTTAGATGGGTGACCCAATCTTTGATGCCAAGTGTTACAGTGACTCAAAAAAGTGATTCAATGTTTGGTGCTTTTCAACTGTTTATAAAATAGCTGAAAAACAAAGACAAATAAAGGTAAATAGTGAGAGAGATAATGGAGGTATCACATCAGGGTTACACACTGATGAAAGAATTATGTAATTAAGCACAGTATCCATGGAGATATAGGTAATATAATTTGATGATTCATTGAATCACTTTTTTGAGTGTGCATCAGAAATGTCAGAAACTGATATTGATGGGCTGCTATGACATGAAACTGATGACAGATGGTTATTACTATGATGGTACCTTAGCACCAATGCTATTTAAGCAGTGCTAAATGCTCATGGCTCCCCACTTCTGATATGTGCCCCATTTCTTCTTCCCACAAGGAAAACATCCTTTCCCTTGCCTCCCATGGTTACTCCACTTGCCATATTGCCTCTAAAACTGGTATTAGTCAGGCCACTGTCTCCAGAGCACTCCAGAATCTCCTTCCCAATCAACAAACCCCTCAGCTTGGTTGCCCTTCCAAGCTTTCTGCCACTGCCACACACTCCATCCTCACACAGATCACCACTGGCAAGGCTGCCAATGCTGTCCAGGTTACCAGGCACATCAACACCATCATCCCCAACCCAGTCTCCACCCAGACAGTCAGAAACATTCTGAAGAAACACTCATTCAAAGCTGTAACAAAGAAGAAGCCACTGCTCAGCACAGTGCACAGAAAGAAGCAGTTGGCCTTTGCTTTGAAACACAGGGAGTGGACTGTGGAGGACTGGAAGAGGGTAATTTGGTCAGATGAGACCAAAATCAATAGGATTGGGTCAGATGGGAAGCAGTGGGTATGGAAACAGGTGGAGGAGGGGTTGATTGAAAGGGAGGTACAAGGAACAGTGAAATTTGGAGGTGGAAATATCATGGTATGGGGCTGTATGGGCTAGAATGGTGTGGGGGAGCTTGCAAAGGTTGAGGGTAGGATGGGTGCTAACCAGTATGTGGACATTTTGGATGATCCCTTACTGCCAAGCTTGGAAGAATCTGGGATTGCTAAAGAAGAATGCATTTTTCAGCAAGACAATGACCCAAAGCACACCTCCAAAAATGCCAGAGACTGGATGAAAGAGAACAATATCGCTCTTCTGGACTGGTCTCCACAGTCTCCAGACCTGAATCCCATTGAACACCTCTGATGCAGCTGGGCAAGCACAAAACACCAGCAGAAGGAGTTTGGCAGATATGGGAGAGAGTGGCAGAGGTGTGGAATAATATAGAGCCAGAGGTGTGTCAGAACTTAATTGAAAGCATGCCTAGAAGAGTGGAAGCAGTGATAAAAGCCAAGGGAGGCCATGCAAAGTACTAGAATGACCAGTTTCTATATTTCTTATACACACTCAAAAAAGTGATTCAATGAATGATCAAATTAAATTGTCTATATCTCCATGGATACTGTGCTTAATTACATAATTCTTTTATCAGTGTGTAGCCCAAATGTGATACTGTTATTCTCTCTCTCAGTATTTACCTTTATTTGTCTTTGTTTTTCAGCTATTTTATAAACAGTCAAAAAGCACCAAACATTGAATCACTTTTTTGAGTCACTGTATAATCCACTATATGAACTGAAGGTTCGGCCATTTTCACACTTGGATGGACTATTTCAGTCAAAATCCAATGAATGGGATCTCCTATATGTCTAGGATATGCCATTATAAATGGTCACCCAGTTTTTAGTGAAAATATAGTACTATACTTGTCCAATTTTTCATGAAAGCCTTGTAGCTTTAGTTGTCCAGATGATATAAGTCTGACACTAGCTGCAGGCATATAGCAAACTTTTTCAAGTTTAATGACATGTTTATGTTTATGCACGGTTTCTACCTGTAGGAACACAGTTCCTTCTCCAAGTATTGCTACTTGAGATCGTTTATCAGCTGTAAATACAGGCTGTGAAACTTTAAAAGGATGATATTCTGAGAAATCTTTGATTTCAGGAGTTATGTGGATTGATGCTCCTGAATCAATCATCCATGGAGTTCCTTTGGACTCAAATTCCTTACACTTATCACAACCACACACATTTATCTTACTACTCATTTTTAGAATGGAGGCAACTAAAGCGATATATTCATTGCTATTTAAAGTAGTACAAATACTACTATCTACATTGTTACCTTTGAAATCAAGATGCCTCATAATTGGGCTCGTCTTGATAGTCCTCACTGATTTTTTATCAGAGAAGAACTTTTGAGTAGAAAGATTTATGTACTGATATTCCCCATCAGCTGTGTCATAAAAGTCTTCACCTAAGGAGACTGTATCTGACGTATTGTCCATTTCAATGTCAGCCCTTTCATCTAGGACTCTGAAATGGTTTTCTGCAATTGGATCAACCACCATTTGCATTTCTACACTATCTGCAACTGAGTATCCTTGATCCTTCAGTTGCTGTAGATTTGGCGCTAATGGTGCCATTCTTCGAATCAAGGGTAGAGCAGGATCTATCCTGTCTACTAAGTGAGTGAATTTAGGTGTATTCGCTTTCCTGGTGTCCCCAACATTGTTCTTTTATTGCTGGTCTAATAGAAAGGCCTTCTTTTTCTTTTTATTGTCTCGATTAATTTTGTTCCTTTCTTGATTAGACAAGAACTGGGGTTTTCCAGTGTTAGAGGGTCTGGAAGACAGTCCTGGTGTTGTCCATTTCCCTTTATTTTGATTCGAAGAGTACGAATTCTGGTTATTAAAACCAGGTTTGTAGTTATTCTGGTTACTAGGACCAGAATTTTGTTGTTGATTCCAATTAGGCCTGTTAGGGCCTTTGGGAAGTTTCACTCTAGCAGTGTGAACAACCCCCCCAGAAGATGTTTTCCGCCTTTGGGATTCTTCCTCTATCTTTGGAAGAATATCAGCAAGTTTCAAATCACTTGCTTTTGTCGTTAATAATACACTAGATGAGAAGCTGTCCCATCCATGTGGTAAAGATGCTAACACTACCATTGCTAGCATATTGTCTGGGAATGTAAAGCCATTGACAGAAAGTCAATTAGCATTAATCCCAATGCCTTGTCATTGTTGTCACAGTAGTCATCCCAAGCTTCCTTTTTCTCTTTAATGCGACGAAGCTCAGTTGCAGAGGTGCTATCAGCTGTCTCAGCTGTTTTCTCAGCTTCTGTAAGCTGTGGCTTGATCCTGTTGCCAAGAACATACTGCCAGAGACCTTTATACTGCAGAGCAGCTTTGATAGCTGCTGACCACTCATTCCAATTATTGCTTCCAGTAAGCATTGGAATTTTGGATAAGTCATCTTCTCCTCCAATGATTATATCAACATTTGCTGCTCTAGAAAGATTATCGATTTCCATCCAGCCTGTCTGGGCTCTTGGATCGATGACTAGATGACGATGGTGACTAGACTGATCACCATTAATTTTATGTAAATGGAAGTTGACTCTCTTCCTAATTGACTTTGAATATGAAGCCAATTCTTTGATATCAATGTACTGTGGCCATTGATATTGAGCCAATGCATGGGTTTTAATTGCTGCCAGGTAGCAATAACCAATTTTCGACCATACAGGACTTTTGACAGTATGAACCCAAGGGTGGATAAGTCCATCTTTTTCCTTGAGTTCTACTATAATGAACTCTCCTTGTTCAAGCTCTTCATTCCTTCTAGCTTTAATTAAAGAAGAGTATTCACTATCATTCAAAGAAGGATGCGAATAATTGGAACTGTATATTTCCTCATCAAGTATATATAACTTGTGAGTCTTGGGTGGTTGTTTTTGGTCGTTCAGCCAACTCTCTCTTGGCTTTGCGTTCCTTCTGGCGCAATTTTTTAGCTTTCTTTTTAAAGCTTTTCACTCTCTCCTCCTCTTGATTCAAGTTTTTAATGGTTTCTTGGATACCTTCTATTAGATCCTCAACCCGTTTTTTATCCTCCATTTCCTGGCAGATAGCTTGGTGCATGGTGGAAATTTATTTATTTATTTTGGTGGTTCTGCTTTCCTCTAAAACAGAATCACTGTGATATTTATTGGGCAGTATTTTTACTTTCCCAATTTTCGACCACTCCTTAGTGTGGTCCCAGACTTCATTTCCAGACCTGCTATTTCTCTTTGGAGCGGCTGGTACCTCCATTTGTTCCATTGTCCAGTCCTCCGCCTTTCCACCAAGATTGAAGAACCATGTCCTAACTTCTTCCGAAGTTGGCCAATTTAGTTGATTCTTTGGATGCAAGGAGAAGGTAGTGCCTGCCTTGTTTTTAGCAGACAGACCTGCTTTTGCAATATTGGCATATGAAGCCAATTTTTCTTTTCCTTTCCCCTTATCAGCCTTTTGGGCTGATTTCATTTCTCCAGTTGCAATATTAAAAACATTTTTTCCATAATTCACCTGTTGAAGGTGACCTGCTTGGAATTTTTGAATGTCATCGAAAATTTTGTCCACTAGAGATTCCTCACTAGCTAATTTAGCGGCTTCATCGTCTAATTCTTGACGACACTTCCAAATGGAGAGTTGCGCATCTGCAATGTGCTTCCTGCAATTTTCCAGGTCTTCCTGGACTTCCTTGTACCAAGGAGACTTTTTGGTGGACGTCCCAATAGGGGCAGTGGGTCCCTTGCTGGTGGATTGCAAGGTATTGATAAAAATGGAGCTGGTGAAACCAGCTTTAGCGACTTTTTGAGAAGAGGAGTCGGATTTGGAGCCAGGGGTACTGGCTGTGATATATTTGTTGCTGGACGAGCCAGCAGAGGTAGAGGAAGAAGCGGTGTTGGTGGTGGAAGACATTTGTGTTATAAAAGGTTTGGTGGGTTTGTTTGAATTGAGTTTGTTCTGTGAGAGAGAAAGTAAGCAACAGTCTAAAAAGACTTTCATTGCTCAGAACAAAGGTATGGACATCGAGTTTTCGATTTTATTCTCCCGTGATAAATGCCTAAGCATGTGCATAAACATGGTAGTTTGCTTTTTGTCATAATGTGCTATAATTCATCGCCAGAAGGGGATCCAGCCCTTCAGGAGTGCTTGGGGGCTCCATCAAGTTCCCCACAGCGATTAAAATATCCTCCACTATTTATAAATATAGTAATAAGCTATTGTTATGACACTAAGGAGCGTCCTAATGTAGATGGGATGCTAATCAGTGCCCATCGCTGGTCTGCGTGTACCAGGGAACAATGTCCCATGCAGCACGACCCTTATACAGAATTACTACTATTTTTAATTTTGGAGAATGATTTTATGCCAACAAACACGGCCTACATAAGCACTTAATTATTCACGGCCAATAGGGGGGTGCAAAACCTTTCCAGATCTAAGCGATTAAGCCTAGACCCTTTATCTGTCATGGAACAGCCCTAAACCTGAGTGATTTGAAGGGTTCACCAGACCAGGTAATTTATTGATTTACCAATCAGGACTACATTTTTTATATTAACCTGGATATTGCAGAACCGGGGACTGGTGAAGTGTGTCACACTAGTGATTGTTGTCATGCCATCCAAGGCGGTCACTTCATCTTCTTCCTCCATTCTCGCTTCGTCTGCCTCTACCTGCGCCCAGACCATCATGACGTCCAGAGAAGAATCAGGTTGAGGCTCAGGCAGGCGAAGTCACACTCGAGGCAAAGACACTTGTTGGTGATGGGCCTCAGCCTCCTGTCAGCTCTGCTCCAATTCTGCAGCTTCCTCTTCTGCGGCCAGCCTCTGTGCCTCTTCCTCCTCGTGAGCCTTCCATTGCGCTTCCTCTTCCTCTCGAGCCCTCTTTTCTGTGGCTGCTTTCTCCTCTTGCCACTTCCGCTCTGCCTCCTCTGCAGCCCTTCACTGCACTTCTTCTTCTTGGGCCCTTCGCTTTGCTGCCTCCTGCTCTTCACAAGCCTTCCCCTCAGCCACTTCTTGTTGCTTGTGGGCCCACTCAGCCTTTAATACAGCCAAGCGAGCCACAGCCTCTTCATGGGTTTTCTTCTCTGCCTCCTCCTGCATTTGGCGCTCCTCTTCCTCCCATTCCAGTTGCGCCTCCATGCATGCGATCTCTTCATCGGAGTTGGATTCAGAGAGTTGGGGAGGTGAAGACATGATGGTGGAGATAAGGGGAGTAGGAGAATGAACTTTAAGTTAATTTGACAGAGGACCCAATTGCACAATCCCATGACCAGAAGTCGACATACCCAAGTAGCGTGCACAGCAAAGGCCCAATTCCATAGACCACGATTTTCCGAATGTAGAGAAGACTTCTGCCCACAGCTGGACCAAGATGTATAAAGCCCAGGAAGCTTCCACACATGTTTCAGTTTATTTCTATTTCAGTTTCATTCATAGTATAGTTCTCTTTTCATTTATAGGTTGCACACCACACAAAAAGCACTGCAGTTGAACCTTCAGCAATCAACCATCCAATCCCTTCGCACAACTGACTGAGGACAGTCAGATTTTTAAGTGGGGGGGAGATGATGAGCATCATTCTGATGTGACGGTGTATAGGTATCAAACAGACTAGTCTCAGCACTAGACATTAGAAACCTTACCCTCACTAGGATTATACATGCCTGACCCCATTGCTTAGCATCTGCACTCATCCAAAAGTCTTCCGCAAGTCTTCCATGCTAGCTACAAGCAACTCTGCCAACTCCGTGATTATCCGCTATAAGGCAAGCGTTGCCCACGCTCAATGGCCAAGTTGTCTCCTGCGTACACTGTCCAAACCCTGCACCAGTCGGTCATTCACCCCCGATAAAGCACACCGTCAGCCGATCCACATAAAATTGCTAGCCGGCCCAGCTTAGTTCACTGGAGAAGGGACAGGTGCCATCAAAGCGATATCTGCGTTAGGAAAGGATCTACCTTCTGCGATGCCAGGGTCACCCATACATGGATGCCACGTCATCCCTAGCGATGCACTGACATAGCAGATCAGGCCCCTAGCGGATGAGTAAACCCATCGGCTGATGACCAACTACAGTATAGACCAGTCAGGTCCATGGAAAATAGAGCACAGGGATGCATCAAGCCAGATGAATTCCGGCATTGCTGCCAACGGCAATCATCAACATCTATTTCAAGTATACAATTCTATTAGCATCCCGCATTGGGTCGCGATACTGGTTCTCACTGTGGTGCTCCTATACCACCATTGCGTCCCTCAGCTAGCCCCATTGTGCAAAGGCTTTCAAGATGGATTTGGATATACAGTTGCAAGGTGAAAATTTGCCAAGTTACCTTGTTATTAGTAGGACAGAAAAATGTATATAAGCTCATGTACAACAGATAGAAAAACAGAATAGTACACCCCAGCTCTCAAGTCTCGTCCTTTAAGCTATGCTCTCTTCCTTTTGTTCACGCCTCTGAGTCTTGTTGTACTCCATGTTCCACGTTCTTCGCTGTTACGCCCTTGTGTGATGAATGTTATTATCTGCGGAGTTGCCAGTTCTGCACAGCATAGCGTTGTTATCAAGCACACTGGAGTTGATGGGAACTCTTCAATGACCTCACACCTTCCCATTCCTCCCTATTTCCAATAGCAGAGTGAACCTATCACTGCTTCACCCCTAAACCGTTGGCTGCCTTGGAAGCCCAACAATTGGATCATGTCCACACACACTGACTCGCTAGATCTTGCCAGCATGCCAATGCATGCCAAACTTGTCACTTGCCCACTTCCGAGGGAACTTCTTGTTGAATAAATAATGATCTGGAGCTTTGAGTATTGAACTCATAGCTTCATATATTATATTGTTATTTATGAATGCTCACCAAATCACAAATATAATCTGATATTTGTACACTGTTGACACTTTTATAGTGTTTGACAGATATTATAGAGTTTCATCCCAGGAACAGTATGAAACGACAGCATGTGAGACACACTGCATGAAACATGCTTCACACATCAAGTATTGACAGATTGCTGTAAAATGCGCAGCAATATGACACCATGCGCAGCAGGAAGCTGAGCATTACTAGATATAGGTATATTAGATGTAGTTACATGTGATTCCTGTAACTGTATATAAGCAGTGCTCTTGCACTGCTGAAATATATCTCCTGATCTATTGCATAGTTGAGCCCTAGCTCCTAAGCGTTCTAACACAGTACTCAGTAAGTCCCCTAGCTTACTAAGCCTCGCTCTGCGCTGCTGTTGCTTGTTTCAACACTTCTTAAAGTTCCACACTAGTTGTCCGTACCATGTGCGCAGGGATAGAGCCTGCCATTTTACATGTAAGCTTCTGGACCCCAGACCTGGCTTCGTCTCCCATGTACGGGATAGTTACATTTACCTTGTCCTCCCCCCAAAAAAGGGGTATGTTACACATAGGTCAGCTCAACCAATACATAATAATAATAAAAAAGTAAGTTGTGTTACAAGTCACAGACAAGTGTCATGTCGTGACATGCGAAAATTATGTTATCAGGACTTCAGACCTGTGAGGAACCTCTTTTTTCTTTTTTTTTTTTTCTGAATAGAAATATACTATTAGAGAAACTTTGGTAGCTACAAGCTACATAAACTACCAGACAGAATGACTGCCGGAAGAGCCAATATGTAGAAAACCAAAACATAATCAAAAGGAGAAAAAAAAGACAAACTACTGCAGTTATCATTACTGCAATGGGCAAAGTGATGGACCTCTCGTCCACTTTGCTGCGACAAATACTCAGGCAATGTAGGGTAAATACTACTACTACCTACTGTCTAAAAATGCTCAACCAGACAGAAGAATCCACGTAAATCATATTATTACATGTCATGCCTCAGTTCTAACCGTCCTACTTGTCAGGAATGTCACCAATTTCCCTCAAGCTAGTAGCCAATTGTATATCTCTGAAACACGCTTGCAGAGAGGTGGGAATAGGAATACTATGTCATAATTCGGACTGTCTGTTCCAAACAGCCATCACAGTTGCCAGTGCTCTTGATCTCGAGTGTAAGCCATGGTGTTCGATTAAATGTGCTCCGAACTTATCCAGAGATATAGATCACCCATATGGTGCCAAGTGTCATGACTTGAGTCCCACTGAAATCATTGGGCAGATTACCGACTTTTCCAATGCATACTACCCAACACTAAACAGTACATAGCTTGAGATACCAATCAACCACTTGCTGATGCATTTGTAGTTATTCCAGTTCATACGCTCCACCTCTGCTATTAAATGTTTTCCAGTTATTTATACCGTTATTAACTGGTTGCACGGGTGATACTGACAGCTTTGCAAGAAGCAACCATTCATGGATGGAGCTGGGACTCGGGAATTGGCCCTCTCCCTGCTCGCTATCCATATGTGTTATACAAGATATAGTGCTCTTTTATCTCGCCTATCAAGTCTCCTGCCCGCTTATTACCCAACGCCTCACCGTCATTAACTGTTGAATAAATAATGATCTGGAGTGTTGAGTATTGAACTGATAGCTTCATATATTATATTGTTATTTATGAATGCTCACTAAATCACAAATATAATCTGATACTTGTACACTGTTGACACTTTTATAGTGTTTGACAGATATTATAGAGTTTCATCCCAGGAACAGTATGAAACGACAGTGTGTGAGACACAATGCATGAAACATGCTTCACACATCAAGTATTGACAGATTGCTGTAAAATGCGCAGCAATATGACACCATGCGCAGCAGGTATGGTGCAATGCGCAGCAGGGAGCTGCGCATTACTAGATATAGGTATATTAGATGTAGTTACATGTGATTCCTGTAACTGTATATAAGCAGTGCTCTCTGCACTGCTAGAATATATCTCCTGTTCTATTGCATAGTTGAGCCCTAGCTCCTAAGCATTCTAAACAGTACTCAGTAAGTCCCCTCGCTTACTAAGCCTTGCTCTGCGCTGCCATTGCTCATTTCAACATTAACGTCATCTAAGCCCACGAAGCCTCCATCTCTGAATTTCTCTTCATCAACTCTACCACCTTCATTCACATATTGGGCATCCCAAACACGAAGTGGACCAGTTCAGGCAGGGAATGCAAGAGGCCAAGTCTACTCCATGAACCTTAACAACTTTAATCCACTCCACTTGGCTATCAGCTCCCCACATGATGCCATGTACATATTGTCCTGGTTAAACATGCACATATGAATCAGTATTAAATATTCTTTCTGTGACTATCGCCAATTGCTAAGCATTTTGAAGTTAGTTTTCTCAATGAACGATACTGCTTGTCCGGTGGTCACATTGACTGAAAGTGAATCCAGAAGCAGTCAAGGAGGCCGAGTTACACAGAGTATCTGTTGTGAGGAAGCTCTAAAGGCATATTGCGCCATATGCACAGATCCTGTTGTTTCCGGCAAATGTTTTGTCTTTTATCCAGGGCTGCAAGAATGAGTCAGCTTCCTAGAGTGCAGTGCAGTACTGCAGTCAAGGAAGATCTTGCCCAATGCATGGGCACATTCATGCATCAAACGTGTTTGCAGAAAAATCTATCTGCTGTCTTGTTTATGTTTTCTTTTACATTCATGTTTTTGGTCTTACATTGTTTCATACTTAGTGCTTCGGCATGTTGGGGATGATGGATCAATGGACGAGGGCACATGAGTGCATGCAGCAAGGAGGATGGGTTACGAGGGATGATAGGCTGTGAGGAACAGCACCTGAGTGATGGAAGAGAGGTCACGAAGAGAGAATTGGAAAGATGGGTGATGAAGTTTATTCAAATGCAAGAGCGCCGAATATCAATACGAGGTACCGTCATTAGCACAGTCTTGTCTATTTCATATTATATTTATGTATATATACTACTCATGTATTTCGTGAATGGATGCCTTTAACTTGCATCACTCCCACACCCAAGCCATACCGACAATAGGTTATGGGCCCCGCACTCCTTTAACTATCTCAAGAAGCTCTTTATACTTATACATTAAGCCCATCTAATTGACCTACACTATGTCAGGTGAAGAAGCTGCAGCATCATCGACTGGTGACAAGTCCGGCACTGTCACACTAGGGTCTGGCAGTTATCGCATAGAACCGCTTAATAATCAGAATTGGTTGGCCTGGAAAAGGAAGATCACGGCGATCCTACACGATCTCAATTTAGAAGATATGCTTACATCAGACATTCCTAAACTGAAAACCAATAACCATCCAACTGCGGCTGAAACAAAGACTCTCGAGGATTGGAAGAAGAAAGACGCTAGGGCACGAACAAGAATAGAATTGGTGGTAGGGGACACCAAGATGATACACTTACTAGGCACCACGATGACCAAGGGTATGTGGGATCAATTGAAAATCGTCAAAGAGAAGAGAGGGAGGCTTGGCATTCTTGCGGCATGGTGCGCATTATTCTGGGCGTCGGCATCTGACGATTTTGACATGGGCGATCATATTACCAAATTACGACGGATGCAGGAGGAACTTCACCTAATGGGGAGTATTGTACCTGACAACGACTTTGCCATGATACTGCTTATGTCATTGCCAGAGACGTGGGACCCATATACGTTGATAAGTTCACCCCACTATTGGAAATAGCAAGGATCAGGAAGGGGTGAGGTCGCAAAAGGATTCCCGTCAACTCTGGTGTGCTCGATGACAACGCTATGACGTGCGGAACTGGCAACTCCGCGGATAATGACGTTTGTCACACAAGGGCGTGACAGCGAAGAACACAGAACGCGGAGTGCAATGAGACTTGAGACGTAAATGAGACAAGGAGGGCGTGACTAGGACTTGAAACTCAAAAGGAAACTGTGGTAATCTGACATGCTAAGCTGGTAACCTATTGTACATGGGCTTTATATACTTTTTCCTACTCTAAATAACAAAGTAATACTTGTGAAATTTTCACCTCGCAACCGTATATCCAAAACCGTCTTGAAGGTTTTCTCACAATGGGGTTAGCTGAGGGACACGATGGTGGAATACGAGTGCCACGGTGAGAACCAATATTGTGATCCTGCACGGGATGCTAATAGACTTGTCGGATTGAAATAGACTCGCCTGATTGCCGTGCGCAGCAACTCCGGGGTTCATCTGACTTGACATGGCCCTGTTCTTGATATTCCGCGGACCTGACTGGTCTATACCATATCTGATCATTGGCCAATGGCTTTATTCGTCCACTAGGGTCCTATTCCGCTGCGTTGGTGCGTCGCTATGGATGACATGGCTCTTGGATCTTGGACTGTAGATCTTCCTAATGCGGATGTGGCTTGATGGTGCGGTCCCTTCTCCAGTGAACTAGGCTGTGCCGGCTGACGATTTTCATGCGACTCGGCTGATGGGGTGCTGACTTCGGGTGCAAATGACTGACTGGTGTGGGGTATGGATGGCATATGTGGGAGGCGACTTGCTTGTTGAGTGTGGGTGATGCTTGTCTTACTGCGGAAAAATGCGGAGTTGCACGGAATTGCGCGGAATTGCGCGGAGTTGTTCATTGCTATCGCGGAATTCCTGCGGATGACTCCTCTACACCCCTAGCTCGGAATGATGCTCATCATCTCCCCCCCACTTAAAAATCTGACTGTCCTCAGTCAGTCGCACAAAGGAACTGGATGGTCAATTGCTGGTGGTCGAAATGAACTGGAAATAGAATCTTGACAAACAAAAATGGTGAAAAGGCATGGCTATGTACTGGGTATCTTGCGGGATTCATGTCGTCTGTTCAGTAGTAGTTGCCTCCTGGGTCGGGATCATCGTGTATATCTGGCCACTCGTCAATTACTGATTCGTTGTCACTACTGTCGCTATCGCTACTGATGTCTTCTTCATTGATCCATGTCGCCCATAGGTGGCGAGCAGAATGGTGGCAGTGGTGTGGTACTTGTGTGACTGGCGCGGGATGCCGAATGTTCTGTTCTCGATGTGTCGGAGTTGGGGCGGAATCGACTGGAGTGTGACGGGGTTCAACAGGGCAACTAGACTTGACAATACTTGCTTCTGGGGACTTGGCGGCTGCTACTGGGGACTCGACAACTGAAAACTCGGCTGAAATCTGTGATATCGTGGGACTTGATGGTGGACTGAACTTGACAGGCTGACTATTGAGGACAGAGGCTGGTGGGGTTGATGCGTAAATGTCGGAATCTGTCTTGTCAGGGCTGGTGCTGGTCGATGGGGTACTGGTTTCTAATTCACTGGGCTTCTGCTGGACTGGCTTGATTGTGGTTTCCTCTCTATGATGTCCGATCACTTCCTCGAGGCTTACTGAAAATCCTGCAGCTTCTCCTCACGTATTTCGACGAATCTGGGTGGTCCGCGGGGTATGGGCGGGGTTGGTTCTGGCATTGGCATTGGTGCTGGTGCTGGTGCTGATGCTGGTGGTCGCGATTCTGTTCCTTTCTCTCGTAGGGGGCTCTCTACTCCATCGGATACTACCTTTTTCTTTGCTTGCAACGCTAGAAGGGTCCTCTGCATCTGCTCGATTTCTTCGTTGACATTGTCCGTGGGGTTCACTGCTGCAGTCTCGTAACTTAGCATCGACATGGTACTTGCTGTTGCTGTTAGCTCCTGATAGTAGTCGTGGGGTGCATAGAACATCGAGGGATGTGATCCAGAACTTGATCCTAGCGGGACTGCGTTGGCACTAGTTGACATGGCTTGCAACCAATTCTGCAGGGCTGTCACACAATTCCGCGGGGCTGTCACACAATTCCACGGGGCTGTCACACAATTCCGCGGGGTTGGCACACGAATCTGGTTTGTCACGACTGACTGGTTTAGCGACTGTAGCATCGTTTGAGTCTGTTGCGAGCTCTGGTAGCTGTCGCAAGGTGCATAGAACATAGAGGGATGTGATCCGGAACTTGATCCTAGCAAGACTGCGTTGGCACTAGTGGCTGGCGTAGCTTGTGACCAATTCCGCGGGGTTGTCACACGAGTCTGGTTTGTTGCAACTGACTGGTTTAGTGACTGTAGCACCGTTTGAG
Organism: Amanita molliuscula; assembly: GCA_023014405.1. Lineage (NCBI taxonomy): Eukaryota > Fungi > Basidiomycota > Agaricomycetes > Agaricales > Amanitaceae > Amanita > Amanita molliuscula. The sequence goes on from JAEBUP010000011.1 coordinate 91,642, forward strand.
TCTGTTGCGAGCTCTGGACCATCCTTTCCGTCATGCCGAACATGTCTTCTGTCTTTATTCTGGGCGTAACTATTGGCTCAGGTTTGACAAGCGGAGTTGATGCGGAGTTGGCGGGATAGACTGCGGAATTGGCGGGGTACACTGCGGAGTTGGCGGAATTGACGGGGTACACTGCGGAGTTGGCGGAATTGACAATACAGGGCGCGGTGGGCTTGTTGATCAATTTATCATAGAATGACGAGCCTTGAATGACTTCTTTTGCAGCTGCTAGGGTTTGCTCGAGGGAGTACGGGTCGTCGCGGTGCACGTTTGGATAGTGGCTTCGCATGTAGTGATACATTTCTATTCCAATGTGGACTTGGAATCCCTTGAAGAAGTATTCGCATTGCTGGCGCATTGTGAGTCGTCCGTTCCTAATGAGATACCTAGTGATCACTAAAAATCGCTGGTAGTAGCTGCATAGTTCTTCCGCAGTGTTGATTCCGAGCCGGAAAGTCTCTTCCACTAGTCGATCCAAATCCGACTGAGTGTGCTCGTGCTCGTTGATTACTCCGGCGTATAGTGCAATGACTGATGCTTTGAACTCCTTGTATGTAGATGTTGCATCGTAGGTTTCGACTCCTCTCCACAAATCGTACTCCGTGTCATGGAGATATCGTAGCGCATAGGCTTTCTTTTGCTGCACGGAATTGATTCCAGCTTCACTGAACAACAACTCAAGTTCGTTGAAGTAGTGTGTGAGGCGGCGGGGTTGGCTGGACTCGAAGCGGGGTGCGGCATCATCATAGCGAGCGGGCATGGGCTTGGCATAGTTGGTCATTGTGGCTTTTGTAGAACTAAATGGTGGAAACTGGAGCTGTTTGAATGAGTGGAATTGCCAGGATTGGGGCGTGGAACTGCTGATCGCGGGGTAACTCGGGTGGGGTTGACGGTGTAATTCTTTCAAAAGCCTCACTGGGGCAGCCAATATGATAAGTTCACCCCCACTATTGGAAATAGCAAGGATCAGGAAGGGGTGAGGTCGCAAAAGGATTCCCGTCAACTCTGGTGTGCTCGATGACAACGCTATGATGTGCGGAACTGGCAACTCCGCGGATAATGACGTTTGTCACACAAGGGCGTGACAGCGAAGAACACGGAACGCGGAGTGCAATGAGACTTGAGACGTAAATGAGACAAGGAGGGCGTGACTAGGACTTGAAACTCAAAAGGAAACTGTGGTAATCTGACATGCTAAGCTGGTAACCTATTGTACATGGGCTTTATATACTTTTTCCTACTCTAAATAACAAAGTAATACTTGTGAAATTTTCACCTCGCAACCGTATATCCAAAACCGTCTTGAAGGTTTTCTCACAATGGGGTTAGCTGAGGGACACGATGGTGGAATACGAGTGCCATGGTGAGAACCAATATTGTGATCCTGCACGGGATGCTAATACACTTGTCGGATTGAAATAGACTCGCCTGATTGCCGTGCGCGGCAACTCCGGGGTTCATCTGACTTGACATGGCCCTGTTCTCGATATTCCGCGGACCTGACTGGTCTATACCATATCTGATCATTGGCCGATGGCTTTATTCGTCCACTAGGGTCCTATTCCGCTGCGTTGGTGCATCGCTATGGATGACATGGCTCTTGGATCTTGGACTGTAGATCTTCCTAATGCGGATGTGGCTTGATGGTGCGGTCCCTTCTCCAGTGAACTAGGCTGTGCCGGCTGACGATTTTCATGCGACTCGGCTGATGGGGTGCTGACTTCGGGTGCAAATGACTGACTGGTGTGGGGTATGGATGGCATATGTGGGAGGCGACTTGCTTGTTGAGTGTGGGTGATGCTTGTCTTACTGCGGAAAAATGCGGAGTTGCACGGAATTGCGCGGAATTGCGCGGAGTTGTTCATTGCTATCGCGGAATTCCTGCGGATGACTCCTCTACACCCCTAGCTCGGAACGATGCTCATCAACGTCAGCATACCTAGGTGCACAAAGTAATGCTCCCATGGTCTCATCATCCGATCTGATTGCCATACTACTCGACGAGTTCTGTAGAAGGAAGGACCGATCAAGCAAACATGGCAACGGTACTATGCTCCAGGTGAAGGAGACATGAGATTGCCACAACTGTAAGAAGAAGGGCCACCTAGCCAAGGATTGTTGGGTGAAAGGAGGCAGGAAAGAGGGACAGGGGCCGAGAAAGAAGAAGGGCGGCAAACATGATCAGGCCAATCAGGTGCAAGAAGAAGACGCTTTTGGATCTGATCTAGCCAACTTCACTTATATGGCAAGTCCCGGAGAATTCTCGAAATCCGATTGGATCCTCGATTGTGCATCAACGGCTCATGTGTGTACATCATGCGATTCATTCATTGATTACACCCCTTTAGAGAATATTACCATAAAGGGCATAGGCCCTGAACCAGTCCCTGTTCTAGGCCGTGGAACCGTCATACTCAAGCTTCGCGCGGGTGACAAATATTTCACTCACTGACTCAGTAATGTGTCACACGTGCCGATTGCACTGAACTGTCTTATGTCACTCGGACGTTTTGACAAAAGCGGAGGACATGTGGAGATGAGGGGTGGGAAATGCTATTTACGGACCAAAGATCGGACCATTGTGGGCGAAGGGCACATGGTCAATCATTTATACCTGCTCCATGGAAGGGCGGAGACACGCGCAAAAGATAAAGCCTTTGTTGCCAGGGTGCAGGGTCACTTCTGGGACAAATGGCATAGATGGTATGGTCATCTATCCGTCTCAGGACTCCAGCGCGCTGTGCGGGAAAATTTGGTCACAGGGATAAAAATAAATGAAACTTTGATTCCATCAACTTCTTGCCAAGACTGCTTAGAAGGGAAAATGTCACAACAATCTTATCCTTCTGAGGCAATGCATCGCTCGGAGATCTCCGGAGAATGCATGATGACCGATGTTTGGGGACCGGCACCAGTACAGTCCATTAATAAACACAGATACTTTATTGTGTTCACGGATGACACAACACAAATGACGCATGTTCTATTTATGAAAACCAAGGACGAGGCATTCAATTGTATCATGACATACTTCAATTACATCAAAACTCAGTATGGGAAAGTGCCAAAGAAGCTTCGGCTTGACAACAGCAAAGAGCTTGTGAACAAGAAATTATGGAAATGGATTAATGGGAAGGGTATGGTTATAGAACTTTCTGCCCCTTACTCACCTTCCCAAAACGGAGTCACGGAACGATTTAATCACACGGTCATGGAAATGGCGCAAAGCATGATGCATGCTAAAAATATCCCTGCCTATTTATGGGAACAGGCCATTTCACATGTGTCCTATCTTCACAACCATTCTCCCACATGAGCCTTGCACAACAAAACACCATATGAAGCTTGGACAGGTAACAAGCTGGATGTCTCCCATTTTCAAGAGTTCGGATGCGACGTATGGGTATTGAATGAGAGGTGGGGGAGTAAACTGGATGCTAAGGCAGTCAAAGGGAAGTTTTTAGGCTTCGTCAATGGTTCTAAATTGGTGTGCTATTATGATTCACACAGTCGAATGGTCAAAGTCTCATGAAACTATGCTTTCGTCAAGTGTGACGTATCTACAATGACCATGACTATACTGGGATTGTGCACTGAGGGGGAGACAGGGACAGCTTCTTCAGTGTCAGCTCGCAATTTGGTGAATCAGAGCGTTCTGGTCCCAGCAGTTATACCACTGCCACCATCAGCAGTTCCACCTGACCCACCAGCAGTACCACCACCAGCACTGCTCAGCAGAACCAACAAACCACTTATCATCAAGATACCAGCCAGGCCGCCACAAGTTGAAACCCATGACAACCCACGCCCATGACGATCTGCTCCAAAGGTAGACTACAAAATGATCAACAACCCGGCTGCCCACAAGCCAGCGGATCGTTTCACTGATCAGGCACATCTAATCATCAATCAGGATGGTGAGAATAACTTGGACGACAAATACGAAGAAAGTGTTTATGCCGATGAACTATGGGACATTGTGTTCATGGCCAATTCGGCAAAACTACCTAAAACCGTCGAAGAAGCGTTGGATAGTGAGGATTGGGAAGAGTGGAGAAAGGCAATGGATGAGGAATTGGGTATGATGGAGAAGATGGGGACATGGAGATTAGAGGACTTGCCGGAGGGAAGAAAGGCTGTCAGAAGTAAATGGGTATTCACCATCAAGACGGATGAATACGGAAATACTATCAGGTTCAAGGCTCGACGCGTCGCCCAGGGGTTCACACAACAACCAGGATACGACTATGACGACCTCAATATGTTTGCGCCGGTCATGCGCTATGAAAGCCCCCGATTTATCTTAGCCACTGCAGCATGGAACGGATGGCATCTTACACAATACGATGTCAAGAATGCTTACTTGAACAGTGTACTAGAAGAAGAAATATACATGCACCAGCCCCCTGGCTTCGACGACGGATCTGGATGCTTATGCCACCTACTATGATCGCTATATGGATTAAAGCAAGCAGGGAATGTATGGAACACCACCCTCACTAACGCGCTCCTCGAATTGTCATTCCGACAACTACGCGCCGACTATTGCATATTTATTCGACAGAGCGGTAGTACTTTCACTATCTTGCTTATTTGGGTTGATGACATCATTGCTGTCACTAATTCAAAAGAGGAAATTGATCAGATCGCATCAGACCTCAAAAGGAAATTCAAGATCAAGAATCTCAGTGTGCCAAAATACCTTCTTGGTATTCAAATCGACTACTATCAGGCCGCACGCGCTCTATTCCTTTCACAAATGCACTATATTGATCAAATCCTCACAGAGTTAGGCCTACAGGACTGTAACCCATTATCAACCCCTCTTGACCCGAATGTTCAACTCGATTACATGGAAGGGGAAGATGAAAACGACCAATCAGATCAAGCTACATATTGTTAGGATCGATGCCCTTGGTTCGTTATCGAGTCAACAGTGACGACTAGAGTCTCGGTCTAATCCCAGTCACTGGACAAGAATGCTGTTCAACGTCGTGCTAGGCAGCGACGAAGGTAGCTCGAGCGATAGAGAAGACGAGAGCGAGAGGGTTGTTCAGTAAAGGACAATACTCGATTAAGTTGGAACTGAGGTACTACGGTACATGCGCAGGGTTTATATACTGGCTAGAGAACAATAAAGGAGTATAAAAGGAAGTGAAACGAGGGGCAGTCCAGGTAGATGAAACAAGTATCAAAGCATAGCAATGAAGTGAAGAACGGCTATTGTAGCAAGTAAGCATAAGAAAGAAAAGTTGTAACATTACCCCCTCCCTATGCGAGAAGTCACCGACTTCTTAAGGCCATCCTTGAGTTGTCCAGGCATGGTCCGCTCTAGACTCGTACCAGTGGACGATGTTTTCGACGTCCTTTTGTGCAGTGTCTATATGCCATCGTACGGAGTCGAGGGTGACTTTCAATTGACGAAGTTCTCGGAGCGCTAGATCTCGTTCGGCATAGGTCATGGCGTTGGGGTCGGTGGTGAGAGTGAGTCCTACGAGGGCTCCAAGTGGGGCGGAGAGGTCCCGGAGATTGGCTGTAACATATGAGGCCTCCAGAGAGGCGGCGGCGACGAGGGGGTTCGATCTGGGGATAGGTGTGGGGATGACTTCTTCTTCGATGGGTGGCTCCTCGATGAGTTCGGGCGGGTGAATGTGTAGGTCATCGTCGGCATAGATCACCGTTTCGGTTTCGACGAAGATTTCGAGGGGTGGTGTGAAGACGTCGAATTCGGGGATTTTCTCAGGACAAGAATAGGCGAGGACGAGGGTGGCGAGGAGGGTGGCGAGGATGAGTCCTCCGATGAGGGCAGAGGGGATGAGAGCAGAGACGAGGGCGACGAGGATGGCGACAAGCGAGAACATCTTGTATCTGTGATGTTGGTTGGAAGGCCAGGAAGCAGGAATCTCGTTTTTTATAGGTTGACTTCATCGAAATATTCCACGTTCCAGAATGAATTGTCTGCGTCCATAGAGAGGATGTCTCGTAAAAGTTGATTGGCCGATGCTTCTGGTCTGGGAGTATTAGGTCGCATGGGAGGTCTTTCAGCCAAATATGGTTCGTGTAGTGGTCTAGGTGGAATTCGATGTGTAATCGTTCCGTGATCTGTGTGATGAATGATGCCCGTGATCATTGGGTATCCAGGTTCCCATTCAAAGTTGTGGTAGTGGGGCGGTGGCGGCGGATTCGGATATGGAGGTGGTATCCCTCCATGTGGGATGTATAGGTAATGCGGGGGTAAGTTAAAGTTCAGCGGTCCACTGGATGGGAAACTGATTTTGTCTGGGAATAGTGCCTCTGTTCGGCGTAGGCAGGTCACTCCCGCCGCTTCCAGGTCTCTTGTTCGATCAATGATCCATAAGGCCAGCGCTCTTCGTGCTTGTCTGACGTGGTGATCTCTGCTGAGGACGTTGGTTGGTGTCTGGGAGTCGGGGCTGATCTGTGTCTTATATACTGGGTATAGTGATGGTACTTTTGTTCGGTAGAGCAGGATTTTGCGTATTTCAATGAAGGCTGTTCCTATTGCACGTCGTCCTTGATGAGGATGGGTTCGATTAGGGAGTTGGATGATTAGGTGTCTAAGTTTCGGGATAGATTGTCTGGGAGAGAATCGGGAGTAGGGGGAAGCGATGTTTTTGGTATGTCTAGTATTCTGTCTGAGGATCTGTTTGTTGCGATACTGGACCATGGTTTTCATAGCAGGTCTCGGCGGTTCTTATACGCTCTAAGGATGTCCGCAGCGTTTTTCAGATTTGTTTCAGGTTCCCATGAGTTTTCGTTCGGTCCATACCCTTTCCATTTGACTAGATATTGATAGCCGGTTCCTCGTTTTCTGTGTGTGATGATTGCTTCTATTTCAAACTCTTCTTGCCCGTTGATGAGATCAGGGGGCGGTTTCATGAAGTTTGGTCCATGCGCCATTGTTTCCTTATATGGGGTTAACAATGTAGTATGAAACACAGGATGGATGCGCCATTGTTTGGGGAGTTTCAGTTTGTAGGTGACAGGTCCTAGCACTTGTTCAATTGTGAAGGGTCCTTCTCTTTTGGGCGCTAGCTTCCTCGACTCATAGGGTATTCGGAGGTTTTGATTTTCGAGCCAGACTTTGTCTCCCTTCTCGAATCTAATACTCTTGTCTTTTGTTCTGAGCGCTACCATTTGTCTAGCAAGTTCGTGTGCAGCGAGTGCTTCTTCTCTAGCCTTTTGTAGCATTCGTAGTTGGTTCTCAGCTGCTGGGGTCGTCATGGGGAATGCGGCTGTGGGAATAGCGACAGGGTCTATTCCGTACATTAGCTGAAACGGTGATGCTTTGATTGTATCATGGTGTCGGTTATTGTGAGCGAATTCCGCAATTGGCAGTAGCGATTTCCATCTGTGTGGTTCGTTTGTGCAGAACATTCGGAGGTAGACTTCTAGTTCCTGATTGACTCGTTCTGTCTCGCCATCTGTCTGGGGATGGTAGGCTGTGCTCATTCTATGGTTTATTCCCAGCGCTTTTCCTATTTCTCGGAATACTTTAGATGCGAACTGTGGTCCTCTGTCAGATATGAGGATATCCGGTAAACCGAATCGTTTGAAGTTTTCATTTATGTATAGATCCGCGGTTCCTAGTGCATCGATCGTTTTGTGACAAGGGGAGAAGGTTACCCCCTTTGTAAGTCCATGGTCCACCGTGACCATGATTGAGTCGAAGCCATCGGCAATTGGTAGATCGGTGATGAAGTCAATTGTGACTTGTTGGAAGGGTCGGGTGGCATTAGATTTGATCGGTTGTAGGGCAGGGGTGTTGGGGTGAGTGTTTACTTTCATTTGCTGGCAGAGCGCACATCCTTCGATCCATTCTCTGGTATGCTTGTTCATTCCGGGCCACCAGTAGTTTCGTTTGAGTAATTCCAGAGTTTTAAACCGTCCGGGGTGCCCGGATGTAGGTGATTCATGCGTCAGTTTAATGAGTTGAGTGCGCAATCCATCCTGATCGGGTACATAGGTTTTTCCTTGGTAATGTACGATGTGGTCGACATATGTCCAGTCTTGCAGCTTTGATTTTATTGGTGGTGCTCGATGATTTTGGATTACTTCAACTAGTATTTGTCCAAAGTCGTCTTTAGTCATGCCTTTGCACAACTTCTCTGCTAGGTCGTCTGCTATAAGCCTGATGAATCGTTCGGGTGGTAACACCATGGTTTCTTCCGGGGTATCGTCCATTCCAATGTGGTCTGGTCGTCGAGATAGGGCGTCTGCTTCAAACATCTTAGTTCCAGGGACGTGCTCTATTCGAAGGTCGAATTCGCTTAAGAAGGAGGACCATCTGGCTTGTCTGGGGGTAAGGCGTTGTGGGGTTCGATAAAAGGATAAATTCTTGTGATCGCAATGGACAATAGTGGTATGAGGTGATCCATGAAGGAGGTGTCGCCATGCTGCGAGTCCTTTGATGATTGCCAGTAGTTCCCTGTCATAAATCTGATAGTTTTGCTCTGTCGTGGTCAGGGCATGTGAAATGAAGCCGCAAGGGTGCAGGAGTCCAGCTTCATCAGCCTGTTTCAGTACCGCTCCTGTTGCTTTATTTGAGGTGTCGGTTTGCAGGATGAATGGTCGGGTGATATCTGGCATTCGGAGTACAGGGGCTGTTGTAAAGCGTTTCTTTAGGTCGTTAAATGCCACCTGTCGTTCTGGTGTCCAGAGGAATGCTTCATCTTTTTTTGTGAGATCAATAAGTGGTCGAGCAAGGGTTGCGAAGTTTCCAATGAATCGTCGGTAGAAATTCCCAAATCCTAAGAAGGATCGTACTTGCTTGACCATTGTTGGTGTCGGCCAATCTGCTATTCCTGCCAGTTTAATCGGGTCCATTGTTATTTCCCCAGGTCTAATGATCATTCCGAGGAATTCGATTTCCTGAGTGCAGAACTTGCATTTTTCGAGTTTGAGAAATAAGTCGTTTTCTTTTAGTCGTTCTAGGACGCGTTTTGTCCGGGTTTCTAGGTTTTTGGGTGTTGTTCCACATATTAAAATGTCGTCCATGTAAATGATTAACCATCCTTCATTGATCATGTCTTGGAAGTATTCGTTCATCATTGTCTGGAAAGTAGATGGGGAATTGCATAGACCAAAGAACATGACTGTTGGTTCGTATAGTCCTTTGTTTGTTATGAAGGCTGCTTTCCATTCATCTCCTTCTTTTATCCGAACGTTGTTGTATCCCCATCGGAGATCTAGTTTTGTGAAATATTGCACACCGGATAGTTTGGTCATTAGATCGGAGATCAATGGTAGTGGGTATGCATTCTTTATTGTCCATTCGTTCAGGTATCGGTAGTCTTGACATGGCCGGAGCGCTCCGCTTTCCTTTTTTGCAACGAAGAAGAATGGTGAAGCTTGTGGGGATTTGGATGGTCTAATATATCCTTTTGCTAGCTGCTCTGTGATCCATTCGTCGAGGGATGATTGCTCTTTTATCGATAGTGGATAGATTTTGCTGACTTTTGGGGTAAATCCGGTTTTGAGATCGATTGCGTGATCCCATGTGCGTCTGATTGGGAATCGTTCTGAAGGCACCTTTTCGAAGGTAGATTTCCATCCTTGGTACTCGTCTGGCAGCGTTGTTATGGTTTCTTTGCGTAGCGTGTGTTCTAGTGCCTGTGATGCCGAAGTTTTAACCCTGATCCAGTATTTGTCGATTTCCTGATCCAGGTTTCTTTCTATCTGTTTTGTTGGTTTGTGTTGGTGATCGAGCCCAAGGGTCCGTTCCTTCCAGTTTATTGTTGGGTTATGTTTTTCTAACCAGGGGAGTCCGAGTATAAGTTTTTGATCTCCCAGTTTAGTGATTAGGAAGCTTGTTTCGATTTGTAGATTTCCGATGTGGTAGGGAATCTTGACTTTATGTGTGATCATCCCGTTTAAGTTTACTGTTCCATCGGCGTTTTTAACTCGTATTGGTCGAATTAGTGGCTTCTTGTTCATGTTTTTTGTTATAGTTTCGTCAATGAAGTTTCCTTCTGCTCCGCAGTCAACAAGGGCAGATATCTCAGCGGGTAATTCAGGTGATTGGACAGTTATTGAGAGTCGTTGATTATTATTCGATCTTACTATTACAGAGTCGAGTGCTAACTGTCCATAATCGTTCTTGGAGGTTCCAACCGCTTTCTGGTTCCTCCGCTTTAAAAACCCTCGGTTTCTAGGTCAGTGAGGAGAGTTTCTCGTTCCTCTGTGCTGAGCGCCGCAATCATAGTGCGAATTTTCTTAGCATCGTTATCCTCAGTGATTGTTCTGGTGAATCGTCCTGAAGGGGGCGGATTCCTGGTAGTATCTTTCTTTGGGCAGTTTCGGGATAAGTGACCAATGGTTCCGCATCTGAAACATTTCCCGGAGCGCATATATTCTTCTCGTTGCCCATCGGTAAGGCGTCCGGTTTGTACGGCATGGATTGTTTTAGGTCCCCCTGTTTTATTGAATCGACGCCCTGTGTCAGTTTTTCCTAATGCTTTCATCATTTCCCATGCTGCATTGAGTTGTTCCGCTTTTCTGTAGGCATCTGTGATGTTTTTAAAGTCGCCTTGTCCTTCGAGGATTTTGGCAGCAATGGTGGTTGGTAGGCCTCGGACGAATGCCTGGAGTTGGGCGGTAATTCCGGTTAGTCCGGAGGATCCTATGAGCATTCTAAATTTTCGGACGTAGATTGGGATGGTGATCTCTCCTCCAACTCGTAATTTAGTGAGCTCATTCAGCGCCCTGACTGCAGTGTTGACTTCTCCCCAGTCGTCAAGGAATCGTTTGACGAAGGTGTCATAGTTTTCCCAAGTAAGTCCATCTTTTTCGTCCAGTTGATCGCGGATTATTTCTTTCCAGTCATCTAGTTCCTTTCCTAGGCATTGGAGGATGTATCTGATTTTCTTTTCGTGTTTCCCTTCATAGTTGTGGGCGTTTATTGCAAAGAAATCGCTAAACCAGTTGATGAATGATTTAGCTTCGGTCCGATCTCCTGTGAAAATTCGTGCTGAGACTGGTTTGATGTCTCCCCTGGGGCATTGGTGGTTTCAACGTTAGTTGCCATTTGTTTAGTGTCGGTTTCGGCGTCTGTTTCAGGTCTCGGGTTTTCTAGTTCGTGTTCGATTTGTTTTTGTTCCAAAAAGGTGTTCCACCCTGTTATGGATGTTTCGGAGAGAGTGTAGTATGGATCAGTACCGTCGAAATTGAATTCCGCGTCGCAGTACTCTTCCCACCAAAGGGTTTCTTTGGGTCTTTCGAAATATAGTTCTGGTTCTTCTTCTGGTTCTTTTTGTTCGTTTCTCCACTCAACCCAAAGCTTTCCAGGTAGTGAGTGTTCGTCTCCTTCAATGTAATCCCCTTCGAAGTATTCGTCAGATACTGGGGTGTTCCTGTTCTTTCCTACTCCTCGAAATTCCCAACGTTTATTTAGTGTCGAGAAAAAGAGCTCCTGTCTTTCTAGATAATATGTTCCTTTAAAGAAAAAGGAATCGTTCAGTGGTCTCTGGTTAGAGAGTCTGGTTTCGGGTCGTTTCGGATCTATATTGTCTAGCTAGTGACGATGCACTAAGCGGTTCAGTGAGTTCCAACTTGTGTTAGGATCGATGCCCTTGGTTCGTTATCGAGTCAACAGTGATGACTAGAGTCTCGGTCTAATCCCAGTCACTGGACAAGAATGCTGTTCGACGTCGTGCTAGGCAGCGACGAAGGTAGCTCGAGCGATAGAGAAGACGAGAGCGAGAGGGTTGTTCAGTAAAGGACAATACTCAATTAAGTTGGAACTGAGGTACTACGGTACATGCGCAGGGTTTATATACTGGCTAGAGAACAATAAAGGAGTATAAAAGGAAGTGAAACGAGGGGCAGTCCAGGTAGATGAAACAAGTATCAAAGCATAGCAATGAAGTGAAGAACAGCTATTGTAGCAAGTAAGCATAAGAAAGAAAAGTTGTAACACATATGCTTATTCAGCACTGATTGGCAAGTTACTCCGTTTGGCGACAATCACCAGAGCCGACATAATGTTTGCAACTACACGGCTCAGGCAATTTGCTCGCAACCCAAAGGCATGTCATTGGGCAGCTGTAAAGCAAGTATTCCATTACTTGAAAGGGACGAAAGGATACAGGATGGAGTATGGATTGAGGAGGATGATGGATGTACACTTTCCAATTTTTTATTGCAATGCTGATTGGGCTTCCAGGCTAGCCGCAAATCAATTAGCAGCTATATAGTTATGTTTGCAGGGGGAGCCATTGCGTGGAGTTCCAAGAAACAGAGTGTCATTGCTCTTTCAACTGCCGAGGCCGAATATATTGCCATCGCTCATGTCACATGCGAGGCACTGTGGATTCAAACTCTATTCGCTGAATTAGAATTCGAGCCAAGGACACCAGTCATCTACAGCGATAATCAAGCTGCGATTGCTATCGCTCATCACCCGGAATTTCACATGCGAACCAAACACCTCAACATTAGTCTTCATTTTATCCACGACCATGTCACCACTGGACGGATTCAAATACACTATGTACGAAGCAAAGACAATGTGGCCGATATTTTTACAAAGGGACTACCTCACATTCAGCACCAACGGTTGATGAAGAATATGGGATTGGAGGACGATCCGAGGGGGAGTGTTGGGGATGACAGATCAACGGACGAGGGCACATGAGTGCGTGCAGCAAGGAGGACGGGTTACGAGGGATGATAGGCTGTGAGGAACAGCACCTGAGTGATGGAAGAGAGGTCACAAAGAGAGAATTGGAAAGATGGGTGATGAAGTTTATTCAAATGCGAGAGCACCGAATATCAATATGAGGTACCGTCATTAGCATGGCCTTGTCTATTTCATATTATATTTATGTATATATACTACTCATGTATTTCGTGAATGGACGCCTTTAACTCGCATCGCTCCCACGCCCAAGCCATACTGACAATACGGCAGTCAATCTGACCAGTAGTTATGGTGTTTTGTACACTTATGTCTCAATTGTTAATTTCTATTCTAAAAAAAAAAAAAAAAAAAAATGCATCGAATGTGGGTGCTTAGTAAAGCACGTGCGGTAAATGAAACTCTATCATGGCACATGCTTGTCAAATTCCAAGTAAGCACATTTATACGTGCAATATCCATTAGGTCGGAAACCAAGCAGATCTTTGAGTGTTTCTGCCCTTGTCGTGTTGAACGATTTACTCTTTGGACCTTGATATTGTATCTGATCAGGATCCCAAATACATAGAAGGTGGATGCTAGTTATCCCAGTTCGAAACGTTAATGGCAGCTTTGCAACCCCTTGTGCACAGGTTTGAAGGATAGGGATACAGCTATGGATGGGCATACCGTCAACTGGTCTTAATGATATCAGTCAGTAAAGCACAGCTAGTTAGCTTGCTTTCTGAAACCTCAATCCGAGTGTATCTTTAGCGACGTAAGCAATCAAACCTATTTGATACTATCTCAATCAGCCATTGCACCAGTATACCCAACGAGACTCTGACATGGCACAAGACTTGATGCAATGATGCCTGTAATGAACTCAGAAAAGCGCAGAACGCAGATGGTTCAAAGGAATGCATGCCTTTGATTTAATTGTTAACCGTGACGATGACATTGAGTTGATAGAACAAGCGATGAGCCTATGAAGGCAACATGATTGCAGTACAGATAGATAATGACAGAGATACGACCCGCGACAAATCATTGTAGTCTTTATTGAATTCATCTCGACGGACAGGTGGGACTCCTCCAGAAACGTGTTTCCAGGACCGCTGCTGCAGATTCTTTGGTAGCCCCTGTCCTACTACTGCCATTTGGGTCTACAACCACTGTCCACGCAATGGTCGAGCAGGGAGCGAGAACCGTTTCCTTCTCTTCATGACTGATTCAACTGGCTTCGGAGACGAGTGCTCTTGCAGTGCTTCAGCAGCCATGTCCAGTTGGCATTCCTCCCATCCTCCCCCCCCCATTCCCATCTCCAAATGGGCAACTTACATCCAGATGGCCTCTCAAACTCCATACCCAGGGCGTCAAAGGCAATGATGATTCAGAACTGCCTGGTAGAACAGAAAACGAGGGCATGGAAAGCCAGGTGGAGAAATTTGAAAGGGATGTTGTGGTATTCCAACTGTATGCATTGGTGTTACAAACCCAAGTTGGTTTACTCACGCTGCCTTCCTTACTATCCTCTGTATTGGTATCGGTGATGTAGAATGTCTGTAGATAATCATCATTAACACCTGAGAGAACAAAATAAAAGAGAAACCATTGCTCACATTTTCAGAGCACCCTGTGCGCACACATCGTCCACAGAGCCTATCTTTGTCTTTTCCAGTCAAATCCCTGTCCACAGTGCACTCTTTCGTCCTCTCATGTGATATCCAGATAGCAGGTAAAAAGTGTTCTACCTTGCTTCTTCTAGTTCCAGTTCTTCCGTCAATGCTCTCCTTTGAGCATTCGCGTTAATGGCGACACCGCCACTGATGCAGTTGGGAGGAACGGCAACACTTGCAGCGACAGTTCCTGACACGATTTGCTGATGCAGACGAAGCCAGAGTTGGAATCGGATTAGCAATGTTCAGCAAGACTAGCCATTGCGCCTTGGCCTGTTGAATTGTGTTATTTTTTATTTTTATTTTTTTCCACATAGAAATATACTATTGAGAAACCTAGGTAGTTACAAACTACTTTAGACTACTGCACAGTACGACTGTTGGATGTAACTAGGGAGCCAAGCCCTACTTATTCTCTTTTTGATATCTACACGATTCATCTGGCATGGCCATACTCTGTTCTTAATTGAAAGGCGATGAGGGCCTATTCGGTTACCCCCGCCTAAAGTCCATATAAAAAAACAAAACAGCCAGTGCTTAGGTGGCGGTGTAAACGATACCTATCAAGCTCTTGACATGATGCTGAAATGGCTGAGGGTTGTTCAAGGCAACACCCACAAATGCGGCTTCATCCGGGTTTTCTCACAACAGCTGAAAAACCGAGTAAAACAGGCCACAATCAGGGTTTCTGGCTATAGCACCCAATTGCTAGTGCTGTGGGTATACTTTGCATCCAGTTTTCTCACAATGGCTAAAAAGCTAGAAAAACAGGCCACAATCAGAGTTCTGTTCTAGAGCGCCCGATTGCCAGCGCTTGGGTATACTTCACATCCAGTTTAATCACATGGCTAAAAACTGGAAAAAACGGCCACAACTGAGGCACCCAGGTCGCAAGTGTAGAGATAGGATGGACCCGCAAAAGGTCCGTGAATGACAGAGCAGATCAGAGAGGATCAATAAGATGAACGAGATTGATGGTGATCAGTGACACATGTCCCAGCGAGGGACTTGAAAACAGACTGCTGTCGAAAGCAAATGAATGAACGGCTTGAGGCGAAGGGCCAGAGAGCGAAAACGCCAGCCAGGGGGGAGGGAAAAGGCTGGATGCAAAATCTGCAAGGAGGATGATGGTAGTCGGAGTTCAAGGAGCGCCTGGTTGAATCGTGTTAACCCAGTCATCTGTACCATATTCAGTCGCTGTAAGCATGGTTTCAGCATTGATAGGTCCACTTTGACAAATGTTAGGAACCTCACCTGCATGGAGGGCAAAACTCCCCTCAGTCCTCAAGACCTCAAACCATCTCTGCTCAACTCGGAGGAGACGACCACCTCAAGATCAACCAGGTCCAATTGGCCATTTATACACCCATCACTCCTCCGTAACCCCCTCACTCCCGGACGCAGACGTCACAGGAATACCAGGCACAGAATGTCTCTTTGGCACAGGGAAGATGGCATTGACCTCAAACCATCTCCATCGTGCATTATTACTCCTCCAGGGAGAAGACAATGGCAGATGGCCCTTCTGTTCCTTGTCCCATTCAAAACTGTTGGGAATGACGAATCACCCAACAGAACACGTAGCGGAATGGGAAGGAAGGAGAAGGGGAGTCTGGGTGGTAGGAGACGGGATGGGAATGGAGATTAGGGAGGAGTTGAGGTCGTGGCAAGGAAACAGCGCAGGATGCTGAGCTCAAACTTACAATGCTTGCTGGTACGAGCATTGCCATGTTGTTAAGCATTAGGTATATATTGCATATGTACTATACGAATCACAATTCCTTTCCTCCTCTTCCTCTCGTGCCCTCCTATATTCTCAACAGGTTATGGGCCCCACTCCCAGACTAGGGAATAGCACGGTGATGAGCATCATTCCAATGTGACAGTGTATAGGTATCAAACGGATTAGTCTCAGCACTAGACGTTAGAAACCTTACCCTCACTAGGATTACACATGCCTGACCCCGTCACTTAGCATCTGCACCCATCCAAAGTCTTCCGCAAGTCTTCCATGCTAGTTACATGCAACTCCGCCAACTCCGCGATTATCCGCTATAGGGCAAGCGTCGCCCACACCCAACGACCAAGTCATCTCCCGCGTACGCCATCCAAAACCCGCGCTAGTCAGTTGTTCGCATCTGATAAAGCACCCTGTCGGCTGACCCACATAAAATTGTCAGCTGGCACAGCTTAGGTCACCGGAGAAGGGACTGCCACCATCAATACCATATCCGTGTTAGGAAGGATCTACAGTCTACAATCCAAGGGTCACCCATACATGGACGCCACGTCATCCCTAGCAATGAACCAACATAGCGGGTCAGGACTCTCGCAGACGAATAAACCCATCGGCCGATGACCAGTTACAGTATGGACCAGTCAGGTCCACGGAAAATAGAGCACAGGGACGCGTCAAGCCAGATGAATCCCGGAGTTGCTGCGCACAGCAATCAGGCGTGTCTATTTCAAGTATTCGACTCTATTAGCGTCCCACGTCAGGTCGCGATACTGGTTCTCACCACGGTGCACCTATACCACCATCGTGTCCCTCAGCTAGCCCCATTGCGCGAAGACTTTCAAGACGGATTTGGATATATGGTTGCAAGGTGAAAATTTGCAGAGTCACTTCGTTATTAGTAGGGTAGAAAAACATATATAAGCCCATGTACAACACTTAGAAAAATAATATAGTACACCCCAGCCTTTGAGTCTCATCCTTTCAGCTATGTCCTCCTCGTTTTGTTCATGCCTCTGAGTCTTTGTCGTACTCCGCGTCCCACGTTCATC
The DNA here is from genome assembly GCA_023014405.1 of Amanita molliuscula. Classification (NCBI taxonomy): domain Eukaryota; kingdom Fungi; phylum Basidiomycota; class Agaricomycetes; order Agaricales; family Amanitaceae; genus Amanita; species Amanita molliuscula. The sequence goes on from JAEBUP010000011.1 coordinate 108,781, forward strand.
GCTGTTACACCTTGTGTGACAAACGTTATTATCCGCAGAGTTGCCAGTTCCGCGCGTCGTAGCGTTGTCATCGAGCACACTGGAGTTGACAGGAATCCTTTCGCGACCTCACCCCTTCCTGATCCTTGCTATTTCCAATAGCAGGGTGAACTTATCAATTTGGCTGCCCCAGTGAGGCCATTGGAAGACAGCCACCAGCACCTTGGCTCACCCCTGCTCTTGACAAACCCCCTCAGTGCGCAAAAACTTTCGTTTCACTTCCCTGACACTCGCCACAACTTCGTTTAACGATTTAATGATTCATTTCGCCTCCAGAGCCGTCTTTCTGCCGAAAGCGCCCAGTTTCTGACGAAAGCGCCCACTTGGCGACTGTATCTGTGTCTCTCTGATGACACCTGCGCTTTTCCAACTCTGCCCGCACCCATTTTCCACCTCTGGAACTCATCAGACACCCACCACACCCTCGTTTACGACCTCATTGATCATTTTTACACCTGACACACCTGTTCCCACCGAGAGCGCCCACTTTTCGACGTTTGCATGCACTTTCCGACTTTACCCGCGCATTTCCGGCTGCGCCCGGGCCCTCGCTGTTGCACACTTTCGCCTGCGCCCTCGTTACCTTCGCCTGCGCCCCACCCCCACTCTCGCCGCCCTTGGCCTAGCTGCCTGCACCCTTGCCCTCGCCGCCATGCTCACACTGGCCCTCATTTGTGCCCTCATGCTCGCCGCCCACCAATTTCCGCGCTCATCGAATCATTTCCAGCCTCGCCGACTCATTTCCACCCCCGCCAACCTGTTTCCACCCCTGCTGATTCGTTTACGCCACCATCGCTGTGCGCCACACCCTTGCCACCTTTGCCGGACCCACCCTTGCAATCCCCTGTGCACCCATGCATTCGCCCTCGCCACCCTCACACCTGACCCTTGTTCGCCCACCGCTGTTGACTGGCACCTGCACCTGCACCCTCACCATGCTCTCACCGCCCTTGCCCAGCTGTGCCCACACTTTCGCACCCTGCCCACACTCAATAGCACTCCTCGTACTTGCCTCAAATGGTTGTATTCACCTTCTCAGCGCCCCATTTCTTTTCAAGCCAGCATTTCATCAGTGTATTCACCTTCTCAGCACCAGTTTTTTAAAAATCAGAGCATTCAACAACCTAGATGCCATACAAGACAGTGTTGGTTGACTGAGGACAGTCAAATTTTTAAGTGGGGGGGAGATGATGAGCAGTAGCTCAGTGTAGCTGTGAATAGGGGTTAGTTATAGTGACAGTCACTTAGTTACTTAGTTACTGGGTCATGGACAAACAACACAATACACCCTCCTCTGTAATATCATTCAGCCTTGGTGCTGGGAGTCTTCCTGGACTCAACCCCCTCACCACTCCCTTGCCAGCTGGCATCGGAGTAGGTTCATCAACGGGTATGACCAGGTACTGACTGGGTAATACCTGCAGGTAAATAAGTCATAGGGCTGCTGACCATACCCAACCTGTGACCAGGAACATAGGACCGGGTATATCTGTGGGTATTACCTGCAGGTTGATGGGTAACCTGCAGGTCAGAGCAGCAGATGTGTGAAGCAAACTTGAATTGAGGAGTTCAACAAGCTATTGTAGTACTATTCATCTAGTCTAGGATCATAATGTCTGACTCTTTGTCAGCTGTAAGTATTAGTGGAATCTTTGGTGACAGATCTACTATCTCAACTTCCTTCCCTGTCCCTTGATGCATCTGTGATTTTATAACCTGTTCAGCAGATGCTTGTGGAAGTGATGGGGTATTGGCCCATGAACCTATTGCCATTTTTGCCTTGAACAACTGATGATATGTTGTGCTGAAGGTGGTTCACTTGGAGTCAACCACATGAGAATGAACACTCAGCATCCACAGATGACGCTGTATCACAAATCATCAGTATGATAATGTCAAATTGAAAGTGTTGTTACCTGGCACTGAGAGGAAATCCAATGCCATCTGAGTGACACATGGACATGTTGCTTGCTTGTGTTCCCAATACTTCAGAACCCCTCCCACTGCTTCAATATGTGCTGTGGGCACAAATGCTTCATTCAAGTAAGCTTGAATTGTGTCATGAGCATAATGTACAGGTGTAGATGGAACCTCATGATGAGGGACAGCCTACTTGGAGTGAGGCTAAGTAATGTTGATAAATAATTGTATAAAAACTGAGAATGACACATGGTAGGCTCTTTTTTCTTGTTTTCGTCAAGGAGAACAACACTAGTACTTTCTCCTTGTCCCACATACAACTCTATCCACCTTTTCTCCACCAGTTCCTGTACCTCTCTATGATCATCCTCTCACCAATCAGGATTGGTCACAAACCATCCTAGCTTCTTGTCAGGACACATCACTGCAGACACACTCATAGCATTAGCCAAGTACTACCGAAAGTCTAAGACTGGACACATAACTCACCAATTACTAAGCAATACACCTCACAGTCATCTGTCAATGCATAATACTTTCCTACCATAATGAGAGCTGCTTGTGCTGCTAAACAGATGATTGCAGGTTGATCTTTGTCCTTGCACAGGTTCTCAAGCTCATGTTCCATATCCTCAAGTATTATTACCTCATGCACCAATGGCACCTCTGCTTTTGAGAAAAGATCAGAGATGCATTTGAATATCTTAGCATCACAATCAGATCAAGTCATAGTAAAAACAGAACAAGCTCCAAATCACCCACAAAATCCACAGGTTTACCCGGATACCCACATTGCTATGAGCCCCATGACCATACCCGACCTGGTGACCATGAGAATGGCTACCCATACCTGACTGTACCCGAGCCATGCGTAACCTGCAGGTTACCCAGTCACCTCTTGCCTGTGCTAGACCCTATCCCAGACACTATTGATTATATAAACCTCGTACTCAATCACGCTCTCAATCTCATTACTAAAAATTTCCTAAATAGGCTGTTATTATGTCAAAAGAATTGGTACCAATCACTGGTTCTAGCTCTTACCGGATTGAGCAACTCAATTCCATGAATTGGCTAGTGTGGAAGAGAAGAATGCTTGCGATCTTCCGGGACCTTAAAATAGACAACATGATTACAGAAGGGCCACCAACTGTAAAGATTACAGGGAAACCTACAGATGATGAGCAAAACACTATCAATACTTGGCACAAGAAGGACTCTACTGTTAGGACACGGATTGAGCTAGTGGTAGGAGATTCCGAGATGATTCACTTACTTGGAGCAAATACAGTGAAGGAGATGTGGGATCAGCTAAAAATAGTAAAAGAAGCGCAGGGAACGATTGGCATTTTGACCGCCCATCACATGCTATTTCAGGCAAAGGCCGATGACGATTTTGATATGCAGGCACATGTGACGAAGCTTAGGAGGATGCAGGAGGAGTTACACTTGATGGGAAGTATTGTCCATGATGATGATTTCATGATGATACTCATCACCTCATTACCCGAGACATGGGATCCATTCACCTCAGCATACCTCAGCCCAAATGCAACCGGCATCATTATGTCAGCGGAATTGATCGCCATCCTTCTTGACGAGGATCGAAGAAGGAAAGGCCAGACTGGTGATGGCTCAGTGGCAACAGCATTAGCATTACAGGCAAACAAGACGTGCAAATGCAACAATTGCAAAAAGAAGGGTCACCTGGCAAAAGATTGCTGGGGCAAAGGCAGTGGGAAAGAGGGACAGGGGCCAAAGAGAAGGGGAAAGCGTGATCGGGCACACCAGGCACAGGATGATGCAACAGGCACCAATCTCAATCAGTTCTCCTATATGGCTAATGCATCAGACTTTTCCAAACTAGACTGGCTACTGGACTGTGGGACAACTTCCCACATATGCATGACCTGCAACGCTTTCTCTGACTATATGCCACTTTCAGACGCAACCCTAAAAGGGGTAGGTCCCATGCCTGCTAAAGTTTTAGGACAGGGAACGGTCACAGTGAACTTCTCAGTAGATGGGAAAATCATATCACACAAATTGGAGCATGTGCTACATGTGCCAGACGCGCCGAACTGCCTCCTATCCCTCAGCTGCTTCGCCAAAGATGGACGACACATAAATTTTGATGAGACCAGCTGCTATTTGCAGTCTAGTCAGGGGAAATTAATAGGAGCCGGAAAAGAGCGCAACAAACTGTACCTCTTGGACGCATGCGCACTTCTCAATACCCACGACAAAGCTTATGTCAGTAGGGTACCAGGACTATCATGGGAAGAATGGCACCATCATTATGGCCACCTATCCACCACAGCCTTGCAGCGCACCAAACGAGAGGAAATGGTTACAGGTCTAAATATAGATGAGTCAATGATCCCATCACAATCATGCAATCACTGCCTAAAGGGGAAGATGGCTCACTGCTCATTTCCTCAAGAGGCATCAAACCATTCAGGTACTCCCAGTGAGCACACTATGACAGATGTATGGGGGCCAGCTCCAATTCAATCCATCAATAAAAACTGGTACTTCATCGCATTCACAGACAATGCCACGCGTATGTGTCATGTTCTATTTTTAAAATCAAAAGATGAAGCATTTGATTGGATTACCTCATACCTTACCCATATTGAGATGCAGTATGGAAAGAAGCCAAAGAAGCTCTGCTTAGATAATGGGAAGGAACTAATTAACAAGAAGCTGAAGAAATGGGTGGATGGATGTGGACTGGTCTTGGAGCCAACTGCACCATACTCACCCTCCCAAAATGGAGTTGCCAAGTGATTCAATCACACACTAGTGGAGATGGTGCAGACGATGCTATTGGCCAGAGATTTACCTATTTTTCTTTGGGATATAGCTGTTTCTCACGCAACCTATTTAAGAAATAGATCTCCCACACGCACACTCCACAGCACAATGCCTTATGAGGCATGGTTTGGGAAGAAGCTGGATGTCTCACATTTTAGGGAATTTGGGTGTGATGTGTGGGTGTTGGATGAGCAGTGGCAGACAAAATTGGATGCCAAGGCAGGAAAAATGAAATTCATGGGTTTCATTGATGAGTCACACTCTGTCCACTATTATGATGCTACTGCGCACTCCATCAAGGTCTCCCGGAATTTCTCTTTCACTGAGCACAGCCCCCCAGTTGCTGACATTCCTGGTGCTGTTGTGAGAACGGCTGGATTGTGCACCAAGGGGGAGCCATCAGGAATGTCAAGGGAAATCATTATGGATCAACCTATTATAGATCAGGGACTGCCACCCAATCCAGCTGATCATCAGGAATCATCACCAAATCAGGCCGATCACAATCGGACAGAAATAGAATCCAATTACGACACTGCTACAGAAGCAACACCCAAGCCCAAAATAATGATCTGCATCCCAGCTAGACCAGCTGCCCAAACCAGCTCAACCACCAATTGCCCACAGTGCACAGCCAAGAAGAACTTGGACTACAAGCTCATTGACAACCCAAATGCTCGGAAACCTGCTGATAAATCACATCAAGTTTCCGATCAAATCACTGATGTCATCAATGAAGTAATCGAGCACACATATTTTGCCAAATCAGACGACCTGCCAAAGAATGTTGAGGAGTCACTGGGAGGTGAGGAAAGGGAGGAATGGTTGAAGGCTATGAAAGAGGAGTTGGGGATGATGGAGAAGATGGGGACTTGGAAACTGGAGGAATTACCAGAGGGGAGAAAGGCTGTAGGAAGTAAATGGGTGTACACAAAAAAGATGGACAAACACAGAAACATCATACGCTACAAGGCGTGACTTGTCACCCAGGGTTTTACACAGAAGCCCAGACCGGACTACAACTACAACAACACATTCACACCAGTTATGTGCTATGAGAGCCTCAGGGCCTTACTAGCACCAATGGCTAAAAATGGTTGGCACCTGCAGCAATTCGATGTCAAAACATGTACCTGAATGGAACCCTGGATGAGGAAATATATATGCAGCAACCCCCGGGATTCAACAATGGGAGTGGCCGAGTCTGCCAACTCTACAAATCTATCTATGGGCTCAAACAAGCTGGTAACATATGGAATGCAACATTTACAGAAGTGCTAACCGATGTTTTATACCAACAACAACGAGCCGACTATTGTGTCTACATCAAGTGTGACAGAAACAGATTCACGATCCTGCTGCTATGGGTAGACGACATCATTGGCATCTCAAATTCTATAAAGGGTGCTGACCAAATTGAAATTGATCTCAAAGGGAAATTTGAAATCAAATCTCTTGGCACGCCAAAATATCTACTCGGAATTCACATCTTGTATGACCAAGATGCCCACCACCTGATGCTCTCCCAAGGCCATTACATTGAAAAGACCCTCGTAAAGCTAGGTCTTCAGGATTGCAACCCTGTGTCGACACCACTCAACCCTAATGTCAGCCTTGACTACAAGAATGGAGAGGATCAGGAACCCCAGCCGAATACCACTACCTATGCATATGCCACCCTTATTGGCACGCTTCTATATTTGTCAATTATGATGTGTGGTGACATCACCTTTGCAGCCCAGTGGCTTGGCCAATTTACTCACAACCCTAAGCCACACCATTGGACTGCCGTCAAGTGTGTATTCCGTTACTTAAAGGGGACAAGTAACATGCTACTATGCTATAATGGTAGTAAAGGTAGTATAAGCAACCCTGCTATTTACTGTGATGCAGATTGGGCATCTCAGGCCAGCCGCAAATCCGTCAGCAGTTACATGATCACCATCACAGGGGGAGCAATCACGTGGAGTTCCAAATGACAAGGCTCAGTCACCCTATCGACTGCCGAGGCTGAATATGTTGCTATTACGCATGTTGCCAAACAAGTATTATGGCTTCAGGCACTGCTTACCGAATTAGACATCTCGGTACTGATGCCTACTATTTTTAGTGACAACCAAGCAGCCATTGCGATTGCGCATCACCCAGAATTCCATGCGTGCACTAAACACATTGACACACCCCTACAGTTCGCATGTGACCATGTACAGAAGGGACGTCTACATGTCCGCTATGTCAATACGACCGAGAACCTAGCCAACATTTTCACCAAAGGACTACTGCAACATCAACATGGAAAACTGAGTAGAGGGATGGGTTTAGAAGCCAATTCGAGGGGGAGTGTTGGGAACGACGAATCGCCTGATGGAACGTGTAGCAGAATGGGAAGGAAGGAGAAGGGGAGTCTGGGTGGTAGGAGACAGGATGGGAATGGAGATTAGGGAGGAGTTGAGGTTGTGGCAAGGAAATGGCGCAGGACACTGAGCTCAAACTTACAATGCTTGCTGGTATGAGCATTGCCATGTTGTTAAGCATTAGGTATATATTGTGTATGTACTATACAAATCACAATTCCTTTCCTCCTCTTCCTCTTGTGCCCTCCTACATTCTCAACAAAAACCCTAGAATCTGCTGCTGCATCTGAAATGGACTCTGAACCTGAACCTCAAGCTGATCCTTCCCTGCTCCCATCCCCATTCGCCCAACGTCTCCTTGCCCATGGTCCCTCCTTTTGCCAGCCAGACGATGCAGTCTGAAAACAAGAGAAATTCTCTCTCCCTTGGCGGTTTTCTCCACTCGATTTGGTGCAATAGACCACACTTAAGTATTCACCCAGGAAGACCAAATTGGAAGGGAGGTGAGGCCAGTGAGGCTTGAAGTAGATCATTGGAGGGAGATGAGGAGAGCGTTTGGGCATGTTTAGTTGAATAACGCAACTGCGTACACGAATTGAGCTGAATTCGAGCCCTAGTGCAGCAAACTCTGACACCAATGCATACAGTTGGGTCTCCATGCCCCCGTTTTCTGTTCTGACATGTATTGGCGGATGTGCGTTTGATGGCTCGAATGGGTACGTTGCGCTACATGCTTGAGCCAGTTTTTATTCTCATGCTGGTTAGAGATGTCCATCAATCATATGTCTTCGGAATCCCTGCTTGTCATTGCATGCATCATTAAAAGGCTCTCAAAGTTCCAGCATGTCCCACATCAAATGCGATTCGAAAATCAAACTACATTAAAACCCCAGCTTCGGAAACATGAACGTTCTCTCAAAACACATGGCTTATATGCTTCTCGAGCCATGCAGGATGTTCCAGTGATGGGCTAGGTGCTGGTCGTATAAAGAGGGAAACAGTGAGAACCAGCATCCTTAGCTCTGTCGCATCATGAAGTGGCTTGCAGCAGTCACATTGGCTATCTCTGTCGCTGATGCTAGTCCCATCCAGGCCGAAAAGCATGAATCAATGGGTGTTCAACGCCTTACAGCATCAGCGTCTATCAGCCGAATGTCGATTGGGCTCGGGTCAAGGCTAACAGGATCCAGTTTACATCCATCAAAGCCACTGAAGGAACTTGTGCATATAAAGCCCCTCATTCATCATCGGTGCATGCTCATGGACGATTTCAGCATACAAGATCCCTCCCTTCAATTTCCAGTACACTGGTGCTACTTGAGTGACCTATTTATTAAATAATGCTGGTTTGCATTTTCATGTATCCTGCAATCGTTTGCTGAAGTGGCTTAAAGGCGGTTGCAGTGGTAATAGTAAGCTGCTCTTTGACCCATCTGTGGCTGATTGTATCTAGCAATTAAGGTCTGGCAAAGGCTATGACACAGAGTCTTATGAGCATGCCTTATGTTGTTGTGGATAGTGTAGCCATGAATTTAATAGCAGAGATAGTACAATCCACTTCAAATCATTGTATTCATTATTTCCAAGACCAATCTGACAAATTTTATCCTGCCCTCGACTTTGAATCCTTCAATAACTCACTCAGTTCTTCTCTCCAGCTCCAACTTGCCTCCTCTTGGCACCTTTGTTATTTTCACTGGTGTCGAGAGCAATGGAAAGGCGCAAACTCTGAAAAGGTCCTCCAGAAACCAAGGAGAACCTGCTTGATCATTCTCCTTTCTCCCCATTTGCAGGACCACTACTGCTTGATGCACTGCAGATGCTTCAGTACCTCCTGTCCTACTACTGCCATTTGAATCTGCAACCACTGTCCGCACAGCTGCAACGCAAGAGCAGGGAGTGAAAACTGTTCCCCCCCACAGTCGATTCGACTGGCTTCAGCTGTTGCATCTTTTTGGGTCCTCCTTCATTACGCATTCTCGTTCCCATTGACATTGGCACCCTGCAACTTACTCAGTGTCTGTGTCTAGTTGGAATTATTCACCAATGGTGTTCACCCAGCTTGGATCCAGACAGCATCTCAAACTCCATACCCATGAGCACCATAGGCATCGAGGGTGTCAAAGGTGACAACGATTCAGGAATACCTGGCAGAACGGAAAATGAAGGCATGGAAACCCAGGCGGAGAAATTTGACAGGGACAGTATGATATCCCAGCCGTATGCATTGGTGTCAGAGTCTGGGGCATTAGGGCTCGAATTTGAGCCAGAATCGTAATGTTCCCTTCCTTTGAGTTCCATTTCCGAGTCTAGAACGGGGAATACCATCCCATAGCACACATTGCAAGCCTGAGCTGGTTTACCTGTGCTGCCTTCCCTACTATCCCCTGTACTAGTACCAGTGATGTAGAATGTCTGTAGATAACCATCATTAACATCTGAGAGAACAAAAGAAATGAGAAACCATTGCTCACCCACGTGCACACATGTCTTCGTCTACTCCAGCCAAATGATTATTTGCAGCACATACACTCTTTCATTCTCATCTGATATCCAGATAGTGGGTACCCAGTGTTCTACTTTGCTTGTTCTAGCTCCAATTCTGCTGTTGATGCTCTCAACCCACTTTCTTCAAGCACTCACATTTCCCCTGTCATTGGCAACATTGCCCTAAGCTGACGCAGATGGGGGAAATGGCAACACCCACAGCAACTTCCTGACATGTTTCATCAATGCAGATGAAGTCAGCATTGAATTCGGATGGGTGACGTTGGGGATACTAGCCATTGCACCTTGGCCTGTCAAATTATGCTGATGTTGAAACGAGCAATGGCAGTGCAGAGCGAGGCTTAGTAAGTGAGGGGACTTACTGAGTACTGTGTAAAACACTTAGGAGCTAGGGCTCAACTATGCAATAGATCAGGAGATGTATTTCAGCAGTGCAAAGAGTGCTGCTTATATACAGTTACAGAAATCACATGTAACTACATCTAATATACCTATATCTAGTCATGCGCAGCAGGAAGCTGCGCATTGCACCATACCTGCTGCGCATGGTGTCATATTGCTGCGCATTTTACAGTAATCTGTCAATACTTGATGTGTGAAACATGTTTCAAACATTGTGTCTCACATGCTGTCATTTCATACTGTTCCTGGGATGAAACTCTATAATATCTTTCAAACTCTATAAGAGTGTCCACAGTGTACAAATATCAGATTATATTTGTGATTTTGTGAGCATTCATAAATAATGATATAATATATCAAGCTATAAGTTCGATACTTAAAGCTCCAGATCATTATTTATTCAACACTCCCCCATGCTGAGAAATCACTAATCCAATTTCAGATCTTAACTTTGTGAATTTATCAAATGACAAATTTTTAGTCAAGACATCAGCAAGTTGCTGATTTGTGGGAATATACACAAGTTCCACTTTTCCTTCCTCTATGCACTCCCCAACATAGTGGTAGCAGATGTCTATGTGCTTAGATCTATGCTCTTGAGCAGGATTAGAGGCTAAAAAGATTGCTCCTTGATTATCTACCCCTAATTGAATCATTTTTATAGTCTTTCCAATTTCATGGAATAAAGACTCTATCCAGACTATCTGTCTTGATGTATCAGACAGACTCATATATTCTGCTTCTGTTGGTGGCAGAGCAGCTGTCTTTTTGTTTCCTTGAAACCCAACTAACTGGTCCTCCAGCTAGTTTTACTATGTATCCAGTGACTGATCTTCTATTAATCTGGTCACCTGCCCAGTCTGCATCACAATATGCAATGAAACCTTCATGATTCTTTCCATTATACACTATTTTGCCATTAATGTTGGTGGCAACATATTTGATAATGTATAATGCCTTCTGGATATCCTCTTCAGAAGGATTAACTATAAATTGCGACATCATTATTACTGCAAATGCAATATCTGGATGAGTTCCAAGAGTTAAATATAATAATGATCCAATTATGGATTGGTAATAGCTTCTTTGCTCAGAAGTTGCTGTTCCCTCATTTGGTTTAGGAACATACCCTGCTGGTAATGGGGTTCTAGCAGGTTTAGCATTTTCTTGACCAAAATGCTTAACAACTTTCTTAGCATAGTCTATTTGATCAATTATCAGTAATTGATTTGGTCTATCTTGAGATATCTTCATCCCTAGATATTCAGAAACTTGTCCTAAGTCTCTACATTCCCATATTTTCATGAACTTGCTCTTTTTGTCTAATAAGAGTTTTTTGTCATTTCCCAGAAATAGTACATCATCAACATATAATATGACAACTATTATTGATCCTTGTTTTTTAAGGATATAAACTCCTGTATCCAAAAGACATCTATTAAATCCTAAGGATTTCAAGCTTTTATCAGCTTGTTTATTCCAAGCATATGATGCTTGTTTAAGACCATATAGGGCCTTTTTTAATCTATAGACTTTTCCCTCTTGTCCTTTTGTGACAAAGCCTTCTGGCTGTTCCATGTGGATTTCTTCATCAAGATTTCCATATAGGAAAGCTGTTTTAACATCTAGCACCTTGATTTCCCAATTTTTGAGTGCAGCTGAAGCCAGAAGTAATCTCACTGTTTCAAATCGTGCAACAGGAGAAAAGGTGTCATCATAATCTATGCCAGGTATTTGTGAAAATCCTTTAGCAACAAGTCAAGCACATTTTCAACCATCACTTTTAATATTGTAAACCCATCTACACTTCACAGGTTTACGATTTCTTGGACCATCAACTAACTCCCAAACATCTCATTGGAATAGAGCTTCAATCTCATCCTCCATAGCTTTAATCCATTCTTGAAAAGCTTTAGGATCAGATTCTTTAATTTTTAACATGTCCCTAAAATGAACAGGGATATCAGATTTAGGTAATACTGCTTTTGAGAGTAGGAAATTGATAAATTTCCCTCCTCCCTCTTTTTGTCACTGATTAAGCAGCATATCTATATCTGTAATTCCTTTATCCTGAATAATACCAGGATAAGATTCATCTGATATTTCGCTTGAAGTGTCTTTTTGACTATCAGAGTCTTCAGACTCATTGAAAGGATTCTTTTCCAGTTGTTTTTCAATCTCAAGAGGAGTTTTCTTTCCATAAATATCACCCTCCTTATAAACTGGTTTCCTTTCTCTAGTACTTTGGTGAAGTGGGAAGGGAATAGGTTCAGGTTGTTTTTGGGATTGTCTTTCTGTAACCTTTTTCTCTTTTTGTGTTCTTTTGATATCTGGTGGTGCATGATGTTGTGTCCCAGGCTGTCTACTGGAATTCTCTTCAGATCTGTTTTCACTTGATCCTCAAACATCAGGTTTGACAGGTAAATCCTGTTCTCCACCATTATTATTAGGCTCTATATCATCATTCTCATGAGATGAATTCTGCTCTTCATCTGGTGTAAGATCATGATTGAATGATGGTTTATATGGTTTGGGATCATCATCATCACTATCAAGATGGTTGTTGTTTTGGGAATTGGAGTTAGATTCATGTCCATTTTGATCCCTTTGGTTAATACCTGGTGGACTTTCAAATAGTCTATCTTTATTGTAATTTTCGCTTTTTCGTGGAAATACTGATTCATTAAATAGTGCTTTAACACCAATGAATATAGTGTTGTCTTTCTTCATAAATTTATAAGCTTTAGATCCTATGTCATAACCAATAAAGGTCATTGGTTCAGATCTTGGTGACAGCTTATCTTTACGAATTTCTTTAGGTATGTAAACCCAAGCTAGACAACCAAACACTTTAAGGTAATGAACATCAGGTTTTTCACCTGTCATGTTTTCATAGGGTGTAGACCAATTTGTCCTTCATAATGGTGTGCAATTGTATACATGGATAGCAGTTTCAAAGGCAAATTCCCACCATGATTTTGGGCAGGAAGATTCTAATCTCATACTTTCTGCTTTTTCAAGTATAGTATCATTTAATTGTTCAGCACAACCATTTTGTTGATGTATGTGAGGTGCACTTTGTTCTCTAAAGATTCCTTTTGAAGCAAGAAACTTGCTAAATTCATGCAACTTGAATTCCCCCCCTCGATCTGATCTGAAATGTTTAATTCTACTGCTATATTGATTTTCCATGAGTTCTACATAACTCTTGAAAGCAGTAAATGTTTCTGATTTAGTTTGAAGAAGTGCCATATAAGCATAGGAAGAGTAATCATCTCATATCATAAGACACCATTTCTTTCAATGATAAGATTCCATAGGCAATTCTAATAAGTCTGCATGAATCAATTCAAGTGGCTTGGAAGCTCACTTGATTGATGTAGGAAGAGATTTATTATGCATCTTTCCTTGTGCACATCCAGGACAAATTGTATCTATTGATGGTATAGATAATTTGTCAAACCCTTTTGTATGATCAAAGACATGTTTTAATACATTTTTAGATGGGTGACCCAATCTTTGATGCCAAGTGTTATAATCCACTATATGAACTGAAGGTTCAGCCATTTTTACTCTTGGATAGACTATTTCAGTCAAAATCCAATGAATGGGATCTCCTATATGTCTAGGATATGCCATTATAAATGGTTGCCCAGTTTTTAGCAAAAATATAGTACTATACTTATCCAATTTTTCATGAAAGCCTTGTAGCTTTAGTTGTCCAGATGATAAGTCTGACACTAGCTGCAGGCATATAGCAAACTTTTCAAGTTTAATGACATGTTTATGTTTATGTGTGGTTTCTACCTGTAGGAACACAGTTCCTTCTCCAAGTATTGCTACTTGAGATCGTTTATCAGCTGTAAATACAGGCTGTGAAACTTTAAAAGGATGATATTCAGAGAAATCTTTGATTTCAGGAATTATGTGAATAGACGCTCCTGAATCAATCATCCATGGAGTTCCTTTGGACTCAAATTCCTTACACTTGTCACAACCACACACTTTTATCTTACTACTCATTTTTAGAATGGAGGCAACTAAAGCAATATATTTATTGCTATTTAAAGTAGTACAAATATTACTATCTACATTGTTACCTTTAAAATCAAGATGCCTCATAATTGGGCTCGTCTTGATAGTCCTCACTGATTTTTTATCAGGGAAGAACTTTTGAGTAGAAAGATTTACATACTGATATTCCCCTTCAGCTGTGTCATAGAAGTCTCCCCCTAAAGAGACTGTATCTGACATATTGTCCATTTCAATGTCAGCCCTTTCATCTAGGACTTTGAAATGGTGTTCTGCAATTGGATCAACCACCATTTGCATTTCTACTTTATCAGCAACTGAATATCCTTGAGCCTTCAGTTGCTGTAGATTTGGCGCTAATGGTGCCATTCTTTGAATCAAAGGCAGTGCAGGATCTATCCTGTCTACTAAGTGAGTGAATCTAGGTGCATTCGCTTTCCTGGTCTCCCCAGTATTGTTCTTTTGTTGTTGTTCTTAGGGTTCCCAAAGTTCAGTTCAGTTCGGTTCGGGGCCATTTTTGGCTGAACCTGAACCTGGACCAACTAGAAATTGCCTGAACCGAACTGAACCTCCAGTTCAGTTCGGTTCAGGTTCGGTTCGGGTTCGAACCGACCTGAACCGTGGGAAAAGCCATTTTAATAGGAAATTTGAGCAGAACTGAAGAATAATCACATATTGGAACATGTTTGCATGTGTACACAGTGGCCCTGCACCTCCAGGATTTGTTATCAGTGCATATAGTGCACCAGCAAGGCAAGCAAGTGGTTGGGAAAGGTGGCAGTGGTGTGGTGTGGTGTGGTGTGGTGATGGTGAGGTGATGGTGGGCAGAAGTGGTGAGGTGAGCAGGTGGTTGGTCCAGTGGTTGTCAAGGTAGCAGAGGTAATAGGCCACTACATTAATAGCAGCAAGATCACCTGTTGAAAACTTGAATAAGATTTGCATATACAACTACACAAGCACGTAATGGTAGGAACTACTAAGCCATCTTGCTGGCCTTTGGTTCCCATGTTTTGGCCTTTGCCTCATATCTCCATAAATGCATTGCATAAAAATATAAACTACTTAATTCCTGAGAGATGTGAATCAGGGCTTTCTAGCAAACCAAGAATTATGTAAATTGGACGGTTAGTTCCTGAGTTATTGACCAAATGAGCATAGTAGTTATGGTGTCGGGCAGTTGTATTGAGTCAGCAGGTCCATTGGCAGTTGATGGTGGGTGTTAACAGCAGTGACCAGGCAGGTGGAAGGTGTGGTGGGTGGTATGCAGTGGGGTGAGGATGATGGTGTGGGTGGGCAGTGGCAGTGGGCAGTGGGCAGTGGGCAGTGGTGGGTGGTGGGCAGTGGGTGGGCAGGTAACACTGGATGGGTAGTTGCTAGGGAGGCCTTGGTGGGCAATGTAGGTAGGCCCATTGTAAGGTTGGGAAAGGGCTGGCAGCAGGGTAGTGGCAAACAGGCAGCAGGCAGTGGTGGGCTAGTGGCAGTGGCAGGCAGCAGGCAGTGGTGGGCAAGTGGTGGTGGTGGGCAACAGGCAGCAGTGGGCTAGTGGCCATGGCAAAGGCAGCAGGCAGTGGTGGGCAAGTGGTGGTGGCAGGCAGCAGTGGGCTAGTGGCCATGGAAAAGGTGGCAGGCAGCAGGCAGCAGTGGGTTAAGGGGCATGGGAAAGGCAGCAGGCAGTGACAGGCAAGTGGTAGTGGCAGTCAGCAGGCAGCAGTGGGCTAGTGGGCAAGGGTGAGCAGCAGTTGCAGTGGTAAATTGAGTTACAACCATGGAAAAAAACCACTGTGGCAGTGGCAGTAGCAGTAAAATTTCCTTTTTGGGAAGTCGGTTCGGGCAGTTCAGTTCGGGTTCGGGTGCTCTGGCAATTGCCAGAACCAGAACCAGAACCAGCTGGCATTTGGCTGAACCAAACCTGAACCGAACCTGAACCATTGGTTTGGTTTGGCCAGTTCGGGTTTGAACTGAGGTTCAGAACCAAACTTCGGGATCCCTAACTAGACCAGGTAATTTATTGATTTACCAATCAAGACTACATTTTTTATATTAACCTGGATATTGCAGAACTGGGGACTGGTGAAGTGTGTCACACTAGTGATTATTGTCATGCCATCCAAGGCAGTCACTCAAATCCCAAGTGTTAGAGGCTTGTTAGGATGAGTAAGAAGCATTCCTGTCATGCTTCAAGAGATAGCACATTAGTGACAGAATTGGATGTATACTACTTTAATTACAGTACTATGGGCGCATCCATTACTTCCCTTGTTTACCTTTGTTATGACAAAAGGGTGCTGACACATGTAATATGCATAGCACAAGGTTTTCATTTATGTGGGGCCCATAACCTGTTGAAACGAGCAACAGCAGCACAGAGCGAGGCTTAGTAAGCGAGGGGACTTACTGAGTACTGTGTAAAACGCTTAGGAGCTAGGGCTCAACTATGCAATAGATCAGGAGATGTATTTCAGCAGTGCAAAGAGCGCTGCTTATATACAGTTCCAGAAATCACATGTAACTACATCTAATATACCTATATCTAGTCATGCGCAGCTTCCTGCTGCGCATTGCACCATACCTGCTGTGCATGGTGTCATATTGCTGCGCATTTTACAGCAATCTGTCAATACTTGATGTGTGAAACATGTTTCATGCATTGTGTCTCACACACTGTCATTTCATACTGTTCCTGGGATGAAACTCTATAATATCTTTCAAACTCTATAAGAGTGTCCACAGTGTACAAATATCAGATTATATTTGTGATTTTGTGAGCATTCATAAATAATGATATAATCTATCAAGCTATAAGTTTGATACTTAAAGCTCCAGATCATTATTTATTCAACAGCTGACCCAGTTGTCTTTATCACCTTCAGTTGCTGCAAGCATCATAAGCGCAGATTCAGCATTGATAACAAATGTTAGGTCCCTCACCTGCATAGAGGACAAAACTGATGCTTGATGCACCACTTGGAGACAACTATTTCGAGATCAACCAGGTCCTGACTTGACTGATCAACTATTGTCGTTAGTTGATAACACAAGGGTATACACAAATTGGGCTTACTTTTTGACACCAGATCAAGGACGCATCTGAGCTTTTCATATTTGTTAGGAGTGAATCCTAGCAGGCACTTTTTATTTTTTATCTAGTGGTCAGGGACCACCGTGGGAAGGCAGGAGAAAGTCAGAGACAGTCATAGGAGACCAGGAGAACACTTCGCATGCATCAAGGCATGGGAGTGTTCAAGAGACTACGAGACAATGGCCAGTCAAGGAGCCATCAGTATACCAGGAAGGAGGGTGACACCCCTATCATTACAGGTGCGTTACATCAGCATCACGAGTCACTACGAGGATATGGCATGGGTACAGCCACAGGGCCAGACAGGGCCGAGAGCGCACAGGCATAAGAGTCCAAAGTCATTATGGACACAGCCACAGAAGCCCCTAGGAGGGATTAGCTCAGCACCTGCCATACGAGGACTCGAGGGAAAGGATTAGTCAAGGAGCACAGCCACTAGGATGAACATGGATAGATACATTGTGGGACCAAGACCAAGGATTGTTTAGCCATATAGAGAGTGCGCAGTAACGGCAACTTTGGCAACAGGTCTATGAAGGGTCCAGACACAGGCACAGCTCAGACAACCCAAGACAATGGTAGAGCGAGGAGGGTCATTAGACCAATGGCGGAAATGCCGCATAACAACGAACACGAGGCAGCACTCATACTTGGTGCTCACAGCATATGCTGGGAAGGAACATGCCAGCTTAGGAATATCAGACACAGATGCCGACAACAGACTCAATAAGCCAGGGAAAGGCATGAGTACAGAATAGGCCAAGTGGCATATAATCCCATACATGGATATATGCGCACTGATGAACCAGAAGGTCGGGGCAGTCTGGGGTGGTCCACAAAGATCCAGGCTTGGCTAGAGGCAGCCGTTTAAAGATAGAGTCATCGTGGGAGAATCGCACTCATATGCGCTCACATAAAGCATGCGCCAGACAATAGGGATGGGCACTGAGACATAGTAGGAGTGTTGTTGGTCTAGGGAGGTACCAGGGGGGGATTCCCTGGTGGTATATAAAGTTGGACGGTTGTAGTCTTGAGTCCTTAAGACTCAAGACAGCTTCTCTCTCACTAGGAGTTAGTTCTCTCTAGTAGAAACATCTTTGTAGTAGGGCTTGCAATATAGCCTGCATTCCGTCTCTGGAGTAACACTCCACCTCTGTGAGGCTTTGGGGTTTTTGTTAGTGGGAGCTCCTAACAGTATTCTCCTTCACCGTCCCCCCATTCCGCCTCCACATTCATCAACAAGCTCCATACAACCTCTCAAGTCCTTTGACAAACAAGGATCTCTGCACAATTGTCCACATCCAATCATGGAGCTTGAGTTTGCCACATTGGGGATGATTTTTTGTTTGGTAAGGTATTTTGTGTAAGGGGTGTAGAGCAATAAGTAGGAGAAGTGAGAAAGTAGTATTGAGGATAGTGGTGGAGGTGGCACTTGTGTGTATCTGAAGTAAGCATGGGCAAATGATGTTGAGTCAAGCTTTCAATGAAGTTGGAGAATAAGTTCTGTCCAACAGAGTCTTGTGGTGTATCATATTGAGTGACACAATAAAGAGGGGTGAAAGTTCTGAGAAAGTTCCAGGTGATGAATATGGAAAGTGGTGCTGGGTTTGACTGATTGTGTTGATATGCAGAAGGGAGGAGACAGAACTGGGATGGGGCTGCTGCCATGGTGTCAGCTAGGAGGGACAGGTAGGGAAGACGCAAAAGATGGAGAGGATGACATGCCGACACCACATGTCACAGCTAATTCACTCCTCCTCCAGCTGCCGGAAATTTCATTGGTCACCATTGAACTTTGTAAAGCTTTCTGTTATCTGACAACAGTGAACATCAGCCTCCAGAGAAACTACAGGTTGAGCATACTTACCCATGACAAAAGCCTGAGCTGGATTACTTGCGCTGCCTTCCTTACTATCCTCTGTATTGATACTGGTGATGTAGAATGTCTGTAGATAGTCATCATTAACAATTGAGAATAAAATAAAAGAGAAACCATTGCTCACCTTTTCAGAACACCCAGCACACACACATCATTCACAGAGCCTACAATGGCATCTTTGTCTTTTCCAGCCAAATTTCTGTCCACAGCGTGGTCTTTTGTTCTCTCATGCAGCATCCAGATACCAGGTAAAAAGTGTTCTACCTTGCTTCTTCTAGTTCCAGTTCTTCTGTTGGCGGATTTTAGGCCAAGGTTTTTTCCCAACAGCAATTTAAGATGTCCTTTCTGCTCATCTAAACCGTGGTTTTCACACGAACATATTATGTGCAGGTGCATAAATTACTCTCATTCTTTTTTTTCTTTTAAGCATGGAAATGTACTATTGAAGCCATTGTACCTACAAGATACATGAACTACTGTACAGACTGGCTGTCAGATACACAAGGGACCAAGCCCTATACCTACGTACTATCTCATCATGCTGTTAGAAATGTGTTTCATTATGAATGCTACACTGGTGTCATGTTGATGAGGGCCTATGCTATACCCCCATCTATAGTCCAAAAAAAAAATAAACTGCCAGTGCTCAGATGGCACAGAGAGTGCTACCTGAACAAGATAAAGGCACATTCCTAATGCCTGGGGGAGAGGGTTTCTTGAGGCAAATACCCACAAACGTGGCCAATCTGAAAAGGGTCAATGTCGAGCACTGACAGGAAAGAGAATGAACTGAGCCAACCAACCCACAACCGTACAGTTGATCTCCACCCTGTCTTGATCCACAACAAAAGAGATTGGACTGAACCAACCAACTTGCAACCATACAGTGATCTCTTGTGAAGTCAAAGCCTATGAAAAAGGGTATAACAACAGATCAATGGATGTCAATCGATAAGAGCAATGTCATGGAAAAGGAGTGAAATGGCCAGAAGGCAATGGCCAAGAGTACAAGCAACTCCCAATGATGAAGCAGGGGTGTTGAAAGCCATCAATCCATGAGGAGGGAGGATGGATGGAAGAATTGACAGAGGGATGATGATGGTTGGAGTCAAGAAGCGCCTTGGCTCTTTTTTCTCTTTGGCTTCACTATCACGTAAAAGAAGTAACTATTTAGTCATTGCTAATTTCCTCAAAGACAACCCATCAGTGGGTTCATTTGAAGACATAGACTTTAATGTCTTATAAATGCCCATTGCATCACGTCACATTGCTTTTTTGCTTATATGTCTTTTGTCTTGTTCGGTTTTTGTGTTTTCATACATAGTCTTTCTGGCAGTAGTCATCTGTCTGGTTGTTACAGTAGTTTGTACCCTTGTTTAATAAGAATCTTTCTATTCAAAAAAAAAAAAAAAAGGACTCCATGCTAACATCTATTCCACCTCTGCTCCCTTCGGTGCTCATTTGGAATTTTCCTTGTCACTTTCTGACTACTCTTGGACAGCATGGTCAAATCTACAAAGACAACTGGACCAGTGTGCTCCATCCATACAGGTACATGGTATAGTGCTCTGGCAACACCTACGCCTCTGCCTTCCACTTCTGCATCCACCAGCATAGAAATGTATTACTGAAACTATGAACACAAATATCAACCAAAGATGTTGCCTCCATATATGTAAAGTATCTGTAAAACCAAAAAACCTGTGATTTCTCATTCCCTGCTGGCAGCTCCTCTGACCAGGACTCACAAGGGCTGACTCTGTTTCCCTCCATACTGAAATTTCAGTATAATAATGAAGTTACACAGTGGAGCAAAGTGTTGGGAACAATGAATCACCTGATGGAACATGTAGCAGAATGGGAAGGAAGGAGAAGGGGAGTTTGGGTGGTAGGAGATGGGATAGGAATGGAGATTAGGGAGGAGTTGAGGTTGTGACAAGGAAATGGCACAGGATGCCAAGCTCAAACTTACAATGCTCACTGGTACAAGCATTGCCATCTTGTTAAGCATTAGGTATATATTGCATATGTACTATACGAATAATAATTCCTTTCCTCCTCTTCCTCTTGTGCCCTCCTATATTCTCAACAGGTTATGGGCCCCACTCCCAGATGCTATTGATTATACAAACCTCATATTCAATCATGCTCTCAATATCATCACTAAAAATTTCCTAAATAGGCTGTTATTATGTCAAAAGAATTGGTACTGATCAGCTCTTACCAGATTGAGCAACTCAATTCCACGAATTGGCTAGCGTGGAAGAGAAGAATGCTCATGATCTTCTGAGACCTTAAAATAGATGACATCATTATGGAAGGGCTGCCAACTGTAAAGATTACAGGGAAACCTACAGACAACAAGCAAAAAGCTATCAATACTTGGCATGAGAAGGACTCTACTGCTAGGACACGGATCAAGCTAGTGGTAGGAGATTCTGAGATGATTCACTTACTTGGAGTGAATATGGTGAAGGAGATGTGGGATCAGCTAAAAATAGTAAAAGAAGTGCAGGGAAAGATTGGCATTTTGACCATTTGGCGTGCACTATTTCAGGCAAAGGCTGATGATGGTTTTGATATGCAGGCACATGTGATGAAGCTTAGGAGGATGCAGGAGGAGTTACACTTGATGGGAAGTATTGTCTGTGATGACGATTTTGCAATGATACTCATCACCTCATTACCTGAGACATGGGATCCATTCACCTCAGCATACCTTGGCTCAAATGCAACAGGCATCATTACATCAGTGGAATTGATCGCCATCCTTCTTGACAAGGATTGAAGAAGGAAAGGCCAGACCAGTGATGCTCAGTAAAAATCATTAGTCACAGTGCAGTCAGGTGCAGTCAGTCACAGTCATGTATAGTCTAAGTGGGGAAATTTGTACAATCACTGTGACTAATACAGTCATGGCATAGTCATGATGTAGTCATGATGTAGTCAAGTGCAAGCATGGAACACCAGTCATTCTATAGTCATAGCATAGTCTGGTGCAGTCAGTTACAGTCATGTTGCAGTCATGTATAGTCTAAGTGGGGAAATTTGTACAATCACTGTGACTAAGACAGTCATGGCATAGTCATGATGTAGTCATACATAACCATGATCAGCAGAATGGAGCACCAGTCATGTGATAGTCAAAAATAATTTTCTTATTAGACTATAGGTTGACTTTCATTGACTACTGCTGACTCAGATTTGACTTTGGAATTGTACCAACCATTCATTGCTTACATGAGATTATATTTACTTATTTACTTGTATATATATATACATATTTCATATCTATTACTATAAGTTACACAACTAATACCTAAACAAGCTGCACATGGCTGGGATTGAACTCACAACTTTGCAAAGTCAGAATACAGCTGTTGCTGTACAAACCATTAGACTATATTAGCTTTATTATCTTGGCTTCAAAAATACATATATCCTGTATTCTCAACCATCCTACCCATCTCACAGTTATTCTCACCCCCACCATACCTTCCCACACACCCTACAACTATTCCCACACACCCTACAACTATTCCCACACACCCTACAACTTTCCCACATACCCTACAACTATTCCCACACACCCTACAACTATTCCCACACACCCTACAACTATTCCCACATACCCTACAACTATTCCCACACACCCTATGTTGAAAGTATATCATTAGAAACAAACTAGAGTCATTACCAAACTCAATAATAGTTTGCCAATACAGAGGATTGAACTCACATACTCAGGTTATCTAATCTTATCTAATGATTACTAAGACATCTTGTATCCCATCTTATCTTCACTCTCTTGATTTCTGTTGACATTATTATAGAGCTTGATGGGAATTGGCACTCTTGGGAAGATAGTGATATACATCTAATAGATTGACTGTGCACTGCTGTTCATTCTACAGCATTGCACAGCTATTGCTGCACTTTCAATCAGCACAATAGAAAGGATTGGTCAGCAATTGTAATACTGCTGACATGGCCATAGTAGATAGCACATAACCACATGTATAAAGACCTGTAGTTAGAGTGAATCTATATCCTCTCTTCTAACCCTCTACTGCATTGGTTGAGCCCTAGCTCCCTAAACAAGTACAGTAACAAGTAAGTAACTCTTACTTAGTGCACTACCACTCTACTGTGCCATTGCACCATTATGCATCAACAAGTTATGGGCCCTGTGTTACAAGCAGAATGGCATTGGCTTCTTCCAACTGAAGGTTCAACACCTTCCCACATCTGACTTGCCTGAGCCCTTACGTCAGTCAGCCTCTCCACCCTCAACACCCAAGTGCTCTTCTACCTGCCTTAGTGCACCTGGAGGTTGTCTTGCCCATCTACCACTATTAGGAGCCACTGACCTTCACCACTGTGCCTCATTTTGCTTATGCACTGCTACAGCACCCCAGCTTGACCCTAACATATTGCTGAACTCACCTCAGCTCACCCAAGTACAAGATGACTACTGAAAGATTTGATTTCATCTGGAGCTACTACACTTCAATTGCTAGATTGGAGTCTTCAGGTTCTACAGAAACACCCTCAGAAGAATGCCCTTCTATCTCTTCAACATGGATGGAATATTACCCATTGAAGAAGACTTCTTTACAGGAGATCCCTTCTTCAGCAAGTACATCAACCCCCTTGCTTCAACCAGCCAGACCCTGTCATCCCTGAAGAGCTTGTACAAACCCAGAACCAGAGACCTCCTACCCCACCATCACCCATTGTTATATCAGATTCCCTCATCAGTGAATTTAAGAGCCAATTACAGCACACTTACAAGAAGACCAAGAAGAGCAAAGGAAAGGAAAGAGAAGCCCCTACCACCAATCCCACAACTGTCAACCCCCTTACCCACTCTACTAAGCCCAATGGATACTGGTTTACCCTCCAACCCACAGGGATGCTTCTCAAAGAAACTTTGCACTTGACTCAGAAGTATAACATCAGCAAAGGAGTTTATTGTTAAGGTTGATAGCCAGAGCTCTAAGGTTCAACCCTAGGCTAGGAGTGATGTAGCTGAGGAGGAAGTACAGAGCTAAGACTAGTACTCGACTAAGGTCAAGATGGGTAGCTACAGTGATAACTAGCTACTTATATACCTAAGGACCCAGGTAAGTGAAACAAGTATCAAGGGGTCCAGGGATGAAACAAGGGATGAAACCAGGGGTAAAACCAGGGGTTGAAACAGGGGTAAAAAGTTAGGGTCTAGTTTGTAACATTTATCACATTGTTGAAAGCATCACTTGTGATCAAAGATGGGAATATCAAGCCTGTGATGGAAAGTGATTCTGCCACATCATAAGGGACATATCAATTGTTGAATGAACAACAACCACTACTGACTTAGGATTTGAGGCTGTGCCTAATTAGAAGGTGCAGTTGATACAGAAGAAGTCACCACATCTGGAACACATGTCAGATTAGGACCACTGTCCACCTACCCAGAAAAAGACTTTTGGGATGCCCTTTGTGAAGAAGGTTTAGACTTGACCAAAGAACATGTTGTCACAGAAGCAGATTACAATCATTGGATTGCTTATTGTAACACTGCCCTTGAATGAAAGTGCCAATGAGAAGAAGAAAAGCACAAAGAAGAATGAACCAAAATGACAGATGAAGAAATTTGCCAGAAATTGTTCTGACAAGTGATTGCCCAGCCTGATAATTTCAATGGAGATAAAGCAAAGTTTGCCACCTGGTGGATGCACATGCAGCTTTATTTGAAAGGCTACAAGTCACTGGATGAACTAGGGAAAATCATTGCAGTGTTATCTAGGTGTAAGAAAGGAAGTGCTACTCCCCAGGCACTGTTAAAAAATCAGGAGATCATTGACAACAAACTACAATCATGGGAAGCCTTCAAGCTACAGATTGTCACAAGGATCTCAGACCCAATCCACTCCCACAAAGTGCTTAATTGCATCCACAGATTCATCCAACCAATCAAAATGTCCATTGCCAAGTACCTGGATCAGTTTGAGGAACTCAAATACACCAGTGGAGTCAGAGACACAGAGGTGCTGTACCTTTTGAAGTGTGAAATCAGCCAAGCCATCACTCAAATCATCTATAGCTCAGTCACCAATCCCCCTAACACTTATGATGCATTCATTACCAAAGCTAGAAGGATCAGCACCAATCTCAACATCAATAAGGGTTTACATCAGACCCTGACTTCCTTGAGCACTGCCACCCCTCATGATACTCACACAGCCACAGGCACCACTTTTGGGGGTGCAGGACATGCAATGGAAATAGACACTAATAAGGTGCTTCATTGCTACAATTGTGGAAATTTTGGACACCTATCTAGGGATTGTCCTCAACCAAAGAAGGAGAAAGGTGCTTGCTATGAATGTGGAAGCAAGGCACACTTAATAAAGGATTGCCTGAAGAAGAAGGCACTGGTGTATTAAAAAAAGAAACCTTTTTGCCCATGTGGAATAAAGAAAACAGAAGAAACAGGTGATGAGAATACACTATTGGAGGAATCAATGCCAGAAGAAGACAATTATTACAAAGATGAAATCCAGGAGGATTTTACTGCAGTAATGGCACTTAGAGCAACCCTGTCTGCATACCATGCCCCTGTCCCTGTTGTCCTCAAAGTTTTCCTTGGCTACATGCAGCCAGTAGGAATTGCCAGCATATTGTTAAGGCCCATATATGGTAATACTCATACCTGTCACACCATTTCATAGGAGTTTTGGCCAAACCATAGCATATAAATAACTAGACTTGTAGGTAGTAAATCAGATCACCCCATGACATAGATACCCTGTACAATGCTATCATATCTTTGTCTCTCTCTCTCTCTCTCTTCACCCTGTGCTGTTGTAGTGCTATGCCAAGCCCACTGCCAAGTTCATTTAGTGTCCAGCTTTCAATCCCAGTGCTTCATTTCACCAGCCCCAGTATTGTTCACATCTGGCCCTCCAGCATTTTTGCCCAGCACTTTGGCCTTGATCACCAGACTTTCTGGTCAATCACTATCTGATTTTTGTATAAATATTGCAGGGATGGCACATTAATATGACAAACTGTTTATGCCAGTCATTCCAAGATGATGGCTGTTTTACCAATGCATAATTATGTTCAATACCTATAGGTTTAACATATAATTTATGTCAACACAAGGGCAAAATAGTGGTAAAACTGTCTGGCTGTCACTAGAAGTGACTACATGATATATTGTGCTGTGGAAAGTGTTTTACATGAAATAACTAATATCATTTGTCTGGCTTGCTCCTCATTCTCCTTGCTTTCTATGCCAGCAAGTACAGAAAATCAGAGTGCTTGTGAATGCTTCTGGGCTCACAAACTCAAATGCAAGCAATAAAATATGACAATATGTGACTGTATATGACAATTCATTAAGTGCTCATACAGTAGCAGTTGGGAGCAAAGAGACAACATGGACTGTGGAAATGTGGGTAGCTGTGTGGGAATGTGATGGGAATGTGGACAATTGTGTGTGAACACTGAGCAAGTTAGAAACATGGTGGGAATGTGGATAAGTATGTTGGAACTGAGTGAGTGAACATGTACAAGTGAGTGGGCAAGTGGGCAGGAACATTGTGAGAATAGAAACAGGTGTGTGGGAATAGTGGGCAATATGGTAGGAATGACAGCTGTGTGGGAACAGTGGGTAAGTATGTAGGAACATGGTGGGAATGTGAATAGGTGTGCAAGTGTGCAGGAACATGGTGGGAATGTGGTCAGGTGTGTAGGAACAGTGGGCAAGATGATGGGAATATGGATAGGTGTGTGTGGGAACAGTGGGCAAGTGGGCAGGAACATGGTGGTAATGTGGACAGGTGTGTCAGATCAGTGGGAAAGATGGTATGAATATGGAATGAGAACAGTGGGAAATGTGCAGAAACATGGTAGGAATGTGAATAGGTATGTGAGAACAGTGGGCAAGTGTGCAGGAACATGGTGGGAATGTGAATAGGTGTGTGAGAACAGTGGGCAAGTGTGCAGGAACATGGTGGGAATGTGAATAGGTGTGTGAGAACAGTGGGCAAGTGTGCAGGAATGTGGTGGGAATGTGAATAGGTGTGTGAGAACAGTGGGCTAGTGTGCAGGAACATGGTGGGAATGTGAATAGGTGTGGGAACAGTGGGCAGATGGTGGGAATGTGGACATGTGTGTGGGTACAATGGGAAAGTGTGCAGGAACATGGTGGGAATGTGAATAGGTGTGTGAGAACAGTGTGCAAGTGTGCAGGAACATGGTGGGAATGTGAATAGGTGTGGGAACAGTGGGCAGATGGTGGGAATGTGGACAGGTGTGTGGGTACAATGGGAAAGTGTGCAGGAACATGGTGGGAATGTGAATAGGTGTGTGAGAACAGTGGGCAAGTGTGCAGGAACATGGTGGGAATGTGAATAGGTGTGGGAACAGTGGGCAGATGGTGGGAATGTGGACAGGTGTGTGGGTACAATGGGAAAGTGTGCAGGAACATGGTGGGTGCAGGAACATGGTGGGAATGTGAATAGGTGTGTGAGAACAGTGGGCAAGTGTGCAGGAACATGGTAGGAATGTGAATAGGTGTGGGAACAGTGGGCAGATGGTGGGAATGTGGACAGGTGTGTGGGTACAATGGGAAAGTGTGCAGGAACATGGTGGGAACATGGTGGGAACATAGAAACATAGGCAGGTGTGTGGGAACAGTGGGTAAGTATGCAGGAACATGATGGGAATGTGAATAAGTGTGTGGGAACAGTGGGCAAGTATGCAGAAACATGCAAGACATGATGACAGTATATGACTATGCATGACTAGCTGGACTAGCCTCTAGCTAGTGCCTGACTGTCACTGACTATGCAAAACTGCATCTGACTGCATCTGACTACTTGTGTGACTATCATCTGTCTATGTTCGACTATGCATGACTGTATCTGACTGCTACTGACTATTGATTTTTACTGAGAGTGACGGCTCGGTGGCAATGGCATTACAGGTGAATGAGACATGCAAATGCAATAATTGCAAAAAGAAGGGTCACCTGGCAAAAGATTGCTGGGGCAAAGGCAGTGGGAAAGAGGGACAGGGGCCAAAGAGAAGGGGAAAGTGTGATTGGGCACACCAGGCACAGGATGATGCAACAGGCACTGATCTCGATCAGTTCTCCTATATGGCTAATGCATCAGACTTTTCCAAACTAGACTGGCTACTGGACTGTGGGACAACTTCCCACATATGCACGACCTGTGATGCTTTCTCTGACTATATGCTGCTTTCAGATGCAACCCTAAAAGGGGTAGGTCCCACGCCCACTAAAGTTTTAGGACAGGGAATGGTCACAGTGAATTTCTCAGTGGATGGGAAAGTCATCTCACATAAATTGGAGCATGTGCTACATGTGCCGGATGTGCCAAACTGCCTCCTATCCCTCAGCTGCTTTGCCAAAGATGGACAACACATCAATTTTGATGAGACCAAGTGCTATTTGCAGTCTAGTCAGGGGAAATTAATAGGAGCCAGAAAGAGCGCAACAAACTGTACCTCTTGGACATGCACGCACTACTCAATGCCCACAGCAAAGCTTATGTCAGTAGGGTTCCAGGCCTATCATGGGAAGAGTGGCACCATCGTTATGGCCACCTATCCACCACAGCCTTGCAGCACACCAAATGAGAGGAAATGGTTACAGGCCTAAATATAGACAAGTCAATGATCCCATCATGATCATGCAATCACTGCCTAAAGGGGAAGATGGCTCACTGCTCATTTCCTCAAGAGGCATCAAACCATTCGGGTACTCCCGGAGAGTGCACTATGATGGACCATCAACAAAAACTGATACTTCATTGCATTCACAGATGATGCCATGTGTATGTGTCATGTTCTATTTTTAAAATCAAAAGATGAAGCATTTGATCGGATTACTTCATATCTTACCCATATCGAGACACAGTACGGAACGAAGCCAAAGAAGCTCCACTTAGATAATGGGAAGGAGTTAATTAACAAGAAGCTGAAGAAATGGGCAGATGGACATGGACTGGTCTTGGAGCCGACTGCACCATACTCACCCTCCCAAAATGGAGTTGCTGAGTGATTCAATTGCACACTAGTGGAGATGGCATGGACAATGCTATTGGCCAGAGATTTACCTACTTTTCTTTGGGATATAGCTGTTTCTCATGCAACCTATTTAAGGA
Organism: Amanita molliuscula; assembly: GCA_023014405.1. NCBI lineage: Eukaryota > Fungi > Basidiomycota > Agaricomycetes > Agaricales > Amanitaceae > Amanita > Amanita molliuscula. The sequence goes on from JAEBUP010000011.1 coordinate 137,995, forward strand.
ATAGATCTCCAACACATGCACTCCACGGCACAACACCTTATGAGGCATGGTTTGGGAAGAAGCCAGATGTCTCACATTTTAGGGAATTTGGGTGTGATGTGTGGGTGTTGGATGAGCAGCGGCAGATGAAATTGGACGCCAAGGTGGGAAAAATGAAATTCATGGGTTTCATTGATGAGTCACACTCTGTCCGCTATTATGATGCTGCTGCACACTCCATCAGGGTCTCCCGGAATTTCTCTTTTACTGAACACAGCCTCCCAGTTGCTGACATTCCCAGTGCTGTTGTGAGAGTGGCCGGATTGCACACCAAGGGGGAGCTATCAGTAACAACAAGGGAAATCATTATGGATCAACCTATTATAGATCAGGGACTGCCACCCAATCCAGCTGATCATCAGGAATCATCACCAAATCAGGCCGATCACAATCAGATGGAAATAGAATCCAATTACGACACTGCTACAGAAGCAACACCCAAGCCCAAAATAATGATCCGCATCCTGGCTAGACCAGCTGCCCAAACCGGCTCAACCACCAATTGCCCACAGTGTGCAGCCAAGAAGAACTTGGACTACAAGCTCATTGACAACCCGAATGCTCGGAAACCTGCTGATCAATCACATCAAGTTTCCGATCAAATCACTGATGTCATCAATGAAGTAATCGAGTGTGCATATTTCGCCAAATCAGACGACCTGCCAAAGAATGTTGAGGAGTTGCTGGGAGGTGAGGAAAGGGAGGAATGGTTGAAGGCTATGAAAGAGGAGTTGGGGATGATGGAGAAGATGGGGACTTGGAAACTGGAGGAATTACCAGAGGGGAGAAAGGCTGTAGGAAGTAAATGGGTGTACACGAAAAAGATGGATGAACACAGAAACATCATATGCTACAAGGCATGACTTGTCGCCCAAGGTTTTACACAGAAGCCCAGACCAGACTATGACAACAATAATAAATTTGCACCAGTTATGTGCTATGAGAGCCTCAGGGCCTTACTAGCACTAATGGCTAAAAACAGTTGGCACCTGCAGCAATTTGACATCAAAAACATGTACCTGAATGGAACCCTGGACAAGGAAATATATATGCAGCAACCCCTGGGATTTGACGATGGGAGCGGCCGAGTCTGCTGACTCTACAAATACATCTACAGATTAAAACAAGCTGGTAACATATGGAATGCAACATTTACAGAAGTGCTAACCAATGTTTTATACCAACAACAACGAGCTGACTACTGTGTCTACATCAAGCATGATAGAAATGGATTCGTGATCCTATTGCTATGGGTAGACGACATTGTTGGCATCTCAGACTCTATGAAAGGTGCTGACCAAATAGAAGTTGATCTCAAAAGGAAATTTGAAATCAAATCTCTTGGTGCGCCAAAATATCTACTCGGCATTCACATCTCATATGACTGAGATGCCCGCTGACTGACGCTCTCTCAAGGCCACTATATTGAGAAGACTCTCGTAAAGCTAGGCCTTCAGGATTGCAACCCCGTGTTGACGCTGCTTGACCCTAACGTCAGCCTCGACTATGAAGATGGAGAGGATCAGGACCCTCAGCCGAACGCTACTACCTATGCATATGTCACCCTGATAGGCATGCTACTATATCTGTCACTTATGATGCGCAGCAATATCACTTTTGCAGCCCAGCAATTAGGACAATTCACTTGCAACCCTAAGCCATGCCATTGGACTGCTGTCAAGCATGTATTCTGTTACTTGAAGGGGACAAGTAACATGAAACTATGTTATAAAGGTAGTAAAGGGGGTAGAGACAACCCTGCTATTTACTGTGATGCAGATTGGGCATCTCAGGCCAGCTGCAAATCCATCAGTGGCTACATGATCACCATCGCAGGGGGAGCAATCATGTGGAGTTCCAAATGACAAGGCTCAGTCGCTCTATTGACCACCAAGGCTGAATATGTCACCATTATGCATGTTGCCAAACAAGTACTATGGCTTCAGGCACTACTTACCAAATTAGGCATCTTGGTACTGACACCTACTATTGTTAGCGACAACCAAGCAGCCATCACGATTGCACATCACCCAGAGTTCCACGCACACACTAAACACATCAACACACCCTTACAGTTTGTATGCAACTATGTAAAGAAGGGACACCTTTATGTCTGCTATGTCAATACTGCCGAGAACCTAGCTGACATATTCACAAAGGGGCTACCACAACAACCACATGACAAACTGAGATGGGAGATGGGTTTAGAAGCCGATTCAAGGGGGAGTGTGGGGAACAACAAATCACCCGACGGAGCATGTAGTGGAATGGGAAGGAAGGAGAAGGGGAGTTTGGGTGGTAGGAGATGGGATAGGAATGGAGATTAGGGAGGAGTTGAGGTCGTGACAAGGAAACAGCACAGGACACTGAGCTCAAACTTACAACACTCGCTGGTATGAGCATCACCATGTTGTCAAGCATTAGGTATATATTGCATATGTACTATATGAATAATAATTCCTTTCCTCCTCTCTTGTGCCCTCCTATATTCTCAACAAGGGGGTCCCAATGAAGGACACATCAGTTTGTAGAAGTTGTCAAGCTCTGGAGCCCACACAATCATCAAAGATTTCACACTTGACTGTAGTGATGTCAATGGCTAGGCTAATAGCTGATAGCCGATCTAGCTTAGCTGGTTTTTAGCTGAGCCATAGCCTATTTTTGGCTATGGCTATAGTTAGCTAAGCTATAGCCAAATAGCTGCTTCTCATTCCTTGCCTGCACCCTTGCCCTCACCCATGCCCTCACCTTGTCAATGGCTCTGCCAATAGCTGCTAGCCAGCTTAGTTAAACCAGTTATTATTATCATCTCCCAAGTACCTAGTTTTTCTATCTGGTCAGGCTCAGCTTGCATGGCCACATGCCATTTGTCACTAGTGATGTCAACAGCTATAGCCAGTTTTTTCAAACAATTGCTATATCTAATTGTAGAAATTACCTAAAAATCTGAGATAATTTGAGCAGATAGTTCAACAAAAAAGACAATGGGTCCTCTGCCAACACTAAGTGACATATGAGGCCAATGTGGAGAAATTTGACTTTAGCTGATTGCTTAGCTGCTATGGCTTAGCTGCTAAGCAATCAGCTAAAGTCAAATTTCTCAACCCCAGCTTTGTGGAATGCTTAGTGTTGGCAGAGGACCCATTGTCTTTTTTGTTGAACTATCTGCTCAAATTATCTCAGAGTTTTCGGTAATTTCTACAATTAGGTATAGCAATTGTTTAAAAAAACTGGCTATAGCCATTGACATCACTAGATAAGGATGGTGAAGGTGTGGCGAGGGTATAGAAAGAGCAACAAGGGTGAGGAGATATGGTGAGGGCAGAGCCTTGGTGTGGGAGCTTATAAAGTGGCTATAGCCAGCTATGTAGCTGGTTTATAGCCAGTTTTCAGCTATGGCTACATAGCTATAGCCGAAAACTGGCTATGGCAACTTAGCTTAGCCGTAGATTAGCTAAGCCTAGCTTTGACATCACTACTTGACTGTGCCAGAGAGAGGGACAGCATGTCCTGCCTTCTTGGGAAAAATGAAGAGTGGAGTCTTGAAGAATGCCATGTTGGCCCATTTTGGGTGGGCAGTGATGCAGGTCTGTATGTCAACATTGGTTAGTCCTGTTCCATCTGGGCAGTAGGTTGGAACATGGAGGAATTTGATGGTGGATGTTGTGGGGTGGCCGAGTCTAGAGACCTCCCCAGAGGTAGCAGTTTGCAAAGCAACAGTTAACCAGTCCACATTGGAATCAGAAGGGGGTTTTTGAAGTATTATTTTGAAGTCCCTGTGTAAAGTCCAAGAGGCTGAGACTATTTGGTTAGTCTCTAGGGTGGTGGCAGTCAAGACGGTTGCTGCCAGCAGTCATGGGGTGGTGCCGTCCCCAGCAGGACATAAGACCACCTTGTTGGATTTCATGCCCTGGTTGAGACAGGACTTCACACATTTGGTTGTTGTTGATACTTCTGGCTTTGTGTGGTGGGGGATTGCAGGGGGGCCTGCTGGGGTGGCAGCAGGAGGGACAGCTGCATAAGAGACTCCAGGGGCTCTAACCCTTCCCAGGGTGGTAAGTGGGGGCCTAAGGTGCCATGTTCCACTTGGTGGGCCTGGAGTGGCCTGGTGGAAATGAGGTAGAGTCACAGAACCAAGTTGGGAGGGGGGGACCAGGGGGGGGACCATAAGACCACCCAGGGTCATTGGGGTAGCAGGGGGAGGGGGAACAAAGCCAACCCTTGATGTCTGCTGTAGTGGTGTGGAGTCAGGTAAAACCACACTGGGGACTCCCATTGCTCTGGGAGTTGAGGGGGAAGGCATCAGGATGATGGGGGCAAAATGACTCTGTAATAAAATCATCAATGTCCTCAACTGGGTTAAGCCCTGTAGGGGGGTGTATTCTGACCTGGCCAGGGCCTGTTGAGCATGTTCTAGAGCCATGTAGCAAAGTGTTGCCAGCTTGTCTGGGTCCACATCTGAGTCATCTTTGAAGGATGGAAGCTCTTCCTCATATTGAGAATCCATCTGGGAGGCCTCCTCAAGGGTCACCTCCAGGGGGGGTGTAGGGTCAATGTATGCATCTGAGAGCCCCACAGTCGAGGCAGCCATGCCTTCCAGCCAAGAACCTCCTGCCTCAGCTATGGCATCCAGCAGCACCTGGGGAACTGGGGTCCCCTTGGCCACCAAACTCTGAGCTGCAGCAAGGCCGCTCTCAGCCCTCCAACGATGAGCTGCTTCTTCCTGAGATTCCGAACCTTGCGAGAGAAAAGAAAAGGCAGGAGAGGGGGGGTTGAAGCCCTGCCCTTGACCATGACCAGGGGTGGCCATGGCAGCTAACCCAAAACAGGAAGGTGGTGGTTTGGGTCCAAGAGGTGATGTGACTTTTCTGTCACATGTGTTCACAAAATGCCAACAATGAGTACCAATTGAAGGTAATGCTTCTCTTTTCCTTCCATTAAGCAGCTTAATAAAGCTTCTTCCTCTCACAGCCATTGACTTCCACAAATGTCTCCAATGCTTTCCTGCTTCTCTTTTGAAGTGGTTTGTGCATGATGCTCTGGTGCACAGCCCCCTCTTCACAGTGATTTCTTCATTAATCTTTACTACAGTATCTGCTTTTTCGTTTTTGTCAATCCCCATGTGACTCAGACACCATGAAAGAATAATAGAATGCTCTTTGCTCCCCTTCAGCCATTCTCAAAGTTTTTTCATTGCATTAATTGACATAAACTGATGATCTTTCACATTCATGTCAAAAATGCCAGTCAAAGCAGACTGATTGTTGACCAGCACCACCACCTGGCCCTCCACTTTCCATTCCATCAAATACATGAAGACATCTTCAATTGCTTGAAGTTCTGCTTCATATGCCAAGCTAGTGCTGAAGCATCTAGCTTCACAGACTCCAGGCCCAATGAACCCAGAACACCCTACTCCTTTTTGGTACAAGCCATCCAAAGCAAATATTGCACCTTTCTGACACCAGAGTTCCAGCTTATCAACAAAGCTTCAAAACCATGCTCTAAATAATTCTGAGTCTTCTTTCTTCAGATGAACTAGATTGGCTAATTGAATGTGTTCTTTAAAGGTATCCCAAACTTTTGTTCCCAGAATATTTTCCTCATGACAGAGACAAAACTCCTCTTCAACATTACATGCAATGCTGAATAATTGGGGAATCATATTTCCTGCGATATTGGTTCATCTCTTCTTCTGGAATTTTAACACTTTCGTATGACATGGCAATGTTGTAAAGAATAACTGAAGGAGTTGTAAGGGATGATTATCGTTGAGTGTAGCCAAGTGAAGGCCCATTCATTTGACTAATAAGTGACAGTAGATTTGCACTGGTGGTACTCCCAGTAAGAATTCCAATGAAGCCATTGGCGATGTTTTGAAATCCCTGCTCATCCATAATAGTGCTTTGCATTGCACTCTCTCTAAAACTGCCACTTTCTTTTTGACACCTATTCTGTCTAGATGATACCACGGCCCCAGACTGTATGAGAGGATTGGCCATATGCATGCTTTAAAAATTTGAAGATGCCTTTTGACATCTAAACTGTGTATCATGTTCCCTATCATGCACAGAGCACTAGTAGACAAAAAACTTTTATTAGTGTAGAACTTTATGTGAAAATCAAAAGATAATCCTGGATCAAAGAAGAACCCCAAATATTGCCAAATTTTCTGGCATTTAATTGACAATCTTCTTCCTTTGCAATCTTCTAGCTTGATAGTAAGGTTATTAACCTGTTGGTCATAAGTATGATCCACAGAAGATTGTACTACATAATTCCAAAAATCTTTAGCTGACAGTTTTTTAATTTTTTGAAACTCTTTAGCTGATGGTTTTTTAATTTTAGCTGCCTTTTTAAGTGATCTTTTAAAAGGAAGAAAACAGAAAAAATCTGTCTTGTCCATTTCAACAATCATTCCAATCCATTCCTTAACCAATGCAAATTCCTTGAACCATTCTTGCAGTTTCAAAATTCCGATCTGTAAATCAAAAGAAGAAATCATAAGATTCCCATTGTCCATGTAAGTAACCAGCACTCTGTCATTTTTCCAATCTAGCAGAAATTCTTTTTTCAGGACTGGCACTACTAATAAATTCAGCATTATCAGAGAATCTGGACTACCTTGCAGCACTCCCTCCCCCACCAATAATTCTTGTGAAATCCCTCCTCCCCACATGAATTTGGTATGTCTACCTTCATAAAACAATCTTGTGAATTTGACTAACTCCACTGGAAATCCTTGTTTCTCCAGCATCAATGCCATGACTTCTCCTTGCAGTGATGGAAAGTACTGCACTATATCAACTCCAAGGCACAATGTGAATTTCCCTGCCTGTCTGGCTTGATGTACCCAGCTTACAATAAACATGCCTGCATCTGTAGTAGACCTTTGACAAATGCTGCTGAATTGCAATGGATGAAGTAAATCATTTTGAATCGCATCATACTGTAATCTTGCTGCCACCAATTTCATGAATAGCTTTCCTAAACAATTTAACAGAGTGATCAGCTGATAACTCTTGACTTTCGAGTAATCATCTTTCTTGGGTTTAGGAATAACAATCGTATTCAATTGCTTGAATTGGGATGGCCAGTTTCCTTCTTTCATGATACAATTAAAAACATCTGTGAGTTGATGTAAAAAATCCTCTTCTCCAAGAATTACTTTCAATAGTCTCCAAGTAATCATGTCTGGACCAGGTGCTGACAAATTTGATGTAGACTTGATTGTTTCAAGAATCTCCAGACTGGAGAATTCAAACCATGATCTTGCTGGTAACTGAGGTAAATTTTTTAAATATTCCCAATCAACTGGATGCACTGATTGTTGCCCCACAAATTGGTAGTGCGCTGCATCCCATAAATCCTCCAGATTTTGTATTGCTTGACCTTCAGCATCTATGACTTTTGGAAAAACTGATGGTTTCTGATCCCTTGTCCATCTAATGGCATCCCAAATTTCCCCTTTCTTCACCATTTCATCAAGTTTCTTATTGAAAAAAACCCTTTTCCCAAGTTTTGTCTCTTGCCAAAGTGCTCTCTTCACATGAATTGAGGGATTTCAAATATATTCCTCTTTGGCTCTGCAACACTCACTATTCCACCACATATTTGGTTGTGAGTTTTCTTTCAGGACCTTTGCATATTTTGCCCATGCTGACTGAATACCTTCATGTAGGGTATCAATGCAATTTTGCACATTACTTCCATATGAAAAGGACAATTTCTCAACTTCTGCAACAAATGCCAATTCTTCTTCAGAATTTGATGGGATATAAGGTGTGTGCAGACAGCATGGAGCTTGCCCATGTGACGAAAAACACAGGGAAATCGTTCTGTGATCAAGTTTTGCTCCTTTGATGTCCAAAGAACAATTGTATCTTGAATCCTCCAAGACTGAATCATGTACCCAGACCAAATCTAGAACACTCAAGTATTCATCTCCTCCCCTTCGGTTCCTGTAAAAAGTTGGTATAGAGGAATCATTTATGCAGTTAAAACATTTATCCATCAATACTTCAACTAGATCTAACAAATGCAAATTTTCAAAACAAATGGGATCATCCCAAAAACTTGAATGCAAATTGAAATCCCCCTGAATGATAGCAATATTGTTGACAAAAGATAATCCTCTGGTGAGCACCATCAGCACTCCAAAGGAATTGGGATTTTGGTAAAAATTCAAAATTTTTTGTGTTTTTCCATCTGAGAGTCTGGTCAGCAAAACTAAAAGAATATCATCATGGTTGAATGAAGAAGGGTCAACCATAACCATATAGGTATGAAGTAAATGTTTATGGATATAACAAGCAACCTGTGACTTATTGTTCAATGAGATAATTTGCCAAGCCAGGTGAATAGGACCACCATTTAGATCTTCACCATCCTGATGTGTGCTACTAGGGATTTTATGAAGCCCTTTGACAAATGGAAATTCCTGAATAAAGATGATATCCAAAGAAGATTGATTCATTTCCAGTAAGATTTCAACTTTTTTGTAAGATTTGCTAGTGTTCTGGAACAGAAACCTAAAATCACGAATAAAACCAATCATGTTGATGAGGTGTCAATCTGGGCTGACGTGCCCACAATGTTGGAAGACTTGGAAATATCTGATAAGCAATCCCAAATGGTGTGCCCTCTTCTTGCTGCAATGTGTGTCTTATCCAGTTGAATAAGCTTTTTGACATTAAAGCACAAGCTGAAGTAAGGGCAATCCCTACTGTTCGAAGCATGACCTGAATCTCCTCCACCACCCACACAATTAACACAAATCACCCTGTTACATTCCTTCTGAACTTTGCACTTAATGCAATACATCTTGTGCTGCTCCATTGTGTGGTTCTGGCCACATCGTCCACAAGTTGCTCTTCTCAAGTAACAATTATATTTTGTGTGTCCCCATTTCCAGCATTGGGTACACTGAGGAACTGGTTGATTGAAAAGCCACTTAAGGCACCGTGCTGGAGCTCCATTGATTTCAACAAAAGTATTCCTAAGATAGTCTGTGTTCACTCCTTGATGAGTATCATATATCTCCAGCATTACCATACCTGTTGGTCCTAACATCACTTGACGTAATATTGACATAATCTGCAAGGGCATCAATTAGGATTTTCTTTTGTGCCTCCAAGATATCCAAGTGACATTTGACAATAAGCACTTCACAAACTGTCCAGGAAACTGAAACTATTGAATTGGGTTCATTTCCTTGGAAACTCTCCTTGAAGCCTGGGAGCCGATGAACAGCTCTATCTACATTATCTGTTAACAATTGGCCATCAGCTCTTTTCCCCAATTTGAAACCCTTTAAAGCATATGCTGGTGGACACCAATGAAGAATATTTTTGACCTTTCCTCTAGCCATGCACTTCCTATCTCTATCTCTCTCTTTGTTTGCTAGAACCCATGCTTCAATCGAACCAGAGGCTACTGACACAAATGATTTTTTCCCTTCCAAGGATACCAATTTCATGGATTTGGCTTTAGGGGATGCAGGCCATTCTGTCAAATCCAATTCCCAATGGACTGAAGAAGCTACTGACTTTGACTTCTTGCTGTCTCTGGATTTCCTGCTACTGGATTTACCCCTTATGAATTTTGCTGCAACTTCAAGTTGATCTTCAATTCTTGTTTTCCGAATGTTTGCCATCAATTTGGCCAGATCTCAAACACTCCCCAATTGTGACACTGGAATGTCAGATACTTCCTTTGATGCTGTTTTTCTTTTTTGCACAATTGGTGGAACAATTGAAATGTCATTATCCTTTCTGACTGGTTTAATTGAAAAATGAACTCAATTATGATCTTCTATGCTTAGTTTCCTCTTGAGGATCTCCACCCAAGAAGCTAAACCTTCCAATGGTGACAGTTCCTCTTCATTCAACACCATTCCAACTGTGAGGTGATTTGTATGAACAGGTGCACATAAAGCCTTGTCCAGTTGTAGATAACTATTAAGAGCCCTCCTGTTGAGATCAGAAATGGACATGAAATCTGACCTAGTTTCATCTGAAACCAACCATCTGTTTGCAGTTTGATTAAAACCTTGAACCATTTGCTCGTGTAGTTGGTCTGCATTCCAATCATCACTGTCATATCTGCTACTAACTTCATCCTTCTGAACATCAACTTCCACCTGGCAATCCAGATCCATATCCTTTTCATCCTTCTTGCGAAAAGTCTTATCCATAAGACTTTGTTGAGCATGCAGTGTTCTCTTGTCCTGAAGTTTTCCATAATTAATGAGCAGGGAAAACCTGCTTTGCTGCTGATGTTGGGCTTCCTCAGCATGACGTCTTTCCACCTCTGCTTTCTGAAATTCTGCCTCCCTCCTAATGTGCTGCTGCCATTCCTCCTCTTGCCACTGACAATCCATTTCCTCCTGACATTTCCTTTCAACTTCTCTTCTAGCCACCTGTTTGCTTTCCAACTCCCTGATGCACTCCTGCTTCATTCTTTCTGCCTCTCTTTCAGCTTCTGCAATAGCTGCTTCCTTTTCCAGCCTCAGCATTTCTTCAAACACATTAACCCTCTCAATTTGCTTGACTGCCCTCTTATTACTATCATCTCAAGTTATTTTGCATGCAATCTCCAGACATTTCTTGTACTGCTTATATTTGTTGGTGGGAATTTTAGCCTGTTCCTTCCTTCCATATGCCTGTAACCATTTGTTCACTTCAGGTAGTGTTGCCAATGGCTTGGCTCTAAGCCACAAGCCAGCTGAGCCAAGCTGAACCGGAGCCAAGCTGAAGCCAGTCATTTGGCTTTGGCTAAGCATGGCTTAGTTCTAATTTTAGAGTGGCTGGGAGCTAGTGTGGGGCAGCTAAGCCACCTTATCCCTGCCCTCCCATGTCAAGGTAGAGTCTCTACCTCCTCTCCTGTCCTCCTCCACCACCAGCTCGGTCCTCTCACCCTGTCCATTCCCACCACTAGCTCAGTCCCCTGGCTGTCTGCTTGCCACCATCAACAGCATCCTCAACCACCATCCTTACCCTTGCTTGCACCCCAAGTTGCCCTTGCCCTGCCCCTGCCTCCACCCATGCTCCATGTGAGCACTGACAACATTTCAGATGTGTGTAGGGCAAATGACTATGTTGTAAATACCTGATGAAATCTATGGTACAGTAAGTACACTGTGTCATGGTATAGGAAATATCTCACCTCAGATGTGCATAGGGCAAATGACTGAGGTACGTGCTACATTGATAACATATTTATATGTACATAGTGCTATGGGATATACAAAATAGGTGGGCATGGGCCCAGTGACAGACAACAGCTTGACAACAAGGAAACATAGTGAGTATGGTATAAAAATGTAGTGACATATCTGAAACACCTACAAGTACAATAGAACAACATGCGCATGATGATGCATGTGATGGCAGACCCTGGTGAGCAGTCCAGTGATGAGGGAGCAGCTGTGCTAGTGTTGGGTGACTCGGATTCCCCACACACTTGCTCCAACACTCTGGCCACTTGCACCTGGCCACTCACACTATGGCCACTCACACTCTGGCTGCTCACACTCTGGCTGCTCATGCTCTGACTGCTTGTGCTCTGACTGCTTGTGCTCTGGCTGCTCATGCTCTGGCCACTCACACTCTGGCTGCTCATGCTCTGGCCACTCATGCTCTGGCTGCTCATGCTCTGGCCACTCATGCTCTGGCCACTTGCACTCTGGCTGCTCACCACCACCACCACCATCCTCAGCTTGGTTGTGCTGCCCATCTGCTTCTGCCACCTGTTGCCTTATTTGTTCATCTCAGGCAAAGTGCCATTACCATATTTAGCTGTCTCAGACAATGTAGCACCATTTAATTTAGATGCATGTACCATAACAGCTTAAGAGTAGGGCTGGTGTATGGCTCTGTTCCTGTCCTTTTCCTTACTTACTGTCACTATGCCTCCTTGTTGGGCTCCAAGAAAAGCTGGAAAATCAGTGGCAAAAGATACTACTGGTATTGGTTCAATCTATAAGGCTCTGTACTCTGTAATCCATGTCACATTGTGACATATCTAGAGCAATTTGATGCCCATGCATCCTCTGCACCCTCTGCAGTGCAAAACACACCTACTACTCCAGGTGGATATTATTACTGTTCTTTGTTTTGCATATTTCTGACATGGTGCACAAAGATAAGCTGCCTGCTTCTCAGCAGCCTCCTTTTGTTGAATTCAATGGTAAGCAGTATCTCAAGCTGGGGATCACAATACTACTTACCACCAATTACTGATAAATTTGACTTTCAAATCCAATTAATTGCAACAGAAGAAGTTGAGGTATTTGATGGTAGGGAACAGGGCAATGATGGAGATGGAATAGTCCACAGTAAGTGCCACCAGACAGTTTACAGAGCAACTAAAAGTCAAGTTATAAGGGAGAATTCCTAAACCATCAAAGCGTGCTCTTGGAGTAAGTGTTTGGTGCAAAACTTAAATTGATTCTATCAAACTGAAATTTTCAGGTTGACCCCTTGGAACCAATGACTCCCATCCCTGCCAGGAAGAGAAAGGCTGTTCCAACAACACCTGCTCAGGTGTTGTTTACACCATGTAGACCAGATGAACCAGATGGATCTGAATCTGGTGATGAGGATATTTCACCATCTAAGCTAGCCTCTCAGGTAGAGGAGCTTTCCATGGATCCCTCTGCAGAGCCAGGCAGGAGAAGGGCATCAAGAGTAGCAAGAGATGTCTGGGAATTTTTTGAGAAGACTGGAAGTGGAACAGGTGCAATGAGCACTTGCAAGTTATGCATGTGAATATTATCATAATTTAAACTTGTTCTCACAATTAACTTTGTTTCTCAGTACTGCTTGTGCAGCTGATCAAGATCATCCAGTTGCCAAATTTTGTGGTTCAACTAGTGTTTACAACCTCAGGAATCATTTAGTCAGGGTGCACTTGGAAGAGTGGAGCAAGCTATGTGATGATAAGAATATCCCCATCACTAATCCTGCAGCATTGCAGGAAATTAGGAAGTTTAAGGGACAAGATGATGATGATAAGGAGGGTAGTCAGCTTCTTTCATATTCTAAGGAGGCATTTTCCAATGCCTTGGTTGAATTTGTTGTTGCTGATGATGTGGTAAGTAATAATGTTTATAATGCCTTGCAGCCTTTCTGATTGTGAAAGGCCATGAACATTGTGGAATCCCCAAGGCTCAAGAAGATATTTTTGCTCCTTAGGAAGGAGCTGAGGGAGTCTGATATCCCTGGAAGAAGTACTATTTGAAACCATATCATGAACAACTTTTCAGATCACCTTAAAACTCTAGAAAATGATGTGAGGGCAAGTTTGGAATTGTTAACACCTTAATTTGGCTAACTATTTAGAAGAGATCAATGGGAAAAGTCTCCTTCACCACTGATACATGGTCAGATCCAAACTTGACCTCCTTTATGGCCATAACTGCACATTGGGTTGAGGGTATTGAAGTTAAGACAACGGCAGGGACCCAGAGGAAGTTGGAATTGAGGGCTGACCTTATTGGTTTCTGCAGAATCCCAGGTAGACACACTGGCAAGCTCCTTGCCCAGTGTTTTCTCTTCATCCTTGACAGATTGAAGATAACCCAAAAGGTATGGGCTTCAAGTTCAAATTGTACTTTTTACTCATTCATATGTTGATAGATTGGTTGGGCAACTTGTGACAATGCAAGCAATAATGATACTATGATGACTTCACTCCAGTATACACTTCACAGGAAGGGGATTAAATTTGATGCTATTAAATACAGGATTTTTCACTGTGCTGATGCTCTTATTTAAATTTTTCTATATGTTTCCCTCACATTGTCAACTTGGCCTGCAAGTCAGCTTTGGGTGCCATAACTGACATGAAATATATTGAGGGAGAGGCAGAATATGTACCAGGGTTTGGTTCAAGGGACTGTATTGCAACAGTCCACTCACTCATCAATGCAGTAATTCATCCCTATTGAATTTACAGCTATTACTGATTGGACCATTCAGATTCATAACAGCAATGTGAAAAGCAGAGATTTTCACAATATGTGCTGGAATCCTTCAAACAGGACTATCAGCTTATTCAAGATGTCTCAACAAGATGGTCTTCAACCCTCCTGATGATTGAGAGGGTCTTGAAATTGGAAGAGGTAGGTCTGGGAATAATATAACTAAGCTTTCATTAAGATTGCATAGGCAGTTATTGAAATAACATATGACAATGACTTTCCTGACTTAGAGAAGTTCCAAATGAATGAATATGAGTGGGAATTACTGGAGGACTACCAGAAAATTCTTGAGGTATCAGTTTGTGTGTTCAGAAGAATATGTGGCTAATGCAGAATAAAGATCCCTCATGCCTTCCAAGATATACTTGGGACTGTAAAGACTCCTACTCTTCCATACACTATCACATCTTTTTCAGCATTGATTGAGAGATGGACAGAACTGGCAGAAGAGAACTACTCTTGGAAGAATATCATCACCCCAGGCTTGGACAAGTTGGAGAAGTATGAAGGAGAGCTGACAAAAACACCATCTTATGTCCTTGCAATGGGTAATCTGCACATTTTGTGTTTTATCATGAATTGACATAAGTCCTAGTCATTGATCCTGCAAACAAACTGGATTATTTTTTAGCATTATCAGAGAATGAGTACAGGTCAGCCAAGGAATTATTTTTGGAAGCAGTAAGCTGGTCATTTTATCCCATTTTAAACTCAATCTCATTTCATGACAGTTAAAGGAATACAAAAGTTCAGGGACCCCACAGACTGAGCCTCAGCCCAAGCCTGCAGCTAAACAATCCAAGCCAACTGCAGCTCAAATATTGCATAGAAAGAAACAGCACTCCACACCTAAGGAAGTGAGTTTGGAAATGGAAGTGGAGCAATACCTAAGTGCTTTTAATGGTGAGACCAAAGATATCTTGCAATTTTGGCAGGTGCCTAAACTCTACACCTGTATTATATTATCTGACTTGCATATAGACTCATCAAGGACAATATCCACATATCTTCCAGCTTGCCATGGATATCATACCTATCCAGGCTACAAGTGTGCCATGTGAGAGAGCTTTCTCATCTGGGAAAGAAACCATGGCACTTAGGAGAAGTAGGATTTCCAATTGTCTGATGGAGGCACTTCAAGTCCTTAAGTTCTCAATTTGCAAAGGCCCTGCCCTGAGCTTTACAGAAGGAATGGCTTGGGATGATGAGCTAAGGGAATTTGAGTACATGGGTAGGGTGGCACCATCTGAAGATGCTGAGACATATGGCAGGAATTTACATGTGGAAGAGCTGGATGAAGATGGGCTTGATAGGCTCATTGAGGAATATATGAAAGCCATGGAGAATGAGTCCAAAGAAGTTAAGGATAATATGGAGGATTGATGATATAACTTGTAATTGTATCCCTGTTGAAGCATAAATTGTAAAATAGTGAAATAGTTTTTCATTCAGGTCACTGATGCCAATACATGGTACTATCAACCCTACTACATTTAGTCACAGACTACAGTACAACAGAGTCAATACAAAGGATAATGCAAACAAGCATGTCTGCAGAGGGCTGGTTGATGTGGTGTGGGTGGACTGGGGATCAGATGGAAGGGTGGAAGCAGGCACACTCACCTTGTCACATGTGTTAGGAGCAGATCCTAGCAGTCACTTTTTATTTTTCATTCTAGTGGTCGGGGACCACCGTGGGAGGATAGGAGACAGTCAGGGACTGTCATAGAAGACCAGGGGAACACTTCATGTGCATCAAGGCATGGGAGCATTCAGGAGACTATGAGATGATGGCCAGACAAGGAGCCATCAGTATACCAGGAAGGAGGGACACACCCCTATCGTTATGGGTGCATTACATCAGTGTCACGAGTCACCACAAGGATATGGCATGGGTACAGCCACAGGGCCGGACAGGGCCGAGAGTGCACAGGCATAGGAGTCCAAAGTCATTATGGACACAGCCATTAAAACCCCTATGAGGGATTAGCTCAGCACCTGCCATTCCAGGACTCAAGGGGAAGGGATCAGAGGCACAGCCACTAGGACAGATATGGATAGATGCATCATGGGACCAAGACCTAGGATCGTTTAACTATACAGAGAGCATGCAGCAATGGTGGCTCTTGGTGACAGGTCTAGAGGGGGTCTAGATGAAGTCCAGATGGAGGCACAGCCCAGACAAACCCGGAACACCAGTAGAGGGTCATTAGACCAATGGCAGAAAGGCCACATGATGACAACACAAGGCAGTGCTCATACTTAGCACACAGCATATGCTGGGAAGATACAGCCAGCTTAGGAGTATTGGACATGGATGCTGACACAGACTCAATAGCCATGGGAAGGCATGAGTACAAAATAGGCCAAGTGGCATATGATCCTGTGTATGGATATATGCATGCTGATAGGCACCAAGGTCAGGACAGTCTAGGGTGGTCCATGAAGATCCAGGCTTGGCTAAAGGCAGCCAGTTAAGGGTAGAGTTGTCATGGGAGGATCGCACTCATATGTGCTCACATGAAACATGCGCAGGACAATAGGGATGGGCACTGGAACATGGTAGGAGTGTTATTGGTCTAAGGGAGGTACCAGGGGGGATTCCCTGGTGGTATATAAGTTGGATGGTTGTAGTCTTGAGTCCCTAAGACTCAAGATGGTTTTCCTTACACCCATGTAATGGAGCCACTTGTAGTAGGCTAATACAGCCTTGTTTCATCTCTACTCCCCACTCTTCTCTGTGAGGCTTGGTGGTTGTGTGAATGGGTGTGAGCTTGTAACAACATGGCTGGGTCCATGAGCAGCATGGGGTCAGGATTGTGACTGGTAGTGGAGCTGCACAGTAGCATGGGTGGAGTGTAGTGCAGGTGGAAGGTAGCAGCAGGCACATTTGATGAGGACATGGGCATGGTAGTGAATGCAGTAGCACAGATGGAGGATAGGCAGTGGGCAGATTTGGTGGGGGCATGAGTGGGCACAGGTCAACAGTAGACAGTGGCATTGGTTGACAGATAGTGGGCACAGGCAGAAGGCAGGTGCACAGCAGGCAATGGTTGACCCTTGAGGGTAGGGATGTGCACAGGTAACCCACAGGTTCCCCAGTGCTTACCCATACCCATACCCATGAACCCATGGGTTAAAGGCCTACAGGTCAGTGGTTACAGGTACAGGTCATGGGTCACAACACAAGTTTACCACTACTACTAGGTTGAAAACCACTGATCACCCGAGAACAACAATGTATCCTGTCAAATGGTTAATGCTCCCAAATAAAGTGATCAAATAGCTTAAAAACGCACCTGGAATCAAGAAAAACGGTTGAGATATGAAGGAGATATGATATTATCTTATTTAACAACCATCAGCCAGATTTCGAGAGAACGACAAGATCGCGCATTAAATGGTTGATGCGCCCAAGGGTAAGACTTCAATGGCTTTCTAACGCACCTGGAATGAAGGGAAACGGTGGAGAAATGATTGAGATATGATATCATCTTACTCACCCCTAGACTAACAACCACCAGGTAGATTCTCAGAGAACGACAAGATCGCGCATCAAACGGTCGATGTGCCCAAGGGTAAGACTTAAATGGCTTTCTAACGCACCTGGAATGAAGGGAAACGGTTGAGATATGATTGAGGTATGATATCATCTTACTCACCCATAGCCTAACAACCACCAGGTAGATTCTCAGAGAACGACAAAATCGCGCATCAAACTGTTGATGCGCCCAAGGGTAAGACTTAAATGGCTTTCTAACGCACCTGGAATGAAGGGAAACGGCTGAGAAATGATTGAGATATGATATTATGACATGTTTTGAGGGCAGGGAGTGCAATCAACAGTAGACGTCAGGCGCTCCTTGAACTCCGACCACCATCATCCCTTCCTCATCCGCCCTCTTGTTTTCGAATCCAGCCCTTCCCTCCCCATTGGCTGGTTGTTATGATTACTGGCCATTCGCCTCAGGCCATCCGTTCATTTGTCCATCAACAGCAGCTGTTTTGCAGTCCCACGTCGGGACACGTGTTCTTTATCGATTTCATCGATCTGTCGACTATACCTCAGCTTCCTTCGCAAGCTTTGAGATCTTGGGTCATTGCTTCACTTGGCGATATTTCGCCCCAGCTATGGGGTGTCAGCATGTCTATATAGGGAGTCTCCCCCGAATCGCAATTTTTTTTTGTGCTAGTTCTCAGATCAAGGCGGCTTCACTTGGCGATATTTTGCCCCGTATGGGGTGTCAGCATGTCAATATAGGGAGTCACTACGGGCTCTCGTTCTGGTGCGGCTGCTGATAGCGGTCGCTTTTTTGTTTTTTGTTTTTTGCAGCGTATCAAGATGGCAGGGAATGCCATAGCACTCTGGGAACATGCGGTAACCCAGTCCTGTCACTTCATTTCGACTTCGACTGTTTTCGGTTAGGCCACATTTGTGGGTATTCGCCTCGAGAAACCCTCAGCCAGTTTTAGCATCGCTTCAAGAGCTATAGGATTCGCTTACATCACTGCCTAAGCCCCGGTGGACATTTCAAACAACAGCAATGGACAATCGAAAAGCCGTCTTGGAGATAGTGTTATGATACACAGTTTGTAAGTAGGGTACTCATTCCCTTAGTTAATCCGACAGTCAAGTCTGTACGGTAGTGATCGTAACTGTAGTTACTGGTTCATAATACAATTTCTATTCGGAAAAAAAAAAAAAAAAAAAAAAAACAGTAGACGTCGGCACAGTTTTCGTGGTGAAGGCAGAAAGGGCAAGGCGAGCGAGCACAGATGCAGAGAATGCAGGGAGAGTGAATGGTGGATGAAGAGAAGGCAGGGCGAGCGAGTGGTGAAGGCAGAGAGGGTTGGATGGGAGGGTATGACATAGCTGCCATACTGGGTCAGCTTAGCTGCCCCAAACCAGTGAATGGCCAACTGGTGTGAGGTTTCAATGGTGTACACAGGAGACAAGTTGGTCATTGGTCATGGGTGACACTTGTCTTACCACAGATAATCATGGAGTTGCTCATTGCTATCACAGAATACCTGTGGATGACTCCTCTACACCCTTACCTCGGCACAATGCTCATCAGTGCAAGGACATGCAAATGGTAGAGGAGTTGCAAGATGACAAGTACAAAGTTGAGGAGATTGTTGACAGCCAAGTCAGTGGACATGGAGGAGGGAAATTGGAGTACCTCATAAAATGGAAAAAATATCTGGTGGAGGAGTTGACTTGGGAGTCAGTGGAAAATGTGGCCAATGCACCTGATGTCAGCACTCCATTGGCCAAGCCACAGAAAATTGTCAGTTGGCACAGCTTAGATCACCGGAGCAGGGACTGCACCATCAAAGATGTATCTGCATTAGGAAGATCTACATTCCAAGGGTCACCCACATGTGGCTGCCACATCATCCATAGTGACACACCAATGCAGTGGATCAGGACCCTAGCAGATGGGTAAACCCATCAGCTGATGATCAGTTACAGTAGAGACCAGTCAGGTCTGCAGAAAATAGAGAACAGGGCTGCATCAAGACAGATGAACCCCAGGGTTGCCACAAACAGCAATCAGGCAAGTCTATTTCCATCCACTGAGTCTATTAGCATCCTGTGCAGGGTTGTGGTATTGGTTCCCACCACAGCACTCCTATTCCACCATTGCATCCCTCAGATAGCCCCATTGCATGAAGACCTTCAAGACAGATTTGGATAAATGGTTGTGAGGTGAAATTTTACAAGTATTATTTTGTTATTAGTAGAAAAACATATATAAAGCCCATGTACAATAGATTACCAACAGAATAGTACACCCCAGTTCCTTTGAGTCTTAGTTTTGTCATGCTCTCCTTGTCTAGTCTGCATATCCAAGCCTTGTTCTACTCTCTGTCCCACATTCTCACCACTATTCACTTGCACACCACATAGACCATTATTATCTGCAAATTCCACAGTTCTGTGCATTGTAGCATTGACATCGAGTGCACCAGAGTTGATGGGAATCCTTTCACAACCTCACACCTCTCTTTTCCTCCCTAAAGTCAGAGGAGGAGAGAGAAAAGAGAGTGAAGGGTGCAGTGCACCAGGAGAAAAAGTGGAAGACCACTGTGGAGGAGGTGGAAGATGAAGATTTGGACAGAGTGGGGATGACCCCTGAGGAGAGGGATTAGCAGAAGCAGCACTTCTGGGAAAAATTAAAGAAGGATCCATGCTATGTGGATGCAGGAGTGTCAACCTCTCAGGATGTGAGGTCTTGAGGAGAGGGACATGTTACAAGCAGAAAACACACATGGCAGTAATGACATCAATGATACTTATGAAGATATGGACTCATAGAGGTGGAGGATATTTTTTATTTCTTTTTATCTTTTTCTTTGGACTCAAATGATAGGATACAAGGGCTGGATGATGATATGTGATGAAGGAGTTACCATGTTAGGACTGCAGCCCTTATTAGGAAGGTGGTGAGGTAAGCATTGGCTATAGACATAGACCAAGTGCCAAGGAGACACAGCCCAATGATGGGCCTAGACTGTGGTAGAGATTGCAGGTCTAGAGCACCTTGAGGGGCAACATGGGAATACCTGAAGGTACCAAGGGAACAGTACTGGTGTTCATGGGAATGGTTGAGGTGTCAAACAATAGACATGACCATTATGGATATAGGGGAAGCTGTATATGGCTACATGGGCAGTTGTCTGGTTGCTGCACATTGTTCCTATTGTGAGGGACTTTAGCTGTGCACAGATCACCCTTGGGGTATATAAGGGCTGTAGTTTAGTGAGTAGAGTCCTTAAGACTCTAGGTAGTTTGTTGTACCTACAACTACTCCTGAGCAATACTTTTCATCTTTGGCTTAACAAGCCTCACTGTGAGATCTTTAGGGGTTGTTTAGGCACAGTCCTAACACAGATCACCCAAGAGAAAGGTCACATGTTTTAACTGCAGAAAGGAAGGGCACTACACCAAAGACTGTAAAGAGAAGAAGAGAATCCCAACAAGTGACAAAGGCAAATGAGATGACAGTAAAGAATTGGTACCCACTTCTGCTTATTGGGGAACTAGTCAACAAACTATCACAGGCAACAATCTTTTCCAAGATGGACATCCAGTGGGGATACAATAACATCAGGATCAAAGAAGGCAATGAATGGAAGGCTGCATTCAGAACTAATAGGGGGCTGTTTGAGCTGCTCATAATGTTCTTTGGGCTTACAAATTCACTGGCAACCTTCCAAACAATGATGAATGACATTTTCCAAGTCAAGATTGCTGAAGGATGGCTAGTCATCTATATGGATAACACCTTGGTATTCTCAAAGAACAAAGAGGAACATGTGCAACAAGTGAATTGAATCCTGGCAAAACTAGAAGAACATAAGCTATCACTCAAACCAGAAAAGTGTTTCTTCAATCAGGACCAACTGGATTTCCTCAGGGTCATCATAAGTAAGAACTCAGTCAAGATGGAAGAAGGGAAAGTCAAGGCCATAACCAAATTGCCTAAACCCACCTGTAAAAAGGAGGTCCAACAGTTTCTAGGGTTTATAAACTTCTATTAATGATTCATCAAGAACTTTGCCAAGCTCACTAAACCATTAACAATGCTCACCAGAAAAGAAGAATGGAAATGGACAGAATTCCAAGAATTAAAGGACACTGTAGCCCAAAAGGTCACTCTAAGGATTCCAAGTGAAGATGGACAATTTCATGTAGAGGTTGATGCCTCAGATTTCATGATTGGAGGAATCTTGTCTCAAGAAGCTGAGGAAGGAACTTGGCAGCCTGTAGCTTTTATCTGAAAGTTGCTGAATGACACAGAGAAAAATTATGAAGTTTACAACAAAGAAATGCTTGTGCTCATGCATGCATTCTATGAATGGTCCCATTACCTAAAAGGCACCAAGAAAACTGTGGAAGTTCTAACAGATCACCAGAACTTGATGTACTTTAGGAAACCTCAAAATCTTAACCAACAACAAGCAAGATGGATAATGGATTTGCAAGACTACAACTTCATTATCAAACATAGAGCAGGAAAGGCAAACCAAAAAGCAGAGAGTGGACCATCGAAATGGGGAAAACAATAATGAAAGCATCATTCTACTTAAGGAACACCTGTTCATCCGAGTTTTTGATGATGATTGCACAATCAAGGACATCATGAAAGACATTCAGGATGTGCCAGACTGTCAATGGGAAGAACAAGTCAGGAAGGGACTCCAAACTTGGGATAAAGACTATAAGAGAGAAGGATGGCTAATCACCTGGAAGGGAAGAGTCTATGTACCAGCTGTTGTGGCATTGTGGGAAGATATTATTGCCATTCATCACTCATGGGGACACCTGGTGTAGCCAAAACACTGGAGTCCTGCATGCATAACTTTTGGTGGCCAAATGTGCAACTCAACATTGAGAAGTACATCCCCAGCTGTGAAACCTGCCAGAAGGCAAAGCCTGATAGACAAGTGCATGCTGCACCTTTAGTGCCAAATGAAATTCCTTTGGAACCTTGGGAAGTTATCTCAATGGACTATATGGGATCATTACCAGAATCAAAAGGGAGCAACATGATCATGGTCATAGTGGATCATTTCACAAAAAAATCTTATTTCCTACCAATGATGTCATCTATTACCTTGCAATGAATGGCAGTCTTGTATAGAGATAACATATTCAGAGAACATGGAATACCTTGAATGGTTATTAGCAATAGAGGACCTCAGTTTGCATCAAAATTCATGGACAATCTGTACAGAATACTAGGCATCAAAGCTAATAGGTCAATGGCTTACCATCCCCCAATGGCTGGGCAAACAGAGCAAGTAAACCAAGAGGTTAAAGAATTCCTAACCATGTTTGTCAACAACAGACAGGATAATTGGTCTGACTGGTTGTCAGTGGCTCAGTTTTGCCATAATGATCATGTGCACTCGTCTACTGGATTTACCCCTTTCTACATAAATTATAGACAACATCCCAACAAAGGAATTGACCCTACTTACATGCTGAAAGCTGTGGCCATTGAACAGCTTGCTAAGGAAATAGAGGATGTGCATGCCAAGACAAAAAAGGTGTTAGAAAAAGCTGCTCAAATCATGAAAGAGCAGTATGACACTCATAGGCAGTTGGCATGCCAATATGAACCTGGGGACAAGGTATATCTCAGTACAGAGAACCTACCTGTGATTAGGGCATTGAAGAAGTTGGAGAGAAAATCCGTGGGACCTCTGGAAGTAACTGAAAAAACTGGAGAGTCAGCATATTGTCTCAAAGTTCCAAAATCATGGAGGGTCTACAACATGTTCAATGAGATCTTGTTAAAGCCATATAAAGAACCTGTCTTCCCTAGATAGAAGGAGAAAGCCACTTCATACAAGGAAGCACAGATGACTGAGGAATCTGGGGAGGATGCTGAATACAAAGTCAAAGAGATGCTAGACAGTCAAGTCAGTGGACATGCAGGGGGGAAACTTGAGTACCTCATTAAATGGAAGAACTATCCCATAGAAGAATCAACATGGGAACCAGCTGACAACATAGCAAACACACCAGCTAAAGTAAAAAATTCCACAAGGAAAACCCCAGCACACCCAGATGACTTCAAGGAATGGGATCAGCAGGGTTTGTGTGGTACCAAAACATGATGGAGACATGAGCACCTAGGAAATTGTATGGCTGGGAAGATGGCAAGTTTGGTCAGGAATGGCTTGAACATCTGGAGTGGAAATGGAGGACTTGGAAAGGGGAATGCACAAAAATCTACTCATTGCTGGATGACAACTACACTGATGGGGTGTTCTCCTGCAATCTTAGGGAGTGTGGCAGCCAGAAGCCATGCTTGATTCCCCAAAGAAAACAAGAAAATCAAAAAACATTGGTTACCCCTGAGGAGAGGGAAGAGAAGCATCAACACTTCTTGAAGAACATAAAGAATGATCCACACTATGTGGACATGGTCACATTGACTTCTCAGGATGAAAAGTCTTGAGGAGAGGGACATGTTATGAGCTGGAGAGGAGCCCCTAAGTCACATGATAGGGACCATACAGGAGTCAACAAATTTGGTTGGCAGGATAACTCTGGGAAGGCTTAAGATACCCTTAGTGACATTAGAAAAGACACATTACAGTAATGACAGCAATGACAACTATGTGCAGGCTTGGAAAGCCTTGGATGGGTTGGAATTGGACTTGGATGATTATTCTATTATTTTCAAGATTTATCTGAAGGCAAGACAATGCCTTGTTCAAGAGTGACAATGAAGAGTCAGGAATTACTTTAAGCAGAAACTACAGCCCAATGATGGTGGCCTCTACATGCATGGGAATGGATTAGTCAGGAAGAGCTGAGCTGGGATGTTGGGTCCCTGTTATATACAGAAGGATGCCATGGTCGTGGGATAGCTGGAGGTATGTCAGCATGTGAGTGATTGCCAGACAATAGAGAGACTGTGGAGCCTGTTACAACTTCTTTTCATACGTTTACTTATTACAATAACCTTTCTGTACTTCGTCACTATGCTTTGATACTTGTTTTATCTACCTGGACTACCCCTTGTTTTACTTCCTTTTATACCTCTTCATTGTTCTCTAGGCAGTATATAAACCTCTGCCTGTACCATAGTTCCTCAGTTTCAACTTAATCGAGTATTGTCCTTTACTGAACAACCCTCTCGCTCTCATCCTCTTCACTGCTCGAGCTACCTTCATCATCATCCGGCATAACGTCGAACAGCGTTCTTGTCCAGTGACTGGAATTAGACCAAGACTCTAGTCGTCATTGTTGACTCAATAACGAACCAAGGGCATTGATCCTAACACAAGTTGGAACTCACTGAACCGCTTAGTGCATCGTCACTAGCTAGACAACATAGATCCGAAACGACCCGAAACCAGACTCTCTAACCAGAGACCACCAAACAATTCCTTTCTCTTTAAAGGAACATATTATCTAGAAAGACAAGAGCTCTTTTTCTTGACACTAAATAAACATTGGGAATTTCGAGGAGTAGGAAAGAACAAGAACACCCCAGTATCTAACAAATACTTTGAAGGGGATTATATTGAAGGAGACGAACACTCATTACCTGGAAAACTTTGGGTTGAGTGGAGAAACGAACAAAAAGAACCAGAAGAAGAACCAGAACTATATTTCGAAAGACCCAAAGAAACCCTTTGGTGGGAAGAATACTGCGACGCTGAATTTGATTTCGATGTACCGATCCATACTACTCTCTCCCTGAAACATCCATAACAGGGTGGAACACCTTTTTGGAACAAAAACAAATCGAATACGAACTAGAAAACCCGAGACCCGAAACAGATGCTGAAACCGACACAAAACAGATGGCAACCAACACTGAAACTGCCGATACCCCCAGGGGAGACATCAAACCAGTCGCAGCATGAATTTTTATGGGAGATCGGACCGAAGCTAAATCATTCATCAACTGGTTTAGCGATTTCTTCGCAATAAACGCCCACAACTATGAAGGGAAACATGAAAAGAAAATCAGATACGTCCTCCAATGCCTAGGAAAGGAACTAGACGACTGGAAAGAAATAATCCGCAACCAATTGGATGAAAAAGATGAACTTACTTGGGAAAACTATGACACCTTTGTCAAACGATTCCTGAATGACTGGGGAGAAGTCAACACCGCAGTCAGGGCACTGAATGAACTCACTAAATTACGAGTTGGAGGAGAGATCACTGTTCCGATCTACGTCCGAAAATTCAGAATGCTCATAGGATCTTCTGGATTAACCGGAATTACCGCCCAACTTCAGGCATTCATCCGAGGCCTACCAACCACCATTGCTGCTATAATCCTCGAAGGACAAGGTGACTTTAAGACCATCACAGAAGCCTACAGAAAAGCAGAACAACTTAATGCAGCATGGGAAATGATGAAAGTGCTAAAAAAAACTGATACAGGGCGCCGATTCCATAAAACAGGGGGACCTAAAACAATCCATACCATACCAACCGGACACCTTACTGATGGGCAACAAGAAGAATATATGCGTTCTGGAAAGTGTTTCAGATGCGGAACCATCGGCCACTTATCCCGAAATTGCCCAAAAAAAGATGCTACCAAGAACCTGCCCCCTTCAGGACGATTCACCAGAACAATCACCGAAGATAACAATGCTAAGAAAATTCGCGCTATGATTGCAGCGCTCAGCACAGAGGAACGAGAAACTCTCCTCACTGACCTTGAAACCAAGGGTTTTTAAAGCGGAGGAACCAGAAAGCGGTTGGAACCTCCAAAAACAATTATGGACAGTTAGCACTCGACTCTGTAATAGTAAGATCGAATAATAAACAACGACTCTCAATAACTGTCCAATCACCTGAATTACCCGCTGAAATATCTGCCCTTGTTGACTGCGGAGCAGAAGGAAACTTCATTGACGAAACTATAACAAAAACTATGAACAAGAAACCACTAATTCGACCAATACGAGTTAAAAACGCCAACAGAACAGTAAATTTAAATGGAATGATCACACATAAAGTCAAGATCCCCTACCACGTCGGAAATCTACAAATCGAAACAAGCTTCCTAATCACTAAGCTGGGAGACCAAAAGCTCATACTTGGACTCCCCTGGTTAGAAAAATACAACCCAGCAATAAACTGGAAGGAACGGACTCTTCAGCTCGATTACCAACCAACAAAACAGACAGAAAAGAACCTAGATCAGGAAATTAACGAATACTGGATCAGGGTCAAAACTTCAGCATCACAAGCGCTAGAACACACATTACGAAAAGAAACCGTAATGACTCTGCCAGATGAGTACCAAGGATGGAAATCTACCTTCGAAAAAGTGCCTTCAGAATGATTCCCAATCAGACGCACATGGGATCATGCAATCGATCTCACAAACGGATTTACCCCGAAGATCAGCAAAATCTATCCTCTATCAATAAAAGAGCAATCATCCCTCGATGAATGGATCACCGAACAGCTAGCCAAAGGATATATTAGACCATCCAAATCCCCACAAGCCTCGCCATTCTTCTTCGTCGCAAAAAAGGAAAGCAGAGCGCTCCAGCCATGTCAAGACTACCGATACCTGAATGAATGGACAATAAAAAATGCATACCTGCTACCATTAATCTCTGATCTAATGACCAAACTATCCGGCACTCAATATTTCACAAAACTAGATCTCCAATGGGGATACAACAACGTTCAGATAAAAGAAGGAGATGAATGGAAAGCAGCCTTCATAACAAACAAAGGACTATATGAACCAACAGTCATGTTCTTTGGCCTATGCAATTCCCCATCCACTTTCCAGACAATGATGAACAAATACTTCCAAGACATGATCAATGAAGGATGGTTAATCATTTACATGGACGACATTTTAATATGTGGAACAATGCCCAAAGACTTAGAAACCCGAACAAAACACGTTCTAGAACGGCTGAAAGAAAACGACTTATTTCTCAAACTCGAGAAATGTAAGTTCTGCACTCAGGAAATCAAATTCCTTGGAATGGTCATTAGACCTGGGGAGATAACAATGGACCCGATCAAACTGGCAGGAATAGCAGATTGGCCGATGCCAACAACGGTCAAGCAAGTGTGATCCTTCCTAGGATTTGGGAATTTCTACTGACAATTCATTGGAAACTTCGCAACCCTCGCTTGACCACTTATTGATCTCACAAAAAAGGATGAAGCGTTCCTCTGGACACCAGAACGACAGGCGGCATTTAACAACCTAAAAAAACGCTTTACAACGGCCCCTGTACTCTGAATGCCAGATGTCACCCAACCATTCATTCTGCAAACCAACACCTCGAATAAAGCAACAGGAGCAGTACTGAAACAAGCCAACGAAGCAGGACTCCTGCACCCATGCGGCTTCATCTCACACGCCCTGACCACGACAGAACAAAACTATCAGATTTACGACAGGGAACTACTAGCAATCGTCAAAGGACTTGCGGCGTGGCGACATCTTCTTCATGGATCACCTCATACCACTATTGTTCATTGTGATCACAAGAATTTATCCTTTTACCGAACCCCACAACACCTTACCCCCAGACAAGCCAGATGGTCCTCCTTCTTAAGCGAATTTGATCTCCAAATAGAGCATGTCCCTGGAACTAAGATGTTTGAAGCAGACGCCCTATCTCGACGACCAGATCACATTGGAACGGATGACACCCTGGAAGAAACCATGGTATTACCACCTGAACGATTCATCAGGCTTATAGCAGATGACCTAGCAGAGAAGTTGCGCAAAGGCATGATTAAAGATGACTTCAGACAAATATTAGTCAAAGTAATCCAGAATCATTGAGCACCACCAATAAAATCAAAGCTGCAAGACTGGACATACACCGACCGCATCGTGCATTACCAAGGAAAAACCTACGTACCTGATCAAGACGGACTGCGCACTCAACTCATTAAACTGACGCATGAATCACCTACATCTGGGCACCCTGGACGATTTAAGACTCTAGAATTACTCAAACGAAACTACTGGTGGCCCGGAATGAACAAACAGACTAGAGAATGGATCGAAGGATGCGCACTCTGTCAGCAAATGAAAGTAAACACTCACCCCAACACCCCTGCCCTACAACCGATCAAATCTAATGCAACCCGACCCTTCCAACAAGTCACAATCAATTTCATCACAGACTTACCAATTGCCAATGGCTTCGACTCAATCATGGTCACAGTGGACCATGGACTTACAAAAGGGGTAACCTTCTCCCCTTGTTACAAAACGATCAACGCACTAGGAACCACAGATCTATACATAAATGAAAATTTCAAACGATTCGGTTTACCTGATATCCTTATATCTGACAGAGGACCGCAGTTCGCATCTAAAGTATTCCGAGAAATAGGAAAAGCGCTGGGAATAAACCATAGAATGAGCACAGCCTATCACCCTCAGACAGATGGCAAGACAGAATGAGTCAATCAAGAACTAGAAGTCTACCTCCGAATGTTCTGCACAAACAAACCGCACAGATGGAAATCACTACTGCCAATTGCAGAATTTGCTCACAATAACCAACACCATGATACCATCAAAGCATCACCGTTTCAGCTAATGTATGGGATAGACCCAGTCGCTATTCCCACAGCCGCATCCCCTATGACGACCCCAGCAGCTGAAAACCGACTACGAATGCTACAAAAGGCTAGAGAAGAAGCACTTGCCGCACACGAACTCGCTAGACAAATGATAGCGCTCAGAACAAAAGACAAAAGTGTCAGATTCGAGAAGGGAGACAAAGTCTGGCTCGAAAACCGAAACCTCCGAATACCTTATGAGTCAAAGAAGCTAGCACCCAAAAGAGAAGGACCCTTCATAATCGAACAAGTACTAGGACCTGTCACTTATAGACTGAAACTCCCCAAACAATGGTGCATCCACCCAGTGTTTCATGCCATGCTACTAACTCCGTATAAAGAAACAATGGCACATGGACCAAACTTCTTGAAACCACCTCCCGATCTCATCAATGGACAAGAAGAGTTTGAAATAGAAGTGATCATCACCCACAGAAAACGAGGAACCGGCTATCAATACCTAGTCAAATGGAAGGGGTATGGATCAAACAAAAACTCATGGGAACCCGAGATAAATCTAAAAAACGCTGCGGACATCCTTAGGACGTATAAAAATCGCCGAAATTTACTGTGAAAGCAATGGTCCACTATCGCAACAAACAGATCCTCAAACAGAACATTAGACACACCAAAAACATTGCGTCCCCCTACTCCCGATTCTCTCCCAGACAATCTATCCCGAAACTTAGACACCTGATCATCCAACTCCCTAATCGAACCCATCCTTATCAAGGAAGACGTGCAATAGGAACAGCCTTCATTGAGCTACGCAAAATCCTGCTCTACCAAACAAAAGTACCATCACTACACCCAGTATATAAGACACGGGGCAGCCCCAGCTCTAAAACAGCAACCGACGCCTTCACCAGAAACCGACACAACAGAGAGGCACAAAGGGCACTAAACTTGTGGATCATAGACCGAATAAGAGATCTGGAAGCAGCAGGAGTGACCTGCCCACACCACGAGGCACTATTCCCTGACAAAATCAGTTTCCCATCCAGAGGACCACTGAACTTTAACCTACCCCCGAATTACCTATACATCCCACATGGAGGGATACCACCTCCATACCCGAATCCGCCACCACCACCCCACTACCATGACTTTGAATGGGAACCCAGATACCCGATGATTACAGGCATCATCCATCATACAAACTACGGAACAATTACACATCGAATTACGCCTAGACCATTACACGAACCATATCTAGCTGAAGGGCTTCCCACACAACCCAACACCCCTAGACCAGAAGCACTGGCCGATCAACTCTTACAGAACACCCTCCCTATTGACGCAGACAATTCATTCTGGGATATAGAATATTTTGATGAAGCCTGCCTATAAAAGAACGAGATTCCCACCTCCTAGCCTTCCAACCAACATTGCACTCACAGAAATGTTCTCACTTGTCGCCATTCTTACCGTCCTCACCTTCACCTTCTTCCCCTCCATCCTCATTGGAGGACTCATCCTCGCTACTCTCCTCGCCACTCTCGCCCTCGCATATTCCTTCCCTGAAAAGATCCCCGAGTTCGACGTCTTCACGCCACCCCTCGAGATTTTTGTCGAAACTGAAACGACGGTCCACATCGACGACGACTTACATATTCATCCACCCGAACTCGCTGAAGAACCGCCCACCGAAGAAGAAGTCATCCCCACACCTGCCCCCAGATCAAATCCCCTTATCGCTGCCGCCCTCGCTAGAAGCCTCGTACATTACAGCTAATCTCCGAGACCTCTCTGCCCCACTTGGAGCCCTCATAGGACTCACTCTCACCACCGACCCCAACACTATGACCTATGCCGAATGAGACCTCGCGCTCCGTGAACTCCACCAGCTAAAAGTTACCCTCGACTCCGTACGATGGCATATAGACACAGCGCAAAAGGACATCGAAAACATCGTCCATTGGTGCGAGTCTAGGGCAGACCATGCCTGGACTACTCAAGGTTGGCCTTGAGAAGTCGGTGACTTCTCGCATAGAGGGGGGGTAATGTTACAACTTCTTTTCATACGTTTACTTATTACAATAACCTTTCTGTACTTTGTCACTATGCTTTGATACTTGTTTTATCTACCTGGACTACCCCTCATTTTACTTCCTTTTATACCTCTTCATTGTTCTCTAGGCAGTATATAAACCTCCGCCTGTACCGTAGTTCCTCAGTTCCAACTTAATTGAGTATTGTCCTTTACTGAACAACCCTCTCGCTCTCGTCCTCTTCACCACTCGAGCTACCTTTGTCGTCGAACAGCGTTCTTGTCCAGTGACTGGAATTAGACCAAGACTCTAGTCGTCATTGTTGACTTGATAACAAACCAAGGGCATCGATCCTAACAGAGCCAAAGGTCAGCATGCACAGGATAATGGGTGCACATGTAGATGGCTAGATACAGGGGGAGTCTGTTGCTGCATATCCCTTATGGATGAGGGATTATAGCTGTGCACAGACCATGAGCCTTGGTATAAGTAGGGAGTTGTTTTGAGCTTAGAGCCCTTAAGGCTCTAGGTGGTTTGTATGCTACTACCACTTGAGTATACATGGTTTCATCTCTGACTTAACAAGTCAATGCTTTGAGGTGAAAGAGTGTGTTAAGGTGTGTCCTAACAGCCAGCACCTGTCTGATTTGACTCCACCCTAGGCACACAACATGCATATCATTGCCTACCCATCGCCCATCCCCTCCTCCTCCATGCCACTCACAGAAACCTCTGCCTCTGCCTCCTCCTCCTCTTCTGCCACTTCCCCATCCAGTGACATCCACATCTTCTCCACCTGCTCACTCACTGTCATCAATGTCATCCAGGCTCACAAAGCCCCCATCTCCTTCCTCTCCATCAATTCCATCAGCACCCTCCTTGCCACCACCTCCAAGAAAGGCACCATCATTTGCATATGGGGTTTACCAAATGCAGAGAAACTGTACCAGTTTAGACAAGGAACCTATGAAGCCAAGGTTTACTCAATCAACTTTAACCCCATCTCAACCCCTCTTGGCCATCAGTTCCACACATGACACAGTACACATCTTCAAGCTCACATCTCAGAAAGGCTCCAACAGCACTTCTGCATCCTCCTCTGGTTCAGTTGTGACAAGCCCCCTGGAATCAGTTGACAGCAGGGAAGACTATGAAGGCAGCTATGAGGTGACTGTCAAAAAGGAAAAGAAGAGCATGTCATCCATCCTTAGGTGCAAGTCACTATGGATGACCAAGAGCCTTGGTCATGTGATGGGCAAGTATCTCCAAAATGTGGTGATGGAGATGTGGGAGCCTGCCCATGACTTTGCTTATCTGAGATTGCCTACCAGTGGTACATGCACACTCATCACACTCAGTCCAACCATGCCCCAAGTCATGGTTATCTCATTGGAAGGTTACTTTATTTGTACTTGATTGACCTTGAGAATGGCAGTGAGTGTGCCCTCATCAAACAATACATGTATATTACCCATCTCTCTATCTCTTCTCACACACAAATGCTGACTGAACACCTTTTGTTAGCCTCCTTGACTCTGTGAATGAGATAGCCACTGTCACTCATTTGCCAGCCACACCCCCAGCAAGTGGATCCCAAGAAATGGTGAAAGCAGTCAAGTCTAGCAAAACTTTGAGTGTAGAGATGCCCCCTCAGGCTTGAGTCCACCAGACATATTTTCTCTCTGAGAGTTTATACCCTTGGTACAGTTGTTACATTGTTGGATTTATTTCATGTTTTCATGTCTTTGTCATTTCATGTTACACCCAATGGCTAAGCCTGAATGCTATGTGGCACTCTATTCTGCACTACTATGTACAAATAAGTCTTGTGGTGATCTACAATACATCATCATCATCATCATCATCATCATCATCCTTGGCTCCTTTGTCAAGGAGCAGCTTGACAATGTTCCCATTGCCCCACGCTATTGCAGCCTGGAGTGCATTCCCATAAAATCCACCCTGAGCATTGACATCAGCTCCTTTGTCAAGGAGCAGCTTGACAATGTTCTCATTGCCCAACTCTATTGCAGCCTGGAGTGCATTCCTGTAAAATCCACCATGAGCATTGACATCAGCTCCTTTGTCAAGGAGCAGCTTGACAATGTTCCCATTGCCCCACCCTATTGCAGCCTGGAGTGCATTCCTATAAAATCCACCCTGAGCATTGACATCAGCTCCTTTGTCAAGGAGTAGCTTGGCAATGTCAACATTGGCACTCCATGCTGCTGCCTGGAGTGCATTCCGATATCTTCCACCCTGAACATTGACATCAGCTCCTTTGTCAAGGAGCAGCTTGACAATGTCAAGATTGCCATGACATGCTGCTGCCTGGAGTGCATTCCCATATATTCCACCCTTAGCATTGACATCAGCTCCCCTGCCAAGGAGCAGCTGGACAATGTCAAGATTAGCCTTATATGCTGCAGCCTGGAGTGCATACCCAAACCCTCCACCCTGAGCATTGACATCAGCTCCCTTGTCAAGGAGCAGCTTGACAATGCCCAAATCGGCTCTACACACTGCAGCCTGGAGTGCATTCCCATGCTGTCCACCCTGAGCATTGACATCAGCTCCTTTGTCAAGGAGCAGCTTGACAACATCAGCATTGGATTTATATGCTGCAGCTTGCAGTGCATTCCCATATGCTGCAGCTTGCAGTGCATTCCCATATTCTCCACCCTGAGCATTGACATCAGCTCCTTTGTCAAGGAGCAGCTCAACAATGTCAAAATTACCCTCCTTTGCTGCAGCCTGGAGTGCATTCCCATATTCTCCACCCTGAGCATTGACATCAGCTCCTTTGTCAAGGAGCAGCTTGACAATGTCAACATTGGCCATATATGCTGCAGCCTGGTGTGCATTACCATATCTTCCACCCTGAGCATTGACATCAGCTCCTTTGTCAAGGAGCAGCTTGACAATGTCAACATTGGCTCCATATGCTGCAGCCTGGAGTGCATTCCCATATTCTCCACCCTGAGCATTGATATCAGCTCCTCTGTCAAGGAGCAGCTCAACAATGTCAAAATTACCCTCCTTTGCTGCAGCCTGGAGTGCATTCCCATACTCTCCATCCTGAGCATTGATATCAGCTCCTTCATCAAGGAGCAGCTCAACAATGTCAAGATTGGCCTCATATGCTGCAGCTTGCAGTGCATTCCCATAAAATCCACCCTGAGCATTGACATCAGCTCCTTTGTCAAGGAGCAGCTTGACAATGTCAAGATCAGCACAACATGCTGCAGCCTGGAGTGCATTCCCATACTCTCCATCCTGAGCATTGATATCAGCTCCTTCATCAAGGAGCAGCTCAACAATGTCAAGATTGGCCTCATATGCTGCAGCTTGCAGTGCATTCCCATAAAATCCACCCTGAGCATTGACATCAGCTCCTTTGTCAAGGAGCAGCTTGACAATGTCAAGATCAGCACAACATGCTGCAGCCTGGAGTGCATTCCCATATTCTCCACCCTGAGCATTGATATCAGCTCCTCTGTCAAGGAGCAGCTCAACAATGTCAAAATTACCCTCCTTTGCTGCAGCCTGGAGTGCATTCCCATACTCTCCATCCTGAGCATTGACATCAGCTCCTTCATCAAGGAGCAGCTCAACAATGTCAAGATTGGCCTCATATGCTGCAGCTTGCAGTGCAGTCCCATATTTTCCACCCCGAGCATTGACATAAGCTCCTTCATCAAGGAGCAGCTTGACAATGTCAAGATTGGCACAACATGCTGCTGCCTGGAGTGCATTACCATCTTCCCCACCATGAGCATTGACATCAACTCCATTGTCAAGGAACAGCTTGACAATGTCAACATTGCCCCACTCTATTGCAGCCTGGAGTACAGTTCCATAATATCCACCCCGAGCATTGACATCAGCTCCTCTGTCAAGGAGCAGCTTGACAATGTCAAATTTACCATCATTTGCTGCATCCTGGAGTGCATTCCCATATCTTCCACCCTGAACATTGACATCAGCTCCTTTGTCAAGGAGCAGCTCAACAATGTCAAGATTGGCCTCATATGCTGCAGCCTGGAGTGCACTCCCATATTCTCCACCCTGAGCATTGACATCAGCTCCCCTGTCAAGGAGCAGCTTGACAATGTTGAGATTGGCTTTATATGCTGCAGCCTGGAGTGCACTCCCATATTCTCCACCCTGAGCATTGACATCAGCTCCCCTGTCAAGGAGCAGCTTGACAATGTTGAGATTGGCTTTATATGCTGCAGCCTGGAGTGCATTCCCATATTCTCCACCCTGAGCATTGATATCAGCTCCTTTGTCAAGGAGCAGCTTGACAATGTTAAGACTGTCCCCAAATGCTGCAGCCTGGAGTGCACTCCCATATCTTCCGCCCTCAATGTTGGCATCAATATTTGTTAAAAGGTGCTCTGCAACTGTTTTGAGCCCAAGCATTGCAGCATAGTACAGTGGATGGGCTGTATTTTCTCTTTCTAATTTTGTCCAAGCATATTCCTTATCTACATCATATAATCTCACCCAATTCATAAAACAACTCCTGCTTTGGAACATTGAACTTAGCAAGTCTTCTAGATCAGAGTCTTTGCTGCTCATCTGATAGTGTCTATGCCAGTACTTTGCAGCATAGTTAGCTAGACAGAATTCTTTGAATACAGTTGGATATAATTTGTCTTGCTTTATTTGTGAAAGGTATGACAGGCAAAATGATGTCATCAGTGCATGTGCAGAACAAAGGTCTGATATCTTAAGTGTATACTGCCTTATCATCCTTGGTGCTTGCAGAAGATATTGCTTTACTGATGCATGAGCAAGTATTACTGTCTCATCTGCTCCTCTTATCACAAGACTTGAGCAGACTTCTAGCACATCCTCTGGCTTTGACAAGACCTGCTTGGGATCAAAATTTTGCTTGGATTCATCAAATGCCACAGTTGACATAAGTTGCTGAAATGTCATTGGTTCCATTGCATGCACAAGCCAATGAAGAAGCATTCTGGCATTATGTATGTCTTGGTCATCAATTCTTTGAAGAATTTGGTCATATATGTCTTCCAGTGTCTTAGGAATGTTATGTAAAACATCCTCAACTGCCTTCTGGCTTCGACACTTTCTAAGTTCATCCATCTGGCAGGCAGCCCAACGGAACCTATTTATCATTAGCTAATATCCTGCCAGGTTTGTCATAGCACACACACATTCCATTTGCCCCTTGCAAGAGCACCTCTTCTATGTTGTTATCCACAGCATGAGACCATCTTTTGAGCTTGTGGTCAGCCTCAAATCCATCATAAATGTATCTCTTGATATCCCTATTGATGAGGTCTGCAGAAAGAACTATCTCCATGGGAATACATTGCTGCACAGATGCAACTATTTTCTGTTCCCTTCTGCTGCTTATTAAAAGACAACAATGACCATATATCTGGCTTAGGGCATTCCACAATTCATCATATTCTCCACATTCATCAAGAGCATCAACAATAATGTAGGCCTTTTCAAAGCCTTTGATAAGTTTCAGAAGGGCATCCAATAGGTCCAAAGTTGTAGGAGTATGGAGCTTGTCATTTTTGTGATAAACCTCTTCCAATACTTTGTGATTTTTGGATCTTGGAGTTAGTGACATAACCAAAGCAGCAAGAAAGCTCTTGACTGTCTGCTTTGCATAATCATTGATATCAAAGTAGAAATAGGCCAAGCCCACACCAGACTGTTTGTCATAGACACTTTTGATGTCTTGTATGATAATTGAGCTTTGTTATTGTAAGCAACTGTTAACAGGTCAAAACCATGAAATACCAGATGATTGTCTTCCCACAACCAGCTATGGAATATCAGTCAGAGTAAAGGCCAGCAGATTCAGTATTACTTACAAATCCCATTAATCCATAGGAACTGGTTGAAGCCTTCTTTCCAACTTACATATCTCTCATCCTTGAGAATCCAAAGTCCACTGTCCTTGTGATGCTTCTTCCTAGCATTGTCATGATTGACAGAAAGGTCAGGAGGTGATAGCCATTTCTTGTATTTTTCTGATATGAGTTTTAGAGTTGATCTTGTGGCATATGTGCACACTGACCTTAATCATATGAAAATAATAAGACAGGTCAAACAAGCAACATGAATAGAACATACCAATATAATCCTCAGAAACAACTAACATAATTTGTTAGTGCAGAATTGTGATTAGAATACCTAACACACTCTTTACTTCAATCTAATGAGATATGAGATATATGTCAATTAACACAGAGAGATGGATAATGGCACATGCATAGTCATGTCCAATGGAAAAGAATTTCCCATGCAAAATTTCGAAATCATGTGCATCAGTAAAAAACGTGCTCATCGATGGTGGTGGTGGTAAATAAAAAGCAAGTTGTGTTACAAGTCACAGGGATGTGTCACGTCATGTTTTTTTAAGCATAGTCATCAATATATTAGGTGGGCGGTAGATACATACCCTCGCGAGGGAGGGGAAGACAGAAAAATATCGACGCGTAGGTAAGCGAGCTGAGCCACGTTGTGGCCGGAAGTTGTAAAGGGCGCCTCTGGTGGTGCCGAGACGACGGGAGAGGGCGTGCGAATGGGATCACGACTTGTCGAACTGAGTGCGGGTAAGGGGTGCGTTGGCACGCTGGCGAGCTCTATCTTGTCGATTGGCCTGGACACGAGAGAGGCGTGCAGCCCTGTCACTGCGCTTGCTTGCGGCAGGTGGTGACATCACTGACATGCCAACTCCGAGTCTCTGAAGTGAGTCTAGACAACAGGACAGGAGAATACATGTCTGCTTCTCTATATAGGCTTGTGCCTCTAGCTATAAGCACATCGATTGGACTTACGGGATTCAGTTCAGTGCATACTCATCAAAGCCACTGTTGATATGACTGTACAGCGCATGCTCGTGGACGATTTCAGCGCACAAGAACCCTTCCTTTGATCGAGTCTTAAACTTGATGGCGGAGTATGCATTTTCGTCTAATCTATAACTATTTACTGACGTGGTTCGCACCACATTGTAATACTTTGTGATAATCGTTTTCGATCATATCATGCGCCTTGCCGTTATTCGAACAAGATACTGAGTAAAGCATGCTGACTGTACCAACTCATAACACATCGACCTTTAATTACGAGAAGTGTGGGACGAACGATATCCACGTCGCTTTCTCTCTTATGACCTTTTAAGTCTCGCACTGGACAAACGACAGACAGTAGGACAATCAGGCGTCCGAAAAATGATAACAAATCATCATCGTTATAATAACGTTCTAGCCATCGTCCCAAGTTTATAGGCAGGGCATGAACAAGAATTAGATTGGCGCTTTGAGCGGCTGATATTGGAATAGTCCTATATACTGTTCACTGGCGCACGTCAGCCTTCCTTCCCTACTGTCACACATTGCTACGCTCCATGCCTTCCACGGAGAAGGCGAGGAACAAGAGGACGTCCTTGATTCATGCATTATCAACTAACAGTCAAGTCAGTGCCCTCAGCACCTCTCTCCCTCGTCTCCCTCCAACGATCTACTCCAAACCTCTGCCAAAGAGACATTCCCATGGCCGGTATTCTGATTACACTGCGTCCGGGAGAGAGGGGATTATGGAGGAGCGGTGGGTGTATAAAGGCCGATTGGACCTGGTTGAGTATGGTGTCGAGCAGAGACCTTGAGTACTAATGGCAGAGTTGCCCTCTACGCAGGTGAGGGACCTAACGTTTGTCAAAGTTGGACTTGTCAATGCTGATCCGCGCTTAGGATGCTTGCAGCGACTGAAGATGATAGAGATGATACGATTCGACAGGCCAAGGCGCAATGGCTAATGTCACCCTCCCGAATTCGACCCCAACTTCATCTGCATCGATGAAAATGTCAGGACGTTGCCGTTTCCCCCTTCTGCGTCGGCTCAGGGCGATGTTGCCGATGACGGCGAGTGTCCGAAGAAAGCGGGTTGAGAGCATCGGCGAAAGAACTGGAGCTAGAAGAAGCAAGGTGGAATACTAAGTACCCGCTATCTGGACACCGGATGAGAGAATGAAAGAGTGTATGCGCTGCGGATAGGCATTTGGCTGGAGAAAACGAAGATATCATTGTAGGCTCTGTGGACGATATCTGCGCAGGGTGTTCTGAAAAGGTGGGCAATCGCTTCTCTTTTATTTTGTTCTCTAAGGTGTTAACGATGACTATCTACAGACATTCTACATTACCGATACCAATACGGAGGATAGTAGGGAGGGCGGACAAGCAAGCCAGCTCAACTTGTAACGTGTGCTACAAGACGGTATTTCCCGTTCTAGACTCGGAAGCGGAACTCGAGGGAAGGGAAAGTCACGATTCCAGCTCGAATTCGAACCCTAATGCAGCAAACTCTGACACCAATGCATACAGTTGGAATATCATAACGTCCCTCCCAAACTTATCTGTTTGGGTTTCCACGCCCCCGTTTCCCGTCCTGCTATGCATTCGCAAATATACATTTGATGGCTCGAATGGGTACGTTGCGCTACATGCTTGAGCAAGTTTTTATTCTCATGCTGGTCAGAGATGTCCATCGATCATACGTCTTCGGAATCCCTGCTTGTCGTCGCACGTGTCATTAAAAGGCTCTCAAATTTCCAGCATGTCCCACATCAAATACTCTTTGATCTCGATTCGAAAATCAAATCACACAATGTTTCCCAGCTGCCAACTCTCATGAATTCGCTCGGACCTCGTGATACAAGGATAAATCATTACAACCCCAGCTTCGGAAACGTGAATGTTCTCTCAAAACACATGGCTTATATGCTTCTCGAGCCATGCAGGACGTTCCAGCGATTGTTAAGAAATTGGTCTGAATTAGTAACTGTGGGCTAGGTGCTGGTCGTATAAAGAGGGAAACAGTGAGAACCAGCGGCCTTAGTTCTGTCACATCATGAAGTGGCTTGCAGCAGTCGCATTGGCTATCTCTGTCGCCGATGCTAGTCCCATCCAGGCCGAAAAGTATGAATCAATCCCTGTTCAACGCCTTACGGCATTGGCGTTTATCAGCCGAACGTCGATCGGGCTCAGGTCAAGGCTAACGGGATCCAGTTTACATCCATCAAAGCCACTGAAGGAAGTTGTGCGTATAAAGCCCCTCATTCATCATCGGCGGATGCTCATGGACGATTTCAGCATACAAGAACCCTCCCTTTAATTTCCAGTACACTGGTGCTACTTGAGCGACCTATTTATTAAATAACGCCGGTTTGCATTTTCATGTATCCTGCAATCACTTGCTGAAGTGGCTTACAGGGGGTTGCAGCGGTAATAGTAAGCTGCTCTTTGACCCGTCTGTGGCTGATCGTATCTAGCGATTAAGGTCTGGCGAAGGCTATGACACAGAGTCTTACGAGCGTGCCTTACTTTGTTGTAGATAGTGTAGCCATGAATTTAATAGCAGAGATAGTACAACCCACTTCAAATCATCGTATTCATTATTTCCAAGACCAATCTCACAAAATTTATCCTGCCCTCGACTTTGAACCCTTCAATAACTCACTCAGCTCTTCTCTCCAGCTCCAACTTGCCTCCTCTCGGCACCTTCGTTATTTTCACTGGTGTCGAGAGCAACGGAAAGGCGCGAACTCTGAAAAGGTCCACCAGAAACCAAGGAGAACCTGCTTGGTCATTCTCCTTTCTCCCCGTTTGCAGGACCACTACTGCTTGACGCAGCTGCAGATACTTCAGTACCTCCTGTCCATTTGAATCTACAACCACTGTCCGCACAGCTGCAACGCGAGAGCAGCGAGTGAAAACTGATTTCCCTCTTCACAGTCGATTCGACCGGCTTCGGAGACGAGTGCTGTTGCATCTTTTCGGGTGCTCCTTCATTACGAGCGACATTCGTATCAGACGACTGAGGGTGTGCTTGTTCCTGACCTGGAGATCGGCCATCATTCTCGTTCCCATCGACATCGGCACCCTGCAACTTACTCGGTGGCCGTGTCTAGTTGGAATTCTTCACCAACGGCGTTCGCCCGACTTGGATCCGGACAGCTTCTCAAACTCCGTACCCCTGAGCAGCTTAGGCGTCGAGGGCGTCAAAGGTGACGACGATTCAGGAGGGCATGGAAAGCCAGGCGGAGAAATTTGACAGGGACGGTATGGTATCCTAGCCGTATGCATTGGTGTCAGAGTTTGCGGAATTACGGCGTAATCTCGAATTCGAGCTGGAATCGTCACGTCCCCTTCCTTCGAGTTCCGTTTCCGAGTCTAGAACGGGGAACACCATCTCGTAGCACACGTTGCAAGCCCGAGATGGCTTAATCGCGCTGCCTTCCCTACTATCCTCTGTATTGGTATTGGTGATGTAGAATGTCTGTAGATAATCGTCATTAACACCTGAGAGAACAAAATAAAAGAGAAACCATTGCTCACCCACGCGCACACATGTCTTCCTCTTCTCCAGCCAAATGATTGTCCGCAGTGCATACGCTCTTTCGTTCTCATCCAATATCCAGATAGCAGGTGTCCAGTGTTCCACTTTGCATCTTCCAGCTCCAGTTCTTCCGTCGATGCTCTCAACCCGCTTTCTTTGAGCACTCGCGTTTCCCCCGTCATCAGCGACATCGCGCTGGGCCGACGCAAATGGGGGAAACGGTAATGCCTGCATCGACTTCCCGACATCTTTCGTTGATGCAGATGAAGTCAGGGTCGAATTCGGATGGGTGACGTTGAGGGATACTACCCATTGCGCCTTGGCCTGTCGAATCTCGCTGCAGCATCGTAAGCGCGGATTCAGCATTGATAACAAATGTTAGGTCCCTCACCTCCATAGAGGGCAAAACTGCTGCTCGACGCCCCACTCGGAGACGACTATTTCGAGATCAACCAGGTCCAATTGGCCTTAATTATACACCCATCGCTCCTGGACGCAGAAATCACAGGAATACTGGCCATGGAATGTCTCTTTGGCTTTGGCTTCGCCCAGGCTGGTATGGAACATTGACTCGAGATGATGGGAACCTTGCTCTGTGCGGGGAATACGGGGTGGACGAACCGCTCCTCCAAGAAGACAATGGCAGATGGAAGTCGCTTATGCTCCTGTTCCTGCTCCCATACAAAGCCCTGGAATCCACCGCCACGTCCGATTAATTGGATTCTGAACCTCGAGCTAATACTCCCCCGTCCCCATCCCCATTTGCCCAATGTCTCCCCTTTTTCGCGAGCCAGACGGGGCAGTCTAAGAACAAGAGAAATTCTCTCTCTCTCTCTCTCTCTCTCTCTCTCTCTCTCTCTCTCTCTCTCTCTCTCTCTCTCTCTCTCTTGGCGGTTCGCTCCACTCGATTTGGTACAATGGCCCATGCTTAAGAAGTATTCGACCTGGAAGAACGAATTGGAAGAGATGGATGTTTGAAGTAGATCGTTGAAGGGAAAGCGATTGGGCATGTGTTTGAAGGGAGGTGCTGAGGGAACTGACTTGACTGATCAACTATCGTCGTTAGTTGATAACGCAAGGGTATACACAAATTGGGCTTACTTTTTGACACCAGATCAAGGACGCATCCGAGCTTTTCGTATTCTCCTTCATCGTCCTCTCGTTCCGCCTCCACATTCATCAACAGGCTCTGTACAACCTCTCAAGTCCTTCGACAACAAAAAAAAGCATCGAGTATCTCTGCACAATTGTCCACATCCAATCGCGGAGCTTGAGTTTGCTGCATCGGGGTTGATTTTTTGTTTGGTAAGGTATTTTGCGTAAGGGGTGTAGAGCAATAAGTAGGAGAAGTGAAAAAGTAGTATTGAGGATAGTGGTGGAGGCGGCACTTGTGTGTATCTGAAGTAAGCATGGGCAAACGATGTTGAGTCAAGATTTCAATGAAGTTGGAGAATAAGTTCTGTCCAACAGAGTCTCGGGGTGTATCGTATCGAGTGACACGATAAGGGGGGTGAAAGTTCTGAGAAAGCTCCGGGTGATGAATATGGAAAGTGATGCCGGATTCGACTGATTGTGTTGATATGCAGAAGGGAGGAGACAGAACTGGGACAGGGCTGCTGCCGCCGCATCGGCTAGGAGGGACAGGTAGGGACGCAAAAGACGGAGAGCATGACACGCCGACGCCGCATGTCGCAGCTAATTCACTCCTCCTCCAGCTGCCGGAAAATTCATTGGTCACCATTGAACTTTGTAAAGCTTTCCGTTATCTGACAACAGTGAACATCAGCCTCCGAAGAAACTACAGGTCGAGCATACTTACCCATGACGAAAGCCCGAGCTGGATTACTCTTTACTCTCCTCTGTATTGGTATCGGTGATGTGGAATGTCTGTAGATAGTCATCGTTAACAATCGAGAATAAAATAAAAGAGAAACCATTGCTCACCTTTTCAGAACACCCAGCGCACACACATCGTCCACAGAGCCTACAATGGCGTCTTCATCTTTTCCAGCCAAATTCCTGTCCGCAGCGCGGTCTTTCGTTCTCTCATGCGGTATCCAGATACCGGGTAAAAAGTGTTCTACCTTGCTTCTTCTAGTTCCACTTCTTCCGTCGATGTTCTCAACCCGCTTTCTTCGAGCACTCGCGTTAACGGCAACACCGCCACCGACGCAGATGGGGGGGAACGGCAACGCCTGCAGCGACTTCCTGACATCCAGACGAAGTCAAGAGTTGAATTCGGATTAGCGACGTTCAGCGAAACTAGCCGTTGCGCCTTGGCTTGTCAAATCGTGCCAACCCAGTCGTCTCTATCATCTCCAGTCGCTGCAGTATGCGTGGTTTCAGCATTGATTGGCCCGACTTTGACAAATGTTAGGACCCTCACCTGCATAGAGGGCAAAACTGCCCTCAGTCCCCAAGACTTCAAATAGTCCCTGCTGGAGACAACCACCTCAAGATCAACCAGGCTCTTTATACACCCATCGCTCCTCCGTAGCCCCCTCGCTACCGGACGCAGAGGTCACAGGAATACCAGGCACGGAATGTCCCTTCGGCTTTGGCTTCGCCCCGGCCGGTCATTGACTTGAGATGACGGGA
The DNA here is from genome assembly GCA_023014405.1 of Amanita molliuscula. Classification (NCBI taxonomy): domain Eukaryota; kingdom Fungi; phylum Basidiomycota; class Agaricomycetes; order Agaricales; family Amanitaceae; genus Amanita; species Amanita molliuscula. The sequence goes on from JAEBUP010000011.1 coordinate 182,105, forward strand.
ATCTTGCTGTGCGCGGGGAAGACGGCGTTGACCTCGAACCATCTCCACCATTGTTATCCCATACAAAGCCCTAGAATCCGCTGCTGCGTCAGAAATGGACCTTCCTCGCCCCCATCCCCATTCCCCCAACGCCTCGCCCGTGGTCCCCCCTTTTCGCCAGCCAGACGATGCAGTCTAAAAACAAGAGAAATTCTCTCTCCCTTGGCAGTTCTCTCCTCTAGATTTGGTGCAATGGACCACGCTTAAGAAGTATTCGCCCGGGAAGACCAAATTGAAAGGGAGTTGAGAGGGGGAGGCTTGGAGTAGATTGTTGGAGGGAGATGAGGGAGAGCGTTTGGGCATGAGTTTGGAGGGAGGTATTGAGGGATCAACCGTCGTCGTCGGCGTGCGGGAATGGACATGGGCATTGCTGGCAGGTACAGCGAGCGCGTGGCCTTGACTACAACACCTCATGATCAGTCGCATAAATGCATCAACCTCTTCCACTGCCTGTCCCACGTTGACGCACTTTCTGCAGGATCCCAGGAGTCCAATTAGTGACCTGTATTCGGGATACTTGAGCGTTCCTGAAATACGAAGGAGATGACTGCCACGCCGTGGAAGAGGATAGGAAATCCCGTCTTGGGCTTGAACATGTCGATATCTTGCAGACTGTGCGTCACTGCAGGATCACTGCAGGCTTGAAGTTCAGATGCGTAGTGAGACCTAAGATTTCGTACTAATTTGACCACATTGCATGAGACGCCTCGTCAGCCCAGGTCCACTTCGCTGCGAATGAAGACGTACGTCAAACCTCGACCACGCTACACATCATATATCTCACGTTCCATCATCCTTTGCAGATAGCTACGAACGGGGGCCTGCTGCCAGTGAAAGCGGTTCTTCCCGCAATCCGAGATTTTACAACGGGACCAAGTTGTTTATGATCTCCGGCCAAGTACGAAGTTGATAGTTTGCCAGAGTCATGAATGGTATTCTTGGCTTGGCCCAAAAGGCCCGGCTTTACATTATCGTGGGCCAAGCCAAAGCTCCCAGTGTTGGCCTGGCTCGGGCTTGACCTGGCTGAGGCCGCGGCTTTCGGCAGGTGCATGGAGGGGTGGGGTGAAGAGGGGTGGGGTGAAGAGGGGTGGGGTGAAGAGGGGTGGGCACAGTGGTAGCTGCCGGTTGCAGAGGCGCATGGGGGCGAGGAGGCATGTGGGGTGACGCAGGCAGAAATGAGCCAGTCGAGCTCGTAATCCTCAGAGCCAACAACCTCAGATGCATGACGCCATCGCAAGAGAGAGTGTGACTCCGACGAGTCGAGAAAGAACCACTGGGTGGTGTGATGAAGGACACGAACGGGCTCGCCGATGTTGATGATGCGTGAAAAGAGTTCAGTCTCTGGTACTTATTAACATACGGAGGCAATGTCTCCGGTAGTTCTTTCTCAAATACACTTCTATGCGAAAAAAAGAAAGAAAAAAAAGTGTTCGGGGTCGTTCATCTTCCATCTGACGACGAACGCCGAATGGCCTGGAAGCACATGTTCGACGGCTTTGACGAGGCGTGGCGAGCGTGCAGCGAGGGCAGCGAGTGAGGCCTAGTCAGGCTCGGGCGCGATGCTCTTCGCCAACTTCAACCAGGACTTTCGTGCGTCCCTGTCGGCGGTTATGCCATCCTCAGTTGCGATCCAATTGGCCGCGTTCTCTCAAACACAGACGGTGCTCGTGGCATCGTCGAGATGCTCTTCGGCACCTCGCTGCTCACCCTCGTCGGCGCTCCAGACCTCAGTCCAGCCCTCGGAAGCTCCAGATCGTCAACACAAAGCGTAAATCTGTCATATGCGAGCTACTCTTCCCCTCCTCCATTCTTGCGGTCAAGATGAACCGCAAGACCCTCGTCATCGTCCTCAATACGGAGATATACATCTATGATATCTCAAACATGCGTCTTCTACATGTCATAGAGCCCACATCCAATCCAGACGGTTCGTCTCTGATTCTTGCATACTCCCAGCACCGCTGCTGACTCTCCTCTCCAGCCATCTGCGCGCTCTCTCCTTCCGCGGACAGCTCTTATCTCGCCTACTCATCCCCCATCCCCTCCTCCTCCACGCCGCTCACAACAGCCTCCGCCTCCGCATCCTCGTCCTCTTCTGCCACCTCCCCATCCGGTGACGTCCGCATCTTCTCCACCCGCTGCCACACCATCGTCAACGTCATCCAGGCTCACAAGATTCCATTTCCTTCCTCTCGATCAATTCCACCGGTACCCTCAGAGAAAGGCACCGTCATCCGCGTATGGGGCTTACCAAACGCAGAGAAACTCTACCAGTTTAGACGAGGAACCCGCGAAGCCAAGATTTACTCGATCAACTTTAACCCCGTCTCGACCCTCTTGGCCGTCAGTTCCGCACACGACACAGTACACATCTTCAAGCTCACATCTCAGAAAGGCTCCAACAGCGTTTCTGCGTCCTCCTCCGGTTCGGGTGCGACAAGCCCCCCAGAATCAGTCGACAGCAGGGAAGACTACGAAGGCGGTTACGAGGCGATCGTCGAAAAGGAAAAGAAGAGCGTGTCATCTATCATCAGGCGCAAGTCGCTACAGATGACCAAGAGCCTCGGACACTCGATGGGCGAGTATCTCCCAAATACGCTGACGGAGATGTGGGAGCCCGCCCGCAACTTTGCTTATCTGAGATTGCCTACCAGTGGTACACGTACGCTCGTCGCACTCAGTCCAGCCATGCCGCAAGTCATGGTTATCTCATCGGAAGGTTACTTTTACTTGTACTCGATCGACCTCGAGAATGGTGGTGAGTGCACTCTCATCAAATAATATACATACGCTACCTGTCTCTCTATCTTTTCTCACACACAAATGCCGACTGAACACTTTTGTTAGCCTCCTTGACTCTGTGGATGAGATGGCAACCGCTACTCATTCGCCAGCCACACCCCCAGCAAGTGGATCCCGAGAAATGGTGAAGCAGTCAAGTCTAGCAAAACTTTGAGTGTAGAGATGCCCCCTCAGGCTTGAGCCCACCAGACATATTTTCTCTGAGAGTTTATATCCTTGGTACAGTTGTTACATTGTTGGATTTTTTTCATGTGTTTGTTATTTCATGTTACACCCATTGGCTAAGCCTGAATCCTATGTGGCACTTTATTCTGCACTACTATGTATACATATGTTTTGTGGTGATATACAGTATATCTTGATTATCTCCAATTTTTCTTCAATTTCATCATCATATTATTCCACATTGTGGATGGCCTCAGCTCCTTTGTCAAGGAGCAGCTTGACAATTTTCCTATTGCCCCTCTCTGTTGCAGCCTGGAGTGCATTCCCATATTCTCCACCCTGAGCATTGACATCAGCTCCTTTGTCAAGGAGCAGCTTGACAATGTCAACATTGGCCCCATCTGCTGCAGCCTGGAGTGCATTCCCATATTGACCACCCTGAGCATTGACATCAGCTCCTTTGTCAAGGAGCAGCTTGACAATGTCAACATTGGCCCTAAATGCTGCAGCCTGGAGTGCATTCCCATATGTTCCATCCTGAGCATTGACATCAGCTCCTTTGTAAAGGAGCAGCTTGACAATGTCAAAATTGGCCCCATCTGCTGCAGCCTGGAGTGCATTCCCATATGTTCCACCCTGAGCATTGACATCAGCTTCTTTGTCAAGGAGCAGCTTGACAATGTCAAAATTGGCCCCATCTGCTGCAGCCTGGAGTGCATTCCCATATTGACCACCCTGAGCATTGACATCAGCTCCTTTGTCAAGGAGCAGCTTGACAATGTCAAAATTGGCCCCATCTGCTGCAGCCTGGAGTGCATTCCCATAAAATCCACCTTGAGCATTGATATCAGCTCCCCTGCCAAGGAGCAGCTTGACAATGTCAACATTGGCCCCATATGCTGCAGCATGCAGTGCATTCCCATACTTTCCACCCTGAGCATTGACACCAGCTCCTTTGTCAAGGAGCAGCTTGACAGTGTCAATATTGGCCTCATATGCTGCAGCCTGGAGTGCATTCCCATATTCACCACCCTGAGCATTGACACCAGCTCCTTTGTCAATGAGCAGCTTGACAATGTCAAAATTGGCCCCATCTGCTGCAGCCTGGAGTGCATTCCCATAAAATCCACCTTGAGCATTGATATCAGCTCCCCTGCCAAGGAGCAGCTTGACAATGTCAACATTGGCCCCATATGCTGCAGCATGCAGTGCATTCCCATACTTTCCACCCTGAGCATTGACACCAGCTCCTTTGTCAAGGAGCAGCTTGACAGTGTCAATATTGGCCTCATATGCTGCAGCCTGGAGTGCATTCCCATATTCACCACCCTGAGCATTGACACCAGCTCCTTTGTCAATGAGCAGCTTGACAATGTCAAAATTGGCCCCATCTGCTGCAGCCTGGAGTGCATTCCCATAAAATCCACCTGGAGCATTGATATCAGCTCCCCTGCCAAGGAGCAGCTTGACAATGTCAACATTGGCCCCATATGCTGCAGCATGCAGTGCATTCCCATACTTTCCACCCTGAGCATTGACATCAGCTCCTTTGTCAAGGAGCAGCTTGACAGTGTCAACATTGGCCTCATATGCTGCACCCTGGAGTGCATTCCCATACTCACCACCCTGAGCATTGACATCAGCTCCTTTGTCGAGGAGCAGCTTGACAATGTCAACATTGGCCCCATATGCTGCAGCCTGGAGTGCATTCCCATATTCTCCACCCTGAGAATTGACACCAGCTCCTTTGTCAAGGAGCAGCTTGACAATGTCAACATTGGCCTCATATGCTGCAGCCTGGAGTGCATTCCCATAACATCCACTTTGAGCATTGATATCAGCTCCCCTGGCAAGGAGCAGCTTGACAATGTCAAAATTGGCCCCATCTGCTGCAGCCTGGAGTGCATTCCCATATAATCCACCCTGAGCATTGACATCAGCTTCTTTGTCAAGGAGCAGCTTGACAATGTCAACATTGGCCCCATCTGCTGCAGCCTGGAGTGCATTCCCATATAATCCACACTGAGAATTGACACCAGCTCCTTTGTCAAGGAGCAGCTTGACAATGTCAACATTGGCCTCATATGCTGCAGCCTGGAGTGCATTCCCAAAAACTCCACCTTGAGCATTGATATCAGCTCCTTTGTCAAGGAGCAGCTTGACAATGTCAACATTGGCCTCATATGCTGCAGCCTGGAGTGCACTCCCATAAAATCCACCTTGAGCATTGATATCAGCTCCTTTGTCAAGGAGCAGCTTGACAATGTCAAATTTGGCCCCATCTGCTGCAGCCTGGAGTGCATTCCCATGAAATCCACCCTGAGCATTGACACCAGCTCCTTTGTCAAGGAGCAGCTTGACAATGTCAACATTGGCCCCATCTGCTGCAGCCTGGAGTGCATTCCCATATGTTCCACCCTGAGCATTGACATCAGCTCCTTTGTCAAGGAGCAGCTTGACAATGTCAACATTGGCCCCATCTGCTGCAGCCTGGAGTGCATTCCCATATGTTCCACCCTGAGCATTGACATCAGCTCCTTTGTCAAGGAGCAGCTTGACAATGTCAACATTGGCCCCATATGCTGCAGCCTGGAGTGCATTCCCATATTCTCCACCCTGAGCATTGACATCAGCTCCTTTGTCAAGGAGCAGCTTGACAATGTCAACATTGGCACTATATGCTGCAGCCTGGAGTGCATTCCCACACTCTCCACCCTGAGCATTGACATCAGCTCCTTTGTCAAGGAGCAGCTTGACAATGTCAACATTGGCCCCATATGCTGCAGCCTGAAGTGCATTCCCACACTCTCCACCCTGGGCATTGACACCAGCTCCTTTGTCAAGGAGCAGCTTGACCATGTCAACATTGGCCCCATATGCTGAAGCCTGGAGTGCATTCCCATACTTTCCACCCTGAGCATTGACATCAGCTCCTTTGTCAATGAGCAGCTGGGCAATGTTAAGACTGTCCCCAAATGCTGCAGCCTGTAGTGCATTCCCATATCTTCCACCCTGAATATTGGCATCAATATTTGTTAAAAGGTGCTCTGCAACTGTTTTGAGCCCAAGCATTGCAGCATAGTACAGTGGATGGGCTGTATTGTCTCTTTCTAATCCTGTCCCAGGGCATTCATCAACTACATCATATAATCTCAGCCAATTCCTAAAGTGTTTCCTGCTTTGGAACATTGAACTTAGCAGGTCTTCTATACTACAGTCTTTGCTGCTCATTTGATAGTGTCTATACCAGTACTTTGCAGCATACTTAGCTAGACAGAACTCTATGAATACATCTGAATTCAATTTGTCTTGTTCTATTTGTAAAAGGTATGACAGGCAACATGATGTCATCAGTGCATGTGCAGAACAAAGGTCTGATATTTTGAGTGTATCCTGTCTTATCATCCTTGGTGCTTGCAGAAGATATTCCTTTACTGATGCATGGGCAAGTATTACTGTCTCATCTGCTCCTCTTATCACAAGACTTGAGCAGACTTCTAGCACATCCTCTGGTGCTATCAACACCTGCTTAGGATCAAAAATTTGCTTGGATTCATCAAATGTCACAATGGACATAAGTTGCTTGAACTTCATTGGTTCCCTAGCAAGCACCAGCCAATGAAGAAGCATTTTGGCAATATGTCTGTCTTTGTCATCAATTCTTTGAAGAATTTGGTCATATATCTCTTCTATTGTCTTAGGAATGTCATGTAAAGCATCCTCAACTTTTTTTTGGCTGTGACACTTTCTAAGTTCATCCATCTGGCAAGCAGCCCAGCGGAACCTATTAATCATTAGCATTAGTTACTATCCTGCCAGGTTTGTCATAGAACACACATTCCATTTGCTCCTTGCAACAGCACCTCTTGTATGTTATTATCCACAACATGAGACCATCTTTTGAGCTTATGGTCAGCCTCAAATGCATCATAAATGTATCTCTTGATATCCCCATTGATGAGGTCTGCAGAAAGAACTATCTCCATGTGAATACATTGCTGCACAGATGCAACTATTTTCTGTTCCCTCCTGCTGCTTATTAAAAGACAACAATGACCATACATCTGGATTAGGACTTTCCACAATTCATCATATTCTTTGCATTCATCAAGGGCATCAATGATAATGTAGGCCTTTTCAAAGCCTTGGATAAGGTTCAGAAGAACATCCAATAGTTCCACAGTTGTAGGAGTGCAGTGCTTGTCATTTTTGTGATAAACCTCCTCCAATACTTTGTGATTTTTGGATCTTGGAGTTAGTGACATAACCAAAGCAGCAAGAAAGCTTCTGACTGTCTGCTTTGCATAATCATTGACATTAAAGTAGAAATAGGCCAAGCCCACCCCAGATGTTTTGTCATAAACTTTTTTGATGTCTTTTATGATAGTGGAGCTTTGTTATTGTAAGCAACTGTTAACAGGTCAAAACCATGAAATACCAGATGATTGTCTTCCCACAACCAGCTATGGAATATCATTAAAAGGAAAGGCCAGCAGATTCAGTGTTACTTACAAATCCCATTAATCCATAGGAACTGGTTGAGGCCTTCTTTCCATCTTACAAATCTGTCATCCTTGAGAATCCAAAGTCCAGTGTCCTTGTGGTGCTTCTGCCTAGCATTGTCATGATTGACAGAAGGGTCAGGAGGTGATAACCATTTCTTGTATTTTACTGATATGGATTTTAGAGTTGATCTAGTAAGATATGTGCACACTGACCTTAATCATATGAAATCAACAAGATAGGCCAAACAAGCAACATGAATAGAACATACCAATATCATCCTCAGAAACAACTAACATATAATTTGTTAGTACAGAAATGAGATTGGATGTCTAACACACTCTTTACTTCAATCTAATGGGGTGTACTAATGTCAGGAAAAGTAGATTGATATAATTAGTACACACTTGTTGATTGACTGAAGTGAGATATTTCAAGTTGTAAACAAATCCTTCACAATGGATGCTACTTGCCAATAGTTTCATTCTGATCATGATTTTGTGAATTAATACAGATAGATAGATAATGGTACATACATAGACATAGTCATGTCCAATGGAAAAGAATTTCCCACCGAGGGTGATGATATGACGTGCGGCAGCAAACATGCTCAGTGATGGTGGTGGTGGTAAAGCAAGTAAGTTGTGTTACATGTTACATGTCACAAACAAGTGTCACGTCGTGACAGCGTAACGCGCAAACACTCTTTTTATTTTTATTTATTTTTACGAATAGAAATATACATTCAAACGTAGAGTATTGAAACTAGGATACAACCGAACAATTGTATGTCAGATAAACTATGCAAAAGCATAAAAACAGAACAACAATGAAAACAATTGAAAACGATACGAAACTACTCAACGAAAGCAAGCAACAGGCAATTATAAAACATTGAAGTCGATATCTTCAAAAGATCCCACTGACAGGTTGTCTTTCAAACAATTTGCGATAGCCACGTAATTGCTTCGTTTTCGGGCTAACGAAGAGATTGAGAAAAAGGAATGAGTATAGTACACGCACCTGCACATGATATGTTCCCGCAAGAACCAAGGTTTAGATGAGCAAAAGTGACACCTGAGATTACTTTCCGGAAAGAATCTTGACCTGAAATCCGCCGACGGCATATGTCCTGTAACAATCCTAACAAAGCGCGTAAAATGTGTGATTTTGTTGTCACACGCTTTTGGTCAACACATCGCCATTCGATTCTCTTCCTACTTGCGACTCTGGTTTGAAGGTCATGCCGATCGCCGCCTCACTATTTCGTGGTGTCCTAGCCACATGGATATTCCGGAAAACGATGCGGCCGACTCGCTTGTCTCGCAATATAATGGCCCGGACATTCAACCTTTCTTGACCCGGCTGAAGGCTGTTACTGAATTCCGCCGCACCGCTACCGCCCACTGGCGCGTCGCTTGGCTCTCCCACAAATACCGCGGCCGTAACCTCCTCCCCTTCCGCGCCTCTCGACGAGCCGCCATTCCGTGCTTGGGCACTGGTCGCAAAAAATTCCTCACTGCATGCGGAGATGCTCCCGGCCTCTTCTCCCGCTTCGTCCTTGCCACTGGCCACATGCCCTCGGCCGACTTTCGTCAACGCTTCTTCCCGGACTCTGCCTACGGTGTCTCCATGGTCCCCCCCTGACACGCAAACATATTATGTGTAAGTGCACTAGGTATACGAGTCTTTTTCCTTCTTTTTTCTCTTTTTCGCGTCGTCGAAATAATCACATAGGGCTTGCGGCCTTTCTCAAGGCCAACCCCTCTGCCGCGACGTTTGGTGACATTGACCCTCCGGTCCTGCCACCTGTCACACTATTGCAGCAAGCCGCGTTCCACCGCCTCTTCGATGACTAGGGTACCTCTTTTTTAGTTAGTTATCCCCTTCTGCCTGATGGTCCACTCCGGGCCGTATACATCCGGGCTGCATAGCGCCGTTGTCCTTTTCCTATAGCCTAGTCCTTAGTTACTGCGCTTGTTTACTACCACACACACAATCACATATCTATACAAAAAAAAAAAAAAAAAGAACGTGGGTGCTTAGTAATGCTCTTGCGGTAAATAAAACTGTATTATGGCACATGCATATATGCTTGTCGAATTCCAAGTAAGCACATTTATACACGTGCAATGTCCATTAGGTCGGAAATCAAGCAGACCTTTGAGTGTTTCTGCCCTTGTCGTGTCGAAGCATTCACGCGGGCGTTCTTTGGACTTTGATATTGTAGGATCCCGAGTACATAGGAGGTGGGTGCTAGTTATCCCGGTTCGGAACGTTGATGGCAGCTTTGCAACCCCTTGTGAACGAGACTCTGACGTGGCGTAAGACTTGATGCAATGATGGCTGCAATGAGCTCAGAGATGCACAGAACGCAGATGGTTCGAAGGAATGCATGCCTTTGACTTAATTGTTAATCGTGACGATATCATTGAATTGATAGAACGAGCGACGAGCCTATGAAGGCAACGTGATTGCAGTACAGACAGATAATGGCAGAGATACGACCCGCGACAAATCATTGTAGTCTTTACGTGTTTCCAGGACCGCTGCTGCAGATTCTTTGGTAGCCCCCGTCCTACTACTGCCATTTGGGTCTACAACCACTGTCCACGCAGTGACGTTCCAACGCTCGAGCAGGGAGCGAGAACCGTTTCCTTCTCTTCACGGCCGATTCAACCGGCTTCGGAGACGAGTGCTCTTGCAGTGCTTCATCACGAGCGACACTCGTATCGCGCGATGGAGGGTGTGCTTGTTCCTGACCCTGGGCCACCATTCTCGTTCCCATCGACATTGGCACCCTCACCAAACCCTTCAAATACCCACAACGTACTCAGCGGCCGTGTCCAGTTGGCATTCCTCACCAACAACCTCAACCTCACTCATCCTCCCCTCCCATTCCCATCTCCAAACGGGCGACTTGCATCCAGACGGCCTCTCAAACTCCATACCCAGGGCGTCAAATGCGACGATGATTCAGAACTGCCTGGTAGAACGGAAAACGAGGGCATGGAAAGCCAGGCGGAGAAATTTGAAAGGGATGTTGTGGTATTCCAACTGTATGCATTGGTGTTACAAACCCGAGTTGGTTTACTCGCGCTGCCTTCCTTACTATCCTCTGTATTGGTATCGGGATGTAGAATGTCTGTAGATAATCATCATTAACACCTGAGAGAACAAAATAAAAGAGAAACCATTGCTCACATTTTCAGAGCATCCTGCGCGCACAGTACATCGTCCACAGAGCCTATCTTTGTCTTTTCCAGTCAAATCCCTGTACGCAGCGCACTCTTTCGTCCTCTCATGCGATATCCAGATAGCGGGTAAAAAGTGTTCTACCTTGCTTCTTCTAGTTCCAGTTCTTCCGTCGATGCTCTCCTTTGAGCATTCGCGTTAACGGCGACACCGCCGCCGATGCAGTTGGGAGGAACGGCAACACTTGCAGCGACAGTTCCTGACACGATTTGCTGATGCAGACGAAGCCAGAGTCGAAATCGGATTAGCAATGTTCAGCGAGACTAGCCATTGCGCCTTGGCCTGTCGAATCGTGTTAACCCAGTCATCTGTACCATATTCAGTCGCTGTAAGCATGGTTTCAGCATTGATAGGTCCACTTTGACAAATGTTAGGAACCTCACCTGCATGGAGGGCAAAACTCCCCTCAGTCCTCAAGACCTCAAACCGTCTCTGCTCGACTCGGAGGAGACGACCACCTCAAGATCAACCAGGTCCAATTGGCCATTTATACACCCATCACTCCTCCGTAACCCCCTCGCTCCCGGACGCAGACGTCACAGGAATACCAGGCACGGAATGTCTCTTTGGCGCGGGGAAGATGGCGTTGACCTCGAACCATCTCCATCGTGCATTATTACTCCTCCAGGGAGAAGACAATGGCAGATGGCCCTTCTGTTCCTTGTCCCATTCAAAACCCTAGAATCCGCTACTGCATCTGAAATGGACTCTGAACCTGAACCTCGAGCTGATCCTTCCCCGCTCCCATCCCCATTAGCCCAACGTCTCCTCGCCCGTGGTCCCCCTTTTTCGCCAGCCAGACGATGCAGTCTGAAAACAAGAGAAATTCTCTCTCCCTTGGCGGTTTTCTCCGCTCGATTTGGTGCAATGGACCACGCTTAAGAAGAATTCGCCCGGGAAGACCAAATTGGAAGGGAGGTGAGGCCAGTGAGATTTGAAGTAGATCGTTGGAGGGAGATGAGGGAGACCGTTTGGACATGAGCTTGGAGGGAGGAAGACGTGATGACTGACCAACCATCGTCGCTAGTTGAATAACGCAACCGCGTACACGAATTGAGCTGAATTCGAGCCCTAGTGCAGCAAACTCTGACACCAATGCATACAGTTGGGTCTCCACGCCCCCGTTTTCTGTTCTGACATGTATTGGCGGATGTGCGTTTGATGGCTCGAATGGGTACGTTGCGCTACATGCTTGAGCCAGTTTTTATTCTCATGCTGGTTAGAGATGTCCATCGATCATACGTCTTCGGAATCCCTGCTTGTCGTTGCATGCATCATTAAAAGGCTCTCAAAGTTCCAGCATGTCCCACGTGAAATGCTCTTTGATCTCTATTCGAAAATCAAGCTACATTACAACCCCAGCTTCGGAAACGTGAACGTTCTTTCAAAACACATGGCGTATATGCTTCTCGAGCCATGCAGGACGTTCCAACAATTTTTAAGAAATTGGTCTGAATTAGTAACTGTGGGCTAGGTACTGGTCGTATGAGGAGGGCAACGGTGAGAACTGGCGTTCTTAGCTCTGTCGCATCATGAAGTAGCTCGCAGCAGTCGCATTGGCTATCTGTCGCCGATGCTAGTTCCATCCAGGCCGAAAAGCATGAATCAATGCGTGTTCAACGCCTTACGGCATCGGCGTCTATCAGCCGAATGTCGATTGGGTTCGGGTCAAGGCTAACGGGATCCAGTTTACATCCATCAAAGCCACTGAAGGAAGTTGTGCACATAAAGCCCCTCATTCATCGTTGGCAGATGCTCATGGACGATTTCAGCATACAAGAACCCTCCCTTTAATCTCCAGTACACTGGTGCTACTCGAGTGACCTATTTATTAAATAACGCCAGTTTACATTTTCATGTATCCTGCAATCATTTGCGGAAGTGGCTTACAGGCGGTTGCAGCGGTAATAGTAAGCTGCTCTTTGACCCATCTGTGGCTGATCGTATCTAGCGATTAAGGTTCGGTGAAGGCTATGACACAGAGTCTTATGAGCGTGCCTTACTTTGTTGTAGATAGTGTAGCCATGAATTTAATAGCAGAGATAGTACAACCCACTTCAAATCATTGTATTCATTATTTTCAAGACCAATCTGACAAATTTTATCCTGCCCTCGACTTTGAATCCTTCAATAACTCACTCAGATCTTCTCTCCAGCTCCAACTTGCCTCCTCTTGGCACCTTCGTTATTTTCACTGGTGTCGAGAGCAACAGAAAGGCGCGAACTCTGAAAAGGTCCTCCAGAAACCAAGGAGAACCTGCTTGATCTTTCTCCTTTCTCCCCGTTTGCAGGACCACTACTGCTTGACGCAGCTGCAGATGCTTCAGTACCTCCTGTCCTACTACCGCCACTTGAATCTGCAACCGCTGTCCGCACAGCTGCAACGCGAGAGCAGGGAGTGAAAACCGTTCCCCCCCCCACAGTCGATTCGACCGGCTTCGGCTGTTGCATCTTTTCGGGTCCTCCTTCATTACGCATTCTCGTTCCCATTGACATCGGCACCCTGCAACTTACTCAGTGTCCGTGTCTAGTTGGAATTATTCACCAACGGCGTTCGCCCAGCTTGGATCCGGACAGCGTCTCAAACTCCATACCCATGAGCACCGTAGGCGTCGAGGGCGTCAAAGATTCAGGAATACCTGGCAGAACGGAAAACGAAGGCGTGGAAACCCAGGCGGAGAAATTTGACAGGGACGGTATGGTATCCCAGCCGTATGCATTGGTGTCAGAGTCTGGGGCATTAGGGCTCGAATTCGAGCCGGAATCGTAACGTTCCCTTCCTTCGAGTTCCGTTTCCGAGTCTAGAACGGGGAATACCATCCCGTAGCACATGTTGCAAGCCCGAGCTGGTTTACCTGCGCTGCCTTCCCTACTATCCCCTGTACTGGTACCGGTGATGTAGAATGTCTGTAGATAATCGTCATTAACATCTGAGAGAACAAAATAAATGAGAAACCATTGCTCACCCACGCGCACACATGTCTTCATCTACTCCAGCCAAATGATTATTCGCAGTGCATACACTCTTTCGTTCTCATCTGATATCCAGATAGCGGGTAGTGTTCTACTTTGCTTGTTCTAGCTCCAATTCTGCTGTCGATGCTCTCAACCCGCTTTCTTCGAGCACTCGCATTTCCCCCGTCATCGGCGACATCGCCCTAAGCCGACGCAGATGGGGGAAACGGCAACGCCCACAGCGACTTCCTGACATGTTTCGTCGATGCAGATGAAGTCAGCGTCGAATTCGGATGGGTGACGTTGGGGATACTAGCCATTGCGCCTTGGCCTGTCGAATTATGCTGACCCAGTCGTCTTTATCACCTTCAGTCGCTGCAAGCGTCCTAAGCGCAGATTCAGCATTAAATGTTAGGTCCCTCACCTGCATAGAGGACAAAACTGATGCTTGACGCACCACTCGGAGACGACTATTTCGAGATCAACCGGGTCCTGACTTGACTGATCAACTATCGTCGTTAGTTGATAACACAAGGGTATACACAAATTGGGCTTACTTTTTGACACCAGATCAAGGACGCATCCGAGCTTTTCGTATTCTCCTTCACCGTCCTCTCGTTCCGCCTCCACATTCATCAACAAGCTCCGTACAACCTCTCAAGTCCTTCGACAAACGAGCATCTCTGCACAATTGTCCACGTCCAATCGCGGAGCTTGAGTTTGCCGCATCAGGGTTGATTTTTTGTTTGGTAAGGTATTTTGCGTAAGGGGTGTAGAGCAATAAGTAGGAGAAGTGAGAAAGTAGTATTGAGGATAGTGGTGGAGGCGGCACTTGTGTGTATCTGAAGTAAGCATGGGCAAACGATGTTGAGTCAAGCTTTCAATGAAGTTGGAGAATAAGTTCTGTCCAACAGAGTCTCGGGGTGTATCGTATCGAGTGACACGATAAGGAGGGGTGAAAGTTCTGAGAAAGCTCCGGGTGATGAATATGGAAAATGATGCTGGATTCGACTGATTGTGTTGATATGCAGAAGGGAGGAGACAGAACTGGGACGGGGCTGCTGCCGCGGCGTCGGCTAGGAGGGACAGGTAGGGAAGATGCAAAAGACGGAGAGGATGACACGCCAACGCCGCATGTCGCAGCTAATTCACTCCTCCTCCAGGCTGCCGGAAAAACCATTAGTCACCGTTGAACCTCGTAAAGCTTTCCGTTATCTGACAACAGTGAATATCAGCCTCCAAAGAAACTACAGGTCGAGCATATTTACCCATGACGAAAGCCCGAGCTGGATTACTCGCGCTGCCTTCCTTGCTATCCTCCGTATTGGTATCGGTGATGTAGAATGTCTGTAGATAGCCATCATTAACAATCGAGAATAAAATAAAAGAGAAACCGTTGCTCACCCTTTCAGAACACCCAGCGCACACACATCGTCCACAAAGCCTACAATGGTGTCTTCGCCTTTTCCAGCCAAATTCCTGTCCGCAGCGCGGTCTTTCGTTCTCTCATCCGGTATCCAGATACCGAGTAAAAAGTGTTCTACCTTGCTTCTTCTAGTTCTAGTTCTTCCGTCGATGTTCTCAACCCGCTTTCTTCGAGCACTCGCGTTAACGGCAACACCGCCACCGACGCAGATGGGGAGAACGGCAACGCCTGCAGCAACTTCCTGACATCCAGACGAAGTCAGAGTCGAATTCGGATTAGCGATGTTCAGCGAGGCTAGCCATTGCATCTTAGCCTGTCAAATCGTGCTAACCCAGTCGTCTCTATCATCTTCAGTCGCTGCAGTATGCGTGGTTTCAGCATTGATAGGCCCAACTTTGACAAATGTTAGGACCCTCACCTGCATGGAGGGCAAAACTACCCTCAGTCCTCAAGACCTCAAACGGTCCCTGCTCGATTCGGAGGAGACGACCAGCTCATGATCAACCAGGCCCTTTATACACCCATCGCTCCCAGACGCAGACATCACAGGAATACCAGGCATGGAATGTCTCTGTGGCTTTGGCTTCGCCCCGGTCGGTCATTGACTTGAGATGAATCTTGCTCTGCGCAGGGAAGACGGCGTTGACCTCGAACCGTCTCCACCATTGTTATCCCATACAAAGCCCTAGAATCCGCTGCTACATCCGAAATGAACTCTGAACCTCGAGCTGATCCTTCCTTGCTCCCATCCCCATTCACCCAAGGTCTCCTCACCCGTGGTCCCCCCTTTACGCCAGCCAGATGATGCAGTCTGAAAACAAGAGAAATTCTCTCACCCTTGGCGGTTCCCTCCGCTCGATTTGGTGCAATGGACTACGCTTAAGAAGAATTCGCCGGAAAGACCAAATTGGAAGGGAGTTGAGAGGGGGAGGTTTGAAGTAGACCGTCGGAGGGAGATGAGGGAGAGCATTTGGGCACGAGTTTGGAGGGAGGTATTGGGGGATCAACCGTCGGCGTCGGCGTGCGGGAATGGACATGGGCATTGCTGGCAGGTACGACGAGCGCGTGGCCTTGACTACAACACCTCATGATCAGTCGCATAAATGCATCAACCTCTTCCACTGCCTGTCCCATGTTGATGCGCTTTCTGCAGGATCCCAGGAGTCCAATTAGTGACCTGTACTCGGGATACTTGCGCGTTCCTGAAATACGAAGGAGATGACTGCCACGGCGTGGAAGAGGATAGGAAATCCCGTCGTGGGCTTGAACATGTCCATATCTTGCAGACTGTGCGTCACTGCAGGATCACTGCAGGCTTGAAGTTCAGATGCGTAGTGAGACCTAAGATTTCGCACTAAATTGACCACACTGCGTGAGACGCCTCGTCAGCCCAGGTCCACTTTGCTGCGAATGAAGACGTACGTCAAACCTCGACCACGCTGCACATCATATATCTCGCGTTCCATCATCCTCTGCAGATAGCTACTGTCGAATGCTATAGCGGCAGCAAGCAGAGACCATGCCGGTCACGTATGTGACGTTACACTAAGACAGTCTCTCTCTGAATAGATATATTTGGTCGAGCCGACCTGCGCTACATATGTAGCGTACCCTGTACAAACGGGAAGGATAGGGTAAACGTAACTACCCGGTACGAGAAAAGGCGAAGCCAGCGGGTAGCCGGAGTGCTTATATGTAAAATGGCAGGTTCTATCCCTGCGCTCATGATGCGGACGACTAGTGTGGGACCTTAAGAGGTTCCCGCGGGATCGGGCAAGCGACGAGTTTGGCGTGCATTGGCACGCTGGCGAGATCTAACGAGTCGGTGGGAGCGGACACGATCTAGCCGCTGGGCTTCCAAGGCAGCCAGCGGTTTGGGGGTGAAGTGGGCCTTGTAGAATGGGCAGGATCGGGAAATGGCAGGGTGATTGCCATCGCAGTTGAGGCACTTCAGTACTAGAGGGGATTCACTTTCAGCAGCAGCCGCGTCGTGTGCTGCTGAAGGGTGGTTACTGGCGCAGAAGGCGCACCATGGAACTTGGGAGACACACTGGTGAGAGGTGTGTCCCCATCGAAGGCAGACTCTGCATTGTGGAGTGGGTTTGTCCATTGTCCACGGTTGCGCACGACGTGGGGTCCCAATGAAGGATACATCGGTTTGTAGGAGTCGCCGGGCTCTGGAACCCGAGCGGTCATTGAAGATTTCGCATTTGATGGTGCCCGAGAGAGGGACGATGCATCCTGTCTTCTTTGGAAAGACGAAAGTTGGGGGTTTGTAAAAGACCACATCAGCCCATTTAGGGTGGGCAGTGATGCAGGCGAGGGCATCCACATTGGTAAAGCCAGTCCCATCTGGGCGGGAGGTAGGGACGTGGAGGAATTTGATTGACAAGGTCGTGGGGCGTCCCAGTCGAGAGACTTCCCCGGAAGTGGCTGTGCGCAGGGCAACGGTCAAATGGTCGACATCTGATGTAGAAGGGGGGTTTTTGAGAATAACTTCGAAGTCGCCACGGAGAGTCCAGGAAGCAGAGACCATTCGGTTGGTCTCGAGGGAGGTAGCAGCCAGCACTGTAGGGGCTGGTGGTCATATGGCAGTGTTGTCTCCTGCGGGACATAGCACAACCTTATTGGATTTCACGCCTTGACTCAGGCAGGACTTCACGCATTTTGTAGTGGTAGAAATCGTGGGTTTGGAGTGAAGAGGGATTACAGGTGGAGCTGTTTGGGGAACAGCGGTTGGGCGTGCAGCAATGGATGCGTAGGATTTGCCTGGGTATCTGGTACTACCCGGCTGGGGGGGCATGTGTGTAACACATTGAGGTTTGCCTGCACCAACTGGGGTGGCAGGGTGGAAACGTGGCAAAGACGGGGAGCTGATTTGAGAAGGGGTGACTGGGGGGGGGGACCGTGAGACCACCTGGAGTCCTCAGAGTAGCAGTGGCAGGGGGGACAAAGTCCCCCATAGTCATCTGCAGTAACGGTGTGGATGGGGCTAAAACCACACTGGGCACCCCTTGAGCTGTGGGGGGAGCTGTCATAGAAGTGGGTGTATGGCCAAGTGTGTGTTGCAGTAATGTAAGCAATGTGTCCAGTTGAAACAGTCCCAAAGCAGGGATGGATTCAAACCTTTGAAGGGCTTGTTGAGTGTGGTCCAGAGCCATGTAGCAATAGTTCAATAGTTCATCAGGATCCGTGTACAGGTCGTGAAACGCAGAGGCAGCTCCCTCACTGGCATGTCTCTGCTGAAGAGCCCTGTCATAGGGGTCTTCCAGGTTAGGCAAAGGGTCGGTATAAGCATCATCGAGCTCTGAAGAAGAATCATCTTCTGCATCCTGAATCATCTGGGGGGGAGGAGGAGCCACAGAGGGCAAGGCAGAGCCTTGTCCTCAACCATGACCGCACTTTGACGGGGCCATGGCAGCAAAACCTAAATGGGAAGGTGGGGGTTCATTGCAGCTGGTATCTTCTGCTAGGTGATACAACCTATCTAGTCGACATCAGAAGACAACGCTACTGTCACGACTTAGTGCACCAGTTGAGACTAACAACAAGAATACGACTGAAGAGCCGAATTACGAGCAGAACGAAAATTCAGACCACAATGAGGACTGACAAAATGAGACAATGATGTCTCAGCCTACACGCACTCAGCACAGGCAAGAGCACTCATCCACTCAACATTGCCAAGAAGGTGGCCATTGGACAAACAAATGCATGAAACGAAATGAGAAATGTTCACAAACCTTTATGAAAGGTCAGGGGAGTCAGAGTACCAATCAAGTACAGGACAAAGAAGTCACAGATGTCACCAACACTGTGAATACAATACAGTGACAGAGTGTAAATACGATCTCCATGAATACAATTACCAAATTTGACTACTACTCCTGGTTGGCTGATTGCGCAACTACGTCACACATTGCAAGAGATAGAGATATCTTCTCTATTTATCAGTCGAAAAATATCACAGTACGAGGAGTAGGCAACACACACATCAAAGCCATCAGTAATGGAACAGTCATACTATATTCCAAAATCAATGGAGAAACATACAAGATTACATTACATGACATTCTACACATCCCTACAACCACCGACAACCTTCTATCAGTCAGCCATTTCACAAATAAAGGCGGAAAATTTGTAGCTGAGAGAGACAGAGCTCTCTTCTTTTCACATACAGGTTTACTCATAGCTACGGCAAACATGAAAAATGCATTATACTATCTCAATGTGATGACAGGGAAGGATCAGACTCTGGCATCAAAGGAATCATATCCTTCCTGGACTGACTGGCATAAACGCTTCGGACATATAGCTATATCAGGGTTAGAGACCCTATACAAGAAGAAACTTGTCGACAGATTCAATGTTGATTCAAACTCAGAGAAATCAGAATGTGAGACATGTATTCGTGCAAAACAAAAACATGCCCCATTTCTGACTCATGTTGAAAAATCAACCACATATCCTGGAGAACTCACCCATACAGACCTATGGGGACCAGCACATTTTTACACCCTTAATGGGGAACACTATTTTATGACACTCATTGACGATTACTCTTGCCATACCACACTCGTCTTGCTGAAGCAGAAATCCAATGTGGCATCAAAATTAAAGGAATATTTATCCTTCATTGAACGACAATTGGGAAACAAGCCCAAACACATTCGAGCCGATAATGGCAAGGAGTACGTCAACTCCAATTTGACATCCTGGTGTGCGAGCCAAGGCTTAGTCCTTGAGCTAACAGCCCCATATTTGCCACAGCAAAATGGCATGGCAGAAAGATATAATGGCACAGTGGCCAACATGATATGAGCCATGTTAATAGCTCATCAACTGCCTAAAAACCTATGGGGGGCAGCAGCATGACACGCAACATATTTATGCAACTGAGCGTTTACTCAGTCGATCCAAAATTCCACACCATTCGAAAAATGGTCAGGCATAAAGCCTAATGTCAAACACCTATATGAATTTGGTCAGCCCATATCCATTTTAAATGAATTGTTAACTCATGACAAACTCGATCCTTGAGGAGACATACAAGTCTTCCTTGGCTACGAGGATGGTCCCAAAGGAATCAGATATCTAGATGTTACAACAAAACAGATCAAAGTGTCATGAAATTACCATTTTCTACCATATGACACTAACCTCCCACATTTTGAGGGGGAGACACTTGACAGAGATGAAGAATTATGGGAATTGCAAAATGTGAGAGGAAATGAACCTCTCAAGATCCAACTCCCTAAGCGAACCATGGAACTCATTGAAGAAGGAGATAGTCCTGTCACACAGAAAAAATGACAAGTCAATACATCAGTTTCTGTCAACAATTCAGGAGGTGCTCCCACAGAGCTAATTATGGCAGCTCTTAATGAAAACAACATTAACGATGCTCCAAACACTCTTAATGAAGCGAAACATTCCACCAAGTGGACAGAATGGGAGAAAGCTATCAAAACCGAACTTAATCAGCTACATGAAAAAGGTACATGAGAGCTTGTCGACCTACCACCAGGCCGTCGCACTGTTGGGAGTAAATGGGTCTTCGCAAAAAAGTATCATAAAGACAGAACGCTCAAAAAGTTCAAAGCACGTCTTGTTGCAAAAGGTTATTCCCAAGTCCCCAGAATGGACTTTACCAAAACTTATTCACCTGTTGTTCGTTTGGAAACAATACATCTAATGTTGGCTTTGGCTGTAAATCTTGGCTGGGATATCAGTCAGATGGATGTAAAGGGCGCATACCTAAATGGTACTCTACAAGAAGAGGTGTATATGAATCAACCCAAAGGTTATGAAGATGGGACTGGACATGTATGCTGTCTTATCAAAACCATATACAGCCTTAAACAGGCTGGTTGGGAGTGGAACAAAGAATTGGATCAAGTTATGCATGCAAAAGGGTTTACGTGCATATTTGCTGACATATGCGTTTATATACGAGAAATAAACAGTCACATAGAAATCATCACAGTATGGGTCGATGACTTACTACTGTTCGCGGACACTTTAACAGTCCTCAAGGCTTTAAGAGCCAAAATGAAAACTATGTTTGAAGTCACAGACTTAGGAACCCCCACAAAAATTGTTGGTATCGAAATTGACTACGACCAAGCTAAAGGAAGGCTGAAAATTAATCAGCCACAATATATCAATAAATTATTGAAGCAATATGGCATGCAGGACGCCTATGCCATTGTCATCCCTATAGAACCTGGTATTAATCTCGATGACTCTCCTGCTGAACCGGAAAACTCACCGATTTGAAAAAAGTACCCTTCCCTTATCGGATCATTGATGTATCTTGCAGTGGCAACACAGCCAGACATAGCTTGTGCTGTCTGAACACTTGCCGCTTACAGTTCTTGACCAGGGCAAGTTCACTGGGCCATGGCGAAGCAAATTTTGCGATATCTTAAAGGGACAAAAGATCTAGGAATAATATATCAGTGAGAGCAAGGCTTTGAAGCAGCCAATGCAATTCAAGCTTATTTTGATGCAAGTCATAACACACTTACCAATGCTAAATCAATAAACAGCTACATTGTAAAATGTGCAAACGGTGCCATCACATGGGGATCCTACAGGCAAACCATCACAGCACTCTCGAGCTTAGAAGCTGAACATATCGCATTATCAGAAACCTCTCGTGAAATTGCGTGGCTAAGAAACTTACTAGGAGATTTACACCTAAGGCAACAGCAGCCGACAAAGGTGTACACAGACAACCAGGGTGCGATCGCACTCGTGAAAAACCCTGAATTCCATAAATGAACCAAACACATCAATCATGATTATCAATACATGCGTGACATGGTCAAAACTCACCAAATAGATGTCAAATATATCCCTACAGCCAAAATGACAGCCAACGTAATGACCAAGGGATTGCCAAAAGTTAGACACAAAACCCACGTCCATGGGTTAGGCATGGCCTAGCTTGAGGGGGAGTGTCGAATGCTATAGCAGCAGCAAGCAGAGACCATGCCAGTCACGTATGTGACATTACACTAAGACAGTCTCAGACTGTTGCGACACTATATAGCTCTCATAGATGAGGGGGAATAATATCATCTCAAGGGCAACGTTAGCCCCCTTTACCGGTGTGATACTAAGCTATTCTTTCTATCTCGCGCTCACTCTACCACTCACACTCTCGCACATCTCACAATTGTTTAATAGCTACAAATGGGGGCCTGCTGCCAGTGAAAGCGGCCCTCCCCGCAATCTGAAATGTTACAATGGGACCAAGTTGTTTATAATCTCCAGCCAAGTACGAAGTTGATAGTTTGCCAGAGCCACGAATGGTATTCTTGGCTTGGCCCAAAAGGCCTGGCTTTATATTATTGTGGGCCAAGCCAAAGCTCCCAGTGTTGGCCTGGCTCGGGCCCGACCTGGCTGAGGCCATGGCTTTCAGCAGGTGTGTGGAGACATGGGATGAAGAGGGGTGGAGGGTACAGTGGTATCTGCCGGTTGCAGAGATGCATGGGCGCAAGGAGGCATGTGGGGTTACGCAGGCAGAAATGAGCCAGTCGAGCTCATAATCCTCAGAGCCAACAACCTCAGATGCATAACGCCATCGCAAGAGAGAGTGTGACTCTGGCGAGTCAAGAAAGAACCACTGACACTGGGTGGTGTGACGAAGGACGTGGATGGGCTCACTGATGTTGATGATGCATGAAAAGAGTTCAGTCTCTGGTACTTATTAACATACAGAGGCTAGCTTTTCATAGTTCTTTCTCAAATACATTTCTATGCAAAAAAAAATAAAGAAAAAAAAGTGTTCGGGATCGTTCATCTTCCAGCTGCGGCGAGTGAGGCCTAGTCAGGCTCGGGCGCGATGCCCTTTGCCAACCTCAACCAGGACTTTTTGTGCATCCCTGTTGGTGGTTATGCCATCCTCAGTTGCGATCCAATTGGCCACGTTCTCTCAAACACAGACGGTGCTCATGGCATCATCAAGATGCTCTTCAGCACCTCACTGCTCACCCTCGTTGGCACTCCAGACCTCAGTCCAGCCCTCGGAAGCTCCAGATCGTCAACACAAAGCATAAATCTGTCATATGCAAGCTACTCTTCCCCTCCTCCATTCTTGCGGTCAAGATGAACTGCAAGACCCTCGTCATCAGGCGCTCCTTTAACTCCGACTCCCATCATCCTCCCTGCAGTTTTTGCATCCAGCCTTATCCATCCCATCTGGCTGGTTTTATCGACATTAGCCCTTCACCTCAGGCTGTCCGTTCTTTTGTCTACCAACAGACATTGTTTTCAAGTCCTCCATTAGGACACGTGTTCATCAATTTTATTGATCTGTCATTTCTTGACCATTCATCTGGTCGTTCATTCATTAAGGTCTTCCGGCAGACCTATTTGCTTGGTGTGCTCTTTTGAGCACTTGATCTTGTCATTTTGAGGTGGCGACAATGGTGGTCGTCACAGGGAGGGGGTGTCAACTTGCAGATGCAGGCACAGAAGCTGTTTGGCTATGATAATGAGGTGTCGATATGGGTGATCGACATAGGGTGGGGGTGTCAACTTGTTTTTACAGGCACGGAAGCTGTTTTAATAAAGAAGATTGCTTAGCCAGCAATGAGCACTGGCATCGGTTACAGGTTTAGCCGCAGTTGTGGGGACTGCCTCGTAAAACCCTCAGCCCATTTGGCCTCTCGACACAAAGCCCCAGGATTCGCTTTAGATCCGCCTAAGCCCCGGAAACAACCACACCTGACATGGCCATTCCTGTAGAGAGTAGTATTGTGATATATGGTTCGTAAATAGGGTATCCATTCCCATAGTTAATCCGACAGTCAAGCTGTACAGTAGTGTTCGTAACTGTAGTTACTGGTCTCACAATCATATTTTCTATTCAAAAAAAAAAAAAAAAAAAAAGACCCTTGTCATTGTCCTCAATACGGAGATATACATCTATGATATCTCAAACATGCGTCTTCTACATGTCATAGAGCCCACATCCAATCCAGACAGTTCGTCTCTGATGCTTGCATACTCCCAGCACCGCTGCTGACTCTCCTCTCCAGCCATCTGCACACTCTCTCCTTCCGCAGACAGTGGTGACATCCGCATCTTCTCCACCCACTGCCACACCATCGTCAACATCATCCAGGCTCACAAGATTCCATTTCCTTCCTCTCGATCAATTCCACCAGTACCCTCAGAGAAAGGCACCGTCATCCACGTATGGGGTTTACCAAACACAGAGAAACTCTACCAGTTTAGACAAGGAACCTGCAAAGCCAAGATTTACTCAATCAACTTTAACCCCGTCTTGACCCTCTTGGCCATCAGTTCTGCACATGACACAGTACACATCTTCAAGCTCACATCTCAGAAAGGCTCCAACAGTGTTTCTGCATCCTCCTCCAGTTTGGGTGCAACAAGCCCCCCAGAATCAGTCGACAGCAGGGAAGACTACGAAGGCAGTTACAAGGCAATCGTCGAAAAGGAAAAGAAGAGTGTGTCATCCATCCTCAGGCACAAGTCACTACAGATGACCAAGAGCCTCAGTCACTTGATGGGCGAGTATCTCCCAAATATGCTGACGGAGATGTGGGAGCCTGCCCACGACTTTGCTTATCTTCGATTGCCTACCAGTGGTACATGCACGCTCGTCACACTCAGTCCAACCATGCCCCAAGTCATGGTTATCTCATCAGAAGGTTACTTTTACTTGTACTTGATCGACCTCGAGAATGCCGGTGAGTGTGCTCTCATCAAACAATACATGTACACTACCTGTCTCTCTATCTTTTCTCACACACAAATGCTGACTGAACACTTTTGTTAGCCTCCTTGACTCTGTGGATGAGACGGCAACTGCTACTCATTCACCAGCCATACCCCCAGTAAGTGGATCCCGAGAAATGGTGAAGGCAGTCAAGTCTAGCAAAACTTTGAGTGGAGAGATGCCCCCTCAGGCTTGAGCCCACCAGACATATTTTCTCTGAGAGTTTGTATCCTTGGTACAGTTGTTACATTGTTGGATTTTTTTCATGTGTTTGTCATTTCATGTTACACCCATTGGCTAAGCCTGAATGCTATGTGGCACTCTATTCTGCACTACTATGTACAAATAAGTCTTGTGGTGATCTACAGTACATCATCATCATCATCACTTTCTTACACATTGTGGATAGGCTTGGCTCCTTTGTCAAGGAGCAGCTTGACAATTTTCCTATTGCCACTCTCTGTTGCAGCCTGGAGTGCATTCCTATAAATTCCACCCTGAGCATTGACATCAGCTCCCCTGCCAAGGAGCAGCTTGACAATGTCAACATTGGCCCCAAATGCTGCAGCTTGGAGTGCATTCCCATAATATCCACCCTGAGCATTGACATCAGCTCCCCTGCCAAGGAGCAGCTTGACAATGTCAACATTGGCCCCAAATACTGCAGCCTGGAGTGCATTCCCATAATATCCACCCTGAGCATTGACATCAGCTCCTTTGTCAAGGAGCAGCTTGACAATGTCAGGTTTGGCCTGAACTGCTGCTGCCTGGAGTGCATTCCCATATCTTCCACCCTGAGCATTGACATCAGCTCCTTTGTCAAGGAGCAGCTTGACAATGTCAACATTGGCCCTATGGTATGCTGCTGCCTGGAGTGCATTCCCATAATATCCACCCTGAGCATTGACATCAGCTCCTTTGTCAAGGAGCAGCTTGACAATGTCAAGTTTGGCCTGAACTGCTGCAGCCTGGAGTGCATTCCCATATCTTCCACCCTGAGCATTGACATTAGCTCCTTTGTCAAGGAGCAGCTTCACAATGTCAAAATTACCCTTCTTTACTGCAGCCTGGAGTGCATTCACATATGTTCCACCCTGAGCATTGACATCAGCTCCTTTGTTAAGGAGCAGCTTGACAATGTCAGGTTTGGCCTGAACTGCTGCAGCCTGGAGTGCATTCCCATAAAATCCACCCTGAGCATTGACATCAGCTCCTTTGTCAAGGAGCAGCTTGACAATGCCAACATTGGCCTCATATGCTGCAGCCTGGAGTGTATTCCAATATGTTCCACCCTGAGCATTGACATCAGCTCCTTTGTCAAGGAGCAGCTTCACAATGTCAAAATTACCCTTCTTCACTGCAGCCTGGAGTGCATTCACATATGTTCCACCCTGAGCATTGACATCAGCTCCTTTGTCAAGGAGCAGCTTGACAATGTGAACATTGGCCTTATCTGCTGCAACCTGGAGTGCATTCACATAATATCTATCCTGAGCATTGACATCAGCTCCTTTTTCAAGGAGCAGCTTGACAATGTCAACATTGCTCTTCTTTATTGCAGCCCAGAGTGCCTGAGCATTGACATCAGCCCCTTTGTCAAGGAGCAGCTTGACAATATCAAAATTACCCTTTTCTGCTGCAGCCTGGAGTGCATTCCCATATTCTCCACCCTGAGCATTGACATCAGCTCCTTTGTCAAGGAGCAGCTTGACAATGTCAAGACTGTCCCCAAATGCTGCAGCCTGGAGTGCACTCCCATATCTTCCACCCTGAATATTGGCATCAATATTTGTTAAAAGGTGCTCTGCAACTGTTTTGAGCCCAAGCATTGCAGCATAGTATAGTGGATGGGCTGTATTTTCTCTTTCTAATTTTGTGCAAGGGTATTTATCATCTACATCATATAATCTCACCCAATTCATAAAACAATTCCTGCTTTGGAACATTGAACTTAGCAAGTCTTCTATATCACAGTCTTTGCTGCTCATCTGATAGTGTCCATACCAGTGCTCTGCAGCATACTTAGCTAGCCAGAACTCTATGAATACACCTAAATTCAATGTGTCTTGTTTTAATTGTAAAAGGTATGACAGGCAAAATGATGTCATCAGTGCATGTGCAGAACAAAGGTCTGATATCTTAAGTGTATACTGCCTTATCATTCTTGGTGCTTGTAGAAGATATTCCTTTACTGATGCATGGGCAAGTATTACTGTCTCATCTGCTCCTCTTATCACAAGACTTGAGCAGACTTCTAGCACATCCTCTGGCTCTGACAAGGCCTGCTCAGGATCAAATATGTGCTTGGATTCATCAAATGTTACAATGGACATGAGTTGCTTAAATTTCATTGGTTTCATAGCAAGCACCAGCCAATGAAGAAGCATTTTGGCACTATGTATGTCTTGGTCATCAATTCTTTGAAGAATTTGGTCATATATATCTTCCAGTGTTTTAGGAATACAATGCAAAACATCTGCAACTGCCTTTTGGGTGTGACACTTTCTAAGTTCATCCATCTGGCAGGCAGCCCAACGGAACCTATTGATCATTAGCTACTATCCTGCCAGGTTTGTCATAGCACACACACATTCCATTTGCTCTTTGCAACAGCACCTCTTGTATGTCATTATCCACAACATGAGACCATCTTTTGAGCTTGTGGTCAGCCTCAAATCCATCATAAATGTATCTCTTGATATCCCCATTGATGAGGTCGGCAGAAAGAACTATCTCCATGGGAATACATTGCTGCACAGATGCAACTATTTTCTGTTCCCTTCTGCTGCTTACTATAAGACAACAATGACCATACATCTGGATTAGGACTTTCCACAATTCATCATATTCTTTGCATTCATCAAGGGCATCAATGATAATGTAGGCCTTTTCAAAGCCTTGGATAAGTTTCAGAAGAACATCCAATAGTTCCACAGTCATAGGAGTGCAGTGCTTGTCATTTTTGTGATAAAGCTCTTCCAATACTTTGTGATTTTTGGATCTTGGAGTTAGTGACATAACCAAAGCAGAAAGAAAGCTCTTGACTGTCTGCTTTGCATAATCATTGACATTAAAGTAGAAATAGGCCAAGCCCACACCAGACTGTTTGTCATAAACTTTTTTGATGTCTTGAATGATAATTGAGCTTTGTTATTGTAAGCAACTGTTAACAGGTCAAAACTATGAAATACCAGATGATTGTCTTCCCACAACCAGCTATGGAATATCAATCAAAGTAAAGGCCAGCAGATTCAGTATTACTTACAAATCCCATTAATCCATAGGAACTGGTTGAAACCTTCTTTCCAACTTACAAATCTCTCATCCTTGAGAATCCAAAGTCCACTATCCTTGTGGTGCTTCTGCCTAGCATTGTCATGATTGACAGAAGAGTCAGGAGGTGATAGCCATTTCTTGTATTTTACTGATATGGATTTTATAGTTGATATTGTGGGATACATATGTGCACACTGACCTTAATCATATGGAATTAACAAGATAGGCCAAACAAGCAACATGAATAGAACATACCAATATCATCCTCAGAAACAACTAACATGTAATTTGTTAGTGCAGAATTGGGATTGGAATATCTAACACACTCTTTACTTCAATCTAATGAGATATATGTCAGGAAAGGCAGATATTGATATACTTAGTACACACTTGTTGATTGACTGAAGTGAGATATTTCAAGTTGTGAACAAATCCTTCACAATGGACACTACTTACCAATAGTCTCATTCTGAACTTGATTAACTGAAGTGAGATATTTCAAGTTGTGAACAAATCCTTCACAATGGACACTACTTACCAATAGTCTCATGCTGAACTTGATTGACTGAAGTGAGATATTTCAAGTTGTGAACAAATCCTTCACAATGGACACTACTTACCAATAGTCTCATTCTGAACTTGATTGACTGAAGTGAGATATTTCAAGTTGTAAACAACTCCTCTTCACAATGGACACTACTTGCCAATAGTTTCATTCTGATCATGATTTTGTCAATTAATACAGATAGATAGATAATGGTACATACATAGTCATGTCCAATGGAAAAGAATTTCCCACCGAAAGTGATGAAATGACGTGCAGCAGCAAACATGCTCATCGATGGTCAATGGTGGCAGTGGTAAAGCAAGTAAGTTGTGTTACATGTCACACGTCACAAACAAATGTCACGTCGTGACCACGTGACGCGCAAACACCTCCGTCCAGCATAAATTACCAGGACTGATTGACCTCATACTCAGGGAAGCGTTGTAGAGTGAATAGTATTCACTACTACCACCAGTAAAAATGCTCAACCGGACACAAGAATCCGCATGAATCATACTATTACATGTCATGCCTCAGTTCTAACCATCTTACTTGTCAGGAATGTCACCAATTTCCCTCAAGCTAATAGCCAATTGTATATCTCCCAAGCACGCTGGCCGAGAGGTGGGAATAGGAATACCATGTCGTGGTAATGACTATCTGTTCCGAACAGCCATCACAGTCACCATTGCTCTTGATCTCGAGTGTAAGCCGTGTCGTTCGATTACATGTGATCCGAACATATAGTCATATAGATAACCCGGAGTGTCACGACTTGAGTCTCACTGAAATCATTAGGCGGTTTACCGACTTTTCCAACGCATACTACCCAACACTAAACGGTACGTAGCTCAATATACCAATCCGCCACTTCCTGATGCATTTGTAGTTATTCCAGTTCACCGGTATACTCAATGAGACTCTGACATGGCGCCAGACTTGATGCAGTGATACCTACAATAAACTCAGAGAAGCACCGAACACAGATGATTCGAAGGAATGCATACCTTTGATGACGATGACATTGAGTCGATAGAATGAGCAATGAGTCTATGACATTGAGTCGATAGAATGAGCAATGAGTCTATGAAGGCAACCTAATTGCACTACAGACAGACAATGGCAGAGATATGACCCGCTACAAATCATTGTAATCATTATTGAATTCATTTCGACAGGAAGGCGCGACTCCTCTAGAAACGTGTTTGCAGGTCCACTGCTGCTTGACGCAACTGCAGATCCTTCGGTAGCCCCTTTCCTGCCGCCGCCATTTGGGTTTACGACCACTGTCTGCGCAGTGAGGTTCCAACGCGAGAGCAGGGAGTTATCCTCTTCACGGTCGATTCAACTGGCTTCGGAGACGAGTGCTCTTGTCTTCATCACGAGCGACACTTGTATCAAACGATGGAGGGTGTGTTTGTTCCTGACCCGGAGATCGGCCACCATTCTCGTTCCCATCGATATTGGCACCCTCACCACACCTGCAACGCCGTGTCGAGTTGGCATTCTTCACCAACGACCTGACCCCCCCCCACTCACATCTTCAAACGGGCGTTCGCCCGACTTGGATCCAGACAGCCTCTCAAACTCCATTCCCATCAGTGCCTTAAGCGTCGAGGGCGTCAAAGGCCATAATTATTCAGAACTGCCTGGTGGAACGGAAAACGAGGGCATGGAAAGCCAGGCAGAGAAATTTAACAGGGACGGTATGGTATCCCGGTGTCAGAGTTTGCGGCATTAGGGCTCAAATTTGAGCCGGAATCCTTCCTTCGACTTCCGTTTCCGAGTCTAGAACGGGGAATACCGTCTCGTAGCACACTTTATAAGCCCGAGTTGGTTTACTCGCGCTGCCTTCCTTACTATCCTCTGTATTGGTATCGGTGATGTAGAATGTCTGTAGATAGTCATCGTTAACAATCGAGAACAAAATACAAGAAAAATCATTGCTCACACACATCATCCACAGAGACTACAATGGTGTCTTCGTCTTTTCCAGCCAAA
This sequence comes from Amanita molliuscula, assembly GCA_023014405.1. Classification (NCBI taxonomy): domain Eukaryota; kingdom Fungi; phylum Basidiomycota; class Agaricomycetes; order Agaricales; family Amanitaceae; genus Amanita; species Amanita molliuscula. Next base: position 212,834 of record JAEBUP010000011.1, read on the forward strand.
TGTCTGTCCGCGGTGCACTCTTTCGTTCTCTCACCCGGTATCCAGATAGCGGGTAAAACGTGTTCTACCTTGCTTCTTCTAGTTCCAGTTCTTCCGTCAATGCTCTCAACCCGCCTTCTTCGAGCACTCACGTTAACGGCGACACCGCCACCGACGCAGTTGGGGGAACGGCAATGCCTGCAGCCACAGCTTCTGACACGATTTGTCGATGCAGACGAAGTCAGAGTCGAATTTGGATTAGCGACGTTCAGCGAGACTAGCCATTCCACCTTGGCCTGTCGAATCGTGCTAACCCAGTCATCTGTATCATATTCAATCACTGTAAGCGTGGTTTCAGCATTGATAGGTCCGACTTTGACAAATGTTAGGACACTCACCTGCATGGAGGGCAGAACTGCCCTCAGTCCTCAAGACCCCAAACAGTCCCTGCTCGACTCGGAGGAGGCACCAGGTCCAATCGGCCCTTTATACACCCATCGGCCCTTTATACACCCATCGCTCCTCCGTAGCCCCCTCGCTCCCGGACGCGGAGGTCACAGGAATACCGGGCATGGAATGTCTCTTTGGCTTTGGCTTTGCCCCGGCCGGTCATTGACTTGAGATGACGGGAATCTTGCTGTGCGCGGGGAAGACGGCATTGACCTCGAACCGTCTCCACCATTGTAATCCCATACAAAGCCCTAGAATCCGCTGCTGCGTCCGAAATGGACTCTGAACCTCAAGCTGATCCTTCCCCGCCCCCATCCCCATTCACGCAACGTCTCCTCGCCCGTGGTCCCCCTTTTGGCCAGCCATACGATCCAGTCTGAAAACAAGAGAAATTATCTCTCCCTTGGCGGTTCGCTCCGCTCGATTCGGTCCAATGGACCAACCATCGTCATCGGCGTGCGGGAATGGACATGGGCATTGCTGGAAGAGGCGGTTCGACTGTCTGTAGTACCGCAAGCACGTGGCCTTGACTACAACACCTCATGATCAGTCGCCCAACTTGGATCTGGACAGCATCTCAAACTCCATACCCATGAGCACCGAGGGCGTCGAGGGCGCCAAAGGTGACAACGATTCAGGACTACCTGGCAGAACGGAAAACGAGGGCGTGGAAAGCCAGGGGGAGAAATTTGACAGGGACGGTATGGTATCCCAGCCGTATGGATTGGTGTCACTGGAGTCTGCGGCATTACGGCTCGAATCCGTCACGTTCCCTTCCTTCGAGTTCCGTTTCGGAGTCTAGAACAGGGAACACCATCTCATAGCACACGTTGCAAGCCCGAGCTGGTTTACTTGCACTGCCTTCCCTACTATCCTCTGTATTGGTATCGGTGATGTAGAATGTCTGTAGATAATCGTCATTAACACCTGAGAGAACAAAATAAAAGATAAACCATTGCACCCGAACTTTTAGCCAATAACGGGGAAATCCCTGAATTAACGAAAAACACTGACGTGGATGCCGTTGCAATAGTTGAGGCAGAAATGAGCTTTTCATTTGACGCAAGCAAAGTCGGCATCTGAAACCAAAATCCCTCACAAGGTTCTCAACGGTGAACGACCAGAACCGGTGGCCTATCCTCATCCCCTATTCAGCCCACCGATCGGTCGATGGTGAAATGTCTACGCGCGCCCGGTTGCTGCAGGTGTGTAGAGGTGCGTGCAGAAATTCGGAGGAAGAGAGTATGTGACTCTGAGTTGAGAAAGGACCACTGGGTGGTTGTGAGGAAGGACGCGGTCAGGAAGAAAAGGAGCGCACCTCGCTGATGTTGTCGTAGCCACGTGCGACGATGCGATTGTGCTGGGAGAAGAGGCCGCATGCGTACTAGTGGAGGTGATATCGCGCCGAATTGCCTGGAAGCGCATGTTCGACAGCTTTGACGAGGCGAGGACGGTGAGCAAGTCAGCCATTCCGGATTGCCAACTTCAACCCTGTCGGCACTCGCAGCGGTTACACCATTATCCATTTCAAAGGCCGCGTTCTCTCTTTCCGCATAGAAATGATTGACAAAGGAGTCCTAAGTAAACGAGAAAAAGACGACGGTGCCTTATGGCCCGTGTGTATACGGTACTGGAAAGACCACAGAGCAGGAGGATGTTGTTGGTGTGACGAACGAGACCCTAGTCGAGAAAGAGCTGGTGAAACGCGGCTCGTGGCAGAGGTAGGACACGTGGCATGGCTGGTTCCTGCTACCCAAGTGACCGTCACTTGCTTCCGAGTCTTAAACTTGATGGCGGAGTATGCATTTTCGTCTAAATTATTTACTGACGTGGTTCGCATCTTGTAATACTTTGTATTGCGTGATAAACGTTTTCGATAATATCATGCGCCTTGCCGTTATTCGAACAAGATACTGAGCCAAGCATGCTGACTGTACAGTACCAACTCATAACACATCGACCTTTAACTACGTGAGGTGTAAGACGAACGATATCCACGTCGCTTTCTCTCTCATGACCTTTATCAATTTAAGTCTCGTGCTCGACAAACGACGGACAGGTCAACCCAGTAGGACAGTTAGGCGTCCAAAGAATGATAACAAATCATCATCGTTACAATAACGTTCTAGCCGTCGTCCTAAGTTTATAGGCAGGGCATGAACAAGGATTAGATTGGCGCTTTGAGTGGCTTATATTGGAATAGTCCTAGATACTGTTCACTGGCGCACGTCAGTCTTCCTTCCCTACTGTCACACACATTGCTACGCACCATGCCTTCCACTGTCAACACCGATGCTGGTCAAAGGCGAGGAACAAGAGGACGTCCTTGATCTGGTGTACATGCTTGCATTATCAAGTCAGTTCCCTCAACACCTCTCCTTCGTCTCCCTCCAACGATCTACTCTAAACCTCTGCCAAAGAGACATTCCCATGGCCGGTATTCTGATGACCTTTCGTCCGGGAGAGAGGGGATTACGGAGGAGCGGTGGGTGTATAAAGGCCGATTGGACCTGGTTGAGTATGGTGTCGAGCAGAGACCTTGAGTACTGATGGCAGTTTTGCCCTCTATGCAGGTGAGGGACCTGGCGTTTGTCAAAGTTGGACTTGTCAATGCTGATCTGCGCTTACGATGCTTGCAGCGACTGAAGATGATAGAGATGATACGATTCGACAGGCCAAGGCGCAATGGCTAATGTCACCCTCCCGAATTCGACCCCAACTTCATCTGCATCGATGAAAATGTCAGGACGTTGCCGTTTCCCCCTTCTGCGTCGGCTCAGGGCGATGTTGCCGATGACGGCGAGTGTCCGAAGAAAGCGGGTTGAGAGCATCGGCGAAAGAACTGGAGCTAGAAGAAGCAAGGTGGAATACTAAGTACCCGCTATCTGGACACCGGATGAGAGAATGAAAGAGTGTATGCGCTGCGGATAGGCATTTGGCTGGAGAAAACGAAGATATCATTGTAGGCTCTGTGGACGATATCTGCGCAGGGTGTTCTGAAAAGGTGGGCAATCGCTTCTCTTTTATTTTGTTCTCTAAGGTGTTAACGATGACTATCTACAGACATTCTACATTACCGATACCAATACGGAGGATAGTAGGGAGGGCGGACAAGCAAACCAGCTCGACTTGTAACGTGTGCTACAAGACGGTGTTTCTAGTTCTAGACTCGGAAGCAGAACTCGAAGGAAAGGAAAGTCACGATTCCGGCTCGAATTCGAGCCCTAGTGCAGCAAATTCTAACACCAATGCATACACTCATGCCCTCGTTTTCCGTTCTGCCATGCATTGGCAAATATACATTTGATGGCTCGAATGGGTACGTTGCGCTACATGCTTGAGCAAGTTTTTATTCTCATGCTGGTTAGAGATGTCCATCGATCATACGTCTTTGGAATCCCTGCTTGTCGTTGCATGCGTCATTAAAAAGCTCTCAAATTCCCAGCATGTCCCACGTGAAATGCTCTTTGATCTCTATTCGAAAATCAAACCGCACAATGTTTCCCGGCTGCCAACTCTCATGAATTCGCTCGGGCGCTTCTGGACCTCGTGATACAAGGATAAATCATTACAGCCGAATGTCGATTGGGTTCGGGTCAAGGCTAACGGGATCCAGTTTACATCCATCAAAGCCACTGAAGGAAGTTGTGCGTATAAAGCCCCTCATTCATCATCGGCGCATGCTCATGGACGATTTCGGCATACAAGAACTCTCCCTTTAATTTCCAGTACACTGGTGCTACTCGAGCGACCTATTTATTAGATAACGCCGGTTTGCATTTTTATGTATCCTGCAATCATTTGCGGAAGTGGCTTACAGGGGGTTGCAGCGGTAATAGTAAGCTGCTCTTTGACCCATCTGTGGCTGATCATATCTAGCGATTAAGGTCTGGCGAAGGCTATGACACAGAGTCTTATGAGCGTGCCTTACTTTGTTGTGGATAGTGTAGCCATGAATTTAATAGCAGAGAAAGTACGACCCACTTCAAACCATTGTATTCATTATTTCCAAGACCAATCTGACAAAATTTATCCTGCCCTCGACTTTGAATCCTTCAATAACTCACTCAGCTCTTCTCTCCAGCTCCAACTTGCCTCCTCTTGGCACCTTCGTTATCCTCACTGGTGTCGAGAGCAACGGAAAGGCGCGAACTCTGAAAAGGTCCTCCAGAAACCAAGGAGAACCTGCTTGATCATTCTCCTTTCTCCCCGTTTGCAGGACCACTACTGCTTGACGCAGCTGCAGATGCTTCAGTACCTCCTGTCCTACTACCGCCATTTGAATCTGCAACCACTGTCCGCACAGCTGCAACGTGAGAGCAGGGAGTGAAAACCGTTCCCCCCCCCCACAGTCGATTCGACCGGCTTCGGCTGTTGCATCTTTTCGGGTGCTCCTTCATTACGCATTCTCGTTCCCATCGACATCGCCACCCTGCAACTTACTCAGTGTCCGTGTCTAGTTGGAATTATTCACCAACGGCGTTCGCCCAGCTTGGATCTGGACAGCATCTCAAACTCCATACCCATGAGCACCTCAGGCGTCGAGGGCGTCAAAGGTGACAACGATTCAGGAATACCTGGTAGAACGGAAAACGAGGGCGTGGAAAGCCAGGCGGAGAAATTTGACAGGGACGGTATGGTATCCCAGCCGTATGCATTGGTGTCAGAGTCTGGGGCATTAGCTCGAATTCGAGCCGGAATCGTCACGTTCCCTTCCTTCGAGTTCCGTTTCCGAGTCTAGAACGGGTAACACCATCTCGTAGCACACGTTGCAAGCCCGAGCTGGTTTACTTGGGCTGCCTTCCCTACTATCCTCTGTATTGGTATCGGTGATGTATAATGTCTGTAGATAATTGTCATTAACACCTGAGAGAGCGAAATAAAAGAGAAACCATTGCTCACCCACGTGCACACATGCCTTCGTCTTCTCCAGCCAAACGATTGTCTGTAGCGCATACACTCTTTCGTTCTCATCCGATATCCAGATAGCGGGTACCCAGTGTTCCACTTTGCATCTTCTAGCTCCAGTTCTTCCGTCGATGCTATCAACGCGCTTTCTTCGAGCACTCGCGTTTCCCCCGTCACCGGCGACATCGCGCTGAGCCGACGCAGATGGGGGAAACAGCAACGCCTGCATCGACTTCCTGACATCTTTCGTTGATGCGGATGAAGTCAGGGTCGAATTCGGATGGGTGACATTGAGGGATACGAGCCATCGCGCCTTGGCCTGTCGAATTATGCTGACCCTCGTCTTTATCACCTTCAGTCGCTGCAAACGTTGTAAGCGCAGATTCTGAACCTCGAGCTGATACTCCCCCGCCCCCATCCCCATTCGCCCAATGTCTCCCGTAGTCCCCTTTTTCGCGAGCCAGGCGAGGGAGTCTAAGAACAGGAGAAAATCTCTCTCTCTCTCTCTCTCTCTCTCCCTACACACAAAACGTGAGTGGCGTGGATGAGGTGCAAATTGTTACGTACCCAAGATGTTTCGCTTCATGCAAAGAGCTCAATAATGATTTGAGGGAGTCGTGCCTTAAGGGGGATGGGGATGGTAGATGTCCTGACCTTGGCTGCAAGAAACACGGTCGTTTGACCGCAATTGTCTTGGGTTAGTGTTGGGGGAATGCGAATGTATTTCTCTGCGTCCTGTGTCACACGATGCAGAGACACAAGAACAAGACAAAAAACGCACCTGCGATAGTTGACTCCGTGACAAGAGCCATGTAGCCTGAGATTGTGTCCATCTCTGACACCCTCGGGTGGACAGTAGAAACCTGGTTCTCCAGCATCACAATCACTTTCTGAGGAGATGGAACCATGGCAGCTGATCTGAAGAAGGTGTCAATGACCATCTGAGAAGAGATTTCATTCTGTGGCTGCCGTTAGCTAGAGAACATTGCCAGATGTGCACAAACCTTGTGAGGAAGGATAGATGTTATCGCTTGACCACAATTTGTCAGAGCCGAGATGTCAGACTCTGGCGCCTCTTCGATGACCGAACGGAACCTCCGGAGCTGATTAGTCCCAACCCACTCAGACACCGGGAATGCGGCGGGTTTCAAAGTCCGACTCCGCCCCGCTGACTGCCTGTGGCTCACAGAGACGCATGGTTGAAGTTGGCGATCCGGAATGGCTGACTTGCTCACCGCCCTCGCTGCACGCTCGCCTCGTCAAAGCTGTCGAACATGCTTCCAAGCCATTTGGCGCGATATCACTAGTACGCACGCGGCCTCTTCTCCCAGCACAATCGCATCGTCGCACGTGGCTACGACAACATCGGCGAGGTGCGCTCCTTCCTTTCTTCTTGACCGTGTCCTTCCTCACAACCACCCAGTGGTCCTTTCTCAACTTGGAGTCGCACTCTCTCTTCCTCCGAATTTTTGCACACACCTCTACACACCTGCAGCAACCGGGCGCCTCTCCGCCTCCACACCGTCGTACTTAGGCCTGTGCCACCCCCTCGCCCCCATGCACCTCCACACACCTGCTGCAACTGGCAGCTATTACTGTACCCACCCCTCTTCACCTCACGCCTCCACGCACCTGCCGAAAGCTGCGGCCTGGGCCGGGTCAAGCCTGAGCCAGGCCAACACTAATGGGAGCTCTGGCTTGGCCCACGACAATGTAAAACCGGGCCTTTTGGGTCAAACCAAGTCATATACCATTCACGGCTCTGGCCGACAAAACTACAACTTCGTACTTGCCGGAGATCATAAACAACTCGGTCCCGTTGTAAAATCTCGGATTGTGGGAAGAACCGCTTTCACTGGCAGGCCCTCGTTCGTAGCTATCTGCACAGGATGATGATGTATGATGTGCAGCGTGGTCGAGGTTTGGCGTACGTCTTCATTCGCAGCGAAGTGGACCTGGGCTGATGAAGCGTCAAATTGTTGCAAAACTTTAGGTCTTGCTACGCATCTGAACTTCAAGCCTGCAGTGATTCTCGTTCAAGCCCAATACGGGTTTTCCCATCCTCTTCCGCGGCGTGGCAGTCATCTCCTTCGTATTTCATTCGTAAGCCATTCTCGTAGTTTATAATGTTGATATAATCATCCACGTTAGAATCCTATCGGCGTTATAACGCCTTATTTTACCCATAAACGCACAATTATTTCATGACGAACTTGAGAAATTCAAGTCGGTACTGTTGATGGATATGGATCCTGTTTTTCCTGCATTAATGACGATTCGCATCAGGAGCGTCGAATTATAATTGTGTCGGCAGGCAGAAGTACACCCGAACTTCTTACAATGGACATGAGGTGATCCCTTGATTTTGTCGCCAGTCCTCAGAGACTGAATGGTGAGTGCTCTTATATGCGACAGAGAGATACGTCGTTCATGCGCGATATAGCAACTTGGAATCTCGAAGAACCCATAAATATATCACAATACAATTACAGTGCCGAGTGTCGAGAACAGTAACTCTGTCTCAGAATTTGGAACAATATGATCTATAGCCAGTACCGGTAGCGATAACGAGCACTACCTAGGTAGACCGTACATCACGATGGCGAGTAAATGTATGCCACTATGTTCCAATTTGGCGTAGACTTTTCACGACCGCATTCATCGACCACTGATCGGGTTGTGAGCCGACAGGCAATGAGGATAGGCCATGCGTGAAAAGACCTGCCGCGAAGACCCACCTGTTCTGCTCGTTCACCGTTGAGAACCTTCTGAGGGATTTCCCCGTTATTGGCTAAAAGTTCGGGTACCCTATCAAATTCCATCGTAAATCCTTGCACAGTAAAGGAATGTATTGATCGCTCATGAAAATATTTTGCTAACTCAAGTGCTCATGCCACTGAATCGAAAAATCGAGTAGCATTTGGATTTTTTTATTAAGCATAGTAAATTTATTCGAAACCTATGTAATTACACTACTGTACCAACCATGCCCCAGGGGGGCAGGAAAAATACTTGTACTCGAAAAGAGGGAAGTAGTAATCAAAACATACTAATGGTATGTGCCTGCAAAAGTTCTTTGTAATGTGTCGAACGTCTGGAGATTCTCGGTACATTGTTGATATCCGAGTAGCGTCATGCCAAGCCAGGTAAAACGGGCAAAGTCTTGAATTAGCCGCGTGAGACAGCTGTTTGGTCCCTATGCAGTTGATACAACGCTCCGTGTTGCATGTTGTCTTTCATGTACACTCCATGTAGTGCACACCATGAGAGTTCACTGAATGTGACTGTGCACATTTGAAGCATGAAGGTGCGATTGCTGTACAGTGTTTTGAAGTGTGCCCCCAGCGACCGCATGTTGAACATTGGGGTGTGACATTCTTGATATGCCATCGTCGCCTGCAGTAGAGAGGGGAGGATCGATTCTGCGAGATGCGTTGGTGAAATAACAGGCTCTTCATGTTGCGTTCGAGCCTCGCAGTACGTCTTTGGAGGTGGGAGAGGAGGAGCTGGGGGAGGTGGCGGCGAAGCCATAATGACAGTGCGAGCCGGTGGTGTCGGCATAGAGACTGGTGTGGATGTGCGGAAAGAAAAGGTGACTCTTCATCCAAGAGGTCAATGAAACGAGTGTTGACATCTTCAGCCAGATCGAATGGATGCCCGCAATCCGAGCGGAGACGCGTACAAACTGGGCAAATGCTCAGATGGGGACAGGAGCTGGGTATTTGAGCTGGCCGCATGTGGCACATGAGTAATAGCGTTTGCGATGCCTGTCGATTAAGTGTTTGAAGCGGATGCCTTTGCTCCACTGTGTAACTTCATTGTTATACTGAAATTTCAGTATAGAGGGAAACAGAGTCGGCCCTTGTGAGTCCTGGTCAGAGGAGCTGCCAGCAGGGAACGAGAAATCGCAGGCTTTTGGTTCTACAGATACTTTACATCTTCGGTTGATATTTGTGTTCGTAGTTTCAGTAATACATTTCTATGCTTAAAAAAAAACGACATGGCTGGCGGTGGCAGGCTGTCTGCACGTGTATTGATTTGAATGTCAGTGGACGCAGAAGTGGAAGGCGGAGGCGTAGGTGTTGCCAGAGCACTATACCGTGTACCTGTGCGGATGGAGCGCACTGGTCCAGTCGTCTTTGTAGATTTGACCATGCTGTCAAAGAGTAGTCAGAAAGTGACGAGCAAAATTCAAAATGAGCACCGAAGGGAGTGGAGGTGGAATAGATGTTAGCACGGAGTCCTTCCGTATGCAAATTCTCCAAGCAATGCTCTAAAAAACCCGGATGTCGAAAGCCCAGTGGTATCAGATCAAGAAGGACCGTCAGCGTATAGAATGGCAGTACATTTGGATGATGCAGTTGAGGATCCTGCAGAATGGAAGAGGTTGAATATCGTGTAAGGTACTTCCCTTACCTATCGCTCTGCACCCTCTCCCACCCTAACACAAGTTCCTCCAAACCCTTCTCCGATTGCCTTGCCAAACAAGAAACCAGGTGTCCTTTGGGAGGATGGTGGAGGAGAAGCGCGTTCTTGATCTGGTGTCAAAGTAAGCTCAATTCGTGTACGCGGTTGCGTTATTCAACTAACGACGATGGTTAGCTCATGCCCAAACGCTCTCCCTCATCTCCCTCCAATGATCTACTTCAAACCTCACCTCCCTTCCAATTTGGTCTCTCTGGGTGAATACTTAAGCGTGGTCCATTGCACCAAATCGAGCGGAGAAAACCGCCAAGGTTTCTCTTGTTTTCAGACTGCATCGTCTGGCTGGCGAAAAGGGGGGTCCACGGGCGAGGAGACGTTGCGCGAATGGGGATGGGGGCGGGGAAGGATCAGCTTGAGGTTCAGAGTCCATTTCGGACGCAGCAGCAGATTCTAGGGCTTTGTATGGGATAACAATGGTGGAGACGGTTCGAGGTCAACTCCGTCTTCCCCACGCACAGCAAGATTCCCGTCAATAACCGGCCGGGGCGAAGCCAAAGCCAAAGAGACATTCCATGCCTGGTATTCCTGTGACGTCTGCGTCCGGGAGCGATGGGTGTATAAAGGGCTTGGTTGATCTTGAGGTGGTCGTCTCCTCCGAATCGAGCAGGGACTGTTTGAGGTCTTGAGGACTGAGGGCAGTTTTGCCTCCATGCAGGTGAGAGTCCTAACATTTGTCAAAGTGGACCTATCAATGCTGAAACCATGCTTACAGCGACTGAATATGGTACAGATGACTGGGTTAGCACGATTCGACAGGCCAAGGCGCAATGGCTAGTCTCGCTGAACGTCGCTAATCTGAATTCGACCCCGACTTCGTCTGGATGTCAGGAAGTCGCTGCAGGCGTTGCCGTTCCCCCCATCTGCGTCGGTGGCGGTGTCGCCGTTAACGCGAGTTCTCGAAGAAAGCGGGTTGAGAGCATCGACGGAAGAACTGGAACTAGAAGAAGCAAGGTAGAACACTTTTTACCTGGTATCTGGATACCGCATGAGAGAACGAAAGACTGCGCTGCAGACAGGAATTTGGCTGGAAAAGACGAAGACGCCATTGTAGGTTGTGGACGATGTGTGAGCAATGATTTCGCTTTTATTTTGTTCTCGATTATTAACGATGACTATCTACAGACATTCTACATCACCGATACCGATACAGAGGATAGTAAGGAAGCCAGCGCGAGTAAACCAATTCGGGCTTATAACGTGTGCTACGAGACGGTATTCCCCGTTCTAGACTCGGGAACGGAACTCGAAGGAAGGGATTTCAGCTCAAATTTGAACCCTAATGCCGCAGACTCTGATACCAATGCAAACAGTTGGGATACCACAACATCCCTTTCAAATTTCTCCGCCTGGCTTTCCATGCCCTCGTTTTCCGTTCTATAAGGCAGTTCTAAATAATTATGGCCTTTGACGCCCTCGACGCCGCTTAAGGTGCTGATGGGAATGGAGTTTGAGAGGCTGGCTGGATTCAAGTCGGGTGAATGCCCGTTTGAAGATGTGAATGGGAGGGGTCAGGTCGTTGGCGAAGAATGCCAATTTGACACGGCGTTGCAGGTTTGGTGAGGGTGCCAATGTCGATCCTTAGCGAAATGTTCAGGTCGCTTCAAGGAGGCAGGAAAACATTGGCGCAGTATTTGGAAAACGAAGTCGGTTCGCGGAAAATGGTTTATTCGCCTCTTGGGCAGCCGAAAAAGAGAAGTGCTCCCTTCGCAAGGTGCAAACCGCAGCCGTTTCATAGAAGCGTGTGACAACAAAGTCACACATTTTACGCGCTTTGTTAGGATTGTTACAGGACATATGCCGTCGGCGGATTGCAGGTCAAGATTCTTTCCGGAAAGTAATCTCAAGTGTCACTTTTGCTCATCTAAACCTTGGTTCTTGCGGGAACATATCATGTGCAGGTGCGTGTACTATACTCATTCCTTTTTCTCAATCTCTTTGTTGGCCCGAAAACGAAGCAATTATGTGGCTATCGCAAATTTTTTGAAAGACAACCTGTCAGCGGGATCTTTTGAAGATATCGACTTCAATGTTTTATAATTGCCTGTTGCTTGCTTTCGCACCGTAGTTTCGTATCGTTTTCAATTGTTTTCATTGTTGTTCTGTTTTTATGCTTTTGCATAGTTTATCTGACACAATTGTTCGGTTGTATCCTAGTTTCAATACTCTACGTTTGAATGTATATTTCTATTCGTAAAAATAAATAAAAATAAAAAGAGTGTTTGCGCGTTACGCTGTCACGACGTGACACTTGTTTGTGACATGTAACATGTAACACAACTTACTTGCTTTACCACCACCACCTCGCTGAGCATGTTTGCTGCTGCACGTCATATCATCACTTTCGGTGGGAAATTCTTTTCCATTGAACGTGACTATGTCTATGTATGTACCATTATCTATCTATCTGTATTAATTCACAAAATCATGATCAGAATGAAACTATTGGCAAGTAGCATCCATTGTGAAGGATTTGTTTACAACTTGAAATATCTCACTTCAGTCAATCAACAAGTGTGTACTAATTATATAAATCTACTTTTCCTGACATTAGTATATCCCATTAGATTAAAGTAAAGAGTGTGTTAGACATTCCAATCTCAATTCTGTACTAACAAATTATATGTTAGTTGTTTCTGAGGATGATATTGGTATGTTCTATTCATGTTGCTTGTTTGGCCTATCTTATTGATTTCATATGATTAAGGTCAGTGTACACATATCTTACTAGATCAACTCTAACATCCATATCAGTAAAATACAAGACATGGCTATCACCTCCTGACTCTTCTGTCAATCATGACAATGCTAGGCAGAAGCACCACAAGGACACTGGACTTTGGATTCTCAAGGATGACAGATTTGTAAGATGGAAAGAAGGCCTCAACCAGTTCCTATGGATTAATGGGATTTGTAAGTAACACTGAATCTGCTGGCCTTTCCTTTTAATGATATTCCATAGCTGGTTGTGGGAAGACAATCATCTGGTATTTCATGGTTTTGACCTGTTAACAGTTGCTTACAATAACAAAGCTCCACTATCATACAAGACATCAAAAAAGTTTATGACAAAACATCTGGTGTGGGCTTGGCCTATTTCTACTTTGATGTCAATGATTATGCAAAGCAGACAGTCAGAAGCTTTCTTGCTGCTTTGGTTATGTCACTAACTCCAAGATCCAAAAATCACAAAGTATTGGAGGAGGTTTATCACAAAAATGACAAGCATAACACTCCTACAACTGTGGAACTATTGGATGTTCTTCTGAACCTTATCCAAGGCTTTGAAAAGACCTACATTATCATTGATGCCCTTGATGAATGCAAAGAATATGATGAATTGTGGAAAGTCCTAATCCAGATGTATGGTCATTGTTGCCTTTTAATAAGCAGCAGGACGGAACAGAAAATAGTTGCATCTGTGCAGCAATTTATTCACATGGAGATAGTTCTTTCTGCAGACCTCATCAATGGGGATATCAAGAGATACATTTATGATGCATTTGAGGCTGACCATAAGCTCAAAAGATGGTCTCATGTTGTGGATAATAACATAGAAGAGGTGCTGTTGCAAGGAGCAAATGGAATGTGTGTTCTATGACAAACCTGGCAGGATAGTGACTAATGCTAATGATTAATAGGTTCTGCTGGGCTGCTTGCCAGATGGATGAACTTAGAAAGTGTCACAGCCAAAAAAAAGTTGAGGATGCTTTACATGACATTCCTAAGACAATAGAAGAGATGTATGACCAAATTCTTCAAAGAATTGATGACAAAGACAGACATATTGCCAAAATGCTTCTTCATTGGCTGGTGCTTGCTAGGGAACCAATGAAGTTCAAGCAACTTATGTTCATTGTGACATTTGATGAATCCAAGCAAATTTTTGATCCTAAGCAGGTGTTGATAGCACCAGAGGATGTGCTAGAAGTCTGCTCAAGTCTTGTGATAAGAGGAGCACATGAGACAGTAATACTTGCCCATGCATCAGTAAAGGAATATCTTCTGCAAGCACCAAGGATGATAAGACATTATCCACTCAAAATATCAGACCTTTGTTCTGCACATGCACTAATGACATCATTTTGCCTGTCATACCTTTTACAACTAAAACAAGCCAAATTGAATTTAGGTGTATTCACAGAGTTCTGCCTAGCTCAGTATGCTGCACAGCACTGGCATAGACACTATGAGCTGAGCAGCAAAGACTGTGTTATAGAAGCTTTGCTAAGTTCAATGTTCCAAAGCAGGAATTGTTTTATGAATTGGGTGAGATTATATGATGTAGATGGTTGGGCACAATTAACAAGAGAAAGTACAGCCCATCCACTGTACTATGCTGCAATGCTTGGGCTCAAAACAGTTGCAGAGCACCTTTTAACAAATATTGATGCCAATATTCAGGGTGGAAGATATGGGAGTGCACTCCAGGCTGCAGCAAAGAAGGGTAATTTTGACATTGTAGGGCTGCTTCTTGACAAAGGAGCTGATGTCAATGCTCAAGGTGGATATTATGGGAATGCACTCCAGGCTGCAGCATATGGAAGCAATGTTGACATTGTCAAGCTGCTCCTTGACAAAGGAGCTGATGTCAATGCTCAGGATGGATTTTATGGGAATGCACTCCAAGCTGCAGCATATGGAAGCAATGTTGACATTGTCAAGCTGCTCCTTGACAAAGGAGCTGATATCAATGCTTGGGGTGGATATTATGGGAATGCACTCCAGGCTGCAGTGTTTGGGGACAGTCTTAACATTGTCCAGCTGCTCCTTGACAAAGGAGCTGATATTTATGCTCAGGGTACAACTTATGGGAATGCACTCCAGGCTGCAGCATATACAGCCAATGTTGACATTGTCAAGCTGCTCCTTGACAAAGGAGCTGATATCAATGCGCAGGGTGGATATTATGGGAATACACTCCAGGCTGCAGTGTTTGGGGACAGTCTTAACATTGTCCAGCTGCTCCTTGACAAAGGAGCTGATATTTATGCTCAGGGTGAAACTGATGGGAATGCACTCCAAGCTGCAGCAAAGAAGGGTAATTTTGACATTGTGAAGCTGTTCCTTGACAAAGGAGCTGATGTCAATGCTCAGGGTGGATTTTATGGGAATTCACTCCAGGCTGCAGCATATGGAAGCAATCTTGACATTGTGAAGCTGCTCCTTGACAAAGGAGCTGATGTCAATGCTCAGGGTGGAGAATATGGGGATGCACTCCAAGCTGCAGCATATGAGGCCAATGTTGACATTGTCAAGCTGCTCCTTGACAAAGGAGCTGATGTCAATGCTCAGGGTGGAAAATATGGAGATTCACTCCAGGCTGCAGCAATTAAGGCCAATCGTTACATTGTCAAGCTGCTCCTTGACAAAGGAGCTGATGTCAATGCTCATGGTGGGAAGGCACTCCAGGCTGCAATAAAAGAGAGCAATGTGGAAATGGTCAAGCTGCTCCTTGACAAAGGAGCTGATGTCAATGCTCAGGTGGGATGTTATGGGAATGCACTCCAGGCTGCAACAGAGAGGGGCAATATGAAAATTGTCAAGCTGCTCCTTGACAAAAGAGCAGATGTCAATACTCAGGGTGGATATTATGGGAATGCACTCCAAGCTGCAGCAAAGAAGGGTAATTTAGACATTGTGAAGCTGCTTCTTGACAAAGGAGCTGATGTCAATGCTCAGGGTGGAGAATATGGGAATGCACTCCAGGCTGCAGCAAAGCAGGGTAATTTTGACATTGTAAAGCTGCTCCTTGGCAGGGGAGCTGATGTCAATGCTCAGGGTGGAGAATATGGGAATGCACTCCAGGCTGCAGCAAAGCAGGGTAATTTTGACATTGTAAAGCTGCTCCTTGGCAGGGGAGCTGATGTCAATGCTCAGGGTGGAGAATATGGGAATGCACTCCAGGCTGCAGCAAAGCAGGGTAATTTTGACATTGTCAAGCTGCTCCTTGACAAAGGAGCTGATATCAATGCTCAGGGTGGAGAATATGGGAATGCACTCCATGCTACAGCATATGAGGTCAATGTTGACATTGTCAAGCTGCTCCTTGACATGGGAGCTGATGTCAATATTCAGGGTGGAAGATATGGGAGTGCACTCCAGGCTGCAGCATTTAGGGACAGTCTTAACATTGTCAAGGTGCTCCTTAGCAGGGGAGCTGATGTCAATGCTCAGGGTGGATATTATGGGAATGCACTCCAGGCTGCAGCATATGAGGCCAATGTTGACATTGTCAAGCTGCTCCTTGACAAAGGAGCTGATGTCAATGCTCAGGGTGGAGAATATGGGAATGCACTCCAGGCTGCAGCAAAGCAGGATAATTTTGACATTGTCAAGCTGCTCCTTGACATGGGAGCTGATGTCAATATTCAGGGTGGAAGATATGGGAGTGCACTCCAGGCTGCAGCATTTAGGGACAGTCTTAACATTGTCAAGGTGCTCCTTAGCAGGGAAGCTGATGTCAATGCTCAGGGTGGATATTATGGGAATGCACTCCAGGCTGCAGCATATGAGGCCAATGTCAACATTGTCAAGCTGCTCCTTGACAAAGGAGCTGATGTCAATGCTCAGGGTGGATATTATGGGAATGCACTCCAGGCTGCAACAGAGAGGGGCAATATGAAAATTGTCAAGCTGCTCCTTGACAAAGGAGCTGATGTCAATGCTCAGGGTGGATATTATGGGAATGCACTCCAGGCTGCAGCAAAGAAGGGTAATTTTGATGAAGGAGCTGATATCAAGGCTCAGGTTGGAGAATATGTGAATGGACTCTGGGCTGCAGCAAAGAAGGGTAATTTTGGCAAAAGATCTGATATCAATGCTCAGGTTGGAGAATATGTTAATGCACTCCTGGCTGCAGCATATAAAGCCAATGTTGACATTGTCAAGCTGCTCCTTGACAAAGGAGTTGATGTCAATGCTCAGGGTGGATTTTATGGGAATGCACTCCAGGCTGCAGCATATGGAAGCAATCTTGACATTGTCAAGCTGCTCCTTGACAAAAGAGCTGATGTCAATGCTCAGGGTGGATTTTATGGGAATGCACTCCAGGCTGCAGCATATGAGGCCAAAATTGACATTGTCAAGCTGCTCCTTGACAAAGGAGCTGATGTCAATGCACAGGGTGGAGAATATGGGAATGCACTCCAGGCTGCAACACAGAGGGGCAATTGGACAATTGTCAAGCTGCTCCTTGACAAAGGAGCTGAGGCCATCCACAATGTGGAATAAAGTGGTGATGAAACTGAAGAAAAAAACTGGAGATAATCAAGATATACTGTATATCACCACAAAAATTATGTACACATAGTAGTGCAGAATGAAGTGCCACATGGCATCCAGGCTTAGCCAATGGATGTAACAGGAAATGACAAACACATGAAAAAATCCAACAATGTAACAACTGTACCAATGATATAAACTCTCAGAGAGAAAATATGTCTGGTGGGCTCAAGCCTGAGGGGGCAGCTCTACACTCAAAGTTTTGCTAGACTTTACTACTTTCACCATTTCTCCTGATCTGCTTGCTGGGGGGGTGTGGCTGGCAAATGAGTGGCAGTGGCCATCTCATCCACAGAGTCAAGGAGGCTAACAAAAAGTGTTCAGTTGGAATTTGTGTGTGAGAAAGGATAGAGAGACAGGTAACATATATGTATTGTGTGATGAGAGCACACTCACTGCCATTCTTGAGGTCAATCAAGTACAAGTAACAGTAACCTTCTGATGAGATAAACATGACTTGGGGCATGGTTGGACTGAGTGCAAGAGCATGTGTGTACCACTGGTAGGCAATCTCAGATAAGCAAAGTCACAGGTGGGTTCCCACATCTCTGTCAGTGTATTTGGGAGATACTTGCCCATTGAGCAACTGAGGCTCTTGGTCATCTGTAGCAACTTGCACCTGAAGATGGACAACATACTCTTCTTTTCCTTTTCAATGGTCACCTTGTAGCCACATTTGTAGTCTTCCCAGCTGTCAACTGATTCTGGGGGGCTTGTCACACCTGAACTGGAGGAGGACATAGAAATGTTGTTGGAACCTTTCTGAGATGTGAGCTTGAACATGTGTACTGTGTCATGTGCAGAGCTGATGCCCAGGAGGGTCAAGATGGGGTTAAATTTGATTGAGTAAATCTTGGCTTTATGGGTTCCTTGTCTAAACTGGTAGAGTTTCTCTGCATTTGGTAAACCCCATACTCAGATGACAGTGCCTTTCTCAGAGGTGGTGGTGAGGAGGGTGCCAGTGGAATTGATTGAGAGGAAGGAAATGGAACCTTGTGAGCCTGGATGATGTTGACAATGGTGTGGGAGCAGGTGGAGAAGATGTGGACATTGCCAGATGGGGAGGTGGCAGAAGAGGACAAGGAGGCAGAGGCAGAGGTTGTTGTGAGTGGCATGGAGGAGGGGATGGGGGATAGGTAGGTGAGATAAGAGCTGTCTGCAAAAGGAGAGAGCATGCAGATGGCTGGAGAGGAGAGTCAGCAGTGGTGCTGGAAGTATGCAAGAATCAGAGATGAACTGTATGGATTGGATATGGCTCTATGACATGTAGAAGGTGCATGTTTGAGATATCATGTATATCTCTGTCTCAAGGATGATGACAAGGGTCTTGCAGTTCATCTTGACCACAAGAATGGAGGAGGGGAAGAGTAGCTTGCATATGACAGATTTACACTTTGTGTTGATTGTTATGACCAGAAAATGCACATCACAGTAATGACACTAACATGGATACAGGACTAGAGGGCTGGAAGATTTCTTTTCATTTTATCTATTTTACTGGACTCAGATGAAAGGCTTAAAGCCAACAACAACAATACAATGATATGCAAGAGATATCTACTATGTTAGGACTGCAGCCCTTATTAGGAAGGTGATGAGGTCAGCATCAGTTATGGATGAAGACTGAGTGCTGACAGGAAGGACAGCCCAAGGATGGGCCTAGATCATGATAGGGATCATGGCCTTGAGGGGTGACATGGGAATGGTTGAGGTGCCAACTGTATGGCATGGCCATTATGGTTAGATGGTAGGCCTAGTATGGTCTAATGGGTGGTCAGTGGTTGCTGTGCATTGTCCTCATGGTTGAGGGACTTTAGCTGTGCACAGACCAACCATGTGGGTATATAAGGGCTGTGGTTTAGTGTAGGAGTCTCTTAAGACTCTAGGTAGTTTGTTGTACCTAACAACACTCCTGAGTAATACATTTTGTCTTTGGCTTAACAAGCCACACTTTGAGATCTTTAGGGGTTGTTTGGGCACAGTCCTAACATAACCTAGAGTCTTTTCTACTCTACCCCTCTTTGTGTCTTACTGTTAGGACATGCCTAAACACTACCAAACAACCTTAGAGTGGTGCCAAGTTAAGGCAGAGACAAGAAACTGATTCTATACTCAAGGGGTATAGCTAAACAAGAGTGTTGTAGTGTATAAACCACCTAGAGCCTTAAGGGCTCTAAGCACAAAACTCCTCCCTACTTATACCAAAGATCCTGGTCCATGCACAGCTAAAACCCCTCATCATTAATGGGGCACAGCAACAGACTCCCCCTGCATCTAACCATCTCTGTGTGTGCTCATATGCTGACCTTTGGCTCCACAGTCTCCTTATTGTTTGGCAACCCAACTTGTTGCCATTCTTCCATCAGCCATCCTGCAACCAGGGTATCCATTAATCTCTATCAGGGACCCAACATCCTGGCTCAGCATCTTGCTGATGTAACTTTGTCCCATGCACATAGAGGCTGCCAACATCAGGCCATAGTTTCCTCTTAAAGTAATTCCTGACTCTTCA
Organism: Amanita molliuscula; assembly: GCA_023014405.1. Lineage (NCBI taxonomy): Eukaryota > Fungi > Basidiomycota > Agaricomycetes > Agaricales > Amanitaceae > Amanita > Amanita molliuscula. Next base: position 232,449 of record JAEBUP010000011.1, read on the forward strand.
CAGTTGCCTTGAGTTTAAGGCTTGTCCTGCCTTCTAGTAAATCCAATAAAATAGGGATAAATCCTGTGAGTCCTTCTTCAACCCTTCCTGTGCATAAATAAGTCCAAGCACATAGTCTTCATGCTGTCATTACTGAATACAGTGACTCAAAAAGTGATTCAATATTTGGTGCTTTTTGACTGTTTATAAAATAACTGAGAAATGAAGACAAATAAATGTAAATAGTGAGAGAGAGAGAATAACAGTATCACATTTGGACTACACACCGATAAAAGAATTATGTAATTAGGCTCAGTATCCATGGAGATATAGACAATTTAATTTGATCATTCATTGAATCACTTTTTGAGTGTTAAGAATGTAGAATCCTGTTACAAAAAGGTTTTCTTTTCTTTTCTTTTCTTTTCCTTTTATTAGATAAGCAGCCTTATATGGAAAGGGCATGAGGCTTAGTAGTATATAAGAAGGGCCTTCAGAGCCATAGTACTTAGCCTTAAGATAGTTTGTGTTGCCTACACAATCTACTCTGTGCTCATCTCATCTCTTTCTTGTCTCAAACCTTAGGTTGTGTAAGACAGTGTCTTAACATTGAGTATGTATATGAAATATAGAAACTGGTCATTCTATGGCCTCCCTTGGCTTTTATCACTGCTTCCACTGTTCTAGGCATGCTTTCAATTAAGTTCTGGCATGCCTCTGGCTCTATATTATTCCACACCTCTGTCACACTCTCTCATGTCTGCCAAACTCCTTTTCCTGGTGTTTCATACTTGCCCAGCTGCATCAGAGGTGTTCAATGGGATTCAGGTCTGGAGACTGTGGAGGCCAGTCCAGAAGAGTGATATTGTTCTCTTTTGTCCAGTCTCTGGCTTTTTTGGAGTTGTGCTTTGGGTCATTGTCTTGCTGAAAAATGCATTCTTCTTCAGCAATCCCAGATTCTTCCAAGCTTGGCAGTAAGGGATCATCCAAAATGTCCGTGTACTGGTTGGCATCCATCCTGCCCTCAACCTCTGCAAGCTCCCCACACCATTTCAGCCCATACAGCCCCATACCATGATATTTCCACCCCCAAATGTCACTGTTCCTTGTACCTCCTTTTCAATCAACCCCTCCCCCACCTGTTTCCATACCCACTACTTCCCATCTGACCCAATCCTATTTATTTTGGTCCCATCTGACCAACTTACCCTCTTCCAGTCCTCCCTGTGTTTCACAGCAAAGGCCAACGGCTTCTTTCTGTGCACTGTGATGAGTAGTGGCTTCTTCTCCCTTGTTACAGCTTTGAATGAGTGTTTCTTCAGAATGTTTCTGACTGTCTGGGTGGAGACTGGCTTGGGGATAATGGTGTTAATGTGCCTGGTAACCTGGACAGCATTGGAAGCCTTGCTGGTGATCTGTGTGAGGATGGAATATGTGGCAGTGGCAGAAAGCTTGGAAGGGCAACCAAGCTGAGGGGTTTGTTGAGTGGGAAGGATATTCTAGAGTACTCCAGAGACAGTGGCCTGACTAATACCAGTTTTAGAGGCAATATGGCAAGTGGAGTAACCATGGGAGGCAAGGGAAAGGATGTTTTCCTTGTGGGAAGAAGAAATGGGGCACATATCAGAAGTGGGGAGCCATGAGCATTTAGCACTGCTTAAATAGCATTGGTGCTAAGGTACCATTATTATGATAACCATCCATCATCAGTTTCATGTCATAGCAGCCCATCAATATCAGTTTCTGATGTTTCTGATGCACACTCACAAAAGTGATTCAATGAATCATCAAATTATATTGCCTATATCTCCATGGATACTGTGCCTAATTACATAATTCTTTTATCAGTGTGTAACCCTGATGTGATACCTCCATTCTCTCTCACACTATTTACTATTATTTGCCTTTGTTTTTCAGTTATGCCATAAACAGTCAAAAAGCACCAAACATTGAATCACTTTTTTTGAGTCACTGTATATGGTTTTCAATAGTCACCAAGGGTATTGTAGCCTTCCCAGAGTTATCCTATCAACGGAATTTGTTGACTCCTGTATGGTCCCTGTCATGTGACTCAGGGGCTTCTCTCCAGCTCATAACATGTCCCTCTCCTCAGGACTTCACATCCTGAGAAGTCAATGCAACCATGTCCATGTAGTGTGGGTCCTCTTTCATTTTCTCTAAGAAGTGTCAACACTTCTCTTCCCTCTCCTCAGGGGTAACCACTGTAGTTTTACAATGTTGTGGTTGGTTGCCATCATTTTGGCTTTCCTGTCATTGTGTCTTTCCTTGGGGAATCAAGCATGGCTTCTGGCCACCACACTCCCTAAGATTGTGGGAGAATGCCCCATCAGTGTCATCATTGTCCAGCAGGGTGTAGACTTTTGCATGTTCCCCTTTCCATGTCCTCCACTTGCATTTGAGGTGTTCCAGCCATTCATGTCTGAATTTCCTATCTTCCCATCCATAGAGCTTCTGAGGGGCTCATGTTTCCATCATGTTTGTCCACCTGGTAAAGTCCATTGATCTGAGTTCTTCAAGTCATCAAGGTGCACTGGGATTCTCCTTGTGGAATTTCTTTACTAGTGCAGGTGTGTTGACAGCATTGTCTGCTGGTTCTCAAGTCAATTCCTCCACTGGATAGTTCTTCCACTTAACAAGGTATTCAAGTTTGCCTCTGGCATGTCTGCTAACCTGACTATCAAGGATTTCTTCTACTTCATATTCAGTGTCCTCTCTGGATTCCTCTGTCATCTGCACTTCCTTGTGCAAAGCAGCTTTCTGTTTTTGTTTTGGAAACTCCAGTTCTCAATATGGTTTTAACAAGACCTTGTTGAATACATTGTAAAATTTCCAGGACTTTGGGACCTTGAGGTGATATGCTGAGTTTCTGATTTTAGCAAGGACTTCCAATTTCCCATCCAACTTCTTGGTTGCTTGGATGACTGGTAAGTTATTGATACTGTCGGGCTGTTGTTTGATGTTTGTCATAGCAATTCTTTCTCCCACAATCTTAGGGAGTGTGGTGGCCAGAAGCCATGCTTGATTCCCCAAGGAAAGACACAATGACAGGAAAGCCAAAATGATGGCAACCAACCACAACATTGTAAAACTACAGTGGTTACCCCTGAGGAGAGGGAAGAGAAGTGTTGACACTTCTTAGAGAAAATGAAAGAGGACCCACATGTTAAGAGGTAACCTCAACACAACCTAAGGTTTGAGATGAGAAGAGAAGATAGTAGATTCTGAGAGCACTCAGTAGTTGTGTAGGTGACACAAACTATCTTAAGGCTAAGGACTATGGCTCTGAAGGCCCTACTTATATACCTCTAGCCTCATGTCCCTTTCCATATATGGCTGCTTACCTAATAAAAGGAAAAGAAAAGAAAAGAAAAGAAATCCTTTTGTAACAGGATTCTACATTCTTAACATAACCCTCTCCTCAAGGATTCTGTCCTCAGAATCAAGCAACTTGTTGTCTTACTCTCCTTTATATTTTCTCCCCACCATCATAAAACCCAGCTTCATTCTTTAAAGTCACGAACACATGACTATTGGTTCATCCCCATGTCCCTGGGGGTATCCGCACAGTCATCCCTGCTGATCCTATGCTTCTCTTTGTGCTTTTGATTTCTCAGCGCATTACTGAGCCAACAAAAAATTTGAATAGGCATTTTTTAATTCTTCCAAGTCCTTCGACCATCCCTTCAAGGTTACTCCTGCCACTTCGTTCCCTTGTGGCACTCATTCTCTTCAGGTTGTTCTTCTTATGAGGATACTTGTGTTGTGACCTTTCCTTCAAGGCTCTCTACTACTTCAATCCCTCATAGTACTCACCCTTATTCGGTCATTTCACTCCTTTTATCCTCCCTTTACCCTTTCCTCAGGAAATGGCCTCTGGACATTTCTCAGGTAGAGTGCCCAAAGATCAGGGTATCTACCTGAAAAAAAATTCCTATTTTTGCTGAAATATGTGGCTATTAAGGTTGCCATCCTGTATCCGACAACTCTCCCTCCACCGGTCTCATGTCCCAATAGACCTTGAAGAATTTTGGTGTGTTTTAATATTAAGCAGTCCACTACTGCTCCTCAGAATTATCCTCCTCCATTTTCAAGAGGGGACCAGTGCTTCTGGTTCCATATATTCCAAATGCTTTTGTTTACCCAGCACATTACTGGAAAATGCCTGTTTGTTCAAGCAGTTGGTCATCTGCTAATCTATCCCAGAGTCCTTGATCCTATTTGATCCAGTGACTCATCCCCAGTTGATTAAACTCTCAAACTTCTTCGTCTAAGTTCCTTAGACAACCCTTTCCTCAAGGTTATCTTTCCTTTGCCAAGATCTTCAGTCTCATGCTTTACCTAGATCTGGCATCCCTATCCAATTGCTAAATTTCTTTGTATAGCTCCAGACCAATCCAGCTGTGCCAGTTTGTCGGCTACCAACTGTGCCTTGGTTCCATGGCAACCCTTTCCTCAAGGTTCCACCTTTCACAAAAGTGAACTCAACCTTTCAGGGAGCTCCACTCCTGTTTACCCAATGAGATCATTGTGACTCGTCGACCTCTGAAATTTCATTCATTCCACACCTCTTATCAAGTGGTATGGAAGTCCAAAGCGAATACTCTATTGCAGCCTGATTGCATCTTCTGCATATAGAGTGTGAAGTGTGTGTGAATTTTTCTTCACCCAGAATCCTAACTGGAGTGTCCCCGACACATCTTGATGGTATTCTTTAACATCGTTCCCCTCCAATGATGCCAGTTTAACGTCATCCTTCATCGACGTATCTTGATCATGTTAGCCATCATAGTGTCACTATGATGTTTCCAGAAGAACCTCATGGAGGTCTGATCAATTTGCTGCATCCCTCAGATCCCTTGCGTAGAATCATTAAGAATGGGCATGCGTATCTTCCTCTTTGGTTTGGTGGTGAGGTAAGGGTCATACCGGATTGCCGAACTTCTTTCTGTCTGGACTTGTTCCCGATGGAATCGGGCATATGCGGTGGCCCTGATATTGCCGTTCTCTGCGTGTTTGATTCGGTTCTGCTCCTCTGCGGATAAGACGAGACCCCCGATGTCTCAATAGTGGTAATCCCGGGCCGCCACCAAACTGCTGGAGCAACATGATGTTGCTCTTGACACTGAGGAGTGCCTCTCATACTGGAGTGCCGGTACTGAATGTCTGGAGGCACTTGAGTAGTGCCTCGAATGCCATGTCTTCTTCGAGCATCTCTCACTCAATCCATCATTTTCTGCGGAGTTTCTCCACCTTCTCATGCTGCAAGGCCTTCCAGGCCTCCTCCTGTTCTTTGATCGAGATTTGCTCGATCTTCCATGCCTCAATGCATAGATGCTGTTCCTGCTGCCGCTGCTCTTTAATCATATGCCAGTAAGCCTTGATGTGTGCATCGTGTTGCACATGCCTAACCGGCGCTGTGATGGTGATGATGGTGGCCTTTTTAATTTCCGCGGCCTTGGTGGCAACCTTCTTGGTGATGGCACATCCCCATGCCCATCCGATCTTGAATGTGGAGGCAATCTCCACCAAAGACATACCTGCATGGGGCAAAATGTATTTAAAAGTCAGATCCATTGGGACCTGGCTTTATGAAACCTAAAATTTTTTCAATCTATTTCCGGCCCTCCATGGACAATAGATCCTTTCATGCGGCTGTTCCGCGAAAACCAATGACGTTTCCCAGTTGGGAAGATGCTGACATTGCCAAGAAAAACGGAATGCGACCTAGAGAGAGTGCCTGGCAATTCACTTGGGTGTCCTTGTGCCTAGTTATCTGTGCACAGTTTAATTCGCACAGCTAGTACAGAGGGTATCCCAAGATTTAAATCTCCGCCTTGATACACTCAATCTAGACTGTTTTCGCCCTTTCTGTGGGTTTTTCCGATCCTTGAGGTATCGCCTGCCTGGGTGTGCCTGCCTGCAACTACCACTGGCACCTAACGATTCTTGTCCAAGAGGACTGTGTCGACTAGCCCACTTGAGGGAGACCTCTGTTGAGAGGGGCTATTAAGAGAGTTTGACATGTGGGTGCAACGCCGAAGACAATGAGTCTTGATGAGAAAAAGATGTACCAACACCCTTGACAAGGATGATGGTAGTGAGAGAGAGTAAGCGATGTCTAACCCTAACATAGGGCTTCGACAGAGATACGTTCAACACGTGCGACGACGAGCAAGGATTTTGCAACATTGTGTAACAATGTCAAACAGTAGGTTATAGTAGCCTTAAGATTATGTTAAGAGGTAACCTCAACACAACCTAAGGTTTGAGACGAGAAGAGAAGATAGTAGATTCTGAGAGCACTCAGTAGTTGTGTAGGCGACACAAACTATCTTAAGGCTAAGGACTATGGCTCTGAAGGCCCTACTTATATACCTCTAGCCTCATGTCCCTTTCCATATATGGCTGCTTACCTAATAAAAGGAAAAGAAAAGAAAACCTTTTGTAACAGGATTCTACATTCTTAACACCACACTACATGGACATGGTTGCATTGACTTCTCAGGATGTGAAGTCCTGAGGAGAGGGACATGTTATGAGCTGGAGAGAAGCCCCTGAGTCACATGACAGGGACCATACAGGAGTCAACAAATTCCGTTGATAGGATAACTCTGGGAAGGCTACAATACCCTTGGTGACTATTGAAAACCATATACAGTGACTCAAAAAAAGTGATTCAATGTTTGGTGCTTTTTGACTGTTTATGGCATAACTGAAAAACAAAGGCAAATAATAGTAAATAGTGTGAGAGAGAATGGAGGTATCACATCAGGGTTACACACTGATAAAAGAATTATGTAATTAGGCACAGTATCCATGGAGATATAGGCAATATAATTTGATGATTCATTGAATCACTTTTGTGAGTGTGCATCAGAAACATCAGAAACTGATATTGATGGGCTGCTATGACATGAAACTGATGATGGATGGTTATCATAATAATGGTACCTTAGCACCAATGCTATTTAAGCAGTGCTAAATGCTCATGGCTCCCCACTTCTGATATGTGCCCCATTTCTTCTTCCCACAAGGAAAACATCCTTTCCCTTGCCTCCCATGGTTACTCCACTTGCCATATTGCCTCTAAAACTGGTATTAGTCAGGCCACTGTCTCTGGAGTACTCTAGAATATCCTTCCCACTCAACAAACCCCTCAGCTTGGTTGCCCTTCCAAGCTTTCTGCCACTGCCACATATTCCATCCTCACACAGATCACCAGCAAGGCTTCCAATGCTGTCCAGGTTACCAGGCACATTAACACCATTATCCCCAAGCCAGTCTCCACCCAGACAGTCAGAAACATTCTGAAGAAACACTCATTCAAAGCTGTAACAAGGGAGAAGAAGCCACTACTCATCACAGTGCACAGAAAGAAGCCGTTGGCCTTTGCTGTGAAACACAGGGAGGACTGGAAGAGGGTAAGTTGGTCAGATGGGACCAAAATAAATAGGATTGGGTCAGATGGGAAGTAGTGGGTATGGAAACAGGTGGGGGAGGGGTTGATTGAAAAGGAGGTACAAGGAACAGTGACATTTGGGGGTGGAAATATCATGGTATGGGGCTGTATGGGCTGAAATGGTGTGGGGAGCTTGCAGAGGTTGAGGGCAGGATGGATGCCAACCAGTACACGGACATTTTGGATGATCCCTTACTGCCAAGCTTGGAAGAATCTGGGATTGCTGAAGAAGAATGCATTTTTCAGCAAGACAATGACCCAAAGCACAACTCCAAAAAAGCCAGAGACTGGACAAAAGAGAACAATATCACTCTTCTGGACTGGCCTCCACAGTCTCCAGACCTGAATCCCATTGAACACCTCTGATGCAGCTGGGCAAGTATGAAACACCAGGAAAAGGAGTTTGGCAGACATGAGAGAGTGTGACAGAGGTGTGGAATAATATAGAGCCAGAGGCATGCCAGAACTTAATTGAAAGCATGCCTAGAACAGTGGAAGCAGTGATAAAAGCCAAGGGAGGCCATAGAATGACCAGTTTCTATATTTCATATACATACTCAATGTTAAGACACTGTCTTACACAACCTAAGGTTTGAGACAAGAAAGAGATGAGATGAGCACAGAGTAGATTGTGTAGGCAACACAAACTATCTTAAGGCTAAGTACTATGGCTCTGAAGGCCCTTCTTATATACTACTAAGCCTCATGCCCTTTCCATATAAGGCTGCTTATCTAATAAAAGGAAAAGAAAAGAAAAGAAAAGAAAACCTTTTTGTAACAGGATTCTACATTCTTAACACTCAAAAAGTGATTCAATGAATGATCAAATTAAATTGTCTATATCTCCATGGATACTGAGCCTAATTACATAATTCTTTTATCGGTGTGTAGTCCAAATGTGATACTGTTATTCTCTCTCTCTCACTATTTACATTTATTTGTCTTCATTTCTCAGTTATTTTATAAACAGTCAAAAAGCACCAAATATTGAATCACTTTTTTGAGTCACTGTATTCAGTAATGACAGCATGAAGACTATGTGCTTGGACTTATTTATGCACAGGAAGGGTTGAAGAAGGACTCACAGGATTTATCCCTATTTTATTGGATTTACTAGAAGGCAGGACAAGCCTTAAACTCAAGGCAACTGTGAAGAGTCAGGAATTACTTTAAGAGGAAACTATGGCCTGATGTTGGCAGCCTCTATGTGCATGGGACAAAGTTACATCAGCAAGATGCTGAGCCAGGATGTTGGGTCCCTGATAGAGATTAATGGATACCCTGGTTGCAGGATGGCTGATGGAAGAATGGCAACAAGTTGGGTTGCCAAACAATAAGGAGACTGTGGAGCCAAAGGTCAGCATATGAGCACACACAGAGATGGTTAGATGCAGGGGGAGTCTGTTGCTGTGCCCCATTAATGATGAGGGGTTTTAGCTGTGCATGGACCAGGATCTTTGGTATAAGTAGGGAGGAGTTTTGTGCTTAGAGCCCTTAAGGCTCTAGGTGGTTTATACACTACAACACTCTTGTTTAGCTATACCCCTTGAGTATAGAATCAGTTTCTTGTCTCTGCCTTAACTTGGCACCACTCTAAGGTTGTTTGGTAGTGTTTAGGCATGTCCTAACAGTAAGACACAAAGAGGGGTAGAGTAGAAAAGACTCTAGGTTATGTTAGGACTGTGCCCAAACAACCCCTAAAGATCTCAAAGTGTGGCTTGTTAAGCCAAAGACAAAATGTATTACTCAGGAGTGTTGTTAGGTACAACAAACTACCTAGAGTCTTAAGAGACTCCTACACTAAACCACAGCCCTTATATACCCACATGGTTGGTCTGTGCACAGCTAAAGTCCCTCAACCATGAGGACAATGCACAGCAACCACTGACCACCCATTAGACCATACTAGGCCTACCATCTAACCATAATGGCCATGCCATACAGTTGGCACCTCAACCATTCCCATGTCACCCCTCAAGGCCATGATCCCTATCATGATCTAGGCCCATCCTTGGGCTGTCCTTCCTGTCAGCACTCAGTCTTCATCCATAACTGATGCTGACCTCATCACCTTCCTAATAAGGGCTGCAGTCCTAACATAGTAGATATCTCTTGCATATCATTGTATTGTTGTTGTTGGCTTTAAGCCTTTCATCTGAGTCCAGTAAAATAGATAAAATGAAAAGAAATCTTCCAGCCCTCTAGTCCTGTATCCATGTTAGTGTCATTACTGTGATGTGCATTTTCTGGTCATAACAATCAACACAAAGTGTAAATCTGTCATATGCAAGCTACTCTTCCCCTCCTCCATTCTTGTGGTCAAGATGAACTGCAAGACCCTTGTCATCATCCTTGAGACAGAGATATACATGATATCTCAAACATGCACCTTCTACATGTCATAGAGCCATATCCAATCCATACAGTTCATCTCTGATTCTTGCATACTTCCAGCACCACTGCTGACTCTCCTCTCCAGCCATCTGCATGCTCTCTCCTTTTGCAGACAGCTCTTATCTCACCTACCTATCCCCCATCCCCTCCTCCATGCCACTCACAACAACCTCTGCCTCTGCCTCCTTGTCCTCTTCTGCCACCTCCCCATCTGGCAATGTCCACATCTTCTCCACCTGCTCCCACACCATTGTCAACATCATCCAGGCTCACAAGGTTCCATTTCCTTCCTCTCAATCAATTCCACTGGCACCCTCCTCACCACCACCTCTGAGAAAGGCACTGTCATCTGAGTATGGGGTTTACCAAATGCAGAGAAACTCTACCAGTTTAGACAAGGAACCCATAAAGCCAAGATTTACTCAATCAAATTTAACCCCATCTTGACCCTCCTGGGCATCAGCTCTGCACATGACACAGTACACATGTTCAAGCTCACATCTCAGAAAGGTTCCAACAACATTTCTATGTCCTCCTCCAGTTCAGGTGTGACAAGCCCCCCAGAATCAGTTGACAGCTGGGAAGACTACAAATGTGGCTACAAGGTGACCATTGAAAAGGAAAAGAAGAGTATGTTGTCCATCTTCAGGTGCAAGTTGCTACAGATGACCAAGAGCCTCAGTTGCTCAATGGGCAAGTATCTCCCAAATACACTGACAGAGATGTGGGAACCCACCTGTGACTTTGCTTATCTGAGATTGCCTACCAGTGGTACACACATGCTCTTGCACTCAGTCCAACCATGCCCCAAGTCATGTTTATCTCATCAGAAGGTTACTGTTACTTGTACTTGATTGACCTCAAGAATGGCAGTGAGTGTGCTCTCATCACACAATACATATATGTTACCTGTCTCTCTATCCTTTCTCACACACAAATTCCAACTGAACACTTTTTGTTAGCCTCCTTGACTCTGTGGATGAGATGGCCACTGCCACTCATTTGCCAGCCACACCCCCCCAGCAAGCAGATCAGGAGAAATGGTGAAAGTAGTAAAGTCTAGCAAAACTTTGAGTGTAGAGCTGCCCCCTCAGGCTTGAGCCCACCAGACATATTTTCTCTCTGAGAGTTTATATCATTGGTACAGTTGTTACATTGTTGGATTTTTTTCATGTGTTTGTCATTTCCTGTTACATCCATTGGCTAAGCCTGGATGCCATGTGGCACTTCATTCTGCACTACTATGTGTACATAATTTTTGTGGTGATATACAGTATATCTTGATTATCTCCAGTTTTTTCTTCAGTTTCATCACCACTTTATTCCACATTGTGGATGGCCTCAGCTCCTTTGTCAAGGAGCAGCTTGACAATTGTCCAATTGCCCCTCTGTGTTGCAGCCTGGAGTGCATTCCCATATTCTCCACCCTGTGCATTGACATCAGCTCCTTTGTCAAGGAGCAGCTTGACAATGTCAATTTTGGCCTCATATGCTGCAGCCTGGAGTGCATTCCCATAAAATCCACCCTGAGCATTGACATCAGCTCTTTTGTCAAGGAGCAGCTTGACAATGTCAAGATTGCTTCCATATGCTGCAGCCTGGAGTGCATTCCCATAAAATCCACCCTGAGCATTGACATCAACTCCTTTGTCAAGGAGCAGCTTGACAATGTCAACATTGGCTTTATATGCTGCAGCCAGGAGTGCATTAACATATTCTCCAACCTGAGCATTGATATCAGATCTTTTGCCAAAATTACCCTTCTTTGCTGCAGCCCAGAGTCCATTCACATATTCTCCAACCTGAGCCTTGATATCAGCTCCTTCATCAAAATTACCCTTCTTTGCTGCAGCCTGGAGTGCATTCCCATAATATCCACCCTGAGCATTGACATCAGCTCCTTTGTCAAGGAGCAGCTTGACAATTTTCATATTGCCCCTCTCTGTTGCAGCCTGGAGTGCATTCCCATAATATCCACCCTGAGCATTGACATCAGCTCCTTTGTCAAGGAGCAGCTTGACAATGTTGACATTGGCCTCATATGCTGCAGCCTGGAGTGCATTCCCATAATATCCACCCTGAGCATTGACATCAGCTTCCCTGCTAAGGAGCACCTTGACAATGTTAAGACTGTCCCTAAATGCTGCAGCCTGGAGTGCACTCCCATATCTTCCACCCTGAATATTGACATCAGCTCCCATGTCAAGGAGCAGCTTGACAATGTCAAAATTATCCTGCTTTGCTGCAGCCTGGAGTGCATTCCCATATTCTCCACCCTGAGCATTGACATCAGCTCCTTTGTCAAGGAGCAGCTTGACAATGTCAACATTGGCCTTATATGCTGCAATCTGGAGTGCATTCCCATAATATCCACCCTGAGCATTGATATCAGCTCCTTTGTCAAGGAGCAGCTTGACAATGTCAAGACTGTCCCCAAATACTGCAGCCTGGAGTGCACTCCCATATCTTCCACCCTGAATATTGGCATCAATATTTGTTAAAAGGTGCTCAGCAGCTGTTTTGAGCCCAAGCATTGCAGCATAGTACAGTGGATGGGCTGTATTTTCTCTTTCTAATTGTGCCCAAGGGTATTCATCATCATCTACATCATATAATCTCACCCAATTCATAAAACAATTCCTGCTTTGGAACATTGAACTTAGCAAGTCTTCTATATCAGAGTCTTTGCTGCTCATCTGAAAGTGTTCATACCAGTGCTCTGCAGCATACTCAGCTAGGCAGAACTCTATGAATACACCTGAATTCAATGTGTCTTGTTTTATTTGTAAAAGGTATGACAGGCAGCATGATGTCATCAGTGCATGTGCAGAACAAAGGTCTGATATCTTAAGTGTATACTGCCTTATCATTCTTGGTGCTTGCAGAAGATATTCCTTTACCAATGCATGGACAAGTATTACTGTCTCATCTGCTCCTCTTATCACAAGACTTGAGCAGACCTCTAGCACATCCTCTGGCTCTGACAAGGCCTGCTTGGGATCAAAATTTTGCTTGAATTTCATTGGTTTCATAGCAAGTACCAGCCAATGAAGAAGCATTTTGGCACTATGTATGTCTTGGTCATCAATTCTTTGAAGAATTTGGTCATATATGTCTTCCAGTGTCTTAGGAATGTGATGTAAAACATTTTCAACTGCCTTTTGGCTTTGACACTTTCTAAGTTCATCCATCTGGCAGGCAGCCCAGTGGAACCTATTGATCATTAGCTAATATCCTGCCAGGTTTGTCATAGCACACACACATTCCATTTGCCCCTTGCAAGAGCACCTCTTCAATGTTGTTATCCACAGCATGAGACCATCTTTTGAGCTTGTTATCCACAGCATGAGACCATCTTTTGAGCTTGTGGTCAGCCTGAAATGCATCATAAATGTATCTCTTGATATCCCCATTGATGGGGTCTGCAGAAATGACTATCTCCATGGGAATACATTGCTGCACAGATGAAACTATTTTCTGTTCCCTTCTGCTGCTTATTAAAAGGCAACAATGGCCACATATCTGGCTTAGGACATTCCACAATTCATCATATTCTCCACATTCATCAAGAGCATCAACAATAATGTAGGCCTTTTCAAAGCCTTGGATAAGTTTCAGAAGATCATCCAATAGTTCCAAAGTTGTAGGAGTATGGAGCTTGTCATTTTTGTGATAAAGCTCTTCCAATACTTTGTAATTTTTGGATCTTGGAGTCAGTGACATAACCAAAGCAGCAAGAAAGCTCTTGACTGTCTGCTTTGCATAATCATTGATATCAAAGTAGAAATAAGCCAAGCCCACACCAGACTGTTTGTCATACACATTTTTGATGTCTTGTATGATAATGGAGCTTTGTTATTGTAAGCAACTGTTAACAGGTCAAAAATCATGAAATACCAGATGACTGTCTTCCCACAACCAGCTATGGAATATCAATAAAAGTAAAGGCCAGCAAATTCAGTATTACTTACAAATCCCATTAATCCATAGGATCTGGCTGAATCCCTCTTTCCAACTTACATATCTCTCATCCTTGAGAATCCAAAGTCCAGTGTCCTTGTGGTGCTTCTTCCTAGCATTATCATGATTGACAGAAGGGTCAGGAGGTGATAGCCATTTCTTGTATTTTTCTGATATGAGTTTTAGAGTTGATCTTGTGGCATATGTGCACACTGAACTTAATCATATGAAAATAATAAGACAGGTCAAACAAGCAACATGAATAGAACATACCAATATAGTCCTCAGAAACAACTAACATGTAATTTTGTTAGTACAGAATTGTGATTAGAATATCTAACACACTCTTTACTTCAATCTAATGAGATATATGTCAATCAATACAGAGAGATGGATAATGGTACATGCATAGTCATGTCCAATGGAAAAGAATTTCCCATGCAAAATTTCGAAATCATGTGCATCAGTAAAAAACGTGCTCATCAATGGTGGTGGTGGTAAAAAGTAAAAAGCAAGTTGTGTTACAAGTCACAGGGATGTGTCATGTCATGTTACTGCGCTTTTTGTTTTTTAAGCATAGTCATCAATATATTAGGTGGGCGGTAGATACATACCCTTGCAAGGGAGGGTTGACAGAAAACTATCAATGTAAAGGGCACCCCTAGTGGTGCCAAGACGACACAAGAGGGCGTGTGAATGGGATCACAATGTCGAACTGAGTGTGGATAAGGCATGCGTTGGCACACTGGCAAGCTCTATCTTGTCAATTGGCCTGGACATGAGAGAGGTGTGCAGCCCTGTCACTGCACTTGCTTGCGGCAGGTGGTGACATCACTGACATGCCAACTCCCAATCTCTGAAGTGAGTGTAGACAACAGGACAGGAGAATACATGTCTGCTTCTCTATATAGGCTTGTGCCTCTAGCTATCAGCACATTGATTGGGCTAATGGGATTCAGTTCAGTGCATACTCATCAAAGCCACTGTTGATATGACTGTACAGCACATGCTCATGGACAATTTCAGTGCACAAGAACCCTTCCTTTGATTCCCAATACTGGTGCTACTAACACTTGATCCATGGTTCCTGCTACCCAAGTGATGGTCACTTGCTTCCAAGTCTTAAACTTGATGGCAGAGTATGCATTTTTGTCTAACCTATAACTATTTACTGATGTGGTTTGCATCACATTGTAATACTTTGTATTGCATGATAATCATTTTCAATAATATCATGCACCTTGCTGTTATTTGAACAAGATACTGAGCAGTGACTGCCAAGTCAAGTGCTGTGCTAAGCATGCTGACTGTACCAACTCATAACACATCGACCTTTAATTACAAGAGGTGTGGGATGAACGATATCCACATTGCTTTCTCTTATGACTTTTATCAATTTAATTGACAATACGAGTAGCCAGCACCTTGAGCTCAGCCAGCATTGAGGGATCAACGTCCTCCTGTAAAGGTGGATTCATGAGGAATGGACAAATGACAGACAGATCAACCCAGTAGGACAGTTAGACGTCTGAAAAATGATAACAAATCATCATCATTACAATAATGTTCCAGCCATTGTCCTAAGTTTATAGGCAGGGCATGAACAATAATTAGATTGGCGCTTTGAGTGGCTGATATTGGAATAGTCCTATATACTGTTTGTTGGGAATGACGAATCACCTGACAGAATGCATAGCAGAACAGGAAGGAAGGAGAAGGGGAGTCTGGGCGGTAGGAGACGAGATGGGAATGGAGGTTAAAAGGGAGTTGAGGACATTACAAGGAAATGGTGCAGGACGCCGAGCTCAAACTTACAATGCTCACAGGTACAAGCATCGCATTGTAGTTAAGCACTTAGTATATATTGTGTATGTACTACACAATGATAAGTTCACCCCGCTATTGGAAATAGCGAGGATCAGGAAGGGGTGAGGTCGTTGAAGAGTTCCCGTCAACTCCAGTGTGCTCAATGACAACGCTACGACGCGCGGAACTGGCAACTCCGTGGATAATAACATTCGTCACACAAGGTGTAACAGCGATGAACGCGGGACGTGGAGTACGACAAAAACTCAGAGGCGCGAACGAAACGAGGAGGATGTAGCTAAAAGGACAAGACTCGAAGGCTGGGGTGTACTATATTATTTTTCTAAGTGTTGTACATGAGCTTATATATGTTTTTCTACCCTACTAATGACGAAGTGACTCTGCAAATTTTCACCTTGCAACCGTATATCCAAATCTGTCTTGAAAGTCTTTGCGCAATGGGGCTAGCTGAGGAACGCAATGGTGGTATAGGAGCACCGCGGTGAGAACCAGTATCACGACCCGACACGGGACACTAATAGAATCGTATACTTTGAAATAGACGTTGATGATCGCCGTTGGCGGCAACGCCGGGATTCATCTGGCTTGATGCGTCCCTGTGCTCTATTTTCCGCAGACCTGACTGGTCTATACCGTAGTTGGTCGTCGGCCAATGGGTTTACTCGTCTGCTAGGGGCCTGATCCACTATGTCGGTGCGTCGCTAGGGATGACATGGCATCCGTGTATGGGTGACCCTGGCATCGCAGAAGGTAGATCTGTTCCTAACGCGGATATCACTTTGATGGCGCCTGTCCCTTCTCCGGTGAACTAAGCTGGGCCAGCTAGCAATTTTTATGTGGATCGGCTGACAGTGTGCTTTGTCGGGGCGAACGACCGACTGGCGTGGGGTTTGGACAGGGTATGCGGAAGACAACTTGGCCATTGAGTGTGGGCGACGCTTGCCTTATGGCAGATAATCGCGGAGTTGGCGGAGTTGCTCTTGGCTAGCGCAGAAGACTTGCGGAAGACCTTGGGTGAGTGCAAATGCTAAGCGATGGGGTCAGGCATGTATAATCCTAGTGAGGGTAAGGTTTCTAATGTCTAGTGCTGAGACTAGTCATTTGATACCTATACACCTTCACATTGGAACAATGCTCATCATCTCCCCCCCACTTAAAAATCTGACTGTCCTCAGTCAGTTGCACGAAGGGATTGGATAGTAGATTGCTGGGTTTTCGGCCACAGTGCTCTCCATGTGGTATGACCTATGAAATGAAATGAAAGGAACTATACTACGAATGAGACTGAAATATAAATGAACTGAACATGCGTGGAAGCTTTCTGGGTTTGTTAACTGGCGATATGTCCTGGTCCGGCTGCTGGCAGAAGTCTTCTTCATATTCGGAAAAGTGGGGTCCGCGGAATTGGGCCTTGACTGTGCGCACTACTCGGGTATGTCGACTTCCGGTCACGGGATCATGCGATTGCGGCCTTCGTTGAATTAACTCTAACTTCATCCTTCCACTTCTCTGCATACTCTACTATCATGTCTTCCAGACAAATGCCCGAATACAACTCTGACGAGGAAATCGCACACATGGAGGCACAGCTGGAACGGGAAGAGGAGGAGCGGCGCATGCAGGAGGAGGCGGAGAAGAAAGCCCACAAAGAGGCCGCGGCTCGCTTGGCGTCCCTAAAGGCTGAGAGGGCGAGGAAGTTGCAAGAGGCCGCTGAGCGAAAGGCTTGCGAGGAAAGAGAAGTGGCAGAGAGGAAGGCTCGGGACGAGGAGGAGGCACGGCGAAGAGCCACTGAAGAGGCGGCGCAGAAGTTACGAGAGGAGAGAGAAGCTGCGGAGCAGAGGGCTCGAGAGGAAGAGGCAGCACGGCGAAAGGCTCACGAAGCGGAAGAAGCGTGGAGGAAGGTTGCGGAAGAAGCCGCGGAACTTGAGCAAAGACAGCAAGAGGCTGAAACCCGCCTCCAGCAAGTTTCGTTGCCCCGGGTACGACTCCGCCTGCCTGAGCATTGCCCGGCTTCTCCTTTGGACGTTGCGACAGTTTGGGCGTGGGTGGAGGTGGAAGAAGCAACGATGGAGGAGGCGGATGAAGCGACGCTGGCAGCACTAGTTGCCATAAATCGAAAGGAGACTGCGCAGGCTCAGCGGAAACAGAAGTGGGCGCGCGCCGCTAGCATGGGGGTAGAAGCTGGTCCGTCCAAGCGGGCCAAGGAGGTGTCGCCCAACGAGCCGCCTTGTGACCGGTGAGTTTCTTTCGTTTTCATATAACGCCTTTCTGATCTTTTGATAGGTGCAAACTGGCAGGCATAGCCTGCTACCCGGCTCCTGGGCCGAAGAGCAAGGTCTGTGTGGAGTGCCAACGCCTCCGCCAGAAGTGCTTCGTGGGCGGCATTCCTGTATCTGGGCGGGACAAGAAGAAAGCCCGATCAAGGGCTATTTTCGATGTGCAATCTCTAGAAACCTCGTTAATCTGATGCATGAACCCATACAAATTATCGATCCAGTTGTCAAACTCCTCGTCCTTGTCCTTACTTGGCGGCTCATCGAGTGGCTGTTGCAGGTGTCTTGATAATCCATCAGGGGCATGCAATTTTCCGGGAACGTGGACCAGCTCGAAGTGGAAAGTGAGAATCGAGAGGATCCAATGGTTGATGGAAGCTGAGGGTGCGATATCCGGATTCTTGAGCATGTCCTTGATGTAGCGGGCATCCACTTCGACGATGAGGTTCTGTACTCCAATGAGATACAACTTTAGTGCCTTCAGGGCACAATAGAGCCCGTAGATCTCGAGCTTGGGCTGCGAAAAGCGGGCTTCTCGTTCGTTCAGCGTGATTGATCCAAAACGATTGTAATAGCGAACCGAGGGCCTGTCGGGGTCGCACTGACATAAGAAAAACCCTACCGCGATATAGGAAGTGTCGACGGATAATATAACGGGAGCATCGGATTTGTAGTCGATAGGGCGCAGCGCTGGTGATGCGATGAGTGCCTTTTTGAGGTCTTCCTGTGCCGCAACTTCCGCGGGGCTGAATGTGAATGGTGTGGCCTTCCTGGTTAACGTTACGAGTGGGTGTGTGCGCTTGGCGAAATTTTTGATAAATATCCAGCCAGCCCCAATGGTGCCAAGGAAGGCGCGGACTTCTGATAACGACTTGCAGGGTCCCCAGTTGGTGATGGCGGCTACCAAGTCCTTCTTGGGTTTGCGGCCTTCGTACGTGCATAAATGACCGACTACCGTGATTTCTGGTGTGCAAAGGACGAGCTTCTTTCCCGAGAATGTTCCACCAGCGTACTTCATGCATTGAACGATGTGGTTGAGCCCCTGGAAGTGTTCCCATACGAAGCGTCGAATTCCGGGATTAGCGGGGATAGTCTCGTATGTCCCGTCGAGTTGTTGATAGCGGGTCGGGGGGCCTTTCACTGGAACGTCGTCGATGTACGGAATAGTGAGGTCTGGGATCTCCGGCTGCAGGATGGAGGTGACGTCGTCGTGGAAAATAGGGACGGAGTTCGTCCAACCCATAGGCAGCGTTGTCAGGCGCATGGCTCCAAAGGGCGTCTGGAATGTTGTCAAGTCACGAGATCCTTCTGCAAGCAGGTGCTCATCATATCCGACGTAGAGATCTAGCATTGCGCCACAAGCCCTTCCAGCGAAATTCTCCGCAATGTGTTCTGGGATAGGCGTGACACCAGAGTGGCAGATGGTGACAGCGTTGAGGGGCTCGAGTGAGTGTACTAGGTGCAGCTTACCATTTTTCTTCAGCACACAGAACCAGCAGGATCGGTATGAGGAGTTGGACGGCTCGTAAACACCGGCGTCGATCTTGGTACGGATGATCTCGCAGATTTGGTCGTACAGTCCTGGCGGAATTGGGATATTGTGTTGAACCCATGGTGTATGCAGAACTGTTGGAATGTCAATGGGCGGGAAATACTCCATTTTAAACTGTCCGCGTTCACTGTCGTCCCAGGCGAACGCTTGGTCGTGCTTGGTCATGAAATGGTGCATTAGCTTCCATTCCTCAGGCCACAGGAAGTCCTTGTCGTGTTCTTGGTCTAGGTTTTCCATATGTTCCTGTGTATACCTTCCAATGGGCGCGAAGTCCGGCGGGTTTGCGCTGAGTTCCAGTAGGCTGGCTAGCAGGTCGCCTTTGATGTCTTGAACGATTCTAAATTCTTGAGGTAACTGACTAATGATGGGCTTGACTTTCTTATTGACTGGCTTGTACTTTTTCTTTTGCGGGGATAAAAACACTGGTGAAACGTTATCGCGGCGAGGGTTGCGGGACTTGGAGCGGGATGGTTCCGCGGAGTTGGACTTGCTAGGGGATTGTATGGTGTTGTGAAGGAAGGTGCGGGTGGTTGGATCGCATTTGGTCATGTCGAATTCGTTAAGACTTAGTGTGGCTCCGAGGTACAAGCAAGCAAGATTGTGATTATTCTTTCTACTGCTATGTACATCGGGGGCGCGCTGTATTGAGGGGACGGGGGTATATGCTTCTATTTCTATAGGTTTCTGAGCTCCGTCAATCGTGATGATACAGGCTACCTCTCCGTGATTTTGAATCAGTTCCTCGAGGCTACTTGAAAACCCTCCTTCTCCTCACGCATTTTGACGAAACGCGGTGGTCCGCGGGGTATAGTCGGGATTGTAACAACGGTGTCACTGTTGGGGTCGTGGATCGTAATGGTCTGCTCTTCGTTTTGGTAGTTTTTGACTACCGATTGTGCTAACACGTCAAAGGGGCGGCCGAGGAGGATGTCGTAGGCGGGGGAGCGGATGACGTGGACTTGAAAGTATAACTCGATGTTGCCCACCTTGAACGGTACGTCCTTGGCTAATCCGAGCGATGTGTCGACCTCGCCGTTTGCTGCTTCCATGTTGATTTTAATAGCGGGGTTGTACGCGATTCCGAGCTGGTGGCTGACAGTGTCAGACATGCATATGATGGAGCAGCCCGGGTCCACGACGCAGTCGACTATGGCGTGGTCGTCGACTCTTGCCTGAATGCAGCGCAGCGTGTGAGACTCCTTTCCGACTTTGAGACGCGCCTTGTATTGGGGGTCTGCCGCGTAGTACGCTTCGGCTATGTCTGGCAGGACAAAGATGTTGCGCATGTCCGCGGGGTTGGCAGGGTTGGTAGCGGGATTGGCGGAGTTGGCGACAGGGACACAACACGGAGTCAAGAACTCGCACATCTTGTGGTGGACGTCGGGCGAGGCTGCTAGCAGCTCCTCGAAGCTAAGGTTGGCGGTGGGACTCGTGAGGACGCATTTGAAGATTTGATCGATGGCCTGCGGGTTTTGCACAGGAGTAGCGGTGGTGTACGAGGGGTCCTTGCTCTTGGGTAGTGCCCCAAACGGCTGATCTGTCAGCGGCTGGTAATTGGCGTTGCGAGCATTGGCAAAAGGGTGCGTAGGTGGCTGGTCGTGGGCTTTGGCGACTCCTGGCGAGGTGATTTCTTCGGGTGGCGGGGCTGGTGCTGCTGGTGGTGCTGGTGGGCACGGTTCCTTTCCTTTTGCGCATAGCGGAATTTCTACCCCGTCAAATACTACCTTGCTCTTTTTGGCTGCTTGCAACGCTATAAGGGTCCTTTGTACGCGTTCAATCTCTTCGTTGACGTCATCCGCGGGGTTTGCTGCTGTCTCGTAACTTAAAATCGGCGCGGTGCTTGACGTTGCCAGCTCTTGGTGATTGTCGCGGGGTGAGTAGAACATAGCGGGGCAGATCCCGGACTGCTGGGTTGGCTGGGTGTTAACTTGCCGGTGGTATTTGTCAACGCACTCCTTCATATTATTGCCAGGAAGGTACCTTGATATGTAGTTGCCAGTTGGCAACACTATGCGTCCCTCGAGGTTCCTCGTGATTTTTCCGCTTGCGATGTAGCCGTCGACTTCTGGGCATCGACCAATGAAGTGGGCCAAGTTGCCACAGAATGTGCAACCCGGGATAGCGGGGCGTGTACCAGAACTAGCGCCTAGCGGAACTGCGTTGGAACCTGTTGCTGGCGTTGTTTGCGACCAATTCCGCAGAGCTGGCGCACGCATCTGGGTGGTTGCGAGCGATTGCGTGAGGGATTGCAGCATCGTCTGCATCTGTAGCGAACTTTGCACCATCTTCTCCATAAGACTGAACATGTCTTCAGTCTTCACGCCAGGCGTTGCTGCTGGCTCGAGTTTGGCTGGCGGGGTTGACGCAGGGTTGGTGGGGTAGGCGGCAGGGTACTCTGGCCTAGCGGTATGGGGCGTGGCGGGCTTGTTGATTAGTTTATCGTAAAACAATGCACCCTGGATGACCTCTTGCGCGGCTGCTAACGTTTGTTTGAGGGAATAGGGGTTGTCGCAGTGTATGTTCGGGTACTGGCTGCACATATACCTGTACATTTCTGTTCCGACGTGGACCTGGAACCCTTTGAAGAAGTATTTGCTCTGTTGGCGCGTCGAGAGCTGTCCATTTTTGATGAGGTACTTCATGATTACCAGAAAGCGCTGGTAATAACTGCATAGATCCTCCACGGTTTGGATTCCAAGGCGGAGTGTCTCTTCGATTAGGCAGTCCAAATCCGCCTGCGTGTGCTCGCGCTCGTTTATTACTCCGGTATACAGTGCGGTTACTGATGCTTTGAACGCCTCATACGTTGAGGCAGCGTCGAAGGTGTCTACACCTCCCCATAGATCGTATTCCATGTCGTGGAGGTAGCGCAGTGCGTATACCTTTTTCTGTTGCGCGGAGGTGACGCCAGCTTCACTAAATAATAGTTCGAGCTCGTTGAAGTAGTGCGGAAGGCGGCGGGGTTGATTTGAATCGAAGCGGGGTGCGGTGGAGGCGTATCGAGCGGGCATGGGCTTGGTTTGTGCGTGGTTGGCCATCTTGACTGTTGGTGGAACTAGGTCGTCGGGATTTGAAGTTGAAATACTGGAACTGGAACTTGAACTCAAGGATACTGGAGGTGGGCTTGGCAATGGTTGCGGGAGTTCCGATGGCGACAAGGTGAGTGGGCTTGACTCTTCTGAGCGGGGTTGTTTTGGCGGGTTGGCTGGCGGGGTGCTGGTGGAAACGTCAAAGGAATGGAATGTCTCGGATTGATTGGGGTTGGGCAGGCTATGAGAGGATGTTGAGGGTTGGCAGAAGGCTCTGTCAATGTTGTCGATGGCTTGGAATTCCGGGGCAAGGCCTAGTCGTCAGCAGGATTGACGTTGGAACGTGTTGGTGCTTTTGAATATTTTGCTCAATGCCTTGCTAGGGTCTTGGTGCAAAAGCTGCTGCGCGTTCTCGGCTCTTCGTTTCAGCGAGTTGTACCAGTCGGCAAAAACGTTGGCGGATGACAGGGATGGGGCGTAATGACTGGGGAATTGCTGGTCCCGGGGTGATTCGGGCAGTGTTGACGGCGTAATTCTTTCAAAGCCTCACTGGGGCAGCCAATATGATAAGTTCACCCCGCTATTGGAAATAGCGAGGATCAGGAAGGGGTGAGGTTGTTGAAGAGTTCCCATCAACTCCGGTGTGCTCAATGACAACGCTACAACGCGCGGAACTGGCAACTCCGCGGATAATAATGTTCGTCACACAAGGCGTAACAGCGATGAACACAGGATGCGGAGTATGACAAAAACTCAGAGGCGCGAACGAAACGAGGAGGACGTAGCTAAAAGGACAAGACTCGAAGGCTGGGGTGTACTATATTATTTTTCTAAGTGTTGTACATGAGCTTATATACGTTTTTCTACCCTACTAATGACGAAGTGACTCTGCAAATTTTCACCTTGCAACCGTATATCCAAATCCGTCTTGAAAGTCTTCACGCAATGGGGCTAGCTGAGGAACGCAATGGTGGTATAGGAGTGCCGCGGTGAGAACCAGTATTGTGACCCGACACGGGACACTAATAGAATTGTATACTTTGAAATAGACGTTGATGATCGCCGTTGGCAGCAACGCCGGGATTCATCTGGCTTGACTCGTCCCTGTGCTCTATTTTCTGCGGACCTGACTGGTCTATACCGTAGTTGGTCGTCGGCCGATGGGTTTACTCGTCTGCTAGGGGCCTGATCCGCTATGTCGGTGTGTCGCTAGGGATGATGTGGCGTCCGTGTATGGGTGACCCTGGCATCGCAGAAGGTAGATCTGTTCCTAACGCGGATATCGCTTTGATGGCGCCTGTCCCTTCTCCGGTGAACTAAGCTGGGCCGGCTAGCAATTTTTATGTGGATCGGCCGACAGTGTGCTTTGTCGGGGTGAACGACCAACTGGCGCGGGGTTTGGACAGGGTACGCAGAAGACGACTTGGCCATTGAGCGTTGATGAGCATCGTTCCGAGCTAGGGGTGTAGAGGAGTCATCCGCAGGAATTCCGCGATAGCAATGAGCAACTCTGCGCAACTCCGCATTTTTCCGCGGTAAGGCAAGCATCACCCACGACCAACAATCGAGTTGCCTCCTGTGTACACCATTGAAACCCCACACCAGTCGGCCATTCACATCCGATGTCAGCACCCCATCGGCTGAGTCGCATGAAAATTGTCAGCTGGCACAGCCTAGTTCACCGGAGAAGGGACCACGCCATCAAGCCACATCCGCGTTAGGAAGATCTACAGTCCAAGATCCAAGAACCACGTCATCCATAGCGATGCACCAACGCAGCGGAATAGGACCCTAGCGGACGAATAAAGCCATCGGCCGATAATCAGATATGGTATAGACCAGTCAGGTCTGCGGAATATCGAGAACAGGGCCATGTCAAGTCAGATGAACCCCGGAGTTGCCGCACACGGCAATCAGGCGAGTCTATTTCAATCCGACAAGTCTATTAGCATCCTGTGCAGGATCACAATATTGGTTCTCACCGTGGCACTCGTATTCCACCATCGTGTCCCTCAGCTAGCCCCATCATGAGAAAACCTTCAAGACGGATTTGGATATACGGTTGCGAGGTGAAAATTTTACAAGTATTACTTCGTTATTTAGAGTAGGAAAAAGTATATAAAGCCCATGTACAATAGGTTACCAGCTTAGCATATCAGATTACCACAGTTTCCTTTCGAGTTTCAAGTCCTAGTCATGCCCTCCTTGTCTCATTTACATCTCAAGTCTCATTGCACTCCGCGTTCCGTGTTCTTCGCTGTCACGCCCTTGTGTGACAAACGTCATTATCCGCGGAGTTGCCAGTTCCGTGTGTCATAGCGTTGTCATCATGCACACCGGAGTTGACGGGAATCCTTTCGCGACCTCACCCCTTCCTGATCCTCGCTATTTCCAATAGCGGGGTGAACTTATCATATTGGCTGCCCCAGTGAGGCTTTTGAAAGAATTACACTGTCAACCCCACCCGAGTTACCCCGTGATCAGCAGTTCCACGCCCCAAGCCCAGCAATTCCACTCGTTCAACAGCTCCAGTTTCCACCATTCTACAAAAGCCATGATGACCAACTATGCCAAGCCCATGCCTGCTCGTTATGATGACACCGCACCCCGCTTCGACTCCAGCCAACCCCGCCGCCTCACGCGCTACTTCAACGAACTTGAGTTGTTGTTCAGTGAAGCCAGAATCAACTCCGTGCAGCAAAAGAAAGCCTATGCACTATGATATCTCCATGACACGGAGTACGATTTGTGGAGAGGAGTCGAAACCTATGATGTGGCATCTACGTATGAGGAGTTCAAAGCATCAGTCATTGCGCTATACGCTGGAGTAATCAATGAGCGCGAGCACACTCAGTCGGATTTGGATCGACTAGTGGAAGAGACTTTCCGGCTCGGAATCAACACCGCGGAAGAACTATGCAGCTACTACCAGCGATTTTTAGTGATCACTAGGTATCTCATTAGGAACGGACAACTCACAATGCGCCAGCAATGCGAATACTTCTTCAAGGGATTCCCAGTCTGCGTTGGAATAGAAATGTATCACTACATGCGAAGCCACTATCCAAACGTGCACTGCGACGACCCGTACTCCCTCGAGCAAACCCTAGCAGCTGCGAAAGAAGTCATTCAAGGCTCGTCATTCTATGATAAATTGATCAACAAGCCCACCGCGCCCCATATCGTCAATTCCGCCAACTCCGCAGTGTACCCCGCCAATTCCGCAGTCTATCCCGCCAACTCCGTGTCAACTCCGCTTGTCAAACCTGAGCCAATAGTTACGCCCAGAATAAAGACAGAAGACATGTTCGGCATGACGGAAAGGATGGTCCAGAGCTCACTACAGACACAGACCATGCTACAGTCGCTAAACCAGTCAGTCGTGACGAACCAGATTCGTGTGCCAACCCCGCGGAATTGTGTGACAGCCCCGCAGAATTGGTTGCAAGCCATGTCAACTAGTGCCAACGCAGTCCCGCTAGGATCAAGTTCTGGATCACATCCCTCGATGTTCTATGCACCCCGCGACTACTATCAGGAGCTAACGGCAACAGCAAGTACCACGTTGATGCTAAGTTACGAGACTGCAGCAGTGAACCCCGCGGACAATGTCGATGAAGAAATCGAGCAGATGCAGAGGACCCTTCTAGCATTGCAAGCAAAGAAAAAGGAAGTATCCGATGGAGTAGAGAGCCCCCTACGAGTGAAAGGAACAGAATCGCGACCACCAGCATCAGCACCAGCACCAGCACCGACGCCAATGCCAGAACCAACCCCGCCCATACCCCGCGGACCACCCAGATTCGTCGAAACATGCAAGGAGAAGTACCAGGATTTTCAGTAAGCCTCGAGAAAATGATCGCAAGTCACAGAGAGGAAAACCGTAGTGCCACCACCGAACCAGCCCAGCAGACACCCAGCAACATAGATGAATATACCCCATTGACCAGCACCAGCCACCACAAGACAGACCCCGACTCTTACGCACCAACCCCACCAGCCTCCATCCTCGATAGTCAGCCAGCCAAGTATAGTCCACCTACAAGTCCCACGATATATCAAATTTCAGCTGAGCGTCCCACAGTCAAGCCATCAGTAGCAGCTGCCAAGTCCCCAGAAGCAAGTATAGTCAAGTCCAGTTGCCCCGTTGAACCCCGCCATGCCCCAGTTGATTCTGCCCCAACTCCGACACATCAAGAACAGAACATTCGGCATCCTGCGCCAGTCACACAAGTACCACACCACCACCGCCATTCCACTCGCCACCTATGGGCGACATGGATCAATGATGAAGAAGACATCAGTAGCGATAGCGACAGTAGTGACGACAAATCAGTAATCGATGAGTGGCCAGATATAGATGACGATCCCGACCCAGGAGGCAACTACTACTGAACAGATGACATGAATCCCGCAAGATACCCAGTACATAGCCACGCCTTTTCACCATTTTCGTTTGTCAAGATTCTATTTCCAGTTCATTTTGACCACCAGCAATTGACCATCCAGTTCCTTCATGCGACTGACTGAGGACAGTCAGATTTTTAAGTGGGGGGGAGATGATGAGCATCGTTCCGAGCTAGGGGTGTAGAGGAGTCATCCGCAGGAATTCCGCGATAGCAATGAGCAACTCCGCGCAATTCCGTGCAATTCCGCACAACTCCGCATTTTTCCGCGGTAAGGCAAGCATCACCCACGACCAACAATTGAGTTGCCTCCTGTGTACACCATTGAAACCCCACACCAGTCAGCCATTCACATCCGATGTCAGCACCCCATCGGCTGAGTCGCATGAAAATTGTCAGCCGGCACAGCCTAGTTCACCGGAGAAGGGACCGTGTCATCAAGCCACATCCGCGTTAGGAAGATCTACAGTCCAAGATCCAAGAACCATGTCATCCATAGCAACGCACCAACGCAGCAGAATAGGACCCTAGCGGACGAATAAAGCCATCGGCCAATAATCAGATATGGTATAGACCAGTCAGGTCTGCGGAATATCGAGAACAGGGCCATGTCAAGTCAGATGAACCCCGGAGTTGCTGCGCACGGCAATCAGGTGAGTCTATTTCAATCCGACAAGTCTATTAGCATCCCGTGCAGGATCACAATATTGGTTCTCACCGTGGCACTCGTATTCCACCATCGTGTCCCTCAGCTAGCCCCATCATGAGAAAACCTTCAAGACGGATTTGGATATACGGTTGTGAGGTGAAAATTTTACAAGTATTACTTCGTTATTTAGAGTAGGAAAAAGTATATAAAGCCCATGTACAATAGGTTACCAGCTTAGCATATCAGATTACCACAGTTTCCTTTTGAGTTTCAAGTCCTAGTCACGCCCTCCTTGTCTCATTTACGTCTCAAGTCTCATTGCACTCCGCGTTCCATGTTCTTTGCTGTCATGCCCTTGTGTGACAAATGTCATTATCCGCGGAGTTGCCAGTTCCGCGCGTCATAGCGTTGTCATCGCGCACACCGGAGTTGACGGGAATCCTTTCGCGACCTCACCCCTTCCTGATCCTCGCTATTTCCAATAGCGGGGTGAACTTATCAGCGTGGGCGACGCTTGCCTTATGGCGGATAATCGCGGAGTTGGCAGAGTTGCTCTTGGCTAGCGCAGAAGACTTGCAGAAGACCTTGGGTGAGTGCAAATGCTAAGCAACGGGGTCAGGCATGTATAATCCTAGTGAGGGTAAGGTTTCTAATGTCTAGTGCTGAGACTAGTCGTTTGATACCTATACACCTTCACATCGGAACGATGCTCATCAACGATTCAAGAATTCCTTTCCTCCTCTTCCTCTTGTGCCCTCCTATATTCTCAACAGGTTATGGGCCCCACTCCCAGACGCTATTGATTATATAAACCTCATATTCAATCATGCTCTCGATCTCATCACTAAAAATTTCCTAATTAGGCCATTATTATGTCAAAAGAATCGGTACCGATCACTGGTTCTAGCTCTTACTGGATTGAGCAACTCAATTCCACAAATTGGCTAGTGTGGAAGAGAAGAATGCTTGCAATCTTCCGAGACCTTAAAATAGACGACATCATTATGGAAGGGCTGCCAACTGTAAAGATTACAGGGAAACCTACAGACAATGAGCAAAAGGCTATCAATACTTGGTGCAAGAAGGACTCTACTGCTAGGACACGGATCAAGCTAGCGGTAGGAGATTCCAAGATGATTCACCTACTCAGAGCAAATACAGTGAAGGAGATGTGGGATCAGCTAAAAATAGTAAAAGAAGCACAGGGAAAGATTGGCATTTTGACTGCCCAGCACATGCTATTTCAGGCAAAGGCCGATGACAATTTTGATATGCAGGCACATGTGACAAAGCTAAGGAGGATGCAGGAGGAGTTACACTTGATGGGAAGTATTGTCCGTGACAATGATTTCATAATGATACTCATCACCTCATTACCCGAGACATGGGATCCATTCACCTCGGCATACCTCGGCTCAAATGCAACTGGCATCATTATGTCAGTGGAATTGATTGCCATCCTTCTCAATGAGGATCGAAGAAGGAAAGGCCGGACCGGTGATGGCTTGGCGGCAACAGCATTACAGGCAAATGAGACATGCAAATGCAACAATTGCAAAAAGAAGGGTCACCTGGCAAAAGATTGCTGGGGCAAAGGTGGTGGGAAAGAGGGACAGGGGCCAAAGAGAAGGGGAAAGCACGATCGGGCACACCAGGCACAGGATGATGCAACAGGCACCGATCTTGATCAGTTCTCCTATATGGCTAATGCATCAGACTTTTCCAAACTAGACTGGCTACTGGACTGTGGGACAACTGCCCACATATGCATGACCCACGACACTTTCTCTGACTACACACCACTTTCAGATGCAACCCTAAAAGGGGTAGGTCCCACACCTGCTAAAGTTTTAGGATGGGGAACAGTCACAGTGAATTTCTCAGTGGATGGGAAAGTCATCTCACATAAATTGGAGCATGTGCTACATGTGCCAGACGTGCCGAACTGCCTCCTATCCCTCAGCTGCTTCACCAAAGATGGACGATGCGTCAATTTTGATGAGACCAGGTGCTATTTGCAGTCTAGTCAGGGGAAATTAATAGGAGCCGGAAAAGAGCGCAACAAACTGTACCTCTTGGACGCGTGCGCACTACTCAATGCCCATGACAAAGCTTATGTCAGTAGGGTTCCAGGCCTATCATGGGAAGAGTGGCACCATTGTTATGGCCACCTATCCATCACAGCCTTGCAGCGCGCCAAATGAGAGGAAATGGTTACAGGCCTAAATATAGATGAGTCGACGATCCCATCACGATCATATGATCACTGCCTAAAAGGGAAGATGGCTTGCCGCTCATTTCCCCAAGAGGCATCAAACTGTTCAGCTACTCCTGGAGAGCACACTATGATGGATGTATGGGGACCTGCTCCAATTCAATCCATCAACAAAAACCGATACTTCATCGCATTCACAGACAATGCCATGCGTATGTGTCACATTCTATTTTTAAAATCGAAAGATGAAGCATTTGATCGGATTACCTCATACCTCACCCATATTGAGACGCAGTACAGAAAGAAGCCAAAGAAGCTCCGATTAGATAATGGGAAGGAACTGAAGAAATGGGTGGATGGATGCAGACTGGTTCTGGAGCTGACTGCACCATACTCACCCTCCCAAAATGGAGTTGCTGAGCGATTCAATTGCACACTAGTGGAGATGGTGCAGACAATGCTATTGGCCAGAGATTTACCTACTTTTCTTTGGGATATAGCTGTTTCTCACACAACCTATTTAAGGAATAGATCTCCAACATGCACACTCCAGGGCAAAATGCCTTATGAGGCATGGTTTGGGAAGAAGCTGGATGTCTCACATTTTAGGGAATTTGGGTGCAATGTGTGGGTATTGGATGAGCAGCAGCAGACGAAATTGGATGCTAAGGCGGGAAAAATGAAATTCATGGGTTTCATTGATGAGTCACACTCTGTCTGCTATTATGACACTGCCACGCGCTCCATCAGGGTCTCCCGGAATTTCTCTTTCACTGAACACAGCCTCCCAGTTGCTGACATTCCCAGTGCTGTTGCGAGAGCAGCCAGATTGCATGCTGAGGGGGAGCTATCAGTAACAACAAGGGAAATCATTATGGATCAACCTATTATAGATCGGGGACCACCGCCCAATCCAGCCGATCATCAGGAATCATTGCCAAATCAGGCCAATCACAATCAGACAGAAATAGAATCTGATTACGACACTGCTACAGAAGCAACACCCAAGCCCAAAATAATGATCCGCATCCTGGCTAGACCAGCTGCCCAAACCGGCTCAACCACCAATTGCCCACAGCGTGCAGCCAAGAAGAACTTGGACTACAAGCTCATTGACAACCTGAATGCTCGGAAACCCACTGATCGATCACATCAAGTTTCCGATCAAATCACTGATGTCATCAATGAAGTAATCGAGCACATATACTTCGCCAAATCAGATGACCTGCTGAAGAACATTGAGGAGTTGCTGGGAGGTGAGGAAAGGGAGGAATGGTTGAAGGCTATGAAAGAGGAGTTGGGAATGATGGAGAAGATGGGGACTTGGAAACTGGAGGAATTACTGGAGGGGAGAAAGGCTGTAGGAAGTAAATGGGTGTACATGAAAAAGACAGATGAACACGGGAACATCATATGCTAAAAGGCATGACTCATCGCCCAAGGTTTTACACAGAAGCCCAGACCAGACTACAACAACAACAACACATTCGCACCAGTTATGTGCTATGAGAGCCTCAGGGCCTTACTAGCACTAACGGCTAAAAATGGTTGGCACCTGCGGCAATTTGATGTCAAAAACGCGTACCTGAATGGAACCCTGGATGAGGAAATATATATGCAGCAACCCCCGGGATTCGATGATGGGAGTGGCTGAGTCTGCCAACTCTACAAATCCATCTATGGATTAAAACAGGCTGGTAACGTATGGAACACGACATTTACAGAAGCGCTAACCAACGTTTTATACCAACAACAATGAGCCGACTACTGTGTCTACATCAAGTGCGAAAGAAATGGATTCATGATCCTATTGCTATGGGTAGACAACATCATCAGCATCTCAGACTCTATGAAAGGTGCTGACCAAATAGAAGTTGATCTAAAAATGAAATTTGAAATCAAATCCCTTGGCATTGATATGCATGCTGCGCGCCTAGGGTGGAATCGAAGTCAGACTGGTCCTATCGAAGCAAGTTTATAACATTTGAAGCATTCGACATCGTGAAGGACCTTCGGATTGGATGGCAGTACTGGCAGTTCATGGATCAACAAGCTTGTCAAAGATCATTCAGGCTTGAAGGAGGATCAGTGATAGGCAAGTGCAGTTGAAGTTTGAAACTCGATCAGCTTCGAATCGGCATCTCGGCATCAATTGATGGTTGATCAAACATATCAGTCTCAGCTATTTTGGCATTGCTGTGGTGCCACTATGCCCATACAAGTGATCCGCTTTTGAATTGCAGCCCTGGTGCATCAGGAAAAGACAAATTTGGTGCCTGAAAGAGTTGTGGGCCTTCGTCTCGCTTTTGGAGTCCATTCCTGCCTTCGCCCACCTTTGATCTTGCATGTCTTTTATCCTTAGGCCTTATCCTCACCATGCCGTCAATTATTGGACACACTACTAGCCATTCGAGACCAGTTGAACTGATCACACTCTGCCAAAAGTCAATAGATGCATTATTTGCCATCATCGCCATCAAGGATCTCCAGTAGACCTTCCATACTCGACATAGACCCCAATCCATCTAAGCAGGATGCCCCTTAGAGCCCAGTTCCAGCCTCTTCGATTGCTCTCAATGTGTCAAGTTCCTTGCCAGACTTTTTGGACTTCGTCTATGGTGCACCCACTTTCCAGAGGTGTTTCAGAGTCGAATGGATATGTTCAGACATTGTGGAGATGTCAGGTTATAGCCATTTTGGTCAGTTTCAATCCTTGTTTTGATTTCATCATTCTGTTCCTTGTTCTTGCACAGTTCTTTGTTGCCTTTGACAGTGCGGTATCCCAGAGGTATCCGACATACCCTTGCTTGACGCTCCGGTTTTGGACTATTTTTATCTTCCATCTTTCTATATATATATCCTCCTGTCTTCGAGGTACAACAGGGAAGAATTGCCCTTTGTTCCCCTCTCCCTTGGTGTCTCAGAGCTTGTCTGGGTAGCGTCTTGTGTTCTCACCTTGTCCTCGACTTGTCTCACCTAGCCTTTGCCTTGATTAGCCTTGCCTTGCCTCGACTTGCCTTGTCTAGCTTCGTCTCATTTAGTCCCCCTCGTCTGCCACACTTGCCCTCCTTGCCACACTCGCTGCCTTGTTCCCATACTTGAATTCGCCTAGTCTTCGACTTGTCACCTTGACTATCACCCTCGCCCTCTTCGATTTGACTCACCTAGCCCTCGTCTTGACCTCGTCCTGCCATTATTCAGCCCCTACTTGCATTACTCATCCTTGCCTTTGTCTTTTAGTCCAGTATAAGTCTGGTTCCCTGAAACGGCCTCGTGTTTTGCAGTTTTGAGTTAGTTGTCACCTCAGCCACCCTCAAGCCCGCTTCGGACAGCTTCGGTTGTTTTTCCCTGAAGGAGTGCCCATGCACCTCAGTTGAAGAGGTTAGGTGTGTTGAGCTCGACGCTGCACATCAGCGTGCCAAAATATCTACTCAGCATTCACATCTCATACAACTGAGACACCCGCCGACTGACGCTCTCCCAAGGCCACTATATTGAGAAGACTCTCATAAAGTTAGGCCTTCAGGATTGCAACCCTGTGTCAATGCCGCTCAACCCTAATGTCAGCCTCGACTACGAAGATGGAGAGGATCAGGACCCTCAGCCGAATGCTACTACCTACGCATACGCCACCCTGATAGGCACGCTACTATATCTGTCACTTATGACGTGCAGCAATATCACTTTTGCAGCCCAGCGATTAGGACAATTCACTCACAACCCTAAGCCGTGCCATTGGACTGCCGCCAAGCGTGTATTCCGTTACTTGAAGGGGACAAGTAACATGAAATTATGTTATAAAGGTAGTAAAGGGGGTAGAGACAACCCTGCTATTTACTGTGATGCAGATTGGGCATCTCAAGCCAGCCGCAAATCTGTCAGTGGCTACGTGATCACCATCGCAGGGGGAGCAATCATGTGGAGTTCCAAACGACAAGGCTCAGTCACCCTATCAACTGCCAAGGCTGAATATGTTGCCATTACACATGTCGCCAAACAAGTATTATGGCTTCAGGCACTGCTTACTGAATTAGGCATCTCGGTACCGATGCCTACTATTTTTAGCAACAACCAAGCAGCCATTGCGATCGCGCATCACCCAGAATTCCACATGCACACTAAACACGTCGACACACCCTTACAGTTTGTACGCGACTACATAAAGAAGGGACACCTTTATGTCCACTATGTCAATACTGCCGAGAACCTAGCTGACATATTCACAAAGGGACTACCATGACAACCACATGACAAACTGAGACAGGAGATGGGTTTAGAAGCTGATTCGAGGGGGAGTGTTGGGAATGACGAATTGCCCAACAGAATGCATAGCGGAATGGGAAGGAAGGAGAAGGGGAGTCTGGGTGGTCGGAGACGAGATGGGAATGGAGGTTAAAAGGGAGTTGAGGACGTTACAAGGAAACGGCGCAGGACGCCAAGCTCAAACTTACAATGCTCACAGGTACGAGCATCGCATTGTAGTTAAGCACTTAGTATATATTGTGTATGTACTACATGATTCAAGAATTCCTTTCCTCCTCTTCCTCTCGTGCCCTCCTATATTCTCAACACTGTTCACTGGCGCATGTCAGCCTTCCTTCCCTACTGTCACACACATTGCTATGCACCATGCCTTCCACTGTCAACACCGACGCCAGTTGTACAGAGAAGGCGAGGAACAAGAGGATGTCCTTGATTCGTGCATTATCAACTAACAGTCAAGTCAGTGCCCTCTTTTTTTTCTTTTTTTTCCGAATAGAAATATATGATTGTCAAACCTATGGTAGCTACAAGCTACTTAAGTGTCCATACAAAACCAGTTGTCGGAATAACTAGAAGTCAGTGCCCTCAACACCTCTCTCCCTTGTCTCCCTCCAACGATCTACTCTAAACCTCTGCCAAAGAGACATTCCCATGACTGGTATTCTGATTGCCTTGCATCCAGGAGAGAGGGGATTACGGAGGAGCAGTGGGTGTATAAAGGCTGATTGGACCTGGTTGAGTATGGTGTCGAGCAGAGACCTTGAGTACTGATGGCAGTTTTGCCCTCTATGCAGGTGAGGGTATGACTGTCTGTATTGGACAAAATCCACAAAAACAGGTTGGTTCACCCTATTTCATCCTTATTCATGCAGGTTCATGGTGAACCACAGTGGACCACAGTGGATGACAATGGATCATGGTGGATCATGGTGATTCATGGTGATTCATTGCACCGACTAGATATTGATTAGATCAATCATTCTATTCATGCTGAATGTTCATGACTGTTCATGGAGCATGAACATATAATGCTTGAAATATGCAGCCAGTGATCACAATGAACAACCAATGGATCATGCAATGAACATGCAGGTTCATTGTGATCCATGGAAGGTTCACTGTACCTGTCATCATATCTACACTCATGTTCACTCTTGTTCATGCCCTATCTCATGCCATCTGAATGGAATGAACAGAATGAACAGAATGAACAGAATGAACAGAATGACTTGTTAATAATTTCTTTTTCACAAATGCAATGTTCATGCCATGTTCATGCTCTACAGTCATTAACACTTATCTACCAATTCTCTTTTGTTCATGGCATTCATGGCATTCATGCTGATCATGGCACCCATGCTGATTCAGCATGATCATGCATGATTATGTGCATTCATTCTTATTCATTCTTGTTCATGCCTGCTCCACTGTCATCCACTGTGATTCACCATGAACCTGCCTGCTTCATTGGGTTTCAGGATGAACAGCTTGTTTTTGTGGATTTTGTCCAATACAGACTGTCATATGAGGGACCTGGCATTTGTCAAAGTTGGACTTGTCAATGCTGATCCGCGCTTACAATGCTTGCAGTGACTGAAGATGATAAAGATGATCAGGTCAGGACGACTCGACAGGCCAAGGTGCAATGGCTAGCATTACCCTTCCGAATTTGACCCTAACTTCATCTGCATCGATGAAACATGTCAGGACGTTGCCGTTTCCCCCTTCTGTGTCAGCTCAGGGTGATGTTGCGGATGACGGGGGCAACGTGAGTGCTCGAAGAAAGCAGGTTGAGAGCATTGGCGGAAGAACTGGAGCTAGAAGAAGCAAGGTGGAATACTAAGTACCCACTATCTCAACACTGGATAAGAGAATGACAGAGTGTATGCACTGCGGATAGGCATTTGGCTGGAGAAAATGAAGATATCATTGTAGACTCTGTGGATGATATCTGTGCAGGGTGTTCTGAAAAGGTGGGCAATCGTTTTTCTTTTATTTTATTCTCTAAGGTGTCAATGATGACTATCTACAGACATTCTACATTACCAATACCAATCTGGAGGATAGTAGGGAAGGTGGACAAGCAAGCCAGCTCGACTTGTAATGTGTGCTACAAGATGGTATTCCCAGTTCTAGACTCGGAAGCGGAACTCGAAGGAAGGGAAATTCACAATTCCGGCTCGAATTCGAGCTCTAGTGCAGCAAACTCTGACACCAATGCATACAGTTGGGTTTCCACACCCCTTTTTGCATTCTGCCATGCATTGGCAAATATACATTTGATGGTTCGAATGGGTATGTTGCGCTACATGCTTGAGCAAGTTTTTATTCTCATACTGGTCAGAGATGTGTTGAATAAATAATGATCTGGAGCTTTGAGTATCAAACTCATAGCTTCATATATTATATTGTTATTTATGAATGCTCACTAAATCACAAATATAATCTGATATTTGTACACTGTTGACACTTTTATAGTGTTTGACAGATATTATAGAGTTTCATCCCAGGAACAGTATGAAACGACAGCATGTGAGAACACGATGCATGAAACATGCTTCACACGTCAAGTATTGACAGATTGCTGTAAAATGCGCAGCAATATGACACCATGCGCAGCAGGTATGGTGTAATGCGCAGCAGGAAGCTGCGCATTACTAGATATAGGTATATTAGATGTAGTTACATGTGATTCCTGTAACTGTATATAAGCAGTGCCCTTTGCACTGCTGAAATACATCTCCTGTTCTATTGCATAGTTGAGCCCTAGCTCCTAAGCGTTCTAAACAGTACTCAGTAAGTCCCCTCGCTTACTAAGCCTCGCTCTGCGCTGCCATTGCTCATTTCAACAGGTTATGGGCCCCACATAGATGAAAACCTTGTGCTGTGCATATTACATGTGTCAGCACCCTTTTGTCATAACAAAGGTAAACAAGGGAAGTCATAGATGCGCCCATAGTACTGTTATTAAAGTAGTATACATCCGATTTATGTTGCTAATGTGCTATCTCTTGAAGTATGACAGGAATACTTCTTGCTCATCCTAACAAGCCTCTAATGCTTGGGATTTGAGCAACCGCCTTGGATGGCATGACAACAATCACTAGTGTGACACACTTCACCAGTCTCCGGTTCTGCAATATCTGGGTTAATATAAAAAATGTAGTCTTGATTGGTAAATCAATAAATGGGACATTGTTCCCTGGTACACGCAGACCAGTGATGGGCACTGATTAGCATCCCATCTACATTAGGACGCTCCTTAGTGTCATAATAATAGCTTATTACTATATCTATAAATAGTGGAGGATATTTTTATCACTGTGGGGAACTTGATGGAGCCCCCAAGCACTCCTGAAGGGCTGGATCCCCTTCTGGCGATGAATTATAGCACATTATGACAAAAAGCAAACTACCATGTTTATGCACATGCTCAGGCATTTATCGTGGGAGAATAAAATCGAAAACTCGATGTCCATACCTTTGTTCTGAGCAACAAAAGTCTTTTTAGACTGTTGCTTACTTTCGTCTTACAGAACAAACTCAATTCAATAAACAAACCCACCAAACCTTTTATAACACAAATGTCTTCCACCACCAACACCGCTTCTTCCTCTACCTCTGCTGGCTCGTCCAGCAACAAATATATCACAGCTGGTACCCCTGGCTCCAAATCCGATTCCTCTTCTCAAAAAATCGCCAAAGCTGGTTTTACCAGCTCCATTTTTATCAATACCTTGCAATCCACTAGCAAGGGTCCCACTGCTCCCATTGGGATGTCTTCAAAAAAGTCTCCTTGGTACAAGGAAGTCCAGGAAGATTTGGAGAACCGCAGGAAGCGCATTGCAGATGCGCAACTCTCTGTTTGGAAGCGTCATCAAGAATTAGACGACGAAGCCGCTAAATTAGCTAGTGAGGAATCTCTAGTGGACGAAATTTTCGATGACATTCGAAAATTCCAAGCAGGTCGCCTTCAACAGGCAAATTATGGGAAGAATGTTTTTAACATTGCGACTGGAGAGATGAAATTGGCCCAAAAGGCTGATAAAGGAAAAGGAAAAGAAAAATCGGTATCATATGCCGATGTGGCAAAAGTGGGCCTGTCCGCTAAAAACAAGGCAGGCGCTACCTTCTCTTTGCGTCCTAAGAATCAACTAAATTGGCCAACTTCTGAAGAAGTTAGGACATGGTTCTTCAACCTTGGTGGAAAGGCGGAGAACTGGACGCAGGAACAGGTGGAGATACCAGCCGCTCCAAAGAGAGATAGCGGGTCTGGAAATGAAGTCTGGGACCACGCTAAGGAGTGGTCGAAAATTGGGAAAGTAAAAATACTGCCCAATAAATATCACAGTGATTCTGTTTTAGAGGAAAGCAGAACCACTAAAATAAATAAATACATTTCCACCATGCACCAAGCTATCCGCCAGGAAATGGAGGATAAAAAACGGGTTGGGGATCTTATTGAAAGTATCCAAGAAACTGTTAAAAACTTGAATCAAGAGGAGGAGAGAGTGAAAAGCTTTAAGAAGAAAGCTAAAAAATTGTGCCAGAAAGAACGTAAAGCCAAAAGAGAGTTGGCTGAATGACCAAGAATACCACCCAAAACTCACAAGTTGTATATACTTGATGAAGAAATATGCAGTTCCGACTATTCGCATCCTTCTCTGAATGATAGCAAATACTCTTCCTTGATTAAAGCTAGAAGGAATCAAGAGCTTGAAGAAGGAGAGTTCATTATAGTAGAACTCAAGGGAAGGGACGGACTTATCCACCCTTGGGTTCATACTGTTGAAAGTCCTGTATGGTCGAAAATTGGTTATTGCTATCTGGCAGCAATAAAAACCCGTGCATTGGCTCAATATCAATGGCCACAGTACATTGATATCAAAGAATTGGCTTCATATTCAAAGTCAATTAGGAAGAGAGTCAACTTCCACTTACATAAAATTAATGGTGATCAGTCTAGTCGCCATTGTCACCTAGTCATTGATCCAAGAGCCCAGACAGGCTGGATGGAAATCAATAATCTTGCTAGAGCAGCAAGTGTTGATATAATCATTGGAGGAGAAGATGACTTATCTAAAATTCCAACGCTTACTGGAAGCAATAATTGGAATGAGTGGTCAGCAGCTATCAAAGCTGCTTTGCAGTATAAAGGTCTCTGGCAGTATGTTCTTGGCAACAGGATCAAGCCACAGCTTACAGAAGCTGAGAAAACTGCAGAAACAGCTGATAGCACCTCTGCAACTGAGCTTTGTCGCATTAAAGAGAAAAAGGAAGCTTGGGATGACTACTGCGACAACGATGACAAGGCATTGGGATTAATAACCATGAAAATCTCACTGTCTTTAAGACACCTCATTAAACCATGGTCAAACTCTACCTTCCATGCATTGCAGCAAGCTTTTGGCAAGCCAGGAGCAGCTGGCATTTTTGTTGATTTTTCAAAAGTAATACATTGGAAAATCAACACCAATAAATTGACAGAGTCAGTCAATGAGCTATTAACAACAGCTAATCAACTTTCTGTCAATGGCTTCACATTCCCCGACAATATGCTAGCAATGGTAGTGTTAGCATCTTTGCCACAAGGATGGGACAGTGTCTCATCTAGTGTATTATTAACGACGAAAGCAAGTGATTTGAAACTTGCTGATATTCTTCCAAAGATAGAGGAAGAATCCCAAAGGCGGAGAACATCTTCAGGAGGGGTAGTTCACACTGCTAGAGTGAAGCTTCCCAAAGGCCCTAACAGGCCTAATTGGAATCAACAAAATTCTGGTCCTAGCAACCAGAATAACTACAAACCTGGTTTTAATAACCAGAATTCATATTCTTCAAATCAGAATAAAGGGAAATGGACGACACCAGGACCGTCTTCCAGACCCCCTAACACTGGCAAACCCCAGTTCTTGTCTAATCAAGAAAGGAACAAGATCAATCGTGATAATAAAAAGAAAAAGAGAGCCTTTATATTAGAACAACAACAAAAGAGTAATGTTGGGGACACCAGGAAAGCGAATACACCTAGATTCGCTCACTTAGTAGACAGGATAGATCCTGCTCTACCTTTGATTCGAAGAATGGCACCATTAGTGTCAAATCTACAGCAACTGAAAGATCAAGGATATTCAGTTGAAAATAATGTAGAATTGCAAATGGTGGTTGATCCAATTGCAGAAAACCGTTTCAGAGTCCTAGATGAAAGGGCTGACATTGAAATGGATAATATGTCAGACACAGTCTCCTTAGGTGAAGACTTCTATGACACAGCTGATGGGGAATATCAGTATGTAAATCTTTCTACTCAAAAGTTCTTCTCTGATAAAAAATCAGTGAGGACTATCAAGACGAGCCCAATTATGAGGCATCTTGATTTCAAAGGTAACAATGTAGATAGTAGTATGTGTACTACTTTGAATAGCAATCAATACATCACTTTAGTTGCCTCCATTCCAAAAATGAGTAGTAAGATAAATGTGTGTGGTTGTGACAAGTGTAAGGAATTTGAGTCCAAAGGAACTCCATGGATGATTGATTCAGGAGCATCAATCCATATAACTCATGAAATCAAAGATTTCTCTGAATATCATCCTTTTAAAGTTTCACAGCCTGTATTTACAGCTGATAAACGATCTCAAGTAGCAATACTTGGAGAAGGAACTATGTTCCTGCAGGTAGAAACCGCGCATAAACATAAACATGTCATTAAACTTGAAAAAGTTTGCTATATGCCTGCAGCTAGTGTCAGACTTATATCGTCTGGACAACTAAAGCTACAAGGCTTTCATGAAAAATTGGACAAGTATAGTACTATATTTTCGCTAAAAACTGGGTGACCATTTATAATGGCATATCCTAGACATATAGGAGATCCCATTCATTGGATTTTGACTGAAATAGTCCATCCAAGAGTAAAAATGGCTGAACCTTCAGTTCATATAGTGGATTATAACACTTGGCATCAAAGATTGGGTCACCCATCTAAAAATGTATTAAAACATGTCTTTGATCATACAAAAGGGTTTGA
Source organism: Amanita molliuscula (assembly GCA_023014405.1). Lineage (NCBI taxonomy): Eukaryota > Fungi > Basidiomycota > Agaricomycetes > Agaricales > Amanitaceae > Amanita > Amanita molliuscula. The sequence continues at coordinate 273,506 of JAEBUP010000011.1, forward strand.
CAAATTATCTATACCATCAACAGACACAATTTGTCCTGGATGTGCACAAGGAAAGATGCATAATAAATCTTTTCCTACATCAATCAAGCAAGCTTCCAAGCCACTTGAATTGATTCATGCAGACTTATTAGAATTGCCTATGGAATCTTATCATCAAAAGAAATGGTGTCTTATGATACTAGATGATTATTCTTCCTATGCTTATATGGCACTTCTTCAAACTAAATCAGAAACATTCACTGCTTTCAAGAGTTATGTAGAACACATGGAAAATCAATATAGCAGTAGAGTCAAATGTTTCAGATCAGATCGAGGGGGGGAATTTAAGTCACATGAATTTAGCAAGTTTCTTGCTTCAAAAGGAATCTTTAGAGAACAAAGTGCACCTCACATACATCAACAAAATGGTCGTGCTGAATGATTAAATGATACTATACTTGAAAAAGCAGAAAGTATGAGATTAGAATCTTCCTGCCCAAAATCATGGTGGGAATTTGCTTTTGAAACTGCTATTCATGTATACAATTGCACACCATTACGAAGGACAAATTGGTCTACACCCTATGAAAACATGACAGGTGAAAAACCTGATGTTCATTACCTTAAAGTGTTTGGTTGTCTAGCTTGGGTTTATATACCTAAAGAAATTTGTAAAGATAAGCTGTCACCAAGATCTGAACCAATGACCTTTATTGGTTATGACATAGGATCTAAAGCTTATAAATTTATGAAGAAAGATAACACTATATTCATTGGTGTTAAAGCACTATTTAATGAATCAGTATTTCCACAAAAAAGCGAAAATTACAATAAAGATAGACTATTTGAAAGTCCACCAGGTATTAATCAAAGGGATCAAAATGGACATGAATCTGACTCCAATTCCCAAAACAACAATCATCTCGATAGTGACAATGATGATCCCAAACCATATAAACCATCATTCAATCATGATCTTACACCTGATGAAGAGCAGAATTCATCTCATGAGAATGATGATATAGAGCCTAATAATAATGGTGGAGAACAGGATCTACCTGTCAGACCTGATGTTCGAGGATCAAGTGAAAACAGATCTGAAGAGAATTCCAGTAGATGGCCTGGGACACAACATCATGCACCACCAGACATTAAAAGAACACGAGAAGAGAAAAAGGTTACAGAAAGACAATCCCAAAAACAACCTGAACCTATTCCCTTCCCACTTTGCCAAAGTACTAGAGAAAGGAAACCAGTTTATAAGGAGGGTAATATTTATGGAAAGAAAACTCCTCTTGAAATTGAAAAACAACTGGAAAAGAATCCTTTCAATGAGTCTGAAGACTCTGATAGTCAAAAAGACACTTCAAGCAAAATATCAGATGAACTAGATCCTGGTATTATTCAGGATAAAGGAATTTCAGATATAGATATGCTGCTTAATCAATTACAAAAGGAGGGAGGAAGGAAATTTATTAATTTCCTACTCTCAAAAGCAGTATTACCTAAATCTGATATTCCTGTTCATTTTAGGGACGTGTTAAAAATTAAAGAATCTAATCCTAAAGCTTTTCAAGAATGGATTAAAGCTATGGAGGATGAGATTGAAGCTCTATTCAAATGAGATGTTTGGGAGTTAGTTGATGGTCCAAAAGATCGTAAACCTGTGAAGTGTAGATGGGTTTACAATATTAAAAGTGATGGTCGAAAATGTGCTCGACTTGTTGCTAAAGGATTTTCACAAATACCTGGCATAGATTATGATGACACCTTTTCTCCTGTTGCACAATTTGAAACAGTGAGATTACTTCTGGCTTCAGCAGCACTCGAAAATTGGGAAATTGAGGCGCTAGATGTTAAAACAGCTTTCCTATATGGAAATCTTGATGAAGAGATTTACATGGAACAGCCAGAAGGCTTTGTCACAAAAGGACAAGAGGGAAAAGTCTATAGATTAAAAAAGGCCCTATGTGGTCTTAAACAAGCATCATATGCTTGGAATAAACAAGCTGATAAAAGCTTGAAATCCTTAATATCCTTAACAAACAAGGATCAATAATAGTTGTCATACTATATGTTGATGACATACTATTTTTGGGAAATGACAAAAGACTCTTATTAGACAAGAAGAGCAAGTTCATGAAAATATGGGAATGTAGAGACTTAGGACAAGTTTCTGAATATCTAAGGATGAAGATATCTCGAGATAGACCAAATCAATTACTTATAATTGATCAAATAGACTATGCTAAGAAAGTTGTAAAGCATTTTGGTCAAGAAAATGCTAAACCTGCTAGAACACCATTACCAGCAGGATATGTTCCTAAACCAAATGAAGGAACAGCAACTCCTGAGCAAAGAAGCTATTATCAATCCATAATTGGATCATTATTATATTTAACTCTTGGAACTCATCCAGATATTGCATTTGCAGTAATAATGATGTCGCAATTTATGGTTAATCCTTCTGAAGAGCATATTCAGAAGGCATTATACATTATCAAATATGTTGCCACCAACATTAATGGCAAAATAGTGTATAATGGAAAGAACCATGAAGGTTTCATTGCATATTGTGATGCAGACTGGGCAGGTGACCAGATTAATAGAAGATCAGTCACTGGATACATAGTAAAACTAGCTGGAGGACCAGTTAGTTGGGTTTCAAGGAAACAAAAGACAGTTGCTCTGTCATCAACAGAAGCTGAATATATGAGTCTGTCTGATACATCGAGACAGATAGTCTGGATAGAGTCTTTATTCCATGAAATTGGAAAGACTATAGAAATGATTCAATTAGGAGTGGATAATCAAGGAGCAATCTTTTTAGCTTCTAATCCTGCTCAAGAGCATAGATCTAAACACATAGATATCTGCTACCACTATGTTAGAGAATGCATAGAGGAAGGAAAAGTGGAACTTGTGTATATTCCCACAAATCAGCAACTTGCTGATATCTTGACTAAAAATTTGTCTTTTGATAAATTTACAAAGTTAAGATCTGAAATTGGATTAGTGATTTCTCAGCATGGGGGAGTGTTGAATAAATAATGATCTGGAGCTTTGAGTATCGAACTCATAGCTTCATATATTATATTGTTATTTATGAATGCTCACTAAATCACAAATATAATCTGATATTTGTACACTGTTGACACTTTTATAGTGTTTGACAGATATTATAGAGTTTCATCCCAGGAACAGTATGAAACGACAGCGTGTGAGAACACAATGCATGAAACATGCTTCACACATCAAGTATTGACAGATTGCTGTAAAATGCGCAGCAATATGACACCATGCGCAGCAGGAAGCTGCGCATTACTAGATATAGGTATATTAGATGTAGTTACATGTGATTCCTGTAACTGTATATAAGCAGCGCCCTTTGCACTGCTGAAATACATCTCCTGTTCTATTGCATAGTTGAGCCCTAGCTCCTAAGCGTTCTAAACAGTACTCAGTAAGTCCCCTCGCTTACTAAGCCTCGCTCTGCGCTGCCATTGCTCGTTTCAACAAGATGTCCATTGATCATACATCTTCGGGATCCCTGCTTGTCGTTGCATGCATCATTAAAAGGCTCTCAAATTCCCAGCATGTCCCACGTGAAATGCTCTTTGATCTCAGTTCGAAAATCAAACCACATAATGTCTCCTGGCTGCCAACTCTCATGAATTTGCTCGAGCGCTTCTTCGGAAGCATGAATGTTCTCTCAAAACACATGGCTTATATGCTTCTTGAGCCATGCAGGACGTTCCAACAATTGTAAAGAAATTGGTCTGAATTAGTAACTGCAGGCTAGGTGCTGGTCATATAAAGAGGGCAACAGTGAGAACTGTTGAATAAATAATGATCTGGAGCTTTGAGTATCGAACTCATAGCTTCATATATTATATTGTTATTTATGAATGCTCACTAAATCACAAATATAATCTGATATTTGTACACTGTTGACACTTTTATAGTGTTTGACAGATATTATAGAGTTTCATCCCAGGAACAGTATGAAACAACAGCATGTGAGACACAATGCATGAAACATGCTTCACACGTCAAGTATTGACAGATTGCTGTAAAATGCACAGCAATATGACACAATGCGCAGCAGGAAGCTGCGCATTACTAGATATAGGTATATTCGATGTAGTTACATGTGATTCCTGTAACTGTATATAAGCAGCACTCTTTGCACTGCTGAAATACATCTCCTGATCTATTGCATAGTTGAGCCCTAGCTCCTAAGCGTTCTAAACAGTACTCAGTAAGTTCCCTCGCTTACTAAGCCTCGCTCTGCGCTGCCGTTGCTCATTTCAACAGGTTATGGGCCCCACATAAATGAAAACCTTGTGCTGTGCATATTACATGTGTCAGCACCCTTTTGTCATAACAAAGGTAAACAAGGGAAGTAATGGATCCGCCCATAGTACTGTAACTAGAGTAGTATACATCCGATTATGTTGCTAATGTGCTACCTCTTGAAGTATGACAGGAATACTTCTTGCTCATCCTAACAAGCCTCTAACACTTGGGATTTGAGCGACTGCCTTGGATGGCGTGACAACAATCACTAGTGTGACACACTTCACCAGTCCCCAGTTCTGCAATATCCGGGTTAATATAAAACATGTAGTCTTGATTGGTAAATCAATAAATTACCTGGTCTGGTGAACCATTTAAATCACTTGGGTTTAGGGCTGTCCCATGACAGATAAAGGGTCTAGGCTTAATCGCTTAGATCTGAAAAGGTTTTGCACCCCCCTATTGGCCGTGAATAATTAAGTGCTTATGTAGGCCGTTTTCATCAGCATAAAATCATTCTCCAAAATTAAAAATAGTAGTAATTCTGTATAAGGGTCGTGCTGCATGGGACATTGTTCCCTGGTACATGCAGACCAGTGATGGGCACTGATTAGCATCCCATCTACATTAGGACGCTCCTTAGTGTCATAATAATAGCTTATTACTATATCTATAAATAGTGGAGGATATTTTAATCGCTGTGGGGAACTTGATGGAGCCCCTAAGCACTCCTGAAGGGCTGGATCCCCTTCTGGCAATGAATTATAGCACATTATGACAAAAAGCAAACTACCATGTTTATGCACATGCTCAGGCATTTATCGCAGGAGAATAAAATCGAAAACTCGATGTCCATACCTTTGTTCTGAGCAACGAAAGTCTTTTCAGACTGTTGCTTACCTTCCTTCTTACAGAACAAATCAAACAAATCAACCAACACCTTTTATATCACAAATGTCTTCCTCCAACAACACCAACACCTCCTCTGCTTCTGCTGGCTCATCCAGCAACAAATACGTCACCACCAGTACCCCTGGCTCCAAATCTGACTCCTCTTCCCAAAAAATTGCCAAAGCTGGTTTTACCAGCTCAATTTCATCAATACCTTGCAATCCACTAGCAAGGGCCCCACTGCCCCCATTGGGACGTCTTCAAAGCAGTCTCCTTGGTACAAGGAGGTACAAGCAGACTTGGAGAATTGCAGGAAGCACATTGCAGATGCACAACTCTCTGTTTGGAAGCATCGTCAAGAATTAGACAATGAAGCTGCTAAATTAGCCAGTGAGGAATCCCTGGTAGATGAAATTTTCAATGACATTCGAAAATTCCAAGCAGGTTGCCTTCAACAGGTGAATTATGGAAAAAATGTTTATAACATTGTGACTGGAGAGATGAAATCAGCCCAAAAGGCTGATAAGGGGAAAGGAAAGGAAAAATTGGTATCATATGCCAATATGGCAAAAGTGGGCCTGTCTGCTAAAAACAAGGCAGGTGCTACCTTTACTCTGCGTCCTAAAAATCAACTAAATTGGCCAACTCCTGAAGAAGTTAGGACCTGGTTCTTCAACCTTGGTGGAAAGGCAGAGGACTGGACACAGGAACAGGTGGAGATACCAGCCACTCCAAAGAGAAATAGCAGGTCTGGAAGTGAAGTCTGGGACCACGCTAAGGAGTGGTCGAAAATTGGGAAAGTAAAAATACTGCCCAATAAATATCACAGTGATTCTGTTTTAGAGGAAAGCAGAACCACTAAAATAAATAAATATCTTTCTACCATGCACCAAGCTATCCGCCAGGAAATGGAGGATAAAAAATGGGTTGAGGATCTGATAGAAAGTATCCAAGAAACCATTGATAACTTAAATCAAGAAAAGTTGAGGGAGAAAAGCTTTAGAAAGAAAGCTAAAAAATTGCGCCAGAAGGAATGAAAAGCCAAGAGAGAGTTGGCTGAACAACCAAAAGTACCACCCAAAACTCACAAGTTATATATACTTGATGAGGAAATATACAGTTCCGATTATTCACATCCTTCTTTAAATGATAGTGAATACTCTTCCTTGATTAAAGCTAGAAGGAATGAAGACCTTGAAAAAGGAGAGTTCATTATAGTAGAACTCAAAGGAAGGGATGGACTTATCCGCCCTTGGATTCATACTGTGGAAAGTCCTGTATGGTTGAAAATTCATTATTGTTACCTGGCAGCAATAAAAACCCGTGCATTGGCTCAATATCAATGGCCACAATACATTGATATCAAAGAATTGGCTTCATATTCAAAGTCAATTAGGAAGAGAGTCAACTTCCATTTACACAAAATTAATGGTGATCAGTCTAGTCGCCATCATCATCTAGTCATTGATCCAAGAGCCCAGACAGGCTGGATGGAAATCGATAATCTTGCTAGAGCAGCAAATATCAATATAATCATTGGAGGAGAAGATGACTTGTCTAAAATTCCAACACTTACTGGAAGCAATAATTGGAATGAGTGGTCAGCAGCTATTAAAGCTGCTCTGCAGTATAAAGGTCTCTGGCAATATGTTCTTGGCAATAGGATTAAGCCACAGCTTACAGAAGCTGAGAAAACAGCAGAGACAGCAGAAAGTACTACTGCTACTGAGCTTTGTCGCACTAAAGAAAAAAGAGAAGCTTGGGATGACTACTGCGACAATGATGACAAGGCATTGGGATTAATGACCATGAAAATCTCACTGTCCTTACGACACCTTATTCAACCATGGTCAAACTCTACCTTCAATGCATTGCAGGAAGCCTTTGGCAAGCCAGGAGCAGCTGGCATTTTTGTTGATTTTTCAAAAGTAATACATTGGAAGATCAACACCAATAAATTGACAGAGTCAGTCAATGAGCTATTGACAACAGCTAATCAACTTTCTGTCAATGGCTTTACATTCCCCAACAATATGCTAGCAATGGTAGTGTTAGCATCCTTTCCACATGGATGGGACAGTGTCTCATCTAGTGTATTATTAACAATGAAAGCAAGTGATTTGAAACTTGCTGATATTCTTCCAAAGATAGAGGAAGAATCTCAAAGGTGGAGAACGTCTTCAGGGGGGGTTGTTCACACTGCTAGAGTGAAGCTTCCCAAAGGCCCTAACAGGCCTAATTGGAATCAACAACAAAATTCTGGTCCTTGTTATGAGCACACCTCTTATTTTCAACTTTACAGTAACAACGTCAATGACACTTATGAAGATACGGTCACGAGGAGTCGGAGGATATTTTTCATTTCTTTTTATCTATTTTATCGCACTCAAATGAACAAGACTACGCAACGGGACTCTAGGAGGATGGCCTACGTGAACTGCGGTCCCTACTAGGAAGGAGGTTAGGTCAGCATCGGCTATGGAGATAGACCGAGTGCCGACAGGGAACACGGCCTGATGATGGGCCTACGCCATGAAAGGAATCATGAGCGGCACGGCGCCTGAGGGGCGACATGGGAACGCCGAGGAGTACCAAGTCAACGGTACGGCGTGCATGGGAATCGGCCGACAAGCTTGAACAATAGCAAGGCCGCATGCAGACAACCCAGGAGTTGGGTGTGGGAGGAACTCTCCACAAATGGTTAGATGGGCGCAGATCGGCTGCTGCGCATTGATCCCGGCTTGAGGGATTTTAGCTGTGCGCTGTCTGCGCACAGACCAGGGGAGCAGTATATAAGGGCCGTAGTTTACAGTAGGAGACTCTTAAGTCTCTAGATAGTCTATTGTCACTAGACATAGCTTCTGAGCAAACATCTTTTCTTTGGCCTAACAAGCCCCACTCTGAGTCGCTTAGGTTGTGTCTAGGGCAGTCCTGACATAATCTAGAGACTTTCTTCTCTACCCCTTCGTACTGTCCAGCACCGAGCACATCGCTCGTAGTTGCTCCTGACAATCAAAGGCCTAGTTTCTCTTTGACGGTTGTAACCCGATTATCCCGGGACTGTTGGCGACATTGACTCCAACACACATACTGTCAACGGGCGTCGAACGAGACGTCCTCAATACACCCGTTGGGTCTGTCTACCAAACAGTGCTAGACGAGAATACTAGTGTGTCGGGAGAGCGTAGGCAGGAGACCACAGACACGCCCCAAGCATAGTATACTAGCATTGCGGAAAAAGTCACGGAACGACCGAACCATTTGATTTGAGTAGTGTATCAAGGCTGAACCAAAGTCCTCTCACACCCTCTGTACAAGCAACCCCTACTTTGTTATCGGGGTTGATAACTTGGCACAAGGACATTGAGGCGAATTGCCAGGCACTCTCACTTCAATAGCTTGCGGACCCACAACACGGCAGACAGTAACTCCCTTGTTTCCCAAGGGACATCATCGACAGGTGCAGATTTTCGACTGCCGAACGAATGGATCAAGTGTCAGTGGAGGGCCTGAACTTGATTGAAGATCTTTTTACAGGAACGACCTATCATCCCTCATCGGCAAAAATGAATTGCCATTTTCAATACATACTCCCACACGCCCAGGTGACACTCTTGGAGATTGGTCAGATCTTTGAGGCGGACTGGGCTCACTCTATCGAACCCGTCCTTACAAGGACACCAACTTTCATTGGCGACACCATTGTATGCCACTACGATAACCACGTCAGACTATATTGGCGTCACCACAAAAATGAGCAGAAGAGGGAACGCGCCAAAGTGCAGCAATTACTACGAGAGAGAGAGCTCCAGCAAGAGCTCGAACAAAAGGAAGCATGGGAGGCTCTCCTTATGGAACGCGCAGCTACAAAAGCAGTACTGCGTGCCGAACGCGCTATGCGCAAAGCAGAATGAGAGTACCAGACTCTCATACAGTTATTGGAGGACCAATACAAAGGGGACACCTCCAACCCAATCTGGCTGGCCCTTGTCTCATCAAAATACAATCAGTGGTTGATGTTAATCAACAATGGAGACAGGGCTATTATGAGATACAGAGTGGCGGTGATAAGTTCACCCCACTATTGGAAATAGTGAGGATCAGGAAGGGGTGAGGTCGCGAAAGGATTCCCATCAACTCCGGTGTGCGCGATGACAACGTTACGATGCGCGGAACTGGCAACTCTGCGGATAATGTTTGTCACAAGGCGTAACAGCGATGAACGTGGGACGCGGAGTATGACAAAAGCTCAGAGGCGCGAACAAAACAAGGAGGATGTAGCTGAAAGGGATGAGACTCAAAGGCTGGGGTGTACTATATTATTTTTCTAAGTGTGGTACATGAGCTTATATACGTTTTTCTACCCTACTAATAACGAAGTGACTCTGCAAATTTTCACCTTGCAACCGTATATCCAAATCCGTCTTGAAAGTCTTCGCGCAATGGGGCTAGCTGAGGGACGCGACAGTGGTATTGGAGCGCCGCGGTGAGAGCCAGTATCGTGACCTGACGCAGGACGCTAATAGAGTCGTATACTTGAAATAGACATTGCTGATCGCCGTGCGTGGCAACGCCGGGATTCATCTGGCTTGACGCATCCCTGTTCTCTATTTTCCGTGGACCTGACTGGTCTATACCGTAGTTGGTCGTCGGCCGATGGGTTTACTCGTCCGCTAGGGGCCTGATCCGCTATGTCGGTGCGTCGCTAGGGCTGACGTGGCGTCCGTATATGGGTGACCCTTGGATCGTAGACTGTAGATCCTTCCTAACGCGGATATGGTATTGATGGCGGCAGTCCCTTCTCCAGTGACCTAAGCTGTGCCGGCTGACAATTTTATGTGGGTCGGCCAACAGGGTGCTTTATCGGATGTGAACGACCGACTAGCGCGGGTTTTGGATGGCATACGCGGGAGACGACTTGGTCGTTGGGCATGGGCGACGCTTGCCCTATAGTGGAGAATCGCAGAGTTGGTGGAGTTGCGCGTAACTAGCGCGGAAGACTTGCGGAAGACTTTGGCTGAGTGCAGATGCTAAGCGACAGGGTCAGGGCAGGTATAATCCTAGTGAGGGTAAGGTCTCTAACGTCTAGTGCTGAGACTAGTCCGTTTGATACCTATCACCGTCACATCAGAACAATGCTCATCACCGGTTAAGTGGATATATCTTGCAGTCAACTGGGTTAGACCTGGGGATCAACTCAATAGCGTGATCCCATCGCTGCCATGGTGGTAGTTCATTGAAAGTCTCCTTTTCAAAAACTTTCCAATGTCCTAAGTAATGTCTGGGGACTGCTTCCTCCAGAGTTTGTTTTCTGGTTTTCTCTGCCTCCTCAGCTGCTATTTTTGTGGCAGTCGATGTGTAGGCTCTAATGTTTAATTCTGGCTCACCTATGTGTACTGCCAGTATTTTATCTTCTGCCTCAAGATCATCATCTATATCCATTTTGTCTTCAGGTTCCTGGACAGAGGAACCCTTCCAGCAAGTGCCCGGACAACGGTTAAACTCTAGCGTCTGCTTCTTCCAGTTGATGGTTGGGTTGTGTTTCCTCAACCAATCGAAACCTAAGAAGATACTAGTTTTCGAGAGATGTGTGACTGCGCATTCAATGACTTCTTCATGTTCACCAATGCGTAATTTTATCTTTGCCATGTACTCCAGGGCACCTCTCGAGTTTTTTGTCCCATCTGCATTATATATGGGCATAGGTCGGACTAGACGTTGTTTGGGTATTTGGTGTTTCTCTACAAACTCGGTACTGATACAGGTTCCAGTTGCACTGGAGTCTAGTAACATTTTAATGCGGACGCTCTTTGATCCATCCATTTTTGTTACGACCCCGGTCAGGTCTATTTCGTTATATCCTGTCCCCTGCACCGTTTTTTCCCGTAAGTGTACTAAATTCCACATGGCGTCGGCTTCTGTCATAGCATTTAGATCGTCTACCAGGTGTCCATCCACCTCCTCCATTCTTTTACTGTCTACCCATTGTTGTAGACATTCCACCACTGTCTGTTTGGGCTGTTCCCAAATTCTCCTTAATATCCATTGCGGTGTCCATGCTGGTAATCGTTGTCCCTTTTTTGCGCTCACTCTTAGATTTCTTAGGTGATGTACCTTCCCACTGCATTCGTAAAGTAAATCATGCAATTTAATTTGGGAATCTACTATTGGTACACCACTACTAGAAATCTGAGTAGCAGCCAGCAGCACTGAGCGCTCGCCTACTGGCTTTCTGCAAAATCCGAGACCTCCTCTATGTGGCCGACTGGGGTCATTTCCCTATTGTCGACATATCTGACAACCTGCTTTCCTTTATCACTGGTTGTAATTTCCTTTTTGCACCTCCATGCTGTGTGCCCTTTCCTGCCGCACTTGTAACAAGTGCTATTTTTCTGCCTGCACTCCTCCACTGAGTGGTTCCTCATTTTGCAATGGGAACAGAGCTTCTGTGTATCGACATCCATTGCGTTAGGATCGGTTCGACTTCCTGATGCAACTGGTGGTGGTGCTCTATATTGCCACTGTGGGCAACTGTTGTGAGCCGGGGCTCGTTCTTTGTACTCCTGTCATTGTGCAGGGAATCCATAAGCCTCGTTGGCTTTTCAGTATGCTCTGGCGAGCGCTGTGACTCGTGTCTGAATTTGATGAAGAGTGGCGTTCTCTGGTAATCCTCCGTATCAGATCAGTTCTCGACCAAGTACTGGGTTGAGATGGTTCTGGAACTGCGAGATTAAAGCTTGATCGTTCCAATCGGTCAACGAGGTGAGGGAGTTGAATTTGATGATGTAGTCTTCTACAATCATTGTTCCCTGTTGTAGTTTTAATAGTGCCTCGATGGCCTTTTCCTTTGTTTCGGTAGACATGAAGAACTCATGCATCTGGTTTTTGAAATCTATCCAGTCCGTGAAAGGAAATTGGTGCTCCAAGGGTCGTCAAATCCATGCTCGATCATCGTCGGTCGACTGTCCAGCGTTAAGCTGTGCCCAATCCAATTCTGCACTCCAGCCACTGGTTTCCTGTTTGTCCTGAAACTCCTGAAGTGCCTCCTGAAAGGCTTTGAGTTTCACTCCACTCCAGTCCGCAGCTCTATTCCCTTTTCCGCCCTTGATTCTGTACAGGCAGATTGAGACCTTTCGACATTCCTCTATTTCGTTGGCCAACATGAAGTATGTTTCCATCTGTCGCAGCCATCTGTCCACCGTTCGGGGATCCCCTTCGTAGAACGCAGGCATTTCTGCCTTAGTAAGAGGTCCTGGTTCCCAATGGTTGGATTGTTGGTACTCGTTGATCATTGCAGCAAGAGCTTGTCCAGCACTAGTGATGGCTCGCTGTCTCTCCTCTGCTTGTCGATGGATTTCATCCTCCCATGCTGCTACTGCTGCAGCTGGTTGTGTATTGGGTAGCGGTTCCAGCGTCTCGGAATCCTGCCAATGTTGTTTCCAGCCCATTACTGCGTGATAGGCATGTGTAATCATGTCGATGGTAAGTCAAAAAGTTCCAGCACCAACTCGGTGAGAACCGTATCCTTGCCACATCATGGCCTTCATCCATGGCCATCCACCAGGTTCTCCTGAGATTCGGACACAGTGCCACATGCGGTTGCATCCTTTGGTTCATCTCCAGTATATGGGTTGGTACTCGTCCATGAGTTCCGGATCCCATCCGTAAATTTCCCTGATGGTCGGGTATGCTGGCCATTTATAAGAGTTCCAATATTCTCGTTTTACGAGCCAGAGATAACAATATCCAGGATGTTTCGGATGCAGTTTATTTTGTGCCTGCTCTGAGAGTCCTGGTCGTTCATTTCATAGACAGGGATCTATTTCTACTAGAGCTGCCACTGTGTCTGAGCATGCTGGTTGCTCCAGTAACTGTTCCCCATTATCTTCCCTTAGGCTTATAATTTCACCTACTTCGGGATCGTTTGTTAGCTCTGCTCCGACTCGGGGTTCTTTGTGACCACTGGTGAATAGTATCTCTACCATGTCCCATCCGTTAACATCAGCCATTTCTAAGCCTACGTGTACCACATCGGTTCGTTCTGTGGCAGTCCACCCTGTATGGACTCCTTCGTTTCGGTATTCTGTTTCCATTTCCCATATGGCTGCAATTGTAGGATAAGCAGGCCATTCGTACTTGTCCCAGTACTTTGGTTTGATGAGATTAAGGTAACAGAATCCTGGTACCGATGGTGCAAGTTTTTCTGGGATGGGGCCCATGCGAATGGTCCACCAGAAGCCGGGTGATATGTTTCCATTTATAGCGTGCATCCACGCATTCCAATCTTCATGACTCATGGTCATTCCTTCATGCTCGTACAGTTCTTGTATGTGGTGCTGGCACTGTAGTTTTTCCATAGCTATCTTGTATCAGCAGATAGCTTTGTTGCTGTCATTTATCAGTATGAGCCACTGGTTGTATTTTGATGAGACCAGGGCCAGCCAAATAGGGTTAGAGGTGTCGTTGTTGTATTGGACCTCTAGTAATTCCATGAGCGTGCGGTATTCTCTTTCCGCTTTCCACATAGTGCGCTCTGCTCGCAAGACTGTGCAAGTGGCGGCTCTTTCCATAAGAAGGGCCTCCCAGGCTTCCTTCTGTTCTAACTCCTGTGCGGCTTCTCGTTGCCTGAGGAGTTTCTGCGCTTGAGCACGCTCGAGTCGTCATGACTCTTTCCAGTGTTTCCAATACAACTGGACATGGTTATCATAACAGCAAATGATCGTGTTGCCAATAAATTCTCTGGGTCCTGTCTGGACCCTATCGTGAATTGTGACCCAGTCCGCCTCGAAGATGCACCCAATCTCTGAGAGTGTCGCCTGGGCGTAAGGTAATATGTATGTGAATGTGCACTGCATTGTGCTAAACGTATGTGTTGAAGCTGTAAAAGAATCTTCAACCAATTTCAGGCCCTCCACTGACAACTGGTCCGTTCTATCAGCTGTCCAGTTCAGAATCCGCACCTGTCGATGATGTCTCTTGGGAAACAAGAGAGATAATGTCTGCTGTGTCATGGGTCCGCAAGCTATCAAAATACGTGTGCCTGGAAATTCGCCTCACTATCTTTGTGCCAAGTTATCAACCCAAAATCAGGTAGGGTTGCTTGTACAGGGTGTGTGAGGAACTTTGTATCAGCCTTGATACACAATGTAAATCAAATGTCTTCGCTCATTCCTGAGCTCTTCGGAAATAGCAGTGTACTATACCCAGGGCATGTCTATGGTCTCCTGCCTATGCTCTCCCAGTGCACTAGTACTCTCTCCTGCTACTTTGTGTAGACTACCCAAGTAGGGTTTGTCGTCAGGCCCAATGGGGCATATTGAGGATCTCTCATTCGAGACCCGTTGACAGTTATGTGTTGTGCATTGATGTCGCCTGGAGAGGATGCGGGCTACGCGATTACTTCCTCTCAGAAATGAAACTAGGCCATTGGCGCTGTTAGCAACGATGAGCCAGACATGCTCGGTGCTGTAAGGTCCAATGGGGTAGAGTGGTAAAGACTCTAGATTATGTTAGGGACAACCTAAACACAACCTCAAGACTTATGAGAAGGGTGGCTTGTTCAGCCGAAGACAAGACAGACAGATCAGTCAAGATAAGATCAAGACTAAAACCTGTTGCTCAAGTAGAAGTGTCTAGGACACAAACTATCTAGAGTCTTAGGGACTCGCTACCTAAGACTACAACCCTTATATACCTATCTCCTGGTCTGTGTGCAGTCAGCGCGCAGCTAAAGTCCCTCACAATAGAGACGATGCACAGCAGCTGAGTCTGCGCCCATATGACCTTACTTGGAGATCTTCTCCCACACCAACACTCTGGTTCTTCCATATACGGCCATGCCTATTGTCGTGCGTCTCGGCCGATTCCCATCTACGCCGGTACCTAGTCGTCAGTACATCTCGGCGTTCCCATGTTGTCCCTCAGGCGCTGTGCCACTCATGTATCCTTCCATGGCGTAGGCCCATCATCGGGCCATTGTTCCCGTCGGCACTCGGTCTATGTCCATAGCCAATGCTGACCTAACCACCTTCCATATAAGGGTCGCAGTCCTAATGTAGTCTGTCCCCACGACCAAGGTATCGTCTGAGTCCTGTATCTAAATGTTTGAGTGCAATGGAATAGATAAAAAGAAAAGAAAAATATAGTCCGACTCTCCAAGACCGTATTTGGAGATCTTCTCCCACACCAACACTCTGGTTCTTCCATATATGGCCACACCTATTGTCGTGTGTCTCGGCCAATTCCCATCTACGCCAGTACCTAGTTGTCGGTACATCTCGGCATTCCCATGTCGTTACTGTGAAAATTGAATGGGATGAGGTATGCTCGTAACAGGGAATCTGAGTCACCCAACACTAGCGCCACCACTCCCTTGTCACTGGACTGCTCACCAGGGTCTGCCATCACATGCATCATCATGTGCGTGTTGTTCTATTGTACCTGTAGGTGTTTCAGATATGTCACTACATTTTTATACCATACTCACTATGTTTCCTTGTCGTCGAGCCATTGTCCATCACTGGGCCCATGCCCACCTATTTTGTATATCCCATAGCACTATGTACATATAAATATGCCATCAATGTAGCATGTACCTCAGTCGTTTGCCCTATGCATGTCTGAGGTGAGATATTTCCTATACCATGACACAGTGTACTTACTGTATCATAGATTTCATCAGGTATTTACAACATAGTCATTTGCCCTACACACATCTGAGATTTCATCAGTGCTCACACAGAGCATGGGTGGAGGCAGGGGCAGGGCAAGGGCAACTTGGGGTGTGAGCAAGGGTAAGGATGGTGGTTGAGGATGCTGTTGATGGTGGCGAGCAGAGAGCCTGGGGACTGAGCTAGTGGTGGGAGCAGACAGGGTGAGAGGACTGAGCTGGTGGTGGAGGAGGACAGGAGAGGAGGTAGAGACTCAACATGGGAGGTAGAGATTCGATGTGGGAGCACAGGGATAAGGCGGCTTAGCCGCCCTGCACTAGCTCCCAGCCGCTCTAAAATTAGAACTAAGCCATGCTTAGCCAAAGCCAAATGGCTGGCTTCGGCTCAGCTCAGGTTCAGCTCAGCCAGCTTGTGGCTTAGAGCTGAGCCATTGGCAACACTACCTCCACCTCCTCTATGGTGGTCTTCCATTGAACCAATGTTTGCATAGGGCATGCAATCCCCTTAATCCTTTTCTGTTGGTCCTCTTCCGACTCACTGCTTTCCTTAGCAGCTTCTGGTCTCTCTGTCTTTTTTAGGATTTTCTTTTGAAGACACTCCATGTCTTTTGCATGTGCTTGGTGCTCCTCCTCCAACTCTTCATCTCTTCCCTTCTGTGGGAAATTAAGCATGGGTACATCCCACCCACCACACTCCAGATCTCTGGAGAATGTCCCATCAGTGTCATCAGGCAACTCCTGAATTCCTGCCCGACTTCCTTTCCAGTTGCGCCATCTGTGCTCCATGTTTTTGAGGTATTCGCATCCAAAGTGTCTGTCCTCCTACCCAAATAGTTTCTTTTGTTTCTGTTCCTGCGGAGTCATTCTGTAGGGATTATGCTGCTTTGTCCCCATGTGTCATACATGTGTTGGTGCATGAGGGTTTTCTTTATGGAATTTTTTAACTTTTGCCTTTGCATTGGCGACATTTTCTGCAGGTTCCCAAGTGGACTCCTCCACCAGATAATTTTTCCACTTTATGAGGTATTCTAACCTCCCTCCTCTGCATCCACTGATGTGACTGTCCATAATTTCTTCTACCTCATATTCATCCTCTTGGGATTCTTCAACCATTTGCATGTCCTTGTGCACTGCTGCCTTTGCTTGTTGTCTTGGGAACACCAGTTCCCTGTACGGTTTCAACAAGACTTCATTGAAAATGTTATAGACCCACCATGATGCTGGGATTTTCAATTTGTAGGATGATTTGCCCACTTTGGCAAGGACTTCTAATGGACCAACAAATTTGCCATTGAGCTTCTTTGTTGCTCTAATGACCAGCAAATTCTCTGTGCTAAGGTAAACCTCATCACCCAGTTTGTACTCGTGTGCCTCTCGGCAATGCATGTCATAGTGCTCTTTCATGATCTGAGCGGCTTTCTCTAAGGCCTTTTTAGCCTTTGCATGTACGTCTTCTAGCTCTTTGGCTAGCTGCTCCCCCACCATTGCTTTTGGCACATAAGTTGGGTCTAACCCCTTATTGGGGTGTTGTCCATAGTTCATTAAAAATGGGGTGAATCCTGTTGCTGAGTGAACCCAACCATTGTGGCAGAATTGTGCCACTGACAACCAGTCACTCCAGTTGTTTTGTCAATTGTTCACAAATATTGTCAGGAATTCTTTAACCTCCTGATTCACCTGTTCCATCTGTCCATATGTTTGGGGGTGATAGGCTGTTGATCTATTGGCCTTAATCCCCAACATCCCATAAAGGTCGTCCATAAATTTTGAGGCAAACTGAGGGCCTTGATTGCTAATTACTTTCCTCAGGAGTCCATGCTCTCAGAACACATTATCTCTAAATAATACTGCTGTGCCTTGTGATGTGATGTCCATTGTTGTGGGTAAGAAATAGGATTTCTTGGTGAATCTGTCCACTATCACCAAGATCATATCATTGCCTTTCAATTCCAGCAATGGTCCTACGAAGTCAACTGATATAACTTCCCATGGTTCAGAGGGAACCTCATTTGGTCACAAGGGTGCCACACATGCTGTCCTGTCTGGCTTTGCTTTCTGACAGGTTTCACAGCCAGGAATATAGCACTCAATATCTTCATGCATGTTTGGCCACCAGAAGTTCTGCATCAAAGACTCTAAAGTCTTTGTGACACCCAAGTGTCCCCAAGAATGGTGAATTGTGATGATGTCCTCTCACAATGCCACAACTGCTGGTACATAGACTCTCCCTTTCCAAGTGACGAGTCCCTTCTCCAGTTTATAGTCTCCCCCAGCCTTTTCAAGGCCCTTGATAACCTGTGTCTCCCACTGCCATTTGGGCATGCCTCTAATGTCCTTCATGATGTTGTCTAGTGCACAATCATCATCAAATACCCATACAAAGAGGTGTTCTTTCAGTAGAACCACCCCTTCATTATCATTTTCTCCACAAGCATGTCCTGCCCATCTTGACAACAAGTCTGCTTTCATGTTAGACTTTCTACTCCTATGTTTGATTACAAAGTTGTAATCCTGTAGGTCTGTGACCCATCATGCTTGCCATCTGTTTAAGTTTTGCGCTTTTCTGAAATATGTGAGGTTTTGGTGATCTGTCAAAACCTCCACCATTTGCTTGGCTCCCTTCAAGTAATGGGACCATTCATAAAACACATGCATTACTGTGAGCATCTCTTTGTCATAGATCTCATAGTTTCTTTCAGCATCATTAAGGGATTTGGAAATGAAAGCCACTGGCTTCCACTTGTCATCCTCCACCTGTTGTGACAGGATTCCTCCGATGGCAAAATCTGAGGCATCCACCTCGACTCTGAACTGCCCATCTTCATTGGGAATCCTCAACACCACCTCCTCCACAATCATCTTTTTTAATTTTTCAAAGGCCACATCCTGTAGCTCTGTCCATCTCCACTTGTCCTTTCCAGTGAGACAAGTCAGCAGTTTTGCTGCCTTTGTGAAGTCTTTTACGAAGCATCAATAGAAGTTCATGAAGCCCAGAAACTGCTGGACTTCCTTCTTGCATGTAGGCTTCGGCCATTCCATTACTGCCTTTACTTTGGCAGATTCCATCTGGACTGAATTTTCGCTGATGACAACCCCTAGGAAGTCCATCTCCATTTTGTCGAAGAAACACTTCTCCGGTTTCAATGACAGTTTGTGTTCTTCCAATTTTTTCAAGATATGATTGACCTGAACTGTATGCTCTGCCTGATTTTTTGAGAATACAAGTATGTTGTCCATGTAAATGATGACCCATCCCTCCACTATCTCGACTTGGAAGATATCATTCATCATGGTCTGGAAGGTGGCTGGTGAATTTGTCAATCTGAAGAACATGACCAAGGGCTCAAAGAGTCCTCTATTGGTTTGGAATGCAGCCTTCCATTCGTCTCCCTCCTTGATTCGCACATTGTTATATCCCCAGCGAATATCCATCTTGGAGAAGACCTTTGCTTGTGATAGCTTATTGACCAACTCCCCTATGAGCAGGAGTGGATAGCAGTTCTTTATTGTCATCTCATTTAACTTCTGGTAATCCTGTACTGGCCTTAGTTTCCCATCCTTTTTCTTAACAAAGAAGAAAGGAGATGCCATTGGCAATTTACTTGGCTGGATCCATCCAGAGTCCAAGTTTTCTTTTAAAAATTCATCCAGCTGCTGCTGCTCATCCCTATTCAGTGGATAGATTTTGCAATCAACTGGGTTAGACCCAGGGATCAATTCGATAGTGTGATCCCATCACCACTGTGGTGGTAGTTCATCAAAAGTTTCTTTCTCAAAAACCTTTTGGTGACCTAAGTAATGTCTGGGGACTGCTTCCTCCAGAGTTCTCTTCTTTGCTCTCTCCGCCTCCTCTGCAGCTATCTTTGTTGCTGTTGAGGCATACATGCACATGTGCAGTTCCAGCTCTCCTATGTGAATGGCCAGCAACTGTTCCCCTTCCTCTAGACATCACGCCGCATCTATCTTGTCCTTGGGTTCTTGGACCAATGAAGACCTCCAACAAGTTCCTGGGCAATGGTTAAACTCCAACGACTGTTTCTTCCAGTTGATTGTTGGGTTATGATGTCTTAACCAGTTGAAACCTAGGAACAGATCTGTCTTTCCTATGTGTGTTACAGTGCATTCTATGACTTCCTTGTGGTTCTCTATTCGTAGTTTTACCTGCACCATATACTCTAACTGCCCCATGGTGTTTCATGTCCCATCAGCATTATATACTGGCACAGGTCGCACCAAGCATCATTTCACTATTTGGTGTCTTTCAATGAAGTCTTCATTTATACAGGATCCAGTAGCCCCAGAATCCAACAACATTTTCACCTCGATGGTTTTTAGTGTGTCCATAGTGGTAATGGTTCCTTTCAGATCTAAGTCTTGTGCTCCAGTTCCCTGTACTACTTTTTCCCATAAGTGTACTAGGTTCCACATGGCCTCTAACCTTAACAATGCCTCAATAGCCTTCTCCTTCATTTCTGTCGACATGAAGAACTCATGCATTTGAGTTTTGAAATCCACCCAATCCACAAAGGGGAATTGGTTTTCCAATGGTCATCTGACCCATGCCCAATCATTGTTGGTTGATTGTCCTGCATTGAGCTGTGCCCAATCCAGCTCTGTGCTCCACCCATTATTGTCTATTTTGTCTTGAAACTCTTGTTGTGCTTCCTGGAAAGCTTTGAGTTTCACACCACTCCAATCTGCTGCTCTTTCTCCTTTTCCGCCTTTAATCCTATATAGGCAGATCGAGACTTTTTGTTGGGCTTTCATTTCATTCGCCAGCATGAAATATGTTTCCATCTGACGTAGCCATCTGTCCACCGTTCGAGGGTCTCCCTGATAAAAGTCAGGCATTTCTGCCTTTGTGAGAGGTCCTGGTTCTCGATGGTTGGACTGCTGGTACTCATTTATCATAGTGGTGAGGGCTTGTCCCACACTGGTGATAGCTCACTGTCTTTCCTCTGCCTGTCAATGAATCTCATCATCCCACGCTGTGACTGCTGCAGCTGGCTGTGTGGCAGCCAGAGGTTCAAGTGTTTGTGTGTCTGCCCAGTGCTCTCTCCAACCTAGTACAGCATGGTAGGCATGGGTGATCATGTCTACTGTGAGCTGGAAGGGTGTGGTGCCCAACTTGTAGTGACCCATGCCTTCCCTATTGAGACATTCGACATGAAACCATCCTCTACAATTGCTGTTGTATCATTCAATGTGTAGAGTAGTTGTTTGTGTATACAACTTTCAGATGATGGTAGTTATGTTGTCGTCTTGTAGGTTTCTATCCCAAGTGCAGATTTCTTGTATCTGCGGATAAGCCAGCCACATGAATTCGTCCCAATACTGTTTTTTAATCAGGACCAGGTAACAGTATCCTGGTAGGTCTGGGTTGAATCCACTGTTGGTCCAGGACATTTTTGGATAAGGGTAAGGCAACCATGCCTCCCTTTCAATGATCCTCCTCCATTGCTCGATTTCTCTTTTCTTGTGAGCATTGTTTGCTCCTTGTGGATACTCTTCCTTTGAGAGCCAGTCCGCTGTGGTGGGTACTCCACCACCCCAATGTGCCGCATCACCTCCCTGGGTGATGACTCATGCTGTATTTTCCTTACTGGCTTGTGCTGCCGCTGCATATGCTTGTTCAACTGTGACTGTCATTCTGAGGTTGACTCTTTTAATCAGTGTTTGGGCAAGCTGTCATTGCTTAGCCCTGCACTTGGACTTTGACTGTCCTCCAAAGCACACTGTCCATGTATAGTGGGAGACCTTATGAAGGTCCACCAATTTGTCCCAGGTATACTCAATGTCATCTCAACATATAGCTGACTCTTCAATTATGTGGCACTGGCCAGGTTGAATACTGTCCTGGATGGCGAAGGCCACTGTGTCATCCCTGAGCTCCGGTCCCCAGCTGATGATGTCATAAAGAGTAGGCCAAGCTGGCCAATTGTACTTGTCATAGTACTCCTCCTTGAACAGGTACATATAGCAGTACCCATTCTCCCTCCACTGGTTTGGTGCTATTGGACTTCTGGCCCCTGGTCCAGGTAGGTTTGCTTTGACACCAGCATGCCATCCTAGTAGTCTGGCCTTGTGGTCACTCCACGAGTTCTCTCCAACTTCTTTAAGAAAATGATCCAACCCAATGGAACAAAGGTAATTCTGTGGCTCTGTAAGAAGTTGTTCCAGTGTCCTGGCAATGATAGCCCCAGGTGGCTTTGTGACGAGAAGGGGATCAAATCGGATTCCCCTGTGGCGTTCTTCTTCCTCCTGCTCATGCTTCCATTTAGTGTAGTGGGTTGCCCATATGTTTCCATTCATTGCATGCATCCACACATTCCAGTCCTCATGACTCATCATCATCCCCTTGTGCTTGTATAGCTCCTGTACGTGGTGCACGCACTCTAATTGCTCTACTGCTACCCGGTACCTTTGGATAGCCTTGTCACTGTTGTTTATTAACATGAGCCACTGGTTGTATTTTGACGAGACCAGGGCTAGCCAGATTGGGTTGGAGGTGTTGCCTTTGTATTGGACCTCCAATAACTCAATGAGAGTTTGATATTCCCTTTCTGCTTTCCTCATTGCACGTTCCGCCCACAACACTGCTCAGGTGGCCGCTCGCATCATAAGTAAAGCCTCCCAGGCTTCCTTCTGTTCTAACTCCTGTTCGGCTTCGCATTGCCACAGGATTCTCTGTGCTTGAGCATGTTCGAGTCATTGTGACTCCTTCCAGTGTTTCCAATACAACCAGACATGATTGTCATATTGGCAGATGATGGTATCCCCAATAAATTCTTTTGGTCCTGTCTGGACCGTGTTGTTACTGGTGACCCAGTCCACCTCGAAGATGCACCCGATCTCCGAGAGTGTTGCCTGGGCATAGGGTAGAATGTAGGTGAACGAGCACTGCATTGTGGCTTGTTGTTTGTTCTGCTGTAAAAAATCTTCAATCAAGTTTGGGCCTCCACCAACACTTGATCTGTTCCTCTGGCAATAAATCCACGCCAGTCAATGATGTCCCTTGGGAAACAAGGGAGTTACTGTCTGATTGTCATGGGTCTGTAAGCTACTCAGAAGTGTGCACCTGGCAATTTGCCTCACTATCTTTGTGCCAAGTTATCAGACGCGCAGCAAATTTCGCATCTGCTTGTACAGGGAGTATGTGAGGAACTTGGTATCAGCCTTGATATGCAACACAACCAGGTTGGTTCTCTCGTTCCTGAGTTTTTTGGCAATAACAATATACTATGCTTGGGGCGCATCTGTGGTCTCCTGCCTACACTCTCCTGACACACTAGTATTCTCATTTGTTACTGTTTGGTAGACAGACCCAATGGGTGTATTGAGGATGTCTCATTCAACGCCCATTGACAGTGTGTGTGGTGTAGTCGAAGTCACCTGGAGAGGTCATGGGCTGCATGGTTACTTTCTCTCAGATATGAAACTAGGCCATTGGCGCTGTGAGCAATGACAAGCAAGGCATGCTCAGTGCTGTAAGACCAATGGGGTAGAGATGTAAAGACTTTAGGTTATGTTAGGACTGGCCTAAACAAAACCCCAAAGCTTTATGAGCAAGAGGCTGGTTAAGCCAAAGACAATTCTAGTTGATTCTAGGAGTTCTGTCTAGGACAAGAAACTACCTAAAGTCTTAGGGACTGACTACCTAAGACCACAGCCCTTATATACCCATCCGCTGGTCTGTGTGCAGTCAGCGTGCAGCTAAAGTCCCTCACAATAGAGACAATGCACAGCAGCCAAATCTGCACCCATATGACCATACCTGGGGTTATTCTCCCACACCAACATACTGTCCTTCCACATACAGCAGTGTCTTATTGTCTCTGCACTCGGCTGTTTCCCATGTCGCCCCTCAGGTGCCATTCAGCCTATGTATCCATCATAGCCTAGGCCCATCATTGGGCCATTGTCCCAGTCGGCACTTGGTATGTCCTATAGCTGATGCTGACCTCACCTCCTTCCATATATGGGCTGCAGTCCTAACATAGCCATTCCTTAATGATGTCTTGTCATCCAGCCCTTGTACCTAAACATTTGAGTCCAATGAAATAGATAAAAAGAAAAGAAAAATATATTTCGACTCCCTAAGTCCGTATCTTCATATATGTCATTGACATTGTTACTGTGAAAATTATAGGAAGTGAGTTATGTTCATAACAAAGGGTCCAACAGGGAAAGTCATGTACCATGTCAGCTTGGTGGGCCTTCAGAATTTTACTATTGATTTCGTATGTAGTCAAGCATTACTGGGCATGACGACAGATGTCCCCCTATTATTACTTGGCCAGTGCAATCTCCATATTGCATATGACAAAGTCTCACTGTTATCATCCTAGCACCCACTGTTGGTAATCTTTGGGGTCCAATTACAGCTGGGCTGCAGCATGACCTCGCACATGCTTGCATGCCTTGGCGAATACTGGCTCCATTAACATGGTTGAAACTAAAATCGAATCAAGATGGAGAAGATTGTATTGACAATACATGTCCTCAGCCCAATAAATCTCGGTCATCAACACTGATGTCTATGCCTTTGCAGCGGTCCTTGTCTTATAGTGCAAGTCCAACAACATTGAAAGCCGAGGAACTAAGCACATAATTATATCATGCAGCCCATAGGTCGCCATATCCAACAACGCATGGAGAGTCCCACCTCCCAGCAGGACTTGACTGATATTGATATTGATGTGTCAAAAATAGTACTGCCAAAGCTGGATGGTATCAATGCATGGCGCAATTGAATTTGGGCCAAATCAAATGATCGAACATTCATGCTTAAGGCACCTATGTCACACAATGCCTCGGAGACACCAATCGACCTGATATGTTATCACTTGCTTGGTGAAGATGTTTGGACTTTTTCTCCCAAGTCCAATCAGGTTTATTGTGACATTCCATGCATCAATGCTTTGCTGATGATACTTGCCCCCTTTAAAATGTAAGTGGTCAATATCACTATGCATGCTCATCACCGGCGCTGAAACGAACCATATAGCAGTAAATTTTCAATGTATGTCTTATTTCTCTTTGTTTCCCACTGCTCATTTCTTGTAGGTCCAATCCCAGTGAGGACGATTACTTTGTCAATGACCTTGCAGAAGGAGATGGGGTGACAGTAAGTGTCTACCAAGGGGCTCTCCAAATCCAGCTTAAGGACCAATGGGTGGACATCATGGGCTTTTACTGTACTTTAGATCTTATGCATCCATCAGGATTTGAGCATCAGGATAACATCAAGGAATACAAACTTGATGGACTCTTGACATCTCTGACCATGATCCAAGTACTGCTGGAGCCATTCATGGTCAATCCATTCCTTGTTTATGCAGCCTTCTTCAAAGGACCGGAATGCATCGATTTTCTTGCCCATGACTCTGATGAGGTGTTCAAGCAAGAGCATCTGCTCACCATGATTCCGGACCACGAAACTCATAATGTGGTCCATGCAATCTTATCATTAAAGTGAACAGCCACATTGAAGCAGGCACAACAGGGGGACAAGAGTCTGTCCTATGACCATCCTGTAGTTTTATGGGCAACACCCCTCCTTGATGTAAGTTCCATGCCTATGTCATCTTCCTTTGATTAATCTGACACATGTATCTCCAGTTTACTTTTTTTTTCGAGCCCCACAATGAAATGCAACACGCTACCTTCAAGCACCAACTGCTCTCTTCTGTATTGATTGGAGCTACAAAACCTTGGGAACACACCTACTTCCAGGCATTTGCCAAAGGCCTCAAGCTGTGTTGTATCTGCCCCTTGCGTCACTTGATTGAATGCAAAGCCGATGTTGTCATTCCCGATGACATGGATATCAAAGCATTAACAACAATCCTGAAAGACAATGCTGAGACTGACCAGCATTATCTCTACAGATTCCAATTAGTAGCGTCACTGTGGAACAATCATATACAGGCACCTCAAGATGTTATTGACAGGATCTGCTTCATTTGTAAGTATCAAGGGGTGAAGAATTGGGCAAGGGCAGAGACATTTAGTGGTCTACTTGCAACACACCTTGTCCATTGGCTGTGAGGTGATGGACATCCAAGCAAGCTGGTTGGTACAATTGTTTCAGAAGATGAGTATGAGCAGGTCCAGGCAAAAGTGCTCACAACTCATGCTGAACTATTTTGGGCAGCCATAGTGGATGTTCCCATCTTGCCTTCTAATCCTTTCACAACAGTTGAGGTACCTGCTTCATATATGCTCATCACACCAGCTACTGAATATGGCATCAGGTGATCATCAAATTCATGCCAGACTCACAGACCAACTGCATGCATCCTCTCCTGCACATTGCATCTTGCCTGAAGACGATGGAGATAACTGTGGATGCCAATATCATGAACATGCTGTTGGAACCTGGACACTTGAATGATGAGCATGCATCACAATTCGACATATGGTTCCATACCTCCCTCCTCCATGCTGCAAACGAGTATAATACACTATAAAATTAGTTTTGTCACTGTCCAAATACAATATGTATAATAAAATTAGTTGTCAAAGAATCTCGAATACAAAATGTATTGGACAGAAACCTAAAGGATAGATTCAGTCTCATTGTATTTGGACTGAGGTGAGATCAAGTAATTGAGTCGTATTTATATGTAGTGTGATGTGTGTACATTGCACTTTAGCAATATGTTGGTCATCATACTCTAAAAGTTGTTAGGACCATGCCTAAACACAACCTGAAGACTTAAGAGATGCAGCTTGTTGAGCCAAAGACAAGAACATTTGCTCAAGTAGCTGTCTAGGTATGACAAACTATCTAGAGTCTTAGGGACTCGCTACCTAAGACTACAACCCTTATATACCTTTCTCCTGGTCTGTGCGCAAACAGCGCGCAGCTAAAGTCCCTCAAGCCGGGATCAATGCGCAGCAGCAGATCTGCGCCAATCTGACCTTTCTAGGAGACATCCTCCCACACCAACACTCTGTCCTTCTATGTATGGCCACGCCTATTGTCGTGTGTCTCGGCCGATTCCCATCTACGCCGGTACCTAGTCATCGGTACATCTCAGTGTTCCCATGTCACCCCTCAGGTGCCGTGCCGCTCATGTATCCTATCATGGCGTAGGCCCATCATCGGGCCATCCTTCCTGTCGGCACTCAGTCTATGTCCATAGCCAATGCTGACCTAATCTCCTTCCATGTAAGGGTCACAGTCCTAATGTAGCCTGTCCCCGCAACCAAAGTATCGTCTGAGTCCCATTTCTAAATGTTTGAGTGTAATGAAATAGATAAAAAGAAAAGAAAAATAGAATCTGACTCCTCCAGACCATATCTGCATATTTGTCATTAGTGTCATTACTGTGAAAATTGAACATTATGAGGTATGCTCATAACATCACCCCCCCCTTAAGGCCTTGCGTCCCGAGAGGCTGAACTGGCTGAGTCCACATAGTGTGGATCTCTTTTCATTCGTTCATAAAAGCAGGCAAGTCGCTCCACTTGTTCTTCAAGCGTCAAGCCCGTCCATTCAGAATTGTCATCCTCCACCTCCTCGATGGTGGTTTTCAATGTTTTTGTAGGGCGTACAGCACCCTTGATCCGTTTTTGTCGGTCCTCTTCCAACTTGCTGCTTTCTTTAGCAGCTTCTGATTTTCCTGCCTTTTTCAAGATTTTCTTCTGAAGACACTTGGTGTCTTTCTTGTGCGCTCTGCGCTCCTCCTCCAACTCTTCCTTTTCTCCCCTCTTTGGGAAATTAAGCACGGGTGACCACCCGCCGCGCTCCAGGTCTCTGGAGAATGTCCCATCAGTGTCGTCTGGCAATTCCATAATTGCCCTTCTGTCACCTTTCCAATTGCGCCATCTGCGCTCCATATTTTCTAAGTATTTCAGCCCGAAGCAGCCATCGTCCCATCCAAAAAGTCATTTATCCTTCCAATGGGTTCCTCAACTTTGTTTGTGCTTGGGTGCACTAGGGGTTTGTCGAGGGACTGTCTCGGTGTACTGAATGTACACCTTTCCATTCTTCAGGTTCCTAATGAGCTTAGGAGCTTTGGGGTTCTTTTTGTGGAACTCTTTGACCTTTGCTGATGTGTTAGCAACATTCCCAGCCAGTTCCCAGGTGGATTCCTCCACCAGATAATTTTTCCATTTTACGAGGTATTCCAACCTCACTCCTCCTCGTCTGCTGATGCAGCTCTCCATGATTTCTTCTACTTCATATTCGTCCTCCTGGGACTCTTCCACCATTTGTGTGTCCTTTCGCGCTGCTGCCTTTGCTTTCTGTTTGGGAAACTCCGGTTCCCTGTATGGTTTCAACAGGACTTCGTTGAAGATGTTGTAAACTTTCCATGCTGCTGGTATTTTTAGTTTATAGGACGACTCGCCGACCTTGGCAAGTACTTCAAGTGGACCAACAAATTTTCCGTTGAGCTTTTTGGTTGCTCGAATAACCGGGAGGTTTTCTGTGCTCAGATAAACCTTGTCGCCAGGTTTATATTCCTTTGCTGTCTGCCGATGGCTATCATACCGCTCCTTCATGACTTGAGCAGCTTTTTCCAATGCCTTCTTTGCAGTCTCATGTACCTGTTCCAGTTCTTTGGCCAGTTGTTCCACTACTACCGCCTTGGGCACATAGGTGGGGTCTAATCCTTTGTTGGGATGTTGTCCGTAATTCATGAAGAAGGGCGTGAAGCCCATTGCTGAGTGTACCCGATCACCCGATCATTGTGGCAGAACTGTGCCACTGACAGCCAATCGCTCCAGTTATCTTGGCGATTGTTGACAAACATAGTTAGGAATTCCTTTACTTCCTAATTAACTTGCTCTGTCTGTCCGTCTGTTTGGGGGTGGTAGGCCATTGATTGGTTGGCCTTAATTCCCAACATTCTGTATAAGTCCATCATGAATTTTGAAGCGAATTGTGGTCCTCTGTTGCTTATTACTTTTCTGGGGAGTCCATGCTCCCGGAATATGTGGTCCCTGAACAGCTCAGCTGTTCCTTGCGATGTTATTTCTTTGGTGGTGGGTAAGAAGTATGACTTCTTAGTGAATCGATCCACCACTACCATTATCGTGTCGTTTCCTTTTGACATGGGTAAGGGTCCCATGAAGTCAACCGAGATGACCCCCCATGGTTCTACTGGAACTTCATTTGGTCAAAGTGGTGCTGCATGGGCTTGTCGATCCGGCTTTGCCTTTTGACAAGTTTCGCAACCTGGTATATAGCACTCAATGTCCTTGCACATGTTTGGCCACCAAAAGTTTTTTGTTAAAGATTCCAATGTTTTTGCGACACCTGAGTGTCCCCATGAATGGTGGATTGCAATGATGTCTTCTCGCAATGCCACAACTGCTGGTACATATACTCGTCCTTTCCAAGTGATGAGTCCTTTTTCGACCCTGTACTCTCCATCGGCCTTTTCAAGGCCGTTGACAACCTGTGTCTCCCATTGCCACTTGGGCATGTCCCTAATGTCCTTCATGATGTCGTTGATTGCACAATCATCATCGAATACCCATATGAAGAGGTGTTCTTTCAACAGAACCACTCCTTCATTATCATTTTCTCCACGAGTGTGTCCTGCTCGCCGTGATAGTAAGTCCGCTTTTGTGTTGGACTTTCCACTCCTGTGTTTTATGACAAAATTGTATTCCTGCAAGTCCGTCACCCATCGCGCCTGCCACCAGTTCAAGTTCTGCACCTTCCTGAAGTATGTTAAGTTCTAATGATCCATTAGAACTTCAATTGTGTGTTTGGCCCCTTTGAGATAGTGGGACCATTCATAGAAAGCATGCATTACTGCAAGCATCTCTTTATCATAGATCTCGTAGTTCCGTTCAGCGTCATTAAGGGATTTTGAAATGAAGGCCACTGGCTTCCATACGTTGTTGTTTACTTGTTGTGATAGGATCCCTCCAATGGCAAAGTCAGAGGCATCCACCTCTACTCTGAATTGTCCATCTTCGTCCAGAATTTGCAACACCACTTCTTCCGATATAGTTTTCTTTAGCATGTCAAATGCTTCATCCTGTACTTCGGTCCATTTCCACTCATCCTTCCCTGTTAAACAAGTTAACGGTTTGGCTGACTTGGCAAAGTCTTTTACAAAGTGTCGATAGAAATTAACAAAGCCCAGGAACTGTTGGACTTCATGTTTGCAAGTTGGCTTTGGCCACTCCGTTACCGCTTTCACTTTTGCAGACTCCATCCGGACCGAATTTTCGCTAATTACGACTCCAAGGAAATCCATTTCCTTTTTGTCGAAGAAACACTTTTCTGGTTTTAGTGAGAGCTTGTGCTCTTCCAGTTTTGCCAATATATGGTTGACCTGTACCATATGCTCCTCCTGGTTTTTTGAGAATACAAGGATGTCGTCCATGTATATTACGACCCATCCCTCTGCTATTTCGACTCTGAAGATATCGTTCATCATTGTTTGGAAAGTGGCCGGCGAATTAGTAAGTCCAAAGAACATAACCAAAGGCTCGAAGAGTCCTCTATTGGTTCGGAAGGCCACCTTCCACTCGTCTCCCTCTTTAATGTGTACATTGTTGTAACCCCAACGTATGTCCATCTTTGAGAAGACTTTTGCTTGTGACAATTTATCCACTAGCTCTCCTATTAGCAGTAGTGGATAGTGGTTTTTGACCATCATTTCATTGAGCTGCCAGTAATCCTGTACCGGTTGTAATTTTCTGTCTTTCTTCTTTACAAAAAAGAAAGGTGATGCCATTGGCGATTTACTTGACTGGATTCACCCAGAATCCAGGTTCTCTTTCAAGAATTCATCCAGTTGTCGTTGTTCATCCCTGTTTAATGGGTATATTTTACAATCAACTGGGTTAGACCCGGGAATCAACTCTATGGCGTGATCCCATCACTGCCATGGTGGTAGTTCATCGAAAGTCTCTTTCTCAAAGACTTTTCGATGTCCTAAATAGTGCCTGGGGACTGCCTCCTCCAGAGTTCGTTTTTTTGTTTTCTCCACTTCCTCTACGGCTATCTTGGTGGCTGTAGATGCATAGGCCCTAATGTTTAGTTCTGGTTCACCAATGTGAACAGCTAATAATTGATCCTCTGCTTCGAGGTCATTTTCTATATCCATCTCGTCCTCTGGTTCTTGAACAGAGGAACCTTTCCAACAAGTGCCTGGACAATGGTTAAACTCTAGCATCTGCTTTTTCCAGTTGATGGTTGGGTTATGTTTCCTCAACCAGTCAAAACCTAAGAAGATGCTTGTTTTTGAGAGGTGCGTTACTGCGCATTCGATGACTTCCTCATGTTCACCAATGCGTAGCTTTATCTTTGCCATGTACTCTAATGCACCTCTCGAGTTTTTTGTCCCATCTGTGTTATATATTGGCCTTGGTCGCACTAGACATCGTTTCTGGATTTGGTGTTTTTCTACAAAGTCAGTACTGATACACATTCCTGTTGCACTGGAGTCTAACAACATTTTGATATGGACACTCTTTGATCTGTCCATCTTTGTAATGACTCCTGTCAGGTTGATCTCATTATAACCTGTTCCTTGTACTGTTTTTTCTCGTAAATGCACTAAATTCCATAGTGCATCTGTTTCTGTCATGGCATTTAAGTCGCCCACCAAATGCCCATCTACTTCTTTTGTTCTTTTGTTGTCTACCCACTGTTGTAGACATTCCACCGCTATCTGTTTGGGTTGTTCCCAGATCCTTCTCAGCATCCACTGAGGTGTCCATGCTTGTAGTTGTTTTCCCTTTTTTGCACTCACTCTCAGGTTCCTTAAGTGATGTATTTTCCCACTGCATTTGTAAAGTAAGTCATGCATGTTAATTTGGGAGTCTACTAATACATCACTACTAGAAACCTGAGTCACAGCCAGCAGCGCTGAGCACTCGCCTACTGGCTTTCCGCAAAATCCGAGACTTCCTCTATATGTCTGACTGGGGTTGTTTCCCTATTGTCGACATATCTGACCACCTGTTTCCCCTTATCCCCTGTTGTAATGTTTTTGGGTTTTTTACAGGTCCACACCACATGACCCTTTTCCTTGCACTTGGGACAAGTTAATTCGGCATGTCATTTCTTTGCCCAGCATTCCTTTACTAAGTGTCCTTTCTTTTGACAGTAGGAGCAAACTTTTTCATCTCTGCCATCAACCTCCATTGCGTTTGGATCTGCTTGACTTCCTGATGTGACTGGCAGTGGTGCCCTGAATTGCCACTGTGGGCGTCCATTGAGTGCTGGGGCTTGCTCTCGGTATTCCCTTTGTACTTTAGAGAACCCATAGGCTTTGTTAGCTTTTCGATAAGCCCTTGCGAGCGCCGTAACTCGGGTTTGGATCTGATGCAACGTGGCGTTGTCTGCTAGTCCCCCATATCGAATGAGTTCTCGACCAAGTGCAGGGTTGAGATGGTTTGTAAACTGGGAGATCAGGGCCTGATCATTCCAATCTGTCAATGAGGTGAGGGAGTTAAATTTGATGATGTAGTCCTCTACAATCATCATCCCCTGTTGTAATTTTAACAGCGCCTCGATTGCCTTTTCCTTGGTCTCAGTAGACATGAAGAAGTCATGCCAAAATCAGTCACTCTAGCCTGAAATACACAAGGAAACTAGAGAGGGGAGCAATCACATCCAAAGCAGGAGCTGGTGCTCAACCAGCGATGGCACAGTGAAGCCTAGCCCATAACACCAACCTTGTTTACAACTTAAGCAATCTTCAGGAAAGATTCCATTACTCCTTTGGACTCATGCCACATGGGTAGCCTGGTGGTAATTTGGACTTCCCCTACTAGTCACTGACATAGAATATGTCCTCTCGGGTCAGTATTGCCTCCTGACCTCTCCTCCTGGTCTTATGAAATGTCTGCCAGGTGTAAACGGAGGGCTTTCCAGCTTACTGCATACTGACAGTCCAGCAGGAGGTTAGCAATCAGACAACGCCTGAAGCTTCATACCGCCACAGCTCAGGCTTGTTGCCCTTCCTGTTGCAAAATCCCCTTACAGGTGAAGTTGCTCTACGTCTAGCCTTTTACAGGGCCAGCAACCCCCCAACCTCACTACCCATGGAGGATTAGACTAACCAAATTGCCTGCCAATGTTCAGACAACCCAGGGGTGCCCTGTCTACTGATTCCAAGGACATGTTAACTCGGCTTCGCAGTAGTTGGGTGGTTTTTAGACAGACTGCACACAGAAAATTCCCCTGTTCCTGCCTGAAGCTTGCGAATCGCAGGGGCTCCAGTACAGGCTCTGTGCCAGCATGTATTCCATCTGCTGCTTGAAGTCTGCCCAGTCTATGAATGGAAATTGGTTTTCCAGTGGTTGTCTGATCCATGCGCTATTGTCATCTGTACTTTCTCCCGTATTAAGCTGGGTCCAATCCAGTTCCGTACTCCAGCCGTTGTTGTCGATTTTGTCCTGGTACTCCTGTTGTGCCTCTTGGAAGGCTTTGAGTTTTACCCCACTCCAATCAGCCGCTCTGTCTCCTTTTCTGCCTTTGATCCTGTATAGGCAGATTGACACTTTTTGCTTAGGATCTGTTTCGTTTGCCAGCATGAAGTAAGTATCCATCTGACGTAACCATCCGTCTACTGTACGAGGATCTCCTTCATAGAAGGCAGGCATCTCAGCTTTTGTAAGAGGTCCGGGCTCTTGATGATTAGATCTTTGATACTCGTTGATCATTGCTGCTAGTGCTTGACTGGCACTGGTGATAGCTCGCTGTCTTTCCTCTGCCTGTCGATGAATCTCATTCTCCCGTGCTGCTACTGCTGCAGCTGGTTGGTTATCAGGTAGAGGCTCTATTGTTTCAGTGTCCTGCCAATGTGTCTGCCATCCTACCACTGCATGGTACGCATGTGTGATCATGTCGACAGTAAGCCTGAAAGGAGTAGCGCCTAGTTTGTAATGGCTCATCCCTTCCCTGTTGAGACACTTGACGTGAAACCATCCTCTGCAGTTACTGTTGTATTTTTCGATGTGCAGGGTAGTATCCTTGTCATAGGCTTTTCTGATGATGGTGGTCACTTCTGTCTCTCGTAAATTCTGGTCCCAGGAGCAGATCTCTTGGATCTGAGGATAGGCTGGCCATAGGAATTCATCCCAGTATTGTTTTTTGATTAAAACCAGGTAACAGTAACCTGGTATGTACGGATTGAAGCCGCTGTTGGCCCAGGACATTTTTGGATAAGGGTAGGGCAACCATGCCTCCCTTTCTACGATCCTTCTCCATTGATCGATCTCTCTGTTTTTGTGAGCATTGTTCACTCCTTGTGGATATTCTTCATTTGAGAGCCAATCCGCTGTGGTTGGTACACCACCATTCCAATGTGCTGCGTCACCTCCCTGAGTGACAACTTGTGCTTTGTTTTCCTTAGTTCCTTGTGCTGCCACTGCATATGACCACGCTGGTTGCACAATGGACTTCGGTTCTATTATTGCTGGGTATGCTTGTCCAGCCGCCTCTGCATAGGCTTGTTCAACCGTGACTGTGGTCCTGAGGTTGACTCGTTTTATTGGTGTTTGGGCGAGCTTTCGCTGTGCTGCCCTTCTTTTGGACTTTGACTGTCCACCGAACCTTACTGTCCAGGTGTAGTGGGAGACCTTGTGTAGGTCAACCAATTCGTCCCAGGTGTATTCAATATCGTCCCGGCGTATAGCCGACTCTTCGATAATGTGGCACCAACCCGGTCGAATACTGTCCTGGATAGCAAAGACCACTGTGTCATCTCTAAGCTCTGGTTCCCAGTTGACAATGTCATAGAGGGTAGGCCAAGCTGGCCAGTTGTACTTGTCATTATTCTGGTTACTAGGACCAGAATTTTGTTGATTCCAATTAGGCCTGTTAGGGCCTTTGGGAAGTTTCACTCTAGCAGTGTGAACAACCCCCCCAGAAGACGTTCTCCACCTTTGAGATTCTTCCTCTATCTTTGGAAGAATATCAGCAAGTTTCAAATCACTTGCTTTCGTCGTTAATAATACACTAGATGAGACACTGTCCCATCCTTGTGGCAAAGATGCTAACACTACCATTGCTAGCATATTGTCAGGGAATGTAAAGCCATTGACAGAAAGTCGATTAGCTGTTGTCAATAGCTCATTGACTGACTCTGTCAATTTATTGGTGTTGATCTTCCAATGTATTACTTTTGAAAAGTCAACAAAAATGCCAGCTGCTCCTGGCTTGCCAAACGTTTCCTGCAATGCAATGAAGGTAGAGTTTGACCATGGTTTAATCAGGTGTCTTAAAGACAGTGAGATTTTCATGGTTATTAATCCCAATGCCTTGTCATCGTTGTCACAGTAGTCATCCCAAGCTTCCTTTTTCTCTTTAATGCGACAAAGCTCAGTTGCAGAGGTGCTATCAGCTGTTTCTGCAGTTTTCTCAGCTTCTGTAAGCTGTGGCTTGATCCTGTTGCCAAGAACATACTGCCAGAGACCTTTATACTGCAAAGCAGCTTTGATAGCTGCAGACCACTCATTCCAATTGTTACTTCCAGTAAGTGTTGGAATTTTAGATAAGTCATCTTCTCCTCCAATGATTACATTGACACTTGCTGCTCTAGCAAGATTATCGATTTCCATCCAGCCTGTCTGGGCTCTTGGATCGATGACTAGATGACGATGGCAACTAGACTGATCACCATTAATTTTATGTAAATGGAAGTTGACTCTCTTCCTAATTGACTTTGAATATGAAGCCAATTCTTTGATATCAATGTTAGTACTCTTCTTTAAACAGGTACATATAGCAGTACCCGTTTTCCCTCCACTGGTTTGGTGCTATAGGACTCCTTGCTCTTGGTCCTGGGAGGTACGCTTTGACATTTGCGTGCCACCCCAGTAGTCTGGCCTTGTGGTCATTCCAGGAGTCCTCCCCAATATCTTTAAAAAAGTGCCCTAACCCAATGGAGCGAAGATGGGGTCGAGGTTCAGTTACAAGTCTTCGGTGTCCTGGCAATGATAGCCCCAGGTGGCTTAGTAATGAGAAGGGGGTCGAATCGAATCCCCTTGCGGCATTCCTCCTCCTCCTGCTCACGCTTCCACTTAGCATAGCAGGTCACTCATATGTTTCCATTCATTGCGTGCATCCACGCGTTCCAGTCCTCATGACTCATGGTCATGCCCTCATGTTGATACAACTCCTGTACGTGGTGCACGCACTGAAGTTGTTCTATTGCTACCTGGTAACGCTGGATAGCTTTGTCGCCATTGTTGATAAGAAGGAGCCACTGGTTGTATTTTGACGAGACCAGGGCTAACCAGATGGGGTTGGAAGTGTCCCCTTTGTACTGAACTTCTAATAACTCAATGAGGGTTTGATATTCCCTTTCTGCCTTCCTCATTGCTCGTTCCACTCACAAGACAGCATTGATAGGTTCACCCCGCTATTGGAAATAGCGAGGAATGGGAAGGGGTGAGGTCGTGAAAGAGTTCCCGTCAACTCCAGTGCACTCAATGACAACGGTACTGTTATGAGCACACCTCTTATTTTCAACTTTACAGTAACGATGTCAATGACACTTATGAAGATACGGTCACGAGGAGTCGGAGGATATTTTTCATTTCTTTTTATCTATTTTATCACGCTCAAACGTCTATGAACAAGACTACGCAATGGGACTCTAGGAGGATGGCCTACATGAACTGCGGTCCCTATTAGGAAGGTGGTTAGGTCAGCATCGGCTATGGAGATAGACTGAGTGCCGACAGGAGTGCGGCCCAATGATGGGCCTATGCCATGAAAGGAATCATGAGCGGCACGGCGCCTGAGGGGCGACATGGGAACACTGAGGAGTACCGAGTCAACGGTATGGCATGCATGGGAATCGGCTGACAAGCTTGAACAATAGCAAGGCCGCATGCAGACAACCCAGGAGTTGGGTATGGGAGGAACTCTCCATGAATGGTTAGATGGGTGCAGAGTTAGCTGCTGCGCATTGATCCCCAGTGAGGGACTTTAGCTGCACGCTGTCTGCGCACAGACCAGGGGAGCAGTATATAAGGGCCATAGTTTACAGTAGGAGACTCTTAAGTCTCTAGATAGTCTATTGTCACTAGACATAGCTTCTGAGCAAACATCTTTTCTTTGGCCTAACAAGCCCCACTCTGAGTCGCTTAGGTTGTGTCTAGGGCAGTCCTGACATAATCTAGAGACTTTACCACTCTACCCTGTTGATCGTATAGCACCGAGTACTATTTACTCGTCGTTGCTCACTGCGTCAACAGCCTAGTTTCTACTGAGAGGGAGTAATCGTGCAGCCCGCACCCTCTCCAGGTGACTTCGACTTCGACAGCACTACTTACTGTCAACAGGCACTGTTTAAGTGTCCTCAATACGCCCCATAGGGCCTGACGACAAACCCTACTTGGGTAGTCTACACAAAGTAGCAGGAGAGAGTACTAGTGCACTGGGAGAGCATAGGCAGGAGACCATAGACGCGCCCCGGGTATAGTACACTGCTATTTCGGAAGAGCTCAGGAACGAGCGAAATAAACCAACTACTGTGCATATCAAGGCTGAAATAAAGTCCTCTCACACCCTCTGTACTAGCAGCCCTACCTGATTTCAGGCTGATAACTAGGCACAAGGACATTGAGGTGAACTGCCGGGTGCACATAGTTGAGTAGCTTGCGGACCCACAACACTACAGACAACAACCCTCTTGTTTCCCAAGAGGCATCATCGACAGGTGCGGATATTCGACTGCCACACGAACAGATCAAGTGTCAGTGGAGGGCCTGAACTTGGTTGAAGATTTTATTTTCAGGAAAAACACATATACGAGAAGAGCAATGCGTTGCTCATTCAAATACATTTTACCACATGCACAGGCGACACTTTTGGAGATTGGATGCATCTTCGAAGTGGACTGGGTTACCGATAGCGACAAGGTCTCTACTAGGCCTATCGAAAATACTGGCAATACTATTTACCACCATTACGATAACCACGTACGATTGTGGTGGGCGTTCTTGAAAGAAAGACGTCAAAAGAAGCGCACACACATGCAAGAGATCATCCGGCAACAAGAAGCCGAGGAGTTACAAATTCAGACAGAGGCATGGGATGCCTTACTAGCACAGTGAGCAGCAAAACGAGCTGCGTTACGGGCAAGCAAAGCCCTAGAAAGAGCACACAGGGAATACTTAACCCTGACCAACCTATTAAACAACTTGTTCAAAGGGGACGCATCCAGTCCCATATGGAAGGCACTCATGGCATCAAAATATAACCAATGGCTTATGGTTATCATTGATGGAGAGAAAGCTATTCGAACCTCTGAGATAGCACCACACACAATACAGTATGAATGCCATGCAAAAGAACTGTATGAGCACGAAGGCATGACAATGGAACATGCCGACTGGAATGCGTTGATACACGCATTAAATGGAAACATACACGATGAGCAACCAGCGCACAAAGTCGCAGCGGCAGCTCAGTCAAAACCGGAAACTGGAACCCTGTATGGGTGTCCAACGATTAATGAGTGGGGACGAAACAATTTACACCCACGACTGGCAGGATACTGTTACCTCTGGTTGATAAAGGAACGGTATTGGAATGAATACAAATGGCCAGCATATCCTACCCTCCAAGAAGTAAATGAATGGGCTCCTGAATTAAGAAACAAATATCAGCCCATATACTGGAGACAAACAAAGGGATGTCACAACATGTGGCATCTTGTCCATGTATCAGGAGGAACTCTAGGCTGGTCACGAATAAAAGAAATGTTGCAGGAAGGCAATGGGTCACATCAACTCGGAGCTTTCAGGTTCACAGCCCAGATGGCGGAACAAGCGTACAGAGCAATGAACGGATGGGAACAACACTGGAGTACTTCCAGAACGATTCGACCTTGTTCCCCTACAAGACCAGCAGCAGTTAGGGCAGCTCAGGAGGCGGCAATAGACCGACAAATTGAGAACTGGCAACAGGCCATCACTGATATAGGACATGTCATTGCCGATATGATAAATGAATACCAACAGTCCAACCAAACAGAACCGGGCCCTCTTACGAAGGCAGAAATGCCTGACTATTATAAAGGAGATCCACGAACAGTGGATGGATGGTTGTGCCAGATGGAAACATATTTTATGCTGGCAAAAGAAAAAGAGGATTGTCGAAAAATCCCAATCTGCCTAAACAGAATCAAAGGTGGGAAAGGAGACAGAGCAACAGATTGGTGTGGAGTAAAACTCAAAGCGTTCCAAGAAGTGCAACAGGAGTTTCAAAATAAAATAAATAACAATGGCTGGAGCGTCGAATTAGATTGGGCTCAGCTAAATATGGGAGAAACTATAGACAATGGAAACTGGAGGAGACGACCTCTAGCAAATCAGTTCCCCTTTTTGAACTGGGCAGATTTTAAAAATCAGATGCATGAGTTTTTCATGTCAACTGAAACGAAGGAAAAAGCTATCGAGGCTTTACTAAAATTACAACAAGGGACAATGATGGTAGAAGACTACATCATTCGGTTCAACTCCCTTACTTCGTTAACGGACTGGAATGATCAGGCCTTGATCTCCCAGTTCCAAAACCACCTGGATCTAGCACTCGGACGAGAATTAATTCAATATGGAGGGTTAACAGACAATGCCACTCTACAACAAATCCAGACGAGAGTAACCTCACTGGCACAAGCTGAGAGGAAGGCTAACGAAGCCTACGAATTCCCTAAATCACAAAGGGAATACAGAGAGCAAACGTCAGCTGAAAATAGTCAGCTTCAGCAACAATTTCATGAGCAAACTCTTGCAAAACCCTTGAAAACAGAAAGGGATCCTAATGCCATGAACATCGATAAAACGGTCATCTGTTTTAACTGCAAACGAAGAGGACACTCAGGGGAAGAGTGTAGGGCACCAAAAAGAATGGTGACATGTTATAAATGTGGAGAAGACGGCCACACAGTATTAGCGTGTAAAAAGAACACGACAGACCAAAAAGCCATATGAACAATCCTTGCCAAAGATAAAATGGCAACAACAGGAGCTAAGAAAGCTCAAGGATCAGTAGAAAAAAGAATTACACCACTAACAGCTACTCCAGCTCTCAAAAAGGATGAACCCGAATATGAGGACTCCCAGATCAAACTGCATGACCTACTTTATGAATGCAAAGGGAACGTACATCACATAAGGAACTTAGAAATGAGTGCTAAACCCGAAAAAAGGATAAGAGCCTGGACTACCCCTTGGATACTGAGATGCATATGGCAACAGCCAGAACAAACGGCAATCGAATGCCTAAGGCAATGGGTAGAACCCAAATGAATAAAAGAAGTAGATGGAAAGCTCATCAAACAATTAAATGCACTGTCGGAAACCGATGCCCTTTGGAACCTGGTTCACTTAAGAGAAAAAGTGGTACAAGGAATAGGGAAACAAGAGTTGGATTTGAAAGGAACGCTGACAACTATGGATACGCTTCAGTCCGCCAATGTTACTATGCTGCTAGATTCCGGATGTACCGCTTCATGCATAAGCGAAGAATTCGTGGAGAAGCATAAAATGAACAAAAAGAAACTCTTGCGACCCATCCCGGTATATAATGCAGATGGAACGAGGAACGGGTCGGGAAGCATCGAATATTTTGTTCAATTCAAGTTGCGCATAGGATCTCATGAGGAGGTCATGGATTGCGCTGTGGCCACACTCAGTAAGACAGACCTGTTCCTAGGACACGATTGGTTGGAGCATCACAATCCAACCATTAACTGGAAAAAGAAATCTCTGGAGTTTAATCGTTGTCCAGGTACCTGTTGGAAGCCGTCTTCAGCACAGGAACCTGAAGATGAAATTGATGTTTCATATTGCTTACACAAAGGGGATCGCCTTCTAGCTGTTCACATTGGAGAACCCGAGCTGCAAGTACGAGCCTTCGCCTCAACCGCCACAAAGATAGCTGCGGAACAGGCAAAAACAGAAAAGAAGCATACACTTGAGGAGGCAGTCCCTCATCACTACTTAAAACATAGGAAGGTTTTTGAGAAAGAAACCTTTGACGAACTCCCACCGAGACGACGATGGGATCACGCAATTGAACTTATACCTGGTTTGACTCCAGTAGACTGCAAAATCTATCCTTTAAACTGAGATGAGCAGCAACAATTGGATGAGTTCCTGAAAGAGAATTTGGATTCTGGACGAATCCAACCCAGCAAATCGCCAATGGCATCACCTTTCTTCTTTGTAAAGAAGAAAGACGGAAAACTCAGACCTGTACAGGATTACACGAAGTTAAACGAAATGACGGTCAAAAACCGTTACCCTCTACCCTTAATTGGGGAATTAGT
This sequence comes from Amanita molliuscula, assembly GCA_023014405.1. Lineage (NCBI taxonomy): Eukaryota > Fungi > Basidiomycota > Agaricomycetes > Agaricales > Amanitaceae > Amanita > Amanita molliuscula. The sequence continues at coordinate 314,615 of JAEBUP010000011.1, forward strand.
CAACCAACTGTCCCAAGCTAAAATATTCTCGAAAATGGACATACGATGGGGCTATAACAATGTCCACATAAAAGAGGGAGACGAATGGAAAGCTGCTTTCAGGACTAATCGAGGATTATTTGAGCCACTCGTCATGTTCTTCGGCCTCACAAACTCGCCTGCCACTTTTCAAACCATGATGAATGACATATTTCGAGTTGAGATCGCAGAGGGATGGGTCGTCATTTACATGGACAACATCCTGGTGTTCTCAAAGAACCAGGAAGAGCACACAAAACATGTCAATCAAATACTTGAAAAATTGGAAAAACACAAGTTGTCGTTGAAACCTGAGAAATGTTTCTTCGATAAAAACGAAATAGACTTTTTGGGAGTTATCATTGGAAAAGATACAGTCCAAATGGATCCGGCTAAAGTAAAAGCGGTATCCGAATGGCCCAAACCAAAGTGCAAAAAGGAAGTCCAGCAGTTTCTGGGCTTCGTCAATTTTTATCGGCAATTCATTAAAGACTTCGCAAAATTAGCAAAGCCGTTGACACGACTTACAGGAAAGGAAGAGTGGCTGTGGACACAGCTACAAGATGAAGCCTTTGACAGGCTTAAAACAACCATAGCAGAAGAAGTTGTACTCTGAATCCCTAATGAGGAAGGGCAATTCCGAGTAGAGGTGGACGCTTCAGATTTCGCAATTGGGGAATACTATCCCAACAAAGAGAGGACGGGTTGTGGAAGCCTGTGGCCTTTATTTCAAAATCGCTAAATGACGCTGAGCGCAACTATGAAATATATGATAAAGAAATGCTTGCGGTAATGCACGCCTTCTACGAATGGGCACATTACCTCAAAGGGGCGAAGCAGACCATTGAAGTTCTGACAGATCATCAGAACTTAACGTATTTCAGGAAAGCACAAAACCTAAACAGACGACAGGCACAATGGGTGACGGACTTACAAGAATACAACTTCGTAATCAAACACAGGAGTGGTAAGTCTAACACCAAGGCCGACCTATTGTCCCAATGAGCGGGACACGATAAAGGAGAAAGTGATAACAAAGGAGTCATCCTCCTTAAAGAACATCTTTTCGTCAATGTCCTCAATGATGATCGAGCAATAGACGACATCATCAAAGACATTAAGGAAGTTCCTCGTCGGCAATGGGAAACCCAAGTAGTCAAGGGGCTGGAAACTGCTGGGGGAGAATACAAACTCGAGAAAGGACTGGTAACATGGCAAGGATGAGTATACATCCCAGCAGTAATGGCACTCCGAGAAGATATCATCGCAATACACCACTCATGGGGACATTCAGGAGTCGCTAAAACTCTAGAATCACTCACCAGAAACTTCTGGTGGCCCAACATGCGAAAGGATATCGAGAAATATATACCTGGTTGTGAAACATGCCAGAAGGCGAAACCAGACCGGACTGCCCGAGCAGCACCACTATGACCCAATGAAGTTCCTATGGAACCTTGGGAAATTATCTCAGTCGACTTCATCGGACCACTTCCCGAGTCAAAAGGGAACAACATGGTCTTGGTTATTGTAGATAGGTTTACCAAGAAAACCTACTTTATACCCACCACATCTGACATCACTTCACAAGGAACAGCAGTGCTGTTCAGGGACAATGTATTCAGGGAGCACGGACTCCCCAGGAAAGTAATCAGTGACCGAGGACCTCAATTCGCCTCAAAATTCATGACAGATCTATACGGAATGTTGGGAATCAAGGCCAATCGATCCACGGCCTACCACCCACAGACAGATGGACAGACGGAGCAGGTCAATCAGGAATTGAAAGAATTCCTAACGATCTTCGTAAACAACCAACAGGACAACTGGTCAGATTGGCTGTCGGTAGCACAATTCTGTCACAATGACAGAGTCCATTCAGCAACAGGCTTCACTCCGTTTTACATGAACTACGGGAGGCATCCGAATAAAGGACTTGATCCCACATATGCACCAAAAGCAGTTGCTGTCGAACAACTAGCAAAGGAACTCGAAGAAGTTCATGCCAAGGCAAAAGTGGCACTAGAAAAAGCGGCTCAAATCATGAAGGAATGCTATGATTCACATCGCCAGGAAGCACATGAATACAAACCCGGAGATAAGGTTTATCTCAGTATGGAGAATCTTCCGGTCATTCGAGCCACGAAAAAACTAGATGGCAAGTTCGTTGGACCACTAGAGGTGCTCGCCAAGATCGGAGAATCATCCGATAAATTAAAAATCCCAGCGTCCTGGAAAGTATACAACGTCTTCAATGAAGTCCTATTGAAGCCGTACAGGGAACCAGTCTTCCCAAAACAACAAGCCAAGGCAGCGGCGCGCAAAGACACGCAAATGGTAGAAGAATCCCAGGAGGGAGAATATGAAGTCGAGGAAATCCTGGAAAGCCGAGTAAGCGGCAGAGGAGGAGCGAGGCTGGAATACCTCATTAAATGGAAAAATTACCCGGTGGAAGAAGCCACCTGGGAACCAGTAAAGAATGTCGTCAACGCACCCGCCATAGTAAAGAAATTCCATAAAGCAAATCCTGATGCTCCCAAACTCGTCAGGAACATTCGAGATGGGATTTTATACATCCAGTACACCGAAACTACACCGCCAAAACAACCCATTAGTGCCACAAAGCACAAAAAGAGTCGAGGGACACATTGGAAAGATCAACAAAGGTTGTTCGGATGGGAAGATGGCCGTTTTGGGCCAAAATACCTGGAGAACATGGAGCGCAGATGGCGCCACTGGAAAGGCGATAGGGCAGCAATCATGGAGCTGCCAGACGACACCGATGGGACGTTCTCCAGAGACCTGGAGCACGGCAGGCGGTCTAAACCCGTGCTTAATTTCCCCCAGAAGACGGAAGCGGAGGAGCTAGCAGAGGAAAAGAGAGCTCAAGAAAAAGATATGGCAGTACTCGCCAAGAAAATTTTAAAAAAGGAGACAGTAGCGGCTGCTAAGGAGAGCAGCGAGTCAGAAGAAGACCAACGGAGGAGGATCAAAGGCGCAAAATGCCAAGAAAAACCACTGGTCAGCTATAGGACCACCATAGAAGATGTAGAAGATGTCGACTCAGAACAAACCAGGCTGTCGCCCGACAATCAACAAGCGCGCTTGGCCGCGTTTTATGCAAGAATGAAGGAGGACCCAAGATATGTGGACTCCGCCACGTCAGCCTCTCGGGACGCGAGGCCTTGAGGGGGGGGTGATGTTATGAGCACACCTCTTATTTTCAACTTTACAGTAATGACGTCAATGACACTTATGAAGATACGGTCACGAGGAGTCAGAGGATATTTTTCATTTCTTTTTATCTATTTTATCGCGCTCAAACGTCTATGAACAAGACTACGCAACGGGACTCTAGGAGGATGGCCTACATGAACTGCGGTCCCTATTAGGAAGGTGGTTAGGTCAGCATCGGCTATGGAGATAGACCGAGTGCCGACAGGAGTGCGGCCCAATGATGGGCCTATGCCATGAAAGGAATCATGAGCGGCACAGCGCCTGAGGGGCGACATGGGAATGCTGAGGAGTACCGAGTCAACGGTACGGCGTGCATGGGAATCGGCCGACAAGCTTGAACAATAGCAAGGCCGCATGCAGACAACCCAGGAGTTGGGTATGGGAGGAACTCTCCATGAATGGTTAGATGGGCGCAGAGTTAGCTGCTGCACATTGATCCCCAGTGAGGGACTTTAGCTGTGCGCTGTCTGCGCACAGACCAGGGGAGCGGTATATAAGGGCCGTAGTTTACAGTAGGAGACTCTTAAGTCTCTAGATAGTCTATTGTCACTAGACATAGCTTCTGAGCAAACATCTTTTCTTTGGCCTAACAAGCCCCACTCTGAGTCGCTTAGGTTGTGTCTAGGGCAGTCCTGACAGGTACGCTGCGTGGAACTGGCAACTCCGCGGATAATAACGTTGGTCACACAAGGCGTAACAGTGATGAACGCGGGACGCGGAGTACGACAAAACTTAGAGGCGCGAACAAAACAAAGAGGGCATAGCTGAAAGGACAAGACTCGAAGGCTGGGGTGTACTATATTATTCTTTTTACGTGTTGTACATGAACTTATATACGTTTTTCTACCCTACTAATGACGAAGTGACTCTGCAAATTTTCACCTTGCAACCGTATATCCAAATCCGTCTTGAAAGTCTTTGCACAATGGGGCTAGCTGAGGGACGCGATGGTGGTATAGGAGCACCGCGGTGAGAACCAGTATTGCAACCCGACGTGGGACACTAATAGAATCGTATACTTGAAATAGACGTTGATGATCGCTGTTGGCAGCAACGCCAGGATTCATCTGGCTTGATGCGTCCCTGTGCTCTATTTTCTGTGGACCTGACTGGTCTATACCATAGTTGGTTGTCAGCCAATGGGTTTACTTGTCCGCTAGCAGCCTGATCTGCTATGTCGGTGTGTTGCTAGGGATGACGTGGTGTCCGTGTATGGGTGACCCTGGCATCGCAAAAGGTAGATCTGTTCCTAACGCGGATATCACTTTGATGGCACCTGTCCCTTCTCCGGTGAACTAAGCTGGGCCGGCTAGCAATTTTTATGTGGATTGGCTGACAGTGTGCTTTGTCGGGGGCGAACGACTGACTGGCGCGGGGTTTGGACAGTGTACGCGGAAGACAACTTGGCCATTGAGCGTGGGCGACACTTGCCTTATAGCGGATAATCGCGGAGTTGGCAGAGTTGCTCTTGGCTAGCGCGGAAGACTTGCGGAAGACCTTTGGTGAGTGCAAATGCTAAGCGACAGGGTCAGGCATGTATAATCCTAGTGAGGGTAAGGTTTCTAATGTCTAGTGCTGAGACTAGTCGTTTGATACCTATACACCGTCACATCGGAACGATGCTCATCAGCGTGAGTGGCGGCTCTTTCCATAAGTAAGGCTTCCCAAGCCTCCTTCTGTTCCAGCTCCTGCTGAGCTTCTTGCTCTCGTAGGAGGATCTGTGCCTGTATGCGCTCAAGTTGTCTTGACTCTTTTTGGTGTTTCCACCATAGTCAAACATGGTTGTCGTATTGGCATATTACTGTGTCGCTGATGAATTCCCTGGGTCCTGTCTGGACCGTGTCGTGAATTGTGACCCAGTCCGCCTCGAAAATGCACCCGATTTCCGAGAGTGACGCCTGGGCGTAGGGTAGTATGTATGTAAACAAGCACTGCATTGTGTCTCATTTGGATTCTGCTGTAATAAGATCTTCAACCAAGTTCAGGCCTCCACTGACACTTGATTCATTCCTCTGGCAATAAATCCGCACCAGTCGATGATGTCCCTTGGGAAACAAGGGAGTTGCTGTCTGCTGTGTCATGGGTCCGAAAGCTATCAATATAGGTGTGCCTGGCAATTCGCCCTAATGTCCTTGTGCCTAGTTATCAACCCCAATAACAAAGTAGGGGTTGCTAGTACAGAGGGTATGAAGGGACTTTGGTTCAGCCTTGGTACACACGTATATCGAGTTTTTTCACTCGTTCCTGAGCTTTTCGGCAATAACGGTATACTAAGCTCAGGGTGTGTCTGTGGTCTCCTGCCTACACTCTCCCGACACTCTAGTATTCTCTTCCATTACTGTTTGGTAGACAGACCCAAAGGGGTGTATTGAGGATGTCTTGTTCGACGCCCGTTGACAGTACTGTGTCATAGTCGCCTGGAGAGGTCGCAGGCTGCGCGGTTACTACCTCTCAGAATAAAACTAGGCTGTTGGCGTTCTGAGCAACGATGAGCCAATCATGCTCGGTGCTAACCAACGGGGTAGAGTAGTATAAGACTCTAGATTATGTTAGGACCACGCCTAAACACAACCTGAAGACTTAAGAGATGCAGCTTGTTGAGCCAAAGACAAGAACATTTGCTCAAGTAGCTGTCTAGGTATGACAAACTATCTAGAGTCTTAGGGACTCGCTACCTAAGACTACAACCCTTATATACCTTTCTCCTGGTCTGTGCGCAAACAGCGCGCAGCTAAAGTCCCTCAAGCCGGGATCAATGCACAGCAGCTGATCTGCACCCATCTGACCTTTCTAGGAGACATCCTCCCACACCAACACTCTGTCCTTCTATGTATGGCCACGCCTATTGTTGTGCGTCTCGGCCGATTCCCATCTATGCCAGTACCTAGTCGTCGGTACATCTCAGTGTTCCCATGTTGCCCCTCAGGCACTGTGCCACTCATGTATCCTATCATGGCGTAGGCCCATCATCAGGCTGTCCTTCCTGTCGGCACTCGGTCTATGTCCATAGCCGATGCTGACCTAATCTCCTTCCATATAAGGGTCGCAGTCCTAATGTAGCCTGTCCCCGTGACCAAAGTATTGTCTGAGTCCCGTTTCTAAATGTTTGAGTGTAATGAAATAGATAAAAAGAAAAGAAAAATAGAATCTGACTCCTCCAGACCATATCTGCATATTTGTCATTAGTGTCGTTACTGTGAAAATTGAACATTATGAGGTATGCTCATAACAAAAGTGTCCATGCATAAGGTAAGTGCTTGTATCCAAAAGGTGGTGAGCAAATCCATGTCATGCATCTCCCAGTCGAATTCTGCCTCCAGCACAGAGTCCAGCCATTCCACCTGCTCCCATGTCAATGGGCATCCTGGGGGTTCACACAGGACAGTGTTCAACCTACAGTGAGGGACAAAACTGTTGCAATGTTTTGAACTTTTGAACTAATTTGTTGATAACTCAGGCAGAATTGATCAAAATGTTTTGAAACTCATAAACAAGGTAGATATATATGTAATCAATCTATAAATAGAAGCACATTATGTAATGCCATGCCATGCCTTATATAGACCCACTTTAGTAAGCCTGATGCATTGCAACAGTTTTGTCCCTGATGTATTGGAGTGTTGTAACAGTCACCTGACTTTGTTGATTCTGCCAAATAAGGCCAAATAAAGTCATGTGATGGTTCATTGAGAATGTATAAAGATCCCACTCCTCACTCTTCATTCCACATCCTTCCACCATGAGATCCTTTGCCCTACTCTTTGCAACTACATCCTCTCCTTGCTTGACAAGGGTCACTCAGCACACAAAATCTCATCTTCCACTGGTGTTCACACTAGTACTATCTCCAGGCTATGCACCAAACATTGTTCCACCCTCTCCAAGTCAGCTGGAGGTCATCCACCAAAGCTTTCCCCCTCCAATATATGACATGCTGTACACTTAATCACCACTGGAAAGGCAGAAACTGCTGTCCAGGTCTCCAGGACACTCTCCAGTATCACCAACCAGCATGTCTCACCTAAAACCATTGCCAGGCAGCTAAAGAGGACTGGGATGAAAGCTGTAGTGAAGAAGAAAAGGCCACTTCTCAGCAAGAAACATAGGAAGGATAGGTTGGACTGGGCATTTGCACATAGGGACTGGACTGTAGAGGACTGGAAGAGGGTTATATGGTCAGATGAGACAAAGATCAATAGGCTGGGGTCAGATGGGAAGAAGTGGGCATGGAAAAAGGCAGGGGAGGGGCTCAGTGACAGGATGGTGGAAGGAACACTGAAATTTGGAGGAGGTTCTGTGATGTTATGGGGATGTATGACATGGGATGGTGTGGGAAATGCATGCAAGATTGATGGGAGGATGGATGGGGACCTTTATGTTTCCATTTTGGAGGATGAACTACAGGGAACCATGGAATATTATGGTAAAACCACTAATGATATCATCTTTCAACAGGATAATGACCCCAAGCACAAGTGTCACAAGGCCACCAACTGGTTTAATGACACTGAAATGGAGGTTCTTCCATGGCCAGGACAGTCTCCAGACATGAATCCCATTGAACACCTCTGGAGTCACCTCAAGAGAAGGCTGGGAGAGCATGAAAAGACACCTGGTGGGATGTTGGAGCTTTGGGAGAGAATACAAAGAGAATGGGAGGACATTCCAAAGGAAGTGTGTCAGAATCTGATAGAAAGTATGCCTAGGAGGGTTGAAGCCCCATTAAAAGCCAAAAGAGGATATACCAAGTACTAGTAATATCCATTTTCTATATTTTCAATGACAGGGACAAAACTGTTGCAATGCATCTGGCTTACTGATCAGAGTCTATATAAGGAATGACATTGTATTACATAATTTGGTTCTATTCCTAGATTGGTTATATACATATCTTCCCTGTTTATGAGTTTCAGAGCATTCTGAACATTACTGCCTGAGCTATTAGCAGATTAGTGCAAAAGTTCAAAACATTGCAACAGTTTGTCCCTCACTGTATCTGGTGCATAATCTTCAAACAGATTTTCATGGCCTCGTGCTTGTATCTCATGCACGAGTTGGTCATCCTCCAGACCTTCCCAGTCTATACCAAATTGACCCACATCATCCACTGCCTCTTTTTCTCTAATGACATGAGCCTTCATCATGCGTCTTCTTAAGCCCAATATGAATACATCTCGTGGTGCCATGTTCTAAACTGTCGAAAAAAGGTTTCCACTTGGATGCAACTATATGTCCAACTTCCACCCATAATTGTTCAATATGAATGTTGTGCATGGATCTTGAGTGTTTGATCAATATGGTTGTTTGTTAATAGATAGGGAAGGCAAAAAGACATACCTTCCCCATATATAGGAACCACACCCATCACCACTGATAGGTTTGCTCCACTATTGGAAATAGGGAGGAAAGGAGAGGTGTGAGGTCACAAAAGAGTTCCTGTCAACTCTGGGGCACTCAGTGACAATGCTACTATGCACGGAATTGCAGAGTTCGCAGATAATCATGCTTAAGCATGCAAGTGCATAACGATGGCAAATGCAGGACACAGAGTGCAATGAGAGTTGAGACGTGAATGAGACAAGGAGGGCAAGACTAAAGGCTGAGGCTTGAAGGGATACTGTAATCTGGGATCTAATCTGGTATGTTAAGCTGCTTGTAATCTATTGTACATGGGCTTTATATACTTTTTCCTACTCTAAATAATGAAGTAATACTTGTAAAATTTTCACCTCACAACCGTATACCCAAATCCATCTTGAAGGTCTTCACACAATGGGACTAGCTGAGGGACATGATGGTGGAATAGGAGCACTGCAGTGGGAACCAATACTGTGACCCTGTGTGGGATGTTAATAGACTTGTCGGATTGAAATAGACCTGCCTGATTGCCATGCATGGCAACTCCAGGGTTCATCTGGCTTGATGTGGCCCTGTTCTTGATATCCTGCAGACCTGACTAGTCTATACCACATCTGATTGTCAGGCGATGGCTTTATTTGTCCACTAGGATCCTAATCTGCTGCACTGGTGCATCGCTATGGATGACATGGCTCTTGGATCTTGGACTGTAGATCTTCCTAACACAGATATGGCTTGATGGCACAGTCCCTTCTCCGGTGAACTAAACTGTGCCGACTGACAATTTTCATGTGACTTGGCTGATGGAGTGCTGACATCGGGTGTGAATGGCTGACTGGTGCGGGGTTTCAATGGCATATGCAGGAGGTGACTCGATCGTTGGTCATGGGCAATGCTTGCCTTACCATGGAAAAATCCGGAGTTGCACAGAATTGTGTGGAATTGCTTGTTGCTATCACGGAATTCCTGCGGATGACTCCTCTACACCCTTACCTCAGCACGATGCTCATCACCACATTCTTGTATCATGTATGCAGCCACTCCAATGTTTTCTGTTCCATGATCACCATGGACACGACTTGGGAGACCATGCTTTGACATGGCATCCAGAAATAACTGAAAGACGGTGGTGGCACAGTTGTTTGTGCTGCTCATAAAGCGTGACTTTCCATAGATGAAGCTGTGGATCATGAATTTCCACCTGATGAGCTCTTCTTATGTGAGTTTCAATAGCATGGCCAATGTAATGCACATACTGTGGTATCCATTGTGATGCCAAAGGGAATTGACTTCTGGCACAGAATACATGCATCTTTCTATGGGTCTATTGATGAAGCAAGGCTGAACGCCTCGCAGTCTAGTCAAAGAGGCATGTATGTATTTAGTGGCAACTTGATATCCTTCAAGACAGAGGCCAGTGCACACAAACTCCATGCTATAATTATTGAAACGGCTGATAATACTGCTAACCTTCTCATCTAAGCACTCGGGTTCATATCTGATACTTGGTCACATTGGTCCTGTTGGATGCCATTCCTTGGCGAGGGTTCCATCGGGTTGTTGAACGTTTTGGATGACAGGAGGGGCAGGTGCTGCTATACCATGTTCCAGCAGGCACTGACACACGGTTTGTGGGTGGCAATCAACTGTTTTGGCAATGTCTGTCAAAGTCAAACCCTGACTTACATACACTAGCCAGTTCTTATTGATCTCGACATGTGCCCAACCAGGAAGGCGAGGTTCTTCTCCCTGCTCTATAACAATGGGTATTGTCCCAGTTGCTTCGTCCAATGATGTGGTAATTGCAGCTTCACAAGCCATAAGCATGCTGGTAAGCATGTCTCATAGAGTCTCATATTCCAAATTGCTCAATAAGTTATGGCCCTGCATGTAGAGGACCATGAGTTATTAGTTATTAAGGGAGTCGAAAAAGAAAATTGGGCCACACCCTTTCCACATCATCCACAAAGGCCCAAATTTCGTCTGTTTGTGCCCGAAGGTGGGTTACATCCCCATATTGGACATGTAGGTTCCGATCCACTCATTTTCCAAGGCTTTGTAGGTAGCCACGAGTGCTTGCCTTGGATCCATGACTTGGTAAAGTGGTATCCAGGTGCACAGTAAAAAAATTTTCTGCCAACTGTCCATCTCAACCCAGGTATCCAGGTGCAGGCAGATCTTGAATTCAGTATAAATTTTTTTTTGCCATCTGTGTCTAACCATGCCTCCTCATCATGGTTCACAAGACTCTGCGACAATAAATCGACATTGTTCTTCTCGACCACCAGCCCCTGCGAGGACTCCTGAACAGAGGTTGGTGCCTGTCAGTGTCCTTCTCAGTCAATGATGCCACAATAGCAGCACAGACAAGTCACTTACTCCCATCCAGCCAGCTGCTTTCCTCTTGTTGGCAGAAGACCAATTGTATGAGTCTGGTGAGACCCATATGGTAAATCTCTGTATGATACTAACTTGAAACAGATGCCTCAGAGGAGATGGGAGATTTGATAACATGGGATTGCATGGATATCAGCCCTGCAGAATCACACCAAGAGTTTCAAGACTTACTACAAGAGGCATCTGCCCTGGGTGGCCAATTCAAGCCTCTCACCATTGTAGGCAGGTGACTGCCTCTGAGAGATGATCTGTGGCCATTGGTGTGGACTGCTGTGTCTGCCACCACATCCACCCCATCACCCGCATTGGCGAATACTGCCACATCCATCATCATGTCCACCCAATCATCTGCCACTTCGCAGGCGCAGGGCTCGACATGGGGCACCCAGGGAAGCTCAACAGCTGTTAGTCAGTCCCTCATCGCCCAATCAACACTGGATGTTGTACCCAATGTCATATTCAACTATCTGGATGGAGTGATCGATGATGAGATCATGAATGTGTTTCATAATCTCATCTGCAATGTGCACACAGGAGCTTTAACCATCTTTCTCCATGCAAGACTGGTTGATGACATTTGTGGGCAATTGAACATCCCATTTGGCAATGGTGCCAACCTAGCAAGAAAACTCAAGATGCATAATGGCCCAAGCATTTCAGTAAATGACATACTGGCATTCTTCCATCAGAAGGGATCTAAAATTGCAGAAAGAACCTTCCATAATCACCATTCGCATTACTCCCGAGCCAAAAAATGTCTGAATGTCATGAATCGCTAAATCTAGAGGAGCAGGCAGTTATGAGCAGATTGGAGAAAATATTCGAATCTGAGCTCACTGAGCTTCAGCTGGAGAATGGTATTTCTTTGAATGAGTTCATGAGGCAGGTGAGGGCATTGGATGTCTAAGTGAGTGCGCTGCATAGAGGGAGAGTACCAGAGGACATCAATTATATAGGACTGGACATACTTTTTGACATTTGTTGAGAGCAGCTGCCAATGTTCACCAATGTTTCTCCTGCATGATATAGACAGAACCGAACTGCATACAGCAGCGATAATCCTTCATGTCATGAACCACAGAACACAGGTATGAAGATATCTCCATACCATCGCCAAACTCTTTGGTATGAAGAGGCTACTGTATCAGTTCTCACTTCACTTTAGATCTTAGATATTTTGTAGACAGCTAAACTATGTATATGGCTACAGTTATTAAATGTGGGGGAAGTGGCACCTGGATGCTGCACTCAGGTATATGGGACATGGGGGAAGGGAAAAATTACAGCAGACTTAGTTGCAGGATTATATAGAAGTGATGTGTTGTTTGTACTTTATTTGCAATGGATGGGCTGTGCCAAACAGAGAAGTAGTCCATATTTGGCAATGTGGAACCCACGAATCAAGTATGTTCCATGGATCAGAGAAGTACCTGCAGGGTGCTTCGTCAGTGTGCTTCTTAGAACCAAATATCATCCAAACACAATGCTGCTCTATATAAATAAGGTTGGAGCTCAAATTTGACTCTTTTCCTCCATCATGTACTTGTCCCATAGCCGAATAGTAGTACAGTCAGTAGTAATTAGTAGAATGTAAGTACCATCCTGGTCAGACTATGTGTCCTGGTCATAGAACCATCGCCACACCTGGGCAGAATTGCAATGGGGAATGTGGGTGTACTACACATGCAAGAGCAGATGCTGCACATAAAGCAGAAAAATAACGATGCATTTCTTGTGTGTTTTCCTGACAAGCCTATCCACAGAGACAAAAGACAAGATGAAGTTAACTAACTGGCACTGATTTTCAATAAATCTTGACAAGCCTTATTCTGCATAAATGATATGAGTATCATAACAAGCCAGCGCTCTCCTTCAAGAATGGTGAGTCAAATCACATACCATCAACTGCTGCTGAAACTGCCTAATAGACGAGCAAGCACACTCAAGATGATCAACTGTCAACAGGTCACAAGCGACAAATATTGGAGGTTTTGTTGGCTCACTGTCATATACAGTCTGAAATGCTTACAAGCTGAATTTTCCTAGCCAGTGAACCAGTTTCTGGATGTGGAGGCCTTTGAGAATGATGGGAGGGACAGTGAGCCTTCTGAGGAGGATGAGAATACATGTAAGTTATTCATTCCTGCAAGTCAAACTATATAGTGATTGTTACATAGCCCTTCATAACTTTATTGATGATTCTACAGTGCCCCCAGATGGCTCTTCTGATAGTGATGAGTGTTAAGGTCAATGCCCTCAGTTCATTACAGAGTCAACAGTGATGACTAGAGTCTCAGTCTAATCCCAGTCAATGGACAAGGTAGGCCTTGACACTGTACTAGACAATGACAAAGATAGCTCGAGCAGTTGTGGAAGGCGAGAGCGAGGAGATTGTTCTGATGAGAGCAATACTTGACTAAGTTGGAACTAAAGAACTACAGTACATGTGTGGGTTTATATACTGTTTAGAGGACAATGGAGAAGTATAAAAGGAAGTAAAACAAGGGATGCAACAGGTGGATGAAATGGGTAACAAGGTATGGTGACAAAGTGCAGAAGAGCCATTGTAACAAATAAGCATTAGAGAAAGAAATTGTAACACTGGGCATCAGTACTGTCATTGGAAGTTCAGTTGCACTCAGCCACATGGTGCTCATCAATGGCCACTGCTACTCATTCACCAGCTACACTACCAGCAAGTGGATCCTGTGAAAGTAGTCAAGTCTAGCAAAGCTTCAAGTGTAGAGAAACCCCCCTTGAGCCCACCAGACACATGTTGTCTTTGAGAGTTTATATCCTTGATACAGTTGTTACATTGTTGGATTTTTTCATGTCTTTGCCATTTCATGTTACACCCATTGGCTAAGCCTGAATGCTACAGTGACTCAAAAACTGTCCCAATGTTTGGCACTTTTTGATTATTTGTGACATAGCATCACACCAAGACCAAACAGAGCCAAAGTGTTAGTGTACGTAAAAAGGTATTACCTGATGGCTACATGCCAAATTAAGAAGTATGTAATTTTATGCAATATCTATGGAGATATAGTCAATTCAGTTTGATGACTCATTGGAACAGTTATTTGAGTGGGTATCAGAAATACAGAAAATACACAATTCAGTACTTTGTATTGCCTCCCTTGGCCTTAATAACTGCTTCCAACCTCCCAGACATACTCTCAATCAATCCCTGACACACCTCTGGCTCTATATCATTCCACACCTCTGCCACCCTCTCCCAAATCTCCCAAACACCTTTTGCTGGTGCTTCATACTTGCACAGCTGCAATTTAATGTGATGCCAGAGGTGTTCAATTGGATTAAGGTCTGGAGACTGTGCAGGCCAGTCCAGAAGAGTGATATTGTTCTCTTCCATCCAGTTTCTGACCTTTTTGGAGGTGTGTTTGGGGTCATTGTCTTGCTGAAAAATGCATCCCCCCTCAACAATCCCAGATTCCTCTATGCTGGACAGTAAGTGGTTGTCCAAAATGTCCACATACTGGTCAGCATCCATCCTCCCCTCAACCTCAGCAAGTTCCCCCACACCATTCCAGCCCATACAGCCCCATACTACAATGTTCCCACCTCCAAATTTCACTGTTCCTTGTACCTCCCTCTCAATCAGCCCATCCCCTGCTTTCTTCCATACCCATTGCTTCCCATCTGACCCAACCCTGTTTATTTTGGTCTCATCTGACCAAATTACCCTCTTCCAGTCCTCCACAGTCTACTCCTTGTGCTTCAGAGCAAAAGCCAACCATTTCTTCCTGTGCACTGCAGTGAGTAATGGCTTTTTCTTCTTTGTTACAGCCTTGAATGAGTGCTGCTTGAGCACATTTCTGACTGCTTGTGGGCAGACTGGATGGGAGATGATGCTGTTAATGTGTCTGGTGACCTGGACAGCATTAGCAGCCTTACCAGTGGTGATTTGGGTGAGGACAGATCATTTATCAGTGGGAGAGAGCTTGGAAGGATGGCCACCAGAAGAAAGTTGTTGACTAGGTTGAAGCTCTTGAAGGACTCTGGAGATAGTGGACCTTCCAACACCAAGTTTGGAGGCAATATGACAAGTGGAGAACCCATTAGAAGCAAGGGAGAGGATGTTTTCCTTCTGGGCAGAGTGTTATGAGCTCACACCCATAACCACAACCCTAAAGCCTTGCAGAGGAGGGGAGAGGGTAGAGACAAACCAAGGCTTCTCATAAGCCTACTACTGCAAGTGGTACTGCTACATGGGTGTAGGGAAAACCATCTTGAGTCGTAGGGACTCAAGACACTACTGTCTGACTTATATACCTCCAGAGAATCCCCCCTGGTACCTCCCTCAGACCACTAACACTCCTACCATGCCTCAGCACTCATCCCTTGTGTCCTGTACATGTTTCATGTGAGCACTGCCTTCCTGCAATGACTACCTTCCTAAATGGCTACTCTAGCCAAGCCTGGATCTCTTCTGGACTTCCCTAGACTGCTCCAGACCTCAATGGCTATCAACACCCATATGCTGTGTGTGTGCAGCTATATACCATTGGGCCTAATCTGTTATGAGCATACCTCATCCCGTTCAATTTTCACAGTAACAACACTAATGACACTTATGAAGATAAGGACTCAGACGATACCTTGGTTGCAGGGACAGACTACATTAGGACTGTGACCCTTATATGGAAGGTGGTTAGGTCAGCATCAGCTATGAGTATAGACCGAGTGCCGACAGGAAGGACGGCCCGATGATGGGCCTACGCCATGGAAGGATACATGAGCGGCATGGCACCTGAGGGGCGACATGGGAACGCCGAGATGTACCGACAACTAGGTACCGGTGTAGATGGGAATCGGCCGAGACGCACGACAATAGGCGTGGCCATATATGGAAGGACAGAGTGTTGGTGTGGGAAGACATCTCCAAGTAAGGTCATATGGGCGCAGACTTGGCTGCTGCGCATTGTCTCTATTATGAGGGACTTTAGCTGTGCGCTGACTGTGCACAGACCAGGAGAGAGGTATATAAGGGTTGTAGTCTTAGGTAGCGAGTCCCTAAGACTCTAGATAGTTTGTGTCCTAGACACTTCTACTTGAGCAACAGGTTTTAGTCTTGATCTTATCTTGACTGATCTGTCTGTCTTGTCTTCGGCTGAACAAGCCACCCTTCTCATAAGTCTTGAGGTTGTGTTTAGGTTGTCCCTAACATAATCTAGAGTCTTTACCACTCTACCCCGTTGGACCTTATAGCACCGAGCATGATTGGCTCATTGTTGCACACAGCGCCAACAGCCTAGTTTCTTCTGAGAGGAAGTAATCACGTAGCCCGCATCCTCTCCAGGCGACATCGATATCAACACATCACTGTCAACGGGTCTCAAACGAGAGATCCTCAATATGCCCCATTGGGCCTGACGACAAACCCTACTTGGGTAGTCTACACACAGTAACAGACAAGAGTACTAGCATTGCCGGGAGAGTGTAGGCAGGAGACCACAGACACGCCCTGGGTGTAGTACACTGTTATTGCCAAAAAGCTCAGGAACGAGTGAAAACACTCGATATACGTTGTGTATCAAGGCTGATACAAAGTCCTCTCATACCCTCTGTACAAGCAACTACCTGACTTTGGGTTGATAACTTGGCACAAGGACATTGAGGCGAACTGCCAGGCACATGTACATTGATAGCTTTCGGACCCACGACATTCAGACAGTAACCCTCTTGTTTCCCAAGAGGCATCATTGACAGGCGCGGATTCCAAACTGGACAGCCGATAGAACGGACCAGTTGTCAGTGGAGGGCCTGAAATTGGTTGAAGATTCTTTTACAGCTTCAACATATACGTTTAGTGCAATGCAGTGCGCATTCACATACATTTTACCTTATGCCCAGGCGACACTCTCGGAGATCGGGTGCATCTTCGAGGCGGACTGGGTCACAGTTCACGATACAGTCCAGACAGGACCTAAAGAATTTATTGGCAACACTATCATTTGCCGCTACGATAACCATGTCCGGCTATACTGGAAGTACCAGAAAGAGTCACGATGACTCGAACGTGTTCAGGCACAGATCCTCCTACGGGAGCGGGAAGCTCAACAAGAGCTGGAACAGAAGGAGGCTTGGGAAGCCTTACTTATAGAAAGAGCTGCCACTCGTGCTGTCTTGTGAGCAGAGTGTGCTATGCGGAAAGTGGAAAGAGAATACCACACACTCATGGAGTTATTGGAGGTCCAATACAACAACGACACCTCCAACCCTATTTGGCTAGCCCTGGTCTCATCAAAATATAACCAGTGGCTCATGTTAATAAATGATGGCGACAAAGCTATCCACCAATACAAAATAGCTATGGAAAGATTACAGTGCCAGCACCACATACAGGAACTGTACAAGCATGAAGGCATGACCATGAGTCATGAAAATTGGAATGCGTGGATGCATGCTATGAACGGAAATATATCACCTGGCTTTTGGTGGACCATTCACATGGGCCCTATCCCAGAAAAACTCGCACCATCAGTACCAGGATTCTGTTACCTCAATCTCATCCAACCAAAGTACTGGAACAAATACGAGTGGCCTGTGTATCCTACAATTGCAGCCATATGGGAGATGGGAACAGAATACCGAAATGAAGGAGTCCATACAAGGTGGACTGCCACAGAAAGAACCGATGTAGTGCACGTAGGCTTAGAAATGGCCGACATTAATGGTTGGGACATGGTGGAAATACTGTTCACCAGTGGCCACAAGGAACTCCGAGTCGGAGCAGAGCCAACAAATGATCCCGAAGTAGGCGAAATCATAAGCCTAAGAGAGGATAATGGGGAACAGGTACTAGAGCAACCAGCGTGCTCAGACGCAGCAGCAGCTTTAGTAGAAATAGACCCCTGTCTACGAAATGAACGACCAGGACTCTCAGAACAAGCACAAAACAAACTGCATCCAAAACATCCTGGATATTGTTATCTCTGGCTTGTAAAACGAGAATATTGGAACTCTTATAAATGGCCAGCATACCCGACCATCAGGGAAATTTACGGATGGGATCCGGAACTCATGGACGAGTACTGACCCATATACTGGAGGTGAACCAAAGGATGCAACCGCATGTGGCATTGTGTTCGCATTTCAGGAGAACCTGGTGGATGGCCATGGATGAAAGCAATGATGTGGCAGGGATATGGATCACACCGGGTCGGTGCCGGAACTTTTCAACTTACTGTCGACATGATTACGCATGCCTACCATGCAGTAATGGGTTGGAGACAACACTGGCAGGATTCTGAAACGATAGAACCGTTACCTGATACCCAACCAGCTGCAGCAGTAGCAGCTCAGGAGAACGAAATTCATTGACAAGCAGAGGAATGGCAGTGAGCTATCACCAGTGCTGGTCAAGCTCTTGCAGCCATGATCAATGAATATCAAAGATCCAACCGTCGGGAACCTGGACCTCTTACCAAGGCAGAAATGCCTGCGTTCTATGAAGGGGACCCCCAAACAGTAGACGGATGGCTGCGACAGATGGACACGTACTTCATGTTGGCCAACAAAACAGAGGAACATCAAAAGGTCTCAATCTGCCTCTATAGAATTAAGGGTGGAAAAGGAAACCGAGCAGCTGATTGGAGCGGGGTGAAACTCAAAGCCTTCCAGGAGGCGCTACAGGAGTTTCAGGACAAACAGGAGACCAGTGGTTGGAGTGCTGAGTTAGATTGGGTGCAGCTTAACACGGGACAGTCAACCGACAATGATCAAGCATGGGTCAGATGACCTCTGGAACACCAATTTCCTTTCACGGACTGGACAGATTTCAAAAATCAGATGCATGAATTCTTCATGTCCACCGAAACAAAGGAGAAGGCCATCAAGGCACTACTAAAACTACAACAGGGAATGATGATTGTAGAAGACTACATCATCAAGTTCAACTCCCTCACCTCATTGACCAACTGGAACAATCAGGCGCTGATCTCGCAGTTCCAAAATCATCTCAATCCAGTACTTGGTCGAGAATTAATCCAATATGGAGGATTACCAGAAAGTGCCACTCTTCACCAGATCCAAACACAGGTCACAGCGCTCGCCAGAGCATACCGCAAGGCCAACAAAGCTTACAGATTTCCTGCAGGAAGGCAGGAGTACAAAGAGCGAGCTCCAGCTCCAACCAGTCACCCACAGTGGCAATACAGGGCACCCACACCAGTTGCATCTGAAAGTCGATCTGATCCAAATGCCATGGATGTTGATACACAGAAATTCTGTTCCCATTGTAAAATGAGGAATCACTCAGTGGAAGAGTGTAGGCAGAAAAACAGCACTTGTTACAAGTGCGGAAAGAAAGGGCACACAGCATGGAGGTGCAAAAAAGAAATTACAACCGGCAACAAAGGAAAGCAGGTTGTCAGATACGTCGACAAAAGGGAAACGACCCCAGTCGGACATATAGAGGAGGTCTCGGATTTTGCAGAAAGCCAGTAGGCAAGCACTCAGTGCTGCTGGCTGCTACTCAGGTTTCGAATAGTGATGTACTAGTAGACTCAAAAATAAACATGCACAATTTACTTTACGAGTGCAGAGGAGACGTACATCACTTAAGAAACCTCAGAGTGAGCACAAAACAAGGACAACGATTGAAAGCTTGGACACCACAGTGGATGCTAAGAAGAATTTGGGAACAGCCCAAACAAACAGCAGTGGAATGTCTACAACAATGGGTAGACAATAAAAGAGTACAAGAGGTGGATGGACACCTGGTAGACAACTTAAATGCTATGACAGAGGCAGATGCAATATGGAACCTGGTGCACTTATGAGAAAAAACAGTGCAAGGGACCGGCTATAACGAAATCAACCTAACAGGGGTCGTTACAAGGATGGACGGATCAAAGAGTATCTGCATCAAAATGTTGCTGGATTCCGGTGCAACCAGAACTTGCATTAGCACTGACTTCGTGGAGAAGCATCAAATAAAAAAGCGACAATTGGTACGACCAAGGCCCATATACAATGCAGACGGAACAAAGAACTCGAGAGGCGCTTTGGAATACATGGCAAAAATAAAATTACACATCGGTGAACATGAAGAGGTCATCGAATGCGCCGTAATGCATCTCTCAAAAACCAGTATCTTCTTAGGTTTCGATTGGTTGAGGAAGCACAACCCAACCATCAACTGGAAGAAGCAAATGCTGGAGTTCAACCACTGTCCAGGTACTTGCTGGAAGGGTTCCTCAGTCCAAGAACCAGAGGACGAGATGGATATAACAGATGACCTCGAGGCAGAGGATAAACTGTTGGCAGTTCACATCGGTGAACCAGAACTTAACGTCAGGGCCTATGTGTCAACAGCCACAAAAATAGCCACAGAAGAAGCAGAGAAAACAAAAAAATGAACTCTGGAGGAAGCAGTCCCCAGACACTATTTAGGACATCAAAAAGTCTTTGAGAAAGAGACTTTCGATGAACTACCACCACAGCAGTGATGGGATCACGCCATAGAGTTGATTCCTGGGTCTAACCCAGTTGATTGCAAAATTTATCCGCTCAATTGAGACGAGCAGCAACAACTGGACAAATTCTTAAAAGAAAACCTGGATTCTGGGCGAATCCAGTCAAGTAAATCGCCCATGGCATCACCTTTCTTCTTTGTAAAGAAGAAAGACGGGAAACTATGACCGGTACAGGACTACCGGTGACTCAATGAGATGACAGTCAAAAACCAGTATCCACTACCGCTAATAGGGGAACTGGTGGATAAACTATCACAGGCGAAAGTCTTCTCAAAGATGGACATACATTGGGGATATAACAACATACGCATCAAAGAAGGAGACGAATGGAAGGCGGCTTTCCGAACCAACAGAGGACTCTTCGAGCCCTTGGTCATGTTTTTTGGGCTCACAAATTCGCCTGCCACCTTCCAGACAATGATGAACAACATCTTCTGAGTCAAAATAGCGGAAGGATGGGTCATCATTTACATGGATGACATCCTCATATTCTCAAAAAACCAAGAGGAACATACGGTACAGGTCAACTGTATATTGGCAAAGCTGGAAGAGCATAAGCTCTCCTTAAAACCAGAAAAATGTTTCTTCAACAAAAAGGAAATGGATTTCCTTGGAGTCGTTATTAGCGAAAACTCTGTTCGTATGGAATCTGCCAAAGTCAAGGCAGTGACAGAATGGCCTAAGCCAACATGCAAACGAGAAGTCCAACAGTTCCTGGGCTTCATAAACTTTTATCGATGCTTCATCAAAGACTTTGCAAAGGCGGCCAAACCCCTGACTCATCTCACAGGAAAAGACGAATGGAAATGGACAGAGCTTCAGGACGCAGCATTTGACATGCTGAAGAAAACCATAGCAGAAGAGGTGGTGTTGCGGATCCCCAATGAAGATGGACAGTTTCGAGTAGAGGTGGACGCCTCTGACTTCGCTATTGGGGGAATCTTGTTGCAACAAACAGAAAACGATGTATGGAAGCCTGTGGCTTTCATTTCAAAATCCCTTAACAATGCCAAGCAGAACTACAAGATCTATGATAAAGAGATGCTCACAGTAATGCATGCTTTCTATGAATGGTCCCACTATCTCAAAGGGGCCAAACACACAGTTGAAGTTCTGACAGATCATCAGAACTTAACATACTTCAGAAAGGCGCAGAACTTGAACTGGTGGCAGGCACGATGGGTGACGGACTTGCAGGAATACAATTTCGTCATAAAACATAGGAGCAGAAAGTCCAACACAAAGGTGGACTTGCTATCACGATGGGCAGGACATACCCGTGGAGAAAACGACAATGAAGGGGTGGTTCTGCTCAAAGAACACCTTTTCATACGGGTCTTTGATGATGATCGGGCAATTGACAACATTATGAAAGACATTAAAGACGTGCCCAAGCGGCAATGGGAGACACAGGTTGTCGAAGGCCTTGGAAAGGCCAATGGAGAATACAAACTTAAGGAAGGACTCGTCACATGGAAGGGACAGGTATACGTACCAGCAGTCGTAGCATTGCAAGAGGACATCATCGCAATACATCATTCATGGGGACACTCCGGAGTTGCTAAAACTTTGGAGTCTCTAACAAGGAACTTTTGGTGGCCAAATATGTGCAAGGATATAGAACGCTACATTCCGGGTTGTGAAACATGCCAGAAGGCAAAACCGGATTGACAGGCATGCACGGCACCTCTTAGACCCAATGAGGTTCCAACAGAACCATGGGAAGTCATATCAGTTGATTTCATGGGACCTCTCCCCATGTCAAAAGGGAACGACACAATAATGGTAGTTGTGGATAGGTTCACCAAGAAGTCGTACTTCTTGCCTACCACCAAGGACATCACATCACAAGGAACAGCAGAGCTGTTCAGGGACCATGTATTCTGGGAGCATGGACTCCCAAGAAAAGTTATAAGCGATAGAGGACCTCAGTTCGCTTCAAAATTCATGAATGACTTATATGGAATGCTGGGAATCAAGGCCAATCGATCAACGGCCTATCACCCGCAGACAGATGGACAGACGGAGCGTGTTAATCAGGAAGTAAAGGAATTCCTGACCATGTTCGTCAACAATCGCCAAGATAACTGGAGCGATTGGCTGTCAGTGGCACAGTTCTGCCACAATGATCGGGTACACTCAGCAATGGGCTTCACACCCTTCTTCATGAATTACGGATGGCATCCCAACAAAGGATTAGATCCCACCTATGCACCAAAGGCAGTAGCCGTGGAACAACTGGCCAAGGAACTGGAACAGGTGCACGAGACTGCAAAGAA
This sequence comes from Amanita molliuscula, assembly GCA_023014405.1. Classification (NCBI taxonomy): domain Eukaryota; kingdom Fungi; phylum Basidiomycota; class Agaricomycetes; order Agaricales; family Amanitaceae; genus Amanita; species Amanita molliuscula. The sequence continues at coordinate 337,407 of JAEBUP010000011.1, forward strand.
GGCATTGGAAAAAGCCACTCAAGTCATGAAAGAGCGGTATGATAGCCATCGGCAGACAGCAAGGGAATATAAACCTGGTGACAAGGTTTATCTTAGCACAGAAAACCTCCCGGTTATTCGAGCAACCAAAAAGCTCAATGGAAAATTTGTTGGTCCACTTGAAGTACTCGCCAAGGTCGGCGAGTCGTCCTATAAACTAAAAATACCGGAATACACGCTGGCACAGAGCCTGTACTGGAGCCCCTGTGATTCACAAGCTACCAGGCAGGAACAGGGGAAATTTCTGTGTGCAGTCCGGTTAAAAACCACCCGACTACTGCAAGGACTGAGTTAACATGTCCTCGGAGACCAGTAGACAGGGCACCCCTGGGTTGTCTGAACATTTGGCAGGCAATTTGGTTAGTCTTACCTGAAGGGTTGGGAGTGGTTCCCCGTAAAAGGCGAGATGTAGAGCAACTTCATCCGTAAGGAGATTTTGCAACAGGAACAGTACCTGAGAGGGGCCCGAGCTGTGGCGGTATGAAGCTTCAGGCATTGTCTGATTGCTAACCTCCTGCTGGACTGTCAGTAAGCAGTAAGCTGGAAAGCCCTCCACTACATTAGAGTGGGGAGGTCAGGAGGCGATACTGACCTGAGAGGACACATTCTACGTCGGTGACTAGTAGGGGGAGTCCAAGTTACCACCAGGCTGCCCATGTGGCATGAGTCCGAAGGAGTAATGGAATCTTTCCTGAAGCTTGCTTAAGTTGTAAACAGGGTTGGTGTTATGGGCTAGGCTTCACTGTGCCATCGCTGGTTGAGCGCCAGCTCCTGCTTTGGATGTGATTGCTCCCCTCTCTAGTTTCCTTGTGTATTTCAGGCTAGAGTGACTGATTTTGAGCAGCATGGAAAGTTTACAATGTCTTCAATGAAGTCTTGTTGGGGCCGTACGGGGAACCGGAGTTCCCCAAACAAAAAGCAAAAGCAGCAGCGTGCAAGGACGCGCAAATGGTGGAGGAGTCCCAAGAGGACGAATATGAAGTTGAGGAAATAATGGAAAGCCGCATTAGCGGACGAGGAGGGGCGAGGCTGGAATACCTCGTAAAATGGAAAAACTACCCGGTGGAAGAGTCTACCTGGGAACCGGCCAGAAACATTGCCAACGCACCAGAAAAAGTCAAAAAATTTTACAGAGAAAACCCAAAAGCTCCTAAGCTCATTAGGAACTTGAAGAATGGGAAAGTGTATATCCAGTACACTGAGACAGTCCCTCGACAAACCCCTAGTGCACCCAAGCACAAACAAAGTCGAGGAACCCATTGGAAGGATAAATGACTTTTTGGATGGGACGATGGCCGCTTCGGGCTGAAATACTTAGAAAATATGGAGTGCAGATGGTGCAATTGGAAAGGAGACAGGAGGGCAATCATGGAATTGCCAGATGACACCGATGGGATGTTCTCTAGAGACCTAGAGCGCGGCAGGCAGTCACCCGTGCTTAATTTCCCACAAAGGGGCAAAAAGGAAGAATTAGATGAGGAGCGCTGAGTGCACGAACGAGACACCGAGTGTCTTAAAAAGAAAATCTTAAAAAGAGATACACTAGGAGCTGCAAAGGAAAGCAGCAAGTCGGAAGATGACCAATGACAAAGGATCAAGGGCATTGCATGCCCTGCACAAAAAATATGGAAAACCACCATGGAGGAGGTGGAAGATATCGATTCGGAACGATCAGGCTTGACGCCTGAGGAGCAAGCAGAGCGCCTCGCCTGCTTTTATGAACAAATGAAAGAGATCCACACTATGTGGACTCAGCAGGATCAGCCTCTCGGGATGCGAGGCCTTAAGGGGGGGGTGATGTTATGAGCATACCTCATCCCATTCAATTTTCACAGTAACAACACTAGTGACACTTATGAAGATAAGGACTCAGATGATACCTTGGTCGCAGGGACAGACTACATTAGGACTGTGACCCTTATATGGAAGGTGGTTAGGTCAGCATCGGCTATGAGTATAGACCGAGTGCCGACAGGAAGGACGGCCTGATGATGGGCCTATGCCATGGAAGGATACATGAGCGGCATGGCACCTGAGGGGTGACATGGGAATGCCGAGATGTACCGACAACTAGGTACCAGTGTAGATGGGAATCGGCCGAGATGCACAACAATAGGCATGGCCGTATATGGAAGGACAGAGTGTTGGTGTGGGAAGACATCTCCAAGTAAGGTCATATGGGCGCAGACTTGGCTGCTGCGCATTGTCTCTATTATGAGGGACTTTAGCTGCGCACTGACTGTGCACAGACCAGGAGAGAGGTATATAAGGGTTGTAGTCTTAGGTAGCGAGTCCCTAAGACTCTAGATAGTTTGTGTCCTAGACACTTCTACTTGAGCAACAGGTTTTAGTCTTGATCTTATCTTGACTGATCTGTCTGTCTTGTCTTCGGCTGAACAAGCCACCCTTCTCATAAGTCTTGAGGTTGTGTTTAGGTCGTCCCTAACATAATCTAGACTCCTGCCTTCCCATGGCTACTGAGTCTTATCCTCATTATCTGTCTCTATGTCCTATCCTATTCCTAAGCCTGTCATGCTTTCTGTATGAGCTGCTGAGTCCTATGGATGATCCCCAGTGTGCAAGTCCTAAGTGCTTCTCCTGCAAGATCTCCAACCTACTGCTGTCTTCCCTGCATCACTGTGTGCACCAAGTATGGGCACTGCCTTGTGTTCATTGTGCAGTTCTCTCACTAGTGTCTGATCATCTCCCTACTGATGTCTTGGGTTCATCTAGGCCTGCCTGTGTCTGAACTGTCTCTGGACTGCTACTAGATCCTTCACCTTGAAGCACTGTAGCTACATGCTCTCTGTATGACCAAGTGAGCCTTGCCTCCTTATGCTGCAAGCATCCATGTCCATATGTCATCTGTGGCTGTGCCAGACTAATCCTCCCTCGAGTCCCGTATTGGCAAGTGCTGAGCTAATCCCACATAGGGGCTTCTGCGGCTGTGGCCTTAAAGACTTTGGCCTCCTATGCCTGTGTGCTCTCAGCCCTGTCTGGCCCTGTGGCTGTACCAATAACATGTCATTGTAGTGACTTGTGATGCTGATGTAATGCACCCATATCAATAGGGGTGGGTTCCTCCTTCCTTGTATATAGATGGCTCCTTGTACTGCCATTGTCTGCTGAACACTCCTGTGTGCTAACCCATGTGAAGTGTTCTCCTAGGTTTCTATGACAGTCTCCAACTGTCCCATGCATTCCCACAGTGGTCCCTGACCACTAGAATGAAAAAATAAAAAGTAACACTAGGACTCCACTCCTAACACAGAGGAGATGGGATGTTTGTTGGATCGGGGGACTCTGTGAATGCTGAACCTTGTTAAATACATTGAATTAAGGAACCATCCAAGATTCAATCCTTCTGATAACCATCTATGAGATTTCTCATGCCACAGGAACCAGCCACCATCAGATTCTGATATTTCTGATACCACTCAAATAACTGTCCCAATGAACTATCATAATCAATTGACTATATCTCCACAGGCACTGCATCAAATTACATACTTCTTGCTTTGTCATGTAGCCATTAGCTAACCCTTTCTTATATACACTGACACTTTGGCTTTGTTTGGTCTTGGTGTGATGCTATGTCACAAACAATCAAAACATGCCAAACATTGGGACAGTTTTTTGAGTCACTGTATATGGCACTTTATTCTGGACTACTATGTATACATAAGGTTTGTGGTGATATACAGTATATCTTCATGATCTCCAGTTTCTTCTTTCATCATCACTTTATTCCACATTGTGGATGGCCTCAGCTCCTTTGTCAAGGAGCAGCTTGACAATTTTCCTATTGCCCCTTTTTGTTGCAGCCTGGAGTGCATTCCCATAAAATCCACCCTGAGCATTGACATCAGCTCCTTTGTCAAGGAGCAGCATGACAACCCCCTGATTTCCCTTATTTGCAGCAGCCTGGAGTGCATTCCCATAATATCCACCCTGAGCATTGACATCAGCTCCTTTGCCAAGTAGCAGCTTGACAATTTTCCTATTGCCCCTCTCTGTTGCAGCCTGGAGTGCATTCCCATATTCTCCACCCTGAGCATTGACATCAGCTCCTTTGTCAAGGAGCAGCTTGAGAATGTCAAACTTGGGCCTATATGCTGCAACCTGGAGTGCATTCCCATAAAATCCACCCTGAGCATGGACATCAGCTCCTGTGTCGAGGAGCAACTTGACAATGTGAAAATCAGTCACATATGCTCCAGCCTGGAGTGCATTCCCATAATGTCCACCCTGAGCATTGACATCAGCTCCTTTGTCAAGGAGCAGCTTGACAATGTCAAAATTACCCTTCCTTGCTGCAGCCTGTGTTGTGAAGATAGAGACGAGATGGGAGCACTCGAGCGGATGCGAGTTAAAGCTCTGCATTTACACTGTAAACTACACATATATATATACTTTATACAATATGAAATAGATGGGCATCAGCAGATAACTGCGCACCGTATTTATGTCAGGCGCTAATCATGTGCACTCGTCTTTTTGTTTCTTTTTCCAATTCCTTTCATCGTGACCTCCTCTCCATCAGCTCGTGAATCTTCATCGTCTCATGTCCAAGTCCATGACCTACTGCGCCTCACGCACCTCCTTCTGCTGTCAATCCATCATTCCCAACACTCCCCCTTGGATTGACTCCAATCCCCATCATCTTTGTTAAACACTCGTGTTGAATGCGGGGCAATCCCTTCGTAAATATATCCGCTATATTCTCTTCACTCTGTACATAGCGTATTTTTAGTTGTCCATTCTTCATGAGGTCGCGAATGAAATGTAAAGCGATGTCAACATGTTTAGTGCGTGCGTGAAATTCTGGATGGTGCGCGATAGCAATGGCCGCCTGATTGTCGCTAAGAATGGTGGGCACATTTGGCGTGAATCCTATTTCGTCGAAAAGTGTATGGATCCAAAGCACCTCTCGTGCTACATGAGTAGCTGTGACATATTTGGCCTCGGTGGTCGAAAGAGCAATAATGCTCTGCTTCTTGGAACTCCACGCGATAGCTCCCCCTGCGAATAATACTATATAGCTGCTAGTAGATTTTCGGCTAGCCTGGGAAGCCCAATCAGCATCGCAATAAAAGATGTGATTATTCTCATCTGATCCCCTTCCCCCATATCCAATCCTATACTCCTTCATCCCCTTCAAATATCAAAATATCCTCTTTACGGCCGTCCAATGGCGCGGTTTAGGGTTGCACGCAAATTGTCCAAGTCGTGTAGTCACAAAGATGATATCGGCCCAAGTGATCGTAGCTAAACGGAGTAATTTCCCAATTAGGGCTGAATAAGTGTACGTCACTTGATCAGAACGGCTGTTGTCATCTTCTCCTTCTTCATAATCGAGATTGACATTGGGATCAAGTGGAGTCGATATAGGGTTACATTCATGAAGGCCTAGTTCAACTAGCACTTGATCAATATAATGCGTCTGCGAAAGGAAAAGCATATGCTTGTCTCAGTTATAATTGATTTGAATCCCAAGGAGATATTTTGGGATGCCAAGACTTTTAATTTCAAACTTCCTTTTGAGGTCCGAAGCAATCTGATCGATTTCCGCTTCCGCATTAGTGATGGCAATGATGTCATCAACCCAAACAAGCAAAATAGAGAACTTATCACCGTTTCGCCAAATGAAAACACAGTAGTCAGCTCTAAGTTGTCGGTATGATAAGTCGAGGAGTGCGGCTGTAAGGGTATTGTTCCACATGTTCCCAGCTTGCTTCAATCTGTATAGCAATCGTTGAAGGTGACATACGTGATTACTTCCATCGTTGAAACCAGGAGGTTGCCACATATAGATTTCTTCTTGTAGTACGCCGTTAAGATAAGTGTTCTTGACGTCATACTGTGTAAGGTGCCAACCATGCTGTGCTGCAGCAGCAAGTAAAGCACGGAGGCTTTCATAACGCATTACTGGTGCATAAGTGTTGAGATTGTTGTAATCGAATCCCGGTTTTTGAGTGAATCCCTGAGCAACGAGTCGAGCCTTGAACCTAATGGTGTTCCCATGCTCGTCGGTTTTTCGCGTAAACACCCATTTGCTCCCCACCACATTCCGTCCCTCTGGAATATTCTCCAATCTCCATGTCCCCATCTTATCCAGCATACTCATCTCCTCGTCCATAGCCTTCTTCCATTCTACCTGGTCCTCACTCTCCAACACTTCTTCAACTTTCTTCGGCACCTTATCTTCATTTGACAGGAAAACGAAGTCAAAAGAATCAGCTGATTGATCATCATGATCAATGATCTGTTGAGATTGGTCGGCAAAGCGATCGGCTGGTTTGCGCGCATCTGGGTTGTGGAGTAACTTGTAGTCAATGTTTTTGACAGTAGAACAAGGTTGGCATGACGTGGAAGTAGGTGTGGCATTAGTTGTAGATGGTAGTGGTCAAGCCAGTATCTTAATGATAAGGGGTTTGTTTCGTTGTGTAACAACTGTTGGTTCAGTTGTAAGCTGTTGGTCCAGCTTGTGCGCCGAATCCACCAAATCGAGTGTTACCGCTGCTCCTGGTGCTCCTGGTGGTGGTGCTCCTGGTGGTGCTACTGGCTCCCCCTCGGCGCGCAATCCGGGTACACGAATAGTTTGTGTGGGCAGAGCGCGTTCACCAAACATGTAATTCCGAGAAACTTTAACGATTCGGCTACCAATATCATAGTAGTGAATAGATTTGGAACCATCAATAAAACCTAAAAACTTTCCTTTTATTGACTTTGATTCCAATTTATTCTCTCGACGTTCATCCAACACCCAAACATCACAGCCAAATTCCCGGAGGTGGGAAACATCCAGTTTAGTCCTGGTCCAGGCTTCGTAAGGGGTTGTTTTAGACAGGGTGTGTGTCGGCGTGCGATTGCGGAGATATACTGCATGTGAGATGGCGCTATCCCATAAATAGTTTGGTGTATTGCTGGCCAATAGCATAGTACGAGCCATTTCCACCAATGTTCAGTTAAACTGTTTGGCGACGCCATTCTGGGATGGTGAGTATGGAGCTGATGGTTCAAGGACCATACCCTTCTCATTCACCCACTTCCACAACCGCTTGTTGACCAACTCTTTGCCATTGTCGAGTCTAAGCTTCTTCGGCATCTTCCCATACTGTTTCTCGATATGGTTAAAGTATGTCGTAATTCGATCAAAGGCTTCGTCCTTTGTTTTCATGAATAGAACATGACACATGCGAGTTGTGTCATCTGTAAACGCAATGAAGTAACAGTGTTTATTGATAGATTGAATGGGTGCTGGTCCCCACATGTCTGTCATAGTTCGTTCACCGGCAGTCTCCGATCGGTGTGTAGCTTCGGTAGGATATGGCTTGCGAGCCATCTTCCCTTTTAGGCAGTCTTGGCAGGAGTTTGATGGGATCGACGTTTCGTCTATATTTATCCCTGTAATTAAATTCTCCCGCACAGCGCGTTGTAGGGCAGTAATGGAGAGGTGACCATACCATTTATGCCATTTGTCCCAAGAGTACTCTTGTACCCCAGCGACAAAGGCTTTATCATTAGTGCACATTTCTGCTCTTGCATGAAGCAAGTATAGACAGCCAATCATCTGTCCCTCTCCAACAACTTTCCCATCCCTAGTCTTCAAATAACATTTCCCACCCATCATTTCCACGTGTCCGCCGCCTTCATCAAAATGTCCGAGTGACATCAAACAATTCGGCGCGATTGGCACATGTGAGACATTTTGTAATCAGTGTGAGAAATACTTTTCCCCAACTCGGAATTTGAGTATAATGGTTCCACGACCTAAAACGGGCACAGGCTCCGGTCCTATCCCTTGCTATGTTGTTTTCTCGAGTGGGGTATAGTCGGCGAAGGCATCACATGACGTGCAAACATGAGCCGATGATCCGCAATCAAGGATCCAATCGTTTTTGGAAAAAAGTGTGGGACTTGCCATATATGAGAAGTCGGTGAGATTGGTGCCTGGTGCATCAACTTCTTGTGCCTGATTAGCTCGATCGGTTTTTCTGCCCTTCTTCTTCTTCGGCCCCTGTCCCTCTTTTCCTCCTCCTTTCGCCCAGCAGTCCTTTGCTAGATGACCTTTCTTTTTACACTTGTGACACTCTCGCGTCTCCTTGATTAGTAATGATGTGCCATCGCCGGAATCTCCAGTATGTCCCTTTCTTCTCCTTTCTTCATCAAGTAATACGGCAACCAGATCGGAAGATGAGATCGTGGGAGTGTTACTTTGTGCGCCAAGGTATGCCGAGGTATAGCTGTCCCATGACTCTGGCAGCGACGTAAGCAATATCATGGCAAAGTCGTCGTCAGGGACTATACTCCCCATGAGGTGAAGCTCCTCCTGCATTCTCCTCAGCTTTGTGATGTGGGCAGACATGTCAAGGTCATCGGAAGCCGACATCCGGAATAGCGTGCGCTGTGCCACGAGTATGCCGAGCTTTCCTCTTGTCTCCTTGACAGTCCTTAATTGTTCCCACATGGCTTTCGCAGTGATGGCACCTAAAAGGTGAATCATTTCACTGTCGCCTACCGCTAATTCAATGCGCGTCCGCGCCCTAGCATCCTTCTTCTGCCACTCAGTGATGGCCTTTGCCTCGTCATTTGTAGGTGCATTGTTGACCTTCGGTTTTGGGGGATCCGCGAGAAGAACTTCTTCAAGATCGAGATTGCATAATACAGCGGTGATCTTCCTTTTCCACGCTAACCAATTTGAGGCATTAAGGGGTTCGATTCGGTAACTTCCGGATCCAAGAGTGATGGTAGCGTCGGGTTTGGCGGTTGAAGTTTCTGACATCACATAGATCAATAACGAGTTTGAATATAGATAGAAAAATGTGTCTCAATGTATAAGGTTAAAGCATGGGGCCCATAACCTGTTGTGAAGATAGAGACGAGATGGGAGCGCTCGAGTGGATGTGAGTTAAAGCTCTGCATTTACACTGTAAACTACACATATATATATACTTTATACAATATGAAATAGACGGGCGTCAGCAGATAACTGCGCACCGTATTTATGTCAGGCGCTAATCATGCGCACTCGTCTTTTTGTTTCTTTTTTCCAATTCCTTTCATTGTGACCTCCTCTCCATCAGCTCGTGAATCTTCATCGTCTCATGTCCAAGTCCATGACCTACTGCGCCTCACACGCCTCCTTCTGCCATCGATCCGTCATTCCCAACAGCCTGGAGTGCATTCCCATAAAATCCACCCTGAGCATTGACATCAGCTCCTTTGTCAAGGAGCAGCTTGACAATGTCAAGATGGGCCATATATGCTGCAGCCTGGAGTGCATTCCCATAAAATCCACCCTGAACATTGACATCAGCTCCTTTGTCAAGGAACAGCTTGACAATGTCAAGATGAGCCATATATGCTGCAGCCTGGAGTGCATTCCCATAAAATCCACCCTGAGCATTGACATCAGCTCCTTCGTCAAGGAGCAGTCCAGAAACCCCCTGAATTCCCTTATTTGCAGCAGCCTGGAGTGCATTCCCATAATATCCACCCTGGGCATTGACATCAGCTCCTTTGTCAAGGAGCAACTTGACAATGTCAAAATTGGCCACATATGCTGCAGCCTGGAGTGCATTCCCATACTCTCTATCCTGAGCACTGACATCAGCTCCTTTGTTAAGGAGCAGCTTGACAATGTCAAGATTGGCCTCATATGTTACAGCCTGGAGTGCCTTCCCACCTTGAACATTGACATCAGCTCCTCTGTCAAGGAGCAGCTTGACCACTTCCACATTGCTCTTCCATATTGCAGCCTGGAGTGCATTCACACCCTGAGCATTGGCATCAGCACCTTTGTCAAGGAGCAGCTTGACCATTTCCACATTGCTCTTCTCTATTGCAGCCTGGAGTGCCTTCCCACCCTGAGCATTGACATCAGCTCCTTTGTCAAGGAGCAGCTTGACCATGTCAAAATTAGCCTTCTTTGCTGCAGCCTGGAGTGCCTTCCCACCCTGAGCATTGACATCAGCTCCTTTGTCAAGGAGCAGCTTGACCATTTCCACATTGCTCTTCACTATTGCAAACTGGAGTGCATTCCCACCCTGAGCATTGACATCAGCTCCTTTGTCAAGGAGCAGCTTGACCATTTCCACATTGCTCTTCTCTATTGCAGCCTGGAGTGCATTCACACTCTGAGCATTGGCATTAGCACCTTTGTCAAGGAGCAGCTTGACCATTTCCACATTGCTCTTCTCTATTGCAGCCTGGAGTGCCTTCCCACCCTGAGCATTGACATTAGCTCCTTTTTCCAGGAGCAGCTTGACCATTTCCACATTGACATGATATATTGCAACCTGGAGTTCATTCCCAAATCTGCCAACCTGAGCATTGACATCAGCTCCTTTGTCAAAGAGCAGCTTGATAATTTCCACATTGCTCTTTTCTATTGCAGCATGTAGTGCATTCCCTTGAAATTCACCCTGGATATTCACATCAGCTCCTTTGTCAAGCAGCAGCTTGATAATTTCCACATTGCCCTTCTTTATTGCAGCCTGGAGTGCATTCCCATATCCTCCACCCCGAGCATTGACATCAGCTCCTTTGTCAAGGAGCAGCTTGATAATTTCCACATTGCTCTTCTCTATTGCAGCCTGGAGTCCATTCCCATAATATCCACCCTGAATATTGGCATCAATATTTGTTAAAAAGTGCTCAGCAACTGTTTTAAGCCCAAGCAATGCAGCATAGTATAGTGGATGAGCTATATTCTCTTTTTCTAAATTTGTTGGATTATGGAGCATACTGTCCACATCATGTAGTCTCACCCAATTCATAAAACAGTTCCTGCTTTGGAACATTGAAGTTAGCAAGGCTTCTACAACACAGTCTTTGCTGCTCAGCTCATAGTGTCCATGCCAGTGCTTTGCAGCATACTTAGCTAGACAGAACTCTATGAATACATCTGAATTCAATTTGTCTTGTTTTATTTGTAAAAGATATGACAGGCAAAATGATGTCATCAGTGCATGTGCAGAACAAAGGTCTGATATTTTTAGTGTATACTGTCTTATCATCCTTGGTGTTTGCAGAAAATATTCCTTTACTGATGCATGGGCAAGTATTACTGTCTCATCTGCTCCTCTTATTACAAGACTTGAACAGACTCCCAGTACATCCTCTGGCTCTGACAAGGCTTGCTCAGGATTAAAAATTTGCTTGGATTCATCAAATGTTACAATGCACATGAGTTGCTTAAATTTCATTGGTTTCATAGCAAGCACCAGCCAATGAAGAAGCATTTTGGCACTATGTATGTCTTGGTCATCAATTCTTTGAAGAATTTGGTCATATATCTCTTCCAGTGTTTTAGGAATATGATGTAAAACATCCTCAACTGCCTTTTGGCTGCGACACTTTCTAAGTTCATCCATCTGGCAGGCAGCCCAACGGAACCTATTTATCATTAGCTACTGACCTGCCAGGTTTGTCATGGCACACACACATTCCATTTGCTCTTTTCAACAGCACCTCTTGTATGTTATTATCCACAGCATGAGACCACCTTTTGAGCTTGTGGTCAGCCTCAAATCCATCATAAATGTACCTCTTGATATCCCCATTGATGAGGTCTGCAGAAAGAAATATCTCCATGGGAATACATTGCTGCACAGATGCAACTATTTTCTGTTCCCTTCTGCTGCTTATTAAAAGGCAACAATGACCATACATCTGGATTAGGACTTTCCACAATTCATCATATTCTTTGCATTCATCAAGGGCATCAACAATAATGTAGGTCTTTTCAAAGCCTTGGATAAGTTTCAGAAGAACATCCAATAGTTCCACAGTTGTAGGAGTGTGGTACTTGTTATTTTTGTGATAAACCTCCTCCAATACTTTGTGATTTTTGGATCTTGGAGTTAGTGACATAACCAAAGCAGAAAGAAAGCTTCTGACTGTCTGCTTTGCATAATCATTGACATTAAAGTAGAAATAGGCCAAGCCCACACCAGACTGTTTATCATAAACACTTTTGATGTCTTGTATGATAGTGGAGCTTTGTTATTGTAAGCAACTGTTAACAGGTCAAAACTATGAAATACCAGATGATTGTCTTCCCACAACCAGCTATGGAATATCAATAAAAGTAAAGGCCAGCAGATTCAGTATTACTTACAAATCCCATTAATCCATAGGAACTGGTTGAAGCCTTCTTTCCAACTTACAAATCTCTCATCTTTGAGAATCCAAAGTCCAGTGTCCTTGTGGTGCTTCTGCCTAGCATTGTCATGACTGACAGAAGGGTCAGGAGGTGATAGTCATTTCTTGTATTTTTCTGATATGAGTATTAGAGTTGATCTTGTGGCATATGTGCACACTGACCTTAATCATATGAAAATAATAAGACAGGTCAAACAAGCAACATGAATAGAACATACCAATGTAATCTTCAGAAACAACTAACATGTAATTTGTTAGTACAGAATTGTGATTAGAATATCTAACACACTCTTTACTTCAATCTAATGAGATTTGTGTCAATTAATACAGAGAGATGGATAATGGTACATGCATAGTCATGTCCAATGGAAAAGAATTTCCCATGCAAAATTTCGAAATCATGTGCATCAGTAAAAAACATGCTCATCGATGTGTTGAATAAATAATGATCTGGAGCATTGAGTATTGAACTCATAGCTTCATATATTATATCATTATTTATGAATGCTCACCAAATCACAAATATAATCTGATATTTGTACACTGTTGACACTTTTATAGTGTTTGACAGATATTATAGAGTTTCATCCCAGGAACAGTATGAAACGACAGTGTGTGAGACACAATGCATGAAACATGCTTCACATGTCAAGTATTGACAGATTGCTGTAGAATGCGCAGCAATATGACACCATGCGCAGCAGGTATGGTGCAATGCGCAGCAGGAAGCTGCGCATTACTAGATATAGGTATATTAGATGTAGTTACATGTGATTCCTGTAACTGTATATAAGCAGTGCTCTTTGCACTGCTGAAATATATCTCCTGATCTATTGCATAGTTGAGCCCTAGCTCCTAAGCGTTCTAAACAGTACTCAGTAAGTTCCCTCGCTTACTAAGCCTCGCTCTGCGCTGCCGTTCCTCATTTCAACAGGTTATGGGCCCTGCATGAATGAAAACCTTGTGCTGTGCATATTACATGTGTCAAGCACCCTTTTGTCATAACAAAGGTAAACAAGGGAAGTAATGGATGCCCCCATAGTACTGTAGTTATAGTAGTATACATCCGATTATGTCACTAATGTGCTATCTCTTGAAGTATGACAGGAATACTTCTTGTTCATCCTAACAAGCCTCTAATGCTTGGGATTTGAGCGACCGCCTTGGATGGCGTGACAATAATCACTAGTGTGACACACTTCACCAGTCCCCAGTTCTGCAATATCCAGGTTAATATAAAAAATGTAGTCTTGATTGGTAAATCAATAAATTACCTGGTCTGGTGAACCATTTAAATCACTCAGGTTTAGGGCTGTCCCATGACAGATAAAGGGTCTAGGTTTAATTGCTTAGATCTGGAAAGGTTTCGCACCCCCCTATTGGCCATGAATAATTAAGTGCTTATGTAGGCTGTTTTTGTCGGCATAAAATCATTCTCCAAAATTAAAAATAGTAGTCATTCTGTATAAGGGTCGTGCTGCATGGGACATTGTTCCCTGGTACACGCAGACCAGCAATGGGCACTGATTAGCATCCCATCTACATTAGGATGCTCCTTAGCATCATAATAATAGCTTATTACTATATCTATAAATAGTGGAGGATATTTTAATCGCTGTGGGGAACTTGATGGAGCCCCCAAGCACTCCTGAAGGGCTGGATCCCCTTCTGGCGATGAATTATAGCACATTATGACAAAAGCAAACTACCATGTTTATGCACATGCTCAGGCATTTATCGCAGGAGAATAAAATCGAAAACTCGATGTCCATACCTTTGTTCTGAGCAACGAAAGTCTTTTCAGACTGTTGCTTACCTTCTTTCTTACAGAACAAATCAAACAAATCCAACCAACCTTTATATCACAAATGTCTTCCTCCAACAACACCAACTCTTCATCTGCTTCTGCTGGCTCATCCAGCAACAAGTATGTTACAGCCGGTACCCCTGGCTCCAAATCCAACTCTTCCCACAACCAACAAAAAATTGCCAAAGCTGGTTTCACCAGCTCTATTTTTATCAATACCTTGCAATCCACTAGCAAGGGTCCCACTGCCCCCATTGGGACATCTTCAAAGCAGTCTCCTTGGTACAAGGAGGTACAAGCAGACTTGGAGAATCACAGGAAGCGCATCGCTGATGTGCAACTCTCTGTTTGGAAGCGTTGTCAAGAATTAGATGACAAAGCCACTAGATTAGCCAGTGAGGATTCCCTGGTGGATGAAATTTTTGATGACATTCGAAAATTCCAAGCAGGTCGCCTTCAACAGGCGAATTATGGGAAGAATGTTTTTAATATCGCAACTGGGGAATTGAAATCAGCCCAAAAAGCTGATAAGGGGAAAGGAAAAGAAAAATCGGTATCATATGCCGATATGGCAAAAGCGGGTCTGTCCACTAAAAACAAGGCAGGTGCTACCTTCACTCTGCATCCTAAAAATCAACTAAATTGGCCAATCTTCTGAAGAAGTTAGGACCTGGTTCTTCAACCTTGGTGGAAAGGCAGAGGACTGGATGCAGGAATAAGTGGAGATACCAGCCACTCCAAAGAGAAATAGTGGGTCTGGAAGTGAAGTCTGGGACCATGCTAAGGAGTGGTCGAAAATTGGGAAAGTAAAAATACTGCCCAATAAATATCACAGTGATTCTGTTTTAGAGGAAAGCAGAACCACTAAAATAAATAAATATATTTCCACCATGCACCAAGCTATCTGCCAGGAAATGGAGGATAAAAAATGGGTTGAGAATCTTATAGAAAGTATCCAAGAAACCATTGATAACTTAAATCAAGAAAAGTTGAGGGAGAAAAGCTTTAGAAAGAAAGCTAAAAAATTGCGCTAGAAGGAACGCAAAGCCAAGAGAGAGTTGGCTGAACAACCAAAAGTACCACCCAAGACTCACAAGTTATACATACTTGATGAGGAGATATACAGTTCTGATTATTCGCATCCTTCTTTGAATGATAGCAAATACTCTTCCTTGATTAAAGCTAGAAGGAATGAAGAGCTTGAAAAAGGAGAGTTCATTATAGTAGAACTCAAGGGAAGGGATGGACTTATCCACCCTTGGATTCATACTGTGGAAAGTCCTGTATGGTCAAAAATTGGTTATTGCTATCTGGCAGCAATAAAAACCCGTGCATTGGCTCAATATCAATGGCCACAGTACATTGATATCAAAGAATTGGCTTCATATTCAAAGTCAATTAGGAAGAGAGTCAACTTCCATTTACACAAAATTAATGGTGATCAGTCTAGTCGCCATTGTCATCTAGTCATTGAACCAAGAGCCCAGACAGGCTGGATGGAAATTGACAACCTTGCTAGAGCTGCAAATGTCGATATAATTATTGGAGGAGAAGATGACTTCTCTAAAATTCCAACGCTTACTGGAAGTAACAATTGGAATGAGTGGTCAGTAGCTATCAAAGCTGCTCTGCAGTATAAAGGTCTCTGGCAATATGTTCTTGGCAACAGGATTAAGCCACAGCTTACAGAAGCTGAAAAGACAGCTGAGGCAGCTGATAGTACTTCTGCAACTGAGCTTGGTCGCATTAAAGAAAAAAGAGAAGCTTGGGATGACTATTGTGACAACAATGACAAGGCATTGGGATTAATGACCATGAAAATCTCACTGTCGTTATGACACTTTATTCAACCATGGTCAAACTCTACCTTCAATGCATTGCAGGAAGCTTTTGGCAAGCCAGGAGCAGCTGGCATTTTTGTTGACTTTTCAAAAGTAATACATTGGAAGATCAACACCAATAAATTGACAGAATCAGTCAATGAGCTATTGACAACAGCTAATTGACTTTCTGTCAATGGCTTTACCTTCCTGGACAATATGCTAGCAATGGTAGTGTTAGCATCTTTACCACATGGGTGGGACGGAGTCTCATCTAGTGTATTATTAACGACAAAAGCAAGTGATTTGAAACTTGCTGATATTCTTCCAAAAATAGAGGAAGAATCTCAAAGGCAGAGAACGTCTTCTGGGGGGGTGGTTCACACTGCTAGAGTGAAGCTTCCCAAAGGCCCTAACAGGCCTAATTGGAATCAACAACAAAATTCTGGTCCTAGTAACCAGAATAACTACAAACCTGGTTTTAATAACCAGAATTCATATTCTTCAAATCAGAATAAAGGGAAATGGACGACACCAGGACCGTCTTCCA
Organism: Amanita molliuscula; assembly: GCA_023014405.1. Taxonomy (NCBI): domain Eukaryota; kingdom Fungi; phylum Basidiomycota; class Agaricomycetes; order Agaricales; family Amanitaceae; genus Amanita; species Amanita molliuscula. The sequence continues at coordinate 353,791 of JAEBUP010000011.1, forward strand.
GACCCTTTAACACTGGCAAACCCCAGTTCTTGTCTAATCAAGAAAGGAATAAAATTAATTGAGACAATAAAAAGAAAAAGAAGGCCTTTCTATTAGATCAACAACAAAAGAACAATGCTGGGGAAACCAGGAAAGCAAATGCACCTAGATTCACTCACTTGGTAGACAGAATAGATCCTGTGCTACCTTTGATTCAAAGAATGGCACCATTAGCACCAAATCTACAGCAACTGAAGGCTCAAGGATATTCAGTCACTGATAATGTGGAAATGCAAATGGTGGTTGATCCAATTGCAGAAAACCATTTCAAAGTCCTAGATGAAAGGGCTGACATTGAAATGGATAATACATCAGATACAGTCTCTCTAGGGGAAGACTTTTATGACACAGTTGAAGGGGAATACCAGTACATAAATCTTTCTACTCAAAAGTTCTTCTCTGATAAAAAATCAGTGAGGACTATCAAGACGAGCCCAATTATGAGGCATCTTGATTTCAAAGGTAACAATGTAGATAGTAGTATTTGTACTACTTTAAATAGCGATCAATATATCGCTTTAGTTGCCTCCATTCCAAAAATGAGTAGTAAGATAAATGTGTGTGGTTGTGACAAGTGTAAGGAATTTGAGTCCAAAGGAACTCCATGGATGATTGATTCAGGAGCATCTATCCACATAACTCCTGAAATCAAAGATTTCTCTGAATATCATCCTTTTAAAGTTTCACAGCCTGTATTTACAGCTGATAAATGATCTCAAGTAGCAATACTTGGAGAAGGAACTGTGTTCCTGCAAGTAGAAACTGCACATAAACATAAACATGTCATTAAACTTGAAAAAGTTTGCTATATGCCTGCAGCTAGTGTCAGACTTATATCATCTGGACAACTAAAGCTACAAGGCTTTCATGAAAAATCGGACAAGTATAGTACTATATTTTCGCTAAAAACTGGGCGACCATTTATAATGGCATATCCTAGACATATAGGAGATCCCATTCATTGGATTTTGACTGAAATAGTCCATCCAAGTGTAAAAATGGCCAAACCTTCAGTTCATATAGTGGATTATAGCACTTGGCATTGAAGATTGGGTCATCCATCTAAAAATGTATTAAAACATGTCTTCAATCATACAAAAGGGTTTGACAAATTATCTATACCATCAACAGATACAATTTGTCCTGGATGTGCACAAGGAAAGATGCATAATAAATCTTTTCCTACATCAATCAAGCGAGCTTCCAAGCCACTTGAATTGATTCATGCAGACTTATTAGAATTGCCTATGGAATCTTATCATCGAAAGAAATGGTGTCTTATGATACTAGATGATTACTCTTCCTATGCTTATATGGCACTTCTTCGAACTAAATCAGAAACATTTACTGCTTTCAAGAGTTATGTAGAACTCATGGAAAATCAATATAGCAGGAAAGTTAAACATTTCAGATCAGATCGAGGGGGGGAATTTAAGTCACATGAATTTAGCAAGTTTCTTGCTTCAAAAGGAATCTTTAGAGAACAAAGTGCACCTCACATACATCAACAAAATGGTCGTGCTGAACGATTAAATGACACTATACTTGAAAAAGCAGAAAGCATGAGATTAGAATCTTCCTGCCCAAAATCATGGTGGGAATTTGCCTTTGAAACTGCTATTCATGTATACAATCACACACCATTACAAAGAACAAATTGGTCCACACCCTATGAAAACATGACAGGTGAAAAACCTGATGTTCATTACCTTAAAGTGTTTGGTTGTCTAGCTTGGGTTTATATACCTAAAGAAATTCATAAAGATAAGCTATCACCAAGATCTGAACCAATGACCTTTATTGGTTATGATATAGGATCTAAAGCTTATAAATTTATGAAGAAAGATAACACTATATTCATTGGTGTTAAAGCACTATTTAATGAATCAGTATTTCCACGAAAAAGCGAAAATTACAATAAAGATAGACTATTTGAAAGTCCACCAGGTATTAATCAAAGGGATCAAAATGGACATGAATCTGACTCCAATTCCCAAAACAACAATCATCTCGATAGTGACGACAATGATCCCAAACCATATAAACCATCATTCAATCATGATCTTACACCTGATGAAGAGCAGAATTCATCTCATGACAATGATGATATAGAGCCTAATAATAATGGTGGAGAACAGGATTTACCTGTCAGACCTGATGTTCAAGGATCAAGTGAAAACAGATCCAAAGAGAATTCCAGTAGACGGCCTGGGACACAACATCATGCACCACCAGACATTAAAAGAACACGAAAAGAGAAAAAGGTTACAGAAAGACAATCCCAAAAACAACCTGAACCTATTCCCTTCCCACTTTGCCAAAGTACTAGAGAAAGGAAACCAGTTTATAAGGAGGGCAATATTTATGGAAAGAAAACTCCCCTTGAAATTGAAAAACAACTGGAAAAGAATCCTTTCAATGAGTCTGAAGACTCTGATAGTCAAAAAGACACTTCAAGCGAAATATCAGATGAATCTGATCCTGGTATTATTCAGGATAAAGGAATTACAGATATAGATATGCTGCTTGATGAGTTACAAAAAGAGGGAGGAAGGAAATTTATTAATTTCCTACTCTCAAAAGCAGTATTACCTAAATCTGATATCCCTGTTCATTTTAGGGATGTGTTAAAAAATTAAAGAATCTGATCCTAAAGCTTTTCAAGAATGGATTAAAGCTATGGAAGATGAGATTGAAGCTCTATTCAAATGAGATGTTTGGGAGTTAGTTGATGGTCCAAAAGATCATAAACCTGTGAAGTGTAGATGGGTTTACAATATTAAAAGTGATGGTTGAAAATGTGCTCAACTTGTTGCTAAAGGATTTTCACAAATACCTGGCATAGATTATGATGACACCTTTTCTCCTGTTGCATGATTTGAAACAGTGAGATTACTTCTGGCTTCAGCTGCACTCGAGAATTGGGAAATCGAGGTGCTAGATGTTAAAACAGCTTTCCTATATGGAAATCTTGATGAAGAGATTTATATGGAACAGCCAGAAGGCTTTGTCACAATAGGACAAGAGGGAAAAGTCTATAGATTAAAAAAGGCCCTATATGGTCTTAAACAAGCATCATATGCTTGGAATAAACAAGCTGATAAAAGCTTGAAATCCTTAGGATTTAATAGATGTCTTTTGGATACAGGAGTTTATATCCTTAACAAACAAGGATCAATAATAGTTGTCATACTATATGTTGATGACGTACTATTTCTGGGAAATGACAAAAGACTCTTATTAGACAAAAAGAGCAAGTTCATGAAAATATGGGAATGTAGAGACTTAGGACAAGTTTCTGAATATCTAGGGATGAAGATATCTCGAGATAGACCAAATCAATTACTGATAATTGATCAAATAGACTATGCTAAGAAAGTTGTTAAGCATTTTGGTCAAGAAAATGCTAAACCTGCTAGAACACCATTACCAGCAGGGTATGTTCCTAAACCAAATAAAGGAACAGCAACTTCTGAGCAAAGAAGCTATTACCAATCCATAATTGGATCATTATTATATTTAACTCTTGGAACTCATCCAGATATTGCATTTGCAGTAATAATGATGTCGCAATTTATGGTTAATCCTTCTGAAGAGCATATCCAGAAGGCATTATACATTATCAAATATGTTGCCACCAACATTAATGGCAAAATAGTGTATAATGGAAAAAACCATGAAGGTTTCATTGCATATTGTGATGCAGACTGGGCAGGTGACCAGATTAATAGAAGATCAGTCGCTGGATACATAGTAAAATTAGCTGGAGGACCAGTTAGTTGGGTTTCAAGGAAACAAAAGACAGTTGCTCTGTCATCAACAGAAGCAGAATATATGAGTCTGTCTGATACATCAAGACAAATAGTCTGGATAGAGTCTTTATTCCATGAAATTGGAAAGACTATAAAAATGATTCAACTAGGAGTAGATAATCAAGGAGCAATCTTTTTAGCTTCTAATCCTGCTCAAGAGCATAGATCTAAACACATAGATATCCGCTACCACTATGTTAGAGAATGCATAGAAGAAAGAAAAGTGGAACTTGTGTATATTCCCACAAATCAGCAACTTGCTGATATCTTGACTAAAAATTTGTCTTTTGATAAATTCACAAAGTTAAGATCTGAAATTGGATTAGTGATTTCTCAGCATGGGGGAGTGTTGAATAAATAATGATCTGGAGTGTTGAGTATTGAACTCATAGCTTCATATATTATATTGTTATTTATGAATGCTCACTAAATCACAAATATAATCTGATATTTGTACACTGTTGACACTTTTATAGGGTTTGACAGATATTATAGAGTTTCATCCCAGGAACAGTATGAAATGACAGCATGTGAGACACAATGCATGAAACATGCTTCACACATCAAGTATTGACAGATTGCTGTAGAATGCGCAGCAATATGACACCATGCGCAGCAGGTATGGTGCAATGCGCAGCAGGAAGCTGCGCATTACTAGATATAGGTATATTAGATGTAGTTACATGTGATTCCTGTAACTGTATATAAGCAGCACTCTTTGCACTGCTGAAATATATCTCCTGATCTATTGCATAGTTGAGCCCTAGCTCCTAAGCATTCTAAACAGTACTCAGTAAGTTCCCTCGCTTACTAAGCCTCGCTCTGCGCTGCCATTGCTCGTTTCAACATGATGGTGGTGGTAAAAAGCAAGCTGTGTTACAAGTCACAGGGATATGTCACTGTGCTTGCTTGCAGCAGGTGGTTGTTATGAGCATACCTCATTCCCTTCATTTTTCACAGTAACGACACTAATGATGATTATGAAGATATGGTCTTAAGGAGTCGGACTTTATTTTTCTTTTCATTTTACCTTTTCATCTTCACTCAAACGTTTAGATACAGGGCATGGACGAGGATACGGTTGCAGGGACTGGCTATGTTAGGACTGCGACCCTTATATGGAAGGAGGTTAGGTCAGCATCAGCTATGGGACATACTGAGTGCCGACAGGAAGGATGGCCTGATGATGGGCTTACACCATGATAGGATACATGGGCAGTATGGCGCCTGAGGGGTGACATGGGAACGCCGAGATGTACCGACGACTAGGTACCGGTGTATGTGGGAGTCGGCCAAGACGCAAGACAATAGGCGTGGCCGTATATGGAAGGACAGAGTGTTGGTGTGGGAGGATGTCTCCTAGAAAGGTCAGATCAGTGCAGATCAGCTGCTGCGCATTGATCCTGGCTTGAGGGACTTTAGCTGCGCACTGTCTGTGCACAGACCAGGGGAAGCAGTATATAAGGGTTGTTGTCTTAGGTAGCAAGTCCCTAAGACTCTAGATAGTTTTGTGTTTGCTAGACACAGCTATAGAGCAACGTTTGTCTTTGGCCTAACAAGCCACCCCTTCTCATAAGTCTTTGGTTGTGTTTAGGAGCAGTCCTAACATAATCTAGAGTCTTTTCTACTCTACCCCGTTGGTCTTACAGCACCGAGCATGCCTTGCTTGTCATTGCTCACAGCGCCAATGGCCTAGTTTCTTTCTGAGAGGAAGTAATCATGTAGCCCACATCCTCTCCAGGCGACATCGATTTTACAACACATTACTGTCAATGGGTCTCAAATGAGAGATCCTCAATATGCCCCATTGGGCCTGACGACAAACCCTACTTGGGTAGTCTACACACATTTATGGACGAGAGTACGAGTTTGCTCAGGAGCAGTGTAGGCAGGAGACCATAGACATGCCCAGGGTAACGTCCACCGTATCTGCGGAAGAGTTCATGGAACGAATGAAACAACCTTATTGGTGTTGCATATCAAGGCTGAACCCAAGTTTCCTCACACACTCCCTGTACTAGCAACCCTACCTGATTTCGGGTTGATAACTAGGCACAAAGATAGTGAGGCGAATTGCCAGGTGCACCCAATAAGTAGCTTGTGGACCCACAACACCACAGACAGTAACCCTCTTGTTTCCCAAGAGGCATCATCGACAGGCATGGATTTCCGAACTGGACAGCCAATAGAACGGACCAGTTGTCAGTGGAGGGCCTGAAATTGGTTGAAGATTCCTTTACAGATTCAACATACGTTTAGCGCAATGCAGTGTGCATTCACATATATTTTACCACATGCCCAGGCAACACTCTCGGAGATCGGGTGCATCTTCAAGGCAGACTGGGTTACCATCAGCGACACGGTCACGACAGGACCGAGAGAATTTATCAGGGATACCACCATCCACCGATATGACAATCATGTCCGGTTATATTGGAAACACCGGAAAGAGGAGCACAGAATTGAGCGTGCTCAGGCCCAGCAAATCTTGTGGGAACAAGAGCTCGAACAAGAGCTAGAACAGAAGGAAGCCTGGGAGGCTTTGTTAATGGAATGCGCTGCAATGTGCGCAGTAATATGAGCAGAAAGAGCCATGAAGAAGGCCAAGAGGGAATATCAAACCCTCATCCATTTATTAGAAGTGCAGTATAAAGGAGACACTTCAAATCCCATCTGGTTGGCACTAGTCACGTCAAAATATAACCAGTGGCTGTTATTAATCAATAATGGCGACAAAGCTATCCGGCATTACCGGGTAGCAGTGGAATGACTCCAATGTGCGCACCACATAGAGGAGTTATATGAACATGAAGGCATGACAATGAGTCATGAAGACTGGAATGTGTGGATGCATGCAATGAATGGGAATATACGGGCGACCCACTACACTAAATGGAAGCATGAGCAGGAGGAGGAGGAACACCGAAAGGGGATTTGATTCGACCCCCTTCTCATTACAAAGCCACCTGGGGCTATCATTGCCAGGACACCAGAATGAATCCTCACCAAACTGGAATACATGCTGGCACAGAGCCTGTGCTGGAGCCTCTGACTATTGCAAGCTCCAGGCAGGAACAGGGGAAATTTCTGTGTGCAGTCCAGTTAAAAACCACCCAACTACTGCGAAGCCGAGTTAACATGCTCTCGGAATCAGTAGACAGGGCACCCCTGGGCCACAGTCCGAATATACTGTGGTTTGGTTAGTCTAATCCTCCATGGGTAGAGAGGTTGGGGGGTGGGAGCCCTGTAAAAGGCAAGACATAGAGCAACTTCATCCGTAAGGAGATTTTGCAACAGGAAGGGTAATGAGCCTGGGCTGTGGTGGTATGAAGCTTCAGGCGGACATGGGAAGAGCTGTCTGAGTGCTAACCTCCTGCTGGACTGTTATGTGTGGCACCAGTTGCCCGAGCAGTGATACTGGAAAGCCCTCTGGACTGGCAGTGAGTAAGACCACAGGAGAGGTCAGGAGGTGATACCGACCCGAGAGGACATATTCTACGTTGGTGACTAGTAGGCAGGGTCTTACTCCTTGCCGAAGCTTGCTTAAGTTGTAAACAAGGTTGGTGTTACAAGTAGGCTTCACTATGCCATTGCTGGTTGAGCGCCAGCTCCCGCTTTGGACATGATTGCTCTCCTCTCTAGTTTCCTTGTGTATTTCAGGCTAGAGTGACCGATTTTGCCGACACCATCTTCATTCCATAGGGCTAGATCATTTCCTCAAAGATATCAGCGAGGACTCATGGAATGACCACAAAGCCAGATTGTTAGGATGGTGCACTAACATCAAAGCACACCTACCCAGACCAAGGGCTAGGAGCCCTATTGCACCTCATCAATGGAGAGAAAATGGGTACTGCTACATGTACCTATTTAAAGAGGAGTACTATGACAAGTACAACTGGCCAGCCTGGCCTACTCTCTACGATGTTGTCAGCTGGGAACCAGAACTTAGAGATGACATGGTGGTCTTTGCCATTCAGGACAGTATTCGACCTGGGCGGTGTCATATCATTGAAGAATCAGCTATACATCGAGATGACATCGAGTATACCTGGGACGAATTAGTAGACCTACACAAGGTCTCCCACTACACCTGGACAGTATGGTTCAGTGGACAGTCAAAGTCCAAATGAAGGGCAGCACAGCGGAAGCTTGCCCAAACACCCATTAAACGAGTCAACCTCGGGATGACAGTCACAGTTGAACAGGCCTATGCAGAGGCAGCTGGAAGAGCATACCCAGCAGTAGTGGAACCCAAACCGGTGGTGCAACCAGCGTGATCATATGCAGCAGCAGCACAAGCTGGTAAGGAAAACAAAGCACGAGTTGTCACTCAAGGAGGTGATGCAGCACATTGGCATGGTGGTGTACCCACTGCAGCGGACTGGCTCTCAAATGAAGAGTACCCACAAGGAGCAAACAATGCTCACAAGAAAAGAGAAATCGATCAATGGAGAAGGATCATGGAAAGGGAGGCATGGTTGCCTTACCCTTACCCAAAAATGTCTTGGACCAACAGTGGCTTCAATCCAGACATGCCAGGATACTGTTACCTGGTCTTGATCAAAAAACAGTACTGGGACGAATTTCAATGGCTGGCTTATCCACAGATACAAGAAATCTGCACTTGGGACCATAACCTGCAAGAAACCAATGTGACTACTATTATTCGGAAATTGTATAAACAGGACACCACTCTGCACATTGAAAAGTACAACAGTAACTGCAGAGGATGGTTCCACATCAAATGTCTAAACAGGGAAGGAATGAGCCATTATAAGCTAGGCGCTACCCCCTTCCGACTCACAGTCGACATGGTCACTCACGCCTACCAGGCCGTACTAGGATGGAGGGAATACTGGCAAGATACCGAAACACTTAATCCTCTACCTACCACTCAGCCGGCTGCAGCAGTCGCAGCCCGGGAAGATGAAATACATCGACAGGCAGAAGAAAGGCAATGGGCCATCACCAGTGCAGGACAAGCTCTTGCCTCTATGATAAACAAGTACCAGAGGTCTAACCAACGAGAACCAGGTCCCCTTACTAAGGCAGAGATGCCTGACTTTTATCAAGGGGATCCCCGAACTGTGGATGGATGGTTGCACCAAATGGAAACGTACTTCATGTTGGCTAATGAGACACAAGACCTGCGGAAAGTCTCAATCTGTCTATACCGGATAAAAGGTGGGAAAGGTGACCGAGCAGCAGATTGGAGCAGAGTGAAGCTCAAAGCCTTCCAGGAGGCACAACAAGAATTCCAGGACAAAATAGCCAACAATGGTTGGAACACGGAATTAGATTGGGCCCAGCTCAATGCAGGGGAAAGCACTGCCAACAATCAAGCATGGGTCAGATGACCATTGGAAAACCAATTCCCTTTTACCGATTGGATGGATTTTAAGCAACAGATGCACAACTTCTTCATGTCCACAGAAATGAAGGAGAAGGCCATTGAAGCACTCTTGAAACTTCAACAAGGAACGATGATAGTAGAAGACTACATCATCAAGTTTAATTCTCTCACTCCCTTAACTGACTGGAACGATCAAGCATTAATCTCACAGTTCCAGAACCACCTAAATCCAGCACTAGGCAGAGAATTAATCTGCTATGGAGGATTGGCAGACAGCGCCACTTTACACCAGATCCAGCAATGGGTAACAGCACTCGCAAGGGCTTACTGAAAAGCAAACGAGGCTTACGGTTTCCCAAAAACACGACAAGAATATAAAGAGCAAGCTCCAGCCCCTAATGGTCAACCTCAATGGCAATTCCAAGCACCACCCCCAGTAGCTTCAGGAAGTCGGTCAGACCCAAATGCTATGGATGTAGACAAACAAAAAGCAATACCAGTCTGTTCTTACTGTAAAAGAAGGGGACATTCAGAGAAAGAGTGTAGGCAGAAAAATGCCACTTGTTACAGGTGTGGCGAAAAAGGTCATACGGCATGGAAATGTAGGAACCCTCACAAAGTCGGGGCAGGAGATAAAGGGAAGCAGGTGGTCCGATACGTAGATAATAGGGAAACGACCCCAACAGCACATATAGAAGAGGTCTCGGATTTTGCAGAAAGCCAGTAGGCGAGCACTCAGCACTGCTGGCTGCTACTCAGGTTTTGAATAGTGATGTATTAGTAGACTCCAAAATAAACATGCATGATTTACTTTACGAATGCAGTGGAGATATACATCACTTGAGAAATCTACGAGTGAGTGCAAAACAAGGACAATGACTGAAAACATGGACACCGCAGTGGATGTTAAGAAGGATTTGGGAACAACCCAAACAAATAGCAGTAGAATGTCTACAACAATGGGTAGACATTAAACGAGTAAGAGAGGTAGATGAACAACTAGTGGAGGAATTAAATGCTATGACGGAAGCAGATGCCATGTGGAACTTGGGGCACTTAAGGGAAAAACAAGTGCAGGGGACTGGGATAAAAGAAATGGACCTAACAGGAGTCATAACTAAGATAGATGGATCAAAGTCTATTCATATAAAAATGCTACTAGACTCAGGATGCACAGGAACTTGCATCAGTACTGACTTCGTGGAAAAACACCAGATACCCAAACGATGATTGGTCCGACCAATACCAGTGTATAATGCGGATGGGACAAAAAACTCGAGGGGCACCCTAGAATACATGGCCAAAATAAAACTATGCATCGGTGAACACGAAGAAGTCATTGAATGCACAGTAACGCATCTCTCAAAAACAAGTCTGTTCTTAGGATTTGACTGGTTAAGAAAACACAATCCAACCATTAACTGGAAAAAACAGACACTAGAGTTCAACCGATGTCCGGGCACTTGTTCAAGAACCAGAGGATGAAATGGACATAGTTGAAGACCTTGAGGCAGAGGATCGACTACTGGCTGTCCGCATTGGTGAACCAGAACTTTGTGTTAGGGCTTACGCATCAACGGCCACAAAGATAGCCACAGAGGAAGCAGAGAAAATGAAAAAACAAACTCTGGAGGAGGCAGTCCCCAGACATTACTTAGGACATCGAAAAGTCTTTGAGAAAGAGACTTTTGACGAACTACCACCACAGCGGCGATGGGATCATGCTATCGAGTTGATCCCTGGGTCTAACCCAGTTGACTGCAAAATATATCCACTTAATCAAGATGAACAGCAGCAACTGGACGAATTTCTAAAAGAAAACCTGGATTCTGGAAGAATTCAGTCCAGTAAATCACCCATGGCGTCTCCTTTCTTCTTTGTAAAGAAAAAGGATGGAAAACTACGACTGGTACAGGATTACCAATGACTAAACAAGATGACAGTCAAGAACCGGTATCCACTACTGCTGATAGGAGAGCTGGTGGATAAATTGTCACAAGCAAAAGTCTTCTCAAAGATGGACATACGTTGGGGATACAACAACGTACACATCAAGGAAGGAGACAAATGGAAGGTGGCTTTCCGAACCAACAGAGGACTCTTTGAGCCCTTGGTCATGTTTTTCGGACTAACAAATTCGCCAGCCACCTTCCAGACAATGATGAACGACATCTTCAGGGTCAAAATAGCTGAAGGATGGGTTGTCATATACATGGATGACATCCTTGTTTTCTCAAAAAATCAAGAAGAGCATACAGTACAGGTCAACCGTATTTTGGCAAAACTAGAGGAGCACAAACTATCGTTAAAACCAGAGAAGTGCTTCTTCGACAAAAAGGAAATGGATTTTCTTGGAGTCATCATCAGCAAAAATTCAGTCCGAATGGAGACCGCCAAAGTAAAAGCGGTAACAGAATGGCCCAAACCAACTTGCAAGCATGAGGTCCAACAGTTTTTGGGCTTTGTGAATTTCTATCGACACTTCATGAAGGACTTTGCCAAGTCGGCCAAACCGTTAACTCGTCTAATGGGCAAAGACGAGTGGAAGTGGATGGAACTTCAAGATGAAGCATTTGATATGCTAAAAAGAACAATTGCACAGGAGGTGGTACTGCATATCCCAAACAAAGATGGACAGTTCCGAGTAGAGGTGGATGCCTCAGACTTTGCCATTGGGGGAATCTTGTCGCAGCAAGTAGAAAACGACATATGGAAGCCAGTGGCTTTCATTTCAAAATCCCTAAACGACACCGAACGAAACTACAAGATCTACGATAAAGAGATGCTCGCAGTCATGCACACTTTCTATGAATGGTCTCATTACCTTAAAGGGGCCAAACATACAGTCGAAGTTCTGACAGATCACCAGAACTTGACATACTTTAGAAAGGTGCAAAATCTGAATCAACGACAGGCGTGATGGGTGACAGACTTGCAGGAGTACAATTTCGTCATAAAACATAGGAGCAGAAAGTCCAACACAAAAGCGGACTTGTTATCACGATGGGCAGGACATGCCCGAGGAGAAAATGACAATGAAGGGGTGATTCTACTAAAAGAACACCTCTTTGTATGGATATTCGATGATGATCATGCAATAGACAACATCATGAAAGACATTAAAGACGTGCCCAAGTGGCAATGGGAGACACAGGTTGTTGAAGGCCTTGAGAAGGCAGATGAAGAATATAAATTGGAAAAAGGACTCGTCACCTGGAAAGGATGAGTATATGTACCAGCAGTCGTGGCATTGCAAGAAGACATTATTGCAATCCACCATTCATGGGGACACTCAGGAGTTGCAAAGACCTTGGAGTCTTTAACCAGGAACTTTTGGTGGCCAAACATGCGCAAGGACATAGAACGATACATTCCGGGTTGCAAGACCTGTCAAAAGGCGAAACTGGATAGACAAGCGCGCGCAGCACCACTCCGACTGAATGAAGTCCTGACGGAACCATGGGAAGTCATATCAGTAGACTTCATGGGGCCGTTACCTGAATCAAAAGGAAACGACACGATCATGGTCGTAGTGGATAGGTTCACAAAAAAATCATACTTCCTACCCACCACAAAAGAAATCACATTGCAAGGAACAGCAGCGCTGTTCAGGGACAATGTATTCCAGGAGCATGGTCTCCCAAGAAAAGTAATAAGCAACAGAGGACCTCAGTTTGCCTCGAAATTTATGGATGACTTGTATAGGATGCTATCAAGGCCAATCGATCAACGGCCTACCACCCTCAAATGGACAGACAGACAGAATGAGTCAATCAGGAAGTAAAAGAATTCCTGACTATGTTTGTCAACAATCATCAAGACAACTGGAGCGATTGGCTGTCAGTGGCACAGTTCTGCCACAACGACCAAGTACACTCAGCAACAGGCTTCACGCCCTTCTTCATGAACTATGGACGACACCCAAACAAGGGTCTAGATCCCACCTATGTGCCGAAGGCAGTCATGGTGGAACAATTGGCAAAAGAGATCAAGGATGTGCACGCAAAGGCCAAAAAGGCATTGGAAAAGGCCACTCAGATCATGAAAGAGCAGTATGACACCCACTGACAAGTGGCACGAGAGTATAAACCTGGCGACAAGGTTTATCTCAGCACCAAAAACCTCCCAGTAATTCGAGCAACCAAGAAGCTCGATGGAAAATTTGTCGGCCCATTGGAAATCCTCGCCAAAGTTGGCGAGTCCTCATATAAATTAAAAATTCCAGCATCATGGCGGGTCTACAATGTTTTCAATGAAGTCTTGTTGAAACCATACAGGGAACCAGAATTCCCAAAACAAAAAGCAAAAGCAGCAGCATGCAAGGATGCGCAGATGGTGGAAGAGTCCCAGGAGGACAAATACGAAGTGGAAGAAATAATGGACAGTCGCATCAGTGGATGCCAGGGAGGGAGGTTGGAATACCTCATCAAATGGAAAAATTATCCAGTGGAGGAATCCACCTGGGAACCAGCAGGGAATGTTGCCAATGCAAAGGCAGCAGTTAAAAAGTTTCACCAGGAGAATCCTAAGGCACCAAAGTACATTCGAAATCTCAAAAATGGAAAGGTGTATATTCAGTATACGGAAATGGTTCCCCGACAAACCTCTAGTGCACCAAGGCACAAACAAAGTTGAGGAACTCACTGGAAGGATAAACAACTTTTTGGATGGGATGATGGCCATTTTGGGCCACAGTACCTGCAGAATATGGAGCGCAGATGGCGCAACTGGAAAGGAGACTGGAAAGCAATCATGGAGCTTCCAGACGATACCGATGGGACATTCTCCAGAGACCTGGAGTGTGGTGGGTGGTCACCTGTGCTTAATTTCCCAAGAAGGGGAGAAAAGGAAGAGTTGGAAGAGGAGCACAGAGTGCATGAGAAAGACACCGAGTGTCTACAAAAGACAATCTTGAAGAAGGCAGAGAAACCAGAAGCTGCTAAAGAAAGCAGTGAGTCAGAAGAAGACCGACAGAAAAGAATTAAGGGTATTACACACCCTACAAAAAAATCACTACAATGGAAAACCACCATTGAGGAGGTGGAGGACGACGAGTCAGAACAGTCAGGCTTAATGCCTGAAGAACAGAGTGAGCGGCTAGCCTGCTTTTATGAACAAATGAAGAGAGATCCACACTATGTGGACTCAGCCACTTCAGCCTCTCAGGATGCGAGGCCTTAAGGGGGGGGTGATGTTATGAGCATACCTCATTCCCTTCATTTTTCACAGTAACGACACTAATGACAATTATGAAGATATGGTCTTAAGGAGTCGGACTTTATTTTTCTTTTCATTTTATCTTTTCATCTTCACTCAAACGTTTAGATACAGGGCACAGACGAGGATACGGTTGCAGGGACTGGCTATGTTAGGACTGCGACCCTTATATGGAAGGAGGTTAGGTCAGCATCGGCTATGGGACATACCAAGTGCCGACAGGAAGGACAGCCCAATGATGGGCCTACACCATGATAGGATACATGGGCAGTACAGCGCCTGAGGGGCGACATGGGAATGCCAAGATGTACCGACAACTAGGTACCAGCATATGTGGGAGTCGGCCAAGACGCAAGACAATAGGCATGGCCGTATATGGAAGGACAGAGTGTTGGTGTGGGAGGATGTCTCCTAGAAAGGTCAGATGGGCGCAGATCAGCTGCTGCGCATTGATCCTGGCTTGAGGGACTTTAGCTGTGCGCTGTCTGTGCACAGACCAGGGGAAGCAGTATATAAGGGTTGTCGTCTTAGGTAGCAAGTCCCTAAGACTCTAGATAGTTTTGTGTTCACTAGACACAGCTATAGAGCAACGTTTGTCTTTGGCCTAACAAGCCACCCCTTCTCATAAGTCTTTGGTTGTGTTTAGGAGCAGTCCTAACAGTGGTGACATCACTGACATGCCAACTCCGAGTCTCTGGAGTGAGTGTAGACAACAGGACAGGAGAATACATGTCTGCTTCTCTATATAGGCTTGTGCCTCTAGCTATCAGCCGAACTGTGATGTCAATTGGGCTAACGGGATTCAGTTCAGTGCATACTCATCAAAACCACTGTTGATATGACTGTATGTATAAAGCCCCTCTTTTTTTTTTTTTTTTTTTTTTACACATAGAAATATACATTTAGAAAGATGTACAAAGTACATGTGAACTACCAGACAGATGACTGCCGGAATAAACTATATGTTGAAACAAGCAAAACCAGAACAAAAAAAAAAAAAAGAAAGAAACAAAGACAGCGAAAAGTAAACTGAACGCGATGGTCATACGTTATACAAGAAAATCAATGTCTTCGAACGAACCCGCTGATGGGTTCTCTTTAAGAAACTTTGCTATAACTAGGTAATTGCTCCTCTTGCGCAATAGAGAAGCCATAGAAAAGAAATCATGAGAATAATTTACACACCTACACATGATATGTTCCCACGAGAACCATGGATTAGATGTACAGAAAGGACATCTTAAGTTGTCATTTGGAAAGAACCTCAACCTGTAATCTGACGACGGCATATGACCTGTAATAATCCTCGTAAATCTTGCAAAGTGTGTGACCTCATCACCTCTTGAACTTGAACCTCCACCTTCCCGTTTTGGAATCGCTGCCATGGCCCCAGGTCGTGGTCGAGGTCGGGGCTCTGCCCCCCCCTCTTCGGCTGTTCCCTCCACCTTGCAAGGTTCAAAATCTAAGGAACAGGCATCTGAGTCACCGGCTGAGTACGCCCTGCGCATGGTCTGGTTTCTTGCATCTAAGGGGAAGCCACTTCCCCCGATGATGCTTGAGACCATGGCTCGTGTGGGGATACCTTGGCCAGAGGGACGGGATGTCTCGCCCAAAGGGCTCTCTGACACCTACATCGATCCATCGCTCACCCCGGAGATTACTCGTGAAGAGGCCTCCCTGCTCGGCTTGCCCTATGAGGAGGACTCGCCAGGCTACGACTACAACAATGACGATAACGTCCTGGATGTTGATCCAGAAGAACTGTCAACAAACTGCTTCATAGCTCTAGACTATGTACAACAAGCCCTCCACCAGGCAGATATCACCCCCCTCGCAGGGATGCTCCAACTACAGGCAGTGTGGGCTTTATTGCAGGCCCACTTTGTCCCTCCGACTTCTGCCTCTTCCCTGGCGACTCCTAGGGCTATAGGAGTCCCCACCGTGGTGCTTCCAGCTTCCACCCCACTACAGCAGATGACGACAGGGGACTATGCCCCCCTCCCACCTGCTACTCCAATGACCCCGGGTGGTCTCATGGTCCCCCCCCCGGTCACCCCTTCCCACCTCGGATCTCCGAATCTCCCTTGCTTCCACCCGGCTACCCCAGCCCCATCAAGTGGAACCCCTCGCCCCCCGTGCACGCCATTCACACCTGGAAGAACTAGAGTTCCAGGACCATCCTACGCCATCATTGCTGCAAAGCCCCCGCTTGCACAACCTGCAGCCCCCCCTCCGATCCCCCTGCACACTAAACCCGTTGTCTCCACCACGACAAAATGCGTGAAGTCCTGCCTTACACAAGGCATGAAAACCAATAAGGTAGTTCTATGCCCCGATGGCGACGGAGCTACCTCCAGACTGCTGGCCCCTTCCATTTTGGCTGCTACCTCACTCGAGACTAACCGCATAGTCTCGGCCTCCTGGACCTTATGTGGGGACTTCGAGGCAATCCTCCAGAAACCCCCCTCCTCGTCGGACGTTGACAGGATTACCATCGCACTGCGAACCACCACCTCTGGGGAAGTTACCCGCTTGGGCCACCCCACCACCTCCGCCATTAAATTTCTCCACGTCCCAACCTCCCGCCCGGATGGAACTGGATTCACAAACTCAGATGTACAAGCTTGCATCGCCGCCCACCCAAAATGGGCCGATGTGGTCTTCTTCAAGCCCCCCGCTTTCGTTTTCCCCAAGCAGGTGGGACGCGTCATCCCCCTCTCTGGCACCATCAAGTGCAAAATCTTCGACGACCGTGCGGGTTCCCAAGCCCGCCATCTCCTTCATTGGGACGCCCCGTTGCGCGCAACCGTGGACAACGGACAAGCCCACCCCGCAATGTGGGGTCTGCCTCAGATGGGGCCACACCTCTCACCAGTGTGTCTCCCGGCTTCCCTGGTGCGCTTTCTGCACCAGCAATCACCCCACCTCGGCCCACAGTGCCACTGCCGCCGAGAGCGAATCACCACTCGCTCTGAAGTGCCTTAACTGCGATGGCGTGCATTCCGCCATCTCCTGCCTCTGCCCATTCTACGGGGCCCGCTTCACACCCAAACCGCTGGCCGCCCTTGAAGCCCAGCACCTAGAACATGTCAAATCCCACAGACTTGTTAGGTCTCGCCAGCGTGCCAATGCATGCCTTACCCGTCGGCCATCCAATCCCGCAGGGGCCTAGTTGGCCCCACACTGGTTGTCTGTTTCTGTGCGCAGGTCTAGATCCTGCCACTGTATGTAAATAAGTTCCAATAAGACCTTCGGCTTCGCTCGTCTAGATCTCACTAGCTACAATTAGTCAGTCCTCCCCTTCAACTGGGGTCTATGTGGTACTTAGGTCACTACGACTAATTCATTTCCATTCAAAAAAAAAAAAAAAAAAAAAAAGTGTGTGACCTTTCTGTCACACGCATTCACAAAGCGCCATCTTCTGGCTCCCATCGACGGTAAAGCCTCTTTCTTTTTCCCATTAAGAAGCTTTATAAAGCTCCTTCCTCTCGTAGCTGTAGTAAAGCCCCTCATTCATTGCCAGCACATGCTCATGGACGATTTCAGTGCACAAGAACCCTTCCTTTGATTCCCAATACTGGTGCTACTAACACTTGATCCGTGGTTCCTGCTATCCAAGTGTTGCTTCCGAGTCTTAAACTTGATGGCGGAGTATGCATTTTCATCAAACCTATAATTATTTACTGATGTGGTTCGCATCACATTGTAATACTTTGTATTGCATGATAAACGTTTTCGATAATATCATGCGCCTTGCCGTTATTCGAACAAGATACTGAGCAGTGACCGCCTAGTCGAGTGCTGTGCTAAGCATGCTGACTGTGCCAACTCATAACACATCAACCTTTAACTACGAGAGGTGTGAGACGAACGATATCCACGTCGCTTTCTCTCTCATGACCTTTATCAATTTAAGTCTCGTGCTCGACAAACGACAGACAGGTCAACCCAGTAGGACAGTTAGGCGTCCGAAAAATGATAACAAATCATCATCGTTATAATGACGTTCTAGCCATCGTCCCAAGTTTATAGGCAGGGCATGAACAAGAATTAGATTGGCGCTTTGAGCGGCTGATATTGGAATCGTCCTAGATACTGTTCACTGGGGCACGTCAGTCTTCCTTCCCTACTGTCACACACATTGCTACGCACCATGCCTTCCACTGTCAACACCGACGCCGGTCGTACGGAGAAGGTGAGGAACAAGAGGACGTCCTTGATTCGTGCATTATCAACTAACAGTCAAGTCAGTGCCCTCAACACCTCTCTCCCTCGTCTCCCTCCAACTATCTACTCTAAACCTCTGCCAAAGAGACATTCCCATGGCCGGTATTCTGATGACCTTTCGTCCGGGAGAGAGGGGATTACGGAGGAGCGGTGGGTGTATAAAGGCCGATTGGACCTGGTTGAGTATGGTGTCGAGCAGAGACCTTGAGTACTGAGGGCAGAGTTGCCCTCTACGCAGGTGAGGGACCTGGCGTTTGTCAAAGTTGGACTTGTCAATGCTGATCCGCGCTTACGATGCTTGCAGTGACTGAAGATGATAGAGATGATCAAGTCAGCACGATTCGACAGGCCAAGGCGCAATGGCTAGCGTTACCCTTCCGAATTCGACCCTAACTTCATCTGCATCGGCGAAACATGTCAGGACGTTGCCGTTTCCCCTTCTGCATCGGCTCAGGGCGATGTTGCCGATGACGGCGAGTGCTCGAAGAAAGCGGGTTGAGAGCATCGCCGGAAGAACTGGAGCAAGAAGAAGCAAGGTGGAATACTAAGTACCCGCTATCTGGACACCGGATGAGAAAACGAAAGAGTGTTCGCGCTGCGGATAGGCATTTGGCTGGAGAAAACGAAGATATCATTGTAGGCTCTGCGCACGATATCTGCGCAGGGTGTTCTGAAAAGGTGGGCAATCGTTTCGCTTTATTTTGTTCTCTAAGGTGTTAACGATGACTATCTACAGACATTCTACATCATTACCGATACCAATACGGAGGATAGTAGGGAAGGCGGACAAGCAAGCCAGCTCGACTTGTAACGTGTGCTACAAGACGGTGTTCCCAGTTCTAGACTCGGAAGCGGAACTCGAAGGAAGGGAAAGTCACGATTCCGGCTCGAATTCGAGCCCTAGTGCAGCAAACCCTGACACCAATGCATACAGTTGGGTTTCCACGCCCCGTTTTCCGTTCTGCCATACATTGGCAAACAGGGTACGTTGCGCTACATGCTTGAGCAAGTTTTTATTCTCATGCTGGTCAGAGATGTCCATCAATCATACGTCTTCGGAATCCCTACTTGTCGTTGCATGCGTCATTAAAAGGCTCTCAAATTCCCAGCATGCCTCACGTGAAATGCTCTTTGGTCTCGATTCGAAAATCAAACCACAATGTTTCCTGGCTGCCAACTCTTATGAATTCGCTCGGGCGCTTCTGGACCTTGTGATACAAGGATGAATCATTACAACCCCAACTTCGGAAACATGAACGTTCTCTCGAAACACATGGCTTATATGCTCCTCGAGCCATGCAGGACGTTCCAACAGTTGGTCTGAATTAGTAACTGTGGGCTAGGTACTGGTCGTATGAGGAGGGCAACGGTGAGAACTGGCGTTCTTAGCTCTGTCCCATCATGAAGTAGCTCGCAGCAGTCGCATTGGCTATCTCTGTCGCCGATGCTAGTCCCATCCAGGCCGAAAAGTATGAATCAATCCCTGTTCAACGCCTTACGGCATTGGCATCTATCAGCCGAACGTCGATCGGGCTCAGGTCAAGGCTAACGGGATCCAGTTTGCATCCATCAAAGCCACTGAAGGAAGTTGTGCGTATAAAGCCCCTCATTCATCATCGGCGGATGCTCATGGACGATTTCAGCATACAAGAACCTATTTATTAAATCAGTTTGCATTTTCATGTATCCTATAATCATTTGCTAAAGTGGCTTACAGACGATTGCAGCGGTAATAGTAAGCTGCTCTTTGACCCATCTGTGGCTGATTGTATCTAGCGATTAAGGTCTGGCGAAGGCTATAACACAGAGTCTTATGAGCGTGCCTTACTTTGTTGTGGATAGTGTAGCCATGAATTTAATAGCAGAGATAGTATGACCCACTTCAGACCATCGTATTCATTATTCACCAACGGCGTTCGCCCAGCTTGGATCCGGACAGCATCTCAAACTCCATACCCATGAGCACCGAGGGCGTCGAGGGCGTCAAAGGTGACAACGATTCAGGAATACCTGGCAGAACGGAAAACGAGGGCGTGGAAAGCCAGGCAGAGAAATTTGACAGGCGGTATGGTATCCCAGCCGTATGCATTGGTGTCAGAGTCTGCGGCATTAGGGCTCGAATTCGAGCCGGAATCGTCACGTTCCCTTCCTTCGAGTTCCGTTTCCGAGTCTAGAACGGGTAACACCATCTCGTAGCACACGTTGCATGCCCGAGCTGGTTTACTTGCGCTGCCTTCCCTACTATCCTCTGTATTGGTATCGGTGATGTATAATGTCTGTAGATAATTGTCATTAACACCTGAGAGAACAAAATAAAAGAGAAACCATTGCTCACCCACGCGCACACATGCCTTCGTCTTCTCCAGCCAAACGATTGTCTGTAGCGCACACACTCTTTCGTTCTCATCCGATATCCAGATAGCGGGTACCCAGTGTTCCACTTTGCATCTTCTAGCTCCAGTTCTTCCGTCGATGCTATCAACCCACTTTCTTCGAGCACTCGCGTTTCCCCCGTCATCGGCGACATGGCGCTGAGCCGACGCAGATGGGGGAAACGGCAACGCCTGCATCGACTTCCTGACATCTTTCGTTGATGCGGATGAAGTCAGGGTCGAATTCGGATGGGTGACATTGAGGGATACTAGCCATTGCGCCTTGGCCTGTCAAATTATGCTGACCCAGTCGTCTTTATCACCTTCGGTCGCTGCAAACGTTGTAAGCGCAGATTCAGCATTGATAACAAATGTTAGGTCCCTCACCTGCATAGAGGGCAAAACTGATGCTCGACGTCCCACTCGGAGACGACTATTTCGAGATCAACTGGGTCCAACTTTATACACCCATCGCTCCTCCAAAGACCCCTCGCTCCTGGACGGAGAAGTCACAGGAATACCGGCCACGGAACGTCTCTTTGGCTTTGGCTTCGTCCAGGCTGGTATGGGACAATGGCAGATGGGTGTATCGTATCGAGTGACACGATAAGAGAGGGTGAAAGTTCTGAGAAAACTCCGGGTGATGAATATGGAAAGTGATGCTGGATTCGACTGATTGTGTTGATATGCAGAAGGGAGGAGACGGAACTTGGACGGGGCTGCTGCCGCCACATCGGCTAGGAGGGACAGGTAGAGAGCGCAAAAGACGGAGAGGATGACACGCCGACGCCGCCCATCGCAGCTAATTCACTCCTCCTCCAGGCTGCCGGAAAATCCATTGGTCACCGTTGAACTTTGTAAAGCTTTCCGTTATCTGACAACAGTGAACATCAGCCTCCGAAGAAACTACAGGTCGAGCATACTTACCCATGACGAAAGGATGCCTGCAACGAGGGCGGGATCGGACTCGTCGGAGGTTCCTTCGACGAGGTGTTCACTGGAAGTCGGACTTCGCTTGGTCCTCCATTCGATCAGCTCTGAGACCCAGTACTGCGCACCATCACCGTCGGCGTCAAGATCCACCACGACGAAATGCCACATGATACCGGTCGTGAGAGCACCACGAATATGAGACTTCCTACACATAAAACGTGAGTGGCGTGGATGAGGCACAAAATGTTACGTGCCCAAGATGTTTCGCACATGCAAAGAGCTCAAGAATGATTTGAGGGTGTTGTGCCGCAAGGGGGATGGGGGTGGTAGAGGCCCTGACCTTGGCTGAGAGGAACGCGATCGTTTCACTGCAATTGCCTTGGTTTAGCGTTGGGGGAATGCGAATGTAGTTCTCTGCGTCCTGTGTCACACGATGCAGAGGCATAAGAACAAGACAAAAAACGCACCTGCGATAGTTGACTCCGTGACAAGAGCCATGTAGTCAATTATCCCTGAGATTGTGTCCATCTCTGACACCCTCCGGTGGGCAGTAGGAACCTGGTTCTCCAGCATCACAATCACTTTCTGGGGGGATGGAACCATGGCAGCTGATCTGGAGAAGGTGTCAATGACCATCTGAGAAGAGATTTTATTCTGTGGCTGCCGTTAGCTAGAGAACATTGCCAGAGGTGCACAAACCTTGTGAGGAAGGATAGATGCTTATACATGTCATCGTTTGACCACAATTTGTCAGAGCCGAGAGTCCGAGTGGTAATTGCATCGCAAAGTGTGCCAGTGGCCACTGGATGGAGGTAGAGAATGCCCGTTCGGACAGTGCCAAGGCTTTGTCATTGGCAGCAGAGAAAGCATTGCGAACGTGAGAAAATAACTGCGGCACCATTCGCCGAGTGTGGCAATCATCAGATTCTGGCGCCTCTTCAATGACCGAACGGAACCTCCGGAGCTGAAGTCCCAACCCACTCAGACACCGGGGATGCGGCGGTTTTCAAAGTCCGACTCCGCCCCGCTGACTGAGCTTTCTGCAGGACCCTAGCGGATCTGTGACAAAGGAGTCCACCTGGTGACCTGTCGTTCCCAGTGGACAATAACGTGGCAGATCTTAGGTTGCTATCAAGACGTACTAGTAGTACATCAGGATTATGACCGAGTCAGAACTATGCTATTTAAAACGCTAATCACTTTTCGATGGCATGGTCGTCAACTCTGCTGCTTTAACACAGTTCGTTTCCTTCTCGGAATGAGCATACTAACGCTCGAGTTAGCAAAACATTTTCGTGAGCGATCAATACGTTCCTTTACTGTGCAATGTTGGACGAGAGAGGATTTGCCGTTGCAATAGTTGAGGCAGAAACGAGCTTTTCATTTGAGAGTCGGCATCTGAAACCAAAATCCCTCAGAAGATTCTCAACGGTGAACGACCAGAACCGGTGGCCTATCCTCATCCCCTATTCAGCTCACAAACCCACCGATCGGTGAAATGTCTACGCCAAATTGGAAGATAGTGGTATACCGGTCTACCTAGGTAATGCTCACCATCAGCCCTAAATCATATCATTCCAAATTCTGCTCCTAGTATTCGCTGTTCTCGATACTGAGCAATGTAATGGGTTCTTCCAGGTTCCAAGTGATGCCAGTAATCATTTCCATCCTCCTTTGAGGAAGGAGCGTCAGAGCAAGTCCAGCGAAAGGACTATGGCATTACCGATTATAATCGAGAGAGCTTGGGCTGTTGTCATAATAACTATATCGCGCATGAATGACGTGTCTCTCTATCGCTTATAAGAGCACCGACCATTCAGTCTCTAAATTGCCGCACGTCCAATGTAAGAAGTTCAGGTGTATTTCTGACTGTCGACACAATTATAATTCGACGCTCCTAATGCGAATCGTCATTAATGCAGGAAAAACAGCATCCATATAAACTAACTTGGCTTTGAAATTCATCAACAGTGCTGACTTGAATTTCTCAAGTTCATCATGAAAGAATTGACCACACTGAGTGATGCCTCGTCAGCCCAGGTCCACTTCACTGCGAATGAAGACGTACGTCAAACCTCGACCATGTTGCACATCATGTTTCACCATCCTCTGTATATAGCTACAAACGAGGGCCCGCCAGTGAAAGCAGTTCTTCCCGCAATCCGAGATTTTACAATGGGACCAAGTTGTTTATGATATCCGGCTCCCACGTGTTGGCCTGGCTCGGGCTTGACCTGGCCCAGGCCGCGGCTTTCTGCAGGTGCATGGAGGCGTGGGGTGAAGAGGGGTGGAGGGTACAATGGTAGCTGCCGGTTGCAGCAGGTGTGTGGAGGCGCATGGGGGCGAGGAGGCATGCGGGATGGGGTAACGCTGGCCTAAGTACGACAGTGTGGAGGCAGAGAGGTTGGTTGTGGCAGGTGTAGATGTGCATGCAGAAATGGGCCAGTCGCGCTTGGAGGAAGAGAGAGTATGACTCCGAGTTGAGAAAGGACCACTGGGTGGTGTGAGGAAGGACTCGGACTCGGAAGGAGCACACCTCAATCCAGGGCACTCGCCGTCGTGTTGGGAGAAGAGACCGCAGATGCTCTTCGCCAACTTCAACCAGGACTTTTCATGTGTCTCTGTCGGCACTCGCAGCAGTTATGCCATCCTCAATTGTGGTCCATTTGGCCGCGTTCTCTCAAACACAGACGGTGCTCGTGGCATCGTCGAGATGCTCTTCTGCACCTCGCTGCCCGCCCTCTGGTTGGTGCTCCAGACCTGCCCCAGTCAAGCCCTCGGAAGCTTCAAATCGTCAACACAAAGTGTAAATCTGTCATATGCGAGCTGCTCTTCCCCTCCTCCATTCTTGCGGTCAAGATGAACCGCAAGACCCTTGTCATCGTCCTCGAGACGGAGATATACATCTATGATATCTCAAACATGCGTCTTCTACATGTCATAGAGCCCACATCCAATCCAGACGGTTCGTCTCTGATTCTTGCATACTCCCAGCACCGCTGCTGACTCTCCTCTCCAGCCATCTGCGCGCTCTCTCCTTCCACAGACAGCTCTTATCTCGCCTACCCATCCCCCATCCCCTCCTCCTCCACGCTGCTCACAACAGCCTCCGCCTCCGCATCCTCGTCCTCTTCTGCCACATCTTCTCCACCCACTCCCTCACCGTCGTCAACGTCATCCAGGCTCATAAAGCCCCCATTTCCTTCCTCTCCATCAATTCCACCAGCACCCTCCTCGCCACTGCCTCCGAGAAAGGCACCGTCATCCGCGTATGGGGTTTACCAAATGCAGAAAAACTCTACCAGTTGAGATGAGGAACTCGCGATGCCAAGATTTAGTCGATCAACTTTAACCCCGTCTCGACCCTCTTGGCCGTCAGTTCCGCACACGATACAGTACACATCTTCAAGCTCACATCTCAGAAAGGCTCCAACAGCGTCTCTGTGTCCTCCTCCGGTTCGGGTGCGACAAACCCCCCAGAATCAGTCGACAGCAGGGAAGACTACGAGGGCGGCTACGAGGCGATCGTCGAAAAGGAAAAGAAGAGTGTGTCATCTATCCTCAGGCGCAAGTCGCTACAGATGACCAAGAGCCTCAGTCACTCGATGGGCGAGTATCTCCCAAATACGCTGACGGAGATGTGGGAGCCTGCCTGCGACTTT
Source organism: Amanita molliuscula (assembly GCA_023014405.1). Taxonomy (NCBI): domain Eukaryota; kingdom Fungi; phylum Basidiomycota; class Agaricomycetes; order Agaricales; family Amanitaceae; genus Amanita; species Amanita molliuscula. Next base: position 379,409 of record JAEBUP010000011.1, read on the forward strand.
GCTTATCTGAGATTGCCTACCAGTGGCACACGCACGCTCGTCGCACTCAGTCCAACCATGCCCCAAGTCATGGTTATCTCATCGGAAGGTTACTTTTACTTGTACTCATCGACCTCGAGAATGGTGGTGAGTGTGCTCTCATCAAACAATACACGTACGCTACCTGTCTCTCTACCCTCTCACACACAAATGCCGACTGAACACTTTTGTTAGCCTCCTTGACTCTGTGGATGAGACGGCGACTGCTACTCATTCACCAGCCACACCCCCAGCAAGCGGATCCCGAGAAATGGTGAAAGCAGTCAAGTCTAGCAAAACTTTGAGTATAGAGATGCCCCCTCAGGCTTGAGCACCTCGTCAAAGCTGTCGAACATGCGCATCCAGGCCATTCGGCGCGATATCACCTCCCCCTTCCCCACTAGTACGCATGCGGCCTCTTCTCCCATCATAATCACACCGTCGCACATAGCTACGACAACATTGGCGGGGTGCACTCCTTCCTTTCTTCCTGACCGCGCCCTTCCTCACAACCACCCGATGGTCCTTTCTCAGCTCGGAGTCACACACTCTCTTCCTCCGAATTCCTGCACACACCTCTACACACCTGCTGCAACCAGGCGCCTCTCCGCCTCCACACTATCGTACCTAGGCTTGTGTCACCCCCTCGCCCCCATGCACCTCCACACACCTGCTGCAACCGGCAGCTACCACTGTGCCCACCCCTCTTCACCCCACGCCTCCATGCACCTGCAGAAAGCCGCGGCCTGGGCCAGGTCAAGCCCGAGCCAGGCCAACACTAATGGGAGCTTTGGCTTGGCCCACGATAATGTAAAACCGGGCCTTTTGGGCTAAGCCAAGTCATATACCATTCACGACTCTGGCCGACAAAACTACCAACTTCGTACTTGTCGGAGATCATAAACAACTTGGTCCCATTGTAAAATCTCGGAAGGCAGCGCAAGTAAACCAGCTCGGGCTTGCAACGTGTGCTACGAGATGGTGTTACCCGTTCTAGACTCGGAAACGGAACTCGAAGGAAGGGAACGTGACGATTCCGGCTCGAATTCGAGCCCTAATGCCCCAGACTCTGACACCAATGCATACGGCTGGGATACCATACCGTCCCTGTCAAATTTCTCCGCCTGGGTTTCCACGCCTTCGTTTTCCGTTCTGCCAGGTATTCCTGAATCGTTGACACCTTTGACGCCCTCGACGCCCTCGGTGCTCATGGGTATGGAGTTTGAGATGCTGTCCGGATCCAAGCTGGGCGAACGCCGTTGGTGAATAATGAATACGATGGTCTGAAGTGGGTCATACTATCTCTGCTATTAAATTCATGGCTACACTATCCACAACAAAGTAAGGCACGCTCATAAGACTCTGTGTTATAGCCTTCGCCAGACCTTAATCGCTAGATACAATCAGCCACAGATGGGTCAAAGAGCAGCTTACTATTACCGCTGCAATCGCCTGTAAGCCACTTTAGCAAATGATTATAGGATACATGAAAATGCAAACTGATTTAATAAATAGGTTCTTGTATGCTGAAATCGTCCATGAGCATCCGCCGATGATGAATGAGGGGCTTTATACGCACAACTTCCTTCAGTGGCTTTGATGGATGCAAACTGGATCCCGTTAGCCTTGACCTGAGCCCGATCGACGTTCGGCTGATAGACGCCAATGCCGTAAGGCGTTGAACAGGGATTGATTCATACTTTCGGCCTGGATGGGACTAGCATCGGCGACAGAGATAGCCAATGCGACTGCTGCGAGCCACTTCATGATGCGACAGAGCTAAGGACGCTGGTTCTCACTGTTTCCCTCTTTATACGACCAGCGCCTAGCACAGTTACTAATTCAGGCCAGTTTCTTAACAATTGTTCGAACGTCCTGCATGGCTCGAGAAGCATATAAGCCATGTGTTTTAAGAAAACGTTCACGTTTCCGAAGCTGGGATTGTAATGATTCATCCTTGTATCACGAGGTCCAGAAGTACCCGAGCGAATTCATGAGAGTTGGCAGCTGGGAAACATTGTGTGGTTTGATTTTCGAATTGAGATCAAAGAGCATTTCACGTGGGACATGCTGGAAAATTGAGAGCCTTTTAACGATGCATGCAACGACAAGCAGGGATTCCGAAGACGTATGATCGATGGACATCTCTGACCAGCATGAGAATAAAAGCTTGCTCAGGCATGTAGCGCAACGTACCCATTCGAGCCATCAGATGTGTATTTGTCAGTGCATGGCGGAACGGAAAACGAGGGCATGAGTGTATGCATTGGTGTTAGAATTTGCTGCACTAGGGCTCGAATTCAGCTCAATCCGTGTACGCGGTTGCGTTATTCAACTAACGACGATGGTTGGTCAGTCATCACGTCTTCCTCCCTCCAAGTACGGTCTCCCTCATCTCCCTCCAACGATCTACTTCAAACCTCACTGGCCTCACCTCCCTTCCAATTTGGTCTTCCCGGGCGAATTCTTCTTAAACGTGGTCCATTGCACCAAATCGAGCGGAGAAAACCGCCAAGGGAGAGAGAATTTCTCTTGTTTTCAGACTGCATCGTCTGGCTGGCGAAAAGGGGGGACCACGGGCGAAGAGACGTTGCGCGAATGGGGATGGGAGCGGGGAAGGATCAGCTCGAGGTTCAGAGTCCATTTCGGACGCAACAGCGGATTCTAGGGCTTTGTATGGGATAACAATGGTGGAGACGGTTCGAGGTCAACGCCGTCTTCCCCGCGCACAGCAAGATTCATCTCAAGTCAATGACCGACCGGGGCGAAGCCAAAGCCAAAGAGACATTCCATGCCTGGTATTCCTGTGACCTCTGCGTCTGGGAGCGAGGGGGCTACAGAGGAGCGATGGGTGTATAAAGGGCCGATTGGACCTGGTTGATCTTGAGGTGGTCGTCTCCTCCGAATCGAGCAGGGACTGTTTGAGGTCTTTAGGACTGAGGGCAGTTTTGCCCTCCATGCAGGTGAGGGTCCTAACATTTGTCAAAGTGGACCTATCAATGTTTAATAAATAGGTTCTTGTATGCTGAAATCGTCCATGAGCATCCGCCGATGATGAATGAGGGGCTTGATACGCACAACTTCTTTCAGTGACTTTGATGGATGTAAGCTAGATCCCGTCAGCCTTGACCCGAGCCCAATCGACATTCGGCTGATAGACGCCAATGCCGTAAGGGGTTGAACAGGGATTGATTCATACCTTTCGGCCTGGATGGGACTAGCATCGGCGACAGAGATAGCCAATGCGACTGCTGCAAACCACTTCATGATGCGACAGAGCTAAGGACGCTGGTTCTCACTGTTTCCCTCTTTATACGACCAGCGCCTAGCCCACAGTTACTAATTCAGGCCAGTTTCTTAACAATCGCTGGAACGTCCTGCATGGCTCGAGAAGCATATAAGCCATGTGTTTTGAGAGAACGTTCACGTTTCCGAAGCTGGGGTTGTAATGTAGTTTGATTTTCGAATCGAGAGCCTTTTAATGATGCATGCAACGACAAGCAGGGATTCCGAAGACGTATGATCGATGGACATCTCTAACCAGCATGAGAATAAAAACTGGCTCAAGCATGTAGCGCAACGTACCCATTCGAGCCATCAAACGCACATCCGCCAATACATGTCAGAACAGAAAACGGGGGCGTGGAGACCCAACTGTATGCATTGGTGTCAGAGTTTGCTGCACTAGGGCTCGAATTCAGCTCGATTCGTGTACGCGGTTGCGTTATTCAACTAACGACGATGGTTAGCTCATGCCCAAACGCTCTCCCTCATCTCCCTCCAACGATCTACTTCAAGCCTCACTGGCCTCACCTCCCTTCCAATTTGGTCTTCCTGGGTGAATACTTAAGCGTGGTCTATTGCACCAAATCGAGGGGAGAAAACCGCCAAGGGAGAGAGAATTTCTCTTGTTTTCAGACTGCATCGTCTGGCTGGCGAAAAGGAGGGACCACGGGCGAGGAGACGTTGGGCGAATGGGGATGGGAGCAGGGAAGGATCAGCTCGAGGTTCAGGTTCAGAGTCCATTTCGGATGCAGCAGCGGATTCTAGGGTTTTGAATGGGACAAGGAACAGAAGGGCCATCTGCCATTGTCTTCTCCCTGGAGGAGTAATAATGCACGATGGAGATGGTTCGAGGTCAACGCCATCTTCCCCGCGCCAAAGAGACATTCCGTGCCTGGTATTCCTGTGACGTCTGCGTCCGGGAGCGAGGGGGTTACGGAGGAGTGATGGGTGTATAAATGGCCAATTGGACCTGGTTGATCTTGAGGTGGTCGTCTCCTCCGAGTCGAGCAGAGACGGTTTGAGGTCTTGAGGACTGAGGGGAGTTTTGCCCTCCATGCAGGTGAGGTTCCTAACATTTGTCAAAGTGGACCTATCAATGCTGAAACCATGCTTACAGCGACTGAATATGGTACAGATGACTGGGTTAACACGATTCGACAGGCCAAGGCGCAATGGCTAGTCTCGCTGAACATTGCTAATCCGATTTCGACTCTGGCTTCGTCTGCATCGGCAAATCGTGTCAGGAACTGTCGCTGCAAGTGTTGCCGTTCCTCCCAACTGCATCGGCGGCGGTGTCGCCGTTAACGCGAATGCTCAAAGGAGAGCATCGACGGAAGAACTGGAACTAGAAGAAGCAAGGTAGAACACTTTTTACCCGCTATCTGGATATCGCATGAGAGGACGAAAGAGTGCGCTGCGTACAGGGATTTGACTGGAAAAGACAAAGATAGGCTCTGTGGACGATGTACTGTGCGCGCAGGGTGCTCTGAAAATGTGAGCAATGGTTTCTCTTTTATTTTGTTCTCGATTGTTAACAATGACTATCTACAGACATTCTACATCACCGGTACCAATACAGAGGATAGTAAGGAAGGCAGCGCGAGTAAACCAACTCAGGCTTGTAACACCAATGCATACAGTTGGAATACCACAACATCCCTTTCAAATTTCTCCACCTGGCTTTCCATGCCCTCGTTTTCCGTTCTACCAGGCAGTTCTGAACCACCGTCGCACCTGACGCCCTGGGTATGGAGTTTGAGAGGCCACCTGGATGCAAGTCGCCCGTTTGGAGATGGGAATGGGGGGGGGAGGATGGGAGGAATGCCAACTGGACACGGCCGCTGAGTACGTTGTGGGTATTTGAAGGGTTTGGTGAGGGTGCCAATGTCATCGTGCGATACGAGTGTCGCTCGTGATGAAGCACTGCAAGAGCACTCGTCTCCGAAGCCGGTTGAATCGGCCGTGAAGAGAAGGAAACGGTTCTCGCTCCCTGCTCGACCGTTGCGTGGACAGTGGTTGTAGACCCAAATGGCAGTAGTAGGACAGGGGCTACCAAAGAATCTGCAGCAGCGGTCCTGGAAACACGTTTCTGGAGGAGTCCCGCCTGTCCGTCGAGATGAATTCAATAAAGACTACAATGATTTGTCGCGGGTCGTATCTCTGCCATTATCTGTCTGTACTGCAATCATGTTGCCTTCATAGGCTCATCGCTTGTTCTATCAACTCAATGTCATCGTCACGGTTAACAATTAAGTCAAAGGCATGCATTCCTTTGAACCATCTGCGTTCTGCGCTTTTCTGAGTTCATTGCAGGCATCATTGCATCAAGTCTTGCGCCATGTCAGAGTCTCGTTGGGTATACTGGTGCAATGGCTGATTGAGATAGTATCAAATAAGTTTGATTGCTTACGTCGTTAAAGATACACTCGGATCGAGGTTTCAGAAAGCAAGGTAACTGGCTGTGCTTTACTGACTGATATCATTAAGGCTGGTTGACTATCAGATTCCATAGCAACGATGATAAGATATAAGTATGCCCATCCATAGCTGTATCCCTATCCTTCAAACCTGCGCACAAGGGGTTGCAAAGCTGCCATTAACGTTTCGAACCGGGATAACTAGCATCTACCTTCTATGTATTCAGGATCCTGATCATATACAATATTAAAGTCCAAAGAGCGCCCGCATGAATCCTTCAACACGACAAGGGCAGAAACACTCAAAGATCTGCTTGATTTCCGACCTAATGGTGGTAAGAGGTCAAGGAGCGATGTGCGATTCCCGCATCCTCCCTGCTTCCCCACTCCTCCTTGCCCCGGCCCGAAGCGTTCCCGCCACGATTCTTGCCTGGACCCACGCAGCATATGCTATTCTCAACTTTTCCGTGACATTTTCATCGGTCTGTACCTGACCAGTGACAAACAATAAAAAAAAGGGATAGCGCCGTGTTATTTTTGAATGTACCCTGCAGATGGGAGTCCCAGCCTTGCCCGCTATGGGAATCAAAATGTGTACACGTTTCTATCAAAGCCCCAACCTAACCCCTGTTCATGCCCTGCCATAAACTTAGGACGACGGCCAGAACGTTATTGTAACGATGATGATTTGTTATCATTTTTCGGACACCTAACTGTCCTACTGGGTTGACCTGTCCGTCGTTTGTCCAGCGCGAGACTTAAATTGATAAAGGTCATGAGAGAGAAAGCAACGTGGATATCTTTTTTTTATTTTAAGCATAGAAATGATATTGATCCGAAACACTAGGTAGCAAAACTACGCAACTGCCGGTAGCATAGGCCGGAATAACTTTGATATATACCAAAAAAAAAAAAACAGCGAGATGCAAAAAAACAAAACAGCTAAAACGGCAAGAAACGGTCAACTAGCGACGTGGATATCGTTCGTCTTATACCTCTCGTAGTTAAAGGTCGATGTGTTATGAGTTGGCACAGTCAGCATGCTTTGCTCAGCATCTTGTTCGAATAACGGCAAGGCGCATGATATTATCGAAAACGATTATCACGCAATACAAAGTATTACAAGATGCGAACCATGTCAGTCAATAATTATAGGTTAGATGAAAATGCATACTCCGCCATCAAGTTTAAGACTCGGAAGCAAGTGACCGTCACTTGGGTAGCAGGAACCACGGATCAAGTGTTAGTAGCACCAGTATTGGGAATCAAAGGAAGGGTTCTTGTGCACTGAAATCGTCCATGACTCCAAGTCTTGAGGCTTGTTTATATTTGTATTCTCCGCAGGTTGCGGTTCCTCTCAGTGAGGGCAGTGAACCAATCACCTCGTTGAAGTCTACACCCGAATTGGTTACGGTGGAACGCCTGTCTGCGTTTTGATTCCTCGATACACGCTGATATGGCTGAGACTGTGGCAGCATTCATGGCGTGCACGGTGACTACATTGTATCTGTGTGGGCTAATGTGCATATCTTAGAACAGTGGCAGTTTTACTCCAGTTTGCTATATGGAATGCATTACGGTCATGAGACCAAGCGGCATCCTTTTTTGTGACGATCTTATACCCAATGATTATGTGGCATGCTGCCGCAAGCGTTTTGTGTCCACATGCTGGAAACAAGAAATCTGTTCATAAGCCTCAAGCGGCCTCCGACTGGTTTAATGATCACGTACTTGGCTACCCCCGTTTTGCTGCGGTACGTGTATCCATCCACCCATCCGCCATTCTCGTCCGTCTATAATGTCGTTATATAGGGCTTGCACTGCACTACATTTGTGTCCACACAAATACTGAGAAGGATGGCTTATCGAAGGGTGGCAGTGTACATGTCCGCAGCTATTGGCGTGACATCCGTCACACCCTGGCCTTCGTTTTGACCACTACGTACTCATTCACTGCTACGACTGGTAACTTTCATCAACGTGCTGTGATTTCTTATATATGCATACATTCAGACTGAGAGGACATCAATGGGTCACTTTTCTGGGGCACATAATTTTTCAATTCCGCGTGCAAAATTTACCGAGGTTTGTTTGTTCATGTGTTGAATGGAATCATTTTATTTTAATATCTACACAAGGTTCACCACCACCACTATCCAGGTCCACCTATGTCAATCCTCCCACCTTTACCACCTTTGAAACATTCTAGCAGCATGTTCAAAGGGCGTGAATTTTATCTAGATAAGCTGAAGGAATTTTTTGGGAATAATGAAACAGGAGAAAGGAAACTATTTCTTTTGTATGGCATGGGAGGTATTGGAAAGACCCAGATCTGCCTCAAGTTCATTGAATGCAATGCTAATTTGTAAGTATGCCACTATGCTTGGCCATTCCAGGTAATTGATTGTATCAGGTTTTCTGGGTCTGATATATTCTGGATTGATGCCTCATCTGAGTACACCATTGACCTCACATTAAGGCAGATTGCTCAGAAGCACAATGTTATTTCTGGGTCAACAGTTTCAGCTGACTTGGCTCTCACATGGATTTCTCAAAGAGACAATTGGCTGATCATATATGATGGTGCAGATGTAAAACATCATATTATTGAAAGATATATCCCAACACGGTGCACTGGCAATATTTTGATAACAAGCAAGAATCCTAATTTGGAAAGAATCACATTACATAACTCATTGGAGGTCAAGCAAATGGGAGAGGAAGAGGCAATTTCATTGCTCCTGCAATCAGCCTTCTTGAATGATCCTTCAGAACATATCAGATTGTCAGCCAAAAAGCTTTTTGAGGAAATTGGTGGTATTCCTCTTGCCCTTGATCAAGCTGGATCACATATCCATGTCTGTGCTTGTAGCATTGAGGACTATCTGGAGAAATATTCTAAGAACCTGTCAATGCCCAGTCCTATGTTCAAGGCTGCATCTGATTATGAACATTCTACCTATGGAACTTGGGAAATATCTATGAAAGAGATTGAGGCTAGGGCTGCAAGGAGGGTAGATCCAGAAGCCAATGCAGCCCAGAGTGCCATCACACTAGTCAAGATATTTGCCTTTCTACATCATACAAATGTTCCAGAAGAGTTGTTTAAGAATGCTGCTGAAAACTATGCAAAGAGGGACCTCAAGGAGGAAACAGAGTCTCTTGTCTCAGTAAAGGCTTCTTGCTTTCCATGTTGTGCCAAATTATCCAAGTTATTGAAGAGTGCCACTAGAAGCATTGTGAAGAAGGACAACACAAAGTATCCTCTTCCAATGTCAGTGACACTGTTGGATTCTCAAACATTGTTCTTGAGTGAGAATGGGAAATGGGACAGGGAACAATTCATGGATGGTATCCATATGCTAGTATCATTTTCTTTGATCCAGAGGAATGATGATACACAGTATTCAATGCACCAACTAGTTCAAAAATGGAGCCTTCATAGGATACCTGAAACAGAGCTTGAAGCCTGTTACTGGAAAGCAAGAGCATTACTGTCCTGCTCAGTAGAGCATGATTATGACATAGACAACCATGCATTCTGTCAATTGCTTGCCCCACATATCAAATCAAATTGTCAATATGGGCACATTAACATGAAGTCAATGTATTATTATGATGATGAGCATGAGAGGTTTGCACTCATCTTTCATAAAATTGGAGATTGGGATGAGAAAGAGAAGTTTTTACTTGCTGCAGTGAACCAAAGAGCTGAAAGGCTTGGATCAGACCATCCAGACACTCTTAGCAGCAAGAACAATTTGGCAAATACATACAGTGATAAGGGAAAGTGGGGTGAAGCAGAGGAGCTGCACAAGGATGTCATAAGTGTGGCAGCAAGAAAATTTGGCTCAGACCATCCACACACTCTTTGCAGCATGAACAATTTGGCAAACACATACAATGATCAGGGAAGGTGGTGTGAAGCAGAGGAGCTTCTTGTGGATGTGATGAATGCATTTCAAACAAAGTTTGGATTGGACCATCCAGACACTCTCAGCAGCATGGATAATTTGGCAAGCACATACAAAAATCAAAAAAGGTGGAATAAGGCAGAGATATTGCACCAAAATGTGATGAATGCAAGAAAAGCAAAGTTTGGATCAGACCACCCAGACACTCTCAGCAGCATGAACAATTTAGCAAACACATACTGTGATCAGGGGAGGTTGGATGAAGCAGAGAGACTGCACAGGGATGTGATGACTGCAAGAATTGCAAAGCTTGGATCAGACCACCCAGACACACTCAGTAGCATGGGCAATTTGGCAAGCACATGCCAAAATCAAAAGAAGTGGGATGAGGCAGTGAGGTTGCACCTACATGTGAAGAATGCATTCCAAGCAAAGTTTGGATCAGACCACCCACAGACTCTCAAAAGCATGAACAATTTGGCAAACACATACCAAGATCAGGGAAAGTGGGATGATGCAGAAAGGCTGCACCTGAATGTAATGAATGCATTCAAAGCAAGGCTTGGATCAGACCACCCAAATACTCTCAGCAGCATGATCAATTTGTCACAGACATACATATCTCAGCAAAGGTGGAAAGAGGCAGAGGAACTGCAGCTTCATGTGATGAATGCATTCAAAGAAAAGCATGGACAAGGCCATCCAGACACTCTGGATAGTATGGATAATTTGGTATGGACATACAGATCACAGGAAAGATGGGATGATGCAGAGAAGCTGGAGTTGCATGTGGCAAATGCAAGAAAAGCAGAGCTTGGAACAGACAAGCCATACAATCTTGGCAGCAAGGATGATTTGGCAAGCACACACAATAATCAGGGAAGATTGAATGAAGCAGTTAAGCAACAGCTGGATGGGCCAAATGCTTCCAAACAAAAGCTGGGACCAGAGCATCCAGACACTCTCAGCAGCATGGTCAATTTGGCAAACACATACAGTGAGCAGGGAAGGTGGGATGAAGCAGAGAGGCTATATATGGATGTGATGACTGCAAGAATGGCAAAGCTTGGATCAGACCACCCAGACACTCTCAGTAGCATGGATGAATTGGCGAGAACATACCAGAATCAAAGAAAGTGGGATGAAGCAGAGAGGTTGCACCTAGATGTGATGAATGCAAGTAAAGCAAAGTTTGGATTAGACAACCCAGACACTCTCAGAAGCATGAACAATTTGACAAACATATACAGTGAGCAGGGAAGGTGGAATGAAGTACAGAGGCTGCAACTGGATGTGCTGAGAGCAAGGCATGAAAAGCTTGGACCAGACCACCAAGACACTCTCACCAGCATGAATGACCTGGCACTGACATACAGATCTCAGGGGAAATGGGATGAAGCAGAGGCACTGCTGCTGGATGTGATGAAAGCAAGAGAAACAATGTTTGGATCAGACCACCCCAGTACTCTCATTTGTATGGCAGAATTGGCAATTGCATACAGTCAGCAAGGAATGTGGATTGAAGCAATGCTTATGTTATCCCACACTATAAAGTCAATGCAACAAGTCATGGATATTGATCACCCAACTTTGTTGACATACACAAAACATTTGGATGAATTACATGAACAAATGTAGACCTTCCACCATGTTGGTGGGCAAATAGGTATGTGATAATTGCATACTTGTCACATTGTCTAATTTTGTTTAATGAGATGTTGGGGAGAGCAATGAGGGTAAGTGGCAGAATGAGGGTGACTGAATTCAACATCTTTGCTAGAGCATCAGTCTACCTTTTTGATCTGCCTAATCAATTAGTCACCAATTTTGCACACTAAATGCATTGTTGATTGATGCATAGTACTTGTAAACCATTTTCATAACTATTGTTACCTACTCCTCTCACTTGTGTGTGTGGGCTGCCACTTTGTGTGGCAAATCCCAGGATGAGGTTTATATGGAATACCTTGATGTAGATGGCAGCAACATCAAGTTGGCTCCTACTAGTGTTGCCAACAGTTTGGCTAATAACCAAGCCAATTAATAGCTGAGGCCTGAGCCATAGCCTATTTTTGGCTATTGGCTAAGCTATAGCCAAAAGTCACCAAACTTGGACAGTGGGTGGAGATGGCCAAAAGATGGGGAGTTTAGTATAGGACTTAAGAGATTGGATGACTATATAAAGCACAGGATCAAGTAGCTTGAAACCAGTATGCTGAGCTGATTTTAAGCTGATTTTAAGCTAGTGAATCCTCTGTTTTACAGTGACCCAAAAAACTGCCTGGATGCTTGTAAAACTCAAAAGAATGGTTCATAACTCAAGAAATAAATTATATAAAATCTGAAATAATCATATTTTAAGGGTAGATATATAATGATTATGCTGACATTAGCATTACATCATAGGGTAGCTAGTCATGTGGTTAAAATTTGTACATCTGACAAGGCACATCTGGACAGTTTCTTTGCTCTGTGCATTGACTGATTAAATCATGTGATTGTGGGAATTTTAGCTTGTATTCAACAAAGTCATGTGACTAATGTTGAAATAGCACTCTTGCATCAACTTTGATTTCTTTCATTCCCCACCACACCATGAGGTCACACTCTGCTGGAACTTGACTCTCTGTCATCTCCCTTCTTCAAGAGGGCCATTCCTGTTGAAGTATTGCTTCCAAATTTCACATTGGACATTCTACTGTCTCTGAGATCTGCTCTCAATTCTCTGTTACACCTCCAACATCTTTTGGAGGTCACCTATCCAAGTTCTCCTCCCATGATCAATGAAATCTCATCTGTTCCATCATGTTAGGACTGCACCCAAACAACCCCCAAAGACTCAAGTGATGACTGGTTAAGTCAAAGATGAAACAATGTTGCTCAGGAGTAGTTGTAGGTACAACAAACTACCTAGAGTCTTAAGGACTCTATACTCTAGACTACAGCCCTTATATACCCCAAGGCTGATCTGTTGATATGCTCGCTCCACTATTGGAAATAGGGAGGAGAGGAAGGTGTGAGGTTGTGAAGGAAGTCCCATCAACTCTGGTGTGCTCAATGATAACACTACAATACGTGGAACTGGCAGAGTTCATGGATAATAATGTGTTGTGAAGTGTTGATGAGCATGCTACCTGGCTGGACTGGATCTCAAGCAAAATCTGGGACCATTTCAAGAAGTGCAATATTAAACGAGGCAGTTCAAGCTCTCAGTTTCATTGAAAGTGCACAGTATTGATACTTCGAGTTCAACATGAGCACTTGTGAGACATCAGGTAGCCTCAAAGTGGCCATTTGAAATTACTTTTAAATTGCATAACCTGCAACCTGGATCTGAGGTACAAGATTGAATAGAATGATCAAGAGTAAATTCAAGAGCAGGTATCTGAGGTTCACAGTGGAATATTGCCAGCACAGAGATAATTGTTTAGGTGCAATTCACTATGGCATTGACAGAGCCTTAAAGAGCAGTGACTAGCTTGGATTCGAGTAACCTGTCTTTGCCTGCACTACAACATAATGCCTATCAATGGAGTTCATCATTACATGAGAGAAACCAAGTTGCAATCCTTAGTGGATAGATTGCCATCACCAGTCCCAGAACTAGTTGATGATGAAGGAAATTTAGTCCTTGAGTATCCCCCAGCTTCCATTTACCTGGACAATTGTGTAGAATCATGCAGGAACACAACATTATTGATGGTACTTGAGGCCTCACATTCCTTCGATCAGACCTCACCCTCTGAAATTAACTATTCCTATGTGACAACTAGTGGATTATCAGCATCCCGCTTCAATCATATGAGGATTCCCATGGGAGGACCCCTTTTAACATTGTGTGAGCATCTCAAACCAGTTAGACCCTCTGTCTCAGGAACAGAAGTCAGCATTGGACAGTTGGCTTGGAAAGGATCTATTGAAGTCTGTGCTGATGGATGGGATGTACAAATTGATGGAGGAGGACCCTACCTTATTATTGGACATGATATCAACCACTATGCCCTACTTGACTGTTGAGAGCATTTATATCTATTTCTGGTTCAAGCCCATCACATTCTCCCTTGTACAACCACTTGGCATGTTGTTTCCCTCCCTGCAGAACTTCAACACCACTCCAACATGCAGGATCTCCAGCCAGGACCTTCTCATGCATAAAAACAACCCCTCAAACAAGATTGATCTCTCTCAAATACAAGTGATAATAATGCCATTCTCTGTAGTGCCCAGCACTCTCTGTTTGTCATAATCTTAAAACATTGATCAAGTCCCCTAGATCATATACATATCAAACTGAAGCCCAAAGACACCCTGTGTAGACATTGGTGATTTATTTCCAGATTCATCTTTTATTTGAAATATGTGGAGTATTATTTTTCATGTTGCCTGTTGGATTAGGTGGGGATGCCTAAACACCACACTAACAACCCTTATAGTTTGGCTTGTTAAGCCAGAGATGAGAAGTGAAATGATTCTATACTCAGGGGCTGACTACTACAGTGTTGTAGCATACAAACCACCTAGAGCCTTAAGGGCCCTAGGTCAAGAAACAACTCCCTACTTATACAGAGTCTCCTGGTCCATGTGCAGCTAAAACCCCTTGCCCATTAAGGGGGCACAGCAACAGACTCCACTCCCATCTAACCATATATGTGCATGCCCATCAGCTGTCTTTGGCTCTGCAGTCTTCTATTGTTTGGTGTCCTAACATTCCACCTGCTGCACTGGCACTCTCCCACAAGCATGGCATTGCCATAGATCCTTATCATGGACCCACCATCCTGGCTCAGCTCCTTGCTGACCTAATCCATTCCCGCATGCATACAGGCTGCCATCATTGGGCTGTTGTATTCTGTTTATAGCAACTCCATGTCTTCATCCGCCACTAAGTCCCAGAGCCTCATTCACTCTTCCATAAATCTTGAATAAATAGGGATAAATCCCCAAAGCCTTCAAACCACCGATTCCGTGCATAAATAGAGCTGGGTGCATAGTTGTTAAGTTGTCATTACTGATGTTTGGGTTTTCTATATGCTGCCAAGCATTCCTGAGCCTTCTTCAAGTTATCCTATCCATGAAAATAGTGGATCCCTGTATGGTCCCTAACCCTGTTCTAGGGTTGCTCTTAGGGGCTCCTCTCCAGCTCATAACATGTCCCTCTCCTCAAGACTTTGCATCCCAAGAAGTCAATGTGACCATGTCCATGTAATGTAGATCTGCCTTCATTTTCTCTAAGAAGCATTGATGCTTCTCTTCCCTCTCTTCAGGGGTAACTGATACAGTTTTACAACTTGCAGGTCATGAGCCTTGACTGCTCCCCAAAGTAGGACTTGCTGATCACCCTTGGCCATGTGCCACAGTTTTATGACTTGTAGGTTGTGCCTTGTTGACAGTTTTATGACATGATGGTCACAATCCTTCATCCTCCAATGCAGTTTTATGACTTGCAGGTCATGAATTCCTTCCCTTTTGATGCCTCCTAGAATCCTCATGTCTTCTGGCCACCATGCTCTCTAAGTTCCCGAGAGAATGCCCCATCAGTGTTGTTGTCTCCCAGAAGGGTGTAAACCTTTGCCCACTCCCCTTTCCAAGTGCACCATTTTTGTTCAAGGCATTCCAACCATTTGTGTCCAAATTTGCCATCTTCCCAACCATAGAGTTTTTGTGGTGCCTGAGTCTCTGTGAAGTTTGTGTATCGAGTGAAGTTTTCTGACCAGACTTCCCTAAGCCATCTAGGTGCGCTGGGGTTCTCCCTGTGGAATTTCTTTACTAAAGCAGGTGCATTTGCCGCATTATCTGCTGATTCCCATGTTGACTCTTCCACAGGATAGTTTTTCCACTTGATGAGGTACTCGAGTTTCCCTCCTGCACATCCACTAACTTGGCTATCCAAGATTTCCTCAACTTTGTATTCTGAGTCCTCACCAGATTCCTCTGTCATCTGTGCTTCTTGATGGGAAGTGGCTTTTTGTCATTGTCTAGGGAATTCTGGCTCCTTATATGGTTTTAGCAGGACCTCATTGAACATGTTGTAGACCTTCCACAATTTGGGCACTTCCAACTGGTATGCAGATTCTCCAACCTTGGCTAGAACTTTAAGAGGTCCCACAAAATTTCCATTGAGCTTCTTAGTTGCTCAAATCACTGGCAGATTCTCAGTGCTAAGGTAAACCTTATTGCCCAGTTGATACTGATGCACCTCTGTGCAATGCACATTGTATTGTGATTTCATGACCTGGGCTGCTTTTTCCAGTGACTGTTTCGCGATTTCGTGGACCTGTTCAATTTCCTTGGCCAGCTGTTCCACTGCAATTGCTCTGGGTGCATAAGTCAGGTCCAATCCCTTATTCAGATGATGTCCATAATTCATGAAGAATAGTGTATACCCAGTTGCAGAATGTACTTGGTTGTTATGACAAAACTGAGCAACTGAGAGCCAATCTGACCAGTTGTCCTGTCAGTTATTGACAAACATAGTCAAGAACTCCTTGACCTCCTGATTGACTCACTCTGTTTGACCATCCATCTGTGGGTGGTATGCCATTGACCAATTTGCTTTTATCCCAAGCATCCCATAAAGGTCATCCATGAATTTGGACATGAATTGTGGTCCCCTGTTGCTGATAACTTTCTGTGGAATTCCATGCTCTTGAAAGATGTGGTCTTGATATAACAAGGCAATGCCCTGCAAAGTGATGTTGGACTTTGTCAGTAGAAAGTATGACTTCTTTGTGAATCAGTCCACCACGACCATGATCATGTCATGTCCCTTTGACTCCAGTAAAGGTCCCATGAAGTCTACTGAGATGATATCCCAAGGTTCTGCCAGGATTTTATTTGGTACCAATGGCACCATCCATGCCTGTCTATCTGGCTTGGCTTTTTGACAAGTTTTGCATCCCGGGATATATCATTCAATGTCTGCCTTCATATTGGGCCACCAAAAATTCTGTGTGAGGGATTCCAAAGTTTTCGCCATGCCTGAGTGTCCCCCACAAGTGGTGGATGGCAATAATGTCTTCTTGAAGTGCCATGACTGTTGGCACATAGACACATCCCTTCCAGGTGATGAGTTTCCCTTCCCTCTTGTAGTCCTTGTCCTGTGTCCAAAGTCCCTTTAAGACCTGATCCTCCCATTGCCATTCTGGTACATCTCAGGTATCCTTCATGATATTGTTGATAGCTCTGTTGTCATCAAAGACCCACATGAATAGATGTTCCTTCAGCAAAATGATACCCTGGTTATCTTCTTCTCTGTTATGATGATCCGCCTGTCTGGACAATATGTTGGCCTTTTGGTTTGCCTTCCTGGCCCAGTGCTTTATGATGAAGTTATAATCCTGAAGATCTGTTATCCACCTGGCCTGTCATTGGTTCAAATTCTGAGGTTTCCTGAAGTATGCGAGATTCTGATGATCTGTCAGAACCTCCATGGTTTTCTTGGCACCCTTGAGATAGTGGGCCCATTTGTAAAATGTGTGCATGACTGCAAGCATTTCCTTGTTGTACACCTCATAATTCCATTCTGCGTCATTCAACAATTTTGATATAAAGGCCACTGGTTGATAGACTCCCTCGTCCGTCTGCTGAGACAGTATTCCTCCTATGGTGAAGTCTGATGCATCTATCTCCACCATAAATTGTCTGTCTTTGTTGGGGATCCACAGAGTAACCTTTTGCACAATGGTATCTTTAAGTTCCTGGAATGATCAGTCCTGGAATTCCATCCATTTCCATTCTTCCTTGCCAGTGAGCATTGTAAGTGGCTTTGCTAATTTGGCAAAGTTCTCAATGAAGTGTCAGTAGAAATTGATGAACCCCAAGAACTGTTGGATGTCTCACTTGCATGTAGGCTTAGGCCATTCTGTCACTGCCTGGACTTTCCCTTCCTCCATCCAGATCAAGTTCCAAGGAAATCGATTTTATCTTGATCAAAGAAACATTTTTCTGGCTTGAGTGATAGTTTGTGCTCCTCAAGTTTAGCCAGAATTCGATTGACTTGCTTCACATGATCCCCCTTGTTCTTAGAGAAGACCAGGATGTCATCCATGTAAATGACAACCCATCCTTCTGCAATCTCTACTCGGAATATGTTGTTCATCATGGTCTGGAAAGTGGCTGGTGAATTTGTAAGTCCAAAAAACATAACCAATGGCTCAAACAATCTGTGGTTAGTTCTGAATGCTGCCTTCCATTCATTGCCCTCCTTGATCTGGATGTTGTTGTAACCCCATTGAACATCCATTTTTGAGAATACTGTTGCCTGAGATAGTTTGTCGACAAGCTCTCTGATGAGCAGAAGTGGGTATCAGTTTTTTACTGTCATCTCATTTAGCTTTCAGTAATCCTGCACTGGCCTAAGTTTTCTGTCTTTCTTTTTAACAAAGAAGAAAGGTGACACCATTGGTGATCTACTAGGCCATATTTGTTTGGTGTCCAGGTTCTCTTTGAGGAATTTGTTGAGTTGTTCCTGCTCATTCCAATTGAGGGGGTAGATTTTACAATCTACTGGGTTGCTACCAGGTATCAATTCGATTGCATGATCCCATTTCCATTGAGGTGGTAATTCATCGAAGGTTTCCTTTTCGAACACCTTCCGATGCTTCCAGTAGTGTTTTGGGACCTGCTCCTCAATGGACTGTTTTTTGGCACCAGCTGCTTCTTTAGCAGCTATCTCAGTTGCTTTGGATGCAAATGCTCTAACCCATAGCTCAGGTTCTCCTATGTGTATGGCAAGTAGTTTCTCTCCTGGTACCAGCATTTGTGATACATCCATCTTGTCCTCTGGCTCCTGTACAGATGACAATTTCCAACATGCCCTGGGACAGCAGTTAAAATTAACCATGCTTGATTTCCAGTTAATAGTTGGATTGTGGTGTTCCAGCCACTTGTGTCCTAGGAAGAGGTTGGTCTTTCCCAACTGTGCTATGCAACACTTGAGTATTTTGGTGTGTTTCTGAATTGTTAACTGGAACTGTGTCATGTATTCCAGATTTCCCATGGCATTGGCAGTTCTGTCCGCATTATAAACTGGTATGGCTTGTACAAGTTGTCATTTCATGAGGCCATGTTTCTCCACAAATTGGTCATTGACACATGACATAGTGCAGCCTGAATCTAGCAGCATTTTGACCTTAATCTGCTGTCCTGTGTCGAGTGATGTGATAACCCCGTTTAAGTCAAGTTTCATCTTTCCATGTCCCTTGACTGCCTTCTCCTGTAGATGTGCTAAGTTCCAAAGCACCTCTTTCTCACTCAGGTTGTTTAGTTGTCTGACAAGAGTCTCATCTACTTCATGGGTTCGTTTCTCGTGAACCCATTGTTTCAAGCAATTAATTGCTTCCTCTGTTGGCTGTTGCCAAATTCTTTCAAGACCCACAGGGCTGTCCAGGTTTTCAGTTGATTGTTTTTTGCACTTATCTGCATGTTCCTCAGACAGTGTATATCATTCCGACATTTGTGGAGCAAGTCAGAAATTTGGATTCCAGAATCCTTATATGTATTTACACTGTCCTGAGTACTAGTTACAGTAGCTGATAGTTTGTGCTCAACTATTGGCTTTTGCCAAAACCCTTCTCAATCCTGAGTTCTTTCCACTGATCCTGTGTCAGTTCTTCAATCATTGCACTCTGGACAGCTCATTTGCCTTTGTCCACTGTTTTCTTCTGTCCTTTGCAGTCCTTTGCAAAGTGACCCTCCTTCCCACAATTAAAGCACATAGGTTTCTTCTGTGGTGCTCTGCAGTCCTTGGTCCAGTGACTGGTCTTTCCACAATTGTAGCATTTAGACAATGGAGTCTTGGCTTTGTCTACATCCATGGCATTAGGGTCGGAGCAACTAGAGGTTGCATATGGTGCTGGAGGCAGTGCCCTAAACTGAAACTGTGGGCAACACTCTCTGTTGTATGGTTTCTCCTGATAATCACTAGTTGATCCTCACTTGGTGAACCTGTATGCTTCATTGGACTTCCTGTAAGCCTGTGCCAACTCGATGACTCTGTCTTGGATCTGCTGTAGTGTTGCAGTATCCATAAGACCTTCATGTCATATGAACTCTTGTCCCAGGTTTGGATTGAGATGACCTTTGAAGTGGGCAATCAAGGTGGTGTCATTCCATTCGACCAGAGGGGTAAGAGCATTGAACTTTATTACATAGTCCTCAGCAAGAGTGTTCCCCTGGTATAGGCTGAGCAATTCCTCGATGGCCTTTTCCTTTGTCTCCATGGACATGAAGAACTCATGCATCTGTTGTTTGAAGTCCACCCAATTGGTGAAGAGGAACTTTCAGATGAGTGGCACTTGTCACCATGACAGACCATCTTCTGAATTGAGTCCTTCATTGTATTCATCCCAGTGGAGTCCTGCTTTCCATCCTTGAGTGGCAATTTTTAATTCCATCTCCTGGTATGCTTCCTGGAACACTCTGAGTTGTACTCCTGACCAATCGGCTGCTTGGTTATCCTTTCCACCCTTGATTTGATACAGGCATATGGAAACTTTGTGCAGATCACTCTTCTTGCATGCTAACATGAAGTATGTTTCCATTTGTCACAGCCATCCATCCACAGTCCTTGGGTCACCCTGATAGTAGTCAGGCATCTCCATTTTGGTAAGAGGACTGGGCTCTACTCAGTTAGTGATATGATATTTGTTAATCATTTCTGCAATGGTGTTTCTGATGGCCATAGCTGTCTGTTGTCATCCCTGTACCTGGGTGTTAATCTGGTTCTCTTGTGCTGCAATGGCTGCTGCATCGAACATAGATTGGTCTCGACTCATCCATAAGTTCTGGGTCCCATCCATAGACTGTTCAGATGCATGGGTAAGGTGGCCATCTATATGTGTTGCAGTACTTTTTCTTTACTAGCCAGAGGTAACAGTATCCTGCCAAGTGTGGTCCGAGGTGATTCTGGCCATATGTGGATAACTCCAGTGAATTCTTCTGCAAGCAAGGACTGATTTCAATGAGTGCTGCTGCTGCATCTGATCGTGCTGGTTGCACCATTGTTTTCCATTCCACTTCTTCTTCCAATGTGGGTTCCATTCCCCATGCAAGTTCCTCATCTTCTTCTTTCACACCCGCACCCACATGTACTGCTCCATGTCCTTTCAAGATCATGAGCTCAACCATGTCCCATCCGTTGGCATCATTGCCATGGCTTAGTTTGACATGAACTATGTCATCTTGGCATGTCATAGTCCATTGGATTTGGACTTCCTCATTCTGGAACTTCTTTTCCAGGTTAAAGATAGTAACCAGCTGCAGGTATGCAGGCCATTTGTAGCGATTCCAGTACCTCTGCTTTATGAGGTGCAGATAACAGAATCCTGGTACTGCCAGTGATAATTCTCCTGGAATTGGTTCAAGTGCAATTGTCCATCAGAAGCCAATTGATGATCCTGAAGCCCTGAGCTTCTTGTGTCCCATGCCTAGACTGAGTAGAACTTCCATATGAAACCAGCTGCACATATTACTGTTATAGTGCTCTATGTGCAGGGTGTCATCCAATCCATAGCTCTTTTGGATAATAGTGGTTATGTTGATGTTTCTGAGTTCCTTATCCCATGCACAGACTTGTTGTAGCTGAGGGTATGCCAGCCATTGGAATTCATTCCAGTAATGCTCCTGTATCAAGACTAGATAACAGTAGCCAGGGATGTCGGGGTAAAGATGACTGTCTTCCCATGCCATTTTGGGATACAGTGATAAGTTCACCCTGCTATTGGAAATAGCGAGGAATGGGAAGGGGTGAGGTCGCGAAAGAGTTCCCGTCAACTCCGGTGTGCTCGATGACAATGGTACACTGCGCGGAACTGGCAACTCCGTGGATAATGATGTTGGTCACACAAGGCATAACAGCGATGAATGCAGGACGTGGAGTACAACAAAACTCAGAGGCGTGAACGAGACGGAGAGGGCGTAGCTGAAAGGACAAGACTTGAAGGCTGGGGTGTACTATATTATTTTTCTAAGTGTTGTACATGAGCTTATATACATTTTTCTACCCTACTAATGACGAAGTGACTCTGCAAATTTTCACCTTGCAACCATATATCCAAATCCATCTTGAAAGTCTTCGTGCAATGGGGCTAGCTGAGGGACATGATGGTGGTATAGGAGCGCCGCAGTGAGAACCAGTATCGCGACCCGATGCAGGATGCTAATAGAATTGTATACTTGAAATAGATGTTGATGATTGCCGTTGGCAGCAACGCCAGGATTCATCTGGCTTGACGCGTCCCTGTGCTCTATTTTCCGTGGACCTGACTGGTCTATACTGTAGTTGGTCATCGGTCGATGGGCTTACTCGTCCACTAGGGGCCTGATCCGCTATGTCAGTGCATCACTAGGGATGACGTGGCGTCCATGTATGGGTGACCCTGGCATCGCGAAAGGTAGATCTGTTCCTAATGCAGATATTGCTTTGATGGCGCCAGTCCCTTCCCCAGTGACCTAAGCTGTGCCAGCTGACAATTTTATGTGGGTCGGCCAACAGGGTGCTTTATCAGATGCAAACGACCGACTAGCGTGGGTTTTGGATGGCGTATGTGGGAGACGACTTGGTCGTTGGGCGTGGGCGACGCTTGCCCTATAGCAGATAATCACGGAGTTGGCGGAGTTGCGCATAACTAGCGCAGAAGACTTGCGGAAGACTTTCAATGAGTGCAGATGCTAAGTGATGGGGTCAGGGCAAGTATAATCTTAGTGAGGGTAAGGTTTCTAATGTCTAGTGCTGAGACTAGTCTGTTTGATACCCATACACCATCACATCAGAACGATGCTCATCATCTCCCCCCTACTTAAAAATCTGACTGTCCTCAGTCAGTCGCGCAAAGGGATTGAATAGTGGATTGCTGGGTTTTCGGCTGCAGTGCTCTTCGTGTGGTATGACCTATGAAATGAAATGAAAAGAAACTATACTACGAATGAAACTGAGATATAAATGAAACATGTGTGAGTGCCTGCTGGTTTATAATCTGTGATACGTCTTGGTCCGGCTGCGTGCAGATGTCTTCTTCATATGCGGAAAAGTGGGGTCCGTGGGATTGGGCCTTGACTGTGCACTACTCAGGTATGTCGACTTCCGGTCACAGGATTGTGCAATTGCAGCCTTCGTTGAATTAACTTAAACTTCATTCCTCCAGTGCTCTTCATCATCTTTAACTACCATGTCTTCCCCTCAACAAACTCCCAAATATAATTCTGATGAAGAAATTGCCCACATGGAGGCACAGCTGGAATGGGAAGAGGAGGAGTGGCGCGCGCGCGGGAGGCGGTGGAAAGAAAAGCCCACAAGGAAACTGCGGCCCGTTTGGCATCATTGAAGGCTGAGAGGGCAAGAAAGTTGCAGGAGGCCGCTGAGCGAAAGGCTCGCAAGGAGCAAGAAGCGGCAGAGAGGAGGGCCCAGGAGGAAGCGGAGTGAAAGTTATGCGAGGAGCGGGAGGCTGTGGATCAGAGGGCTCGAGAGGAGGAGGCGCGTAGGTGGGCTGCTGAAGAGCAGGTTCGAGAGGAGCAGGAAGTGGCGGAGCTGCAGGTGCGTGAGGAGCGAGAGGAAATGGAGAGGCGGGCTGCTGAGGAAGCAGAGCTTGTGCGGCGACAACACAAAATCAAAACACGCTGCCAACAAGTATCCCTGCCCCGGGTACAACTTTGATTGCCTGAGCATCAACCAGGCTCCTCATTAGATGTTGCAACGGTTTGGGCGCAGGTGGAGGTGGAGGAAGCGACCATGGAGGATGAGGACGAAGCGATGTTGGCGGCACTGGTTGCCGTGAATCAAAAGGAGGCCGTGTGGGCTCAGCGGAAGCAGAAGTGGGTGCGCACTGCGAGCATGGGGGTGGAAGCTGGTCCATCCAAGTGGGCCAAGTCAAGGTCGCCAAACGAGCTGCCTTGCGACCAGTGAGTTTTCTTCTCTTTCCTTTCCACGTCTTTTCTTGATCATTCGCTAGGTGCTCATTGGCAGGCATCACCTGCTACCCATCTCCAGGGCCCAGGAGCCAGGTGTGTGCGGAGTGCCAACGCCTCTGCCAGAAGTGCGTGATAGGTGGCGTTCCTGCATCCGGGCGGGACAAAAAGAGAATCAAGTCGAAGGCCATTGTCATGAGCGACGATGAAGATGAAATCCAGGTCACGGAAGAGACCATTCCGTGGAACACAAGCAACAGGGTCCGGGTCACGACAGATGGCCCCACAATGAACTGGACAAGGGAGGCTGTCTCCCTCCTTCAAGAACAGAACTGACTCCTCCTTGAGCAAAACCAACGACTCTTCGGCCAGACGCGGCTCCTTACCATGCTGTCTCAAACTTTCATCTGGTCGTCGAATGTGCAGACAGCAATGCTCTGGGAGCTGAGCTCCCTCTGCAGATCTTCTGGTCGCGTTGAAGACCTTCTCGAGAGGTCCCTGGGGCGCTCGCCTATGCCATACGATAATGCGGGCAGAGTGGATGAAGACAGCATGTTGGATGTGCGCTGGAGTCCTGTCCCATCTAGCGAAGAGCTGGAGTACGTTGACGAGGCACGAGTGGTAGTGGATCGATCGGGGTCCCCTTCAAGTGCGGGGGCAAGGGCGATGGTGGCAGTAGCGAGAGAAGGGGCGATGGACAAGGCTGGTGACTCCACTATGGAGCCGCCAACTCGTTTCAACTAATCTTGGTTCTTTGCGGGCCTCTATGTATTTTATTGTCTTGTATCTTGGCCTAATACCACGTTTTCTTGTGCTCTGATGAAATGGATTAATAATCTTTAGTCGGAAAGTATAGCTGTCTGGGAGTCTGTATCGAAATTATGGATGAGACAACTATAGGTAAAAGTAGGTGAGGAATGACGAAGAACTTTACTAGTGGTCTGGGGTATGTATTCAAACCTTAAACAGCGTGGAGTTGGCGGAATTTGTGCGGGGTTAGGAGTTGTTATCTAAGTATTGTACATGTCTTTGTTTTCTTCTATGTCGGAAAGATGGCCAGTTGAATCTTCATCGTCTTCATCGTTTGCTGGTGCCGTGTTGGTTGGGTTGTCATCACCTAATGAGCTGGAGTTGGACATCTGCCAAACGTTTTCCTCAGAGGTGTCGAGCACATTCTCTGGTATGGTTAACCGCTTGCGGGCAAAGTATGGAATTACATGGTATGCCGCATATGGTCTGTCAAGTACAGTGCCATCGAGCTCGCAAATAATGTAAGCTCCTCTGTGGTTACGGGATAGAACAACGTAGGGGTCAATATAGCAGGGGCGCATCTTCTTGTTGAGTGACTTCTCTATGGCTGTGTTGCGGACCAAAACTAAATCCCCTCACTGGAAGTCAAAGTCCCTGATGATCGTCGGGTGCTCTTGCTTGAACTGTTTTGCTGCGGCTATGCGGGCATGATAGACTTTGTCTTTAAGAGCCTCCGTTTGGGTGCGACGCTTCTGCAACTCTGTGGCACAGCAGGCTATTAACTCCATGGTTGACAAGAATGCAGAGGGTGGTGGAAGCAAGTAGGTAGCCTCAGTGATGTCCAGTGGGAGTAGCGGCTGTGTCCCAGTAACTGCAAAGTAAGGTGATACTCCCATGCAACACCTAGCTGTGACGCGTTCTGACCAGAATACCGAGTGTAATGCTGCAGACCATTGGGATTCGTTGCTGTCGGTTGCTTTGTATAGTGCCTGTCGGACGTTGTAGTGACTGCGTTCGACAATTCCGTTAGCACAGGAGTTGTAACCTGAGATGCGGATGTGGCAGATATGGTACTTGTTAGCGAGGTACTCTGCAGCTCTCAGTATTGGCGCTCCGTTGTCTGTGATGATCTCGACCAAGCTTCCCCAACAACATATCAAATTTTCGAAGATCCAGTCCCCAATGGCGTTGGTGGTCTCTCGACATAAAGTGTGGTATTCTGGGTAATGCATCAGAGAGCAGCGGGCTTGAATCAGGTACTTGTACTGATTAGACGGTGGGAGGTGCATTGTATCCATGTACACCTTGGCGAATATTGGAGTGGGGATGGCGACGACAGGCGGGATGCAGAACTGTTGTAGTTGCTGCTCTTGACATGCGTGACAGGACTTGATGTACCATTTGATGTTGTCCTGCATCTGTGGCCACCAGAATCGTTCCATGATCGCCGCACAAGTGGCGTAATATCCGTGATGTCCCAAACCATTGTGGCAGTCGAATAGCATGCCGAGTCATTTCTGCGTTTCTACTACCACCTTATGGGCTCTGTCCTTGTCCCTATACCATAATTGTTCAGTGTGGACGAAAAACTTGACACAATACCACGTGAAGCTAGGCCACTCCTCATCCAATACCTCCGCGGGTCGTTCCAACTCCGTTAAAAACTGCTTGACGAGTAAGAGTTGTGCCTCGTCTTTTCCAGAGGTGTTGACGTGCCACGGGAAGACTTCTTCGTACGTCCTGTCTATTATATCTTCAGCGGGCAGTAGCGCGGGGTTAGTGGAGTTGGGCGGAGCTGAGTCGGAAGTGAAGGTGGCAGCTGGGTGACAATTGCGGTGTTCCCTGTTGGTTTCATAGAGCGGGAGGGTCTTCTGAAGGTCGGGGTTGATCTTTTCGCATCTGCGGGGCAAGTTTGATGCGCAGTCTCTAGAAACCTCGTTAATCTGATGCATGAACCCATACAAATTATCGATCCAGTCGTCAAACTCCTCATCCTTGTCCCTGCTTGGCGGCTCATTGAGTGGCTGTTGCAGGCGTCTTGATAATCTGTCGGGGGCGTGCAGTTTTCCGGGAACATGGACCAGCTTGAAGTGGAATGTGAGAATCGAGAGGATCCAATGGTTGATAGAGGCCGAGGGGGCGATATCTGGGTTCTTGAGCATGTCTTTGATGTAGCAGGCGTCCACTTCAACAATGGGATTCCGTACTCCAATGAGGTACAATTTCAATGCTTTCAGGGTGCGGTAGAGTCCATAAATCTCTAGCTTGGGTTGTGAAAAGCGGGCTTCTCGTTCATTAAGCGTAATCGAGCCAAAGCAGTTGTAGTAGTGGACCGAGGGCCTGTCGGGGTTGCACTGACATAAGAAAAACCCTACTGCAATATAGGAAGTGTCAACAGATAATATAACGGGCATGTCGGATTTGTAGTCGATGGTTCTGTCGGGTTGTTGGTAGTGGGTTGGTGGGCCTTTCACTGGGATGTTGTCGATGTACGGGATGGTGAGATCTGGGATCTCAGGCTGCAGGATAGAGGTGACATTGTCATGGAAAATAGGGATGGAATTAGTCCAACCCATGGGCAGGGTCGTCAAGCGCATAGCTCCAAAGGGCGTCTGGAATGTTGTTAAATCGCGGGAACCTTCTGCAAGCGGGCGTTCATCATATCTGATGTAGAGGTCCAGCATTGCCCCACAGGCCCTTCCAGCGAAATTCTCCGCGATGTGTTCCGGGATAGGCGTGACACCAGAGTGGCAGATGGTGATGGTGTTGAGGGGCTTGAGCGAGTGTACTAGGTGCAGCTTACCATTTTTCTTCAGCATGCAGAACCAGCAGGATCGGTATGAGGAGTTGGATGGCTCGTAAACATCGGCACTGATCTTGGTACAGATGATCTCGCAGATTTGGTTGTATAGTCCCAGCAGAATTGGGATATTGCGTTGAACCCATGGTGTATGCGGAATTGTTGGAATGTCAATGGGTGGGAAATACTCTGTTTTGAACTGTCTGCATTCAATGTCGTCCCAGGCGAACGCTTGGTCATGCTTGGTCATAAAATGGTGCATTAGCTTCCATTCCTCGGGCCACAGGAAGTCCTTGTCATGTTCTTGGTCTAGGTTTTCCATACATTCCTGCATATACCTTGCAATGGGTACAAAGTCTGGCGGGTTTGCACTGAGTTCTGGTAGGCTGGCTAGTGGGTTGCCTTTGATGTCTCAAACGATTCTAAATTCTTGAGGTAACTGACTAATGATGGGCTTGACTTTCTTATCGACTGGCTTGTACTTTTTCTTTTGCGGGGATAAAAACACTGGTGAAATGTTATTGCGGTGAGGGTTGCGGGACTTGGAGCAGGATGGTTCTGCGGAGTTGGACTTGCTGTCAGGACTGCCCTAGACACAACCTAATGACTCAGAGTGGGGACTTGTTCAGTCCAAAGATGAAACGAGTTGCTCAGAAGCTATGTCTAGTGACAATAGACTATCTAGAGACTTAAGGTCTCTTTCGCTAAACTACGGCCTTTATAAAGCCCATCCCCGGTCTGTGCGCAGACAGCGCGCAGCACAAGTCCCTCACAATAAGGCGACTCGGCGCAGCAGCCATTTCTGCGCCCATATGACCATACTTGGGGTCATCTCCCCATATACGGCTGCGACTTATTGTGTTGCGCATTCAACCGTTCCCATGCACGCCGTACCGTTGACTCGGTACTCCTCGGCGTTCTCATGTCGCCCCTCAGGCGCCATACTGCTCATGATTCCTTTCATAGCGTAGGCCCATCATCGGGCCACCTCCTAAGTCGGCACTCGGTATATCTTCATAGCCGAGGCTGACCTAACCACCTTCCATATAAGGGCCATAGTGTTCGCACAGAGTTTCCTTCCTAGTGGCGTCTCGTTCAGCCCTTGTATCCTAACGTTTGAGTGAAGTAAAATAGCTAAAAAGAAAAGAAAAATATAGTCCGACTCTCCGAGTCCGTATCTTCCGATCTTCTATTGATAACGTTGTCTCTAAGTGTATGTCTTCATAGCGATCGTTATGTCGTTACTGTAATGGTTTCAAAATAAGAGGTGTGCTCATAACATCACCCCCCCTTCAAGGCCTCGCGTCCCGAGAGGCTGACGTGGCGGAGTCCACATATCTTGGATCCTCCCGCATTCTTGCATAAAACGCGGCCAAGCGCGCTTGTTGTTCGTTGGGCGACAGCCCGATTTGTTCTGAGTCAACGTCCTCGACGTCCTCGATAGTGGTCCTATGTCTGACCAATGATTTTTCCCGGCGTCTTGCGCCTTGTATCCTCCTCTGTCGGTCCTCTTCCGACTCGCTGCTTTCTTTAGCAGCTGCCACCATCTCCCTTTTTAATAATTTCTTGGCAAGTACTGCCATATCTTTTTCTTGAGCTCTTCGTTCCTCCGCTAGCTCCTCCCCTTCCGTCTTCTGAGGGAAATTAAGCATGGGTACAGACCGCCCGCCGCGCTCCAGGTCTCTGGAGAACGTCCCATCGGTGTCGTCCGGCAGCTCCATGATTGCTGCCCTTTCTCCTTTCCAGTTGCGCCATCGGTGCTCCATATTTGCTAGGTACCTTGGCCCAAACCGGCCGTCTTCCCACCCGAACAGTCTTTGTCGGTCTTTCCAATGAACTCCTCAACCTTTACTGTGCCTTGTTGTACTAGTAGGTTGTTTAGGCATATTAGATCCCTTTTTTGGCTGGGTCTCCGTGTATTGGATGTATAGAATCCCATCTCGAATATTTCTGACGAGTTTGGGAGCATCCGGGTTTGCTTTATGGAATTTCTTGACAATGGCCGGTGCATTGACGACATTTTTTACTGGTTCCCAAGTGGCTTCCTCCACTGGGTAGTTCTTCCACTTAACGAGGTACTCCAGCCTCGCTCCTCCTCTGCCGCTAACCCGGCTTTCTAGAATTTCTTCCACCTCATATTCGCCTTCTTGCAATTCTTCCACCATCTGCGCGTCCTTGCGCGCTGCTGCTTTAGCTTGTTGTTTCGGGAAGACCGGTTCCCTGTACGGCTTCAACAGGACTTCGTTGAAGACGTTATAGACCTTCCATGAGGCCGGAATTTTTAACTTGTATGAGGACTCTCCTATTTTTGCAAGTACTTCCAGAGGTCCGACGAACTTGCCGTCTAGTTTCTTTGTGGCTCGAATGACTGGTAAATTCTCCGTGCTGAGATAAACCTTGTCCCCAGGTTTGTATTCGACAGCTTGTTTCCGGTGAGCATCGTAGCGCTCTTTCATGATTCGTGCTGCTTTTTCTAATGCCGTCTTTGCCTTGGCATGAACGTCCTCGAGTTCCTTTGCTAATTGCTCGACCGCTACCACCTTTGGTGCATAGGTAGGGTCGAGTCCCTTGTTTGGATGTCTACTGTAATTCATGTAGAACGGAGTAAAACCTGTGGCGGAATGTACACGATCGTTGTGGCAGAATTGGGCCACTGACAACCAATCCGACCAGTTATCCTGTCGGTTGTTAACAAAAATCGTTAGGAACTCCTTTAGTTCCTGATTTACTCGTTCGGTTTGCCCATCTGTTTGAGGATGATAGGCGGTAGACCTGTTGGCTTTGATTCCCAACATTCCATAAAGATCTGTCATAAATTTGGAGGCGAATTGAGGGCCTCGGTTGCTAATGACTTTTCTGGGGAGCCCGTGCTCCCTGAAGACGTTGTCCCGGAACAGCACCGCTGTTCCTTGTGAGGTAATATCCGACGTTGTTGGTATGAAATAGGATTTTTTGGTGAAGCGATCTACAATGACCAGGACCATGTTATTCCCTTTTGACTCTGGTAATGGTCCGACAAAGTCCACTGAAATAATCTCCCATGGTTCCGAGGGTATTTCATTTGGTCGTAGAGGTGCTGCCCGGGCAGTCCTGTCTG
This sequence comes from Amanita molliuscula, assembly GCA_023014405.1. Taxonomy (NCBI): domain Eukaryota; kingdom Fungi; phylum Basidiomycota; class Agaricomycetes; order Agaricales; family Amanitaceae; genus Amanita; species Amanita molliuscula. Next base: position 409,592 of record JAEBUP010000011.1, read on the forward strand.
GTTTTGCTTTCTGGCATGTCTCACAGCCAGGGATATATCGCTCTATGTCTTTGCGCATGTTAGGCCACCAGAAATTGCGGGTAAGCGATTCTAATGTTTTGGCAATTCCCGAATGGCCCCACGAGTGATGAATGGCAATGATATCCTCGCGTAGTGCTGGTACTGCCGGTACATAAACGCGTCCTTGCCAAGTGACTAATCCTTTCTCCAACTTGTACTCTCCTCCAGAGATTTCTAGTCCTTTTACCACCTGAGTTTCCCATTGACGACGGGGAACTTCTCGGATATCCTTGATGATGTCATCTATGGCCCGATCGTCGTCAAGGACGTTGACAAAAAGGTGGTCCTTAAGAAGGATAACACCTTCGTTATCGTTTTCTCCTTTACTGTGTCCCGCTCGTCGGGACAATAGGTCGGCCTTGGTGTTAGACTTGCCGCTTCTGTGCTTGATCACGAAGTTGTAATCTTGCAAGTCGGTAACCCATCTCGCTTGTCGTTGGTTGAGGTTTTGTGCCTTCCGGAAATATGTTAGATTCTGATGATCTGTTAGAACCTCGATAGTCTGTTTTGCTCCTTTCAAGTAATGCGCCCATTCGTAAAAGGCATGCATTACTGCAAGCATTTCTTTATCGTATATTTCGTAATTTCGCTCGGCATCGTTAAGCGACTTAGAAATGAAGGCCACCGGTTTCCATAATCCGTCCTCCTTCTGCTGAGATAGGATTCCTCCTATGGCGAAATCTGAGGCATCCACCTCTACTCGGAATTGCCCGTCTTCACTAGGAATCCGAAGTACCACTTCTTCCGCTATGGTTTCCTTGAGCCTTTCAAAGGCCTCATCCTGTAGCTGTGTCCACAGCCACTCCTCCTTTCCTGTGAGCCGTGTTAACGGCTTTGCTAGTTTCGCGAAATCTTTGACGAAGCGTCGATAGAAATTAACGAAGCCCAGAAACTGTTGGACTTCCTTTTTACATTTGGGCGTTGGCCACTCGGATACTGCTTTAACTTTTGCAGGATCCATTCGTACTGTGTCCTTTCCAATGATGACTCCCAAGAAATCAATTTCATTCTTGTCAAAGAAGCACTTCTCAGGTTTTAGCGATAACTTATGTTTTTCTAATTTTTCAAGTATTCGGTTAACATGTTTTGTATGCTCTTCTTGGTTTCTTGAAAATACCAAGATATCATCCATGTAAATGACCACCCATCCTTCCGCGATTTCGACTCGAAATATGTCGTTCATCATAGTTTGGAAGGTAGCGGGTGAATTTGTTAAGCCGAAAAACATAACTAGTGGTTCGAATAATCCGCGATTGGTTCTAAAAGCGGCCTTCCATTCGTCGCCTTCTTTAATCCGGACATTATTGTATCCCCATCGTATGTCCATTTTTGAAAACACTTTAGCTTTGGATAACTGGTCCACAAGTTCTCCTATAAGGGGTAAAGGATAACGGTTTTTGACCGTCATTTCATTTAACTTCCTGTAATCCTGTACAGGTCTAAGTTTTCCATCCTTTTTCTTGACAAAGAAGAAGGGAGATGCCATTGGCGATTTGCTAGGTTGGATTCGTCCTGAATCCAAATTCTCTCTCAGGAACTCGTCCAGTTGTTGCTGCTCGTCCCGATTTAAGGGGTAAATTTTGCAGTCTACTGGAGTCGAACCAGGTATCAATTCAATTGCGTGGTCCCATCGTCGTCTCGGTGGGAGTTCGTCAAAGGTTTCTTTCTCAAAGACCTTTCTGTGTTTTAAATAATGGTGAGGGACTGCCTCCTCCAATGTTCGTTTCTTCTCCGTTTTTGCTTGTTCCGCAGCTATTTTTGTGGCGGTCGAGGCAAAGGCTCGTACTCGCAATTCGGGTTCTCCGATGTGAACAGCTAGAAGGCGGTCTCCTTCATGTAAACAATATGAAACGTCCATTTCATCTTCAGGTTCCTGAACCGATGATGGTTTCCAACAGGTTCCCGGACAGCGGTTGAACTCCAAGGATTTTTTCTTCCAGTTAATAGTTGGATTATGATGCTCCAACCAATCGTGTCCCAGGAATAGGTCTGTTTTGCTAAGCGTAGCGACAGCACAGTCCATTACTTCTTCGTGGGATCCTATTTTTAATTTGAACTGGACGAAGTATTCCACACTTCCTGATCCGTTCCGAGTACCGTCCGCGTTATATACCGGTATAGGACGTAGCAATTTCTTTTTGTTCATTTTGTGCTTTTCAACGAACTCCTCGCTTATACATGAGGAGGTACATCCGGAGTCTAGCAACATAGTGATGTTGGCGGACTGGAAAGTGTCCATAGTCGTAAGTGTTCCTTTCAGGTCTAACTCCTGCTTCCCAATTCCTTGTACTACTTTTTCCCTCAAGTGTACAAGGTTCCATAGGGCATCGGTTTCAGATAAGGCATTTAACTGCTGGACCAGCTTTCCGTCTACTTCTTTTACTCGCTTATCGTCTACCCAGTGGCGTAGACATTCAATTGCCGTTTGTTCGTCTTGCTGCCAGATGCGTCTCAGCACCCATGGCGGCGTCCATGTTTTTAATCTTTTCTCGGGTTTTGCGCTCATTTCTAAGTTTCTTATGTGGTGTACATTCCCTTTGCATTCATAAAGTAAGGCATGCATGTTTATTTGGGAATCTACTGGTACTGGTACACCACTAAGAGAACTTGAACTCGAGGCCAGTGAGACAGAGCGCTTGTCTACTGGCTTTCGCCAAAATCCGAGACCTCCTCTATTTTGGCACATCCTTCTGGGGTCGTTTCCCCCGAGCTGCCACTGCGTTTTATCGCGCTGGTTGCTCGTATGATTTGTTTGCCTTTATCTCCGGCCGTGATTCTTTTCCTCTCCCGACATCTTTCTGTTAGATGTCCTTTCCTGCCACAATTGGCGCATTCGGGTATTGTTCTTTCTCTGAGTTGCGGACATCTCCACTTGGTATGTCCTTCCTTCTGACAGTTATAGCACCACAATCTCGTACGTGGTTTCCTGTCAACGTCCATTGCATTGGGATCTCGATTGCCAGATGTAAAGGGAGCTGGCGCCTTGAATTGGTACTGGGGATGAGGATTTGTACTCGGTGTTTGTTCTCGGTACTCCTGACGTGTCTTTGCGAAGCCGTAAGTTTCGTTGGCTTTTCTATATGCCCGTGCAAGGGCAGTGACTCGCGTCTGTATTTGTTGCAAGGTGGTGTTGTCAGGGAGTCCTCCATATCGAATAAGATCTCGCCCAAGAGCCAGATTAAGATTATTCTGGAATTGCGAGATTAAGGCTGCATTGTTCCAGTCTGTTAGCGAAGTGAGGGAGTTGAACTTTATGATGTAGTCTTCTACTATCATCGTTCCTTGTCGCAATTTTAATAATGCTTCAATTGCTTTCTCCTTTGTTTCCGTCGACATGAAAAACTTGTGCATCTGATTTTTAAAGTCGGCCCAGTCCGTAAATGGGAACTGATTGTTCAATGGCTGTCGAATCCATGCTCGATTGTCGTCGGTTGACTCTCCCTCATTTAACTGTTGCCAGTTAAGCTGGGAACTCCATCCACTGTTGTCTATCTTATCTTGATACTCCTGTAGCGCTTCCTGAAACGCTTTGAGTTTAACACCACTCCAGTCTGCAGCTCTGTCCCCTTTCCCGCCTTTCATTCAGTAGAGACATATTGGAATTTGTCGCTTCGGGTCTACTTCCCTTGCCAACATGAAATATGTTTCCATCTGTCGTAGCCATCCATCGACCGTTCGTGGATCTCCTTGATAGTAGTCAGGCATTTCTGCCTTGGTAAGAGGTCCCGGTTCCGGTCGAGAGCTCCGCTGGTATTCATTTATGATGGCTACTAGGGCTTGTCCTGCATTGGTGATTGCTCGTTGTCTATCCTCTTCCTGACGGTGAATTTCATTTTCCCGTGCTGCGACTGCTGCAGCCGGTTGAGTGTCCGGAAGGGATTCCAGTGTTTCGGAGTCTGCCCAATGGTTCCTCCATCCGAGTAGTGCGTGGTAGGCTTGGGTGATCATGTCAACTGTTAGTCGGAAGGTTCCAACACCAACTCGGTGCGATCCGTATCCGTTCCACATCATTTCTTTCATCCATGGCCATCCACCTGGCTCTCCTGAGACTCGAACACAATGCCACATGTGGCTGCATCCCTTCGTTCGCCTCCAGTATATGGGTCGGTCCTCGTCCATGAGTTCCGGATCCCATCCATAAATTTCCCTGATGGTCGGGTACGCCGGCCATTTGTATTCGTTCCAGTACTTTCGTTTTACCAACCATAGGTAGCAATATCCTGGATGTTTCGGATGCAACTTATTTTGTTGCTGCTCGGTTAGACCTGGACGACCATTCCGTAGACAAGGATCTATCTCCACCAGAGCTGCCGCTGCGTCTGATCACGCTGGTTGCTCTGTTGGTTCCTTATCACTTTCTTCCCCTAGGCTTATCATTTCGCCTACTTCGGGGTTTTCTGTTTGTCCTGCTCCAACACGGAGCGTTTGGTGACCACTGGTGAGTAATCTTTCCACCATGTCCCATCCATTTGTGTCAGCCATTTCTAGGCCTACGTGTACAACGTCGGGTCGTTCTGTGGCGGTCCACCTGGTCCTAATTCTTTCTTCTCGGAATTGTTTCTCCATCTGCCAGATGGCTTCAATGGTTGGGTATGCGGGCCACTCATATTTATTCCAGTACTCTGGCTTGATGAGACAGAGATAACAAAATCCTGGAACAGTTGGTGCGAGTTTTTCAGGAATGGGACCCATTCGAATCGTCCACCAGAATCCTGGCAAGACGTTTCCGTTTAACACATGCATTAATGCGTTCCAGTCAGAATGTTCCAATGTCATTCCGTCATGTTCGTATAGTTCCTTGACATGACGTTCGTACTGTATGGTGTGAGGTTCTATTGCTGTAGTTCGGATAGCTTTTTCCCCGTCGATAATGAGCATGAGCCATTGGTTGTATTCTGACGTCATTATGGCTTCCCATATTGGACTGGATGCGTCCCCTTTGAATGATTCGTTTAACAAGTTAGTGAGGGTAAGATATTCCCTCGTTGCTCTTTCCAGGGCCCGTTTTGCCCGTAATGCAGCTCGGTTTGCTGCTCTCTGTTCCAGTAAGGCGTTCCATGCCTCTTCCTGGATCCTTGTTTCTTCGGCTTCGTGCTGCCGGATAAGCTGTTGTGCATGTGCACGTCTTTCCCGTTTTTGTTCCTTCAGGAACGTCCACCATAATCGTATGTGGTTGTCATATCGGCGGTAGATGACATCGCCGGTTATTTCTTTTGGTCTAAATGAGACCTTGTCGTTATCGGTGACCCAGTCCGCTTCGAAGATGCATCCAATCTCCGAAAGTGTCGCCTGGGCGTGAGGTAGTATGTATTTGAACGTGCAGTTCATTGTGACGAGGGATGATGTAGGTTTTTCCTGTAAAAGAATCTTCAAACTATTTCAGGCCCTCCACTGACAATAGTTCTGTTTGTGCGGCAATCCACGCCTGTCGATGACGTTTCCTGGGAAACAGGAAAGATATTGTCTGCAGTGTCGTGGGTCCGCAAGCTACTCAGTTAGGTGCACCCGGCAATTCGCCTCAATGTCCTTGTGCTCAGTTATCAGCCCGAAATCAGGTAGGGCTGCTGATACAGAGGGTATGAGAGGACTTCAAGTCAGCCTTGATATGCACAATAACTGGTTTGTTTCGCTCGTTCCTGAGCTTTTCCGCAACTGCAGTGTACGTTACCCCGAGCGTGTCTATGGTCTCCTGCCTACACTGCTCTCGGGCGAACTCGTACTCTCGTCTGCAACTGTTTTGTAGACAGGCCCAACGGGCGTATTGAGGATCTCTCGTTCGAGACCCGTTGACAGTATGTGTGTCGAAGTCGGTGTCGCCAACGGTCCCGGGATAATCGGGTTACAACCGTCAAAGAATAAAACTAGGCCATTGAATGTCCTTTGCAGCTACGAGCGACGTGCTCGGTGCTGGACAGCTAGCAACGGGGTAGAGAATAAAGTCTCTAGATTATGTCAGGACTGCCCTAGACACAACCTAATGACTCAGAGTGGGGACTTGTTCAGTCCAAAGATGAAACGAGTTGCTCAGAAGCTATGTCTAGTGACAATAGACTATCTAGAGACTTAAGGTCTCTTTCGCTAAACTACGGCCTTTATAAAGCCCATCCCCAGTCTGTGCGCAGACAGCGCGCAGCACAAGTCCCTCACAATAAGGCGACTCGGCGCAGCAGCCATTTCTGCGCCCATATGACCATACTTGGGGTCATCTCCCCATATACGGCTGCGACTTATTGTGTTGCGCATTCAACCGTTCCCATGCACGCCGTACCGTTGACTCGGTACTCCTCGGCGTTCTCATGTCGCCCCTCAGGCGCCATACCGCTCATGATTCCTTTCATAGCGTAGGCCCATCATCGGGCCACCTCCTAAGTCGGCACTCGGTATATCTTCATAGCCGAGGCTGACCTAACCACCTTCCATATAAGGGCCATAGTGTTCGCACAGAGTTTCCTTCCTAGTGGCGTCTCGTTCAGCCCTTGTATCCTAACGTTTGAGTGAAGTAAAATAGCTAAAAAGAAAAGAAAAATATAGTCCGACTCTCCGAGTCCGTATCTTCCGATCTTCTATTGATAACGTTGTCTCTAAGTGTATGTCTTCATAGCGATCGTTATGTCGTTACTGTAATGGTTTCAAAATAAGAGGTGTGCTCATAACACTTGCTAGGGCATTGTATGGTGTTGTGAAGGAAGGTGCAGGTTATCAGGTTGCATTTGGTCGTGTCAAATTCATTAAGACTTAGCGCGGCTCCAAGGTACAAGCGAGCAAGTTTGGAATTATTTGTGCTACTGCTATGTACATTGGGGGCATGCTGTATCGAGGGGACGGGGGTATATGCTTCTATTTCTATGGGGTTCTGAGCTTTGTCAATCGATATGATACAGGCTACCTCTCCATGATTTTGAATCAGTTCCTCGAGGCTACTTGAAAACCCTCCTTCTCTTCATGCATTTTGACAAAATGCGGTGGTCCGCGGGGTATGGTCGGAATTGTAACAACGTCGTCGCTGTTGGGATCATGTATCGTGATGGTTTGTTCTTTGTTTTGGTAATTTTTGACCACCGACTGTGCTAACACGTCGAAGGGGCAGCCGAGGAGGATGTTGTAGGCGGTGTTACAACTTCTTTTCATATGCTTACTTATTACAATAACCTTTCTGTACTTCGTCGCTATGCTTTGATACTTGTTTTATCTGTCTGGACTACCCCTTGTTTTACTTCCTTTTATACTTCTTCATTGTTCTCTAGGCAGTATATAAACCCCCGCCTGTACAGTAGTTCCTCAGTTCCAACTTAATTGAGTATTGTCCTTTACTGAACAACCTTCTTGCTCTCATCCTCTCTCTGTCGTTCAAGCTACCTTCGTCATTGTTGAGCACGACGTCGAACAGCATTCCTGTCCAGTGACTGGGATTAGGCCAAGACTCTAGTCGTCACTGCCGACTCGATAACAAACTAAGGGCATCAATCCTAACACAAGTTGGAACTCACCGAACCGCTTAGTGCATCGTCACTAGCTAGACAACATAGATCCGAAACGACCCGAAACCAGACTCTCTAACCAGAGACCACCAAACAATTCCTTTCTCTTTAGAGGAACATATTATCTAGAAAGACAAGAGCTCTTTTTCTCGACACTAAATAAACATTGGGAATTTCGAGGAGTAGGAAAGAACAAGAACACCCCAGTACCTAACAAATACTTTGAAGGGGATTATACTGAAGGAGACGAACACTCATTACCTGGAAAACTTTGGGTTGAGTGGAGGAACAAACAGAAAGAACCAGAAGAAGAACCAGAACTATATTTCGAAAGACCCAAAGAAACCCTTTGGTGGGAAGACTACTGCAACGCTGAATTTGATTTTGACGGTACCGATCCATACTACTCTCTCTTCGAATCATCCATAACAGGGTGGAACACCTTTTTGGAACAAAAACAAATCAAATACGAACTAGAAAACCCGAGACCTGAAACAGATGCTGAAACCGACACAAAACAAATGGCAACTAACACTGAAACCACTGATGCCCCCAGGGGAGACATCAAACCAGTCTCCGCGTGAATTTTCACAGGAGATCGGACCGAAGCTAAATCATTCATCAACTGGTTTAGCGATTTCTTCGCAATAAACGCCCATAACTATGAAGGGAAACATGAAAAGAAAATCAGATACGTCCTCCAATGCCTAGGAAAGGAACTAGATGACTGGAAGGAGATAATCCGCAACCAATTAGATGAAAAAGACGAACTCACTTGGGAAAACTATGACACCTTTGTCAAACAATTCATTGACAATTGGGGAGAAGTCAACATGGCAGTCAGGGCACTGAATGAGCTCACTAAATTACGAGTTGGAGGAGAGATCACCGTCCCGATCTACGTCCGAAAATTTAGAATGCTCATAGGATCCTCTGGACTAACCGGAGTTACCGCCCAACTTCAGGCATTTGTCCGAGGCCTACCAACCACCATTGCTGCCAAAATCCTCGAAGGACAGGGCGACTTTAAAACTATTACAGAAGCATACAAAAAGGCGGAACAGCTTAATGCAGCATGGGAAATGATGAAAGCATTAGGGAAAACTGATACAGGGTGCCAATTCAATAAAACAGGAGGATCTAAAACAACCAATGCCATACCAACTGGACGCCTCACTGACGGACAACGAGAAGAATATATGCGTTCTGGGAAGTGTTTTAGATGTGGGACCATCGGTCATTTATCCCGAAACTGCCCAAAGAAAGATGCTACCAAGAACCTGCCCCCTTCAGGACGATTCACCAGAACAATCACCGAAGATAATGATGCCAAGAAAATTCGCACTATGATTGCAGCGCTCAGCACAGAGGAACGAGAAACTCTCCTCACCGACCTTGAAACCGAGGGTTTTTAAAGCGGAGGAACCAGAAAGCGGTTGGAACCTCCAAGAACGATTATGGACAGTTAGCACTCGACTCTGTAATAGTAAGATTGAATAATAATCAACGACTCTCAATAACTGTCCAATCACCCAAATTACCTGCTGAGATATCTGCCCTTGTTGATTGCAGAGCAGAAGGAAACTTCATTGACGAAACTATAACAAAAGCCATGAACAAAAAACCACTAATTCGACCAATACGAGTTAAGAACACCAACGGAACAGTAAATTTAAATGGAATGATCACACATAAAGTCAAGATCCCCTACCACATCGGAAATCTACAAATCAAAACAAGCTTCCTAATCACTAAACTAGGAGACCAAAAACTTATACTTGGACTCCCCTGGTTAGAAAAATACAACCCGGCAATAAACTGGAAGGAACGGACCCTTCAGCTTGACTACCAACTGATGAGACAGACAGAAAAGAATCTAGATCAGGAAATCAACAAATACTGGATCAGGGTCAAAACTTCGGCATCACAAGCGCTAGAACACACGCTACAAAAAGAAACCGTAACGACTCTACCAGACAAGTACCAAGAATGGAAATCTACCTTCGAAAAGGCGCCTTCAGAACGATTCCCAGTCAGACGCACATGGGATCATGCAATTGACCTCAAAACCAGATTTACCCCAAAAATCAGCAAAATCTATCCGCTATCAATAAAAGAGCAATCATCCCTTGACGAATGGATCACCGAACAGCTAGCTAAAGGATATATTAGACCATCCAAATCCCCACAAGCCTCGCCATTCTTCTTCGTCGCAAAAAAGGAAAGCGGAGCGCTCCGGCCATGTCAAGACTACCGATACCTGAATGAATGGACGATAAAGAATGCGTACCAACTACTGTTAATCTCTGATCTAATGACCAAACTATCTGGTGCTCAATACTTCACAAAACTTGATCTCTGATGGGGATACAACAACGTTCAGATAAAAGAAGGAGACGAATGGAAAGCAGCCTTCATAACGAACAAAGGACTATACGAACCAACAGTCATGTTCTTTGGCCTATGCAATTCTCCATCCACTTTCCAGACAATGATGAACGAATACTTCCAAGACATGATCAATGAAGGATGGTTAATCATTTACATGGACAACATTTTGATATGCAGAACAACACCCGAAGACTTAGTAACTCGAACAAAACGTGTCCTAGAATGGCTGAAAGAAAACGACTTATTTCTCAAACTCGAGAAATGCAAGTTCTGCACTCAGGAAATTGAATTCCTCAGAATGATCATTAGACCTGGGGAAATAACAATGGACCCGATCAAGCTGGCAGGAATAGCAGATTGGCCAATGCCGACAATGGTCAAGCAAGTACGATCCTTCTTAGGATTTGGGAATTTCTACCGACAATTCATTGGAAACTTCGCAACCCTTGCTCGACCACTTATTGATCTCACAAGAAAAGATGACACATTCCTTTGGACACCAGAACGACAGGCGGCATTCAACAACCTAAAAAAACGCTTTACAACAGCCCCCATACTCTGAATGCCAGATGTCACCCAGCCATTTATCCTGCAAACCAACGCCTCGAATAAAGCAACAGGAGCAGTACTAAAACAAGCTGATGAAGCAGGACTCCTACACCCTTGCAGCTTCATCTCACACACCCTGACCATGACAGAACAAAACTATCAAATTTACGACAGGGAACTACTAGCAATCGTCAAAGGACTTGCAGCATGGTGACACCTTCTCCATGGATCACCTCATACCACTATTGTTCATTGTGATCACAAGAATTTATCCTTTTACCGAACCCCACAACACCTTACCCCCAGACAAGCCAGATGGTCCTCCTTCTTAAGCGAATTCAATCTCCGAATAGAGCATGTCCCTGGAACTAAGATGTTTGAAGCAGACACCCTATCTCGACAACCAGATCACATCGGAATGGACGACACCCTGGAAGAAACCACAGTGTTACCACCTGAACGATTCATCAGGCTTATAGCAGATGACCTAGCAGAGAAGTTGCACAAAGGCATGATTAAAGACGACTTTGGACAAATATTAGTCGAAGTAATCCAGAATCATCGAGCACCACCAATAAAATCAAAGCTGCAAGACTGGACATACGTCGACTGCATCGTGCACTACCAAGGAAAAACCTACGTACCTGATCAAGACAGACTGCGCACTCAACTCATTAAACTGACACATGAATCACCTACATCAGGGCACCCTGGACGATTCAAAACGCTAGAATTACTCAAACGAAACTACTGGTGGCCTGGAATGAACAAACATACCAGAGAATGGATCGAAGGATGTGTGCTCTGCCAGCAAATGAAAGTCAACACTCACCCCAACACCCCTGCCCTACAACCGATCAAATCTAATGCCACCCGACCTTTCCAACAAGTCACAATTGATTTCATCACAGACTTACCAATCGCCGACGGCTTCGACTCAATCATGGTCACGGTGGACCATGGACTTACAAAGGGGGTAACCTTTTCCCCTTGTCACAAAACAATTGACGCACTAGGAACCGCAGATCTATACATAAATGAAAATTTCAAACGATTCGGTTTACCTGATATCCTTATATCCAACAGAGGACCGCAGTTTGCATCTAAAGTATTCCGAGAAATAGGAAAAGCGCTGGGAATAAACCATAGAATGAGCACAGCCTATCACCCTCAGACAGATGGCGAGACAGAACGAGTCAACCAAGAACTAGAAGTCTACCTCCAAATGTTCTGCACAAACGAACCGCACAGATGGAAATCTCTACTGCCAATTGCAGAATTTGCTCACAATAACCGATACCATGATACCATCAAAGCGTCACCATTTCAGCTAATGTATGGGATAGACCCGGTTGCTATTCCCACAGCCGCATCCCCTATGACAACCCCAGCAGCTGAAAACCAACTACGAATGCTACAAAAAGCTAGAGAAGAAGCACTCGCCACACACAAACTCGCTAGACAAATGGTAGCACTCAGAACAAAAGACAAAAGTATCAGATTCGAGAAAGGAGACAAAGTCTGGCTCAAAAACCAAAACCTCTGAATACCTTATGAATCAAAGAAGCTAGCACCCAAAAGAGAAGGACCCTTCATAATCGAACAAGTACTAGGACCCGTCACTTATAGACTGAAACTCCCCAAACAATGGCACATCCACCCCATGTTTCACACCACATTGCTAACTCCATATAAAGAAACAATGGCACACGGACCAAACTTCTTGAAACCACCCCCTGATCTCATCAACGGACAAGAAGAATTCGAAATAGAAGCGATTGTCACCCACAGAAAATGAGGAACCGGCTATCAATACTTAGTCAAATGGAAGGGGTATGGATCAAATGAAAATTCATGGGAACCAGAGACAAATCTGAAAAACGCTGCCAACATCCTTAGAACGTATAAAACGTGCCGAAATCTACTGTAAAAGCAATGGTCCACTATCGCAACAAACAGATCCTCAAACAGAACATTAGACACACCAAAAACATCACTTCTCCCTACTCTCGATTCTCTCCTAGACAATCTATCCCGAAACTTAGACACCTGATCATCCAACTCCCTAACCGAACCCATCCTCATCAAGGAAGACATGCAATAGGAACAGCCTTCATCAAGCTACGCAAAATTCTGCTCTACCGAACAAAAGTACCATCACTACACCCAGTATATAAGACACAGGGCAGCCCCGGCTCTACAACAGCAACTGACACCATCACTAGAAACCAACACAACAGAGAAGCACGAAGAGCACTAAACTTATGGATCATAGACCGAATGAGAGACCTGGAAGCGGCGGGAGTGACCTGCCCACACCACGAGGCACTATTCCCTGACAAAATCAATTTCCCACCCAGAGGACTGCTGGACTTTAACCTACCCCCGAATTACCTATACATCCCACATGGAGGGATACCACCCCCATACCCGAATCCGCCACCACCACCCCACTATCGTAACTTTGAATGGGAACCCGGATACCCAATGATTACAGGCATCATCCATCATACAAACTATGGAACGATTACACATCGAATCCCACCTAGACCGTTACACGAACCATACTTGGCTGAAGAGCTTCCCACATGACCCAATACCCCTAGACCAGAAGCACTGGCTGATCAAATCTTACAGAACATCCTCCCTACGGACGCAGATGATTCATTCTGGGATATAGAATATTTTGATGAAGCCCACCTATAAAAGAACGAGATTCCCACTTCCTAGCCTTCCAACCAACGTCACACACACAGAGATGTTCTCACTCATCGCCATTCTCACCGTCCTCATCTTCACTTTCTTCCCCTCTGTCCTCATTGGAGGACTTATCCTCGCCACCCTCCTCGCCACCCTCGCCCTTGCCTACTCCTTCCCCGAAAAACTCCCCGAGTTCGACATCTTCACACCACCCCTCGAGATTCTTGTCAAAACTGAAACAACGGTCCACGTCGACGACGACTTACATATTCATCCGCCCGAACTTGCTGAAGAACCGCCTACTGAAGAAGAAGTTGTCCCCGTACCTGCCCCAAAATCAAATCCCCTTATTGCCGCTGCCTCGCTTGAAGCCTCGTACATTATGGCCAATCTCCGGGACCTCTCCGCCCCACTTGGAGCCCTCATAGGACTCACCCTCACCACTGACCCCAACGCTATGACCTATGCCGAACGGGACCTCGCACTCCGTGAACTCCGCCAACTAAAAGTTACCCTCAACTCTGTACGATGGCATATAGACACAGCGCAAAAGGACGTCAAAAATATCGTCCATTGGTGTGAGTCTAGGGCAGACCACGCCTGGACCACTCAAGGCTGGCCTTGAGAAGTCGGTGACTTCTCGCATAGAGGGGGGGTAGTGTTACAACTTCTTTTTCATATGCTTACTTATTACAATAACCTTTCTGTACTTCGTCACTATGCTTTGATACTTGTTTTATCTGTCTGGACTACCCCTCATTTTACTTCCTTTTATACTTCTTCATTGTTCTCTAGGCAGTATATAAACCCCCGCCTGTACAGTAGTTCCTCAGTTCCAACTTAATTGAGTATTGTCCTTTACTGAACAACCTTCTTGCTCTCATCCTCTCTCTGTCGTTCAAGCTACCTTCGTCGTTGTCGAGCATGACGTCAAACAGCATTCCTGTCCAGTGACTGGGATTAGGCCAAGACTCTAGTCATCACTGCCGACTCGATAACGAACTAAGGGCATCGATCCTAACAGGCGGGGGAGCAGATGATGTGGACTTGAAAGTATAACTCAATGTTGCCCACCTTGAACGGTACGTCCTTGGCTAATCTGAGCGATGTGTCGACCTCGCCGTTTGCTGCTTCCATGTTGATCTTGATGGCAGGGTTGTATGCGATTCCGAGCTGGTGGCTGACAGCGTCGGACATGCAGATTATTGAGCAGCCCGGGTCCACGACGCAGTTGACTATGGCACGGTCGTTGACTCTTGCCTGAATGCAGTGCAGCGTGTGGGACTCCTTGCCAACCTTGAGACAAGCCTTGTATTGGGGGTCTGCCACGTAGTATGCTTCGGCTATGTCTGGCAGGATGAAGACGTTGCGCATGTCCGCAGGGTTGGCGGGGTTGGTAGCAGGGTTGGTGACAGGGACATGACACAGAGTCAAGAACTCGCGCATCTTGTGGCGGACATTGGGCAAGGCTGCTAGCAGCTCCTCGAAGCTAAGGTTGGCGGTGGGACTCGTGAGGACGCATTTGAAGATTTGATTGATGGCCTGTGGGTTTTGTGTGGGAGTAGCAGTGGTGTACGAGGGGTCCTTGCTCTTGGGTAGTGCCCCAAACAGCTGATCTGTTGGCAGCTGGTAATTGGCATCACGAGCGTTGGCAAAGGGTGCATAGGCGGCTGGTCGTGGGCTTTGGCGACTCCCGGTGAGGTGATTTCTTCTGGTGGTGGGGCTGGTGCTGCTGGTGCTGCTGGTGGTTGCGGATCCTTTCCTTTTGTGCATAGCAGAATCTCTACTCTGTCAAACACTACCTTGCTCTTTTTGGCTGCTTGTAATGCTACAAGAGCCCTCTGCATTCGCTCAATCTCCTCATCGACGTTATCCGCGGGGTTTGCTGCTGTCTCGTAACTCAAAATCAGCGCGGTGCTTGATGAAGCTGTAAGCTCTGGGTGGTTGTCACGGTGATGAGCATCGTTCCGATGTGACAGTGTATAGGTATCAAACGGACTAGTCTCAGCACTAGACGTTAGAGACCTTACCCTCACTAGGATTATACATGCCTGACCCCGTCGCTTAGCATCTGCACTCAGCCAAAGTCTTCCGCAAGTCTTCCACACTAGTTATGCGCAACTCTGCCAACTCTGCGATTATCCACTATAGGGCAAGTGTTGCCCACGCCCAATGACCAAGTCATCTCCTGCATACGCCATCCAAAACCCGCACTAGTTGGTTGTTCGCATCCGATAAAGCACCCTGTCGGCCGACCCACATAAAATTGTCAGCTGGCACAGCTTAGGTCACCGGAGAAGGGACTGCCACCATCAATACCATATCCGCGTTAGGAAGGATCTACAGTCTACAATCCAAGGGTCACCCATACACAGATGCCACGTCATCCCTAGCGATGCACCAACATAGTGGATCAGGCCCCTAGCAGACAAGTAAACCCATCAGCTGATGACCAACTACGGTATAGACCAGTCAGGTCTGCGGAGAATAGAGAACAGGGCCATGTCAAGCCAGATGAATCCCGGTGTTGCTGCGCATGGCGATCAGCAACATCTATTTCAAGTATACGACTCTATTAGCGTCCCGCGTCAGGTCGCAATACTGGCTCTCACTGCGGTGCTCCAATACCACTGTCATGTCCCTCAGCTAGCCCCATTGCACGAAGACGTTCAAGACGGATTTGGATATACGGTTGCAAGGTGAAAATTTGCAGAGTCACTTTGTTATTAGTAGGGTAGAAAAACATATATAAGCTCATGTACAACACTTGGAAAAATAATATAGTACACCCCAGCTCTCGAGTCTTGTCCTTTAGGCTACGCCCTCTTCATTTCGTTCGCACCTCTGTCTTGTTGTACTCCGCATTCAGCGTTCATCGCTGTTACACCCTTGTGTGACAAACGTTATTATCCACAGAGTTGCCAGTTCTGCGCAGCGTACCATTGTCATCAAGCGCACCGGAGTTGATGGGAACTCTTTTGTGACCTCACCCCTTCCCATTCCTCGCTATTTCCAATAGCGGGGTGAACTTATCATATTGGCTGCCCCAGTGAGGCTTCTGAAAGAATTATGCCGTCAACACCACCCAAGTCACCCCGGGACCAGCAATTCCCCAGCCACTACGCCCCATCTCCCTCGTCCGCCAACATCTTCTCTGATTGGTACAAATCGCTTAAACGAAGAGCTGAGAACGCGCAGCAACTTTTGCAGCAGGATCCCAGCGAAGCACTAAGCGAAATATTCAAAGGTACCAACACATTCCAACGTCAATCCTGCCGATGACTAGGCCTCACCCTGGAATTCCAAGCCATCGACGACATTGACAGAGCCTTCCGCCAATCCTCAACATCCTCTTGTAGCCCACCAGATCAATCCGAGACATTCCATTCCTTCGATGTTTCCACCAGCACCCTGCCAGCCAACCCGCCAGGACAACCCTGCTCAGAAGAATCAAGCCCGCTCACCTCATCACCATCAGAACTCCCACAACCATCACCAAGCCCGCCTCCAGTTTCCTCAAGCTCAAGTTCAAGTTCCAGTTCCAGTAGTTCAACCTCAAACCTCGACAACTCAGTTCCACCACCGATAGTCAAGATGGCTGACCATGCACAACAAACCAAGCCCATGCCCGCGCGATACGCCTCCGCCGCACCCCGCTTTGATTCAAACCAACCCCGCCGCCTTCCACACTACTTCGATGAGCTCGAACTATTATTTAGTGAAGCTGGCGTCACCTCCGTGCAGCAGAAAAAGGTCTATGTGCTGCGCTACCTCCACAACATGGAGTACGACTTATGGGGAGGAGTAGACACCTTCAACTCCGCCTCTATGTATGAGGCTTTCAAAGCATCCATAACCGCGCTATATACCAGAGTAATAAACGAGCACGAGCACACGCAGGCGGATTTGGACTGCCTAATCAAAGAGACACTCCGCCTCGGAATCCAAACCACAGAAGACCTCTGCAGCTATTACCAGCGCTTTCTGGTAATAACGAAGTATCTCATCAAAAATGGATGGCTCTCGATGCGCCAACAGAGCAAATACTTCTTCAAAGGGTTCCAGGTTCACATCGGCATGGAGATGTACAGGTATATGCACAGCCAGTACCCAAACGTGCATTGCGACGACCCCTATTCCCTCAAACAAACATTAGTGGCCGCGCAAGAGGTCATCCAGGGTGCGTCATTTTACGATAAACTAATCAACAAACCCGCTGCGCCCCATACCGCTAGACCAGAGTACCCCGTCGCCAACTCCGCCAACCCCACATCAACCCCGCCAGCCAAACTCGAGCCAGTAGCAACGCCTGGCGTGAAGACTGAAGACATGTTCAGCCTCATGGAAAAAATGGTCCAGAGTTCCCTACAGACGCAAATGATGTTACAATCCCTCACACAGTCACTCGCAACAACCCAGACACACACGCCAGCCCCCCGGAATTGGTCACAGATGACGCCAGCTACTGGTTCCAACGCAGTTCTGCTAGGATCCAACTCCGGTACATGCCCCACTATCCCAGGTTGCACATTCTGTGGCAACTTGGCCCACTTCATCGGTCGATGCCCAGAGGTCGACGGTTACATTGTGAGTGGAAAAATCACGAGAAACCTCGAGGGACACATTGTGTTGCCAACTGGCAACTACGTATCAAGATACTTACCTGGGAACAACATGAAGGAGCACGTCGACGAGTACCACTGGCAAGTCAATGCCCAGCCAACCCAGCAATCCAGGATTTGCCCCACCATGTTCTACTCACCTTGCGACAATCACCAGGAGCTAACGACTTTGCCAAGCGCTGCGCCAATCTTAAGCTATGAAAGCGCAGTGAACCCCGCGGAGGACGTCGACGAAGAGATTGAACACATACAAAGGACCCTGGTAGCATTGCAAGCTGCCAAGAAAAACAAGGTAGTATTTGACAGAGTAGAAATTCCGCTACGCACCAGAGGAAAGGAACCGCAACCACCAGCAGCAGCACCAGCCCCGCCACCAGAAGAAATCACCTTGCCGGGAGTAGCCAAAGCCCGTGACCAGCTGCCTACGCACCCCTTTGCCAACGCCCGCGACACCAACTATCAGCCCCTGACTGACCAACCATTTGGAGCCACAACAAAGAGCAAGGATCCCTCGTACACCACCGCCACTCCTGCGCAAAACCCGCAGGCCATCGAGCAAATCTTCAAACGTGTCCTCACAAGTCCCGCCGCCAACCTTAGCTTTGAGGAGCTGCTAGCAGCCTCGCCCGATGTCCGCCACAAGATGTGCAAGTTCTTGACTCTGCATCGTGTCCCTGTCACCAACTCCGCCAATCCCACTACCAACCCCACGGACATGTGCAACGTCTTTGTCCTGCCAGACATAGCCGAAGCGTACTACGTGGCAGACCCCCAATACAGGGCTCGTCTCAAGGTCGGCAAGGAGTCCCACGCGCTGCACTGCATTCAGGCAAGAGTCGATGACCGCACCATAGTCGACTGCGTCGTGGACCCAGGCTGCTCCATTGTATGCATGTCCGACGCCGTCAGCCACCAGCTCGGGATCACGTACAACCCCGCCATTAAAATCGACATGGAAGCAGCAAACGGTGAGGTTGACACATCGCTTGGATTAGCCAAGGACGTACCGTTCAAGGTGGGCAACATTGAGTTATACTTTCAAGTCCACATCATCTGCTCCCCCGCCTATGACATCCTCCTCGGCCACCCCTTCAACGTATTAGCACAGTTGGTAGTCAAAAACTACCAAAACGAAGAGCAGACCATTATGATCCACGACCCCAACAGCGATGCCGTTGTTACAATCCCGACCATACCCTGCGGACCACTGCATTTCGTCAAAATGCACGAGGAAAAGGAGGGTTTTAAAGTAGCCTCGAGGAACTGATTCAAAATTGTTATGAGCACACCTCTTATTTCAAAACCATTACAGTAACGACAACTACGAAGACACACACTTAGAGACAGCATTGTCAATAGAAGATAGGAGGATACAGACTCGGAGAATCGGACTATATTTTTCTTTTCTTTTTATCTATTTTACTCCACTCAAACGTTAGGATACAAGGGCTGGACGAGACGCCACTAGGATGGGAACTCTGTGCGAACACTATGGCCCTTATATGGAAGGTGGTTAGGTCAGCATCGGCTATGGAGATAAACCAAGTGCCGACTAAGGAGGTGGCCCGATGATGGGCCTACGCTATGAAAGGAATCATGAGTGGTAAGGCGCCTGAGGGGCGACATGGGAACGCCGAGGAGTACCAAGTCAACGGTACGGCGTGCATGGGAGTACCAAGATATCGGTACAGGAAAGCATGGAAACGGTTGAATGCGCAACACAATAAGTCGCAGCCGTATATGGAGAGATGACCCCGAGTATGGTCATATGGGCGCAGAATGGCTGCTGCGCTGAGTCGCCTTATTGTGAGGGACTTGTGCTGTGCGCTGTCTGCGCACAGACCAGGGATGGGCTTTATAAGGGCCGTAGTTTAGCATAGAGAGACCTTAAGTCTCTAGATAGTCTATTGTCACTAGACATAGCTTCTGAGCAACATCTCTTTTCTTTGGCTTAACAAGCCCCACTCTGAGTCGCTTAGGTTGTGTCTAGGGCAGTCCTGACAAAAATCATGGAGAGGTAGCCTGTATCATCACGATTGACAGAGCTCAGAAACCCATAGAAATAGAAGTGTATACCCCCGTCCCCTCGATACAGCGTGCCCCTGATGTACATAGCAGTAGCACAGACAATCCAAACCTTGCTCGCTTGTACCTCAGAGCCGCGCTAAGTTTTAACGAATGTGACACAACCAAATGCGACCCGATAACCCACGCCTACCTTCACGAAACAATATGATGCCCTAGCAAGTCCAATTCTGCGGAACCATCCTGCCCCAAGCCCCACAACCCTCGCCGCAATAACGTCTCACCAGTGTTTTTATCCCCGCAGAAAAAGAAGTACAAGCCAGTCAACAAGAAAGTCAAGCCAGTTATTAGCCAGCTACCGCAAGAATTCAGAATCGTTCGAGAAATTAAAGGCGACCCGCTAGCCAGTCTACCGGAACTCAGTGCAAACCTGCTGGACTTCGTACCCATTGGAAGGTATATGCAGGAACGTATGGAAAACCTAGACCAAGAACACGACCCGAACTTCCTGTGGCCCGAGGAATGGAAGCTAATCATTTCATGACCAAGCATGACCAAGCGTTCGCCTGGGACGACAGTGAATGCAGACAGTTTAAAACGGAGTATTTCCCGCCTATTGACATTCCGACAGTTCCGCATATGCCATGGGTACAACGCAATATCCCAATTCCGCCAGGACTGTACGACCAAATCTGCGAGATCATCCATACCAAGATTGATGCCGGTGTTTACGAGCCATCCAACTCCTTGTACTGATCCTGCTGGTTCTGCGTGCTGAAGAAAAATGGTAAGCTGCACCTAGTACACTTGCTCGAGCCCCTCAATGCCGTCACCATCCGCCACTCTGGTGTCACGCCTATCCCGGAACACATTGCGGAGAATTTTGCTGGAAGGGCTTGCGGCGCAATGCTAGATCTCTATGTCAGATATGATGAGTGCCTGCTTGCAGAAGGATCTCACGACTTGACGACATTCCAGACACCCTTTGGAGCCATGTGCCTGACAATGCTGCCTATGGGTTGGACGAACTCCGTCCCTATTTTCCATGACAACATCACCTCCATCCTGCAGCCGGAGATCCCAGACCTCACTATTCCGTACATCGATGACGTTCCAGTGAAAGGCCCCCCGACCCACTATCAACAACTCGACAGGACATACAAGACTATCCCCGCTAATCCCGGAATTCGACGTTTCATATGGGAACACTTCCAGGGGCTCAACCGCGTCGTTCAACGCATGAAGTATGCTGGTGGAACATTCTCGGGGAAGAAGCTCGTCCTTTGCGTGCCAGAAATCACAGTAGTTGGTCACCTATGCACCTATGAAGGCCACAAACCCGAGAAGGACTTGGTAGCCGCTATTACCAACTGGGGACCCTGCAAGTCATTGTTGGAAGTCCGTGCCTTCCTTGGCACCATTGGGGTTGGCCGGATGTTCATCAAAAACTTCGCCAAGCATGCGCATCCACTAGTAGCATTAACCAGAAAGGCCACGCCATTCACATTCGGCCCTGTGGAAGTAGCGGCTCAAGAGGACTTCAAGAAGGCACTCATCGCATCACCAGCTCTACGTCCTATCAACTACAAATCCGACGCTCCCATTATATTATCCGTCAACACTTCCTATATCGTGGTGGGGTTTTTCTTATGTCAGTGCGACCCCAACAGGCCCTCAGTCTGCTACTACAACCGCTTTGGATCGATTACACTCAACGAACGAGAGGCCCACTTCTCGCAGCTGAAACTAGAAATCTACGGACTCTATCGTGCCCTGAAGGCATTAAAACTATATCTTATTGGGGTACAGAATCTCATTGTCAAGGTGGACGCCCACTACATTAAAGACATGCTCAAGAACCTGGATATCGCACCCTCTGCTTCCATAAACTGCTGGATCCTATCGATTCTGACTTTCCACTTCGAACTGGTTCATGTTCCCGGAAAATTGCACACTCCCGACGGATTGTCAAGACACCCACCACAGCCACTCAATGAGCCACTAAACAAGGATGAGGACAAGGAGTTTGATGATTGGATCGATAAGTTATATGGGTTCATGCATCAGATTAACAAAGTTCCTAGAGACTGTGCATTAAACTTGCCCTGCGGAAGAGAAAAGATCAACCCCGACCTTCAGAAGACCCTCCCCACTCTATGAAATTAACAGGGAACATTGTGATTGTCACCCAGCTGCCACCTTCACTTCCGACTCAGTTCCACCCAACTCTGCTAACCCCGCGCTACTGCCCACAGAAGATATAATAGACAGGACGTACAAAGAAGTCTTCCCGTGGCATGTCAACACCTCCGGAAAAGACGAGGCACGACTCTTACTCATCAAGCAGTTTTTAATGGAGTTGGAGCGACCTGTGGAGGTATCGGATGAGGAGTGGCCTAGCTTCACGTGGTATTGTGTCAAGTTTTTCGTCCACGCTGAACGATTATGGTATAGGGACAAGGACGGAGCCCATAAGGTGGTAGTAGAAACGCAGAAACGACTTGGTGTGCTATTCGACTGCCACGACGGTTTGGGACATTGTGGATATTACGCCACTCATGCAGCAATCATGGAACGGTTCTGGTGGCCGCAGATGCAGGACGACATCAAATGGTACATCAAGTCCTGTCACACATGTCAAGAGCAGCAACTACAACAGTTCCACATCCTGCCTGTCGTCGCCATCCCCGCTCCAATGTTCGCCAAGGTGTACATGGATACGATGCACCTCCCGCCGTCTAATCAGTACAAGTACCTGATTCAAGCCCACTGCTCTCTGATGCATTACCCTGAATACCGTGCCTTACGTCGAGAAACTGCCAACGCCATTGGGGATTGGATCTTTGAAAACTTGATATGTTGTTGGGGAAGCTTGGTTGAGATAGTCACGGACAACGGAGCGCCAATACTGAGAGCCACGGAGTACCTCACCAATAAGTACCACATCTGCCACATCTGCATCTCCGGTTACAACTCCCGTGCTAATGGAATTGTCGAACGCAGTCACTATGACGTCTGACAGGCACTGTACAAGGCAACTGAGGGTAACAAATCCCAATGGTCTACATCATTACATTCGGTATTCTGGTCAGAGCACATCACAGCTAGGTGTCACATGGGGGTGTTGCCCTACTTTGCAGTTACCGGGACACAGCCACTACTCCCACTGGATATCACGGAGGCCACCTACCTGCTTCCGCCACCCTCTGCATTCTTGTCCACCACAGAGTTAATAGCCCACCATGCCACAGAGTTGCAGAAGCGTCGCGCCCAAATGGAGGCTCTTAAGGACAAAGTCTATCAAGCCCGCATAGCCACAGCAAAACGGTTCGAGCAGGAGCACCTGACGGTCATTAGAGATTTTGATTTCCAGCAAGGGGACTTGGTCCTGGTCCGCAACACGGCAATAGAGAAATCACTCAATAAGAAGATGTGCCCCTGGTACATTGGTCCCTACGTGGTTCTATCCCACAACTGCAGAGGAGCCTATATCATTTGCGAACTTGACGGTACAGTACTGGACCGACCATACGCGGCGTTCCGCATAATCCCCTACTTTGCCCACAAAAAACTGACTATACCAGAGAATGTGCTTGACACCCCCGAGGAACACGTCCAGCAGATGTCCAACTCCAGCTCATTAGGTGACAATGACCCAACCAAAACAGTGCCAGCAAACGATGAAGACAATGAAGATTCGACTGGCCATCTTTCCGACATAGAAGAAGATGAAGATATGTACTATACCTAGATAGCCACAACTCCCAATTCCGCTACAATTCCACCAACTCTGCACTATTTAATTTTTGAAAACACACCCTGGACCACTAGTAACATTTTTCTTCATCTTTCGCCCACTTTCACCTACCTTTGTCTCATCTGTAATTTCGATACAGACTCCTCGACCATTATACTTTCTGACTGAAGGCTACTAATTCACCCCAGAGCATGCAACAAAAACATATATTGATAAAAAGTACACCAGGAAACAAAACAAGATACAGGATGATGAAGGCCGTGGAGAAAGACTAGCTAGGAGCAAAACGAGGAGGCGGCTCCATAGCGGAGTCACCAGTCTCATCCGTGGACACTGTTCATTCCGCTACCACTCGATCCGGCTCCAATTCCTCGACGTACTCCAGCTCTTTGCTAGGCAGCACAGGACTCCAACTCACCTTGGATGGGCTAGCATTGCTCACCCCGCCTTCGTTATTGTACGGAGTGGACGAGTGCCCCAGCGACCTTTTGAGCAAGTCCTTGACGCGACCAGAGGACCCGCGGAGGGAGCCCAACTCCCGCAGTATTGCGGTTTGCACGTTGGAAGAACCGATAAACGTTTGGGAAAGGGCAGCAAGGAGTCGCGTCTGATTGTGCAGCCACTGGTTCTGCTCGCGGAGGAGCCAGTTTTGTTCTTGAAGCAGGGAGATAGCCTCCCTCCGCGAGCCTGAGGTTGGGCCGCTTTCTGAAATCAGGACCCTAGCGCTGGTGTCCCGTGGAACGGCCTCTGCAGCGGCCCAGATGTCCTCTTCAGCGTTGCTCACCATGACGACCCTCGATTTCTTCTTCTTTTTCTCCCACCCAGACACGGGAATGCCGCTTACAAAACATGTCTGATGGAGGCGCTGGCACTCCGTGCAGACTCTGCTCTTGGGCCCAGGGGCCGGGTAACAGGCTACGCCTGCCAGCTTGCACCTAACAAGACAATCAGGAAGATGTTTTAAAGGGAAAGAAAGAAATTCACCGGTTGCACAGTAGCTCGTTGGGCAATGTCAACTTAGCCCACTTGGACAGACCAGCCTCCAACCCCATGCTCGATGTGCGCACCTGCTTCTGCCTCCGTTGAGCCCGCGCGGTCTCCTTTCAATTCGCAGCAACAAGCGCTGCCAACATTGCTTCATCTTCTTCCTCCATTCTTGCTTCGTCCGCCTCTACCTGCGCCCAGACCGTCGCAATGTTCAGAGAAGAATCAGGCTGAGGCTCGGGCAGGCGAAGTCGTACCCGAGGCAAGGATGCTTGCTGGTGACGTGTTTCGACCTCCTGTCGTCTCTGCTCCAATTCTGCGGCTAGCTGCCATGCCTCTTCCTCTTCGCGAGCCTTCCGTTGTGCTTCCTCTTCCTCTCGAGCCCTCTTTTCTGCGGCCTCTTTCTCCTCTCGCCATATCTGCTCCGCCTCCTCTGCAGCCCTTCGCTGCGCTTCTTCCTCTTCTCGGGCCCTTTGTTCTGCTGCCTCCCGCTCTTCACGAGCCTTCCGCTCAGCCGCCTCTTGCTGCTTGCAGGCCCACTCAGCCTTTAATACAGCCAAGCGAGCTGCGGCATCTTCACGGGCTTTCTTCTCCGCCTCTTCCCGCACTCGGCGCTCCTCTTCCTCCCGTTCCAGCTGCGCCTCCATGTGTGCGATCTCTTCATCAGAGTTGGATTCAGAGAGTTGGTGAGGTGAAGACATGACAGTGGAGATGAAGGGGAGTAGGAGAATGAACTTTAAGCTAATTCGACAGAGGCCTCAATCACACAATCCCATGACTGGAAGTTGACATACCCGAGTAGAGCACACTGTCAAGGCCCAATTCCGCAGACCCTGCTATTCCGAGTAATAAGAAGACTTCTGCCCACAGCCGGACCAAGACACATACAGCCCAGGAAGCTTCCACGCATGTTTCATTTTATTTTTATTTCAGTTTCATTCGTAGTATAGCTCTCTTTTCATTTATAGGTCGCACACCACACGAAAAAGCACCGCAGTTGAACCTCCAACAACCGGCTATCCAATCCCTTCGTGCGACTGACTGAGGACAGTCAGATTTTTAAGTGGGGGGGAGATGATGGGCATCATTCTGATGTGATGGTGTATAGGTATCAAATGGACTAGTCTCAGCACTAGACATTAGAGACCTTACCCTCACTAGGATTATACATGCCTGACCCCATCGCTTAGCATCTGCACTCAGCCAAAGTCTTCCGCAAGTCTTCCGCACTAGTTACGCGCAACTCCGCCAACTCCGCGATTATCTGCTATAGGGCAAGCGTTGCCCATGCCCAACGACCAAGTTGTCTCCTGCGTACACCATCCAAAACCTGCGCTAGTTGGTCGTTCGCATCCAATAAAGCACCCTGTCAGCTGACCCACATAAAATTGTCAGCCGGCACAGCTTAGGTCACTGGAGAAGGGACTGCCGCCATCAATACCATATCCACATTAGGAAGGATCTACAGTCTACAATCCAAGGGTCACCCATACATGGACGCCATGTCATCCCTAGCGACGCACTGACATAGCGGATCAGGCCCCTAGCAGACGAGTAAACCCATTGGCCGATGACCAACTATGGTATAGACCAGTCAGGTCCATGGAGAATAGAGAACAGGGCCATGTCAAGCCAGATGAATCCCGGTGTTGCTGCGCGCGGTGATCAGCAATGTCTATTTCAAGTATATGACTCTATTAGCATCCTGTGTCGGGTCGTGATACTGGCTCTCACCGTGGCGCTCCAATACCACTGTCGCATCCCTCAGCTAGCCCCATTGCATGAAGACTTTCAAGACGGATTTGGATATACGGTTGCAAGGTGAAAATTTGCAGAGTCACTTTGTTATTAGTAGGGTAGAAAAACATATATAAGCTCATGTACAACACTTGGAAAAATAATATAGTACACCCCAGCTCTCGAGTCTCATCCTTTAGGCTACGCCCTCTTCATTTTGTTTGCGCCTCTGTCTTGTCGTACTCTGCGTTCAGTGTTCATCGCTGTTACGCCCTTGTGTGACAAACATTATTATCCGCGGAGTTGCCAGTTCCACACAGCGTACTGTTGTCATCAAGCACACCGGAGTTGACAGGAACTCTTTCACAACCTCACCCCTTCCCATTCCTCGCTATTTCCAATAGCAGGGTGAACTTATCAATGGGGCGAATAGAACATAGTGGGGCGAATTCTGGATTGTTGAGTTGGCTGGGCATTGACTTGCCAGTGGTACTCGTCGACGCATTCCTTCATGTTGTTACTGGGAAGGTACCTTGATACGTAGTTGCCAGTTGGCAACACTATGCGTCCCTCAAGGTTCCTCGTGATTTTTCCACTCACGATGTAGCCGTTGACTTCTGGGCATCAACTGATAAAGTGGGCCAAGTTTCCGCAGAATGTGCAACCTGGGATGGTGGGGCATGTACCGGAATTAGTGCCTAGCAGAACTGTGTTGGAACCCATTGCTGGCATTGTTTGCAACCAATTCTGTGGAGCTGGCGCACGTGTCTGGGTGGTTGCGAGCAATTGCATGAGAGATTGCAGCATCGTCTGCGTCTGTAGTGAACTTTGCACCATCTTCTCCATGAGGCTGAACATATCTTCTGTCTTCATGCCAGACATTGCTACTGGCTCGAGTTTGGCTGGCGGGGTTGACACGGGGTTGGCAGAGTTGGTGACGGGGTACTCTGGTCTAGCGGTATGGGGCGCGGCAGGCTTGTTGATTAGTTTATCATAAAACGACACACCCTGGATAACTTCTTGCGTGGCTGCTAATGTTTGTTCGAGAGAGTAGGGGTCGTCGCAGTGTATGTTTGGGTACTGGCTGCGCATATACCTGTACATTTCTGTTCCAACATGGACCTGGAATCCCTTGAAGAAGTACTCGCTTTGCTGGCGCGTCGAGAGCCGCCCATTCTTGATAAGATACTTCATTATTACCAGAAAGTGCTGGTAATAGCTGCAGAGGTCTTCCGTGGTCTGGATTCCGAGGCAGAGAGTTTCTTTGATTAGGCGGTCCAAATCCACCTGCATGTGTTCGCGCTCATTTATTACTCTGGTATATAGCGTGGTTATGGATGCTTTGAAGGCCTCATACATAGAGGCGGCGTCAAAGGTATCTACTCCTCCCCATAAGTCGTACTCCGTGTCGTGGATGTATCACAGTGCGTAGACCTTTTTCTGCTGTGCAGAGGTGATGCCAGCTTCACTAAATAATAGTTCGAGCTCGTCGAAGTAGCGCAGAAGGTGGCAGGGTTGGTTTGAATCAAAGCGGGGTGCGGCGGAGGTGCATCGTGTGGGCATGGGCTTGGTTTGTTGTGCGTGGTCGGCCATCTTGACTATCAGTGGTGGAACTGAGTTGTCGAGGTTTGAGGTTGAACTACTGGAACTGGAACTTGAACTCGAGCTTGAGGGAACTGGAGGCGGGCTTGGCGATGGTTGCGGGAGTTCTGATGGCGATGAGGTGAGCGGGCTTGATTCTTCTGAGTGGGGTTGTCCTGGTGGGTTGGCTGGCGGGGTGCTGGTGTAAACGTTGAAGGAATGGAATGTCTCGGATTGAACTGGCGGGCTACGAGAGGATGTTGAGGGTTGGCGGAAGGCTCTGTCAATGTCATCGATGGCTTGGAATTCCGGGGTGAGGCCTAGTTGTCAGCGGGATTGACATTGGAACATGTTGGTACCTT
This sequence comes from Amanita molliuscula, assembly GCA_023014405.1. NCBI lineage: Eukaryota > Fungi > Basidiomycota > Agaricomycetes > Agaricales > Amanitaceae > Amanita > Amanita molliuscula. Next base: position 437,838 of record JAEBUP010000011.1, read on the forward strand.
TGAATATTTCGCTTAGTGCTTTGCTGGGATCCTGCTGCAAAAGTTGCTGCACGTTCTCAGCTCTTCGTTTAAGTGATTTGTACCAATCGGAGAAGACGTTGGCAGACAAGGGAGATGGGGCGTAGTGGCTGGGGAATTGCTGGTCCCAGGGTGACTTGGGTGGTGTTGACGGTGTAATTCTTTCAATGGCCTCACTGGGGCAGCCAATATGATAAGTTCACCCTGCTATTGGAAATAGCGAGGAATGGGAAGGGGTGAGGTCGCGAAAGAGTTCCCGTCAACTCCAGTGCACTCAATGACAACGGTACACTGCGCGGAACTGGCAACTCTGTGGATAATGACGTTGGTCACACAAGGCGTAACAGCAATGAATGCGGGACATGGAGTATGACAAAACTCAGAGGCACGAATGAGACAAAGAGGGCATAGCTGAAAGGACGAGACTCGAAGGCTGGGGTGTACTATATTATTTTTCCAAGTGTTGTACATGAGCTTATATACGTTTTTCTACCCTACTAATAACAAAGTGACTCTGCAAATTTTCACCTTGCAACCGTATATCCAAATCCATCTTGAAAGTCTTCACGCAATGGGGCTAGCTGAGGGACACGACAGTGGTATTGGAGCACTGCAGTGAGAGCCAGTATCACGACCCGACACGGGACACTAATAGAGTCGTATACTTGAAATAGACGTTGCTGATTGCCGTGCGCGGCAATGCCGGGATTCATCTGGCTTGACATGGCCCTGTTCTCTATTCTCCGCAGACCTGACTGGTCTATACCGTAGTTGGTCATCGGCCGATGGGTTTACTCATCTGCTAGGGGCCTGATCCGCTATGTCGGTGCATCGCTAGGAATGACGTGGTGTCCGTATATGGGTGACCCTTGGATTGTAGACTGTAGATCCTTCCTAATGCGGATATGGTATTGATGGCAGCAGTCCCTTCTCCAGTGACCTAAGCTGTGCCAGCTGACAATTTTATGTGGGTTGGCCAACAGGGTGCTTTATCAGATGCGAATGACCAACTAGCATGGGTTTTGGATGGCGTACACAGGAGACGACTTGGTCATTGGGCATGGGCAACGCTTGCCCTATAGCAGATAATCGTGGAGTTGGCAGAGTTGCACGTAACTAGCACAGAAGACTTGCGGAAGACTTTGGCTGAGTGCAGATGCTAAGCGACGGGGTCAGGGCAAGTATAATCCTAGTGAGGGTAATGTTGAAGGGATGTCATATCTGGAGTCTATCTAAATGATAGACAATGCTCAGTCTCCAGATTATTCACGAAGACTCTATTTAATTACCTAAATGATAGACAATGCTATTCTATGTATTAGCAAGTGTAATAAGTATTAAAAGAGTGTCTTACCTCAGTCTCCAGATTATTCACGAAGACTGAGGTTTACGAACCGAAAAATTATTCATAAGGAATGTGTTATGTAAGTGCAATAAATAAACACAAATAGCCATGCTCAGCTGGAAACAAGGAATGAACATACAAATTTCAACACGCCCACTCAGTTGAGCTAGGTGGAATTAAGTCCCATCTTGACAGTAAATCACTTGTGTTTTTCACGTGACAGTGGTTTGGTCAGAACATCAGCAATTTGATCATTTGTAGGGCAGTATTCAACTTTGATTTTCCCTTTGGCTTGAGCATCACGAACGAAATGATATTTGATGTCGATGTGCTTTGTGCGATCATGAGCAATGGGGTTTTGTATGAGTTTGATAGCTGATTGATTGTCCACATAGAGAGGGATCGGTTTGCATAGTGATTGACCGATTTCGGACAAGAAAGTTTGGATCCATGTGGCTTCTTGAGCTGCGCAAGCTGTGGCAATGTATTTGGCCTCTGTAGATGAAAGAGCAACAGTATTTTGCTTTTTTGATGACCAGCTGATGGCCGCACCAGAAAGGATTGCTGTGTATCCAGAAATTGACTTGCAATCGGATTTGTCACCAGCCCAGTCGGTGTCGCAGTAAATTACTGGCTCGGTCTTGAGGGATTTCCCATCATACAGAATGTCGGATTCAGATGTCCCCCAGAGGTAACGAAATACTTGTTTGACGGCGGCGAGGTGTTCTCTGCCTGGTGCGTGACTGTGATGTGACAGTACGCCCACTTCATGGGCAATGTCAAACCGAGTACCAATAGCTGCATACATGAGAGAACCGATTAGACGTTGATATTCTGTGATATCAACTTCAGCCATGTCGAGTTTCTCGAGTTTGAGGTTGGCTTCCATTGGTGTTGCAACTGGCTTGCAGTTAGCCATCCCATGTTGTTCGAGAATTTCTTCTATGTATTGTGACTGTGATAGTCATATGGTACGGTTTTGACGATTGCGTGTGACTTCCATGTTGAGTATCCAGTGGAGTTTGTGTTGAATAAATAATGATCTGGAGCATTGAGTATCGAACTCATAGCTTCATATATTATATCATTATTTATGAATGCTCACTAAATCACAAATATAATCTGATATTTGTACACTGTTGACACTTTTATAGTGTTTGACAGATATTATAGAGTTTCATCCCAGGAACAGTATGAAACAACAGCATGTGAGAACACAATGCATGAAACATGCTTCACACGTCAAGTATTGACAGATTGCTGTAGAATGCACAGCAATATGACACCATGCGCAGCAGGTATGGTGCAATGCACAGCAGGAAGCTGCGCACTACTAGATATAGGTATATTAGATGTAGTTACATGTGATTCCTGTAACTGTATATAAGCAGCACTCTCTGCACTGCTAGAAGATCATCTCCTGTTCTATTGCATAGTTGAGCCCTAGCTCCTAAGCGTTCTAAACAGTACTCAGTAAGTCCCCTCGCTTACTAAGCCTCGCTCTGCGCTGCCATTGCTCATTTCAACAGGTTATGGGCCCCGCATAGATGAAAACCTTGTGCTGTGCATAATACATGTGTCAGCACCCTTTTGTCATAACAAAGGTAAACAAGGGAAGTAGTAAATGCGCCCATAGTACTGTTATTAGAGTAGTATACATCCAATTTATGTCGCTAATGTGCTTTCTCTTGAAGTATGACAGGAATACTTCTTGCTCATCCTAACAAGCCTCTAATGCTTGGGATTTGAGCGACTGCCTTGGATGGCGTGACAGCAATCACTAGTGTGACACACTTCACCAGTCTCCGGTTCTGCAATATCCGGGTTAATATAAAAAATGTAGTCTTGATTGGTAAATCAATAAATTACCTGGTCTGGTGAACCATTCAAATCACTCGGGTTTAGGGCTGTCACATGACAGATAAAGGGTCTAGGCTTAATCGCTTAGATCTGAAAAGGTTTCGCACCCCCCTATTGGCCGTGAATAATTAAGTGCTTATGTAGGCTGTTTTCGTCGGCATAAAATTGTTCTCCACAATTAAAAATAGTAGTAATTCTGTATAAGGGTCGTGCTGCATGGGACATTGTTCCCTGGTACATGCAGACCAGCGATGGGCACTGATTAGCATCCCATCTACATTAGGATGCTCCTTAGTGTCATAATAATAGCTTATTACTATATCTATAAATAGTGGAGGATATTTTTATCGCTGTGGGGAACTTGATGGAGCCCCCAAGCACTCCTGAAGGGCTGGATCCCCTTCTGGCGATGAATTATAGCACATTATGACAAAAAGCAAACTACCATGTTTATGCACATGCTCAGGCATTTATTGTGGGAGAATAAAATCGAAAACTCGATGTCCATACCTTTGTTCTGAGCAACGAAAGTCTTTTAGACTGTTGCTTACTCCTGTTTTACAGAACAAACTCAATTAAACCAACCAACCAACACCTTTTTTATAACCAAATGTCTTCCACCACCAACACCACTTCTTCCTCTACCTCTGCTGGATCCTCCAGCAATAAATACGTCACTGCTGGTACCCCTGGCACCAAATCCGATTCCTCTTCTCAAAAAATCGCCAAAGCTGGTTTCACCAGCTCCATTTTTATCAATACCTTGCAATCTACTAGCAAGGGTCCCACTGCTCCCATTGGGATGTCTTCTAAAAAGTCTCCTTGGTACAAGGAAGTCCAGGAAGATTTGGAGAATCGCAGGAAGTGCATCACAGATGCACAACTCTCTGTTTGGAAACGTCATCAAGAATTAGACGACAAAGCAGCTAAATTAGCCAGTGAGGATGCTCTGGTTGATGAAATTTTCGATGACATTTGGAAATTCCAAGCAGGTCACCTTCAAAAGGCAAATTATGGGAAGAATGTTTTTAATATTGCAACTGGAGAGATGAAATTGGCCCAAAAGGCTGATAAGGGGAAAGGAAAAGAAAAATCGGTATCATATGCCAATGTGGCAAAAGTGGGCCTGTCCGCTAAAAACAAGGCAGGCGCTACCTTCTCTTTGCATCCAAAGAATCAACTAAATTGGCCAACTTCTGAAGAAGTTAGGACATGGTTCTTCAACCTTGGTGGAAAGGCGGAGGACTGGATGCAGGAACAGGTGGAGATACCAGCCGCTCCAAAGAGAAATAGCAGGACTGGAAGTGAAGTCTGGGACCACGCTAAGGAGTGGTCGAAAATTGGGAAAGTAAAAATACTCCCCAATAAATATCACAGTGATTCTGTTTTAGAGGAAAGCAGAACCACTAAAATAAATCAATATATTTCCACCATGCACCAAGCTATCCGTCAGGAAATGGAGGATAAAAAACAGGTTGAGGATCTTATAGAAAGTATCCAAGAAACTGTTAAAAATTTGAATCAAGAGGAGGAGAGAATAAGAAGCTTTAAAAAGAAAGCTAAAAAATTGCGCCAGAAAGAATGCAAAGCCAAGAGAGAGTTGGCTGAACAACCAAGAATACCACCCAAAACTCACAAGTTGTATATACTTGATGAGGAAATATACAGTTCCGATTATTTGCATCCTTCTTTGAATGATAGCGAATACTCTTCCTTGATTAAAGCTAGAAGGAATGAAGAGCTTGAACAAGGAGAGTTCATTATAGTAGAACTCAAGGGTAGGGACGGACTTATCCACCCTTGGGTTCATACTGTGGAAAGTCCTGTATGGTTGAAAATTGGTTATTGCTACCTGGCAGCAATAAAAACCTGTGCATTGGCTCAATATCAATGGCCACAGTACATTGATATTAAAGAATTGGCTTCATATTCAAAGTCAATTAGGAAGAGAGTCAACTTCCATTTACACAAAATTAATGGTGAACAGTCTAGTCGCCACCATCATCTAGTCATCGATCCTAGAGCCCAGACAGGCTGGATGGAAATCGACAATCTTGCTAGAGGAGCAAATGTCGATATAATCATTGGGGGAGAAGATGACTTATCCAAAATTTCAATACTTATTGGAAGCAATAATTGGAATGAGTGGTCAGCAGCTATCAAAGCTGCTTTGCAGTATAAAGGTCTCTGGCAATATGTTCTTTGCAACAGGATCAAGCCACAGCTTACAGAAGCTGAGAAGAAAGCAGAGACAGCTGATAGCACCTCTGCAACTGAGCTTCGTCGCATTAAAGAGAAAAAGGAAGCTTGGGATGACTACTGCGACAATGATGACAAGGCATTGGGATTAATAACCATGAAAATCTCACTGTCTTTAAGACACCTAATTAAACCATGGTCAAACTCTACCTTCCTTGCATTACAGGAAGCCTTTGGCAAGCCAGGAGCAGCTGGCATTTTTGTTGACTTTTCAAAAGTAATACATTGGAAAATCAACACCAATAAATTGACAGAATCAGTCAATGAGCTATTGACAACAGCTAATCGACTTTCTGTCAATGGCTTCACATTCCCTGACAACATGCTAGCAATGGTAGTGTTAGCATCTTTGCCACATGGATGGGACAGCATCTCATCTAGTGTATTATTAACAATGAAAGCAAGTGATTTGAAACTTGCTGATATTCTTCCAAAGATAGAGGAAGAATCCCAAAGGCGGAGAACGTCTTCTGGGGGGGGTAGTTCACACTGCTAGAGTGAAGCTTCCCAAAGGCCCTAATAGGCCTAATTGGAATCAACAAAATTCTGGTCCTAGTAACCAGAATAACTACAAACCTGGTTTTAATAACCAAAATTCATATTCTTCGAACCAAAATAAAGGGAAATGGACGACACCAGGACCGTCTTCCAGACCTCCTAACACTGGTAAACCCCAGTTCTTGTCCAATCAAGAAAGGAACAAGATCAACCGTGATAATAAAAAGAAAAAAAGAGCCTTTTTATTAGAACAACAACAAAAGAGTAATGTTGGGGACACCAGGAAAGCGAACACACCCAGATTCGCTCACTTAGTAGACAGGATAGATCCTGCTCTACCCTTGATTCGAAGAATGGCACCATTAGCGCCTAATCTACAGCAACTGAAGGATCAAGGATACTCAGTTGCAGATAAAAGTGGAAATGCAAATGGTGGTTGATCCAATTGCAGAAAACCGTTTCAGAGTCCTAGATGAAAGGGCTGATATTGAAATGGACAATACGTCAGATACAGTCTCCTTAGGTGAAGACTTTTATGACACAGCTGATGGGGAATATCAGTATGTAAATCTTTCTACTCAAAAGTTCTTCTCTGATAAAAAATCAGTGAGGACTATCAAGACAAGCCCAATTATGAGGCATCTTGATTTTAAAGGTAACAATGTAGATAGCAGTATTTGTACTACTTTAAATAGCGATGAATATATCGCTTTAGTTGCCTCCATTCCAAAAATGAGTAGTAAGATAAAAGTATGTGGTTGTGACAAGTGTAAGGAATTTGAGTCCAAAGGAACTCCATGGATGATTGATTCAGGAGTGTCTATCCACATAACTCCTGAAATCAAAAATTTCTCTGAATATCATCCTTTTAAAGTTTCACAGCCTGTATTTACAGCTGATAAACGATCTCAAGTAGCAATACTTGGAGAAGGAACTGTGTTCCTACAGGTAGAAACTGCGCATAAACATAAACATGTCATAAAACTTGAAAAAGTTTGCTATATGCTTGCAGCTAGTGTCAGACTCATATCATCTGGACAACTAAAGCTATGGGGCTTTCATGAAAAATCAGATATGTATAGTACTATATTTTCGCTAAAAACTGGGCGACCATTTATAATGGCTTATCCTAGACATATAGGAGATCCCATTCATTGTATTTTGACTGAAATAGTCCATCCAAGAGTAAAAATGGCTGAACCTTCAGTTCATATAGTGGATTATAACACTTGGCATTGAAGATTGGGTCACCCATCTAAAAATGTATTAAAACATGTCTTCAATCATACAAAAGGGTTTGACAAATTATCTATACCATCAACAGATACAATTTGTCCTGGATGAGCACAAGGAAAGATGCATAATAAATCTTTTCCTACATCAATCAAGCAAGCCTCCAAGCCACTTGAATTGATTCATGCAGACTTATTAGAATTGCCTATGGAATCTTATCATCGAAAGAAATGGTGTCTCATGATACTAGATGATTATTCTTCCTATGCTTATATGGCACTTCTTCAAACTAAATCAGAGACATTTACTGCTTTCAAGAGTTATGTAGAACTCATGGAAAATCAATATAGCAGTAGAGTTAAACGTTTCAGATCAGATTGAGGGGGGGAATTTAAGTTGCATGAATTTAGCAAGTTTCTTGCTTCAAAAGGAATCTTTAGAGAACAAAGTGCACCTCACATACATCAACAAAATGGTTGTGCTGAACGATTAAATGATACTATACTTGAAAAAGCAGAAAGTATGAGATTAGAATCTTCCTGCCCAAAATCATGGTGGGAATTTGCCTTTGAAACTGCTATCCATGTATACAATCACACATCATTATGAAGGACAAATTGGTCTACACCCTATGAAAACATGACAGGTGAAAAACCTGATGTTCATTACCTTAAAGTGTTTGGTTGTCTAGCTTGGGTTTACATACCTAAAGAAATTTGTAAAGATAAGCTGTCACCAAGATCTGAACCAATGACCTTTATTGGTTATGACATAGGATCTAAAGCTTATAAATTTATGAAGAAAGACAACACTATATTCATTGGTGTTAAAGCACTATTTAATGAATCAGTATTTCCACAAAAAAGCGAAAATTACAATAGAGATAGACTATTTGAAAGTCCACCAGGTATTAACCAAAGGGATCAAAATGGACATGAATCTGACTCCAATTCCCAAAACAACAATCATCTTGATAGTGATGACAATGATCCCAAACCATATAAACCATCATTCAATCATGATCTTACACCAGATGAAGAGCAGAATTCATCTCATGAGAATGATGATATAGAGCCTAATAATAATGGTGGAGAACAGGATTTACCTGTCAGACCTGATGTTTGAGGATCAAGTGAAAACAGATCTGAAGAGAATTCCAGTAGACAGCCTGGGACACAACATCATGCACCACCAGATATCAAAAGAACGCAAAAAGAGAAAAAGGTTACAGAAAGACAATCCCAAAAACAACCTGAACCTATTCCCTTCCCACTTCACTGAAGTACTAGAGAAAGGAAACCAGTTTATAAAGAGGATAATATTTATGGAAAGAAAACTCCTCTTGAGATTGAAAAACAACTGGAAAAGAATCCTTTCAATGAGTCTGAAGACTCTGATAGTCAAAAGACACTTCAAGCGAAATATCAGATGAATCTTATCCTGGTATTATTCAGGATAAAGGAATTACAGATATAGATATGCTGCTTAATCAGTTACAAAAAGAGGGAGGAAGGAAATTTATCAATTTCCTACTCTCAAAAGCAGTATTACATATTTCAGCAGTGCAAAGGGCACTGCTTATATACAGTTACAGGAATCACATGTAACTACATCTAATATACCTATATCTAGTAATGCGCAGCTTCCTGCTGCACATTGCACCATACCTGCTGCGCATGGTGTCATATTGCTGCGCATTTTACAGCAATCTGTCAATACTTGATGTGTGAAACATGTTTCATGCATTGTGTCTCACATGCTGTCGTTTCATACTGTTCCTGGGATGAAACTCTATAATATCTGTCAAACACTATAAAAGTGTCAACAGTGTACAAATATCAGATTATATTTGTGATTTGGTGAGCATTCATAAATAACAATATAATATATGAAGCTATGAGTTCGATACTTAAAGCTCCAGATCATTATTTATTCAACATGCACCCTCTGTGATCAGTCACCCTCATATCAGGTTTGGATGGTTGACAGTGCTCAAGCATTGTGATAATGCTATAGAAGACCTTCACATGGTTAGGCCGCAGTTGTGGGTTCTGCCTCATAAAACCCTTGATCGGCTTCAAGAGTGAGCCTTATCATTTGTAGGATCCGCTTTCAATGCCACTTAAGCACCAGCACATTTGGACTTTAGATGGGGGTAAACAAATAGGCCCTCATCGATTTTGATGAGAAACAGAGTACATTTTTACCAATGTGAAGCATAAAATTCAGATGTGTAGCAAAGTACTGTAGTAGTTATAGGGCTTGGTTCCCTTGATACTTCCAACTGTTACAACTTCCTTTTCGTACGTTTACTTATTACTATAACCTTTCTGCACTTCGTCACTATGCTTTGATACTTGTTTCGTCTGCTTGGACTACCCCTTGTTTTACTTCCTTTTATACTTCTTCATTGTTCTCTAGGCAGTATATAAACCCCCACCTGTACCGTAGTTCCTTAGTTCCAACTTAATCGAGTATTGTCCTTTACTGAACAACCTCCTCACTCTCATCCTCTCTGTCGCTCGAGCTGCCTTCGTCGCCATCCAGCATAGTGTCAAACAGCATTCCTGTCCAGTGACTGGGATTAGACCAAGACTCTAGTTGTCATTGCTGACTCGATAACGAACCAAGGACATCGATCCTAACACAAGTTGGAACTCACCGAACCGCTTAGTGCATCGTCACTAGCTAGACAACATAGATCCGAAATGACCCGAAACCAGAGACCACCGAACGATTCCTTTCTCTTTAGAGGAACATATTATCTAGAAAGACAAGAGCTCTTTTTCTTGACACTAAATAAATGTTGGGAATTTCGAGGAGTAGGAAAGAACAAGAACACCCCAGTACCTAACGAATACTTTGAAGGGGATTATATCGAAGGAGACGAACACTCACTACCTGGAAAACTTTGGGTTGAGTGGAGAAACGAACAGAAGGAACCAGAAGAAGAACCAGAACTATATTTCGAAAGACCCAAAGAAACCCTTTGGTGGGAAGAGTACTGTACCGAGGAATTTGATTTCGACGGCACTGATCCATACTACTCTCTCTCTGAAGCATCCATAACAGGGTGGAACACCTTTTTGGAACAAAAACAAATCGAATACGAACTAGAAAACCCAAGACCTGAAACAGACGCCGAAACCGACACAAAACAAATGGCAACTAACGTTGAAACCACCGATGCCCCCAGGGGAGACATCAAACCAGTCTCAGCACAAATTTTCACAGGAGATCGGACCGAAGCTAAATCATTCATCAACTGGTTTAGTGATTTCTTTGCAATAAACGCCCACAACTACAAAGGGAAACATGAAAAGAAAATCAGATACGTCCTCCAATGCCTAGGAAAGGAACTAGACAACTGGAAGGAGATAATCCGCGACCAATTAGATGAGAAAGACGAACTCACTTGGGAAAACTATGACACCTTCGTCAAACAATTCATTGATGATTGGGGAGAAGTCAACACAGCAGTCAGGGCACTGAATGAGCTCACTAAATTACGAGTTAGAGGAGAGATCACCGTCCTGATCTATGTCCGAAAATTTAGAATGCTCATAGGATCCTCCGGACTGACCGGAGTTACCGCCCAACTTCAGGCATTCGTCCGAGGCCTACCAACTACCATTGCTGCCAAAATCCTCGAAGGACAGGGCGACTTTAAAATGATTACAGAAGCATACAAAAAAGCGGAACAGCTTAATGCAGCATGGGAAATGATGAAAGCATTAGGGAAAACTGATACAGGGCGCTGATTCAATAAAACAGGAGGATCTAAAACAATCAACGCCATACCAACCGGACGCCTTACTGATGGGCAACGAGAAGAATATATGCGTTCCGGGAAGTGTTTCAGATGCGGAACCATCGGTCACTTATCCCGAAACTGCCCAAAGAAAGACATTACCAAGAACCTGCCCCCTCCAGGACGATTCACCAGAACAATCACTGAGGATAACGATGCTAAGAAAATTCGCACAATGATTGTGGCTCTCAGCACAGAGGAATGAGAAACTCTCCTCACTGACCTTGAAACCGAGGGTTTTTAAAGCGGAGGAACCAGAAAGTGGTTGGAACCTCCAAGAACGATTATGGACAGTTAGCACTCGACTCTGTAATAGTAAGATCGAATAATAACCAACGACTCTCAATAACTGTCCAATCACCCAAATTACCCGCTGAGATATCTGCCCTTGTTGATTGCAGAGCAGAAGGAAATTTCATTGACGAAACTATAACAAAAACCATGAACAAGAAACCACTAATTCGACCAATACGAGTTAAGAATGCTGACGGAACAGTAAACCTAAATGGAATGATCACACATAAAGTCAAGATCCCCTACCACATCGGAAATCTACAAATCGAAACAAGCTTCCTAATCACTAAACTAGGAGACCAAAAGCTTATACTCGGACTCCCCTGGTTAGAAAAATACAACCCAGCAATAAACTGGAAGGAACGGACCCTTCAGCTTGACCACCAACCAACAAAACAGACAGAAAAGAATCTAGATCAGGAAATCAACGAATACTGGATCAGGGTCAAAACTTCGGCATCACAAGCGCTAGAACACACGCTACGAAAAGAAACCGTAATGACTCTACCAGACAAGTACCAAGAATGGAAATCTACCTTCGAAAAGGCGCCTTCGGAACAATTCCCAGTCAGACGCACATGGGATCACACAATTGACCTCAAAACCAGATTTACCCCAAAGATCAGCAAAATCTATCCGCTATCAATAAAAGAGCAATCATCCCTTGACGAATGGATCACTGAACAGCTAGCCAAAGGATACATTAGACCATCCAAATCCCCACAAGCTTCACCATTTTTCTTCGTCGCAAAGAAAGAAAGTGGAGCGCTCCAGCCATGCCAAGACTACCGATACCTAAATGAATGGACGATAAAAAACACATACCCACTACTGTTAATCCCCGATTTAATGACCAAATTATCCAGTGCTCAATATTTCACGAAACTTGATCTCCGATGGGGATACAACAATGTTTGGATAAAGAAAGGAGACGAGTGGAAAGCTGCCTTCATAACAAACAAAGGACTATACGAACCAACAGTCATGTTCTTTGGCCTATGCAATTCCCCATCCACCTTCCAGACAATGATGAACGAATACTTCCAAGACATGATCAATGAAGGATGGTTAATCATTTACATGGACAACATTTTGATATGCGGAACAACACCTGAAGACTTAGTAACTCGAACAAAACGTGTCCTAGAACGACTGAAAGAAAACAATTTATTTCTCAAACTCGAGAAATGCAAGTTCTGCACTCAGGAAATCGAATTCCTCGGAATGATCATTAGACCTGGGGAAATAACAATGGACCCGATCAAGCTGGCAGGAATAGCAGATTGGCCAATGCCGATAACGGTCAAGCAAGTACAATCCTTCCTAGGATTTGGGAATTTCTACCGACAATTCATTGGAAACTTCACAACCCTTGCTCGACCACTTATTGATCTTACAAGAAAAAACGAAACGTTCCTTTGGACACCAGAACGACAGGCGGCATTCAACAACCTAAAAAAACGTTTTACAACAGCCCCCGTACTCCGAATGCCAGACGTCACCCGGCCATTTATCCTGCAAACCGACGCCTCAAATAAAGCAACAGGAGCAGTACTGAAACAAGCCGATGAAGCAGGACTCCTACACCCTTGCGGCTTCATCTCACACGCCCTGACCACGACAGAACAAAACTATCAGATTTACGACAGAGAACTACTAGCAATCGTCAAAGGACTCGTGGCATGGTGACACCTTCTCCATGGATCACCTCATACCACTATTGTTCATTGTGATCACAAGAATTTATCCTTTTACCGAACCCCACAACGCCTCACCCCCAGACAAGCCAGATGGTCCTCCTTCTTGAGCGAGTTTGATCTCCGAATAGAACATGTCCCTGGAACTAAGATGTTTGAAGCAGACGCCCTATCTCGATGACCAGATCACATCGGAATGGATGACACCCCTGAAGAAACCACGGTATTACCACCCGAACGATTCATCAGGCTTATAGCAGATGACCTAGCAGAGAAGTTGCGCAAAGGCATGATTAAAGATGACTTTGGACAAATATTAGTCGAAGTAATCCAGAATCATCGAGCACCACCAATAAAATCAAAGCTGCAAGACTGGACATACGTTGACCGCATCATGCACTACCAAGGAAAAACCTACATACCTGATCAAGACGGACTGTGCACTCAACTCATTAAACTGACGCATGAATCGCCTACATCAGGGCACCCTGGACGATTTAAAACACTAGAATTACTCAAACGAAACTACTGGTGGCCCGGAATGAATAAACATACCAGAGAATGGATCGAAGGATGCGCGCTCTGCCAGCAAATGAAAGTCAACACTCACCCCAACACCCCTGCCCTACAACCGATCAAATCTAATGCAACCCGACCTTTCCAACAAGTCACAATCGATTTCATCACGGACCTACCAATCACTGACGGCTTTGATTCAATCATGGTCACAGTGGACCATGGACTTACAAAGGGGGTAACCTTTTCCCCTTGTCACAAAACAATCGACGCACTAGGAACCGCAGATCTATACATAAATGAAAATTTCAAATGATTCGGTTTACCCGATATCCTTATATCCGACAGAGGACCGCAGTTCACATCTAAAGTATTCCGAGAAATAGGAAAAGCGCTGGGAATAAACCATAGAATGAGCACAGCCTATCACCCTCAGACAGATGGCGAGACAGAATGAGTCAATCAAGAACTAGAAGTTTACCTCTGAATGTTCTGCACAAACGAACCACACAGATGGAAATCTCTGCTGCCAATTGTGGAATTCGCTCACAATAACCGACACCATGATACCATCAAAGCATCACCATTTCAGCTAATGTATGGGATAGACCCAGTTGCTATCCCCACAGCCGCATCCCCTATGACAACCCCAGCAGCTGAAAACCGACTACGAATGCTACAAAAGGCTAGAGAAGAAGCACTCGCTGCGCACGAACTCGCCAGACAAATGGTAGCGCTCAGAACAAAAGACAAAAGTGTCAGATTCGAGAAAGGAGACAAAGTCTGGCTCGAAAACTGAAACCTCCGAATACCTTATGAATCAAAGAAGCTAGCACCCAAAAGAGAAGGACCCTTCATAATCAAACAAGTACTAGGACCTGTCACTTATAGACTGAAACTCCCCAAACAATGGCGCATCCACCCCATGTTTCATGCCACACTGCTAACTCCGTATAAAGAAACAATGGCGCACGGACCGAACTTCTTGAAACCACCCCCTGATCTCATCAATGGACAAGAGGAATTCGAAATAGAAGCGATCGTCACCCACAGGAAACGAGGAACCGGCTATCAATACCTAGTTAAATGGAAAGGATATGGATCAAATGAAAATTCATGGGAACCCGAGATAAATCTGAAAAACGCTGCGGACATCCTTAGGACATATAAAATGCGCCGAAATCTACTGTAAAAGCAATGGTCCACTACCGCAACAAACAGATCCTCAAACAAAACATTAGACACACCAAAAACATCGCTTCTCCCTATTCTTGATTCTCTCCCAGACAATCTATCCCGAAACTCAGACACCTGATCATCCAACTCCCTAACCGAACCCATCCTCATCAAGGAAGACGGGCAATAGGAACAGCCTTCATCAAGCTGCACAAAATTCTGCTTTACCAAACAAAAGTACCATCTCTACACCCAGTATATAAGACACGGGACAACCCCGGCTCTACAACAGCAACCGACGCCTTCGCTAGAAATTGACACAACAGAGAAGCACGAAGAGCACTAAACTTATGGATCATAGACCGAATGAGAGACCTGGAAGCGACGGGAGTGACCTGTTATGAGCATACCTCCTATTTTAAACTTTACAGTAACGATATCGATGACAGTTAGGAAGATATGATCACGAGGAGTAGGAGGATATTTTTCTTTTCATTTTATCTATTTTATCAAGCTCAAACGTCTACGAGCAAGACTACGCAACGGGACTTAGGAGTATGACCTACGAGAACTGTGGTCCCAATATAGAAGGAGGTTAGGTCAGCATTGGCTATGGATATAGACCGAGTGCTGACAGGAAACACGGCCCGATGATGGGCCTATGCCATGAAAGGAATCATGAGCGGCACGGCGCTTGAGGGGCGACATGGGAACGCCGAGGAGTACTGAGTCAACGGTAACAGCGAGCATGGGAATTGGCCGAAGACCTGAACAATAGGAAGGCCACATGCAGATGACCCAGGAGTTGGGCATGGAAGGAACTCTCCATAAACGGTTAGATGGGCGCAGACTTAGCTGCTGCGCATTGATCCCCAGTGAGGGACTTTAGCTGCGCACAGACCAGGAGAGCGGTATATAAGGGCCGTAGTTAGCGTAGAGAGACTCCTAAGTCTCTAGATAGTCTATTGTTGCTGGACATAGCTACTGAGCAATTGAATCATCTTTGGTCTAACAAACCACCACTCTAGTCTGTAAGGTTGTGTTCAGGACAGTCCTGACATAATCTAGAGACTTACTTCTCTACCCCTTTGTACTGTCCAAGCACTGAGCACGCCGCTCGTAGTTGCTCAGACAATCAAAGGCCTAGTTATTTTCTTTAACGGTTGTAACCCGATTATCCTGGGACCGTTGGCGACATCGACAAACAACACATACTGTCAACGGGCGTCGAACGAGACGTCCTCAATACGCCCCATTGGGCCTGACAACAAACCCTACTTGGGTGTCTACCAACAGTAACAGACGAGAATACTAGTGTGTTGGGAGAGCGTAGGCAGGAGACCACAGACGCACCCCAAGCATAGTATACTGTTATTGCCGAAAAGCTCAGGAACGAGTGAAAACCCTCAGTATACGTTGTGTATCAAGGCTGAACCAAAGTCCCTTCATACCCTCTGTACTAGCAACCCCTACTTTGTTATCAGGGTTGATAACTAGGCACAAGGACATTAGGGCGAATTGCCAGGCACACGTATATTGACAGCTTTCGGACCCACAACACAGCAGACAACAACTCCCTTGTTTCCCAAGGGACATCATCGATTGGTGCGGATTTACAGCCAGAAGAACGGATCAAGTGTCGGTGGAGGCCTGAACTTGATTGAAAATTTACAGCAGAACCATCAACGAGACAATGCAGTGCTCGTTCACATACATTTTACCTTACGCCCAGGCGACACTATCGGAGATCGGGTGCATCTTTGATGCGGACTGGGTTACCATTCACGACACGGTCCAGACAGGACCCAAACAATTCATCGGTGACACAGTCATTCGTCGTTACGACAACCATGTCCAGCTATGGTGGAAACACCGAAAGGAGTCGAGAATACGGGAGCGCAGACAGGCGCAGATCCTCCTACGGGAGCGAGAAGCTCAACAAGAGCTGGAACAAAAAGAGGCCTGGGAGGCCTTACTTATGGAAAGAGCCGCCACTCGTGCTGTCTTACGAGCGGAACGAGCCATGAAAAAGGCCGAGAGGGAATATCAAACCCTCATCGAATTACTGGAGGTCCAGTACAAAGGCGACACCTCCAACCCGATATGGCTCGCCCTGGTTTCGTCAAAATATAACCAATGGCTTCTATTAATTAATAATGGCGACAAAGCTATCCAACGTTACCGGGTAGCAATCCAACGACTCCAATGTGCGCACCACGTAGAAGAGTCATATGCTCATGAAGGCATGGCCATGAGCCACGAAGATTGGAACGCGTGGATGCACGCAATCAATGGCAACATATGAGCCACCCACTATGCCAAGTGGAAAAAGGAGAAAGAAGAGGAAGAACGGCGACAAGGAATTCGATATGATCCTTTACTTGTCACTAAACCTCCGGGCCGCATTCTTCCTATCACACCAGAACGACTTCTAACCGAGCCACTGGTTAGACTCCCACTTGGGCTTGATCATTTCTTACCGGAAATCGGTGAAGACAGTTGGAACGATCACAAGGCTAGACTGTTGGGATGGCATGCTTGTGTCAAAGCATACTTACCAGGACCAATTGCACGAGGACCAATAGCGCCAGATCAGTGGAGGCAAAATGGGTACTGTTATATGTACCTATTCAAAGCCGAGTACTACGACAAATTCAACTGGCCCGCTTGGCCAACGCTCTACGATATCCTCAATTGGGAACCGGAGCTTAGAGATGAAACTGTGGTATTCGCTATTCAGGATAGCATCCGGCCGGGACGATGTCATATCATAGAAGAATCTGCCGTACGGCGAGATGACATCGAATATACTTGGGACAAACTGGTCGACCTCCACAAGGTCTCTCATTATACCTGGACTGTACGCTTTGGAGGACAATCCAAATCAAAGCGTCAACTAAAGAATCGTCCTCTCGCCACAACATCGATTAAAAGGGTAGATCTCCGTTCCACCGTTACTGTTCAAGAAGCAGTAAATCAGGCGGCGGGACGATCCTATCCAGCTGTAATTCAACCCAAACCAGTAGTGCAACCAGCGCGGTCATACGCAGCGGCAGCACTAGCTGGAGGGGAGAATAAAGCAAAAGTCATCAACGCAGGAGGAGATGCAGCACATTGGGGTGGTGGAGTTCCCACCACTGCAGATTGGTTATCAACGGAGGAATATCCTCAAGGAGCCAACCAGGCTCATAAGAAAAGACAAATCGAAGAATGGAGAAGGATCGTTGAAAAAGAATCTTGGCTTCCCTATCCCTATCCTACAATGTCTTGGGGCAACAGCGGATTTAACCCAGACATACCAGGCTATTGCTACCTGGTGTTAATAAAAAAGGAATTCTGGGACGAATTTATGTGGCCAGCATATCCCCAATTACAAGAAATCTGTAATTGGGACAAGAACCTCCGAGAAGAAAACGTCACCACTATCATCTGATGATCATATACAGACAGAACCATCCTTCACATCGAAAAATATAATAGTAATACAAGGGGATGGTTTCACGTCAAGTGTCTCAACTGAGAAGGCATGGGACACTACAAAGTTGGAGCAGGACCCTTTAGACTAACGGTGGATATGGTTACTCATGCTTACCATGCCATATTAGGATGGAGGAATACCTGGATGGACTCAGAAACTTTAGACCCTCTTCCTGACTCTCAACCTGCAGCAGCTGTAGCGGCACGAGAGAATGAAATTCATCGACAGGAACAAGATAGGCAGAGAGCAATCACCAACACTGGACAGGCCCTAGTAGCTATAATCAACGAATACCAGCAGAGTAACAGGACTGAACCAGGACCCCTCACAAAAGCGGAAATGCCAGATTATTACCAGGGGGATCCACGAACAGTTGATGGTTGGTTGCGCCAAATGGAAACGTACTTCATGTTGGCACAAGAAACCGATGTCAAAAGAAAGATTCCTATATGCCTCTACAGGATGAAGGGAGGAAAAGGGGACAGAGCGGCCGACTGGAGTGGAGTCAAACTTAGGGCACATCGAGAAGCAATTCAGGAGTACCAAGACAAAATCAATAACAACGGTTGGAATTCACAACTTGATTGGGCACAATTAAACGCTGGAGAGTCCACAGACGATGAAAGAGCCTGGGTACGACATCCATTAAATAACCAATTCCCATTCATGGATTGGACCAACTTCAAAAACCAAATGCACAATTTCTTTATGTCTACCGAGACAAAAGAAAAAGCAATCAAAGCATTATTGAAGTTGCAACAAGGAACCATGATTGTTGAAGATTACATTATTAAATTCAACTCTCTTACGTTGTTAACGGATTGGAACGAGGCGGCTTTAATCTCGCAATTCCAGAACAACCTCAATCCGGCTCTGGGATGGGATCTTATTCAGTACAGAGGACTCACAGAAAACGCCACTCTTCAACAAATCCAGACAAGAGTAACGGCATTAGCGCGAGCGTACCAAAAAGCTAATGAAACATACGGATTCCCCAGAAAGGAATATAGAGAACAGGCTCCGAGCAATAACCCCCATCCTCAGTACCAATACAAGGCACCCACACCGTTTGCTTCAAGTAGCAGAGACCCCAACACCATGGATGTTGATAAAAAACGAGACATCAAGCCATGGTGTTATAACTGCGAGAAAGAAGGCCACTACAGTCGTTGCTGCCCACTACCTCGAGGAAGAAAGCCTATCCTGGAATGTGGGAATTGTGGGAAGAAGGGTCATACAGAAGAAAGGTGTTGGAAGAAGGAACCAACAAAGGACAAAGGAAAATGAGTAATGAGGATGATAGATAATGGGGAAACGACCCCAGAAGGATGCGCCAAAATCGAGGAGGTCTCGGATTTTGGAGACAGCCAGTAGACAAACGCTCTGTCTCACTGGCTCATAGACAGGTTTCTTGTAAAAATGTATTAGTACCTAAAGATTCGCAAATCAACTTGCATGATCTACTCTATGAATGCAGAGGGAACATACATCAAATAAGAAACCTGAAAATGAGCGCACAACCCGAAAAAAGATTAAAAACATGGACGCCGCCATGGGTACTAAGACGTATCTGGCAGCAAGACGAGCAAACGGCAATCGAGTGTCTACAACAATGGGTAAATGATAAAAGAATCAAAGAGGTGGATGGGAAACTAGTTCAGCAACTAAATGCCCTGTCAGAAATTGATGCCCTATGGAACCTAGTACACTTGAGGGAAAAAGTAGTACAAGGAATTGGAAAACAGGAGTTAGACCTAAAAGGAACACTCATCACTATGGACACTTATCAGTCTGCCAACATTACTATGCTACTCGATTCCGGATGCACTGCCTCGTGTATAAGCGAGGAGTTCGTAGAAAAACATAAAATGAATAAAAAGAAATTGCTACGTCCTATACCGGTGTATAACGCATGATGGCACTCGAAACGGGTCAGGAAGCGTGGAATATTTTGTCCAGTTCAAATTAAAAATAGGGTCTCACAAGGAAGTAATGGACTGTGCTGTCGCAACACTCAGCAAGACAGATCTATTCCTAGGACACGATTGGTTGGAACATCATAATCCAACAATCAACTGGAAAAAGAAATCACTAGAGTTCAACCGTTGTCTGGGAACTTGTTGGAAGCCGTCATCAGTGCAGGAACCCGAAGAGGAGATAGATGTATCTTACTGCTTAGAAGAAGGAGAACGCCTCCTAGCCGTTCATATTGGGGAACCTGAACTGCAGGTCTGAGCCTTTGCCTCAACTGCGACAAAAATAGCTGCAGAACAGGCAAAAACAGAAAAGAAACGAACATTGGAAGAGGCGGTTCCCCATCACTATCTAGAACACCGACAGGTTTTTGAAAAGGAAACTTTCGATGAACTCCCGCCTAGGCGACGCTGGGACCATGCAATAGAATTAATCCCCGGATCCACTCCAGTAGATTGTAAAATCTACCCTCTAAATCGGGATGAACAACAACAGTTAGATGAGTTCCTGAAAGAAAATTTGGAATCAGGACGAATTCAGGCTAGCAAATCCCCTATGGCATCTCCATTCTTTTTCGTCAAAAAGAAAGATGGGAAACTTAGACCTGTACAAGATTACAGGAAGTTGAACGAAATGACGGTCAAGAACCGGTACCCTTTGCCACTAATTGGGGAATTAGTGGATCAACTATCTCAGGCTCAAGTCTTTTCGAAAATGGATATCCGCTGGGGATACAATAATGTCCAAATAAAGGAAGGAGACGAATGGAAGGCTGCTTTCCGAACTAATCGTGGATTATTTGAACCACTGGTCATGTTCTTTGGTCTTACAAATTCACCCGCTACCTTCCAGACTATGATGAACGACATATTCCGGGTAGAAATTGCGGAAGGATGGGTAGTTATTTACATGGACGATATCTTGGTATTCTCAAAAAACCAGGAGGAACATATGAGACACGTAAATCGTATTCTAGAAAAGTTAGGATGGCATAAGCTTTCTTTGAAGCCAGAGAAATGTTTCTTTGACAGAAACGAAATCAATTTCTTGGGAGTTATCATCGGAAAAGACACTGTTCGCATGGACCCTGCTAAAGTGAAAGCAGTAGCAGAATGGCCGAAGCCAACAAATAAAAAAGAAGTGCAGCAGTTTCTAGGATTTGTAAATTTCTATTGACGATTTGTAAAAGATTTCGCCAAATTAGCCAAGCCACTGACACGGCTCACCGGAAAAGAGGAATGGTTGTGGACGCAACTACAGGATGAAGCCTTTGATAAACTCAAGGAAACTATCGCAAATGAAGTAGTACTTCGAATTCCAGATGAGGAAGGGCAATTCCGAGTAGAAGTGGACGCTTCAGACTTCGCAATTGGAGGAATTTTGTCTCAACAAACGAAGAAGGGTTTATGGAAACCAGTGGCCTTTATCTCGAAGTCCTTAAATGACGCTGAACGCAATTACAAAATATACGACAAGGAAATGCTTGCGGTAATGCATGCCTTCTACGAATGGGCACACTATCTCAAAGGAGCAAAACAAACTATTGAGGTTCTGACAGATCATCAGAACCTAACGTATTTCAGAAAAGCGCAAAATCTTAATCGACGTCAAGTGAGATGGGTAACTGATCTGCAGGACTATAACTTCACAATTAAACACTGAAGTGGAAAGTCCAACACAAAAGCCGACTTATTATCTAGACGAGCAGGGCACGAAAGAGGGGAGAATGACAACGAAGGAGTAGTTTTACTCAAAGAACACCTCTTTGTCAGAGTCTTCGACGATGATAGGGCAATAGAAGACATCATCAAAGATATATGAGATGTCCCTTGACGCCAATGGGAAACGCAGGTGGTAAAAGGTTTAGAAATCGCTGGAGGGGAGTACAAACTAGACAAAGGACTGGTCACCTGGCAGGGACGAATCTATGTACCCATGGTGCCCGCATTATGGGAAGATATCATAGCAATCCATCACTCGTGGGGACACTCGGGAGTGGCAAAGACTTTGGAATTGGTTACCAGGAACTTTTGGTGGCCTAATATGCGAAAAGACATCGAACGATATATTCCTGGCTGCGAAACATGTCAAAAGGCAAAACCTGACAGGACTGCTAGAGCTGCACCCCTACGACCTAATGAGGTGCCCTCAGAACCTTGGGAAATCATTTCAGTTGATTTTGTCGGTCCCTTACCCAAATCAAAAGGGAACAACATGGTCTTGGTCATCGTAGATAGGTTTACCAAGAAAACCTATTTTATACCCACTACATCAGAAATCACTTCACAGGGAACAGCAGTGCTGTTCAGAGATAACGTCTTTAGGGAGCACGGGCTCCCCAGAAAAGTAATCAGTGACCGAGGACCTCAGTTTGCCTCGAAATTCATGACAGACTTATATGGAATGTTGGGAATCAAAGCCAACCGATCCACAGCTTACCACCCACAAACGGATGGACAGACAGAGCGGGTAAATCAGGAATTAAAAGAATTCCTAACAATCTTCATAAATAACCGACAGGACAACTGGTCAGATTGGCTGTTGGTAGCCCAGTTCTGTCACAATGACAGAGTTCATTCGGCAACAGGTTTTACTCCGTTCTACATGAACTATGGACGACATCCAAATAAAGGTCTCGACCCTACTTACGCACCAAAGGCAGTAGCGGTCGAACAGTTGGCAAAGGAATTAAAAGACGTACACGCCAAGGCACAATTGGCATTGGAAAAGGCAGTGCAAATTATGAAACAGCGCTACGACACACACCGAAAACAAGCTATTGAATATAAGCCCGGTGACAAAGTCTACCTCAGTACTGAAAATCTACCAGTAATTCGAGCCACCAAGAAACTAGATGGGAAGTTTGTCGGACCATTAGAAGTATTCGAGAAAATAGGGGAATCCGCGTATAAGCTAAAAATTCCGGCCTCATGGAAGGTCTACAACGTCTTTAACGAAGTCCTCTTGAAGCCGTATAGGGAACCGGTTTTCCCAAAACAACAGGCAATGGCAGCAACGCGCAAGGATGCGCAAATGGTGGAGGAATCCCAGGAAGGAGAATACAAAGTTGAAGAAATTCTAGAAAGCCAAATTAGCGGAAGGGGAGGAGCGAGGTTGGAATACCTCGTCAAATGGAAAAATTATCCGGTGGAAGAAGCCACCTGGGAACCAGTAAAAAATGTCGTCAATGCACCCGCCATTGTCAAAAAATTCCATAAGGCAAATCCCGACGCTCCCAAACTCGTTAGAAACATTTGAGATGGGAAAAGATACATTCAATATACCGAAGTATTGCAAAAACAAATCCCTGATGTCCCCAAACAATCGACAAAAAACAAGAAAGGTCGAGGAATTCACTGGAAGGACAAACAGAAACTATTTGGATGGGACGATGGCTGTTTTGGACCAAGATACCTGGCGAATATGGAACGCCGATGGCGAAATTGGAAAGGCGAACGTGCGGCAATAATGGAGTTACCTGACGACACCAATGGGACGTTCTCCAGAGATCTGGAGTGCGGCAGGCGGTCTAAACCCGTGCTTAATTTCCCGCAGAAGATGGACGAGGAGGAGCTAGTGGAGGAACAAAGATCTCAGGAGAAAGATATGGCGGTTCTCGCCAAGAAAATCTTAAAAAGAAAAGAGATAGCAGTGGCTGCTAAGGAAAGCAGCGAGTCGGAAGATGACCGACAGAGGAGGATCAAGGGCGCAAGATGCCAAGGAAAGCCATTGGTCAGCTATAGGACCACCATTGAAGAAGTCGAGGATATCAACTCAGAACGAACCGGGCTGTCGCCCAATGATCAGCAAGCGCGCTTGGCCGCATTTTATGCAAGAATGAAGGAGGATCCGAGATATGTGGACTCCGCCATGACAGCCTCTCGGGACGCGAGGCCTTAAGGGGGGGGTGATGTTATGAGCATACCTCCTATTTTAAACTTTACAGTAACGATATCGATGACAGTTAGGAAGATATGATCACGAGGAGTAGGAGGATATTTTTCTTTTCATTTATCTATTTTATCAAGCTCAAACGTCTACGAGCAAGACTACGCAACGGGACTTAGGAGTACGACCTACGAGAACTGTGGTCCCAATATAGAAGGAGGTTAGGTCAGCATCGGCTATGGATATAGACCAAGTGCTGACAGGAAACACGGCCCGATGATGGGCCTACGCCATGAAAGGAATCATGAGCGGCACAGCACTTGAGGGGTGACATGGGAACGCCGAGGAGTACCGAGTCAACGGTAACAGTGAGCATGGGAATCGGCCGAAGACCTGAACAATAGGAAGGCCGCATGTGGATGACCCAGGAGTTGGGTGTGGAAGGAACTCTCCATAAACGGTTAGATGGGCGCAGACTTAGCTGCTGCGCATTGATCCCCAGTGAGGGACTTTAGCTGTGCGCTGTCTGCGCACAGACCAGGAGAGTGGTATATAAGGGCCATAGTTAGCGTAGAGAGACTCCTAAGTCTCTAGATAGTCTATTGTCGCTGGACATAGCTACTGAGCAATTGAATCATCTTTGGTCTAACAAACCACCGCTCTAGTCTGTAAGGTTGTGTTCAGGACAGTCCTGACATGACCTGCCTACACCATGAGGCACTATTCCCTGACAAAATCAACTTTCCATCTGGAGGACCATTGAACTTTAACTTACCCCCGAATTACCTATACATCCCACATGGAGGGATACCACCCCCATACCTGAATCCGCCGCCACCACCCCACTACCGTAACTTTGAATGGGAACCCGGATACCCAATGATTACAGGCATCATCCATCATACAAACTACGGAACGATTACACATCGAATCCCACCTAGGTCATTACACAAACCATACTTGGCTGAAGAGCTTCCCACACGACCCAATACCCCTAGACCAGAAGCACTGGCTGATCAAATCTTATGGAACATCCTCCCTGTGGATGCAGACGATTCATTCTGGGATATAGAATAT
Organism: Amanita molliuscula; assembly: GCA_023014405.1. NCBI lineage: Eukaryota > Fungi > Basidiomycota > Agaricomycetes > Agaricales > Amanitaceae > Amanita > Amanita molliuscula. Next base: position 462,962 of record JAEBUP010000011.1, read on the forward strand.
TTCGACGAAGCCCACCTATAAAAGAACGAGATTCCCACTTCCTAGCCTTCCAACCAACGTCACATACACAAAGATGTTCTCACTCGTCGCTATTCTCGTCATCCTCGTCTTCAATTTCGTCCCCTCTGTCCTCATTGGAGGACTCATCCTCGCTACCCTCCTCGCTACTCTCGCCCTCGCCTACTCCTTCCCTGAAAAGCTCCCCGAGTTCGAAGTCCTCACACCACCCCTCGAGATCTTCGTCGAAACCGAGACAATGGTCCACACCAACAAGGACCTACATATCCACCCACCTGAACTCGCTGAAGAACCACCCATTGAAGAAGAAATTACCCCCATGGTCATCCCCAGATCAAATCCCCTCGTCACCACTGCCTCTCTAGAAGCCTCATACATTACAGCCAATCTCCGAGACCTCTCCACCCCACTTGGAGCCCTCGTAGGACTCACCCTCACCACCAACCCCAACGCCATGACTTATGCTGAATGGGATCTTGTGCTCCGTGAACTTCGTCAATTGAAAGTCACCCTCAATTCCATGCGATGGCACATAGATACAGCACAAAAGGACGTCGAAAATGTCGTCCACTGGTACGAGTCTAGAGCAGACCATGCCTGGACTACTCAAGGTTGGCCTTGAGAAGTCGGTGACTTCTCGCATAGAGGGGGGGTAATGTTACAACTTCCTTTTCATACATTTACTTATTACTATAACCTTTCTGCACTTCGTCGCTATGCTTTGATACTTGTTTCATCTGCTTGGACTACCCCTCGTTTTACTTCCTCCTATACTTCTTCATTGTTCTCTAGGCAGTATATAAACCCCCGCCTGTACCGTAGTTCCTTAGTTCCAACTTAATCGAGTATTGTCCTTTACTGAACAACCTCCTCGCTCTCGTCCTCTCCGTCGCTCAAGCTGCCTTCGTCGCCATCCAGCATAGCGTCAAACAGCATTCCTGTCCAGTGACTGGGATTAGACCAAGACTCTAGTCGTCATTGCTGACTCGATAACGAACCAAGGACATCGATCCTAACACCAACGGCCAGTCTGTATGGTAGTCACTAGTAGCTTGTAGCTACCTTAGTCTATTACAATAGTATTTTTCTATGTGCAAAAAAAAAAAAAAAACTCCACCCCACATGCCTCCTCACCCCCATGCACCTCTGCAACTGGCAGATACCACTGTGCCCTCCACCCCTCTTCATCCCATGCCTCCACGAGCCAGGCCAACACTGGGAGCTTTGGCTTGGCCCATGATAATATAAACCCAGGCCTTTTGGGCCAAGCCAAGAATACCATTCACAACTCTGGCAAACTATCAACTTTGTACTTGGCCAGAGATTATAAACAACTTGGTCCTGTTGTGAAATCTCGCATCACAGGAAGAACTACTTTCACTGGCAGGCTCTTGTTCATAGCTATCTGCAAAGGATGATGATGTATGATGTGCAGTGTGGTCAAGGTTTGACATATGTCTTCATTTGCAGTGAAGTGGACCTGGGCTGATGAGGCGTCTCATGCAGTGTGGTCAATTTAGTGCAAAATCTTAGGTCTCACTATGCATCTGAACTTCAAGCCTACAGTGATCCTGCAGTGGCACACAGTCTGCAAGATATCAACATGTTCAAGCCCAAGACAGGTTTTCCTATTTTCTTCCACAGCATGGCAGTCATCTCCTTCGTATTTCAGGAATGCACAAGTATCCTGAATACAGGTCACTAATTGGACTCCTGGGATCCTGTAGAAAGCGCATCAACATGGGACAGGCAATGAAAGAGGTTGATGCATTTATGGGACTGATCATGAGGTGTTGTAGTCAAGGCCACATGCTTGCCGTACCTGCAAGCAATGCCCATGTCCATTCCCACATGCCAACAACGATGGTTGATCCCTCAATACCTCCCTCCAATCTCATGCCCAAACGCTCTCCCTCATCTCCTTCCAACGATCTACTTCCAACCTCCCCCTCCTTCCAATTTGGTCTTCCCGGGTGAATTCTTCTTAAGCATAGTCCATTGCACCAAATCTAGTGGAGAGAACCCGCAAGGAAGAGAGAATTCCAGACTGCATCATCTGGCTGGCAAAAAGGGGGGACCACAGGCAAGGAGATGTTGGGCAAATGGGGATGGGAGTGAGGAAGGATCAGCTCAAGGTTCAGAGTCCATTTCGGATGCAGCAGCAGATTCTAGGGCTTTGTATGGGATAACAATGGTGGAGTCGGTTTGAGGTCAACACCATCTTCCCCATGCACAGCAAGATTCCCATCATCTCAAGTCAATGACCAGCCAGGGCAAAGCCAAAGCCAAAGAGACATTCTGTGCCTGGTATTCCTGTGACCTCTGTGTCCAGTAGCAAGGGGGCTACAGAGGAGCGATGGGTGTATAAAGAGCCTGGTTGATCTTGAGGTGGTTGTCTCCAGCAGGGACTATTTGAAGTCTTGGGGACTGAGGGCAGTTTTGCCCTCTATGCAGGTGAGGGTCCTAACATTTGTCAAAGTTGGACCAATCAATGCTGAAACCATGCATACTGCAGCAACTGGAGATGATAGAGACGACTGGGTTGGCACAATTTGACAAGCCAAGGCACAACAGCTAGTTTCACTGAACATCACTAATCCAAATTCAACTCTTGACTTCATCTGGATGTCAGGAAGTCGCTGCAGGTGTTGCCGTTCCCCCCCATCTGCATTGGTGGTGGTGTTGCCATTAACGCAAGTGCTCAAAGAAAGCGGGTTGAGAACATCAATGGAAGAACTGGAACTAGAAGAAGCAAGGTAGAACACTTTTTACCTGGTATCTGGATACTGGATGAGAGAACAAAAGACTGCACTGCGGACAGGAATTTTGCTGGAAAAGATGAAGATGCCATTGTAGGCTCTGGATGAAGTGTGTGAGCAATGATTTCTCTTTTATTTTGTTCTCGATTGTTAACAATGACTATCTACAGACATTCTACATCACCAATACCAATACAGAGGATAGTATTAGTGAGGAAGGCAGCATGAATAATCCAGCTCGGGCCCCCATTATGGGTAAGTATACTTGACCTGTAGTTTCTTCGGAGGCTGATGTTCACTGTTGTCAGATAATGGAAAGCTCTACAAAGTTCAATGGTGACCAATTGTTTTTCCAGCAGCCTGGAGGAGTGAATTAGCTGTGACATGCGGTGTTGGCATGTCATCCTCTCTGTCTTTTGTGTCTTCCCTACCTGTTCCTCTTAGCCAATGTGGCAGCAGCAGCCCTGTCCAAGTTCTGTCTCCTCCCTTCTGCATGTCAACACAATCAGTTGAATCCAGCATCACTTTCCATATTCATCACCCAGAGCTTTCTCAGAACTTTCACCCCTCCTTATCGTGTCACTCAATACAATGCACCCTGAGACTCTGTTGGACAGAACTTATTCTCCAACTTCATTGAAAGTTTAACTCAACATCTTTTGCCCATGCTTACTTCAGATCCACACAAGTCCTGCCCCCACCACTATCCTCAATACTACTTTCCCACTTCTTCTACTTATTGCCCTACACCCCTTATGCAAAATACCTTACAAAACAAAAAACCATCCCCGATGCAGCAAACTCAAGCTCTGTGATTGGATGTGGACAGTTGTGCAGAGATTCTCGATGCATTTTTTGTTGTCGAAGGACTTGAGAGGTTGTACAGAGCCTGTTGATGAATGTGGAGGCAGAACGAGAGGATGGTGAAGGAGAATACAAAAAGCTCGGATGCATGCTTGATCTGGTGTCAAAAAGTAAGCCCAATTTGTGTATACCCTTGTGTTATCAACTAACGACAATAGTTTTTTTTTTTTTTTTTATGCATAGAAAAATACTATTTGTGAAACCAATAACTATGAGTTATGAACACTACCATACAGACTTGACTGTCGGATTAACTAAGGGAACAATCCCTACTTACTAACTGTATTTCACAATACTACTTCTCCACAGGAACAGCTTTGTGTGGTGCTTTGCTGATTTGTGCCAGGGCTTAGGCAGCTCTAAAGCGAATCCTAAGGCTTCTTGTCATGAAGCCAAACAGGCTGAGGGTTTTCGAGGCAGAACCCACAACTGTGGCTAAAACCTTGAATGATAAAGCTCGCTCTTGAAGCTGATCTAGGGTTTTACAAGGCAGAACCCAAAACTGCGGCCTAATAAGATTTTCTATAGCATTATCACAATGCTTGAGCACTGTCAACTGTCCAAACCTGCTATGAGGGTGACCAATCACAGGGGGTGCAGGCTGACACCCCAAGTGTTGCAACCTCCGAAAGTCTTGATCGCATCTCGTAAAATGACTGTCAACTTGATCGTAAAAAAGAAAGCAGCTCCAACATGGTCCTGCTACAAGGGTGACCAATCACAAGGGGTGCAGGATGACACCCCAAGTGTTGCAACCTCCGAAAGTCTTGATTGTGCCTCATAAGATGAGGGAGAACGCTTGAGGAAAGCAGGTGGTACGTCGTAATCAATGGGATCATGGATAGATCAGTGAACATGTGTCCCAGCAAGGGACTTGAAAATGACATTGTCAGAACAACAAATGACAGGACGACCTGAGGCAAAAGGTCAGGAGCAGACAGAACCAGCCATTTGGGAGGGGAAAGGCTGGATGTGAAAACTGTCAAAGGGATGATGGTGGTTGGAGTTCAAGGAGCACCTGTACCGACAATAGTTGATCAGTCAAGTCAGTTCCCTCAACACCTCCCTTCAAACACATGCCCAATTGCTCTCCCTTCAATGATCTACTTCAAACATCCCCCCTCTTGTTGAAACGAGCAACGGCAGCGCAGAGCGAGGCTTAGTAAGCGAGGGGACTTACTGAGTACTGTTTAGAATGCTTAGGAGCTAGGGCTCAACTATGCAATAGAGCAGGAGATGTATTTCAGCAGTGCAAAGGGCGCTGCTTATATACAGTTACAGAAATCACATGTAACTACATCTAATATACCTATATCTAGTAATGCGCAGCTTCCTGCTGCGCATTGCACCATACCTGCTGCACATGGTGTCATATTGCTGCGCTTTCTACAGCAATCTGTCAATACTTGACGTGTGAAGCATGTTTCATGCATCGTGTTCTCACATGCTGTCGTTTCATACTGTTCCTGGGATGAAACTCTATAATATCTGTCAAACACTATAAAAGTGTCAACAGTGTACAAATATCAGATTATATTTGTGATTTAGTGAGCATTCATAAATAACAATATAATATATGAAGCTATGAGTTCGATACTCAATGCTCCAGATCATTATTTATTCAACACCTCTCACCTCTCTTCCAATTCCTTCTTCCTGGTCAAATACTTCTTAAGCGTGGACCATTGTACCAAATCGAGTGGAGTGAACCACCAAGAGAGAGACAGAGAGAGACAGAGACAGAGACAGAGACAGAGACAGAGAGATAATTTCTCTTGTTCTTAGACTCCCTCGTCTGGCTCGCGAAAAAGGGGATTACGGGAGACATTGGGCGAATGGGGATGGGGACGGGGACGGGGGAGTATCAGCTTGAGGTTCAGAATCCAATTAATCGGATGCGGCGGTGGATTCCAGGGCTTTGTATGGGAACAGGAACAGGAGCATAAGCGACTTCCATCTGCCATTGTCTTCTTGGAGGAGCGGTTCGTCCACCCTGTCTTCCCCGCCCCACCATCTCGAGTCAATGTTCCATACCAGCCTGGGTGAAACCAAAGCCAAAGAGACATTCCATGGCCAGTATTCCTGTGACCTCTCCGTCCAGGAGCGATGGGTGTATAACTTAAGGCCAATTGGACCTGGTTGATCTCGAAATAGTTGTCTCCGAGTGGGGTGTCGAGCAGCAGTTTTGCCCTCTATGCAGGTGAGGGACCTAACATTTGTTATCAATGCTGAATCTGCGCTTACGATGCTGCAGCGAGATTCGACAGGCCAAGGCGCAATGGGTAGTATCCCTCAACGTCACCCATCCGAATTCGACCCTGACTTCATCTGCATCAACGAAAGATGTCAGGAAGTTGATGCAGGCGTTGCCGTTTCCCCCATCTGTGTTGGCTCAGCGCGATGTCGCCAATGACGGGGGAAACGCGAGTGCTCGAAGAAAGCGGGTTGAGAGCATCGACGGAAGAACTGGAGCTAGAAGAAGCAAAGTGGAACACTGTGCACCCGCTATCTAGATATCGGATGAGAGAATGAAAGAGTGTATGTGCTGCGGATAGGCATTTGCCTGGAGAAGACGAAGACATGTGTGCACGCGGGTGAGCAATGGTTTCTCTTTTATTTTGTTCTCTCAGGTGTTAATAACGATTATCTACAGACATTCTACATCACCAATACCAATACAGAGGATAGTAGGGAAGGCAGCGCAAGTAAACCAGCTCGGGCTTGCAACATGTGCTACAAGATGGTGTTCCCCGTTCTAGACTCGGAAACGGAACTCGAAGGAAGGGAACGTGACGATTCCGGCTCGAATTCGAGCCGTAATGCCGCAGACTCTGACACCAATTCATACGGCTGGGATACCATACTGTCCCTGTCAAATTTCTCCGCCTGGCTTTCTATGCCCTCCTGAATCGTCATCACCTTTCACGCCCTCGACGCCTAAGCTGCTCATGGGTACGGAGTTTGAGAAGCCGCCTGGATCCAAGTCGGGCAAATGCCGTTGGTGAAGAATTCCAACTAGACACAGCCACTGAGTAAGTTGCAGGGTGCCGATGCCGATGGGAACGAGAATGATGGCCGATCTCCAGGTCAGGAACAAGCACACCCTCAGTCGTCTGATATGAGTGTCGCTCGTAATGAAGGAGCACCCGAAAAGATGCAACAGCACTCGTCTCCGAAGCCAGTCGAATCGACTGTGGGGGGGCGGACGGTTTTCACTCCCTGCTCTCGCGTTGCAGCTGTGCGGACAGTGGTTGCAGATTCAAATGGCAGTAGTAGGACAGGAGGTACTGAAGCATCTGCAGCTGCATCAAGCAGTAGTGGTCCTGCAAGCAGGGAGAAAGGAGAATGATCAAGTAGGTTCTCCCTGGTTTCTGGAGGACCTTTTCAGAGTTTGCGCCTTTCCGTTGCTCTCGACACCAGTGAGGATAACGAAGGTGCCAAGAGGAGGCAAGTTGGAGCTGGAGAGAAGAGCTGAGTGAGTTATTGAAGGATTCAAAGTCGAGGGCAGGATAAAATTTGTCAGATTGGTCTTGGAAATAATGAATACAATGGTTTGAAGTGGGTTGTACTATCTCTGCTATTAAATTCATGGCTACACTATCCACAACAACGTAAGGGATGCTCATAAGACTCTGTCATAGCCTTCGCCAGACCTTAATCGCTAGATACGATCAGCCACAGATGGGTCAAAGAGTAGCTTACTATTACCGCTGCAACTGCCTGTAAGCCACTTCAGCAAATGATTGCAGGATACATGAAAATGCAAACCGGCATTATTTAACACCCAACATTGGTAATGCCAGTATACTGGAAATTAAAGGGAGGGTTCTTGTATGCTGAAATCATCCATGAGCATCCGCCGATGATGAATGAGGGGCTTTATATGCACAACTTCCTTCAGTGGCTTTGATGGATGCAAACTGGATCCTGTTAGCCTTGACCTGAGCCCAATCGACGTTCGGCTGATAGACGCCGATGCTGTAAGGCGTTGAGCACTTATTGATTCATGCTTTTTGGCCTGGATGGGACTAGCATTGGCGACAGAGATAGCCAATGCGACTGCTGCGAGCTACTTCATGATGCGACAGAGCTAAGAACGCCAGTTCTCACCATTGCCCTCCTCATATGACCAGTACCTAGCCCACAGTTACTAATTCAGACCAATTGTTGGAACGTCCTGCATGGCTCGAGAAGCATATAAGCCATGTGTTTTGAGAGAACGTTCATGTGTCCGAAGCTGGGGTTGTAATGATTCATCCTTGTATCACAAGGTCCAGAAGTGCCTGAGCGAATTCATGAGAGTTGGTAGCCAGGAAACATTGTGTGGTTTGATTTTCGAATCGAGATCAATGGACATCTCTGACCAGCATGAGAATAAAAAAACTGACTCAAGCATGCAGCACAACATACCCATTCGAGCCATCAAACGTATATTTGCCAATGCATGGCAGAATGGAAAACGGGGCGTGGAAACCCAACTGTATGCATTGGTGTCAGAGTTTGCTGCACTAGGGCTCGAATTCAGCTCAATTCGTGTACGCAGTTGCGTTATTCAACTAACGACGATGGTTGGTCAGTCATCACGTCTTCCTCCCTCCAAGCTCATGTCCAAACGGTCACCCTCATCTCCCTCCGATGATCTACTTCAAACCTCACTGGCCTCACCTCCCTTCCAATTTGGTCTTCCTGGGTGAATACTTAAGCATGGTCCATTGCACCAAATCGAGCGAAAAAAAACCGCCAAGGGAGAGAGAATTTCTCTTGTTTTCAGACTGCATCGTCTGGCTGGCATGAAGGGGGGACCACGGTTGGGGATGGGGGCAAGGAAGGATTGGCTTGAGGTTCAGAGTCCATTTCGGACGCAGCAGCGGATTCTGGGGCTTTGTATGGGACCAGGAACAGAAGCACGAGCGATGGCCATCTGCCATTGTCTTCTCCATGGAGGAGTAACAATGCACAGTGGAGACCGTTTGAGGTCAACTCCGTCTTCCCCGCACACAGCAAGATTCTTGTCATCTCAAGTCAATGTGTTGGGAATGATGAATCGCCCGACGGAACGCATAGCGGAACGGGAAGGAAGGAGAAGGGGAGTTTGGGCAGTAGGAGACGAGATGGGAATGGAGGTTGAAAGGGAGTTGAGGACGAGACTAGGAAACGGCGCAGGACGCCGAGCTCAAACTCACAACGCTCGCTGGTACGAGCATCGCCACGTAGTTAAGCATACAATATATATTCGTTTGTACTCTACGAATACATTATTCTTTCCTCCTCTTCCTCTCGTGCCCTCCTATATTCTCAACAGGTTATGGGCCCCGCTCCCAGACGCTATTGATTATATAAACCTTGTATTCAATCACGCTCTCGATCTCATTAACTAAAAGTTTCCTAAATAGGCCGTTATTATGTCAAAAGAATCGGTACCGATCACTGGTTCTAGCTCTTACCGGATTGAGCAACTCAATTCCACGAATTGGCTAGCATGGAAGAGAAGAATGCTCGCGATCTTCCAGGACCTTAAAATAGACGACATCATTACGGAAGGGCCGCCAACTGTAAAGATTACAGGGAAACCTACAGACGACGAGCAAAAGGCTATTAATACTTGGCGTGAGAAGGACTCTACTGCTAGGACACGGATCGAGCTAGCGGTAGGAGATTCCGAGATGATTCACTTACTTGGAGCAAATATGGCAAAGGAGATGTGGGATCAGCTAAAAATAGTAAAAGAAGCACGGGGAAAGATTGGCATTTTGACCGCCCGGCGCGCGCTATTTCAGGCAAAGGCCGATGACGATTTTGATATGCAGGCACATGTGACGAAGCTTAGGAGGATGCAGGAGGAGTTACACTTGATGGGAAGTATTGTCCGTGACGACAATTTCGCGATGATACTCATCACCTCATTACCCGAGACATGGGATCCATTCACCTCGGCATACCTCGGCTCAAACACAACCGGCATCATTACGTCAGCGGAATTGATCGCCATCCTTCTCGACGAGGATCAAAGAAGGAAAGGCCGGACCGGTGATGGCTCGGCGGCGACGGCATTACAGGCGAATGAGATGCACAAATGCAACAATTGCAAAAAGAAGGGTCACCTGGCAAAAGATTGCTGGGGCAAAGGCGGTGGGAAAGAGGGACAGGGGCCAAAGAGAAGGGGAAAGCGCGATCGGGCACACCAGGCACAGGATGATGCAACAGGCACTGATCTCGATCAGTTCTCCTATATGGCTAATGCGTCGGACTTTTCCAAACTAGACTGGCTACTGGACTGTGGGACGACTTCCCACATATGCACGACCCGCGACACTTTCTCTGCCTATACGCCGCTTTCAGATGCAACCCTAAAAGGGGTAGGTCCCATGCCCGCTAAAGTTTTAGGACGGGGAACAGTCACAGTGAACTTCTCAGTAGATGGGAAAGTCATATCTCATAAATTGGAGCATGTGCTACATGTGCCGGACACGCCGAACTGCCTCCTATCCCTCAGCTGCTTTGCCAAAGATGGACGACGCGTCAACTTTGATGAGACCAGGTGCTATTTGCAGTCTAGTCAGGGGAAATTAATAGGAGCCGGAAAAGAGTGCAACAAACTGTACCTCTTGGATGCGCACGCACTTCTCAATACCCACGACAAAGCTTATGTCAGTAGGGTACCAGGACTATCATGGGAAGAGTGGCACCGTCGTTATGGCCACCTATCCACCACAGCCCTGCAGCGCGCCAAACGAGAGGAAATGGTTACAGGCCTAAATATAGACGAGTCGGCAATCCCATCACGATCATGCGATCACTGCCTAAAGGGGAAGATGGCTTGCCGCTCATTTCCTCAAGAGGCATCAAATCATTCAGGTACTCCCAGAGAGTGCACTATGATGGATGTGTGGGGGCCGGCTCCAGTTCAATCCATCAACAAAAACCGATACTTCATCGCATTCACAGACGATGCCACGTGTATGTGTCATGTTCTATTTTTAAAATCGAAAGATGAAGCATTTGATCAGATTACCACATACCTTACCCATATCGAGACGCAATACGGAAAGAAGCCAAAGAAGCTCCGCTTAGATAATGGGAAAGAGTTAATTAACGAGAAGCTGAAGAAATGGGTGGATGGACGCGGATTGGTTCTGGAGCCGACTGCACCATACTCACCCTCCCAAAATGGAGTTGCCGAGCGATTCAATCGCACACTAGTGGAGATGGCGCGGACGATGCTATTGGCCAGAGATTTACCTACTTTTCTTTGGGATATAGCCGTTTCTCATGCAACCTATTTAAGGAATAGATCTCCAACACACGCACTCCAGGGCAAAATGCCTTATGAGGCATGGTTCGGGAAGAAGCTGGATGTCTCACATTTTAGGGAATTTGGGTGCGATGTATGGGTATTGGATGAGCGGCAGCAGACGAAATTGGACGCCAAGGCAGGAAGCATGAAATTCATGGGTTTCATTGATGAGTCACACTCTGTCCGCTATTATGACGCTGCTGCACGCTCCATCAGGGTCTCCCGGAATTTCTCCTTTACTGAACACAGCCTCCCAGTTGCCGACGTTCCCGGCGCTGTTGCGAGCACGGCCGGATTGCGCGCCGAGGGGGAGCTATCCGTAACAACAAGGGAAATCATTACGGATCAACCTATTATAGATCAGGGACCGTCGCCCAATCCAGCCGATCATCAGGAATCATCGCCAAAACAGGCCGATCACAATTGGACAGAAATAGAATCCGATTACGACACTGCTACAGAAGCAACAACCGAGCCCAAAATAATGATCTGCATCCCGGCTAGACCAGCTACCCAAACCGGCTCAACCACCAATCGCCCACAGCGCGCTGCCAAGAAGAACTTGGACTATAAGCTCATTGACAACCCAAACGCTCGGAAACTGGCTGATTGATCACATCAAGTTTCCGATCAAATCACTGATGTCATCAATGAAGTAATCGAGCGCGCATATTTCGCCAAATCAGATGACCTGCCGAACAATGTCGAGGAGTCGCTGGGAGGTGAGGAAAGGGAGGAATGGTTGAAGGCTATGAAAGAGGAGTTGGGGATGATGGAGAAGATGGGGACTTGGAAACTGGAGGAATTACCAGAGGGGAGAAAGGCTGCAGGAAGTAAATGGGTGTACATGAAAAAGACAGACAAACACGGAAACATCATACGCTACAAGGTGCGACTCGTTCCCCAAGGTTTTACACAGAAGCCCGGACTGGACTACGATGACAATAACACATTTGCGCCAGTTATGCGCTATGAGAGCCTCAGGGCCCTACTAGCACTAACGGCTAAAAATGGTTGGCACCTGTGGCAATTCGACATCAAAAACGCGTACCTGAATGGAACCCTGGACGAGGAAATATATATGCAGCAACCCCTGGGATTCGACGATGGGAGCGGCCGAGTCTGCCGACTCTACAAATCTATTTATGGGCTCAAACAAGCTGGTAACGTATGGAATGCGACATTTACAGAAGTGCTAACCAATGTTCTATACCAACAACAATGAGCTGACTATTGTGTCTACATCAAGTGTGACAGAAATGGATTCGTGATCCTGCTGCTATGGGTAGACAACATTGTCGGCATCTCAAATTCTATAAAGGGCGCTGACCAAATTGAAATTGATCTCAAAGGGAAATTTGAAATCAAGTCTCTTGGCGCGCCAAAATACCTACTCGGAATTCACATCTCGTACGACCGAGACGCCCACCGCCTGACGCTCTCCCAAGGCCATTACATTGAGAAGACCCTCATCAAGTTAGGTCTTCAGGATTGCAATCCCGTGTCGACGCCGCTTGACCCTAACGTCAACCTTGATTACGAAAACGGAGAGGATCAGGAACCCCAGCCAAACACCACTACCTACACATACACCACCCTTATTGGCACGCTCCTGTATTTGTCAATTACGACACGTGGCAACATCACCTTCGCAGCCCAGCGGCTTGGCCAATTTACTCGCAACCCTAAGCCGCGCCATTGGACTGCCGTCAAGCGTGTATTCCGTTACTTAAAGGGGACAAGTAACATGCTACTATGCTATAATGGTAGTAAAGGTAGTATGAGCGACCCTGCTATTTACTGTGACGCAGATTGGGCATCTCAGGCCAGCCGAAAATCCATCAGCGGCTACGTGATCACCATCGCAGGGGGAGCAATCGCGTGGAGTTCCAAACGACAAGGCTCAGTCGCCCTATCGACCGCCGAGGCTGAATATGTTGCCATTATGCATGTCGCCAAAGAAGTATTATGGCTTCAGGCACTGCTTACCGAATTAGGCATCTCGGTACCGACGCCTACTATTTTTAGCGACAACCAAGCAGCCATCGCGATTGCGCATCACCCAGAATTCCATGCGCGCACTAAACACATCGACATGCCCTTACAGTTCGCATGCGACCATGTACAGCAGGGACATCTACATGTCTGCTATGTCAATACGGCCAAGAACCTAGCCGACATATTCACCAAAGGACTACCGCGACATCAACATGGAAAACTGAGTAGAGGGATAGGTTTAGAAGCCGATTCGAGGGGGAGTGTTGGGAACGACGAATCGCCTGACGGAACGCGTAGCAGAATGGGAAGGAAGGAGAAGGGGAGTTTGGGTGGTAGGAGACGAGATGGGAATGGAGGTTGAAAGGGAGTTGAGGACGAGACTAGGAAACGGCGCAGGATGCTGAGCTCAAACTCACAATGCTCGCTGGTACGAGCATCGCCACGTAGTTAAGCATACAATATATATTCGTTTGTACTCTACGAATACATTATTCTTTCCTCCTCTTCCTCTCGTGCCCTCCTATATTCTCAACACAATGACCGGCTGGGGCGAGGCCAAAGCTAAAGAGATATTCCATGCCTGGTATTCCTGTGACCTCTGCATCTGGGAGCAAGGGGGCTACGGAGGAGCGATGGGTGTATAAATGGCCGATTGGACCTGGTTGATCTTGAGGTTGTCGTCTCCTCTGAGTCAAGCAGAGACGGTTTGAGGTCCTGAGGATTGGGGCAGTTCTTCCTTCTATGCAGGTGAGGTTCCTAACATTTGTCAAAGTTGGACCTATCAATGCTGAAACCACGCTTACAGCAGCTGAAGATGATAGAGATGACCGGGTTAGCATGATTCGACAGGCCAAGGTACAGTGGCTAGTCTCGCTGAACATCGCTAATCCGAAATTCCGAATTCGACCCCGACTTCATCTGGATGTCAAGAAGTCGCTGCAGGCGTTGCCATTCCCTCCATCTGCATCGGTGGCAGTGTCGCCGTTAACGTGAGTTCTCGAATAAAGCGGGTTGAGAGCATCGACTGAGCCCGTTGCGTTGTGCTCATTCGCCGTCTCTTTGTGGGAGGTATATTTGTTACATGTCTGTTTCTTTTATGTTATTAACATCGTCTCATCCGACAGTCATTCTGTCCGGTAGCTTACTAGTATTCTGTACTCTAGTGTTTCAATGAAAATTTCTATTCGGAGAAAAAAAAAAAAAAAAAAAAAGAGAGCATCGACCAAAGAACTGGAACTAGAAGAAGCAAGGTAGAACACTTTTTACCCGCTATCTGGATACCACATGAGAGAACGAAAGAGTGCGCTGCAGACAGGCATTTGGCTGGAAAAGACGAAGACAACCATTGTAGGCTCTGGACGATGTGTGTGAGCAATGGTTTCTCTTTTATTTTGTTCTCGATTGTTAACGATGACTATCTACAGACATTCTACATCACCGATTACCAATACAGAGGAGAGTAAGGAAGGCAGCACGAGTAAACCAGCTTGGACTTGTAACGTGTGCTATGAGATGGTGTTCCCTATTGAGTATACCGGTGAACTGGAATAACTACAAATGCATCAGCAAGTGGCTGATTGGTATATCACCATTTAGTGTTGGGTAGTATGCGTTGGAAAAGTCGGTAATCTGCCTAATGATTTCAGTGAGACTCAAGTCGTGACACTTGCTGCCATATGGGTTATCTATATCTCTGGGTAAGTTCGGAGCACATGTAATCGAACGCCACAGCTTACACTTGAGATCAAGAGCACTGCATTACCACAACATGGTGTTCCTGTTCCCACCTCTTGGCCAGCGTGTTTGGGAGATATACAATCGATCGGTTACATTCCTGACAAGTAGGACGGTTAGAAGTGAGGCATGACATGTAATAATATGATTCATGTGGATTCTTCTGTCCAGTTGAGCGGTTTTAGACCGGTGGTAGTAGTGAATACTATTCACTCTAAAATGCTTCCTTGAGTATGAGGTCGATCAGTCCTGTGCTGGTGCGCGTCATGCGTGTGAGTCACCATCGCCTCTTGAACCCGAACCACCACCTTCCCGTTTTGAGTGAAAGTTCCCATGGCCCCCACAGGTCGTCGGGATCGTATCACTTCTCTCTCGCAGCGTTCGGATAGATCGGACGAGGCTAGCCATCATCAGGCAGCCGAGAGTTCACTCCAAGCAGCCAGAAGTCTGGTGGCCAAGGGGCATGCTGTGCCCCCAGTGCTGCTGGATGAGATGGCTCGCCTTGGGGCCTCTTGGCCAGAAGACGCAGAAGCTTCAACCTCGGGGCTCTCAGACGCCTACATCGACTCTTTTCTTTCCCCAGAGATCTCTTGTGAAGAGGCCTCCCTACTTGGTTTGCCTTATGAGGAGGGCTCACCATCTTATGACTATGATGACGATGATGATCTTAGTGTTGATCCAGATGAGCTGGCAACACACTGTTACATGGCCCTAGAGTATGTTCAACAGGCCCTCCACCAGGCAGACCATACCCCCCTGAAAGGGATGCTACAACTGCAGTCATTGTGGGCTTTATTGCAGGCCCACTTTGCCCCCACTGGCACACCTTCCACTCCCTCGACCCCTCAGGCTACAGGGGTCCCTTCTGTGGTGCTTCCAGCTTCCACACTGCTCCAGCAGATGATGATGGGGGACTATTTCCCCCCCACCTGCCACTCCGATGACCCCAGGCAGACTCAGAGTTCCCCCCCTGGCCACCCCTGCCCATCTCAGCTCCCCGATCATCCCATGTATCCACCCAGCCACTCCAGCCCCATCAGGTGGAACCAGATGCCCCCCGCGTACGCCCTTCACTCCTGGGAAAACTAAGATCCCAGGCCCTTCCTATGCCGCTGTTGCCACAATCCCACCACCTGTTCAACCAGTGGCCCCCTCCACGATCCCCCTTCACACCAAACCCATGATTTCCACCACCACGAAATGGGTGAAGTCCTGCCTTAGCCAAGGCATGAAAGCCAACAAGGTAGTGTTACGCCCTGCAGGGGACAGCACCACCCCACGCCTGCCAGCCCCAACAGTACTGGCCGCCACATCCCTCAAGACCAACCAGATGGTCTCTGCCTCTTGGACTCTACGAGGGGACTTCGAGGTCATCCTCAAGAACCCACCCTCTACGTTGGACATCAACCGCTTAACTGTCGCACTGCGCTTGGCCACCTCTGGGGAGGTCTCAAGACTGGGCTGCCCCACCACCTCGTCAATCAAGTTTCTCCATGTACCAACCTCATGCCCGGACAGTACGGGTTTCACCAACTCTGATGTGCTCACCTGCATCACTGCCCATCCAAAATGGGCAGATGTAGTCTTTTTCAAGGCACCGGCCTTTGTTTTCCCCAAGAAGATGGGACGAGTCATCCCTCTCTCTGGCACTGTCAAATGCGAAATCTTTGATGATCGCATGGGCTCCAGGGCCTGACAACTTCTTCAAACCAACATCTCCTTTGTTGGGACACCACGTTGCACTCAACTGTGGACAACGGACAAACCCACTCCACAATGCGGAGTATGCTTGCGTTGGGGACACACCTCTCACTGGTGTGTCTCTCATGTACCATGGTGTACTTTCTGCACCAGCAACCACCCTTCCACAGCCCATGATGCACCTGCCATGGAGCAAGAATCACCACTCATACTGAAGTGCCTCAACTGCGATGGTGGCCATTCTGCCATCTCTCGATCCTGCCTGTTCTATGGGGCCCGCTTCACACCAAAACCGCTGGCTGCCTTGGAAGCCCAGCATCTCAACCATGTCCGCCAACACAGACTTGTTAGAAATAGCCAGCATGCCAATGCATGCCCCACTCATCACTTGCCCACTTCTGCAGGAGCCTCCTAAAAGCTCCACACTGGTTGTCCATATTATGCGCTGATACGCAGGCGGCGCGCCTAGTGTGGAGTCGAGACTAGCATTATCGAAGCAAGCGCTGAAGCACTCGAAGTCTCGATGGAGTTCTGGAAAGGATAGTGGTACTGGCAGTTACAGGGTCGACAAGCTCGTCGAAGATCATTCAGGCTCGAAGGGGGATCAGTGATAGGCAAGCACAGTCGAAGTTCGAAACTTGATTAGCTTTGAATCGGCATCTCAGCACCAACTGATGGTTGATCAAGCATATCGATCCCGGCTATTTTAAATGTGGCTGTGGGGTCGCTATGCCCATACAAGTGATCTGCATCTGAATTGCAGCCCTGGCACATCAAGAAAAGACAAATTCGGTCCCTGAAAAGTTTGTGACCATTGCCTTGTGATTCTAGCCTGTCCTTGCCTATGCCCACATTGGAACCAGCATGCCTTTTTGTTCCTAGGTCTTCCTTATACCATGCTGTCGATTATCAGACCTGTAAATGGCCATTCAGGACCTGTCGAGGCAGGTTCGCTCCTCGAAAGACTGTCAAGCTCGTCTTTGCCCTCGCTAGCATCCAGAATCTCTAGTTGACCTACTTCCCCTGATGTAGATCCCGATCTGTCAATGCAGGATGCCTCAGAAGGCGCTCTTTCTCGTTCCTCATACCTCGAACCCGAGCCAGGTTTATTCTGGGACCCCATGGGTCTGCCCAGCGTACTGCAGGGGATTCCAGTGCTCGAGCAGTCGACTATGTTACTCTCGGAGTTGATTGGATATCATTTTGGGGAGTCGAACACTCGAACGAGTTACCTAAGCAATGGGATCACATGTCACATTCGAGCTAGGGGAGGTCAGGAGCCCATGTTCTATGATAGGGGCGAGCCTTCATTTTTACAGGCACCTTTGGACCGTTTTCACGAAGATCAGTTCCACTTGGAGCTGTTAAATTGCTCCACCGATGCCAGAGACACTGATTCGAACTTTCATGCTTCATTCACCCTCGGACAAGTCATATGGCACATCGACCGCATAGCCGATGCAAGAGGATGGCACAGAGAAGTCCTACCGAACGGCCCATTCATCATCATAGCGTGGGAAGTCATCAGTGGACGCAACGAACATTATGTTCTAATTGATAGATTCGGTTCCCTGCATCCTAGACCCATCTCAGCACACAGTTTAATCCCATATCAGTCTACGTGGCACGCAGTCAGGCTCCCCAGGAGTTTATCCCATCACCCAAGTGTACTGGCCCTACTTCAAATGCCACTAAGCCCATAATCGATTTCGACCACCTTCGGCGCCGCGTCGCTTAGCATAAAAGGCTGTACTAGGACCGTCAGATACGATGGAGATGTCAGGTGGCAACTGTTTTCAAACGGTTTCAGTATTTGATTTTATTCCTTTATGTTGGCCTTTGTTCCTGGCCCAATTCCTTGTTGCCTTTGGCAGTGCGGTATCCCAGAGGTACCCAACATACCCTTGCTTGACGCTCCGGTTTTTGGACTATTTTTATCTTTCATCCTTTATATATATATCCTCCTGTCTTCGAAATAGAACAGAGAAGAATCACCCATTGTTCCCCTCTCCCTTGGCATCTCAGAGCTTGTCTGGGTAGCGTCTTGTGTTCTCACCTTGTCCTCGACTTGTCTCACCTAGCCCTCGTCTTGATTAGCCTCGCCTCGCCTCGACTTGCCTTGTCTAGCTTCGTCTCGTTTAGTCCCCCTCGTCTGCCACACTCGCCCTCCTTGCCACACTCGCCGCTTTGTTCCCCTATTTGAATTTGCCTAGTCTTCAACTTGTTGCCTTGACCTTCGCCCTCGCCCTCTTTGATTTGACTTGCCTAGCCCTCATCTTGACCTCGTCCTGCCATTATTCAGCCCCTACTTGCATTACTCACCCTCGTCTTTGCCTTTTTAGTCCAGTATAAGTCTGGTTCCCTGAAACGGCCTCGCGTTTTGCAGTTTCGAGTTAGTTGTCACCTCAGCCACCCTCGAGCCCGCTTCGGACAGCTTCGGTTGTTTTTCCTGAAGGAGTGCCCGTGCACCCCAGTTGAAGAGGTTAGGTGTGTTGAGCTTGACGCTGCACATCAGCGCGCAGGTATAGATCCTTCCCTCTTACATATAAGCTTCCGGAATCCCAGACCCAGCTTTGCCTCTCCCGTACAAGATAGTTACGTTTACCTTGTCCTCCCCATTACAAAGGGGTATGCTACACATAGGTCGGCTCGACCAATACATGTCTATTGGAAAAAAAAAAAAAAGTGTGTGAGTCACGTCAGCGATGTGACACTTGTTTGTGACATGTAACATGCAACGCAACTTACTTGCTTTACCACTGCCACCATTGCTGAGCATGTTTGCTGCTGCACGTTATTTCATCACTATTGGTGGGAAATTCTTTTCCATTGGACATGACTATGTACAGTGACTCAAAAAAGTGATTCAATGTTTTGTGCTTTTTGACTGTTTATGGAATAACTGAAAAACAAAGACAAATAAGGGTGAATAGTGAGAGAAAGAATACAGGTATCACATCAGGGCTACACACTGATAAAATAATTATGTAATTAGGCACAGTATCCATGCAGATATAGATAATTTAATTTGATCATTCATTGAATCACTTTTTTGAGTGTGTATAAGAAATATAGAAACTGGTCATTATCATACTTTGCATGGCCTCCCTTGGCTTTTATCACTGCTTCCACTCTTCTAGGCATGCTTTCAATCAAGTTCTGACACACCTCTGGCTCTGTATTATTCCACACCTCTGCCACTCCCTCCCATATCTGCCAAACTCCCATTCTGGTGTTTCATGCCATTTTAATGTGATCCCAGAGGTGTTCAATGAGATTCAGGTCTGGAGACTGGAGGCCAGTCCAGAAGAGTGATATTGTTCTCTTTCATCCAGTCTCTGGCTTTTTTGGAGGTGTGCCTTGGGTCATTGTCTTGCTGAAAAATGCATTCTTCTTCAGTAAACCCAGATTCTTCCAAGCTGGGCAGTAAGTGATTATCCAAAATGTCCACATACTGGTTAGCATCCATCCTGCCCTCAACCTCTGCAAGTTCCCCCACACCATTCCAGCCCATACAGCCCCATACCATGATATTTCCACCCCCAAATTTCACTGTTTCTTGTACCTCCCTTTCAATCAGCCCCTCCACCACCTGTTTCCATACCCACTGCTTCCCATCAGACCCAATCCTATTGATTTTGGTCTCATCTGATCAAATTACCCTCTTCCAGTCCTCCACAGTCCACTCCCTGTGTTTCAAAGCAAGGGCCAACCACTTCTTTCTGTGCACTGTGCTAAGCAGTGGCTTTTCTTCTTTGTTACAGCTTTGAATGAATGTTTCTTCAGGATGTTTCTGACTTTCTGGGTGGAGACTGGGTTGGGGATGATGGTATTGATGTGCCTGGTAACCTGGACAGCATTGGCAGCCTTGCAAGTGGTGATCTGTGTGAGGATGGAGTGTGTGGCAGTGGCAGAAGGCTTGGAAGGGTGACCAAGCTGAGGGGTTTGTTGATTGGGAAGGAGATTCTGGAGTACTCTGGGGACAGTGGCCTGGCTACTACCAGTTTTAGAGGCAGTATGGCAAGTGGAGTAACCATGGGAGGCAAGGAAAAGGATGTTGTCCTTGTGGGAAGAAGAAATGGGGTGCATATCAGGAGTGGGGAGCCATGAGCATTTAAATAGCATTGGTGCTAAGATACCATCATTATGATAACCATCCATCATCAGTTTTATGTCATAGCTGCCCATTAATATCAGTTTCTGATGTTTCTGATGCACACTCAAAAAAGTGATTCAATGAATCATCAAATTATATTACCTATATCTCCATGGATATTGTACCTAATTACATAATTCTTTCACCAGTGTGTAACCCTGATGTAATACTTTCATTCTCCCTCACACTATTTACCATTATTTGTTTTTGTTATTCAGTTATTCCATAAACAGTCAAAATGCACCAAACATTGAATCACTTTTTTGAGTCACTGTATGTACCATTATCTATCTATATGTATTAATTGACAAAATCATGGTCAGAATGAAACTATTGGCAAGTAGTGTCCATTGTAAAGAGGATTTGTTTACAACTTGAAATATCTCACTTCAGTCAATCAACAAGTTCAGAATGAGACTATTGGTAAGTAGTGTCCATTGTGAAGGATTTGTTTACAACTTGAAATATTTTGCTTCAGTCAATCAACAAGTGTGTACTAAGTATATCAATCTACTTGTTCTGACATTAGTATCCCATTAGATTGAAGTAAAGAGTGTGTTAAATATTCCAATCTCAATTATGTACTAACAATTATGTACATGTTAGTTGTTTCTGAGGATGATATTGGTATGTTCTATTCATGTTGCTTGTTTGGTGTATCTTGTTAATTCCATATGATTAAGGTCAGTGTGCATGTATCCCACAGGATCAACTCTAACATCCATATCAGTAAAATACAAGAAATGGTTATCACCTCCTGACCCTTCTGTCAATCATGACAATGCTAGGCAGAAGCACCACAAGGACAGTGGACATTGGATTCTCAAGGATGAAAGATTTGTAAGATGGAAAGAAGGCTTCAACCAGTTCCTATGGATTAATGGAATTTGTAAGTAATACTGAATCTGTTGGCCTTTACTTTGATTGATATTCCATAGCTGGTTGTGGGAAGACAATCATCTGGTATTTCATGGTTTTGACCTATTAACAGTTGCTTACAATAACAAAGCTCAATTATCATACAAGACATCAAAAAATAATGTCAATGCCCAGGGTGGAGTTTTTGGGAATGCACTCCAGGCTGCAGCATATAGATCCAATCTTGACATTGTCAAGCTGTTCCTTGACAAAGGAGCTGATGTCAATGCTCAGTGTGGCATGTATGGGAATGCACTCCAGGCTGCAGCAAAGAAGGGTAATTTTGACATTGTTAAGCTGCTCCTTGACAAAGGAGCTGATGTCAATGCTCAGGCTGGATTTTATGAAAGTGCACTCCAGGCTGCAGCATATGGTACCAATCTTGACATTGTCAAGCTGCTCCTTGACAAAGGAGCTGATGTCAATGCTCAGGGTGGATATTATGGGAATGCACTCCAGGCTGCAGCAAAGAAGGGTAATTTTGACAAAAGAGCCAAGGCTATCCACAATGTGGAAGAAAGTGATGATGATGATGATGATGATGTATTGTAGATCACCACAAGACTTATTTGTACATAGTAGTGCAGAATAGAGTGCCACATAGCATTCAGGCTTAGCCAATGGGTGTAACATGAAATAACAAACACATGAAAAAATCCAACAATGTAACAACTGTACCAAGGATATAAACTCTCAGAGAGAAAATATGTCTGGTGGGCTCAAGCCTGAGGGGGCATCTCTACACTCAAAGTTTTGCCAGACTTGACTGCCTTCACTGTTTCTTGGGATCCACTTGCTGGGGGTGTGGCTGGCAAATGAGTAGCAGTCACCATCTCATCCACAGGGTCAAGGAGGCTAACAAAAAGTGTTCAGTCAGCATTTGTGTGCAAGAAAAGATAGAGAGACAGGTAATGTATGTGTATTGTTTGATGAGAGCACACTCACCACCATTCTCAAGGTCGATTGGGTACAAGTCAAAGTAACCTTCCAATGAGATAACCATGACTTGGGGCATGGTTGGATTGAGTGCAATGAGCATGCATGTACCACTGGTAGGCAATCTCAGATAAGCAAAGTTGTGGGTGGGCTCCCACATCTCTGTGAGCATATTTGGGAGATACTTGCCCATCAAGTGACTGAGGCTCTTGGTTATTTGTAGTGACTGCACCTGAGGATGGATGACATGTTCTTTGCCTTTTTGACAATTGCCTCATAGCCACCTTTGTAGTCTTCCCTGCTGTCAACTGATTCTGGGGGGCTTGTCACACCCAAACTGGAGGAGGATGCAGAAACACTGTTGGAGCCTTTCTGAGATGTGAGCTTGAAGATGTGTACTGTGTCATGTGTGGAGCTGACAGCCAAGAGGGTCAAGATGGGGTTAACATTGATCAAGTAAACCTTGGCTTCACAAGTTCCTTGTCTAAACCAGTAGAGTTTCTCTGGATTTGGTAAACCCCATATGCAGATGATGGTGCCATTTCAGAGGCCATGGTGAGGAGGGTGTTGGTGGAATTAATCAAGAGGAAGGAGATGGGGGCCTTGTGAGCCTGGATGATGTTGATGATGGTAAGGGAGTGGGTGGAGAAGACATGGATGTCTCTGGATGGGGAGGTGACAGAAGAGACAAGGATGCAGAGGTGGAGGTTGTTGTGAGCAGTGTGGAGGAGGAGGGGATGGGGGATGGGTAGGCAAGATAAGAGCTGTCTGTGGAGGGAGAGAGTGTGCAGATGGCTGGACAGGAGAGTCAGCAGCAGTGCTAAGTATGCAAGAATCAGAGACAAACTGTCTGGATTGGATGTGGGCTCTATGACATGTAGAAGGTGCATGTTTGAAATATGATAGATGTATATCTCTGTCTTGAGGACAATGATGAGGGTCTTGCAGTTCATCTTGGGGGAAGAGTAGCTCACAAATGACAGATTTATGCTTTGTGTTGACAATCTGGAGCTTCTGAGGGCTTGACTGGGGCAAGTCTGGAGTGCCAATGAGGGTGAGCAGCAAGGTGCAGAAGAGCATCTCAATGATGCCATGAGCACCATCTGTGTTTGAGAGAATGTGGCCAAATGGATAATGGTGTAACAAGACCTCCTTCATCTGTTACCACCATCTTCTCACAGAATTGTGGTACTAGTAGAAGTGTATGAACATGCTACTTTGTATTAGAGGCATTAGCATCTTGGTTCTGAATCATAACCACATCCCCAATCCTCTCTTGTTTCCTTTTCATCCTCTTTCCATTTTCTTTCCATCCCTTCCCTTATCCTCCATATGTGCATTTTCCTATGGAGAATTCCATCATTTCAAAGCCATAGTTTCCAAACCCTTGGATGGGTTCACTGATGATGTCTTGAAGAGAAAATTGCAAAAAAGTTTTGCTCTGCAATAGCTGCAACAATAGGACAAGGGTGCAAAAACCCAGTATGTGTGGGTTCCATGAGGTGCTGGATGCATGTTGCATTCACTGTAAAGAATATTGCTGTGCTTGCAGATCACCCTTTGCTGTTACCTGCTCCTCTTAGCTCCAGTGAGTGACAAATTGATACTGTTACATGGTGCCTACCTCAAGGTATTCTTTATCAAATTAAGGAAATTCTGCTTCACAATTGTTTTGGCTCTGTTAATTTTGAACTGGGCCTGTGTTTTATGCTACATTTGGGCAAACAGCTTTCTGAATTACAGTGAGGGACAAAACTGTTGCAATGTTTTGAACTTTTGCACTAATCTGCTAATAGCTCAGGCAGCAATGTTCAGAATGCTCTGAAACTCATAAACAGGGAAGATATATATATAACCAATCTAGGGATATAACAAATTATGTAATACAATGTCATTCCTTATATAGACTCTGATCAGTAAGCCAGATGCATTGCAACAGTTTTGTCCCTGTCATTAAAAATATAGAAAATGGATATTACTAGTACTTGGTATATCCTCCTTTGGCTTTTAACAAAGCTTCAACCCTCCTAGGCATACTTTCTATCAGATTTTGACACTTCCTTTGGAATGTCCTCCTGTTCTCTTTGTATTCTCTCCCAAAGCTCCAACATCCCACCAGGTGTCTTTTCATGCTCTCCCAGCCTTCTCTTGAGGTGACTCCAGAGGTGTTCAATGGGATTCATGTCTGGAGATTGTGCTGGCCATGGAAGAACCTCCATTTCATTGTCATTAAACCAGTTGGTGGTCATGTGACACTTGTGCTTGGGGTCATTATTGTTAGGACTGCTCCCAACAACCCCCAAAAGACTTATGAGTGAGGCTTGTTCAGCCAAAGACAATTCTATTGACCCAGTAGTTGTTAGGAACAACAAACTACCTAAAGTCTTAAGGACTGGCTACACTAAACTACAGCCCTTATATACCCAAGCCCATGGTCAGTGTGCAGTCAGCACACAGCTAAAGTCCCTCACAATAGAGACAATGTGTAGCAGCCGATCAGTGCCCATCTAACCATTTGTAGCCTGCTTCTCCCACACAGATGGCTGTGTCTATTGTTTGACACCTCAGCCATTCCCATGAACACCAGCACCATACCTCAGCACCTTCAGGTATTCCCATGTCACCCCTCAGGTGCCATTAGGCCTGTGATCCCATCACAGCCTAGGCCCATCATTGGGCCATGTCCCTTTGGCACTTGGTCTATCCCCATAGCTGGTGCTTACCTCATCTCCTTCCTAATAAGGGCTGCAGTCCTAACATAGCAAGTCCTTCAGTGCATATTGTTGTCCAGCCCTTGTAATCTATTGTTTGAGTCTAAATAAAAAGATAAAAAGAAATGAAAAATATCCCTGTCCTCTCTGAGTCCATATCTTCATAAGTGTCATTGATGTCATTACTGTCCAATGGGTTTTCTGCTCATAACATGTCCCTCTCCTCAAGACCTTGCATCCCGAGAGGTCGACACTCCTGCATCCACATAGCATAGATCCTGTTTCATTTTTTCCAAGAAGCAGTCTCATTGCACTTCCCTCTCCTCAGGTGTCATTCCTGCCTTGTCCGAATCTTCATCTTCAACCTCCTTGACAGTTGTTTGCCACTTTTTCTTATCAGGACACACTGTGCCCTTGATTCTCTTCTCCCTCACTTCCTCCAACTTGCTACTCTCCTTCATGGTCATTCTCTCCTTGTTCCTATCAGGGCATACCATGCCCTTTGCTCACTTTTCTCTTCCTCCCTCCAACTCACTACTTTCCTCTACTGGGAAATTAAGCATGGGTTTATCCCACCTGCCATGCTCCAAGTCTCTGGAGAATGTCCCATCAGTATTGTCTAGCAGCTCACAAACTGCTGCCCTGTCACCCTTCCACTTGCACCATCTGCGCTCCATGTTTTCTGGATACTCCCATCCAAACCAGCTGTCTTCCCATCCAAAGAATTTGTGCAGGACCCACACTATGGTAAAGTTGTTGTATGGTTTGAACTCCATACTGCCCAAATTCCTCAAGTGCCATGGTGTGCTCAGATTCTCTCTATGAAACTTTTAACTTTTGCCAGTGCATTGGCAACATTCTCAGCTGACTCCCAAGTGGATTCCTCAACAGGGTAGTTCTTCCATTTAACAAGGTACTCCAATTTCCCTCCACGTCCACTGATGCAACTGTCAACAATCTCCTCCACTTTGTACTCATTGCCCTGCAATTCTTCTACCATTTGTGCATCCTTGCATGCGGCTGCTCTTTCCCTCTGCTTAGGGAACTCCAGTTCATTGTATGGTTTCAACAGGACCTTGTTGAAAACATTGTAAACCCTCCATGACTTTGGAATCTTTAATCTGTATGATGGTTCCCTGACTTTCACCACTACCTCTAGTGGACCAGCAAATTTTCCATTGAGCTTCTTGGTGGCTCAAATAACCAGCAAGTTTTTAGTACTGAGGTAAACCTTGTCCCCAGGTTTATACTCTCATGCCACCTGACAATGTGTATCATACCACTCCTTCATAATCTGAGCAGCTTTCTCCAAAGCCTTCTCGGCTTTTATGTGCATGTCCTTGATTTCTTTTCCCAATTGTTCCACTGCAATTGCCTTCGGCGCATAGGTGGGGTCCAACCCCTTATTGGGGTGCCATCCATAGTTCATAAAGAACAGGGTGAAGCCCATTGCTGAGTGCACCCAATCATTGTGGCAGAATTGTGCCACTGACAACCAATCACTCCAGTTGTCTTGTTGGTTGTTCATGAACATCATCAGGAATTCTTTAACTTCCTGATTCACCCATTCTGTCTGTCCATCAGTCTGAGGATGGTAGGCCATCAATCTGTTGGCCTTGATTCCTAACATCCCATATAGGTCGTCCATGAATTTGGATGCAAACTGGGGTCCCCTGTTGCTAATGACTTTCCTCAGGAGGCCATGCTCCCAGAACATGTTATCTCTGAACAGTACCACTGTCCCTTGTGATGTGATAGCCACCATTGTGGGTAAGAAGTATGACTTCTTGGTGAATCTGTCTACTATCACCAAGATCATATCATTTCCTTTGGACTCTGGTAATGGTCCAATGAAGTCAACAGATATGACTTCCCATGGTTCTGCTGGGACCTCATTAGGTCATAGTGGTGCTGTGTGTGCCTGCCTGTCCAGCTTTGCCTTCTGACAAGTTTCACAACCTGAAATATAATGCTTGATGTCTTTGCACATATTCAGCCACCAGAAATTTCGTGTCAAAGACTCCAATGTCTTTGTGATGCCCAAGTGTCCCTATGAATGGTGAATTGTGATTATGTCCTCTCACAATGCCACAACTGCCAGTACATAGACTCTTCCTTTCCAGGTGACAAGTCCCCTCTTCAATTTGTAGTCTCCTCCTGCCTTCTCAAGTCCTTTGACCACCTGGGTCTCCCATTGCCACTTGGGCACTTCTTGTATGTCCTTTACAATGTTGTTGATTGCCTGATCATTGTTGTACACCCATACAAACAGGTGTTCCTTCAACAGCACCACCCCTTCATTATCATTTTTCCCCTGGGTGTGTCCTGCCCACCATGACAATAAATCTGCCTTAGTGTTTGACTTCCCAGTCCTATGCTTGATTACAAAATTGTAATCCTGTAAGTCTGTCACCCATCTCACCTGTTGCTGATTTAAGTTTTGTGCTTTTCTGAAGTAAGTAAGGTTCTGGTGATCTGTTAGAACCTTGACTGGCTCCCTTAAGATAGTGGGACCATTTGTAGAAAGTGTGCATGACTGCAAGCATCTCTTTATCATAGATCTTGTAGTTTTGTTCAGTGTCATTAAGGGACTTGGAATGAAAGCAACTGGCTTCCACTTGTCATCTTCTACCTGTTGCGACAGGATTTCTCCAATGGCAAAGTCAGAGGCATCTACCTTGACTTGACACTGTCCATCCTCATTGGGGATCTGCAACACCACCTCCTCTGCTATTGTTTTCTTTAGCTTATCAAAAGCTATGTCCTGTAACTCTGTCCATCTCCATTCATTTTTCCCAGTCAACTGGGTCAACAGTTTCACTGCCTTTGTGAAATCCTTCACAAACTGCTGATAGAAGTTCACAAAACCTAAAAATTGTTGAACCTCCTGTTTACAAGTGGGTGTTGGCCAATCTGTCACTGCTTTTACTTTAGTGGACTCCATTTTGATTGAGTCCTTGCTGATGACAATGCCCAAAAAGTCCATCTCAGCTTTGTTGAAGAAACACTTCTTGGGTTTCAATGACAACTTGTGCTCCTCTAACTTTGCTAAGATATGGTTAACCTGAACCATGTGCTCCTCTTGTGTTTTTGAAAACACTAATATGTTGTCGATGTATATGATGACCCATCCTTCCACTATCTCAACTCAGAAGATATCATTCATCATTGTTTGGAAGGTTGCCAGTGAGTTTGTTAATCTGAAGAACATGACTAATGACTCAAAGAGTCCTCTATTGGTTCAGAATGCCACCTTCCATTCATCTCCCTCCTTGATTTGAACATTGTTGTATCCCCAATGAATGTCCATCTTAGAGAAGACCTTTGCCTGTGACAATTTGTCCACCAACTCCCCAATGAGCAGGAGTGGGTAACGATTTTTTACCATCATTTCATTTAACCTTTGGTAATCCTGTACCAGCCATAACATTCCATCCTTCTTCTTGACAAAGAAGAAGGGCGATGCCATTGGCAATTTGCTCGACTGGATCCTTCTGGACTCCAGGTTTTCCTTAAAAAATTCGTCCAGCTGTTGCTGCTTGTCCCTGTTTAATGGATAGATTTTGCAATCAACTGGGTTAGACCTGGGGACCAACTCAATAGCATGGTCCCATCGCTGCCATGGTGGTAATTTGTTGAAGGTCTCTTTTTCAAAGACCTTCCTGTGTCCCAAGTAGTGTCTGGGTACTGCCTCTTCTAGAGTCCGCTTTTTTGCCTTCTCAGATTCCTCTGCTGCAATCTTTGTTGCCATTGATGCATATGCCCTGATGCACAACTCTGGTTCTCCAATGTGAACTGCTACCAATTGTTCCCCCTCCTCTAGACATCATGCTATGTCCATCTCGTCTTCTGGTTCTTGAACTGATGAAGACTTCCAACAAGTTCCCAGGCATTGGTTGAATTCCAATGACTGCTTCTTCCAGTTGATCATTGGGTTGTGATGCTTTAACCAATTGAATCCCAGAAACAAGTCTGTCTTTCTGATATGCATCACAGCACACTCTAGTATTTCTTTGTGCTCCCCAATCCATAATTTTATCAATACCATGTACTCCAGATTTCCCATCAAGTTTTGGGTTCCATCTGCATTGTACACTGGTACTGGTCTCACCAAGTGTTGTTTCACTAATTGGTGTTTTTCCACAAATTCCTCACTAATGCAGGACCCAGTACTTCCTGAGTCCAACAACATATTTACATTGATTGTTCTCAATGTGTCCATAGTCATTACTGTCCCTTTCAGGTCCAGTTCCTCCTGTCCTGATCCCTGTACCACCTTCTCTCATAGGTGTACTCGGTTCCATAATGCCTCTGCTTCTGTCATTTCATTTAGTTGGCATACCAACTTGGCATCTGCTTCTTTCACTCACTTTGTGTGTACCCATTGTTGTAGGCATTCCACTGCAACATCCTCCTTTTGTTCCCAAATTTGTCTTAGTACCCATTGTGGTGACCATGATCATAATCTTTCTCCTTTCTTTGCACTCACTTGCAGGTTTCTTAAATGGTGCACACTCCCACTGCATTCGTAAAGTAAATCATGCATGTTAATTTGAGAGTCTTTGTATTTTAGTACACCATTGTCCGAAATCTGTCTAGTGGCCAGCAGCACTGAGCACTTGCCTACTGGCTTTCTGCAAAACCCTGGAGCTCCCCAAGCTCCTTGTACTCTTCTGCTGTCATTTCTATGAAACCAAGTGATTACTCAGGGGCTATAGCCTACAAGATGTGTTGTAGCATATAAACCACCTAGAGCCTTAAGGGCCCTAAGTCAAGAAACAACTCCCTACTTATACCGAAGGTCCTGGTCCATGTGCAGCTAAATCCCCTCACCCATAAAGGGGGCACAGCAACAAACTCCCTTTGCATCTAACCATATACGTGCATGCCCATCAGCCATACTCAGCTCTGCAGTCTTGCTATTGTTTGGTGTCCTAACATTCCACCACTAGTTTGGCACCCATCCCACAGGCATGGCATCGCCATAGATCCCTATCAGAGACCCACCATCCTGGCTCAGCATCTTGCTGACCTAATCTCTTCCTGCATGCATACAGGCCACCATCATCAGGCTGTCATATTCCATGTATAGTAAACCCATATCTTCTTCAGCCACTAAGTCCCAGAGCTGGTTCCACTCATCTGTAAATCTTGAATAAATAGGGATAAATCCCAAGAGCCTTCAAACTGCCATTCCCATGTATAAATAGAGACAAGCACATAGTTGTCAAGTTGATGTTACTGATGTGTAGGTTTTCATGTGCTGCCAAGTGTTCTAGAGCCTTCTTTGAGTAGTCTTATCAATAAAATTTGTTGACACCTGTGTGGTCCCTGTCATGTGTCTCAGGAGCTCCTCTTCAGCTTGTAACATGTCCCTCTCCTCAAGACTTCGCATCCTGAGAAGTCGATGCAACCACATCCACATAATGTGGATCCACCTTCATTTTCTCCAAGAAGTGCCTATGCTTCTCTTCCCTCTCCTCAGGGGTAACCTTCACAGTTTTACAACTTGCTGGTTGTCAATTGCCTGCTGACCCAGTTTTATGACTTAGAGGTTGTGAGCCTTGTTCACTTCCAGTTTTATGAAATGGTGGTCATTCCAAAGATCTGGATCTCCTTCCCTCTTGATGCCTATCCTGGGGAATTAAGCATGGCTTCTGGCCACCATGCTCTCTAAGGTCCCAAGAGAATGCCCCATCAGTGTCATTGTCTCCCAGAAGGGCATAAACCTTCACCCGCTCTCCTTTCCAAGTACACCATTTTCGTTCTAGGGGTTCCAACCATTTGCATCCAAACTTGCCATCTTCCCAACCATACAGTTTCCATGGCACTCGAGTCTCCATGAAGTTGGTATATTGAGTGAAGTCCTCTGACCAGACTTCCCTAAGTCATCTAGGTGCACTGGGGTTTTCCCTATGGAACTTTTTGACAAGTGTGGGTGCATTGGCTGCATTCTCTGCAGATTCCCATGTTAATTCTTCCACAGGATAGTTTTTCCATTTGATGAGGTACTCAAGCTTCCCTCCCACATGTCCACTGACTCAACTGTCCATGATTTCCTCAACTTTGTATTCTAAATCCTCACTGGATTCCTCTGTCATTTGTGCTTCCTTGCACAAAGCAGCTTTCTGTCTTTGCTTTGGAAATTCTGGCTCCTTATATGGTTTCAACAAGACCTCATTGAACACATTATAGACCTTCCATGATTTGGGAACCTCCAGACAATATGTGGATTCTCTGACTTTAGCAATGACCTTGAGTGGTCCCACAAATTTCCCATCCAACTTTTTAGTGGCCTGAATAACTGGTAAGTTTTCTGTACTGAGATAGACTCTGTCACCTGGTTGATACTGATGTGCTTCTGCTTGATGTTCATCATATCATGATTTCATGACCTGGGCTGCTTTTTCCAGAGACTTTTTAGCTATCTCATGTACCTCTTTGATTTCCTTGGTCAGTTGTTCCACTGCTATTGCCTTAGGTGTGTACATTGGGTCCAATCCCTTATTTGGATGCTATCCATAGTTCATGAAGAAGGGGGTAAAGCTGGTTGCTGAATGAACTCGATCATTATGACAAAACTGTGCCACCAATAGCCAGTCTGACCAATTGTCTTGTTGGTTATTGATGAACATAGTTAAGAACTACTTGACCTCCTGATTGACTCGTTTGGTATGTACATCTGTCTGGGGGTGATACACTGTAGATCAATTTGCTTTTATTCCAAGCATTCCATAAAGGTCATCCATGCATTTAGATATGAATTGCAGTCCCCAATCACTGATGACTTTCTGTGGAATCCCATGTTCCCTGAAGATATGGTCCCAGTATAACATAGCAATGCCTTGAGAGGTAATGTTTGACTTTGTCAGCAAGAAGTATGATTTCTTTGTAAAACGATCTACCACAACCATGATTATGTCATATCCCTTGGACTCCAGTAATGGTCCCATAAAATTGACAGATATAATGTCCCAGGGTTCCATGGGTATTTCATTTGGTATCAGAGGTGCTGCTTGTGCTTGTCTATCTGGTTTGGCCTTTTGACAAGTCTCACATCCAGGAATGTATCGCTCTATATCAGCCCTCATGTTGGGCCACCGAAAGTTTTGTGTGAGCAATTCCAAAGTTTTAGCAATGCCTGAATGTCCCCATGAATGATGTATGGCAATTATATCTTCCCAAAGTGCCACAACTGCTGGCACATAGATGTGTCCTTTCCAGGTGATGAGTTTCCCCTCCCTCTTGTAGTCCTTGTCCTTGTCCTGCATCCTAAGTCCCTTCCAAACCTGTTCTTCCCACTGTTGTTCTGGTACTTTCTGGATATCCTTCATAATGTCATCAATAGCCCTATCATCATTGAAGACCCAGACAAATAGGTGTTCCTTTAGTAGAATGATGCCCTGGTTATCCTCTTCCCCATTTCTATGGTCTGCTCATCTGGACAAGATATCCACCTTCTGGTTGGCCTTTCCTGCTCAGTGTTTAATAATGAAGTTATAGTCCTGGAGGTCAGTAATCCATCTGGCTTGTTGTTGATTCAGATTCCGAGGTTTTTGGAAGTATGTGAGGTTCTGGTGATCCATTAGAACCTCCACTGTCTTCTTGGTGCCCTTGAGATAGTGGGCCCATTCATAGAAGGCATGCATGACTGCAAGCATCTCTTTGTCATACACCTCATAGTTCTGTTCCACATCATTTAATGATTTCAATATAAAGGCCACTGGTCAATAGACTCCTTCATCTGTCTGCTGAGACAAGATTCCTCCTATGGCAAAGTCTGATGCATTGACTTCTACCATGAACTGCCCATCCTCATTTGGGATTTGTAATGTAACTTTTCAAGCAATACTATCCTTAAGCTCCTGGAAGGATCTATCCTGAAACTCCATCCATTTCCACTCCTCTTTCCCAGTGAGCATAGTAAGTGGTTTTGCCAACTTGGTGAAGTTTTCAATGAAGTGTCAATAGAAATTGATAAATCCCAGAAATTGTTGAACATCCCATTTGCATGTAGGTTTGGGCCATTCTGTCACTGCTTGAACTTTTCCTTCTTCCATTCAGATAGAATCTTTGCTGATCACAACTCCCAAGAAGTCAATCTTGTCTTGATCAAAGAAGCATTTTTCTGGTTTGAGTGACAACTTGTGCTCTTCGAGTTTAGCTAAGATCCAGTTGACTTGCTTGACATGGTCCTCCTTGTTTTTCAAGAATACTAGGATATTGTCCATGTAGATGACGACCCATCCTTCAGCAATTTCAACCCAGAATATGTCATTCATCATTGTTTGGAAGGTAGCTGGTGAATTTGTTAGTCTGAAGAACATAATGAGCAGTTCAAACAATCTGCAGTTAGTTCTAAAGGCCACTTTCCATTCATTGCCTTCTTTAATCTGGACATTGTTATATCCCCATTGTATGTCCATTTTTGAGAAGACTGTTGCCTGAGATAGTTTATCTACTGTTGAATAAATAATGATCTGGAGCATTGAGTATCAAACTCATAGCTTCATATATTATATTGTTATTTATGAATGCTCACTAAATCACAAATATAATCTGATATTTGTACACTGTTGACACTTTTATAGTGTTTGACAGATATTATAGAGTTTCATCCCAGGAACAGTATGAAACGACAGCATGTGAGAACACGATGCATGAAACATGCTTCACACATCAAGTATTGACAGATTGCTGTAGAATGCGCAGCAATATGACACCATGCGCAGCAGGTATGGTGCAATGTGCAGCAGGAAGCTGCGCATTACTAGATATAGGTATATTAGATGTAGTTACATGTGATTCCTGTAACTGTATATAAGCAGTGCCCTTTGCACTGCTGAAATATATCTCCTGTTCTATTGCATAGTTGAGCCCTAGCTCCTAAGCGTTCTAAACCATACTCAGTAAGTCCCCTCGCTTACTAAGCCTCGCTCTGCGCTGCCGTTGCTCGTTTCAACAGGTTATGGGCCCTGCATAGATGAAAACCTTGTGCTGTGCATAATACATGTGTCAGCACCCTTTTGTCATAACAAAGGTAAACAAGGGAAGTAGTAAATGCGCCCATAGTACTGTTATTAGAGTAGTATACATCCGATTTATGTCGCTAATGTGCTATCTCTTGAAGTATGACAGGAATACTTCTTGCTCATCCTAACAAGCCTCTAACACTTGGGATTTGAGTGACCACCTTGGATGGCGTGATAACAATCACTAGTGTGACACACTTCACCAGTCTCCAGTTCTGCAATATCTGGGTTAATATAAAAAATGTAGTCTTGATTGGTAAATCAATAAATTACCTGGTCTGGTGAACCATTCAAATCACTTGGGTTTAGGGCTGTCCCATGACAGATAAAGGGTCTAGGCTTAATCGCTTAGATCTGGAAAGGTTTCACACCCCCCTATTGGCCGTGAATAATTAAGTGCTTATGTAGGCCATTTTCATCGGCATAAAATCGTTCTCCACAATTAAAAATAGTAGTAATTCTGTATAAGGGTCGTGCTGCATGGGACATTGTTCCCTGGTACATGCAGACCAGCAATGGGCACTGATTAGCATCCCATCTACATTAGGACGCTCCTTAGTGTCATAATAATAGCTTATTACTATATCTATAAATAGTGGAGGATATTTTTATCGGTGTGGGGAACTTGATGGAGCCCCCAAGCACTCCTGAAGGGCTGGATCCCCTTCTGGCGATAAATTATAGCACATTATGACAAAAAGCAAACTACCATGTTTATGCATATGCTCAGGCATTTATTGCGGGAGAATAAAATCGAAAACTCGATGTCCATACCTTTGTTCTGAGCAACGAAAGTCTTTTAGACTGTTGCTTACTCCTGTTTTACAGAACAAACTCAGTTCAATAAACAAACCAACCAACCAACCTTCTTATACACAAATGTCTTCCACCACCAACACTGCTTCCTCCTCTACCTCTGCTGGCTCGTCCAGCAACAAATACGTCACTGCTGGTACCCCTGGCTCCAAATCCAACTCCTCTTCTCAAAAAGTTGCCAAAGCTGGTTTCACCAGCTCCATTTTTATCAATACCTTGCAATCCACCAGCAAGGGACCCACTGCCCCCATTGGGACATCCACCAAAAAGTCTCCTTGGTACAAGGAAGTCCAGGAAGACCTGGAAAACCAGAGAAAGCGCATCGCTGATGCACAACTCTCTGTTTGGAAACGTTGTCAAGAATTAGACGACGAAGCCGCTAAATTAGCTAGTGAGGAATCTCTAGTGGACGAAATTTTCGATGACATTCGAAAATTCCAAGCAGGTCGCCTTCAAAAGGCGAATTATGGGAAGAATGTATATAATATTGTGACTGGGGAGATGAAATCGGCCCAAGAAGCTGATAAAGGGAAAGAAAAAGAAAAATCGGTATCATATGCCAATGTGGCAAAAGCGGGCCTGTCCGCTAAAAACAAGGCAGGCGCTACCTTCTCTTTGTGTCCAAAGAATCAACTAAATTGGCCAACTTCGGAAGAAGTTAGGACATGGTTCTTCAACCTTGGTGGAAAGGCGGAGGACTGGACGACGGAACAGATGGAGGTACCAACTGCTCCAAAAAGAGATAGCGGGTCTGGAAATGAAGTCTGGGACCACGCTAAGGAGTGGTCAAAAATTGGGAAAGTAAAAATACTGCCCAATAAATATCACAGTGATTCTGTTTTAGAGGAAAGCAGAACCACTAAAATAAATAAATAAATTTCCACCATGCACCAAGCTATCTGCCAGGAAATGGAGGATAAAAAACGGGTTGAGGATCTTATAGAAAGTATCCAAGAAACTGTTAAAAACTTAAATCAAGAGGAGGAGAGAGTAAAAAGCTTTAAGAAGAAAGCTAAAAAATTGCGCCAGAAAGAACGTAAAGCCAAGAGAGAGTTGGCTGAATGACCAAGAATACCACCCAAGACTCACAAGTTATATATACTTGATGAGGAAATATACAGTTCCGACTATTCACATCCTTCCTTGAATGATAGTGAATACTCTTCCTTGATTAAAGCTAGAAGGAATGAAGAGCTTGAACAAGGAGAGTTCATTATAGTAGAACTCAAGGGTAGGGACGGACTTATCCACCCTTGGATTCATACTGTGGAAAGTCCTGTATGGTCGAAAATTGGTTATTGCTACCTGGCAGCAATAAAAACCCATGCATTGGCTCAATATCAATGGCCGCAGTACATTGATATCAAAGAATTGGCTTCATATTCAAAGTCAATTAGGAAGAGAGTTAACTTCCATTTACACAAAATTAATGGTGAACAGTCTAGTCGCCATCGTCATTTAGTCATCAATCCTAGAGCCCAGACAGGCTGGATGGAAATCAACAATCTTGCTAGAGGAGCAAATGTTGATATAATCATTGGAGGAGAAGATGACTTATCCAAAATTCCAATACTTATTGGAAGCAATAATTGGAATGAGTGGTCAGCAGCTATCAAAGCTGCTCTGCAGTATAAAGGTCTCTGGCAGTATGTTCTTGGCAACAGGATCAAGCCACAGCTTACAGAAGCTGAGAAGAAAGCAGCAGAGACAGCTGATAGCACCTCTGCAACTGAGCTTCATCGCATTAAAGAGAAAAAGGAAGCTTGGGATGACTACTGCAACAATGATGACAAGGCATTGGGATTAATAACCACGAAAATCTCACTGTCTTTAAGACACCTTATTAAACCATCATCGAACTCTACCTTCCTTGCATTGCAGGAAGCTTTTGGCAAGCCAGGAGCAGCTGGCATTTTTGTTGATTTTTCAAAAGTAATACATTGGAAAATCAACACCAATAAATTGACAGAGTCAGTCAATGAGCTATTAACAACAGCTAATCAACTTTCTGTCAATGGCTTCACATTCCCCGACAACATGCTAGCAATGGTAGTGTTAGCATCTTTGCCACATGGATGGGACAGCGTCTCATCTAGTGTATTATTAACGACCAAAGCAAGTGATTTGAAACTTGCTGATATTCTTCCAAAGATAGAGGAAGAATCCCAAAGGCGGAGAACGTCTTCTGGGGGGGTTGTTCACACTGCTAGAGTGAAGCTTCCCAAAGGCCCTAACAGGCCTAATTGGAATCAACAAAATTCTGGTCCTAGTAACCAGAATAACTACAAATCTGGTTTTAATAACCAGAACTCATATTCTTCGAACCAAAATAAAGGGAAATGGACGACACCAGGACCGTCTTCCAGACCCCCTAACACTGGCAAACCCCAGTTCTTGTCCAATCAAGAAAGGAACAAGATCAATCATGATAATAAAAAGAAAAAGAGAGCCTTTTTATTAGAACAACAACAAAAGTGTAATGTTGGGGACACCAGGAAAGCGAATACACCTAGATTCGCTCACTTAGTAGACAGGATAGATCCTGCTCTACCCTTGATTCGAAGAATGGCACCATTAGCGCCTAATCTACAGCAACTGAAGGATCAAGGATACTCAGTTGCAGATAAAAGTGGAAATGCAAATGGTGGTTGATCCAATTGCAGAAAACCATTTCAGAGTCCTAGATGAAAGGGCTGACATTGAAATGGACAATACGTCAGATACAGTCTCCTTAGGTGAAGACTTTTATGACACAGCTGATGGGGAATATCAGTATGTAAATCTTTCTACTCAAAAGTTCTTCTCTGATAAAAAATCAATGAGGACTATCAAGACGAGCCCAATTATGAGGCATCTTGATTCTAAAGGTAACAATGTAGATAGTAGTATTTGTACTACTTTAAATAGCGATCAATATATCGCTTTAGTTGCCTCCATTCCAAAAATGAGTAGTAAGATAAATGTGTGTGGTTGTGACAAATGTAAAGAATTTGAGTCCAAAGGAACTCCATGGATGATTGATTCAGGAGTGTCTATCCACATAACTCCTGAAATCAAAGATTTCTCTGTATATCACCCTTTTAAAGTTTCACAGCCTGTATTTACAGCTGATAGACGATCTCAAGTAGCAATACTTGGAGAAGGAACTGTGTTCCTACAGGTAGAAACCACGCATAAACATAAACATGTCATAAAACTTGAAAAAGTTTGCTATATGCCTGCAGCTAGTGTCAGACTTATATCGTCTGGACAACTAAAGCTACAAGGCTTTCATGAAAAATCGGACAAGTATAGTACTATATTTTCGCTAAAAACTGGGCGACCATTTATAATGGCATATCCTAGACATATAGGAGATCCCATTCATTGGATTTTGACTGAAATAGTCCATCCAATGGTAAAAATGGCTGAACCTTCAGTTCATATAGTGGATTATAACACTTGGCATCGAAGATTGGGTCACCCATCTAAAAATGTATTCAAACATGTCTTCGATCATACAAAAGGGTTTGACAAATTATCTATACCATCAACAGATACAATTTGTCCTGGATGTGCACAAGGAAAGATGCATAATAAATCTTTTCCTACATCAATCAAGCGAGCTTCAAAGCCACTTGAATTGATTCATGCAGACTTATTAGAATTGCCTATGGAATCTTATCATTGAAAGAAATGGTGTCTTATGATACTAGATGATTATTCTTCCTATGCTTATATGGCACTTCTTCGAACTAAATCAGAAACATTCACTGCTTTCAAGAGTTATGTAGAACTCATGGAAAATCAATATAGCAGTAGAGTTAAATGTTTCAGATCAGATTGAGGGGGGGAATTTAAGTCGCATGAATTTAGCAAGTTTCTTGCTTCAAAAGGAATCTTTAGAGAACAAAGTGCACCTCA
Organism: Amanita molliuscula; assembly: GCA_023014405.1. NCBI lineage: Eukaryota > Fungi > Basidiomycota > Agaricomycetes > Agaricales > Amanitaceae > Amanita > Amanita molliuscula. The sequence continues at coordinate 501,802 of JAEBUP010000011.1, forward strand.
CATACACCAACAAAATGGTCACACTGAACGATTAAATGATACTATACTTGAAAAAGCAGAAAGCATGAGATTAGAATCTTCCTGCCCTAAATCATGGTGGGAATTTGCTTTTGAAACTGCTATTCATGTATACAATCACACACCATTACGAAGGACGAATTGGTCTACACCCTATGAAAACATGACAGGTGAAAAACCTGATGTTCATTACCTTAAAGTGTTTGGTTGTCTAGCTTGGGTTTATATACCTAAAGAAATTCGTAAAGATAAGCTGTCACCAAGATCTGAACCAATGACCTTTATTGGTTATGACATAGGATCTAAAGCTTATAAATTTATGAAGAAAGATAACTCTATATTCATTGGTGTTAAAGCACTATTTAATGAATCAGTATTTCCACGAAAAAGCGAAAATTACAATAGAGATAGACTATTTGAAAGTCCACCAGGTATTAACCAAAGGGATCAAAATGGACATGAATCTGACTCCAATTCCCAAAACAACAATCATCTTGATAGTGACGACGATGATCCCAAACCATATAAACCATCATTCAATCATGATCTTACACCAGATGAAGAGCAGAATTCATCTCATGACAATGATGATATAGAGCCTCATAATAATGGTGGAGAACAGGATTTACCTGTCAGACCTGATGTTCGAGGATCAAGTGAAAACAGATCTGAAGAGAATTCCAGTAGATGGCCTGGGACACAACATCATGCACCACCAGATATCAAAAGAACATGAAAAGAGAGAAAGGTTACAGAAAGACAATCCCAAAAACAACCTGAACCTATTCCCTTCCCACTTTGCCGAAGTACTAGAGAAAGGAAATCGGTTTATAAGGAGGGTAATATTTATGGAAAGAAAACTCCTCTTGACATTGAAAAACAACTGGAAAAGAATCCTTTCAATGAGTCTGAAGACTCTGATAGTCAAAAAGACACTTCAAGCGAAATATCAGATGAATCTGATCCTGGTACTATTCAGGATAAAGGAATTTCAGATATAGATATGCTGCTAGATCAATTACAAAAAGAGGGAGGAAGGAAATTTATCAATTTCCTACTCTCAAAAGCAGTATTACCTAAATCTGATATCCCTGTTCATTTTAGGGATGTGTTAAAAATTAAAGAATCTAATCCTAAAGCTTTTCAAGAATGGATTCAAGCTATGGAGGATGAGATTGAAGCTCTATTTGAACAAGATGTTTGGGAGTTAGTTGATGGTCCAAAAGATCGTAAACCTGTGAAGTGTAGATGGGTTTACAATATTAAAAGTGACGGTCAAAAATGTGCTTGACTTGTTGCTAAAGGATTTTCACAAATACCTGGCATAGATTATGATGGCACCTTTTCTCCTGTTGCACGATTTGAAACAGTGAGATTACTTCTGGCTTCAGCAGCACTCAAAAATTGGGAAATTGAGGCGCTAGATGTTAAAACAGCTTTCCTATATGGAAATCTTGATGAAGAAATTTACATGGAACAGCCAGAAGGCTTTGTCACAAAAGGACAAGAGGGAAAAGTCTATAGATTAAAAAAGGCCCTATATGGTCTTAAACAAGCATCATATGCTTGAAATAAACAAGCTGATAAAAGCTTAAAATCCTTAGGGTTTAATAGATGCCTTTCAGATACAGGAGTTTATATCGTTAACAAACAAGGATCAATAATAGTTGTCATACTATATGTTGATGATGTACTATTTTTGGGAAATGACAAAAGACTCTTATTAGACAAAAAGAGCAAGTTCATGAAAATATGGGAATGTAGAGACCTAGGACAAGTTTCTGAATATCTAGGGATGAAGATATCTTGAGATAGACCAAATCAATTACTTATAATTGATCAAATAGACTATGCTAAGAAAGTTGTAAAGCATTTTGGTCCAGAAAATGCTAAACCTGCTAGAACACCATTACCAGCAGGGTATGTTCCTAAACCAAATGAAGGAACAGCAACTTCTGAGCAAAGAAGCTATTATCAATCCATAATTGGATCATTATTATATTTAACACTTGGAACTCATCCAGATATTGCATTTGCAGTAATAATGATGTTGCAATTTATGGTCAATCCTTCTGAAGAGCATATCCAGAAGGCATTATATATTATCAAATATGTTGCCACCAACATTAATGGCAAAATAGTGTATAATGGAAAAAACCATGAAGGTTTCATTGCATATTGCGATGCAGACTGGGCAGGTGACCAGATTAATAGAAGATCAGTCACTGGATACATAGTAAAACTAGCTGGAGGACCAGTTAGTTGGGTTTCAAGGAAACAAAAGACAGTTGCTCTGTCATCAACAGAAGCAGAATACATGAGTCTGTCTGATACATTGAGACAGATAGTCTGGATAGAGTCTTTATTCCATGAAATTGGAAAGACTATAGAAATGATTCAATTAGGAGTGGATAATCAAGGGGCAATTTTTTTAGCTTCTAATCCTGCTCAAGAGCATAGATCTAAACACATAGATATCCGCTACCACTATGTTAGAGAATGTATAGAGGAAAGAAAAGTAGAACTCATGTATATTCCCACAAATCAGCAACTTGCTGATATCTTGACTAAAAATTTGTCTTTTGATAAATTCACAAAGTTAAGATCTGAAATTGGATTAGTGATTTCTCAGCATGGGGGAGTGTTGAATAAATAATGATCTGGAGCATTGAGTATCGAACTCATAGCTTCATATATTATATCGTTATTTATGAATGCTCACTAAATCACAAATATAATCTGATATTTGTACACTGTTGACACTTTTATAGTGTTTGACAGATATTATAGAGTTTCATCCCAGGAACAGTATGAAACGACAGCATGTGAGAACATGATGCATGAAACATGCTTCACATGTCAAGTATTGACAGATTGCTGTAGAATGCGCAGCAGGTATGGTGCAATGCGCAGCAGGAAGCTGCGCATTACTAGATATAGGTATATTAGATGTAGTTACATGTGATTCCTGTAACTGTATATAAGCAGTGCCCTTTGCACTGCTGAAATATATCTCCTGTTCTATTGCATAGTTGAGCCCTAGCTCCTAAGCGTTCTAAACAGTACTCAGTAAGTCCCCTCGCTTACTAAGCCTCGCTCTGCGCTGCCATTGCTCGTTTCAACATCTACCAGCCCCCCTATGAGCAGGAGCAGGTATCGATTTTTGACTGTCATCTTGTTAAGCTTTCAATAATCCTGGACCGGTCTAAGTTTCCCATCAAGAAAGGTGATGCCATTGGTGATTTACTAGGTTGAATGAATATGTTTGGTGTCCAAATTTTCCTTTAAGTATTCATCAAGCTGCTCTTGTTCATTCCAGTTGAGAGGGTAGATTTTACAATCTACAGGGTTACTTCCAGGAATTAGTTTGATGGCATGGTCCCATTTTTGTCATGCTGGTAACTCATCAAAGTTTCTTTCTCAAACACCTTATGGTGTTTCAAATAATGTTTAGGGACCCATTCCTTGATAGACTGTTCTTTGACATGTGTCACTTCTTTTGCCACTATCTCTATAGATTTAGATGCAAATGCCTGTATCTGTAACTCTGGTTTGCCCACATGTACTGCCAATAATCTCTCTCCTGGGGCTAGTACTTGTGATACATCCATTTCATCCTCGGGTTCCTGTGCTGATGATGGTTTTGAACAAGATCCTGGACAGCAGTTAAAGTTGACCTCTGCTGTCTTCCAATTGATTGTTGGGTTATGACATTCCAACCACTCATGCCCTAGAAAGAGGTTGGTTTTCCCAAGTTGAGCTACACCACATTCAAGTATCTCCATATGTTTCCTGAGGGTCAACTGAAACTGTGTCATGTATTCCAAGTTGCCCATAGCATTAGCAGTTCCATCTGTGTTATAGACTGGTATGGCTCAGACAAGTTGTCTTTTGACAAGACCATGTTTTTCCATGAATTGGTTGTTAACACAAGACATTGTGCACCCAGAGTCTAGTAACATTTTGACTTTGATCCTTTTCCTGGTGTTGAGTGCAGTGATTACTCCATTAAGGTTGAGTTCCATTTTTCCTGATCCTTTAACAGCTTTCTCTTGTAGATGTGCTAGATTCCACAGCACTCCTTTTTCACTCATGTTGTTTAGTTGTCTGACAAGAGTTTTGTCTACTTCATGGGTTCGTTTTTCATGCACCCATTGTCTAAGGCAATTTACTGCCTCCTCCATTGGCTGTTGCCAAATCCTTCTTAAGACCCATGGGGCTGTCCAGGTTTTGAGTCAATTGTTTTTTGTGCTTATTTGTAAGTTCCTCAGACAGTGTATATCATTCTGACATTCGTAGAGCAAGTCAGGAATTTGGATTCCAGAATCCTTATACATATTTACACTGTCCTGAGTACTTATTACAGTAGCTGATAGTTTGTGCCCAACTATTAGCTTTCACCAAAACCCTTCTCAATCCCAAGTTCTTTCCACTGATCCTCTGTCAGTTCTTCGATGTATGTGCTCTGGACAGCTCATTTGCCTTTGTCCACTGTCTTCTTTGGTCCTCTACAGTCTTTCACAAAGTGTCCCTCTTTCCCACAGTTAAAGCACATTGGTTTCTTTCTTGGTGCTTTACAGTCCTTGGTCCAATGACCAGTCTTTCCACAGTTATAACATTTTGATGAGGGAGTTTTGGCTTTATCAACATCCATGGTGTTAGGATTGAAGCAACTTGTGGTTGCAGATGGTGCAGGAGGCAGTGCCCTAAATTGGAACTGTGGGTGGTGCTCTCTGTTGTAAGATTTTTCCTGATAGTTGCTAACTCCTTTCTTTACAAAGCTGTATGCTTTGTTAGACTTTCTGTATGCCTGTGCCAATTTGATAACTCTATCCTGGATCTGCTGTAGCATTACAGTTTCCATTAGACCTCCATGTCATATAAACTCTTGTCCCAGGTTTGGATTTAGGTGACCTTTGAAGTGGGCAATTAAGGTGGCATTGTTCCATTTGACCAAGGGAGTTAGAGCATTGAACTTTATGATGTAGTCCTCTGCAAGAGTGTTTCCCTGGTATAGGCTAAGTAGTTTCTTGACTGCCTTCTCCTTAGTCTCCATGGACATGAAGAACTTGTGCATCTGTTTCTTGAAGTCTGCCCAGTTGTGAAAGGGGAACTTTCTTATCAATGGTGCTCGTTGCCATGACAGACCATCTTCTGAATTGAGTCCTTCATTGTATTCATCCCATTGGAGTCCTGCTTCCCATCCTCTAGTCATGATTTTTAATTCCATTTCCTGTTGGGCTTCCTGGAAAGCTCTGAGCTGAACTCCACTCCAATCGGTGGCTCAGTTGTCCTTTCTGCCCTTGATCCTGTACAGGCATATGGATATTTTTTGCAGATCACTTCATTCTTGTGCCAACATGAAGTAAGTCTCCATCTGTCATAACCATCTGTCAACCATCCTTGGATCACCTTGGTAATAATCAGGCATTTCCATTTTTGTTAGAGGACTTGGTTCTGGTCAGTTAGCAGTATGATATTTGTTTATCATTTCTGCAATGGTATTCCCAATGGCCATAGCTGTCTGCTGCTGTCCCTGTACCTGTGCATTGATCTGGTTCTCTCATGCTGCAATGGCTGCCAGATTGGCATTTTCTGGGAGCAGTTGTATTGTTTGTTCATCTCTCCAGAACTCATTCCATCCAGATATAGAGTTGTACAAGAGGTTGACCATATTGGCTGTGAACCTGAAAGTGCCTAGTCGATGAGAGCTGTAACTGCTCCACATCATTTCCTTCATCCAAGGCCAACTGCCAGGTTCTCCCATGACTTGTGCCAAATGCCACATTCAACTATGACCCTTGGTACATCAAGTATAGATTGGTCTCAATTCATCCATAAGTTCTGGGTCCCATCCATAGACTGTTTGGATTCGTGGGTATGGTGGCCATTTGTATGTGTTCCAGTACTTCTTTTTAACCAGCCAAAGGTAGCAGTATCTAGCCAGGTGTGGTTCGAGGTGATTCTGATCATAGGTGGAAAGCTCTGGCAAATTCTTCCATGAGCAAGGACTGATTTTAATGAGTGCTGCTGCTGCATCTGATCGCGCTGGTTGCACCATTGTCTCCCATTCTACTTCTTCTTCCAATGTTGGGGTTGTAACCCACACAAGTTCTTCATCTTCCTCCTTTACGTCTGCTCCTATGTGTATTGCTCCATGTCCTTTTAAGATCATGAGCTCAACCATATCCCATCCGTTGGTCTCATTGCCATGGCTTAGTTCAACATGAACTATGTCATCTCATCATGTTGTAGTCCACTGAATTTGAACTCCCTCATTCTGGAATTTCTTTTCCAGGTTAAAGATGGTAACAAGCTGCAGGTATGCAGGCCATTTATAGTGATTCCAGTACCTCTGCTTGATGAGGTGTAGGTAACAAAATCCTGGTACTGCTGGCAATAGTTCTCCTGGAATTGGTTTGAGTGCGATAGTCCACCAGAAGCCTACTGATGATCCTGAGGCTCCTAGTTTCTTATGTCCCATTCTGAGGCTAAGCAGAACTTCCATATGGAACCAGCCTCGCATGTTATTATTGTAACATTTGATGTGCAGGGTGTCATTGGACCTGTAACTCTTCTGGATAATGGTGGTTATGTCAATGTTTCTGAGTTCTTTATCCCATGCACAGATCTGTTGCAACTGAGAATAAGCTGGCCATTGGAATTTGTTCCAGTAGCATTCTTGTATTAAAACCAGATAGCAGTAACAAGGGATGTCAGAGTGAAGACAACTGTCTTCCCATGCCATTGTGGGATATGGGTATGGTAATGCCTGTTCCCTTTCCACATTTTGCCTCCATGCAATAATGTCTCTTTTCTTGTGTGCATTATTAGTGCCCTGCAGGTATTCCTCTGGTGAGGACCAATCTGCTGCTGTGGGAGTTCCCCCACTCCATGACGTGTTATCTCCTCCTTTGATGGTGACCTTGGCTTGATTTTCTGGTAGGTTGGCTTGAGCTGCCACTGCATATGAGCATGCTGGTTGCTCAGCCCTCTTTGGTTCTACCACTGGTGGGTGGGCTCGACCCTGAGTTTCTCCCATTGCCTGCTCTATTGGAACCATGGATCTGAGGTTGACTTGTCAGATAGGAACTGCCTCTGCTTGGTTCTTGTTCTGGTGCCCAGATTTGTTCTGTCCTCCCAGGCACATGGTCCAAGTGTAAGGTGACACCTGAGCAAGTTTCTCTAGTTTAGTCCAATCGTACTCCTCATTATCGTCCTTGATTCCTCATTCTTCAATAAGGTGGTATCATCCCTTATTGATTGTGTGATGAATAGTGAAAACCACAAAAGGATCTCTCAACTCTTGTTCCCATTGAAGGACCTTGTATAGAGTTGGCCATCCTGGCCAGTGGAACTTGTCATAATACTCTGGCTTAGACAGATACATGTAGCAGTATCTGTCTTCAGTCCATTTCCCTGTTCCACAAGCAGTTTTCTTAGCTGGTCCAGGAATGTGAGTAGTGACCTGAGACCTCCAGTTGCATAATTGGGCTTTGTGTTCTGCCCAAGATTGTTTGCCAATATCCAATAGGAATTTCCCAAGTCTGAGTTCCGAGAAGTGTGTCAAAGGTTCCATAAGATGTCATATAGGTGATGGTGCCATGAGTCCTCCAGCAGGTGTGGTGATCATGTGCAGGTCATATCTTATTCCTGCCTGTCATTCGTCTCGTTCCTGCTGTCATTGCAGGCAAGCCATGCTTGTGGCTTTGATGTTGCCATTGAGCACATGCATAAGTGCATTCCAATCCTCATGTTCCATAATGAGGCCCTCATGAGTGTAGAGCTCCTCTGTGTGTCGAACATGGTCGATTTTTTCTCTGGCAATTTTGTATTTGCAGATTGCCCTATCTGCATCCTTTATCCACAACAGCTGCTGATTATATTGTGATCCTAAGACTGCCAGCCAGATGGGATTTGATGTGTCTCCCCCATAGTTCTTTTCCAAGATTTCAACCAGAGTTTTGTACTCTTGGTTTGCCTGGTGCATGACTTGTTCCACCTGGACTACTGCTCATCTGGCCCATCTTTCTTTGAGTAAGGCTTCCCAAGCCTCCTCCTGTTCTCATATCTGTGCAGCCTCCCTAGCTTGGAGCTGCTGCCACTCGTCACATTGTTGCACTTGTCAAATAGATTTTAAGTGCCTCCTCCACAGTCATATGTGATTGTCAAATTGGTGGACCACTGTGTCCCCAATAAACTCTGCCAGTCCCAACTGAACCAAATTGTTGTCTGTAGTATCCATGACCCAGTCTGTGTCAAAGATCTGACCAATCTGTGATAGTGTTGCCTGAGTGTGAGGAAGGATGTATGAAAACGAGCACTCCATTGCTCCTGTTGTATGTCATGTGATGTGGGATGTCAAAATAATGTTTTGTGATGAGGGCACTATTCCCTGTAACAAAAATCTTCAACTGAGGTAAAGTTCCTTCCCCAGTCCATCACCTAGACATGCTCTAGATAGAATGTGCTGTTGCCTCTTCTTTGGTAACTACCTATATCCTCCAGATAGTCACAGCTCAATGTGGTCACAACCCTACCCACACTTGAGTCTTTGATTTGGTTGAAGGTCCACAAGCTCCCTAAAGATACACCCCCTGCAGTTCACTTGGGTGTCCTTGTGCCTAGTTATCAGTCACCATGAGATGTAGTGTGGGACTGCTAGTACAGATGGGTATCCCAAGACTTTAATAGCACTGATAGGCAATATCAATAGGTTTTCATCACTTGTTCCTTGAGCTCTTCCACAATCTCAGGAGCACTTTACACTCCCCCCCCCTTATTCTGAGATTCCAAGCCCATTCCAAGCCCATTCCTAGGATTCCGAGTAGCCTACTCAGAATCCAAGTCAGTTCCAAGCATTAAAAAAATGGCAGAGAACTCACCAAAACTGGAACTCATACTCTGAGCTGAGTACAAGTTCATTCCGAATCAAATCCGAGCTGAGCTTGGAATGAGCTAGTGCTGACTATGCTTGGAGTCAACTAGGACTCCTAGGACTCTGAATGGAGTCCGAGCTGTGTGAGCTGGGCAGTACTATGTATGCTTCAGCTATATATAAGCTTGTGACATGAAGGGTGTGACACACGTGCTGCAATGCATTGTTGAATGTCACGTGATGATGTGTCCAATGCATTGTTGATTGTTCTTGCTGTTGTCACATGTCACATGTCACCGTCACTGTGCTGCTCGCCATTGCTACACCCATCCTCACCCTCACCCTTCCCACTGCCACATCACCACCGCCGCCACTGCTGCCATTGCCACTGCCGCCCTCGCCACCACCACCTCAGCCCTGAGTCACCATCACCATTGCCGCTGCAACCTTCCCACTGCCACGTCACCACTGCCGCCACTGCTGCCATCACCACCACCACCTCAGCCCCGAGTCACCATCACCATTGCCACTGCAACCTTCCCACTGCCATGTCACTGCCACCACCACTGCTGCCACTGCTCCCCTCACCACCACCACCTCAACCCCGAGTCACCATTGCCATTGCCACTGCAACCACCACCACCTTGGTCCTCATCCTCACCCTCACCCTCACCACCACCACTTCAACCCTGAGTCACCATTGCCATTGCCATTGCTGCTGCAACCACCACCACCTTTGTCCTTGCCACCACCACCTCAACCCTGAGTCACCATTGCCATTGCCACTGCAACCACCACCACCTTCATCCTTGCCCTCCCCCTTGCCCTCCCCCTTGCCATCACCCTCCCCCTTGCCCTCACCCTCATACCCACACCCACCCCACCTTTGTTCTCCCCCTCCCCCTTGCCCTCATGCCCATGCCCACCCTGCCTTCATCCTCCCCCTCCCCCTCACCCTCATACCCATGCCTGCCCTGCCCTCACCCTCATACCCATGCCCACCCTGCCCTCACCCTCATACCCATGCCTGCCCTGCCCTCACCCTCATACCCATGCCTGCCCTGCCCTCACCCTCATACCCATGCCCACCCTACCCTCACCCTCATACCCATGCCTGCCCTGCCCTCACCCTTGTACCCATGCTCACCCTCCCTTTGTCCTCACATGAGCCTGCCCACCTTGCCCTCATACCTGTGCCCACCCTGCCTTTGTTCTCCCCCTCCCCTTGCCCTCATACCTGTGCCCACCCCACCCTTGACCTTGTACCTGCACCCACCCTGCCCTTGCCCTTGTACCTGTGCCTTTGCCATCACCCATGTGCCTGCCCTCACCCTCACCCATGTGCCTGCCCTCACCCTCACCCCTGCATTCTCCTTTGCCCTTGCTCTCACCCTTGCATCCTCTCTCCCACTCCCATCTGCCATATTAATTTATTTGTATATATTAGTCAAAAATTGATGTTTGTAAAACTGCCATTTATTATGGGAATATGTGTCAAAGTCCATGGTATATGTATTGAGAGTGTAAATCAGTTGTAAGGTCTTTATCAACTGGTGATGTCATAAATCAGATTTTCTGAACTGTGAGAAACAATGGCAAGTCTAATACATCAATTTGTAACTAAGAATTGACCATAAATATATGTATTATGCTTCTATGCATGTAAACCAAGATCCTTGTTGATTGACAATGTCATAATTCCCACTCCCTGACATGTGGGAAAAGCTACAAATCAAGGTGAAGCATATTTTCAATGATGTATGATACTGGGACCATGTGTAGAAAGGGTATGAAGTTAAGAAGATAAACCAGTTGCAATGCCTTTGTTAGCTGGTAATGTCATGATTCTCCTTTTCTATTGATTCTCAGTGTATAACATGTGGGGAAAGGGTACAAATTTGATCAGACATATTGAAAATACTCTGTGATGATGTGAACATGCATGGAAAGGGTATCATAAAATGTACTTAGCAAATAAACCAGTTTGTGACTATGAAGTGAGTATAAATGTACATGAAACACAGTGGAGTGCAGTAGGAATGCAGAAAGGTGTGTGAGAACATGCATGAAATTGTGATAGAGACAGAGGTCATGGTTGGCACCTGACTGACAGTCCCAGCAGGGTCCAACATGCTCATTCCCCAAACTCATCAATATGTGCTGAAATCTGTCTTGGCAGATTTCGGCAATTCACACTGTAAGAATTGACCATTTTAAAACTTTATTAAGCTTTACTCCACCCAGATTTGTTGGCAAAGAATGCATTTATTAGCTTTATGTTGCCACAAATCACTGTTAACCACATTAACCACCTTCACTTCCCACTGCCTTTTGCCACCTGCATCTGCCCCAATTCACCCTGCCTCCCTCCCCCTCTCCTCCACCTGCTCTCGCTTCATTATTTACATTTCACTTTCTTCACCCCCATCTCTGCATACTACAAACTCTGTATCAGATATGTAGATAGCATAATTAATAAAAAATTTACCTCTGCATCCATGGCTGCTTGATCCCATTGCTATGGAAATTGTCAGAATCATGAAAAACAAAGGCATTTCATTTACCTTTTGCCCCTCCAGACCCAGCCCTACCCAGTACTCTCCAAATTCCCCAAATGTTCCTGACCCACCATATCAACCTAGCCAATCTTTCATTGCCAAGTTCCTCCAATGAAGTGTCAGTATTTGAAGTTACAGAATAAGGTGACATACCTTCCAGTAATGGTTGTGCCTGGCTTCGCCTGTTGGCTGTCCTTCTTACCTGTCTTACCCTGTCTGGCACCCTTGCCTTTGCTAGGTTGACATAACTTGATGGTCAGGCCATTTGGCAAAGCACTAGATGCACTTGCATGAGAGTCCCCTCCCGTGAATTGCTGAGTGATGGTGTTGATTTGAGGGGTGCCCCTCATGACTTGCAGATCAGTTGGTGATGTGCTGTCTGTTTGAGAGGCACTCAGTGTTACAATTTCTTTCTCTAATGCTTACTTGTTACAATAGCTCTTCTTCACTTTGTTGCTACATTCCATTACTCGTTTCACCTGCCTGTTTCACCCCTTGTTTTACTTCCTTTTATACTTCCCCATTGTCCTCTGGACAGTATATAAACCCACACATGTACTGTAGTTCCTTAGTTCCAACTTAGTTGAATATTGCTCTCATCTGAATGATCTTCTTGCTCTCACCTTCCACAACCACTTGAGCTACCTTCATCATTGTCTAGCACAGTGTCGAGGCCTACTTTGTCCATTGACTGGGATTAGACCGAGGCTCTAGTCATCACTGTTGACTCTGTAATGAATTGAGGGCATTGACCTTAACACAAGTTGGAACTCACCAAACTGCTTAGTGCATCGTCACTAGCCAGACAATATAGATCCGAAATGACCCGAAACCAGATTCTCTAACCAGAGACCACCAAACGATTCCTTTCTTTATAAAGGAACATACTATCTATAAGGACAAGAGCTCTTTTTCTCAACACTACATAAGCATTGGGAATTTCAAGGAGTAGGAAAGAACAAGAACACCCCAGTATCCAATGAATACTTTGAAGGGGATTATACTGAAGGAGATGAAAACTCACTACCTGGAAAACTTTGGGTTGAGTGGAGAAATGAACAAAAAGAACCAGGAGAAGAACCAGAACTATACTTTGAAAGACCCAAAGAAACTCTTTGGTGGGAAGAATACTGCGATGCTGAATTTGATTTCAACAGAACCGACCCATACTATGCTCTCCCTGAAAAGGCTATAACTGGGTGGAATACCTTTTTAGAACAGAAACAGATCAAATACGAATTAGGGAACCCGAAACCTGAAACAGATGCCGAAACAGATGCAAAACAAATGGCAACCAACACTGAAACTGCTGACACCCCAAAGGGAGGTATCAAACCAGTTTCAGCACGAATCTTCACAGGAGATTGAACTGAAGCCAGATCATTCATCAATTGGTTTAGTGACTTCTTCACCATAAATGCCCACAACTATGAGGGAAAACACGAAAAGAAAATAAGATATGTCCTCCAATGCTTGGGAAAGGAACTGGATGACTGGAAAGAGATAATCCGTGATCAGCTGGATGAAAAAGAGGGACTTACCTGGGAAAATTATGACACCTTCATCAAATGATTCCTCGAAGATTGGGGAGAAGTAAACACAGCAGTCAGGGCACTAAATGAACTCACAAAATTATGAGTTGGAGGAGAAATCACTGTTCCAATCTATGTCCGAAAATTCAGAATGCTCATAGGATCCTCTGGATTAACTGGAATCACCACCCAACTCCAGGCCTTTGTCTGAGGCCTACCAATTACCATTGCTGCTAAAATTCTTGAAGGACAAGGCAACTTTAAGGCTATCACAGACACCGACAGAAAAGCTGAACAACTCAACACAGTATGGGAAATGATGAAAGTGCTAGGAAAGTCTGAAACAGGGCATCAATTTAATAAGACAGGAGGATCTAAAACAGTTAATGCCATGCCAACTGGACATTTGACTGATGGGCAATGAGAAGAATATATGCGCTCTGGGAAGTGTTTCAGATGTGGAACCATCAGTCACTTATCCCAAAACTGCCTGAAGAAAGATACTGCAAAGAACCCACCCCCTCCAGGATGATTCACTAGAACAATCACCAAGGATAATGGTGCCAAGAAAATTCGCACAATGATTGCAGCACTCAGCACTGAGGAATGAGACACTCTTCTCACTGACCTCGAAATGGAGGGTTTTTAAAGTGGAGGAACCAGAAAGTGGTTGGAACCTCCCAGAATGATTATGGACAGTTAGCACTCGACTCTGTAATAGTAAGATCGAATAATAATCAATGACTATCAATAACTGTCCAATCACCTGAATTACCTGCTGAAATATCTGCCCTCATTGATTGTGGAGCAGAAGGAAACTTTATCAATGAAACTATAATGAAAACTATGAACAAAGAAGCACTAACCTGACCAATATGAGTCAAAAATGCCAACGGAACAGTTAATGTAAATGGAATGATCACACATAAAGTCAGAATCCTGTACCACATCAGAAACCAGCAAATCGAAATGAACTTCCTGATCACTAAACTGGGAGACCAGAAACTTATACTCGGACTCCCTTGGTTAGAAAAACACAACCCAGCAATAAATTGGAAAGAACAAACCCTTCAGTTTAATCACCTAGTCCCAGAAAAACTGATAAGACAGATAGGGAAAACCTTAGACCAGGAAATTGATGAGTACTGGATCAGGGTTAAAACTTCAATTTCACAAGCACTAGAACATACACTACACAAGGAAACCCTGAAAACCCTACCAGATGAATATCAGGAATGGAAACCTACCTTCAAAAAAGCACCATTGGAACGATTCCCAGTTAGGCATACATGGGACCATGCAATCGATCTCAAAACTGGATTTACTCCTAAAGTCAGCAAGATCTATCCACTATCAATAAAAGAACAATCATCCCTCGACGAATGGATCACTGAGCAGCTGGCTAAAGGATACATCAGACTGTCCAAATCCCCACAGGCCTCGCCATTCTTCTTCATCACAAAAAAGGAAAGCGGAGCGCTTTGACCATGCCAAGACTACTGATACCTAAATGAATGGACAATAAAGAATGTGTACCCACTACCACTAATCTCCGATCTAATGACCAAACTATCTGGCACTCAATATTTTACAAAGCTAGATCTTCAATGGGGATACAATAACATCCAAATAAAAAAGGGAGATGAATGGAAGGCAGCCTTCATAACCAACAAAGGATTGTATGAACCAATGGTCATGTTCTTTGGGCTATGCAATTCCCCATCCACCTTTCAGACAATGATGAACGAATACTTCCAAGACATGATCAATGAAGGATGGTTGATCATCTACATGGATGATATTCTAATATGTGGAACAACAACCAGAGATTTAGAAACTCGGACAAAATGCATCCTAAAACAGCTAAAAGAAAACAACTTATTTCTCAAACTCGAAAAATGCAAGTTTTGCAGTCAGGAAATTGAATTCCTTGGAATGATAATCAGACCTGGGGAGATAACAATTGACCCAATCAAACTGGCAGGAATAGCAGACTGGCCAACACTGACAATGGTCAAACAAGTACGATCCTTCTTAGGATTTGGAAACTTCTACCAGCAATTCATTGGGAATTTTGCAACTCTTGCTTGACCACTTATTAATCTCACAAAGAAGAACAAAGCATTCCTCTGGACACCAGAATGACAGACAGCATTCGACGATCTGAAACACTGGTTTACAACTGCCCCAGTACTTTGAACACCAGATATCACCCGACTGTTCATCCTGCAAACTGACACCTCAAATAAAGCAACAGGAGCAGTATTGAAACAAGCTGATGAAGGAGGACTCCTACACCCTTGTGGCTTCATCTCACATGACTTAACAACAACAGAACAGAACTATCAAATTTACAACAGAGAGTTACTAGCAATTGTCAAAGGACTCGCAGCATGGCAACACTTTCTTCATGGATCACCTCATACCACCATTGTCCATTGCAATCATAAGAACCTATCCTTTTGTTGAGCTCCACAGTGCCTTACCCCCAGACAAGCAAGATGGTCTTCCTTCTTAAGCAAATTTGATCTTCAAATAGAACATGTCCCAGGAACCAAAATGTTTGAAGCAGATGCCCTATCTCGATGACCAGACCACATTGGGACCAATGATACCCCAGAAGAAACCACTGTGCTACCACCTGAACGATTCATCAGACTCATAGCAGATGACCTTGCAGAGAAGTTGCACAAAGGCATGACCAAAGATGACTTTGGACAAATATTAGTTGAAGTAATCCAGAATCATCATGCACCACTGATAAAATCAAAGCTCCAAGACTGGACATACTCCAACCACATTGTACACTATCAGGGGAGAGTATATGTCCCAGATCAAGATGGATTATGCACCCAGCTCATCAAACTCACACATGAATCACCCACATCCAGACACCCAGGATGATTCAAGACCCTAGAATTACTTAAACGAAACTACTGGTGGCCCAGAATGAACAAACACACCCGAGAATGGATTGAAGGATGTGCGCTCTGCCAGCAAATGAAAGTTAACACCCATCCTAACACCCCCACCCTACACCTGATCAAATCTAATGTGACCCGACCCTTCCAGCAGGTTACAATCGATTTCATTACTGATCTACCAGTTGCTGATGGTTTCAACTTGATCATGGTCATGGTGGACCATGGCCTTACAAAGGGGGTAACCTTTTCCCCTTGCAACAAAACGATTGACGCACTAGAAACCACCAATGCATACATAAATGAAAACTTTAAACAATTCAGTCTACCTGACATCCTCATATCCGACAGAGGACCACAGTTCACATCAAAAGTATTTCAAGAAATAGGAAAGGCATTAGGAATCAACCATAGAATGAGCACAGCCTATCACCCTCAGACAGATGGTGAAACAGAATGAGTCAATCAGGAACTAGAAGTCTACCTCTGAATGTTCTGCACAAATGGACTGCACAAATGGAAACCACTCCTGCCAATCGCAGAATTTGCTCACAATAACTGGCACCATGATACCATCAAAGCATCACCATTTCAGTTAATGTATGGAACAAACCCTGTCACAATCCCCACAGCTGTGCACCCTATGACAACCCCTGCAGCTGAGGATCAACTACGAATGCTGCAGAAGGCCAGAGAGGAAGCACTCACTGCACATGAGCTTGCCAGGCAGATGGTGGCACTCAGAACAAAAGATAAAAGCATTAGATTTGAAAAGGGAAACAAAGTCTGGCTCGAAAATCGAAATCTCTGAATACCCTATGAATCAAGGAAACTAGTGCCAAAAGGAGAAGGACCCTTCATAATTGAACAGGTACTAGGACCTGTTACCTACAAACTGAAACTCCCCAAACAATGGCGCATTCATCCCATGTTTCACACCACATTACTAACCCCATACAAGGAAACAATGGCACATGGACCAAACTTTATGAAACCACCCCCTGATCTTGTAAATGGACAAGAAGAGTTTGAAATAGAAGCGATTGTCACTCACAGGAAATGAGGAACCAGCTATCAATACCTAGTCAAATGGAAGGGGTATGGACCAAATGAAAACTCATGGGAACCCAAAACAAATCTCAAAAATGCTGCGGATATCCTCAGAGCATATAAGAACTGTCGAAACCTTCTATAACAGCCATGGTTCAGTATCGCAACAAGCAGATTCTCAAACAGAACATCAGACATACCAAAAACATTGCCTCCCCCTACTCTCGATTCTCTCCTAGACAATCTATCCCAAAACTCAGACACCTAATCATCCAACTCCCTAATTGAACTCACCCCTACCAAGGACGACACACCATAGGAACAGCCTTCCTTGAATTACACAAGATCTTACTCTATCAAACAAAAGTACCATTGTTACACCTGGTATATGGATCATGGAGCAGCCCCAACTGCCAAGTAACAGCCAAGATTGTCGCTAGGAATCACCAGGTCAGAGAAGCATGAAGAGCACTGAACCTATGGATCATTGACTGAACAAGAGATCTAGAAGCAGCAGGAGTGACCTGCCTACACCATGCAGCCACACTATTCCCTGATAAGGTCGACTTCCCATCTAGTGGACCACTAGACCTTGACCTTCCTCCAAACTATTTGTACATCCCACATGGGGGAATATCACCCCCATATCCGAACCCACCACTACCACCCCACTACCGAAACTTCAAATCGGAACCTGGATACCCAATGATCATGGGCATCATTCATCATACAAACCAGGGAACAATTACACACTGAATCCCACCTAGACCATTGCATGAGCCCTGTTTAGCTGAAAGGATTCCCACACGACCCAACACTCCCAGACCAGAAGTGCCAACTGATCAACTCTTATGAGAAATCCTCTCTATCAATGCAGATGACTCATTCTGGGATACAGGATACTTTGGTGAAAGTACTCTCACACATAGCCCATAAAAGACGAGATTCCTACTTCCTAGTTTCCCCAACCAATGTCACATACACAAAAATGTTCTCTCTTATTGCTATCCTTGTCACCCTTGTCTCCATCTTCTTCTCTTCTGTCATCATTGGAGGACTCGTCCTTGCCACCCTGCTCACCACCCTTGCCCTTGCCTACTCTTTCCGCGAAAAACTCCCTGAACTCAACATCCTTACACTGCCCCTCAAGGTTTTTGTGGAAACCAAAACCACGACTCATACCAACGACAACCTACACATTCACCCACCTGAGCTCATCAAAGAACCACCTGTAACAGAAGAAATAATCCCTACACCTATTCCCTGATCCAACCCCCTTGTCGCTGCCACCTCTTTGGGAGCCTCGTACATTGTTGCCAACCTCTGTGACCTCTCGGCCCCACTTGGAGCCCTTACAGGACTCACCCTCACCACCAATCCAAATGCCATGACTTATGCTGAATGGGACCTCGCACTTCGAGAGCTTTGCCAACTGAAAGCCACCTTTGACTCCATGAGATGGCATGTAGATACAGTGCAGAAGGATGTTGAGAACATTCTACTCTGGTACGAGTCTAGGGCAGATCATGCTTGGACAACCCAGGGATGGCCTTGAGAAGTCGGTGACTTCTCCATAGAAGGGGGGGTAATGTTACAATTTCTTTCTCTAATGCTTACTTGTTACAATAGCTCTTCTTCACTTTGTTGCTACATTCCATTACTTGTTTCACCCACCTGTTTCACCCCTTGTTTTACTTCCTTTTATACTTCCCCATTGTCCTCTGGACAGTATATAAACCCACACATGTACTGTAGTTCCTTAGTTTCAACTTAGTTGAATATTGCTCTCATCTGAACAATCTTCTTGCTCTCGCCTTCCACAACTGCTCAAGCTACCTTCATTGTTGTCTAGCACAGCATCGAGGCCTACTTTGTCCATTGACTGGGATTAGACTGAGGCTCTAGTTGTCACTGTTGACTCTGTAATGAATTGAGGGCATCAACCTTAACACTTGGCATGAGCTGTTTGGCAGATGCACTGTTGTCTTGAGGCACACTCAGTGTGGGTTGATGAGGAGCAGGCAACATGTCGTTGATTTGAGGAACACCCAGCTGAAGTATTGATGCGCAGCCTGTCGGTGTGCTATTGACTTGATAGATGCTGGGCACAAATTGCTGAGGAGCAGGCAATGTACTGTTGATTTGGAGAGTGCCTGGCTGGAGTTTTGACAATGGCATTGATAAGTTCACTCTGCTATTGGAAATAGGGAGGAAAGGAGAGGTGTGAGGTCATGAAAGAGTTCCCATCAACTCTGGTGTGCTCAATGTCAATGCTACGCTGTGTGGAACTGGCAGAGTTCATGGATAATAACATTCTAGCACAACAATTGCAAATGCAGGATGTGGAGTAGAACAAGACTCAGAGATGTGAATGAGACAAGGAGGGCGTGACTAAAAGACAAAGGCTTGAAGGGAAACTGTATTCTTGACTGATGATCTGGTATGTTAAGCTTTTTTTATATGTTGTACATGGGCTTTATATACAATTTTCTACTCTAGATAATGAAATAACACTTTGTAAAATTTCACCTTGCAACCACATATCCAAATCCATCTTGAAGGTCTTCATGCAATGGTGGAATATGAGTGCCACAGTGGGAACCAATACTGCGACCCTGCACAGGATGCTAATAGACTCATCAACTTGAAATAGACCTTGGCTGATTGCCATTGGCAGCAACTCCAGGGTTCATCTGACTTGACATGGCCCTGTTCTTGATATTCCATGGACCTGACTGGTCTATACTGTAGTGGTTGTCAGCTGATGGCTTTACTTGTCCGCTAGGGTCCTAATCCACTGCATTGGTGTGTCGCTATGGCTGATGTGGCTCCTGGATCTTGGAATGTAGATCTTCCTAACATGGATATGTCTTGATGGTGCAGTCCCTTCTCTGGTGAACTAAGCTATGCCAGTTGACAATTTTCTGTGGCTCAGCTGATGGAGTGCTGACATTGGGTGTAAATGGCCAACTGGCATGAGGTTTCGATGGTGTACACAGGAGATGAGTTAGTTGTTGGTCATGGGTGATGCTTGCCTTACTGCAGATAATCATGGAGTTGCACAGAGTTGCTCGGAGTTGCTCGTAGCTATTGCGGAATACCTGCAGATGACTCCTCTACACCCTTACCTCGGAACAATGCTCATCAGCATGCCATTGCCTGGTGTGCTGTTGATTTGAGGGATGCTGGGTGCAAATTGCTGAACTAGAGGGACACTGAAGCTGCTAGATTGTGAGTTCTGTTGAGGTGTAAGTGTGTTTCTATCACTATAAAACTATGTCAGTATGAGTGTTGAGGAATGCTGAGAACAAACAATGGATCCAAGACCAATGGAATATGCTTTTGTTGCTTCTTCTTTGGTGCTGGCTTTGATTGTTCAACTTCACAAGTTCATTTAGTTGGAATCATAGCCAATACACTCTCTGACAGCATGAGTAATGTCCCTTCATTATTGAGAGCACTCGGGCTGGCTGCTGCCAAATTTTCAGCCTCTACTCTGACTGCCTTTGATGTTGCTTTCATTGCTTTACAGTGCCAGCCATTGTACCAAGGTTGTACTATGGCCTGAATCTTCCAGTTGTTATTGCAAAGGGTTAGCTCTGGATATTGCATGCACAGGTCCCAATAGAGAAGCCTTTTAAGTTCAGGATTGAGCTTAGAAAAGCTAGTGGCCTTCAAGAGGCTCTGTGCTGGCTCACTATGAACTGCTAAAGCTGTGATTTCCTGAAATATCTCCATCATCTCATTCCACATGTTTGTCAATTGTTTCTTGCTGATGGGTATACCATCTTTGTTCTTGAGGAAAGTGAAATTGATTGGAAGTGTGTCTGCCAGTGAGTCTTTTTCTTCAGGTGGATTAGGGACTGGCTTGAATAATCCTTCATCCCAGTAAGTAACTTCTTTGTAGTCTTCTTTGTTCTTTTGTTTTTCATTGTCTTCTGTGCCATAGAGATCCGGGAACAACTTTTTGAAAAGGAATGCATGCTCTTCCAGTGTACCTAGTACAGAAGGTGGCATAACACCTTCACCAGATCTACTGACCACTCCTTGTGTCAGGAAATGACTTAGCTTCATTGTAAACATGTCAAGCAATTCCCTATAGAGCATTCAAGAAGAGCTAGAAGTAAATGACAGTACTTACTTCCATATTGCTGCCTCGGAATTCTGCTGTGAGGTGCTTAACTTCGATCTAGCTACAATGAGATATTTTAGAGTGCATATATAAACAATCACAGACTGCAATTCATGAATATCTGATAATAACTTCATATATGTGGCATTTTGAGATGATATTAGCATTTTGTGGGTAGCTGCACCTATGATGTGCATCACTTCCATGTTTTGGGGTATATTAAACTGCAAATAATGGGTTTTATTCATGTTTCAACAATACAATAGTAATGCACACCTGAATTTCAGGAGACAAGTTCCCTGAATCATAAAGTTGTGAGTCCCCTCACACGTTGCTGGATTTATAGTTAATAAAATTATCACATCTAGAGCCTTTATGCTATTTGAAGCATATATGAGTAGGTTCTAATCATTTCAAGAGCATACCAAGTCTATTTCTGGTGATGGGCTTTCTGAGCTCACCCAGCTATATTCCATGTCACTATGAGCACCCTGTTGCCTATGTCCTGAAATAACACTATTGTTTCTAAGGTATTGAATATCAAAATTATTTTGCATCTTGAGTATGATTAAAATTAAGAGGTTAACAAGATATAGAGCAAAGTGTTGAAAGCATTGAAAGTGTGATCATGTGATGCAGCCAATGTGGGTTATCTTATCATGCTCACATTGATGAGCACTGCCTATGGCTGAGTGCAACCAAGTGTCCAATGACAGTACTGATGCATTCCAATGCAGCCCCAACAGTACCAATGCCTAGCATTCAACAATCACTAGCCAGAGAAAGATGCATCAATATTCTGCCATTCCTGTGGTCACATTCCGTCAATTCTGCTATTCCTCTGGTCACATTCCATCAATTCTGCTATTCCACAGGGCACAGCCACTGACCCACTGCCTCCAATGTCGCAGTGTCAACTCTGATGTTTCCACACCTCACACAAGGATCACCAGCCAAACCCATTATAGCCACAAGGCAAAGCCACAAATCAGGAATAGTGCCAAGGCTAGACCATCAATAGGTGATCGATGCTACTGTAGCCACACACGACGAGGCACACTATCAGTAGTACAGGCACCTTGCTAAATTGGGTATAGAGTGGATCACAGCACTAGAGCTAGCATCAATACAATGGACTGGTATATAATGTTAGGACATGCCTAAACACCACACTAAACACCCTTATAGAGTTGGGCTGTTAACCCAAAGATGAGAAGTGAAACAATTCTATACTCAGGGGCTGCATACTACAGTGTTGTAGCATACAAACCACCTAGAGCCTTACAGGCCCTAAGTCAAGAAACAACTCCCTACTTATACACAGTCTCCCAGTCCATGCGCAGCTAAAACCTCTCATCCATAAAGGGGGTGCAGCAACAAACTCCACTGCCATCTAACCATGTATGCATGCACTCAAGTGCCATCCTTGGCTCTGCAGTCTTCTTATTGTCTGGTGTCCTAACATGACACCACTAGTTCAGCGCCCATCCCATGGGCATGGGATCACCATAGATCCCTATCATGGACCCACCATCCTGGCTCAGTGTCTTGCTGACCTAATCCATTCCTGCACCGCATTGTATAGGCCACCATCATCAGGCTGTCATATTCCATTTATAGCAACTCCAAGTCTTGAGTGCTGCTAAGTCCCAGAGCCTTCACCACTCTTCCATAAATCTTGAATAAATAGGGATAAATCCCATGAGCCTTCAAACCATCAATCCTGTGCATAGATAAAGCTGAGTGCATAGTCATTATGTTGTTGTTACTGATATGTTGGTTTTCCATATGCCGCTAAAGGTTCCTGAGCCTTCTTAAGGTTATCCTGTCAACACAAATTGTTGACTCCTGTATGGTCCCTAACCCTGTCCTAGGGTTGCCAATAGGGGCTCCCCTCCAGCTCGTAACATGTCCCTCTCCTCAAGACTTCATGTTGATGAGTTCACTCCGCTATTGGAAATAGGTGTTGAATAAATAATGATCTGGAGCTTTGAGTATTGAGCTCATAGCTTGATATATTATATTGTTATTTATGAATGCTCACCAAATCACAAATATAATCTGATATTTGTACACTGTGGACACTCTTATAGAGTTTGACAGATATTATAGAGTTTCATCCCAGGAACAGTATGAAATGACAGCATGTGAGACACAATGCATGAAACATGTTTCACACATCAAGTATTGACAGATTGCTGTAAAATGCGCAGCAATATGACACCATGCGCAGCAGGTATGGTGCAATGCACAGCAGGAAGCTGCGCATGACTAGATATAGGTATATTAGATGTAGTTACATGTGATTTCTGTAACTGTATATAAGCAGTGCTCTTTGCACTGCTGAAATACATCTCCTGATCTATTGCATAGTTGAGCCCTAGCTCCTAAGCGTTTTACACAGTACTCAGTAAGTCCCCTCGCTTACTAAGCCTCGCTCTGTGCTGCCATTGCTCATTTCAACAGGTTATGGGCCCCGCATGAATGAAAACCTTGTGCTATGCATATTACATGTGTCAGCACCCTTTTGTCATAACAAAGGTAAACAGGGGAAGTAATGGATGCGCCCATAGTACTGTAATGAAAGTAGTATACATCTGATTCAGTCACTAATGTGCTATCTCTTGAAGCATGACAGGAATGCTTCTTACTCATCCTAACAAGCCTCTAATGCTTGGGATTTGAGTGACTGCCTTGGATGGCATGACAATAATCACTAGTGTGACACACTTCACCAGTCTCTGGTTCTGCAATATCCGGGTTAATATAAAAAATGTAGTCTTGATTGGTAAATCAATAAATTACCTGGTCTGGTGAACCATTCAAATCACTCGGGTTTAGGGCTGTCCTATGACAGATAAAGGATCTAGGCTTAATCGCTTAAGATCTGGAAAGGTTTTGCACCCCCCTATTGGCCATGAATAATTAAGTGCTTATGTAGGCCATTTTCATCAGCATAAATCATTCTCCAACTTTAAAAATAGTAGTAATTCTGTATAAGGGTCGTGCTGCATGGGAAATTGTTCCCTGGTACACACAGACCAGCAATGGGCACTGATTAGCATCCCATTTACAATAGGACACTCCTTAGTGTCATATCAATAGTTTATTACTTTATCTATAAATAGTGCAGGATATTTTTATCGCTGTGGGGAACTTGATGGAGCCCCAAAGCACTCCTGAAGGGCTGGATCCCCTCACTACCTCTTCCTCCTCTGCTTCTGCTGGTTCTTCCAGCAACAAATACATTACTGCCGGTACCCCTGGCTCGAAATCCGACTCTTCTTGCATTCAACAAAAAGTTGCAAAAGCTGGTTTTACCAGCTCTATCTTTATCAAAACCTTGCAATCTACTAGCAAGGGCCCTACTGCCCCCATTGGAACATCTACCAAACAGTCTCCTTGGCACAAGGAGGTCCAGGCAGATCTGGAAAATCGAAGGAAGCGCATTGCTGATGTGCAACTCTCTATTGAAAAGCATCATCAAGAATTAGAGGATGAAGCTGCCAGATTAGCTAGTGAGGATTCTCTGGTAAACAAAATTTTCAATGACATTCGGAAATTTCAAGCAGGTCACCTTCAACAGGCGAATTATGGGAAATATATATATAATATTGCAACTGGAGAAATGAAATCAGCCCAAAAAGCTGATAAGGGGAAAGAGAAGAAAAAAACAGTATCATATGCTGATATGGCAAAAGCGGGCCTGTCTGCTAAAAATAAGGCAGGCGCTACCTTCACTTTGTGTCCAAAAAACCAACTAAATTGGCCAACCACTGAAGAAACCAGGACTTGGTTCTTCAACCTTGGTGGGAAAGTGGAGGACTGGATGAAGGAACAAGTGGAGGTACCAGCTGCTCCAAAGAAAGATAGCAGGTCTGGGAGTGGAGTCTGGGACCACACTAAGGAGTGGTCGAAAATTGGGAAAGTAAAAATACTACCCAATAAATATCACAGCGATTCTATATTAGAAGAAAGCAGAACTGCTAATATAAATAAATAAATTTCTACAATGCACCAAGCTATCCACCAGGATATGGAGGATAAAAAATGGGTTGAGGATTTAATAGAAAGTATCCAAGAAACCATTACAAACTTAAATCAAGAAAAGTTGAGGGAGAAAAGCTTTAGGAAGAAAGCTAAAAAATTGCGTCAGAAGGAATGCAAAGCCAAGAAAGAGTTAATTGAACGACCAAAAGTACCACCCAAGACTCACAAGTTATACATACTTGATGAGGAGATATACAGTTCTGATTATTTGCATCCTTCTTTAAATGATAGCGAATACTCTTCCTTGGTTAAAGCTAGAAAGAATGAAGAGCTTGAAGGAGGAGAGTTCATTATAGTAGAACTCAAGGGAATGGATGGACTTATCCACCCTTGGATTCATACTGTGGAAAGTCCTGTATGGTCAAAAATTGGTTATTGCTATCTGGCAGCAATTAAAACCCATGCATTGACTGAATATCAATGGCCACAATACATTGATATTAAAGAATTGGCTTCATACTCAAAGTCAATCAGGAAGAGAGTCAACTTCCACTTACACAAGTTGAATGGTGATCAGTCTAGTAATAACCATGAAAAATCTCACTGTCTTTAAGACACCTTATTAAACCATGGTCGAACTCTACCTTCCTTGCATTGCAGGAAGCGTTTGGCAAGCCAGGAGCAGCTGGCATTTTTGTTGATTTTTCAAAAGTAATACATTGGAAAATCAACACCAATAAATTGACAGAGTCAGTCAATGAGCTATTAACAACAGCTAATTGACTTTCTGTCAATGGCTTCACATTCCCCAACAACATGCTAGCAATGGTAGTGTTAGCATCTTTGCCACATGGATGGGACAGTGTCTCATCTAGTGTATTATTAACGACGAAAGCAAGTGATTTGAAACTTGCTGATATTCTTCCAAAGATAGAGGAAGAATCCCAAAGGCAGAGAACATCTTCAGGGGGGGTAGTTCACGCTGCTAGAGTAAAACTTCCCAAAGGCCCTAATAGGCCTAATTGGAATCAACAAAATTCTGGTCCTAGCAACCAGAATAACTACAAACCTGGTTTTAATAACCAAAATTCGTACTCTTCGAACCAAAATAAAGGGAAATGGATGACACCAGGACCGTCTTCCAGACCTTCTAACACTGGAAAACCCCAGTTCTTGTCCAATCAAGAAAGGAACAAGATCAACCGTGATAATAAAAAGAAAAAGAAAGCCTTTTTATTAGATCAACAACAAAAGAATAATGTTGGGGACACCAAAAAAGCGAATACACCTAGATTCGCTCACTTAGTAGACAGGATAGATCCTGCTCTACCTTTGATTCGAAGAATGGCACCATTAGCGCCTAATCTACAGCAACTGAAGGATCAAGGATACTCAGTTGCAGATAAAGTAGAATTGCAAATGGTGGTTGATCCAATTGCAGAAAACCATTTCAGAGTCCTAGATGAAAGGGCTGACATTGAAATGGACAATACGTCAGATACAGTCTCCTTAGGTGAAGACTTTTATGACACAGCTGATGGGGAATATCAGTATGTAAATCTTTCTACTCAAAAGTTCTTCTCTGATAAAAAATCAGTGAGGACTATCAAGACGAGCCCAATTATGAGGCATCTTGATTTCAAAGGTAACAATATAGATAGTAGTATTTGTACTACTTTGAATAGCGATCAATACATCACTTTAGTTGCCTCCACTCCAAAAATGAGTAGTAAGATAAATGTGTGTGGTTGTGACAAATGTAAAGAATTTGAGTCCAAAGGAACTCCATGGATGATTGATTCAGGAGCATCTATCCACATAACTCCTGAAATCAAAGATTTCTCTGAATATCATCCTTTTAAAGTTTCACAGCCTGTATTTACAGCTGATAAACGATCTCAAGTAGCAATACTTGGAGAAGGAACTGTGTTCCTACAGGTAGAAACCGTGCATAAACATAAACATGTCATAAAACTTGAAAAAGTTTGCTATATGCCTGCAGCTAGTGTCAGACTTATATCATCTGGACAACTAAAGCTACAAGGCTTTCATGAAAAATCGGACAAGTATAGTACTATATTTTCACTAAAAACTGGGCGACCATTTATAATGGCATATCCTAGACATATAGGAGATCCCATTCATTGGATTTTGACTGAAATAGTCCAACCAAGTGTAAAAATGGCCAAACCTTCAGTTCATATAGTGGATTATAACACTTGGCATCAAAGATTGGGTCACCCATCTAAAAATGTATTAAAACATGTCTTCGATCATACAAAAGGGTTTGAAAAATTATCTATACCATCAACAGATACAATTTGTCCTGGATGTGCACAAGGAAAGATGCATAATAAATCTTTTCCTACATCAATCAAGTGAGCTTCTAAGCCACTTGAATTGATTCATGCAGACTTATTAGAATTGCCTATGGAATCTTATCATCGAAAGAAATGGTGTCTTATGATACTAGATGATTATTCTTCCTATGCTTATATGGCACTTCTTCAAACTAAATCAGAAACATTCACTGCTTTCAAGAGTTATGTAGAACTCATGGAAAATCAATATACAGTGGGCAACAAAACTGTAGCAATGTTTGACAATCCAGGAAAGATTGGTGTCTAGGATGACTTGTAAAATAGAAACAAATAAAATAAAATATGGATAAGAAAGCCCTACTTCTTAGCTTGAATTTGACATCTCATTGTACCTATTTGGTTATGTTTATGCTGAGATATAAATTCCTTTCTAAGCACATGTCATTGCTACAGTTTTGTTGCTGATCTTTTTGTACTAAATATTAGTACATTTTAGTACTTTGTATACCCCCCTTTTGCTTCTATCACTGCCTTTACCCTCCTAGGCATGCTTTCAATCAAGTCCTGACACACCCTTGGTTCAATCTTGTTCCACTCTGCCTCCACCCTCTCCCACAATTCTATGATTCCAGATGGGGGTGTTTCATAGCCTGCCAGTTTCCTCTTGATGTGTGTCCAGAGTTGTTCAATTGGATTGAGGTCTGGAGACTGTGCTGGCCACAATAGAACATCAATTCCATTGTCCTGGAACCATTTTTTTGCCTTTATGCAGGTGTGCTTGGGGTCATTGTCCTGCTGGAGGATGACATCTTCTGCATTCTTGTGGTAATAGTCAAGGCTTGCTTGAAGATCCTCCTCCAATATGGACACATGAAGGTCCCCATCCATCCTTCCATCAATTTTGCAAGCATAGCCAGGCCCATCCCACATCATACACCCCCATACCATAACAGATCCTCCACCAAACTTCACTGTGCCACTCACTAGCCTGTCACTGAGACCCTCCCCTGCCTTCTTCCATGCCCATTTCCTTCCATCTGACCCTAGCCTGTTGATCTTTGTCTCATCTGACCACACCACCCTCTTCCAGTCCTCCACAGTGTAATCTCTGTGCACCAATGCAAAGTCCAACCTTGCCCTCATATGCCTGGCAGTGAGAAGTGGCTTCTTTTTCTTCACCACTGCCTTCATCCCAGCTTTCTTCAAGTATCTCCTGGTTGTCTGTGCTGAGAGGGGCTGGTTAATGACATCCTGGAGGGCCCTGGTGACATCCACAGCTGTGTCAGCCTTTCCAGAGCTGATGAGTCGAATGGCATGATTGACATTTCTGTCAGTAAGCTTGGTAGGGCGGCCCCCAGATGGCCTGGGCAGGTAGGGGAGGTGTTTTCTATGATATCTGGAGATGGTAGTGTGGTGTATACCAGTGCTGGAGGCCACCTCATGAGCAGAATGACCTGCATTGAGGAGGGAGAGGATGTGGGATTGTTGAGCAGCAGAGAGTGCCTTCATGGTTGGTTCCAAGAGTTGTTATGGTCTATTTGGCACATGTTCAACTTGTTAAACAATGTCACATGACTTCCAGCTGGACACATCATCCTCAGATAGCAGTTCTGTGTTCCCTCCTCTTCAGCAACAAAACTGTAGCAATGACATGTGCTTAGAAAGGAATTTATATCTCAGCATAAACATAACCAAATATGTACAATGAGATGCCAAATTCAAGCTAAGAAGCAGGGCTTTCTTACCCATATTTTATCTTATTTGTTTCTATTTTAGAAGTCATCCTAGACACCAATCTTTCTTGCATTGCCAAACATTGCTACAGTTTTGTTGCCCACTGTAGCAGTAGAGTTAAATGTTTCAGATCAGATCAAGGGGGGGAATTCAAGTCGCATGAATTTAGCAAATTTCTTGCTTCAAAAGGAATCTTTAGAGAACAAAGTGCACCTCACATACATCAACAAAATGGTCGTGCTGAACGATTAAATGACACTATACTTGAAAAAGCAGAAAGTATGAGATTAGAATCTTCCTGCCCAAAATCATGGTGGGAATTTGCTTTTGAAACTGCTATTCATGTATACAATCGCACACCATTATGAAGAACAAATTGGCCCACACCCTATGAAAACATGACAGGTGAAAAACCTGATGTTCATTACCTTAAAGTGTTTGGTTGTCTAGCTTGGGTTTACATACCTAAAGAAATTCGTAAAGATAAGCTATCACCAAGATCTGAACCAATGACCTTTATTGGTTATGACATAGGATCTAAAGCTTATAAATTTATGAAGAATGATAACACTATATTCATTGGTGTTAAAGCACTATTCCATGAATCAGTATTTCCACGAAAAAGTGAAAATTATAATAAAGATAGACTATTTGAAAGTCCACCAGGTATTAACCAAAGGGATCAAAATGGACATGAATCTGACTCCGATTCCCAAAACAACAATCATCTTGATAGTGACGACGATGATCTCAAACCATATAAACCATCATTTAATCATGATCTTACACCAGATGAAGAGCAGAATTCATCTCATGATAATGATGATATAGAGCCTAATAATAATGGTGGAGAACAGGATTTACCTGTCAGACCTGATGTTCGAGGATCAAGTGAAAACAGATCCGAAGAGAATTCCAGTAGACAGCCTGGGACACAACATCATGCACCACCAGATATCAGAAGAACATGAAAAGAGAAAATGGTTACAGGTAGACAATCCCAAAAACAACCTGAACCTATTCCATTCCCACTTCGCCGAAGTACTAGAGAGAGGAAACCAGTTTATAAGGAGGGTAACATTTATGGAAAGAAAACTCCTCTTGAAATTGAAAAACAACTGGAAAAGAATCCTTTCAATGAGTCTGAAGACCCTGATAGTCAAAAAGACACTTCAAGCAAAATATCAGATGAATCTGATCCTAAAGGATTTTCACAAATACCTGGCATAGATTATGATGACACCTTTTCTCCTGTTGCACGATTTGAAACAGTGAGATTACTTCTGGCTTCTGCAGCACTTGAAAATTGGGAAATCAAGGCGCTAGATGTTAAAACAGCTTTCCTATATGGAAATCTTGATGAAGAGATTTACATGGAACAGCCAGAAGGGTTTGTCACAAAAGGACAAGAGGGAAAAGTCTATAGATTAAAAAAGGCCCTATATGGTCTTAAACAAGCATCATATGCTTGGAATAAA
Source organism: Amanita molliuscula (assembly GCA_023014405.1). NCBI lineage: Eukaryota > Fungi > Basidiomycota > Agaricomycetes > Agaricales > Amanitaceae > Amanita > Amanita molliuscula. Next base: position 532,414 of record JAEBUP010000011.1, read on the forward strand.
CAAGCTGATAAAAGCTTAAAATCCTTAGGATTTAAAAGATGCCTTTCAGATACAGGAGTTTATATCGTTAACAAACAAGGATCAATAATAGTTGTCATACTATATGTTGATGATGTACTATTTCTGGGAAATGACAAAAGACTCTTATTAGACAAAAAGAGCAAGTTCATGAAAATATGGGAATGTAGAGACTTAGGACAAGTTTCTGAATATCTAGGGATGAAGATATCTTGAGATAGACCAAATCAATTACTTATAATTGATCAAATAGACTATGCAAAGAAAGTTGTAAAGTGTTTTGGTCAAGAAAATGCTAAACCTGCTAGAACACCATTACCAGCAGGATATGTTCCTAAACCAAATGAAGGAACAGCAACTTCTGAGCAAAGAAGCTATTATCAATCCATAATTGGATCATTATTATATTTAACTCTTGGAACTCGTCCAGATATTGCATTTGCAGTAATAATGATGTTGCAATTTATGGTTAATCCTTCTGAAGAGCATATCCAGAAGGCATTATACATCATCAAATATGTTGCTACCAACATTAATGGCAAAATAGTGTATAATGGAAAGAACCATGAAGGTTTCATTGCGTATTGTGATGCAGACTGGGCAGGTGACCAGATTAATAGAAGATCAGTCACTGGATACATAGTAAAACTAGCTGGAGGACCAGTTAGTTGGGTTTCAAGGAAACAAAAGACTGTTGCTTTGTCATCAACAGAAGCAGAATATATGAGTCTGTCTGATACATCGAGACAGATAGTCTGGATAGAGTCTTTATTCCATGAAATTGGAAAGACTATAAAGATGATTCAATTAGGAGTGGATAATCAAGGGGCAATCTTTTTAGCTTCTAATCCTGCTCAAGAGCATAGATCTAAACACATAGATATCTGCTACCACTATGTTAGAGAATGCATAGAGGAAAGAAAAGTAGAACTTGTGTATATTCCCACAAATCAGCAACTTGCTGATATCTTGACTAAAAATTTGTCTTTTGATAAATTCACAAAGTTAAGATCTGAAATTGGATTAGTGATTTCTCAGCATGGGGGAGTGTTGAATAAATAATGATCTGGAGCATTGAGTATCGAACTCATAGCTTCATATATTATATCGTTATTTATGAATGCTCACTAAATCACAAATATAATCTGATATTTGTACACTGTTGACACTTTTATAGTGTTTGACAGATATTATAGAGTTTCATCCCAGGAACAGTATGAAACGACAGCATGTGAGAACACGATGCATGAAACATGCTTCATACGTCAAGTATTGACAGATTGCTGTAGAATGCGCAGCAATATGACACCATGTGCAGCAGGTATGGTGCAATGCGCAGCAGGAAGCTGCGCATTACTAGATATAGGTATATTAGATGTAGTTACATGTGAATTTTTTTTTTTTTTTTTTTCGAATAGAAATATGCATTGAATCATTGTAGCTACAAGCTACTTAAACTCCCGTACAGACCTGCTGTCGGAATAACTAGGGAGCCAAGCCCTAACTATACAAAACCTGATTCCTACTCAGCTCTGGTTCCACAGTGTTTAGTATGTCTCAAAAGTTGATGAGGGCCTATTCGATTACCCCCATCTAAAGTCCAAAACGAGCCGGTGCTTAAGCGGCAAAGTAAGCGAATCCTAGGGCGAGGTGAGGCCCACTAAACCAGCTCTTGATGCGATGCTATACAGGCTGAGGGTTTCTCGAGGTGATACCCACAAACATGGCCTTGTCGATAAACGATCCTAAAGCTATAACTCCCCCATCGGCAGGGGATCGTCCTCGAGCGCTGTCCAGGGTCCCAGGTTACCGCATGTGCCCAGTTGATCGGTCAAACCTGTGGACTTGATCCAGAGACGACTAGAAAAAGAGGAAAACTACTGTAGCCTACTTCCATTAAATCGAGTCGATCCAAGGGCACAGGCTACGCCCAAAGGTGAGAGATAGTGGAAATCGTGCAGCCTGACTCAGATAACGGTGAAAAGAACCATTGAGGAATGGGTATTGTCGACAGATCGATGGATCAATAAGAACACGTGTCCTGACGAGGGACGTAAAACGGCTGCTGTCGATAGACAAATGAACGGACAGCCTGAGGCAAACGGCCAGGGATCAAAGCAACCAGCCATAGGGGAGGGAAGGGCTGGATTCGAAATCAAGAGGGCGGATGAGGAAAGGATGATGGTGGTCGGAGTTCAAGGAGTGCCTCTAGTTACATGTGATTCCTGTAACTGTATATAAGCAGCGCCCTTTGCACTGCTGAAATACATCTCCTGTTCTATTGCATAGTTGAGCCCTAGCTCCTAAGCGTTCTAAACAGTACTCAGTAAGTCCCCTCGCTTACTAAGCCTCGCTCTGCACTGCCGTTGCTCGTTTCAACACTACACCCCATGGCCTAGTATAGATTTACAGACATTCTACATCACTGATACCAATACAGAGGATAGTAGGGAAGGCAGCACAAGTAAACCAGCTCGGGCTTGCAACATGTGCTACGAGATGGCATTCCCCATTCTAGACCCGGAAATGGGACTCGAAGGAAGGGAACTTGACGATTCTGGCTCAAATTCGAGCCATAATGCTGCAGACTGACACCAATGCATACGGCTGGGATACCATACCATCCCTGTCAAATTTCTCTGCCTGGCTTTCCATGCCCTCCTGAATCATTGTCACGTTTGACGCCCTCGACGCCTAGGGTGCTCATGGGTATGGAGTTTGAGAAGCTTTCCAGATCCATGTTGGGCGAACGCCGTTGGTGAAGAATTCCAACTAGACATGGCCACTGAGTAAGTTGCAGGGTGCCGATGTCGATGGGAATGAGAATGATGGCCGATCTCCAGGTCAGGAACAAGCACACCCTCAGTCGTCCGATATGAGTGCCGTAATGAAGGAGCACCCGGAAAGATGCAACAGCACTCGTATCCGAAGCCAGTCGAATCGACTGTGAAGAGGGAAATCAGTTTTCACTCGCTGCTCTCGCCTTGCAGCTGTGCGGACAGTGGTTGCAGATTTCAAATGGCGGTAGTAGAACAGGAGGTACTGAAGCATCTGCTGCAGCCTCAAGCAGTACTGGTCCTGCAAACGGGGAGAAAGGAGAATGGTCAAGCAGGTTCTCGAGGACCTTTTCAGAGTTCGCGCCTTTCCGTTGCTCTCGACACCAGTGAAAATAACGAAGGTGCCGAGAGGAGGCAAGTTGCAGCTGGAGAGAAGAGCTGAGTGAGTTTTTGAAGGGTTCAAAGTCGAGGGCAGGATAAATTTTGTGAGATTGGTCTTGGAAATAATGAATACAATGGTTTGAAGTGGGTCGTACTATCTCTGCTATTAAATTCATGGCTGCACTATCCACAACAAAGTAAGGCACGCTCATAAGACTCTGTGTCATAGCCTTCGCCAGACCTTAATCGCTAGATATGATCAGCCACAGATGGGTCAAAGAGCAGCTTACTATTACCACTGCAACTGCCTGTAAGTCACTTCCGCAAATGATTGCAGGATACATGAAAATGCAAACCGGCGTTATTTAATAAATAGGTCGCTCGAGTAGCACCAGTGTACTGGAAATTGAAGGGAGGGATCTTGTATGCTGAAATCGTCCGTGAGCATGCGCCGATGATGAATGAGGGGCTTTATACGCAAAAGTTCCTCCAGTGGCTTTGATGGATGTAAACTGGATCCCGTTAGCCTTGACCCGAGGCCAATCGACATTCGGCTGATAGACGCCGATGCCGTAAGGCGTTGAACACCCATTGATTCATGCTTTTCGGCTTGGATGGGACTAGCATCGGCGACAGAGATAGCCAATGCGACTGCTGCGAACTACTTCATGATGCGACAGAGCTAAGAACGCCGGTTCTCGCCCTTGCCCTCTTTATACGACCAGCACCTAGCCCGCAATTACTAATTCAGACCAATTTCTTAAGAATTGTTGCAACGTCCTGCATGGCTCGAGAAGCATATAAGCCATGTGTTTTGAGAGAACGTTCACGTTTCCGAAGCTGGGGTTGTAATGATTTATCCTTGTATCACGAGGTCCAGAAGCGCCCGAGCGAATTCATGAGAGTTGGCAGCCGGGAAACATTGTGTGGTTTGATTTTCGAATCGAGATCAAAGAGAATTTCACGTGGGACATGCTGGAAATTTGAGAGCCTTTTAATGATGCATGCAACGACAAGCAAGGATTCCGAAGACGTATGACCGATGGACATCTCTGATCAGCATGAGAATAAAAACTTGCTCAAGCATGTAGCGCAACGTACCCCTTCGAGCCATCAAACGCATCCGCCAGTACATGTCAGAACAGAAAATGGGGGCGTGGAAAATGGGGGGCGTGGAAACCCAACTGTATGCATTGGTGTCAGAGTTTGCTGCACTAGGGCTCGAATTCGAGCCGGAATCGTGACTTTCCCTTCCTTCGAGTTCCACTTCCGAGTCTAGAACTTGGAACACCGTCTTGTAGCACACGTTACAAGTCGAGCTGAGTTGCTTGTCCGCCTTCCCTACTATCCTCCGTATTGGTATCGGTAATGATGTAGAATGTCTGTAAATAGTCATCGTTAACACCTTAGAGAACAAAATAAAAGAGAAACGATTGCCCACCTTTTCAGAACACCCTGCACAGATATTGTCCAGAGCCTACAATGATCTCTTCGTTTTCTCCAGCCAAATGCCTATCCGCAGCGCATACACTCTTTCATTCCGGTATCCAGATAGCGGGTACCCAGTGTTCCACTTTGCTTCTTCTAGCTCCAGTTCTTCTGCCGATGCTCTCAACCTGCTTTCTTCGAGCGCTCGCGTTTCCCCTGTCATCGGCAATATCGCCCTGAGCCGACGCAGAAGGGGGAAATGGCAACGCCCGCAGCGACTTCCTGGCATGTTTCGTCGGTGCAGAGGAAGTTAGGGTCGAATTCGGAAGGGTGACACTAGCCATTGCGCCTTAGCCTGTCGAATCGTATCATCTCTATCATCTTCAGTTGCCGCAAGCATCCTAAGCGCGGATCAGCATTGACAAGTCCAACTTTGACAAACGTTCGGTCCCTCACCTGCATAGGGGGCAAAACTGCCCTCAGTAATCAAGATTCCAATCGGCCTTTATACACCCACTGCTCCTCCATAATCCCCTCTCTCCCGGACGCAAGGTAACGAGAATACCGGTCATGGGAATGTCTCTTTGGCAGAGGTTTAGAGTAGATCGTCGGAGGCAGACCAGGGCGAGAGGTGTTGAGGGAACGGACTTGACTGTTAGTTGATGATGCACGAGTCAAGGACGTTTGAGAATCAAAGGAAGGGTTCTTGTGCACCGAAATCATCCATGAGCATGCGCCGGCAATGAATGACGGGCTTGATACGTACAGTCATATCAACAGTAGTTTTGATGAGTATGCACTGAACTGAATCCTGTTAGCTCAATCGACGCCACGGTTCGGCTGATAGCTAGAGGCACAAGCCTATATAGAGAAGCAGACATGTATTCTCCTGTCCTGTTGTCTACACTCGCTTCAGACTCGGAGTTGGCATGTCAGTGATGTCACCACCTGCTGCAAGCAAGCGCAGTGACACGCGCGTCATGATCAAATCTGCATCTCGTTTACATTTCCTTTCTGTTTTGCTCTGTTGTTTATGTGTCTCTTACATAGCCTTTCCGACAGCAAGTTTCTGTTCGGAAGTTTTTTACAGTGTATAGCTTCTTTCAGTGTCTAATGCATATTTCTATTCGGAAAAAAAAAGAAAAGAAAAGACACGCGTATCATGACGTGACACATCCCTGTGACTTGTAACACGACTTGCTTTTTACCACCACCACCATCGATGAGCACGTTTTTTACTGATGCGATTTCGAAATTTCGCATGGGAAATTCATTTCCATTGGACTATGCATGTACCATTACCCATCCCTCTGTATTAATTGACATAAGTCTCATTAGATTGAAGTAAAGAGTGTGTTAGATATTCTAACCACAATTCTGTACTAACAAATTACATGATAGTTGTTTCTGAGGATGATATTGGTATGTTCTATTCATGTTGCTTGTTTGACCTGTCTTATTATTTTGATATGATTAAGGTCAGTGTGCACATATGCCACAAGATCAACTCTAAAATTCATATCAGTAAAATACAAGAAATGGCTATCACCTCCTGACCCTTCTGTCAATCATGACAATGCTTGGCATAAGCACCACAATGATAGTGGACTTTGGATTCTCAAGGATGAGAGATTTGTAAGTTGGAAAGAAGGCTTCAACCAATTCCTATGGATTAATGGGATTTGTAAGTAATACTAAATCTGCTGGCCTTTATTTGATTGATATTCCATAGCTGGTTGTGGGAAGACAATCATCTGGTATTTCATGGTTTTGACCTGTTAACAGTTGCTTACAATAACAAAGCTCAATTATCATACAAGACATTGAAAAAGTTTATGGCAAACAGTCTGGTGTGGGCTTGGCCTATTTCTACTTTAATGTCAATGATTATGCAAAGCAAACAGTCAGAAGCTTTCTTGCTGCTTTGGTTATGTCACTAACTCCAAGATCCAAAAATCACAAAGTATTGGAAGAGCTTTATCACAAAAATGACAAGCACCATACTCCTACAACTGTGGAACTATTGGATGTTCTTCTGAAACTTATCCAGGGCTTTGAAAAGACCTACATTATTGTTGATGCTCTTGATGAATGTGGAGAATATGATGAATTGTGGAAAGTCCTGATCCAGATACATGGTCATTGTTGTCTTTTAATAAGCAGCAGAAGGGAACAGAAAATAGTTGCATCTGTGCAGCAATGTATTCCCATGGAGATAGTTCTTTCTGCAGACCTCATAAATGGGGATATCAAGAGATACATTCATGATGGATTTGAGGCTGACCACAAGCTCAAAAGATGGTCTCATGCTGTGGATAATAACATACAAGAGGTGCTGTTGCAAGGAGCAAATGGAATGTGTGTGTTCTATGACAAACCTGGCAGGATATTAACTAATGATCAATAGGTTCCACTGGGCTGCTTGCCAGATGGATGAACTTAGAAAGTGTCGAAGCCAAAAGGCAGTTGAGGATGTTTTACGTCACATTCCTAAGACACTGGAAGACATATATGACCAAATTCTTCAAAGAATTGATGACCAAGACATAAATAATGCCAGAATGCTTCTTCATTGGCTTGTGCATGCAATGGAACCAATGACATTTCAGCAACTTATGTCAACTGTGACATTTGATGAATCCAGGAAAAAATTTTATCCCAAGCAGGCCTTGCCAAAGCCAGAGAATGTGCTAGAAGTCTGCTCAAGTCTTGTGATAAGAGGAGCAGATGAGACAGTAATACTTGCCCATGCATCAGTAAAGGAATATCTTCTGCAAGGACCAAGGATGATAAGGCAGTATACACTTAAGATATCAGACCTTCATTCTGCACATGCACTGATGACATCATTTTGCCTGTCATACCTTTTACAAATAAAACCAGATACATTGAATTCAGATGTATTCAAAGAATTCTGTCTAGCTAACTATGCTGCAAAGTACTGGCATAGACATTATCAGATGAGCAGCAAAGACTCTGATATAGAAGACCTGCTAAGTTCAATGTTCCAAAGCAGGAATTGTTTTATGAATTGGGTGAGATTATATGATGTAGATCATGACCCTTGGGCAAGATCAAAAAGAGAAAATACAGCACATCCACTGTACTATGCTGCAATGCTTGGGCTCAAAACAGTTGCAGAGCACCTTTTAACAAATATTGATGCCAATGTTGAGGGTGGAAGATATGGGAGTGCACTCCAGGCTGCAGCATATAAAGCCAATCTTGACATTGTCAAGCTGCTCCTTGACAAAGGAGCTGATGTCAATGCTCAGGGTGGAGAGTATGGGAATGCACTCCAGGCTGCAGCAAAGAAGGGTAATTTTGACATCATCAAGTTGCTCCTTGACAAAGGAGCTGATGTCAATGCACAGGGTGGAGAATATGGGAGTGCACTTGGGGCTGCAATAGAGAGGAGAAATGAAATTGTCAAGCTTCTCCTTGACAAAGGAGCTGATGTCAATGCTCAGGGTGGAGAGTATGGGAATGCACTCCAGGCTGCAGCATATGAGGTCAATCTTGACATTGTCAAGCTGCTCCTTGATAAAGGAGCTGATGTCAATGCACAGGGTGGAGTATGTGGGAATGTACTCCAGGCTGCAGCATGTTGGGCCAATCTTGACATTCTGAAGCTGCTCCTTGACAAAGGAGCTGATGTCAATGCACAGGGTGGAGTATATGGGAATGCACTTGGGGCTGCAATAGAGAGGAGAAATGTGGAAATTGTCAAGCTTCTCCTTGACAAAGGAGCTGATGTCAATGCTCAGGGTGGAAGATATGGGAGTATACTCCAGGCTGCTACATATAAAGCCAATCTTGACATTGTCAAGCTGCTCCTTGGCAGGGGAGCTGATGTCAATGCTCAGGGTGGAGAATATGGGAATGCACTTCAGGCTGCAATAGAGAGGAGAAATGTGGAAATTGTCAAGCTTCTCCTTGATAAAGGAGCTGATGTCAATATTCAGGCTGGAAGATATAGGAATGCACTCCAGGGTGCCATATATAAAGCCAATCTTGACATTGTCAAGCTGCTCCTTGGCAGGGGAGCTGATGTAAATGCTCATGGTGGAGTACATGGGAATGCACTGCAGGCTGCAGCCATGAAGGGCAACTTTGACATGGTCAAGCTACTCCTGGACAAAGGAGCTGATGTCCATGCTCAGGGTGGAAGATATCAGAATGCACTCCAGGCTGCAGCAAAGATGGATAATATAGAAATTGTACAGCTCCTCCTAGATCAAGGAGCCAATGTCAATGCTCAGGGTGGACTATATGAGAATGCACTCCAGGCAGCAGCATTTGGGGGCAATCATGACATTGTCAAGCTACTCCTTGATAAAGGAGCTGATGTCAATACTCAGGATGGAAGATATGGGAATGTGCTCCAGGCTGCAGCATTTGGGGCTAATCTTGACATTGTCAAGCTGCTCCTTGACAAAGGAGCTGATGTCAATGCTCAGGGTGGAGTATGTGGGAATGTACTCCAGGCTGCAGCATTTTGGGCCAATCTTGACATTGTGAAGCTGCTCCTTGACAAAGGAGCTGATGTCAATGCACAGGGTGGAGTATATGGGAATGCACTCCAGGCTGCAATAAAGAAGGGCAATGTGGAAACCATGAAGCTGCTCCTTGACAAAGGAGCTGATGTCAATGCTCAAGGTGGAAGATATGGGAATGCACTCTGGGCTGCAATAGAAATGGGCAAAGTGGACATTGTCAGGCTGCTCCTTGACAAAGGAGCTGATGTCAATTCTCAGGGTGGAAAGTATGGGAATGCACTCCAGGCTGCAACAGAGAGGGGCAATAGGAAAATTGTCAAGCTGCTCCTTGACAAAGGAGCCAAGTCTATCCACAATGTGGAAGAAAGTGATGGTGGTGATGATGATGTACTGTAGATCACCACAAGACTTATTTGTACATAGTAGTGCAGAATAGAGTGCCACATAGCATTCAGGCTTAGCCAATGGGTGTAACATGAAATGACAAACACATGAAGAAATTCAACAATGTAACAACTGTACCAAGGATATAAACTCTCAGAGAGAAAATATGTCCGGTGGGCTCAAGCCTGAGGGGGCATCTCTACACTCAAAGTTTTGCTAGACTTGACTGCTTTCACCATTTCTCAGGATCTGCCAGGGGTGTGGCTGGAAAATGAGTGGCTGTGGCTGTGTCATCCACAGATTCAAGGAGGCTAACAAAAAGTGTTCAGTTGGCATTTGTGTGTGAGAAAAGATAGAGAGACAGGTAACATACATGTATTGTTTGATCAGAGCTTACTTGCTGATGAGCACACTACCTGGCTGGACTGGATCTCAAGCAAAATCTGGGACCATTTCAAGAAGTGCACTATTAAACAAGGCAGTTTGAGCTCTCGGTTTCATCAAAAGTGTGCAATACTAATACTTCAAGCTCAATGTGAGCACTTGTGAGACATTGGGTAGCCTCAAAGTGGCCATTTGAAATTGCTTTTAAATTGCATAACCTGCAGCCTGGATCCTCAGCACAAGATTGAATAGGATGATCAGGAGTAAATTCAAGAATGGGTATCTGAGGTTCACAGTGGAATATTGCCAGCACAAAGATAATTGTTTAGGCACAATTCACTATGGCACTGACAGAACTATAAAGAGCAGTGACCAGCTTGAATGTGAGTAACCCACCTTTGTCTGTGCTATGACATAATGCCTGTTAATGAAGTGCATCATTACACAAGAGAAACCAAGTTGCAATCCTTAGTGGATAGGTTGTCATTACCAGTTCCAGGGCTAGTTGGCAATGATGAAGATTTAGTCCTTGAGTATCCCCCAGCTTCCATTTACATGGATGATTATGTAGAATCATGTAGGAACATGACATTATTGATGGTACTTGAGGCCTCAGATGCCTTTGATCCAATTTCCCCCTCAGAAATTAATTATTCCTATGTGACAACTAGTGGATTATCAGTAGCCCACTTCAATCAGACAAGGATTCCCATGGGAGGACCCCTTTTAATGTTGTGTGAGCATCTCAAACCAGTTAGACCCTCTGTCTCAGGAACAGAAGTCAGTGTTGGACAGTTGGCTTGGAAAGTATCTATTGAAGTCTGTGCCAATGGATGGGATGTACAAATTGATGGAGGAGGACCCTACCTTGTTATTGGATGTGATATCTGTTATGAGCTGGAGAGAAGCCCCTGAGACATGTGACAGGGACCATACAGGTGTCAACAAATTTTGCTGACTGGACAACTTGATGACCATGCAGCTACCCTAATTTATGCATGTGATCAGTGGTTTGAAGGCTCTCGGGATTTATCCCTATTTATTCAATAATTGTGTGAGAGTGGAATGAGCTCTGGGACTTAGCAGCTGATGAAGAGTTGGTGTTACTATAAACAGAATACTATGGCCCAATGATGGTGGCCTGTACACATGCGAGAAGAGATTAGGTCAGCAAGATGCTGAGCCAGGATGGTGGGTCCATGATAGGGATCTATGGCAATGTCATGCCCATGGGATGGGCACCAAGTTAGCAGTGCAATGTTAGGACACCAAACAATAGCAAGACTGCAGAGCCAAGGATGGCTTATGGGCATGTGTATATATGGTTAGATGTGAGGGAGTCTGTTGCTGTGCCCCCTTTATGGATGAGGGGTTTTAGCTGCACACAGACCAGGAGCTTTGGTATAAGTAGGGAGTAGTTTCTTAACTTAGGGCCCTTAAGGCTCTAGGTGGTTTATATGCTACAGCACATCTTGTGTAAGGCTATAGCCCCTTGAGTATACATTCAGTTTCATCTCTGCCCTAACAAGGCCCACTCCTAAGGTTGTTTGGTGCATTTAGGCATGTCCTAACAATATCAACCACTATGCCTTACTCAACTGTTGAGGGCACCTATATCCATTTCTGGTTCCAGCCCATCACATTCTCCCTTTTACAATGACTTGGCATGCCATTTCCCTCCCTGCAGAACTTGAACACCACTCTGACATGCAGGATCTCTGGCCAGGGCCTTCTCATGCATAAAAATGACCCCTCAAACAAGATTGATCTCTCTCAAAGACAAGTGATAACAATGCCATTCTCTGTAGTGCCCAGCGCTCTCCTTTCATCATGATCTTAAAAGATTGATCAAGTCCCCTAGACTGTATACATATCCAACTGAAGCCCAAAGACACCATGTGTAGATGTTGGTGATTTATTTCCAGATTCATCTCTTATTTGAAATATGTGAGTATTATTTTTCATGTTGCCTGTTGGATTAGGCAGGGCAGTGCCCTTGCCTCATGGGCTTTTCTGTTTCTATACAGAAGAATTTGTCATCCATGCCTTGACATTTTGAATTACATATATATAGTAGTAGGGTACTAGAATCAGAAGATCCCCCTTTGTCAATCTCACTCAGTTCAGACCAGCATTCTCCATTTTGTTAGCATTCTCCTGTGACATTTATTGAGTTTTTCCCAGCAATATCTAGTTATACTGCAAATTCAGTGGCCTCTGTGTACCCAAGTTCAGTTTGATAGCATTTGAGGCTCCAAACCTATTCAATGAGACAATTACCAATGTTTCGAATTAAAAACCATTAACAAACTACTTTGTGGCTCATTAGACTCTACCACCCCTGTTTTAATCAGCTATTTCCTATGAGACTGCTGGGACTTTTCTGGGACTCACACCCTCACTCACCCTCAGACACACTCTCATTCTCCATTGCACTCCCTTGTATTACTCATCCAGCACTAAGGTGGTGCTTCGCACATCCTTCTACCAGTTTGTATGGTTGGGTTTGTTGGCACATTTTACACTAGGCAGTGTCCCAGGGTACCTATCATCACTGCCATTCTTGAGGTTGATCAAGTACAAGTAAAAGTAACTTCCAATGAGAGAACCATGACTTCAGGCATGGTTGGACTGAGTTTGACAAGCATGCATGTACCACTGGTAGGCAATCTCAGATAAGCAAAGTCACAGGCAGGCTCCCACATATCCATCAGTGTATTTGGGAATACTCACCCATAAAGTGACCAAGGCTCTTGGTCATCTGTAGTGACTTGCACCTGAGGATGAATGACATGCTCTTCTTTTCCTTTTTGACAATTGCCTTGTAGCTGTGTTCATAGTTTTCCCTGCTGTTGACTAATTCTGGGGGGCTTGTCACACCCAAACCAGAGGAGGACACAGAAATGCTGTTGGATCCTTTCTGAGATGTGAGCTTGAAGATGTGTACTGTATCATGTGTGGAACTGATAGCCAAGAGGGTTGAGATGGGGTTAAAGTTGATCAAGTAAATCTTGGCTTCATGAGTTCCTCATCTAAACTGGTAGAGTTTCTCTGCATTTGGTAAACCCCATACATGGATGACAGTGCCTTTCTCATAGGCAGTGGTGAGGAGGGTGCCAGTGGAATTGATTGAGAGGAAGGAAATGGGGCTTTATGAGCCTGGATGACATCGATGACAGTGAGGGAGTGGGTGGAGATGTGGACATCACCAGATGGGGAGGTGGCAGAAGAGGATGAGGAGGCAGAGGCAGAGGTTGTTGTGAGTGGTATGGAGGAGGGGGATTGGTAGGCAAGATAAGAGCTGTCTGCAGAAGGAGAGAGCATGCAGATGGCTGGAGGGGAGAGTCAGCAGCAGTGCTGGGAGTATGCAAGAATCAGAGATGAACTGTCTGGATTGGATGTGGGCTCTATGACATGTAGAAGGTGCATGTTTGAGATATCATATATGTATATTTCTGTCTTGATGATGATGATGAGGGTCTTGCAAGAATGGAGGAGGTGAAGAGTAGCTCAGGTCAGGCACTCCTTTGACTCCAACTCCCATCATCATCCTCCTGTTAGCTCAAACATCCAGCCATTCCTTCCCCACTGGCTGGTTCTAACGTTGCTAGACCTTTGCCTCAGGTTGTCCACTCTTTAGCTCTTGACAGCAGTTGGTTTTTAGGTCCCTCGTCAGGACACATATTCATTGATCTCATTGATCTGTTGACTCCCCTTTTGTTCTCGGAAACAAACACTTCGTCATGGGCCCCATTAGGCCTCTTCAATTTCAATATACTGCTCAAGAAGGTTCATACTTGACTTGAGCCTCCCATTTATTTTCTTTTTCAACAGTCGATCAAGACAGCAAGATACAGGAACTCACTGGGAACATGCAGTAACCCAGATCACTTGTCAGCACTCATCTCATGACCTTCCAGCACCAGTGCTCAGTGCTATAGACTGAAAGGGCATGGTCTGTTTTCTAGGATTTATTAACTGTTGTGATAAAATCCTCGGTTTAGTCGCATTTTTGGGGGTGTTGCCTTGAATAACCCTCAGCCCATTTTGGCATCACATCAAGAGCCTTAGGTTTCGCTTCCATTGCTGATTAAGCACCAGCAGTTCATCTCTTTTTTGGACTTTAGATGGGGGTATAGCATAGGCCCCTATCATTTGGCAGACTGGGTAAATCAATACCACTTTCAGAAAAGGATCATAAAGAAAGTACTAGTTTGTAAGTAGGGCTTGGATCCCTTGTTTTTCTGATGGCAGGTCTGTATGGTAGATTAAGTAGCTTGTAGCTACTGGGTCTCAACAATAGTATTTTTCTATGTGCAAAAAAAAAAAAAAAGAGTAGCTCAGGTATAACAGATTTATGCTTTGTGTTGACAATCTGGAGCTTCTGAGGGTGTGACTGGGGCAGGTCTGGAGCACCAACTGGAGGACAAGCAGTGAGGTGCAGAAGAGCATCTCAACAATGCCATGAGCACCATCTGTGTTTGATAGAATGTAGCCAAATGGATCACAATTGAGGATGGCATAACCATTGTGAGTGCTGACAAAGAAGCACAAAAAGTCCTGGTTGAAGTTGGCAAAGAGCATCTATGGTCTCTTCTCCCAACATGATGGCAAGTGCCCTGGATTCCTTCCCTTCTTCCTGTCCAAGTCTGAGTCCTTCCTCACACCACCCAGTGGTCCTTTCTCAACTGGAGTCACACTCTCTTCCTCTTAATTTCTGCATGCACCTCTACACACCTGCAGCAACCAGGTGCATCTCTTCCTCCACACTGTTATACTTAGGCCTGCATCACCCCATCCCACATGCCCCTCCTCACCCCCATGCACCTCCACACACCTGCTGCAACTGGCAGCTACCACTGTATCCTCCACCCCTCTTCACCCCATGCCTCCATGCACCTGCAGAAAGCTGCAGGTAAAGGAACATCTTCTGCAAGCACTAAGAATGATAAGGCAGTATACACTTAAGATATCAGACCTTTGTTCTGTACATACACTGATGACATCATTTTGCCTGTCATATCTTTTACAAATAAATAAAACAAGACACATTGAATTTAGGTGTATTCATAGAGTTCTGCCTAGCTGAGTATGCCACAGAGCACTGGTATGGACACTATCATATGAGCAGCAAAGACTCTGATATAGGAGACTTGCTAAGTTCAATGTTCCAAAGCAAGAATTGTTTTATGAATTGGCTGAGATTATATGATGTAGATGGTGAATACCCTTGGGCAAAATTAGAAAGAGGAAATACAGCCCATCCACTGTACTGTATTTCACTCTAAACAGGGCCAGGAGGCAAATCCTGTTGAAATATGGGAAGGAATTGATACTCATGAAGAAACAGGTTGCAACTGTCTCACAAAATTAGCTATCCATATTCTCAGTGTCATTGCCAACTCAGCTGGCTGCAAATGTGCATTTAGCCACATGGGGCTCATTCACACAGGTACCCATAGCAAACTAGGAGTTGAGAAGGTTTGCAAGACAACAATGGTGGGAATGGATATCAAACATGGACATCTAGAAGCTGGATTGCTTCACACAAGAGGTAAACAAAACTTTACCTCTGATGATGGTGGGACACAAGAATTCAATCATGATAGCTTGGCATTTGATCATCTCAGCATTCATGATCAGGATGATGATCTCCTCAATTTTGATCAATTATCTGACCATCTCATCGCAGGTGCAGCTTCTGCAAATGCTGATAAAGATGTAGGTGATGGTTTAGACAAAACTGAGCTCCCTTTGGCTGTCATCACTGTGCAGGCTCTAAGTGGACCCTGGACAATTACCATCCCTCTTTAAACTTTGTGACTCAATCATTTTATGCTATTCAAGTGAAGAGAACCTGTATCCCTCTCAAGATCCTCTTTGAGTACCCAACTGACATAGACATGCCATTGGAGGGAATGAACTCATTCTAGAGAGGAGGGATTGAGAACTTGAAAAAAGAGATGGAAGCTCATGACATATTAAACAAGTTGATTGGAGAGGATCCACCTTGAACCAACTATCCATGTAAACTCATTATATGCCAACTTTTAATGTGTGTACTATCCATGCATTACAGTTACATGATGATTTGATGAGCTTGGATGCCCAGGTATAGAAATTTCTCAGTCCCAGTGGACCCTTGACCAATCATGACCAAAGTCAAGTCACTTGACAATGGGTCAGGGTCTGACCTCATCAGAGCTGGGTCATGACAATGCTGCCAGGTGGTGTGAGGAAGGACTCAGACTAGGACAGGAAGAAGGGAAGGAGCATACCTCAGTCCAGGGCACTTGCCATCATGTTTGGAGAAGAGACCACAGATGCTCTTCACCAACTTCAACCAGGACTTTTTGTGCTTCTCTGTCAGCACCCACAGCAGTTATGCCATCCTCAATTGCAATCCATTTGGCCCCATTCTCTCAAACACAGACAGTGCTCATGGCATTGTCAAGATGCTCTTCTGCACCTTGCTGCTTGCCCTCTGGTTGGTACTCCAGACCTGTCCCAGTCAAGCCCTCATAAGCTTCAGATCATCAACACAAAGCATAAATCTGTCATATGCAAGCTACTCTTTGTTAGGACTATCCCTAAACACAACCCAAAGACTCAAAGTGAGGCTGGTTAAGCCAAAGACAAAACAAGTGTTGCTCAAGTAGTTGTTCTAAGGACAACAAACTATCTAGAGTCTTAAGGACTGCCTATGCTATACTACAGCCTTTATATACTCCTACCATGGTCTTTGCACATTCGGTGCACAGCTAAAGTCCCTCACAATAGAGACAATGCACAGCAGCCAACCTGCACCCATGTAACCATTCCTAGCCTGCTTCTCTCCCACAGATGGCTGTGCCTATTGTTCGGCACCTCAGCCACTTCCCATGAACACCAGTACTGTTCCCTCAGTACCTTCAGGTATTCCCATGTCACCCTCAGTAAAAATCATTAGTCACAGTGCAGTCAGGTGCAGTCAGTCACAGTCATGTATAGTCTAAGTGGGGAAATTTGTACAATCACTGCGACTAATACAGTCATGGCATAGTCATGATGTAGTCATGATGTAGTCAAGTGCAAGCATGGAACACCAGTCATTCTATAGTCATAGCATAGTCTGGTGCAGTCAATTACAGTTATGTTGCAGTCATGTATAGTCTAAGTGGGGAAATTTGTACAATCACTGTGACTAATACAGTCATGGCATAGTCATGATGTAGTCATACATAACCATGATCAGCAGAATGGAGCACCAGTCATGTGATAGTCAAAAATAATTTTCTTATTAGACTATAGGTTGACTTTCATTGACTACTGCTGACTCAGATTTGACTTTGGAATTGTACCAAGCATTCATTGCTTACATGAGATTATATTTACTTATTTACTTGTATATATATATTTCATATCTATTACTATAAGTTACACAACTAATACCTAAACAAGCTGCACATGGCTGGGATTGAACTCACAAGTTTGCAAAGTCAGAATACAGCTGTTGCTGTACAAACCATTAGACTATACTAGCTTTATTATCTTGGCTTCAAAAATACATATATCCTGTATTCTCAACCATCCTACCCATCTCACAGTTATTCTCACCCCCACCATACCTTCCCACACACCTTACAACTATTCCCACACACCCTATGTTGAAAGTATATCATTAGAAACAAACTAGCTGCAGAGCCAAGGATGGCACTTGAGCATGTGCATATATGGTTAGATGGCAGTGGAGTTTGTTGCTGTGCCCCCTTTATGGATGAGGGGTTTTAGCTGTGCACGGACTGGGAGACTGTGTATAAGTAGGGAGTCATTTCTTGACTTAGGGCCCTTAAGGCTCTAGGTGGTTTGTATGCTACAACACTGTAGTATGCAGCCCCTGAGTATAGAATCATTTCACTTCTCGTCTTTGGGTTAACAGCCCAACTCTATAAGGGTGTTTGGTGTGGTGTTTGGGCATGTCCTAACATTACCTGGGGCCTTCCTTCTGTACCCCCTTTCTGCACAGCAGTCAGATACACCATGGTACACATCATACTAGGTTGTTGCCATTGTCTGTGGATTGGGCCTATATTGACTCCGACTTCCGAGAGGTAGCAATCGCACAGCCCACAACCTCTCCAGGTGACTCCAACAGCTAGGTGACCTTTTGACAAACTAACTGTCAACAATCTCTGTTTAAGAGATCCAACAAACCCTTAACTTGGGTGGCAACCAACAGTCACAGACAAGAACTAGAGCTTGCTGGGGTGTAGTGTAGGCAGGAGACCATAGATGTGCCCTGGGTAACTAGTACTGTGATTGCAGAAGAGCTCAAGGAATGAGTGAAGACAAGCCAGTAGTGTTGTCTATCAGTGCTGATATTAAGTCTCAGGATACCCATCTGTACTAGCAGTCCCACACTACGTCATTGTGGTGACTGATAACTAGGCACAAGGACACTCCAGTGAACTGCAGGGGACACACTATTGGTGAGCTTGTGGACATTTGACCAAATTGAAGAGACAAGTGTGGGTAGGGTTGTGACTGCATTGTCCTGTGGCTATCTGGGGAGACAGAAGCTACCAAAGAAGAGGCAACAGCACTTTCTACTTGAAAGCATCTAGGCGATGGACCGGGAAAGGGACTTTACCTCGGTTGAAGATTTTTGTTACAGGGAACAGCACCCTCATCACAAGATTATTTTTGATATCACATTATATGACATATGACAGAGCAATGGAGTGCTCATTCACCTACATTCTTCCTCACACCCAGGCAACACTACAGGAGATCAGTCAGATCTTTGATGCAGACTGGGTCATGGATACATCAGATGACATGTCAGTTCAATTACAACTGACAGAGTTTATCAGGGACACAGTGGTCCACTGATTTGACAACCACATATGATTGTGGAGGAGGCACTTAAAAACCATACAACAAGTGAGCTCCAAGCTAGGGAGTCTGCACAATTATGAGAACAGGAGGAGGCTTGGGAAGCCTTACTCACAGAAAGACAGGCCAGACGAGCTATAATCTGGGTGGAACAAGTCATGTGCCGGATGAACCAGGAGTATGAAACTCTGGTTGAAATCTTAGAGAAAAACTATGGAGGGGACACATCAAATCCCATCTGGCTGGTGGTCTTAGGGTCACAATATAATCAGTGGCTGTTTGCTGATATCTTGACTAAAAATTTGTCTTTTGATAAATTCACAAAGTTAAGATCTGAAATTGGATTAGTGATTTCTCAGCATGGGGGAGTGTTGAATAAATAATGATCTGGAGCATTGAGTATTGAACTCATAGCTTGATATATTATATCATTATTTATGAATGCTCACCAAATCACAAATATAATCTGATATTTGTACACTGTGGACACTCTTATAGAGTTTGACAGATATTATAGAGTTTCATCCCAGGAACAGTATGAAATGACAGCATGTGAGACACAATGCATGAAACATGTTTCACACATCAAGTATTGACAGATTGCTGTAAAATGCGCAGCAATATGACACCATGCGCAGCAGGTATGGTGCAATGCGCAGCAGGAAGCTGCGCATGACTAGATATAGGTATATTAGATGTAGTTACATGTGATTTCTGTAACTGTATATAAGTAGCGCTCTTTGCACTGCTGAAATCTATCTCCTGATCTCTTGCATAGTTGAGCCCTAGCTCCTAAGCATTTTACACAGTACTCAGTAAGTCCCCTCGCTTACTAAGCCTCGCTCTGCACTGCCATTGCTTGTTTCAATGATAGGGAGGAATGGGAAGGTGTGAGGTCATTGAACAAGTCCCGTCAACTCTGGTGCACTCAATGACAATGCTACAACACACAGAACTGCGGAGTTCATGGATAATAATGTTATATGCAGTGTGCGGGTGTGTAGCAATGAGAGTGCAAGACACGGAGTATATTGAGACAGAGAACGCGAATGAGACTAAGAGGACATGACCAGAAGCTGAGACTCAAAGGGAGCTGGGGGGTACTATATTGTTTTTCTATCTCTTGTACAGGAGCTTATATACATTTTTCTACCTTACTAATAATGAAGTAACTCTGTAAATTTTCACCTTGCAACCATATATCCAAATCTGTCTTGAAAGTCTTCACACAATGGGGCTATCTGAGGGATGCAATGGTAGTATAGGAGCACTGTGGTGGGAACCAATGTCGCGGCCCAATGCGGAACACTAATAGAGTTGTAGACTGGCAATAGACATTGCTGATTGCCATTGGCAGCAACTCTGGGATTCATCTGGCTTGATGCATCCCTGTTTCTCTATTTTCCGTGGACCTGACTGGTCTATGCCACAGTTGGTCATCAGCTGATGGGTTTACCCATCCACTAGGGTCCTGCTCTGCTATGTCAGTGTGTTGCTAGGGGTGCCTTGGTGGCCGCATAGGGGTGACCCTTGGATTGTAGATCCTTCTTATCATGGATATAGTATTGATGGTGACAGTCCCTTCTCTGGTGACCTAAGCTGTGCTGGCTGACAGTTTTATGTGAATTGGTCGATTGTGTGCTTTATCGGAGGCATATGACCAACTAGCACAGGGTTTGGACTGTGTATGCAGGAGACAACTTGGCTATTGGGTGTGGACGATGCTTGCCTTATAGCGGATAATCACAGAGTTGGCAGAGTTGCTCATAACTAGTGCAGGAGACTTGCAGAAGACCTCAGATGAGTACAGATGTTAAGCGATGGGGTCAGGGCACATATAATCCTAGTGAGGGTAAGGCTTCTAATGTCTATGTTGAATAAATAATGATCTGGAGCATTGAGTATTGATGTTAAGACGTTGCCTCAACACAACCGAAGGTTGGAGAAGAAAGAGTTTATAAGAGACCCTAGTAGTTGTGTAGGCAACACAAACTATCGTAAGGCTAAGGACTATGGCTCAGAGAGCCCTACTTATATACCTCTAGCCTCATGCCTCTTCCCATATACAGCTGCTTACCTAAGAAAAGAAAAGAAAATGAAACTAAACTCCTGCGTTCTTAACATAACCCTCTCTTTAGGGATTCAGTTCCACAGAATCCTCGTTTGTCCTTTTCAGCGACTCTTCGGTCTCCTCTCCACTTTTTCCAATTTCGTTCCAGTTTCTCTAAGTATTCTTTCTCAAATTTCCCGTCTTCCCACCCAAACAGGGTTTTGGGTACTTGTGGCTGTGTATAATTTTGATACCGTGTGAACGTTAAGTCACTCATCCTTATTCTTCGAGGAGCACTTGGATGGAGGCGGTGGAATTCGTCGATACTCCGGTCGGCATTGTAACAATTCGTCGCCGGTTCCCATGTGGAATCTTCTACCGGGTAATTCTTCCATTTTACTAAATATTCCAACCGTCCTTTTCCTCGTTTGTTGATGTGACTATCTAGTATTTTTTCCACTTCATAATCACTGGTCTTGTCCTCCTTCTCTTGTTTGTTTTTGTGGTCGGATTTGCGGCGTTTTTGTTGTGGAAAAGTAGGTTCTTTATACGGTTTTAACAATGTTTCATTAAAAACATTATACACCTTCCAGCTCGCAGGAATTAAGAGTCGATATGATGATACTCCTACTTTTTTGATGACTTTGTAGGGTCCAATAAATCATTCTCCTAGTTTCTTTGTTGGTCGAACGGATGGGATGTTTTCGGCATTAAGATACACTAGATCTCCTTTTTTGTATTCAATAGACTCTCGCTTCTTTTTGTCATATTGAGCCTTCATGGAGTCTTGTGCCTTTTTAAGTGATTTTTGTGCCTTTTCCCATACTTCTTTTTGTTCTTCTATGAACTGTCCTACGGCTTCTACCCTGGGTTTGGATGGTTGATCCACTGTTCCTTTATTTGGATTGTATCCATAATTCATCATGAAAGGCGAATATCCCATTGCTGAGTGTTGTCTGTCATTATAGCAGAATTGGGTTACTGCTAGCCAATCACTCCAATTGTCTTGTTTTTCGTTTACGAATGTGGATAGTAGTATTTTGACTTCCTGATTTGCTCTTTCGGATTGTCCATCGGTTTGGGGATGGAATGCAGTGGAGGGATTTCCTTTAATTCCCATTAACTCAAAGAATTCTTTCATGAATCTGGAAATGAATTGCGGCCCTCTATCGCTTATTACTTTCTTCGGAATTCCGTGTTCCCTGAACACGTGATCTCTAAATAATATAGCTACTCCTTTCGATGTGAGAGTGGTGTTTGTGGGAATGAAGTATGCCTTTTTGGTGAATTTATCAATAACCGTTAGGATTGCATTGTATCCTTTTGATTCCGGTAAGGGACTGATGATATCTAATGCGATGTCTTCCCATGGTTGTTTTGGTATTGCATGAGGAATTAAAGGTGCTGCTCTTTTTTGTCTGTCTGGTTTTACTGTTTGACAAGTTCGGCATCCCTTAATGTATTTTTCTATATCTTCCCTCATGTTTGGCCACCAATAATCTCTGGTAATAAGTTCTAGGGTTTTTGCTATTCCTGGATGTCCCCATCTGTGATGTAATGATATTGCTTCTTCTCTTAATTTCATTACGGCTGGGACATATATCCTTCCTTTCCAGGTTACTTGATTCGTTCCTTTATCGAACTCAAACCCTTCTTCATTACTTTCGATTCCTTTTTGTACTTGCATATCCCATTGTCTTCGGTTGGTCTTCTTTATTCTGTTGACCAATGTGACCCATTCTCCTGTCCAATCATCTAGTCGTACAAATAATTCTTCTTTAAGTAAAAGTACATCTTCATTATCTTTCTCTCCTTTTTCATAATCGGCCCTTCACGATAACAAATCTGCTTTCGAATTGGACTTCCCAGATCGATGTTTTATGATGAAATTATATTCTTGAAGGTCTATTACCCATCGAGCTTGTCTTCTATTCAGGTTCTGTGGTTTCCTGAAATATGTGAGGTTTTGATGATCTGTCAAAATCTCTATTGTCTCTTTTGCTCCTTTCAAGTATTGCGACCATTCATATAAAGAATGCATTATTGCCAGCATTTCTTTGTCATAAATTTCATAGTTCCGTTCCGCTGCATTCAAGGCTTTCGAAATGAATGCTACAGGTCTCCAAATTCCCTCCTGTTGTTGAGAAAGAATTGAACCCATGGCGAAGTCTGATGCATCTGTTTCAATTCGGAATTGTCCATTTTTGTTTGGTATTGCTAAGACCGCTTCCTCTGCTATTCTTTCTTTTAATTTAATCATAGCTTCGCTCTGCGATTTTCCCCATTCCCATTCTTTCTTACCTGTTAACTCTGTTAACGGCTTTGCTTCTTTGGCAAATCCTTTCACAAATCGTCGATAGAAGTTTACAAATCCCAGAAACTGCTGTACTTCTTGTTTACACTTTGGTTCCGGCCATTCTTTAATTGCTTTTACTTTGGCTGGATCCATTTTTATCGAGTCTTTGGTAATGATTACTCCCAAAAACTCAATTTCTTCTTTGTCAAAGTAACATTTTTCTGGTTTTAACAATAATTTGTTCTGTTCTAGTTTTGCCAGTATCCGATTTACATGTTCCACATGTTGTTTCTTGTTTTCTGAAAACACTAGGATATCATCCATATAGATTACTACCCATCCTTCAGCGAGTTCCTCCCAGAACAAGTCATTCATCATAGTTTGAAAGGTAGCAGGTGAATTTGTTAATCCAAAGAACATAACTAATGGTTCAAATAATCCTCTGTTCATTCGGAATGCCGCTTTCCATTCATCTCCTTCCTTAATGCGAATGTTATTATATCCCCATCGTATGTCCATTTTTGAGAATATATTTGCATGGCTGAGTTTATCTATTAACTCAGAGATTAAAGGTAAAGGATATCGATTCTTTATTGTCATTTCATTGAGTTTTCGATAATCCTGTACTGGGCATAGTGATCCATCTTTTTTCTTCACAAAGAAGAATGGTGAAGCCATTGGTGATTTACTTGGCTTTATTCTTCCTGTATCTAGATTTTCTTTTAAGAAATCTTCCAACGCCTGTTGCTCATCTCTGTTTAATGGGTAGATTTTACAATCTAGTGGTTTTGATCCTGGAACTAGTTCAATGGCATGATCCCATGGTCGCCTTGGTGGTAGTTCATCAAATGTTGTTTTTTCAAAGACTTTTTGATGTCCCAAGTAATGTTCTGGGACTATATCTTCGACTTTTCTCTTTTTAACATTTGCAGCTGCTATTTCCGTGGCTTTTGATTGATATGCCCTTATTTTTAGTTCTTCTGGTCCTATATAGACTGCTAGCAGTCTTTCCCCTTGTTCCCACTGGACTCTGTCCATTTCGTCTTCCAGTTCTAGGCTTTCAGAGCTCTTCCAACAAGTGCCCAGACATCGAGAAAATCGTATTTTTTGATTTCTCCAATCTATTTCAGGATTATGGTATTTCAACCAGTCATGACCTAAGAACATATCGGTTTTTCCTAAGGCTGAAATTCCGAATTCCAAGGATTCAAAGTGATCGCCTATTTGTACTTTTAGTTCGATCATTTCTTCCAGTTGTCCTGCTATATTGTTGGTTCCATCTGCATTGAATACTGGTATTGGTCTTGGTAATTTTCTGGTATTCAATCGATGTCATTCCACCCAATCCTTATTTACGCATGAACCAGTACATCCTGAATCAATTAGGGCTTTGATTTTAAATCGTTCTACCGAGTCTACTGTTGCCGTTATTACATCCACGTCCATCTGATGTTTTCCTGTTGTTCGCACAAATCTTGGTTTATGTTTCAGATGGTTTAAATACCATAGTGCATTTGTTTCCGTCATTTTATTTAGGTCTTTGACTAACTGTTCACTTATTTCATTTATTCGATCTTTCTTTACCCAAGATCGAAGATCTCTTATAGCTATTTCCATAGGTTGTTCCCAAATTCGTCTTACTACCCATGGAGTGGACCATGTTTTAAACTTTGGCTTTGTTGCACTTATAGGTGCATTCCTCAAACAATTTTGCATAGAACGAAATTCATATAATAGTTCTGGTATATTTATACATGAATCATCGTACTGTACAGTGTCTGTGACTTGTGAGGGGGAATGCTTCCTCATGAGTCGTTCTGAAAACCCAACGCCCCTGCCATCTCTTTTTTCTCTTCATCCGTCATTTCTTCTGCGAATTCTTTTACGGTTGACCAGGTTCTAACAACCTGTTTCCCTTTATCCTTCTTCGGTGCCTGGCAATCTCGTGCAAAGTGGCCTTTTCTGCCACAATTATAACATTCCACCACTTGTTTTTGTTGGTCGACGTCCATGGCATTTGAATCCTTTTTTGGGGCTCTGCATACATTTGCGGTGTGTCCTGGTTTTCCACAATTAAAGCATGTGATAGGAGTTCGTCCTCCTGTTGATGTGGAAGCCGTTGCATTTGTATTTTGAACTGGTCGATTTTGTTGTGGCCTATTTGTGGTGGTTGGACGACTTTGTGGGTATATTAATTGTGCGTCCCTCCAACTTCTTTCAACTTGTATGGCCCTATCATACCAGCATTGTAGATCCCCTTCCTGAGATCCATCCGCTATTCTCCCTCCATTAAGGACTTGTAGTTCAACGAGTCTTCTTCCTAGTGGTGGATGTAATCCTGCCCGGAACTGTGTAACTAGTGCTATCTCGTTGTAACCTGTTAGGGATGCTACACTTCGAAAATTGACTGTGTAATCTTCTGCCTTTAAAGTTCCTTGTTTCATACTTTGAATCGTTCGACATGCTTGATCTCTTGTTTCGGTTGTCAAGAAATACTCCTTCATTTTTTCCATCATGTCGTCAAAAGTAGTGAAAGGAAATTTATGGATTACAGGTGTTAATGTCCATGTAGTCCCATTGGCGCTTCTTATTCCCTCATTCCAGTGTTGTCGAGTATAATTTGGTACAGGTGTCCCATCTGCCGTGATTGCTGTTACCCTTCGGTGCACCTCTGCTCCTGCTGCTTCTATTTCAGCTGTTTTGGCTGCTGCCCAATTTCCTGCACGATTTCCTTGCCCTTTTCGTACCCTTTGTAACACCATCTGGATCATGACGTCATGGTTCATAACTCCCACTATTGTGAAATAAGAGGACATTTGCCTTAACCAGGCTGCTATCTCTTTTGGGTCTCCTTCGTAATAGTCAGGCATGTCCATCCTGATGGTTGGATGTGGTTCTCTTCGTGGATGTATTGCGGCATCTATGGCCTGTATTGCTTGGGCCAAATTGGTTCCTTGGGCGATGCGAGCATTTCTCTGTGCATCTGATTCTGCTCCCCAGGTTGCCAAATATTCATGCGCAAATACTGTGACTCCCACTGTTATGAGTCCAATACATCCTTGTACTATTGCCGGTGTAATTTCGAACCCTACTGAGAAATGTCTGGTTACGGAGTCATCTCCTCCGTAATACTCCAAAATATCTGCTGCTTTTGGTAGTGCGTTATCTTCGTCTTTCTTATGTGTGATGTGATAGCGGCATGTTTTGGAATTCATTTTTACCTTGAATCCCAGGACCGTATTTCTCATATCAGGTTCATATTGGGCAATAGTGTGCCAGGAAGGGTTCTCTGGCCATGCATAACAGTTCCAGTACTGTCGCTTGAAGAGTGACAAATAGCACCATCCGTTATCACTTGGAGTATGGTTGCCATGTCCTGAGGGAGGTAGGGAAACTTTTCGGTATTCTTGAACTAGTCGATTCCATCGTGGAATGTTTATTTTCTGAGTTAGCTCAATACCATTGATATCTTCCACCCAGTCTTCTGCTCGAGTACCCAGTCCGTGAAACCAGTAATACTGCGGTTGTTCAGTTTTCTTAACTCCTTTTCCTTTGGTTCCCACCTGTGCAACTTGTGCATATGTCCTTGGAATAAGGACTATGTCGCTTCCTACTTTCAGGTGTTCTTCCTTATGGAGTCTAAGATCGGCTAAGAAATTCCTAATGCCCGCTGCTGACCAAAGTTTGGTAAATTTTTGTCCCTGTGCATGAGGAATGGACACGTCTTTAATGTGGATTTGTTCATCAATAAACATCTCCATGGTGTACATTCCATCCTTTCGTAATGCCTCTGGGAACATATTACAAACTTGTCGTAATTGATCGGCGGTAGGGTTTTTTGGAAGTTCCTTCCATATCCAAGACCTATGTTCCGTCTTGATCATGGCTAACCAACAATAGCCGTGATCATGTTCTGTTGGAACTGGCATAACCTTTTTAACAGGTTCTTGGATGACTATTCCAATAGCCGATTTCGAACTTTCAACTGGTTTCCACGCAGTGACCTTAGGTATAGATTTTGTGACGACAGGCGCTTTAACTTCCTCCTTTGGAAGTGGCAGCATGAAAGAAGCAAGGGAGGGTTGCGCCCTTGGCCAGTATGTTAACTGGACTTTCGTTTCTTCATCGACTTCTTGTAAGTCGAGTTCTTCAATGTCGTCTTCATAATCCGATTCATACGCATAAGCTTGAACAGGATTGCATTCTTCCCTATCGTCATTACAGTTACAACATTTTTCTACTCGGTTGCAATCAACGCAAAACCGAGTAGGAACTCCTAAACAACCTGTCTTTTTAACTATAATTTGTCCATTGCACTGAGTACAGTGCCTATTAGAGACCGTCCCAGGACGAGCGCCCTTCTTGTCACGGCCTTTTCCTCCCAGCCGAATGTGTTCCCAAAGTTCTGGGTCCGAGTTCCTGAGTTGTTCGAGGTGTTTCCATGTGTACACCTCTTCTCCGTGGCGGATAGCGGCATTCTCGACAACGTGGAACATGTCGTTCCTAACGTTGTCTTGAAGCGCAAAGCGGTATTTCTCGTTTCTCAACTCAGGTTCCCAGTTCAAAACTTCCTTCACAGTGGGCCATGCAGGCCAGACGTATTCATTGTAGTACTCTTCCTTGAAGAGCACCATGTAGCAGTAGCCGTTCTTCCTATATGGCTTGTTTCCCATAACCGGCATCCCGATTGGACCCGGTAACTTGGCGCGCCCTGTCGCCGCCTTCTGCCATGTCCGCACTCGATTGCGGCTTTCCCCGACATCTTTTAAGAACAGGTCAAGGCTCATGTTGAGCCTGAGATCCAGCATCTCCCAGATCCCTTGCGTTGGATCAACAGGAGTGGGAGCGCGAGCCTTCCTCATTGGCTTTGTGGTGAGGTAAGGATCGTACTGAATTGCCGATCTTCTTTCCGATTGTACCTGTTCCTGATGAAATCGGGCATACGCGGTGGCTTTGATGTTGCCATTCTCCACGTGTTTAATTCAATTCCGCTCTTCCGCGGACAGGATGAGACCCCGGTGTCTCAACAAAGGTAGATCCGGGCCGCTGCCGAACTGTTGGAGCAACATGAGGTTGCTCTTTGCTCCGAAGAGCGCCTCTCGTACCAGTGTGCCGGTACCGAATGTCTGGAGACACTTGAATAGTGCCTCAAACGCCGCGTCCTCTTCGCGCATCTCACGCTCGATCTGGCGTTGCCTGCGGATCTTTTCCGCCTTCTCATGCTGTAGGGCCTTCCAGGCCTCCTCTTGCTCCCTGATGGAAGCTTGTTCAATTTTCCATGCCTCAATGCGTGCTCACCGCTCCTTAATCATTCGCCAGTATGCTTTGACGTGTGCGTCATGTTGCACATGCCTGATGGGCATGGTGATGGTGGTAATGGTGGCCTTTTTCATTTCCGCGGCCACGGCGACAACTTTCTTTGTGATGGCACGTCCTCGTGCCCATCCAATCTCGAATGTGGAGGCGATCTCCACCAGTGACATCCCCACATGGGGCAAGACGTATTTGAAAGTCAGATCCATCGGGACCTGGCTTTATGAAACCTAAAAAGATTCTTCAATCTATTTCTGGCCCTCCACAGACAATAGATCCTTTTGTGCAGCTGTTCCGCGAAATCCAATGACGTTCCTCAGTTGAGGAAGATACTGACGTTGCCTAAAGAGAAAACGAGTCGACCTAGAAAGAGTGCCTGGCAATTCACTCGGGTGTCCTTGTGCCTAGTTATCTGTGCGCAGCTTAATTCGCACAGCTAGTACAGAGGGTATCCCAAGATTTAATCTCCGCCTTGATACACTCAAATCTAGATTGTCTTTGCTCGTTCCTGAGCTTTTCCGATTCTCGCGGTGTCAAATGCCCGGGTGTGCCTGCCTGCAACTACCACCGGCGCACAATGACTCTCGTCCGAGAGAACTTTGTCGACTAGCCCTCTTGAGGGAGACCTCTGTTCAGAGGGGCTATTAAGAGAGTCAGACGTGCGGATGCAACGCCTGAGACAACGAGTCTTGATGAGAAAGAGATACACCAACGCTCTCGACGAGTGCGATGGTGGTGAGAGATAAAAGTGTCTAACCCTGGTGTAGGGCTTCGACGAGAATGAGACGATACGTTAACATGTGTAACGACGAGCAAGACTATGCTGCGTTGTGTAACAATGCCAACGGTCGGTTAGAGTAGCCTTACGATTATGTTAAGACATTGCCTCAACACAACCGAAGGTTGGAGAAGAAAGAGTTTATAAGAGACCCTAGTAGTTGTGTAGGCGACACAAACTATCGTAAGGCTAAGGACTATGGCTCAGAGAGCCCTACTTATATACCTCTAGCCTCATGCCTCTTCCCATATACAGCTGCTTACCTAAGAAAAGAAAAGAAAAGAAAAGAAAATGAAACTAAACTCCTGCGTTCTTAACAATTGAACTCATAGTTTCATATATTATATCATTATTTATGAATGCTCACTAAATCACAAATATAATCTGATATTTGTACACTGTTGACACTTTTATAGTGTTTGACAGATATTATAGAGTTTCATCCCAGGAACAGTATGAAACGACAGCGTGTGAGAACACGATGCATGAAACATGCTTCACACGTCAAGTATTGACAGATTGCTGTAGAATGCGCAGCAATATGACACCATGCGCAGCAGGTATGGTGCAATGCGCAGCAGGAAGCTGCGCATTACTAGATATAGGTATATTAGATGTAGTTACATGTGATTCCTGTAACTGTATATAAGCAGCGCCCTTTGCACTGCTGAAATATATCTCCTGTTCTATTGCATAGTTGAGCCCTAGCTCCTAAGCGTTCTAAACAGTACTCAGTAAGTCCCCTCGCTTACTAAGCCTCGCTCTGCACTGCCATTGCTCATTTCCACAGGTTATGGGCCCCGCATAGATGAAAACCTTGTGCTGTGCATAATACATGTGTCAGCACCCTTTTGTCATAACAAAGGTAAACAAGGGAAGTAGTAAATGCGCCCATAGTACTGTTATTATAGTAGTATACATCCGATTTATGTCGCTAATGTGCTATCTCTTGAAGTATGACAGGAATACTTCTTGCTCATCCTAACAAGCCTCTAATGCTTGGGATTTGAGCAACTGCCTTGGATGGCGTGACAACAATCACTAGTGTGACACACTTCACCAGTCTCTGGTTCTGCAATATCCGGGTTAATATAAAAAATGTAGTCTTGATTGGTAAATCAATAAATTACCTGGTCTGGTGAACCATTCAAATCACTCGGGTTTAGGGCTGTCCCATGACAGATAAAGGATCTAGGCTTAATCGCTTAGATCTGGAAAGGTTTCGCACCCCCCTATTGGCCGTGAATAATTAAGTGCTTATGTAGGCCGTTTTTGTCGGCATAAAATTGTTCTCCACAATTAAAAATAGTAGTAATTCTGTATAAGGGTCGTGCTGCATGGGACATTGTTCCCTGGTACACGCAGACCAGCGATGGGGACTGATTAGCATCCCATCTACATTAGGATGCTCCTTAGTGTCATAATAATAGTTTATTACTATATCTATAAATAGTGGAGGATATTTTTATCGCTGTGGGGAACTTGATGGAGCCCCCAAGCACTCCTGAAGGGCTGGATCCCCTTCTGGCGATGAATTAAAAGCACATTATGACAAAAAGCAAACTACCATGTTTATGCACATGCTCAGGCATTTATCATGGGAGAATAAAATCGAAAACTCGATGTCCATACCTTTGTTCTGAGCAATGAAAGTCTTTCCAGACTGTTGCTTACCTTCTTTCTCACAGAACAAACTCAATTCAAACAAACCCACCAAACCTTTTATAACACAAATGTCTTCCACCACCAACACCACTTCTTCCTCTACCTCTGCTGGATCCTCCAGCAACAAATACGTCACTGCCGGTACCCCTGGCACCAAATCCGACTCTTCCTCTCAAAAAGTCACTAAAGCTGGGTTCACCAGCTCCATTTTTATCAATACCTTGCAATCCACTAGCAAGGGTCCCACTGCCCCCATTGGGATGTCTTCAAAAAAGTCTCCCTGGTACAAGGAAGTCCAGGAAGATTTGGAGAATCACAGGAAGCACATCGCTGATGCACAACTCTCTGTTTGGAAGCGTCGTCAAGAATTAGATGACGAAGCCACTAAATTAGCTAGTGAGGATGCTCTGGTTGATGAAATTTTCAATGACATTCGGAAATTCCAAGCAGGTCGCCTTCAAAAGGCAAATTATGGGAAAAATGTTTTTAATATTGCAACTGGGGAAATGAAATTGGCCCAAAAAGCTGATAAGGGGAAAGGAAAAGAAAAATCGGTATCATATGCCAATGTGGCAAAAGCGGGCCTGTCCGCTAAAAACAAGGCAGGTGCTACCTTCTCTTTGCGTCAAAAGAATCAACTAAATTGGCCAACTTCTGAAGAAGTTAGGACATGGTTCTTCAACCTTGGTGGAAAGGCGGAGGACTGGACGCAGGAACAGGTGGAGATACCAGCCACTCCAAAGAGAAATAGCGGGACTGGAAGT
Organism: Amanita molliuscula; assembly: GCA_023014405.1. Classification (NCBI taxonomy): domain Eukaryota; kingdom Fungi; phylum Basidiomycota; class Agaricomycetes; order Agaricales; family Amanitaceae; genus Amanita; species Amanita molliuscula. Next base: position 564,025 of record JAEBUP010000011.1, read on the forward strand.
GAAGTCTGGGACCACACTAAGGAGTGGTCAAAAATTGGGAAAGTAAAAATACTGCCCAATAAATATCACAGTGATTCTGTTTTAGAGGAAAGCAGAACCACTAAAATAAATAAATAAATTTCCACCATGCACCAAGCTATCTGCCAGGAAATGGAGGATAAAAAACGGGTTGAGGATCTTATAGAAAGTATCCAAGAAACCATTAAAAATTTGAATCAAGAGGAGGAGAGAGTAAAAAGCTTTAAGAAGAAAGCTAAAAAATTGCGCCAGAAAGAACGCAAAGCCAAGAGAGAGTTGGCTGAACGACCAAGAATACCACCCAAAACTCACGAGTTGTATATACTTGATGAGGAAATATACAGTTCTGACTATTCACATCCTTCCTTGAATGATAGTGAATACTCTTCCTTGATTAAAGCTAGAAGGAATGAAGAGCTTGAACAAGGAGAGTTCATTATAGTAGAACTCAAGGGTAGGGATGGACTTATTAACCGTTGGGTTCATACTGTGGAAAGTCCTGTATGGTCAAAAATTGGTTATTGCTACCTGGCAGCAATAAAAACCCATGCATTGGCTCAATATCAATGGCCACAGTACATTAATATTAAAGAATTGGCTTCATATTCAAAGTCAATTAGGAAGAGAGTCAACTTCCATTTACACAAAATTAATGGTGAACAGTCTAGTTGCCATCGTCATCTAGTCATTGATCCTAGAGCCCAGACAGGCTGGATGGAAATCGACAATCTTGCTAGAGGAGCAAATGTCGATATAATCATTGGGGGAGAAGATGACTTATCCAAAATTCCAATATTTATTGGAAGCAATAATTGGAATGAGTGGTCAGCAGCTATCAAAGCTGCTTTGCAGTATAAAGGTCTCTGGCAATATGTTCTTGGCAACAGGATCAAGCCACAGCTTACAGAAGCTGAGAAGAAAGCAGAGACAGCTGATAGCACCTCTGCAACTGAGCTTCGTTGCATTAAAGAGAAAAAGGAAGCTTGGGATGACTACTGTGACAATGATGACAAGGCATTGGGATTAATAACCATGAAAATCTCACTGTCTTTAAGACACCTAATTAAACCATGGTCAAACTCTACCTTCCTTGCGTTGCAGGAAGCCTTTGGCAAGCCAGGAGCAGCTGGCATTTTTGTTGATTTTTCAAAAGTAATACATTGGAAGATCAACACCAATAAATTGACAGAGTCAGTCAATGAGCTATTAACAACAGCTAATCGACTTTCTGTCAATGGCTTCACATTCCCCGACAATATGCTAGCAATGGTAGTGTTAGCATCTTTGCCACAAGGATGGGACAGTGTCTCATCTAGTGTATTATTAACAATGAAAGCAAGTGATTTGAAACTTGCTGATATTCTTGCAAAAATAGAGGAAGAATCCCAAAGGCGGAAAACGTCTTCTGGGGGGGTAGTTCACACTGCTTGAGTGAAGCTTCCCAAAGGCCCTAACAGGCCTAATTGGAATCAACAAAATTCTGGTCCTAGTAACCAGAATAACTACAAACCTGGTTTTAATAACCAGAATTCATATTCTTCAAACCAAAATAAAGGGAAATGGACGACACCAGGACTGTCTTCCAGACCTTCTAACACTGGAAAACCCCAGTTCTTGTCCAATCAAGAAAGGAACAAGATCAACTGTGATAATAAAAAGAAAAAGAAGGCCTTTTTATTAGAACAACAACAAAAAAATAATGTTGGGGACACCAGGAAAGCGAATACACCTAGATTCGCTCACTTAGTAGACAGGATAGATCCTGCTCTACCCTTGATTCGAAGAATGGCACCATTAGTGCCTAATCTACAGCAACTGAAGGATCAAGGATACTCAGTTGCAGATAAAGTAGAATTGCAAATGGTGGTTGATCCAATTGCAGAAAACCATTTCAGAGTCCTAGATGAAAGGGCTGACATTGAAATGGACAATACGTCAGATACAGTCTCCTTAGGTGAAGACTTTTATGACACAGCTGATGGGGAATATCAGTATGTAAATCTTTCTACTCAAAAGTTCTTCTCTGATAAAAAATCAGTGAGGACTATCAAGACGAGCCCAATTATGAGGCATCTTGATTCTAAAGGTAACAATGTAGATAGTAGTATTTGTACTACTTTAAATAGCGATCAATATATCGCTTTAGTTGCCTCCATTCCAAAAATGAGTAGTAAGATAAATGTGTGTGGTTGTGACAAGTGTAAGGAATTTGAGTCCAAAGGAACTCCATGGATGATTGATTCAGGAGCGTCTATCCATATAACTCCTGAAATCAAAGATTTCTCTGAATATCATCCTTTTAAAGTTTCACAGCCTGTATTTACAGCTGATAGACGATCTCAAGTAGCAATACTTGGAGAAGGAACTGTGTTCCTACAGGTAGAAACCGTGCATAAACATAAACATGTCATAAAACTTGAAAAAGTTTGCTATATGCCTGCAGCTAGTGTCAGACTTATATTGTCTGGACAACTAAAGCTACATGTCAGACTTATATCGTCTGGACAACTAAAGCTACAAGGCTTTCATGAAAAATCGGACAAGTATAGTACTATATTTTCGCTAAAAACTGGGCGACCATTTATAATGGCATATCCTAGACATATAGGAGATCCCATTCATTGGATTTTGACTGAAATAGTCCATCCAAGTGTAAAAATGGCCGAACCTTCAGTTCATATAGTGGATTATAACACTTGGCATTGAAGATTGGGTCACCCATCTAAAAATGTATTAAAACATGTCTTTGATCATACAAAAGGGTTTGACAAAGTATCTATACCATCAACAGATACAATTTGTCCTGGATGTGCACAAGGAAAGATGCATAATAAATCTTTTCCTACATCAATCAAGCGAGCTTCAAAGCCACTTGAATTGATTCATGCAGACTTATTAGAATTGCCTATGGAATCTTATCATTGAAAGAAATGGTGTCTTATGATACTAGATGATTATTCTTCCTATGCTTATATGGCACTTCTTCAAACTAAATCAGAAACATTCACTGCTTTCAAGAGTTATGTAGAACTCATGGAAAATCAATATAGCAGTAGAGTTAAACGTTTCAGATCAGATCAAGGGGGGGAATTCAAGTCACATGAATTTAGCAAGTTTCTTGCTTCAAAAGGAATCTTTAGAGAACAAAGTGCACCTCACATACACCAACAAAATGGTCATGCTGAACGATTAAATGATACTATACTTGAAAAAGCAGAAAGCATGAGATTAGAATCTTCCTGCCCAAAATCATGGTGGGAATTTGCTTTTGAAACTGCTATTCATGTATACAACTGCACACCATTACAAAGAACAAATTGGTCTACACCCTATAAAAACATGACAGGTAAAAAACCTGATGTTCATTACCTTAAAGTGTTTGGTTGTCTAGCTTGGGTTTATATACCTAAAGAAATTCGTAAAGATAAGCTATCACCAAGATCTGAACCAATGACCTTTATTGGTTATGACATAGGATCTAAAGCTTATAAATTTATGAAGAAAGACAACACTATATTCATTGGTGTTAAAGCACTGTTTAATGAATCAGTATTTCCACGAAAAAGCGAAAATTATAATAAAGATGGACTATTTGAAAGTCCACCAGGTATTAACCAAAGGGATCAAAATGGACATGAATCTGACTCTGATTCCCAAAACAACAATCATCTCGATAGTGACGACGATGATCCCAAACCATATAAACCATCATTCAATCATGATCTTACACCAGATGAAGAGCAGAATTCATCTCATGACAATGATGATATAGAGCCTAATAATAATGGTGGAGAACAGGATTTACCTGTCAGACCTGATGTTCGAGGATCAAGTGAAAACAGATCCGAAGAGAATTCCAGTAGACAGCCTGGGACACAACATCATGCACCACCAGATATCAAAAGAACATGAAAAGAGAAAAAGGTTACAGAAAGACAATCCCAAAAACAACCTGAACCTATTCCATTCCCACTTCGCCGAAGTACTAGAGAAAGGAAACCAGTTTATAAGGAGGGTAACATTTATGGAAAGAAAACTCCTCTTGAAATAGAAAAACAACTGGAAAAGAATCCTTTCAATGAGTCTGAAGACTCTGATAGTCAAAAAGACACTTCAAGCGAAATATCAGATGAACTAGATCCTGGTATTATTCAGGATAAAGGAATTTCAGACATAGATATGCTGCTTAATCAATTACAAAAAGAGGAAGGAAGGAAATTTATTAATTTCCTACTTTCAAAAGCAGTGTTACCTAAATCTGATATCCCTGTTCATTTTAGGGACATGTTAAAAATTAAAGAATCTAATCCTAAAGCTTTTCAAGAATGGATTAAAGCTATGAAGGATGAGATTGAAGCTCTATTCGAACAAGATGTTTGGGAGTTAGTTGATGGTCCAAAAGATCGTAAACCTGTGAAGTGTAGATGGGTTTACAATATTAAAAGTGATGGTCGAAAATGTGCTCGACTTGTTGCTAAAGGATTTTCACAAATACCTGGCATAGATTATGATGACACCTTTTCTCCTGTTGCACGATTTGAAACAGTGAGATTACTTCTGGCTTCTGCAGCACTTGAAAATTGGGAAATCAAGGCGCTAGATGTTAAAACAGCTTTCCTATATGGAAATCTTGATGAAGAGATTTACATGGAACAGCCACAAGGGTTTGTCACAAAAGGACAAGAGGGAAAAGTCTATAGATTAAAAAAGGCCCTATATGGTCTTAAACAAGCATCATATGCTTGGAATAAACAAGCTGATAAAAGCTTAAAATCCTTAGGGTTTAATAGATGCCTTTCAGATACAGGAGTTTATATCCTTAACAAACAAGGATCAATAATAGTTGTCATACTATATGTTGATGACGTACTATTTCTGGGAAATGACAAAAGACTCTTATTAGACAAAAAGAGCAAGTTCATGAAAATATGGGAATGTAGAGACTTAGGACAAGTTTCTGAATATCTAGGGATGAAGATATCTCAAGATAGACCAAATCAATTACTTATAGTTGATCAAATAGACTATGCTAAGAAAGTTGTAAAGCATTTTGGTCAAGAAAATGCTAAACCCGCTAGAACACCATTACCAGCAGGATATGTTCCTAAACCAAATGAAGGAACAGCAACTTCTGAGCAAAGAAGCTATTATCAATCCATAATTGGATCATTATTATATTTAACTCTTGGAACTCGTCCAGATATTGCATTTGCAGTAATAATGATGTTGCAATTTATGGTTAATCCTTCTGAAGAGCATATTCAGAAGGCATTATACATTATCAAATATGTTGCCACCAACATTAATGGCAAAATAGTGTATAATGGAAAGAATCATGAAGGTTTCATTGCATATTGCGATGCAGACTGGGCAGGTGACCAGATTAATAGAAGATCAGTCACTGGATACGTAGTAAAACTAGCTGGAGGACCAGTTAGTTGGGTTTCAAGGAAACAAAAGACTGTTGCTCTGTCATTGACAGAAGCAGAATACATGAGTCTGTCTGATACATCGAGACAGATAGTCTGGATAGAGTCTTTATTCCATGAAATTGGAAAGACTATAAAAATGATTCAATTAGGAGTGGATAATCAAGGAGCAATCTTTTTAGCTTCTAATCCTGCTCAAGAGCATAGATCTAAACACATAGATATCTGCTACCACTATGTTAGAGAATGCATAGAGGAAAGAAAAGTAGAACTTGTGTATATTCCCACAAATCAGCAACTTGCTGATATCTTGACTAAAAATTTGTCTTTTGATAAATTTACAAAATTAAGATCTGAAATTGGATTAGTGATTTCTCAGCATGGGGGAGTGTTGAATAAATAATGATCTGGAGCATTGAGTATCAAACTCATAGTTTCATATATTATATCGTTATTTATGAATGCTCACTAAATCACAAATATAATCTGATATTTGTACACTGTTGACACTTTTATAGTGTTTGACAGATATTATAGAGTTTCATCCCAGGAACAGTATGAAACGACAGCATGTGAGAACACGATGCATGAAACATGCTTCACACGTCAAGTATTGACAGATTGCTGTAGAATGCGCAGCAATATGACACCATGCGCAGCAGGTATGGTGCAATGCGCAGCAGGAAGCTGCGCATTACTAGATATAGGTATATTAGATGTAGTTACATGTGATTCCTGTAACTGTATATAAGCAGCACCCTTTGCACTGCTGAAATATATCTCCTGTTCTATTGCATAGTTGAGCCCTAGCTCCTAAGTGTTCTAAACAGTACTCAGTAAGTCCCCTCGCTTACTAAGCCTCGCTCTGCGCTGCCGTTGCTTGTTTCCACAGTCTAGTGCTGAGGCTAGTCCATTTGACACCTATACACTGTCACATCAGAATGATGCTCATCAATGTCTCGAGAAGTCGATGCAACCATGTCCATGTAATGTGGATCCACCTTCATTTTCTCCAAGAAGCATCAATGCTTCTCTTCCCTCTCCTCAGGGGTGACCATTCCAGTTTTATGACTTAGAGGTCATGAGCCTTGACTGCTCCCCAAAGTAGGACTTGATGATTGTCCTCAGCTGTATGCCACAGTTTTACGACTTGTAGGTCATGCACTTTTGCTCCTGACAGTTTTATGACTTGACAGTTGCCAGCCTTCATTATCCAACACAGTTGTATGACTTGCAGGTTGTGAATCCTTTTCCCTCTTGATGCCTCAAACCAGTCCTAGGGTTCTGATCCAATCTCCATTCGTGGTTCTTCTTTTGAACCTGGGGAATTAAGCATGGCTTCTGGCCACCACACTCTCTAAGGTCCTGAGAGAATGCCCCATCAGTGTTGTTGTCTCCTGGAAGGGCGTAAATCTTTGCCTGCTTGCCTTTCCAAGTTCACCACTTGTGCTCAAGGCACTCCAACCACTCGCATCCAAATTTGCCATCCTCCCAGCCATAGAGTTTTCAAGGTGCCCGAGTTTCTGTGAAGTTGGTATATCTGGTGAAGTCCTCTGATCTGACTTCTCTAAGCCTCCTGGGTGCACTGGGGTTTTCCCTATGGAACTTTTTAACAAGGGCAGGTGTGTTCACCACATTATCCACTGATTCCCAGGTAGATTCCTCCACTGGGTAGTTCTTCCACTTGATGAGGTACTCAAGTTTCCCTCCTGCATGTCCACTGACTCAGCTATCCAGAATTTCCTCTACCTCATACTCAGAGTCCTTGCTGGATTCCTCAGTCATCTGTGCTTCCTTGTGTGAAGCAGCTTTTTGTCTCTGTTTCGGAAACTCTGGCTCTCAGTAGGGTTTGAGCAAAATCTTGTTGAATATGTTATAGATCCTCCACACCTTTGGGACTTCCAGTTGGTATGACAATTTGCTGACTTTGGCAATAACCTTAAGTGGTCCCATGAACTTCCCATTGAGCTTCTTGGTTGCTTGAATGACCAGTAGATTCTCTGTACTGAGATACACCTTGTTTCCCAGTTTATACTGACATGCTTCTGCGTGGTGCTCATCATATCGAGATTTCATAACCTGGGCGGCTTTCTCTAGAGACCTCTTGGCTATTTTGTGGACCTGCTCAATTTCCTTGGCCAATTGCTTGACCACAATGGCTTTTGGTGCATAAGTCAGATCCAGACCCTTGTTGGGATGATGTCCATAATTCATGAAGAATGGTGTAAACCCTGTTGCTGAGTGAACTCAATCGTTGTGACAGAATTGTGCAACTGAAAGCCAATCCAACCAGTTGCCTTGTCGGTTATTGACAAACATGGTCAAGAACTCCTTGACCTCCTGATTTACTCGCTCTGTCTGTCCATCCATTTGTGGGTGATACACCATAGACCAATTTGCTTTTATTCCCAACATCCCATAAAGATTGTCCATGAACTTGGATACAAATTGTGGTCCCCTATCGCTGATGACTTTCCTGGGGATTCCATGCTCTCAAAAGATGTGATCTTGATATAGTAAGGCAATGCCCTGCGAGGTGATGTTGGACTTTGTCAGTAGGAAATAGGACTTCTTGGTAAATCAATCTACCATGACCATGATCAGGTCATGTCCTTTTGATTCTGGTAAAGGTCCCATAAAGTTGACTGAAATGATATCCCATGGTTCTGCTGGGATTTCATTTGGTACCAAGGGCGCTGCTCACACCTGTCTATCAGGTTTGGCTTTCTGACAAGTTTTGCATCCAGGGATATATCATTCTATATCTGCCTGCATATTAGGCCACCAAAAGTTCCAAGTAAGGGATTCCAAAGTTTTAGCCATGCCTGAGTGGCCCCATGAGTGATGTATGGTGATAATATCTTCTCTAAGTGCCACGACTGCTGGCACATAGACGTGTCCCTTCCAGGTGATGAGTTTTCCTTCCCTCTTGTAGTCCTTATCCTGTGCCCTGAGTCCTTTTAAGACCTGGTCCTCCCATTGTCTTTCTGGCATGTCACCAATGTCTTTCATGATATCATCAAAGACCCATACAAATAGATGTTCTTTTAACAGGATGATTCCCTGGTTGTCCTCTTCACCATTTTGGTGGTCTGCCTGCCTAGATAAGATATTGGCTTTCTGATTAGCCTTCCCTGCTCAGTGCTTAATGATGAAGTTATAGTCCTGAAGGTCAGTAATCCACTGGGCCTGTTGTTGGTTAAGATTCTGCGGTTTTTGGAAATAGGTGAGATTTTGATGATCCATCAAAACCTCCACCATCTACTTGGCACCTTTAAGATAATGGGCCCACTCATAGAATGCATGCATGACCGCAAGCACCTCCTTATTGTACACCTCATAGTTTTGTTCCATGTCATTTAAGGATTTCTAAATAAAGGCCACTGGTCTGTACACCCCTTCATTGGTTTCCTGAGATAATATTCCTCCAATGGTGAAGTCTGATGCATTGACCTCAACCCAGAACTGTCCATCTTCATTTGGGATTCGGAGCATCACTTTTTGTGCAATAGTGTCCTTAAGTTCTTGGAATGACCTGTCCTGGCACTCCATCCACTTCCATTCCTCCTTTCCCATGAGCATAGTGAGCGGTTTTGCCAGTTTAGTGAAGTTCTTGATAAACCATCAGTAAAAATTGATGAATCCCAAAAATTGCTGGACATCCTGTTTGCATGTTGGTTTAGGCCACTTGGTGACTGCCTGCACTTTCCCTTCTTCCATCCAAATAGAGTCTTTGCTAATGACAATGCCTAGGAAGTCAATTTTGTCTTGGTCAAAGAAGCATTTCTCCAGTTTGAGCAACAACTTGTGCTCCTCCAGTTTCGCCAAAATCCGGTTGACTTGTTTGATGTGGTCCTCTTTGTTCTTTGAGAACACCAGAATGTTGTCCATGTAGATGATGACCCATCCGTCAGTGATCTCCACCTGGAATATGTCATTCATCATGGTTTGGAATGTGGCCAGTGAATTTGTAAGTCCGAAGAACATAACAAACAGTTTGAACAACCCTTTGTTGGTTCTGAAGGCTGCTTTCTGTTCATCCCCTTCTTTGATCCAGATGTTGTTGTAACCCCATCAAACATCCATTTTGGAGAACACTGTTGCCTGAGAGAGTTTGTCTACTAGTTCTCCAATGAGCAGTAAAGGGTATTGGTTTTTAACCGTCATTTTGTTAAGTTTTCAATAATCCTGAACCAGTCTGAGCTTTCTGTCCTTCTTTTTGATGAAAAAGAAGGGAGATGCCATTGGTGATTTACTAGGCTGTATGCGCTTAGTATCCAGATTCTCTTTAAGGAATTCGTCGAGCTGTTCCTGCTTGTTTCGGTTAAGAGGATAGATTTTGCAGTCCACCAGATTGCTGCCAGGTATCAGTTCAATTGCATGGTCCCATTTCTGTCTTGGTGGTAATTCATTGAATGTCTCTTTTTCAAACACCTTTCGGTGTTTCCAGTAATGCCTGGGGACTCACTCCTCAATAGATTGCTCTTTAGCACCAGCTGCCTCTTTGGCTGCTATCTCTGTTGCTTTAGATGCAAAGGCCCTAACCTGCAATTCTGGTTCTCCAATGTGTACTGCCAGCAATTTTTCTCCAGGTTCCAACATTCGAGACACATCCATTTCGTCCTCTGGTTCCTGGACTGTCAATGGCTTCCAACATGAACCAGGACAGCAGTTAAAATTAACCATGCTGGATTTCCAGTTAATAGTTGGGTTGTGGCATTCCAGCCACTCATGTCTGAGGAAAAGATCTGTTTTTCTGAGTCATGCCACTCCGCATTCAAGTATCTCTGTGTGCTTCCCAATAGTCAACTGGAATTGTGTCATATATTCCAAGTTGCCCATAGCATTCATGGTCCTGTTGGCATTATATACTGGTACAGCTCAAACCAGTTGTCTTTTAACAAGACCATGTTTTTCTACAAACTGGTCATTAATGCAGGACATAGTACATCCTGAGTCCAGCAACATTTTGACTTTGATTTGCTGTCCAGTATCCAGCAATGTTATGACACCATTTAGGTCAAGTTCCATTTTTCCTGATCCCTTGACCACCTTATCTCACAGATGTGCTAAGTTCCAAAGCACTTCTCTCTCACTCATGTTGTTTAGTTGTTTGACAAGAGTCTCATCCACCTTGTGAGTTCGTTTCTCATGAACCCATCATTTTAAGTAGTCTACTGCTTCATTCACTGGCTGTTGCCAGATCCATCTTAAGACCCACAGGGCTGTCCAGGTTTTCAATCAATTGTTTTTTGTGCTTATTTGCATGTTCCTCAGACAGTGTATATCACTCCAACATTCATAGAGCAAGTTGGGGATTTGGATTCCAGAATCCTTATATGTAGATACACTGTCCTGAGTACTAGTTACAGTAGCCAATAGTTTGTGCCCAACTATTGGCTTTCACCAAACCCTTCTCAATCCCATAGTCTTTCCATTGTTCCTCGGTGAGGTCCTTGACACTCAAACCTCAGATGACTCATTTGCCTTTGTCGACTGTTTTCTTTGGGCCCCTGCATTCCTTTGCATAACGACCCTCCTTTCCACAAGTAAAGCATGTTGGTTTCTTTTGAGGTGCTTTACAGTCCTTGGTCCAATGACTGGTCTTTCCACAGTTGAAACATTTCGATGCTGGAGTTTTTGCCTTGTCCACATCCATGGCATTAGGGTCCAAGTGACTAGTGGTTGTGTATGGTGCTGGAGGTGGCACCCTGAATTGAAACTGTGGGCAGCACTCTCTGTCGTATGGTTTCTCCTGATAGTCACTAGTCATTCCTCATTTAGTAAACCTGTACACCTTGTTGGACTTTCTGTATGCTTGTGCCAATTGAATGACTCTGTCTTGGATCTGCTGTAACATTGCAGTATCCACAAGACCTCCATGTTGTATCAACTCTTGTCCCAGGTTTGGATTAAGGTTTCCTTTGAAGTGGGCAATTAAAGCAGTGTCATTCCATTCCACCAAGGGAGTAAGTGCATTGAACTTTATGACATAGTCCTCCATAAGAGTATTCCCCTGTTGTAGGCTGAGTAACTTTTCAACAGCTTTTTCCTTTGTTTCCATGGACATGAAGAACTCGTGCATCTGTCGTTTGAAGTCTGCCCAGTTGTGAAAGGGGAACTTCCTAATAAGTGGCACTCGTCGCCATGACAGACTGCCCTCTGAGTCAAGCCCTTCATTGTATTGGTCCCAACAGAGTCCCACTTCCCATCCACTTGTGGCAATCTTTAATTCCATTTCCTGGTGCACTTCCTGGAACACTCTGAGTTGTACTCCAGACCAATCTGCTGCTCTGTTGTCTTTTCCACCCTTGATTCGGTACAGGCATATGGAAACTTTGTGCAAATCACTTTTTTCTTGTGCTGATGAGTGCGCTACCTGGCTGGGCTGGATCTCAAGCGAAATCTGGGACCATTTCAAGACATGCAATATTAAATGAGGCAGTTTGAGCTCTCGGTTTCATCAAAAGTGTGCAATAGCAATACTTCAGGTTCAGCATGAGCACTCATGAGACAACAGGTAGCCTCAAAATGGCCATTTGAAATTGCTTTGAAATTGCATAACCTGTGACCTGGATCTGAGGTACAAGATTGAATGGGACAATCAGGAGTAAATTCAAGAGCAGGTATCTGAGGCTCACAGCAGAATATTGCCAGCATGAAGATAATTGTTTAGGTGTGATCCACTATGGCATTGACAGGGCTATAAAGAGCAGTGACCAGCTTGGATTCAAGTAACCTGTCCTTGTCTGCACTACAACATAATGCCCATCAACAGAGTCCATCATTACACAAGAGAAACTGAGTTGCAATCCTTAGTGGATAGATTGTCATCACCAGTCCCAGAGCTAGTTGACAACAAAGAAGATTTAGTGCTCAAGTACCCCCCAGCTTCCATTTATGTGGATGATCATGTAGAATCACGCAGGAGCATGACATTATCGATGGTACTTGAGGCCTTGCATTCCTTCGATCTGACCTCCCCCTCCAAAATTAATTATTCCTATGTGACAACTAGTGCATTATCAGTATCCCACTTCAATCAGACGAGAATTCCCATGGGAGGACCCCTTTTAATGTTGCATGAGCATCTTGAACCAGTTAGACCCTCCATCTCAGGAACAGAAGTCAGCATTGGACAGTTGGCTTGGAAAGTATCTATTGAAGTCTGCGCCAATGGATGGGATGTATGAATTGATGGAGGAGGACCCTACCTTGTTATTGGATGTGATATCAACCATTATGCCCTACTTGACTGTCAAGGGCAATTATATCCATTTCTGGTTCCAGCCCATTGCATTCTCCCTTGTACAACCACTTGGCATGTTGTTTCCCTCCCTGCAGAACTTGAACACCACTCCGACAAGCAGGATCTCCAGCCCGGACCTTCTCACACATAAAAACAACCCCCTCAAATAGGATTGATCTCTCTCAAACACAAGTGATAACAATGCCATTCTCCATAGCACCCAGTGCTCTCCTTTCATCATGATCTTAAAAGAATGATCAAGTCCCCTAGACTGTATACATATCCAATTGAAGCCCGAAGATGCCCTGTGTAGACATTGGTGATTTATTTCCTGATTCATCTTTTTATTTGAAATATGTGGAGCATTATTTTTCATGTTGCCTGTTGGATTAGGCAGGGCAGTGCCCTGGCCTTGTGGGCTTTTGTGTTTCAATACAGAAGAATTTGTTGTCTGTGCCTTGACATTTTGAATTACATATATATAGTAGTAGGGTACTAGAATCAGAAAATCCCCCTTTGTCAATGTCACTCAGTTCAGACCAGCATTCTCCACTTTGTTAGTGTTCTCCTGTGGCATTTTATTGAGTTTCTCCCTGCAATATCTAGTTATACTGTGAATTCAGTGGCTTCAGCATACCCAAGTTCAGTTTGATAGCAATCAAAGCTCCAAACTTATTTGACAAGACAATTAGCAAGTTTCAAATTATAAATGATTAACAAACTATTTTGAGGCTCATTCGAGACTCTACCGCCTCCCCCTCATTTTATTAGCAATTTCCTACGAGACTGCTGGGACTTTTCTGGGACTCACACCCTTGCTCACCCTTGGACACACTCTCATTCACCGTCACACTCCCTCGTATTACACATCAGGCACTAAGGTGGTGCTTTGCACTCCCATCCCCCAGTTTTTAGGGTTGGGTTTGTTGGCATATTTTACACTAGGCAGCATCCCAGGGTACCTATCAGCACCAACATAAAGTAGGTTTCCATTTGTCTCAGCCATCTGTCCACAGTCCTGGGATCATCTTGGTAGTAATCAGGCATTTCCATTTTGGTGAGAGGACTGGGTTCTATGCAATTTGCGACATGATATTTGTTAATCATTTCTGCAATTGTGTTTCCAATTGCCATGGCTGTCTGCTTTTGTCCTTGTACCTGGGCATGGATCTGGTTCTCTTGCTCTGTGATGGCCACTGGATTGGCATTCTCCAGGAGTGGTTGTATGGTTCACCCATCTCTCCAGTAGTCATTCCATCCATTAATCGAGTTGTACAAGAGGTTAACCATGTCGGCTGTGAACCTGAAGGTGCCTAGTCAATGGGAACCATAACCGTTCCACATCATTTCTTTCATCCAGAGCCAACCACTAGGTTCTCTGGTACACCATACCAAATGCCACATTCATGAATGACCCTTGGTGTTTCGAGTGTAAATTGGTCTTGATTCATCCATAAGTTCCAGGTCCCATCCATAGACTGTTTGGATGCATGGGTAAGGTGGCCATTTGTACATGTTCCAGTATTTCTTTTTAACCAGCCAAAGGTAGCAGTAACCAGGTAGTTTTGGACTGAGGTGGTTCTGATCATATGTGGATAGCTCCGGTGAATTGTGCCATGAGCAAGGACTAATTTCAATGAGTGCTGCTGCTGCATCTGATTGTGCTGGTTGCACTATTGTTTCCCATTCAACTTCTTCTTCCAATGTGGGTTCCATTCCCCACTCCAGCTCCTCCAGTTCTTCTTTCACATCCCTGCCAATATGCAAGGCTCCATGTCCTCTCAGGATCATGAATTCAACCATATCCCATCCATTAGTGTCATTGCCATGGCTTAGCTTGACATGAACTATGTCATCCCAGTTTGTCGTAGTCCATTGAACTTGGACTCCCTCGAGTTGGAATTTTTTTTCCAGGTTAAAGATCATACTTAGTTGCAGGTATGCTGGCCATTCATAGTGATTCCAGTATCTTTGCTTGATAAGATGCAAGTAGCAGAATCCTGGCACTGCCAGTGATAATTGATCCAGAATTGGCTTTAGTGCGATTGTCCACTAGAAGCCAACTGACAATCCTGAAGCTCTGAGTTTCTTGTGTCCCATTCCTAAGCTGAGCAGAACTTCCATATGGAACCAGCCATGCATATTGCTGTTATAGCACTCAATGTGTAGGGTGTCACTTGATGCATAACTCCTTCTAATGATGGTAGTTATGTCGATGTTCCAAAGTTCTTTGTCCCATGCACAGATTTGTTGTAGCTGAGGATATGCTGGCCATTGGAATTCATTCCAGCATCGCTCCTGTATTAAGACTAGATAACAGTAGCCAGGAATGTTGGGGTGAAGATGACTGTCTTCCCATGCCATTTTGGGATATGGGTATGGTAGTGCCTGTTCCCTTTCCACATTTTGCCTCCATGCGATAATGTCTCTCTTTTTGTGTGCATTGTTTGCACCCTGAGGGTATTCCTCGGTTCCGAGCCAATCTGCTTGTGTGGGAATGCCTTGGTTCCACCATGCACTATCTCCTCCTTCAACAGTGACCTTGGCTTTATTTTCCGGTAGGTTGGTCTGAGCTGCCACTGTCTATGAGTGCGCTGGTGGCTCAGCCCATCGTGGTTTGACTACTGGTGGGTAAACTCATCCTGGAGTTTCTCCCATAGCCTGTTTGACTGGAACCATAGACCTGAGGTTGACTTGTTGAATCAGAACTGCTGGTGCTCGATTATTATTTTTTTTGTTGTTCCAGCACCTGGACTTGTTTTGTCCTCCAATGCACATGGTCCAAGTGTATGGTGTGATCTGAGCTAGTTCTTCAAGTCGAGTCCAATCGTACTCCTCATTGTCATCCTTGATTCCTTGTCCCTTGATGACATGGTATCAGCCTTTGTTGACCATGTGACATATAGCGAAGACAACAAAAGGATCTCTCAAGTTGTGTTCCCATTGAAGGACCTTGTATAGAGTTGGCCATGCTGGCCAATGGAACTTGTCATAGTACTCAGGTTTGAAGAGGTACATGTAACAGTACCCATCTTCCTTCCACAAGTCTGTTCCACCAGCAGTTTTCCTAGCCAGTCCAGGAATATGTGTTGTGACCTGAGATCTCCAAGTGCATAGTTGGGCTTTGTGTTCTGCCCAAGACTGCTCACCAATATCCATAAGGAATTTCCCAAGTCCAAGTTCCAAGAAATGTGTCAAAGGTTCCATGAGTTGCCATATAGGTGAGGGTGCCATAAGTCCTCCAGGAGGTGCGGTGATCATATGTGGGTCATATCTTATTCCCACCCTTTGTTTGTTCTTTTCCTGCTGTCATTGCAGGCAGGCCATGCTTGTGGCTTTGATGTTGCCATTTAGCACATGCATAAGTGCATTCCAATCCTTGTGTTCCATTATGAGGCCCTCATGAGCATAGAGCTCCTCTGTGTGTCAAGCATGGTCAATGGTTTCCTTGGCAATTTTGTATTTGCAGATTGCCCTATCTGCATCCTTTATCCACAGTTGCTGATTTGTGGGAATATACACAAGTTCCACTTTTCCTTCCTCTATGCATTCTCTAACATAGTGGTAGTGGATGTCTATGTGCTTAGATCTATGCTCTTGAGCAGGATTAGAAGCTAAAAAGATTGCTCCTTGATTATCTACTCCTAATTGAATCATTTTTATAGTCTTTCCAATTTCATGGAATAAAGACTCTATCCAGACTATCTGTCTTGATGTATCAGACAGACTCATATATTCTGCTTCTGTTGATGACAGAGCAACTGTCTTTTGTTTCCTTGAAACCCAGCTAACTGGTCCTCCAGCTAGTTTTACTATGTATCCAGTGACTGATCTTCTATTAATCTGGTCACCTGCCCAGTCTGCATCACAATATGCAATGAAACCTTCATGGTTCTTTCCATTATACACTATTTTGCCATTAATGTTAGTGGCAACATATTTGATAATGTATAATGCCTTCTGGATATGCTCTTCAGAAGGATTAACCATAAATTGCGACATCATTATTACTGCAAATGCAATATCTGGATGAGTTCCAAGAGTTAAATATAATAATGATCCAATTATGGATTGGTAATAGCTTCTTTGCTCAGAAGTTGCTGTTCCTTCATTTGGTTTAGGAACATACCCTGCTGGTAATGGTGTTCTAGCAGGTTTAGCATCTTCTTGACCAAAATGCTTAACAACTTTCTTAGCATAGTCTATTTGATCAATTATCAGTAATTGATTTGGTCTATCTTGAGATATCTTCATCCCTAGATATTCAGAAACTTGTCCTAAGTCTCTACATTCCCATATTTTCATGAACTTGCTCTTTTTGTCTAATAAGAGTTTTTTGTCATTTCCCAGAAATAGTATGTCATCAACATATAGTATGACAACTATTATTGATCCTTGTTTTTTAAGGATATAAACTCCTGTATCTGAAAGACATCTATTAAATCCTAAAGATTTCAAGCTTTTATCAGCTTGTTTAAGACCATATAGGGCCTTTTTTAATCTATAGACTTTTCCCTCTTGTCCTTTTGTGACAAACCCTTCTGGCTGTTCCATATAAATTTCTTCATCAAGATTTCCATATAGGAAGGCTGTTTTAACATCTCGCACCTCGATTTCCCAATTTTTGAGTGCAGCTGAAGCCAGAAGTAATCTCACTGTTTCAAATCATGCAACAGGAGAAAAAGTGTCATCATAATCTATGCCAGGTATTTGTGAAAATCCTTTAGCAACAAGTCAAGCACATTTTCAACCATCACTTTTAATATTGTAAACCCATCTACACTTTACAGGTTTACAATTTCTTGGACCATCAACTAACTCCCAAACATCTTGTTGGAATAGAGCTTCAATCTCATCCTCCATAGCTTTAATCCATTCTTGAAAAGCTTTAGGATCAGATTCTTTGATTTTAACATGTCCCTAAAATGAACAGGGATATCAGATTTAGGTAATACTGCTTTTGAGAGTAGGAAATTGATAAATTTCCCTCCTCTGTTATGAGCACACCTCTCATTTTCAACTTTACAGTAACGACGTCAATGACACTAACGAAGATACAGTCACGAGGAGTTGGAGGATATTTTTCATTTCTTTTTATCTATTTTATTTCACTCAAACGTTAGGATACAAGAGCTGGA
This sequence comes from Amanita molliuscula, assembly GCA_023014405.1. Taxonomy (NCBI): domain Eukaryota; kingdom Fungi; phylum Basidiomycota; class Agaricomycetes; order Agaricales; family Amanitaceae; genus Amanita; species Amanita molliuscula. The sequence goes on from JAEBUP010000011.1 coordinate 581,859, forward strand.
CCAGACGCCACTAGGATGGGAACTCTGTGTGAACACTATGGCCCTTATATGGAAGGTGGTTAGGTCAGCATCGGCTATGGAGATAGACCGAGTGCCGACTTAGGAGGCGGCCCGATGATGGGCCTACGCTATGAAAGGAATCATGAGCGGTAAGGCGCCTGAGGGGCGACATGGGAATGCCGAGGAGTACCAAGTCAACGGTACGGCGTGCATGGGAGTACCAAGATATCGGTACAGGAAAGCATGGAAATGGTTGAATGCGCAACACAATAAGTCGCAGCCGTATATGGAGAGATGACCCCGAGTATGGTCATATGGGCGCAGAATGGCTGCTGCGCTGAGTCGCCTTATTGTGAGGGACTTGTGCTGCGCGCTGTCTGCGCACAGACCGGGGATGGGCTTTATAAGGGCCGTAGTTTAGCATAGAGAGACCTTAAGTCTCTAGATAGTCTATTGTCACTAGACATAGCTCTTGAGCAACTCGTTTCATCTTTGGACTGAACAAGTCCCCACTCTGAGTCATTAGGTTGTGTCTAGGGCAGTCCTGACATAATCTAGAGACTTTCTATCTCTACCCCTCTGCATTTGTCCAAGCACCGAGCACGTCGCTCGTAGTTGCTCCAGACACCAGAGGCCTAGTTTTTCTTTGACGGTAGTAACCCGATTATCCCAGGACCATTGGCGACATCGACTCCAACACACATACTGTCAACGGGCGTCGAATGAGACGTCCTCAATACACCCGTTGGGTCTGTCTACCAAACAGTGCTAGACGAGAATACTAGTGTGTCGGGAGAGCGTAGGCAGGAGACCACAGACGCGCCCCGAGCATAGTATACTAGCATTGCAGAAAAACTCAGGAACGAGTGAAACAAACTGGTTACTGTGCATATCAAGGCTGATATAAAGTCCTCTCATACCCTCTGTATGTTGCGATTCTTCTTCTTTTTCCTTACCTGTTACAATAGCCTTTCTTTACTTCGTCGCTACGCTCTGACACTTGTTTCATCTGTCTGGACTTCCCCTTGTTTCACTTCCTTTTATACTTCTTTATTGTTCTCTAGACGGTATATAAACCCTGCACATGTACCGTAGTACTTCAGTTCCAACTTAATCGAGTATTGTCCTTTACTGAACAACCCTCTCTCTCTCTCTATCGCTCGAGCTACCTTCGTCGCTGCCTAGCACGACGTCGAACAGCATTCTCGTCCAGTGACTGGGATTAGACCGAGACTCTAGTCGTCACCGTTGACTCGATAACGAACCAAGGGCATCGATCCTAACACAAGTTGGAACTCACTGAACCGCTTAGTGCATCGTCACTAGCTAGACAACATAGATCCGAAACGACCCGAAACCAGACTCTCTAACCAGAGACCACCGAACGATTCCTTTCTCTTTAGAGGGACATATTATCTAGAAGGACAAGAGCTCTTTTTCTCAACATTAAATAAACGTTGGGAATTTCGAGGAGTAGGAAAGAATAGGAACACCCCAGTATCTAACGAATACTTCGAAGGGGATTACATCGAAGGAAACGAACACTCTTTACCTGGAAAGCTTTGGGTTGAGTGGAGAAACGAACAAAAAGAACCAGAAGAAGAACCAGAATTATATTTCGAAAGACCCAAAGAAACCCTTTGGTGGGAAGAGTACTGTGACACGGAATTCGAGTTCGACGGCACTGATCCATACTACTCTCTTTCCGAAACATCCATAGTAGGGTGGAACACCTTTTTGGAACAAAAACAAATCGAATACAAACTAGAAAACCCGAGACCTGAAACAGACGCCGAAACCGACACAAAACAAATGGCAACTAACACTGAAACCACCGATGCCCCCAGGGGAGATATCAAACCAGTCTCAGCACGAATTTTCACAGGAGATCGGACCGAAGCTAAATCATTCATCAACTGGTTTAGCGATTTCTTTGCAATAAACGCCCACAACTATGAAGGGAAACATGAAAAGAAAATCAGATACGTCCTCCAATGCCTAGGAAAGGAACTAGACGACTGGAAAGAAATAATCCGCAATCAACTGGATGAAAAAGACGGACTTACTTGGGAAAACTATGACACCTTTGTCAAACGATTCCTTGACGACTGGGGAGAAGTCAACACTGCAGTCAGGGCGCTGAATGAGCTCACTAAATTACGAGTTGGAGGAGAGATCACTGTCCCGATCTATGTCCGAAAATTTAGAATGCTCATAGGATCCTCCGGACTAACCGGAATTACCGCCCAACTCCAGGCATTCGTCCGAGGCCTACCAACCACCATTGCTGCCAAGATCCTCGAAGGACAAAGCGACTTTAAAACTATCACAGATGCCTACAGAAAAGCGGAACAACTCAATGCAGCATGGGAAACGATGAAAGCATTAGGGAAAACTGATACAGGGCGTCGATTCAATAAAACAGGGGGACCTAAAACGATCCATGCCATACAAACCGGACGCCTTACTGATGGGCAACGAGAAGAATATATGCGTTCTGGGAAATGTTTCAGATGCGGAACCATCGGTCACTTATCCCGAAATTGCCCAAAGAAAGATACTACCAGGAACCCGCCCCCTTCAGGACGATTCACCAGAACGATCACTGAGGATAACAATGCTAAGAAAATTCGCACTATGATTGCGGCGCTCAGCACAGAGGAACGAGAAACTCTCCTCACTGACCTGGAAACCGAGGGTTTTTAAAGCGGAGGAACCAGAAAGCGGTTGGAACCTCCAAGAACGATTATGGACAGTTAGCACTCGACTCTGTAATAGTAAGATCGAATAATAATCAATGACTCTCAATAACTGTCCAATCACCCGAATTACCCGCTGAGATATCTGCCCTCGTTGACTGCGGAGCAGAAGGAAACTTCATTGACGAAACTATAACAAGGAACATGAACAAAAAACCACTAATTCAACCAATACGAGTTAAGAACGCTGACGGAACAGTAAACTTAAATGGGATGATCACACATAAAGTCAAGATTCCCTACCACATCGGAAATCTACAAATCGAAACAAGCTTCCTAGTCACTAAACTGGGAGATCAAAAACTTATACTCGGACTCCCCTGGTTAGAAAAACACAACCCAACAATAAACTGGAAGGAACGGACCCTCGAGCTCGATCAACACAAACCGACAAAGCAGATAGAAAGAAACCTGGATCAGGAAATCAACGAATATTGGATCAGGGTTAAGACTTCAGCATCACAGGCACTAGAACACACACTACGCAAAGAAACCATAACCACGCTACCAGACGAGTATCAAGGATGGAAATCTACCTTCGAAAAGGCGCCTTCAGAACGATTCCCAATCAGACGCACATGGGACCATGCAATCGATCTCAAAGCCGGATTTACCCCAAAAGTCAGCAAAATCTATCCGCTATCGATAAAAGAGCAATCATCCCTCGACGAATGGATCACAGAGCAACTAGCTAAAGGATACATTAGACCATCCAAATCCCCACAAGCCTCACCATTCTTCTTTGTCGCAAAAAAGGAAAGCGGAGCACTCCGGCCATGTCAAGACTACCGATACCTGAACGAATGGACAATAAAGAATGCATACCCACTACCATTGATCTCTGATCTAATGACCAAACTATCCAGCGCGCAATATTTCACAAAACTAGATCTCCGATGGGGATACAACAACGTTCGGATAAAAGAAGGAGATGAATGGAAAGCAGCCTTCATAACAAACAAAGGACTATACGAACCAACAGTCATGTTTTTTGGTCTATGCAATTCCCCATCCACTTTCCAGACGATGATGAACGAATACTTCCAAGACATGATCAATGAAGGATGGTTAATCATTTACATGGACGACATTTTAATATGTGGAACAACACCCAAAGACTTAGAAACTCGGACAAAACGCGTCCTAGAACGACTAAAAGAAAACGACTTATTTCTCAAACTCGAAAAATGCAAGTTCTGCACTCAGGAAATCGAATTCCTCGGAATGATCATTAGACCTGGGGAAATAACAATGGACCCGATTAAACTGGCAGGGATAGCAGATTGGCCGACACCAACAACGGTCAAGCAAGTACGATCCTTCCTAGGATTTGGGAATTTCTACCGACGATTCATTGGAAACTTCGCAACCCTTGCTCGACCACTTATTGATCTCACGAAAAAAGATGAAGCATTCCTCTGGACACCAGAACGACAAGTGGCATTTAACAACCTAAAGAAACGCTTTACAACAGCCCCCGTACTCCGAATGCCAGATATCACCCGACCATTCATCCTGCAAACCGACGCCTCGAATAAAGCAACAGGAGCAGTACTGAAACAAGCCGATGAAGCAGGACTCCTGCACCCCTGCGGCTTCATTTCACACGCCCTGACCACGACAGAGCAAAACTATCAGATCTATGACAGGGAACTACTGGCAATCGTCAAAGGACTCACAGCATGGCGACACCTTCTTCATGGATCACCTCATACCACTATCGTCCATTGCGATCACAAGAATTTATCCTTTTATCGAACCCCACAACGCCTTACCCCCAGACAAGCCAGATGGTCCTCCTTCTTAAGCGAATTCGACCTTCGAATAGAGCATGTCCCTGGAACTAAGATGTTTGAAGCAGACGCCCTATCTCGACGACCAGACCACATTGGAATGGACGATACCCCGGAAGAGACCACGGTGTTACCACCCGAACGATTCATCAGGCTTATAGCAGACGACCTAGCAGAGAAGTTGCGCAAAGGGATGACTAAAGACGACTTTGGACAAATACTAGTTGAAGTAATCCAAAATCATCGAGCACCACCAATAAAATCAAAGCTGCAAGACTGGACATACGTCGACCACATCGTACATTACCAAGGAAAAACCTATGTACCTGATCAGGATGGATTGCGCACTCAACTCATTAAACTGACGCATGAATCACCGACATCTGGGCACCCCGGACGATTTAAAACTCTAGAATTACTCAAACGAAACTACTGGTGGCCCGGAATGAACAAGCATACCAGAGAATGGATCGAGGGATGTGCGCTCTGCCAGCAAATGAAAGTAAACACTCACCCCAACACCCCTGCCCTACAACCGATCAAATCTAATGCCACCCGACCCTTCCAACAAGTCACAATTGACTTCATCACAGACCTACCAATCGCCAACGGCTTCAACTCAATCATGGTCACGGTGGACCATGGACTTACAAAGGGGGTAACCTTTTCCCCTTGTCACAAAACGATCGACGCACTAGGAACCGCGGATCTATACATAAACGAAAACTTCAAACGATTTGGTTTACCAGATATCCTCATATCCGACAGAGGACCACAGTTCGCATCTAAAGTATTCCAAGAAATAGGAAAAGCGCTGGGAATAAACCATAGAATGAGCACAGCCTACCACCCCCAGACAGATGGCGAGACAGAACGAGTCAATCAAGAATTAGAAGTCTACCTCCGAATGTTCTGCACAAATGAACCGCACAGATGGAAGTCACTACTGCCAATTGCGGAATTCGCCCACAATAACCGACACCATGATACCATCAAAGCATCACCGTTTCAGCTAATGTATGGAATAGACCCTGTCGCTATTCCCACAGCTGCACCCCCCATGACGACCCCAGCAGCTGAGAACCGACTACGAATGCTACAAAAGGCTAGACAAGAAGCACTCGCTGCACATGAACTCGCTAGACAAATGGTAGCACTCAGAACAAGAGACAAAAGTATCAGGTTCGAGAAAGGAGACAAAGTCTGGCTCGAAAATTGAAACCTCCGAATACCCTATGAGTCAAGGAAGCTAGCGCCCAAAAGAGAAGGACCCTTCACAATTGAGCAAGTACTAGGACCTGTCACCTACAAACTGAAACTCCCCAAACAATGGCGCATCCACCCCGTGTTTCATACTACGTTGTTAACTCCATATAAAGAAACAACGGTGCACGGACCGAACTTCATGAAACCACCCCCTGATCTCATCAACGGACAAGAGGAGTTTGAAATAGAAGCGATCATCACGCACAGAAAACGAGGAACCGGCTATCAATACCTAGTCAAATGGAAAGGGTATGGACTGAACGAAAACTCATGGGAACCTGAAACAAATCTGAAAAACGCTGCGGACATCCTTAGAGCATATAAGAACCGACGAAACCTGCTATGAAACCATGGTCCAGTATCACAATAAACAGATCCTCAGACAGAACGCTAGACATACCAAAAACATCGCCTCCCCCTACTCCCGATTCTCTCCCAGACAATCTATCCCAAAACTAAGACATCTAATCATCCAACTCCCTAATCGAACCCATCCTCACCAAGGACGACGCGCAATAGGAACAGCCTTCATTGAAATACGCAAAATCCTGCTCTATCGAACAAAAGTACCATCACTACACCCAGTATATAAGACACAGATCAGCCCCAACTCCCAGACGCCAACCGACGCCCTCAGCAGAGACCACCGTGTCCGGCAAGCGCAAAGAGCACTGACCTTATGGATCACTGACCGAACAAGAGACCTGGAAGCGGCGGGAGTGACCTGCCTACACCGGACAGAGGCACTATTCCCAGATAAAATCAATTTCCCATCCAGTGGACCACTGAACTTTAACCTACCCCCACACTACCTATACATCCCACACGGGGGAATACCACCTCCATACCTGAATCCGCCGCTACCGCCCCACTACCGCGATTTCGAATGGGAACCTGGATACCCAATGATCACGGGCATCATTCATCACACAAATCAAGGAACAATTACGCACCGAATCCCGCCTAGACCACTGCACGAACCATATTTGGCCGAAAGACCTCCCACACGACCTAATACTCCCAGACCAGAAGCATTGGCCGATCAACTCTTATGAAACATCCTCTCTATTGACGCAGACGATTCATTCTGGGACGTGGAATACTTCGACGAAGTCAACCTATAAAAGATCGAGACTCCCACTTCCTAGCCTTCCAACCAACGTCGCAAATACAAAGATGTTCTCGCTCATCGCCATCCTCGTCGCCCTCGTCTCTACTCTCTTCCCCTCAATCCTCATCGGAGGACTAGTCCTCGCCACCCTCCTCGCTACCCTCGCCCTCGCCTACTCCTTCCCCGAAAAACTCCCCGAGCTCGACGTCTTCATGCCACCCCTCGAAATCTTCGTCGAAACCAAAACAATAACCTACGCCGACGACGACCTACACATTCACCCGCCTGAACTCATCGAAGAACCACCTATCGCGGAAGAAGTCATCCCCGCACCTATCCCCAGATCGAACCCCCTCGTTGCTGCCGCCTCTCTAGAAGCCTCGTACATCACAGCCAATCTCCGAGACCTCTCTGCCCCACTTGGAGCCCTCGTAGGACTCACCCTCACAACCGACCCCAATGCCATGACCTACGCTGAGCGGGATCTTGCGCTCCGTGAACTCCGACAACTGAAAGTCACCCTCGACTCCGTACGATGGCACGTTGATACAGCGCAGAAGGATGTCGAAAACATCGTCCACTGGTACGAGTCCAGAGCTGATCATGCCTGGACAACTCAAGGCTGGCCTTAAGAAGTCGGTGACTTCTCGCATAGGGAGGGGGTAATGTTACGATTCTTCTTCTTTCTCCTTACCTGTTACAATAGCCTTTCTTTACTTCGTCGCTACGCTCTGACACTTGTTTCATCTGTCTGGACTTCCCCTTGTTTCACTTCCTTTTATACTTCTTTATTGTTCTCTAGACGGTATATAAACCCTGCACATGTACCGTAGTACTTCAGTTCCAACTTAATCGAGTATTGTCCTTTACTGAACAACCCTCTCGCTCTCTCTATCGCTCGAGCTACCTTCGTCGCTGCCTAGCACGACGTCGAACAGCATTCTTGTCCAGTGACTGGGATTAGACCGAGACTCTAGTCGTCACCGTTGACTCGATAACGAACCAAGGGCATCAATCCTAACACTGTATCAGCAGCCCTACCTGACTTCGGGCTGATAACTGAGCACAAGGACATTGAGGCAAATTGCCAGGTGCACATAACTAAGTAGCCTGCGGACCCACGACACAGCAGACAGTAACTCCCTTGTTTCCCAAGGGACATCATCGACAGGCGCGGATTTCGACTGCCGAACAAACGGATCAAGTGTCAGTGGAGGGCCTGAACTTGATTGAAGATTATTTTACAGGAAAAGACCTACCTTCCCTCACCACGAACAATGAATTGTCATTTCCAATACATACTCCCATATGCCCAGGCAACACTCTCGGAGATCGGTCAGATCTTCGAGGCGGACTGGGTAGACTTTACCGAACCTATCCTTGTACAGACACCAACCTTTATCGGCGACACCATCGTACGCCGCTATGACAACCATGTCAGATTGTACTGGCAATACCGCAAAAATGAGCGGAAGAGGGAACGCGCTGAAGCGCAACAATTATTACGAGAAAGAGAGCTCCAACAGGAGCTCGAACAAAAGGAAGCATGGGAGGCTCTCCTTATGGAACGTGCAGCAAGCAAAGCTGTACTACGCACGGAACGCGCTATGCGAAAGGCTGAATGGGAGTATCAGACTCTTATAACACTATTGGAGGACCAATACAATGGCGACACCTCCAACCTGATCTGGCTAGCTCTTGTCTCATCAAAATACAATCAATGGTTGATGTTAATCAACAATGGAGACAAAGCCATTATGAAATACCGAGTAGCCGTTGAGCGACTTCAATGCGCTCATCATGTGGAAGAATTATACGCCCACGAGGGAATGACCATGTCTCATGAAGACTGGAACGCGTGGATGCATGCTATAAACGGAAATATATCACCCGGTTTTTGGTGGACCATTCATATGGGTCCTATTCCAGAAAAGCTCGCACCCTCAGTACCTGGATTCTGTTATCTCAATCTCATCAAGCCAAAGTACTGGAACAAGTATGAATGGCCTGCATATCCCACTATCGCAGCTATATGGGAGATGGAAGCAGAATACCGAAATGAAGAGGTTCATACAAGGTGGACCACCACGGAACGAACCGATGTACTACATGTAGGCTTAGAAATGGCCGACGTAAACGGATGGGATATGGTGGAAGTATTATTCACCAGTGGTCACAAAGAATTACGGGTCGGAGCAGAACAAAGCACAAACCACCCTGAAGTAGGCAAAATCATCAGCCTATGGGAGGACAATGGAGAGGAGCTACTAGAGCAACCAGCGCGCTCGGACGCAGCGGCAGCTTTAGTAGAAATAGATCCCTGTCTGCGAAACGAAAGGCCAGGACTTTCTGAGCAAGCACAAAACAAATTACACCCAAAACATCCTGGATACTGTTACCTATGGCTGGTAAAAAAGGAGTATTGGAACTCGTATAAATGGCCGGCATACCCCACAATTAGGGAAATTTACGGATGGGATCCGGAACTTATGGATGAATATTGACCCATATACTGGAGGCGAACCAAAGGATGTAATCGCATGTGGCATTGCGTTCACGTCTCAGGAGAACCAGGGGGATGGCCATGGATGAAGGCTATGATGTGGAATGGATATGGATTGCACCGAGTTGGTGTTGGAACCTTTCGGCTAACAGTCGACATAGTTGCTCAAGCCTATCATGCAATACTCGGATGGAGGAACCATTGGGCAGACTCCGAAACACTAGAACCTCTTCCAGAAACTCAACCGGCTGCAGCAGTAGCAGCGCGAGAGAATGAAATTCATTGGCAGGAGGAGGCCAGACAACAAGCCATCACCAGTGCTGGCCAAGCCCTAGTAGCTATCATAAACGAGTACCAACGAAGTTCTCGACCAGAGCCAGGACCCCTCACCAAGGCAGAAATGCCCGACTATTATCAGGGGGATCCACGGACAGTTGACGCTTGGTTACAACAGATGGAGACCTACTTCATGCTATCAAGAGAAGTAGACCCAAAGCGAAAGATTTCTATCTGTCTATATCGGATGAAAGGCGGAAAGGGAGACAGGGCAGCAGATTGGAGTGGGGTTAAACTCAAAGCGCTCCAAGAAGCGTTGCAGGAGTTCCAAGATAAAATAGACAACAGCGGATGGGACTCGCAACTCAACTGGCAGCAATTGAATGAGGGGGAGTCAACTGAAGATAATCAAGCATGGGTACAAAGACCATTAGTTAACCAATTCCCGTTCACGGATTGGACCGACTTTAAAAACCAAATGCACGAGTTCTTTATGTCAACAGAAACAAAAGAGAAGGCAATAGAAGCCTTACTAAAGTTGCGACAAGGAACAATGTTGGTTGAAGATTACATCGTGAAATTCAACTCCCTCACCTCACTCACTGACTGGAACGATCAGGCATTGATCTCTCAGTTCCAGAGTAACCTCAATCCAGCCCTGGGAAGGGACTTGATTCGGTATGGAGGACTTCCAGACAACGCTACTCTTGTCCAAATACAAACAAGAGTAACGGCACTTGCCCGGGCTTACAGAAAAGCCAATGAAGCATATGGCTTCCCAAAAAGTCGGCAGGAATATAGAGAGCAAACCCCAAGTAGTAACCCCCGCCCGCAATATCAATACAAGGCGCCAGCCCCATTCGCATCGGGAAGTCGGGATCCAAATGCCATGGACGTAGACAAAAAATGAGACGTCAAACCATGGTGTTACAATTGCGAAAAAGAAGGACATTACAGTCGCCGGTGCCCGTTACCACGAGGGAGAAAACCCATACCGGAATGCAGTAACTGTGGAAGGAAAGGCCACACGGTGGAAAGATGTTGGAAAAAGGAAGCCACCAAAGATAAAGGAAAGAGGGTGCTACGAATGATAGATAACGGGGAAACGACCCTGGAAGGATGTGCCAAAATCGAGGAGGTCTCGGATTTTGGAGACAGCCAGTGAACGAACGCTCTGTTCAACTGGCCTCTAGTTCAAATTCTTGTAACGGTGTATTAGTACCAGTAGACTCTGCAATTGACGTGCATGATTTACTCTATGAATGCAGTGGGAACGTACACCGTATAAGAAATTTAGAAATGAGTGTAAAACCAGAAAAAAGATTAAAAGTCTGGACTGCCCCTTGGATATTAAGACGCATCTGGCAACAACCAGAGCAGACGGCAATCGAATGCTTAAGGCAATGGGTGGAACCAAGAAGGATAAAAGAAGTAAACAAGGAACTGGTCCAGCAGTTAAATTCACTGTCAGAAACCAATGCCCTTTGGAACCTGGTTCACTTAAGAGAGAAAGTGATACAAGGAATAGGAAAGCAAGAGTTAGATCTGAAAGGAACGCTTACAACTATGGATACACTTCAATCCACAAACATAACTATGCTACTAGACTCCGGCTGTACCGCTTCATGTATAAGTGAGGAGTTCGTAGAGAAACATCAAATGAACAAGAAAAAGTTACTACGCCCAATCCCAGTATATAATGCGGATGGAACCCGCAATGGATCAGGGAGCATAGAATACTTCGTTCAATTCAAGTTATGCATAGGATCGCACGAAGAGGTTATGGATTGTGCAGTAGCCAGACTCAGCAAAACCGATCTCTTCTTAGGACACGATTGGTTGGAGCACCACAATCCAACCATCAACTGGAAAAAGAAGTCCTTAGAATTTAACCGGTGTCCCGGTACTTGCTGGAAACCCTCTTCAGTACAAGAGCCCGAAGACGAGATTGACGTATCATATCTCCTAAGCGAAGGGGAACGTCTTCTTGCTGTGCATATCGGAGAGCCGGAGCTGCAAATACGAGCCTTTGCCTCAACCGCTACAAAAATAGCTGCGGAACAGGCCAAAACAGAGAAAGAATGAACGATGGAGGAAGCGGTTCCTCACCATTATTTAAAACATCGAAAGGTATTCGAAAAGAAGACCTTTGATGAACTTCCACCGAGACGACGCTGGGACCATGCAATAGAATTAGTCCCTGGTTCAACTCCAGTGGATTGTAAGATCTACCCCCTTAATCGAGAGGAACAGCAGCAACTCGATGAATTCCTAAAAGAAAACTTGGATTCTGGACGAATCCAACCTAGTAAATCGCCAATGGCGTCACCCTTCTTTTTCGTCAAAAAGAAAGATGGGAAACTCCGACCTGTACAGGATTACAGGAAGCTGAACAAAATGACAGTCAAAAACCGATATCCTTTGCCACTTATAGGAGAGTTGGTAGATCAATTATCACAAGCAAAGGTCTTTTCAAAGATGGATATACGTTGGGGCTATAACAACGTACGAATCAAGGAAGGGGACGAATGGAAAGCCGCTTTCAGAACCAACCGCAGATTATTTGAACCACTTGTGATGTTCTTTGGCCTTACCAATTCACCAGCAACTTTCCAAACCATGATGAACGACATCTTTCGTGTCGAAATAGCCGAAGGATGGGTGGTCATTTACATGGACGACATCTTGGTGTTCTCAAAAAACCAAGAAGAACACACCCGACATGTAAATCGAATATTGGAAAAATTAGAGAAGCATAAGCTCTCGCTCAAACCGGAGAAATGCTTCTTTGATAAAAGCGAAATCGATTTCCTCGGAGTCATCATTGGAAAAGATACAGTACGAATGGACCCGGCTAAGGTCAAAGCAGTATCTGAGTGGCCAAGACCAACGTGTAAAAAGGAAGTCCAGCAGTTCTTAGGTTTCATCAACTTCTACCGACGATTCGTTAGAGATTTCGCAAAACTGGCCAAGCCGTTGACACGGCTCACAGGAAAGGAGGAGTGGCTGTGGACGCAGCTACAAGATGAAGCCTTTGAAAGGCTTAAAACAACCATAGCGGAGGAAGTTGTACTCCAAATCCCAAATGAAGAAGGGCAATTCCGAGTGGAGGTGGATGCCTCAAATTTTGCCATTGGAGGGATATTGTCGCAACAACGGGAGGATGGTTTATGGAAACCGGTGGCCTTCATTTCAAAATCACTTAATGACGCCGAATGTAATTACGAGATATACGACAAAGAAATGCTCGCGGTAATGCATGCCTTTTATGAATGGGCACATTACCTCAAAGGAGCAAAACAAACTATTGAAGTTCTGACAGACCATCAGAACTTAACGTATTTTCGAAAAGCACAGAACCTCAATAGGCGTCAGGCAAGATGGGTGACTGATTTGCAGGATTACAACTTTGTAATCAAACACAGGAGTGGCAAGTCTAACACAAAGGCCGACTTGTTGTCTCGACGAGCGGGACACGATAAAGGAGATAAGGATAATGAAGGCGTCATCCTTCTGAAAGAACATCTGTTCATTAATGTCTTCGATGATGATCGAGCAATAGACGACATCATTAAAGACATTAGGGAAGTCCCAAGACGACAATGGGAAACCCAGGTAGTGAAAGGATTGGAAGTCACTGGCGGAGAATACAAAATCGACAAGGGACTAATAACCTGGCAAGGACGAGTTTACGTACCAGCGTTACGGGAAGATATCATTGCCATTCACCACTCATGGGGACATTCAGGAGTTGCCAAAACATTAGAATCGCTTACCCGTAACTTCTGGTGGCCTAACATGCGTAAAGATATCGAACAGTATATTCCAGGGTGCGAGACCTGTCAGAAAGCAAAACCAGACAGGACTGCCCGAGCCGCACCTTTACGACCAAATGAAGTACCTTCGGAACCATGGGAAGTTATCTCAGTCGACTTCGTTGGACCACTACCAGAGTCCAAGGGAAACAATATGGTCCTGGTCATTGTTGACCGCTTTACCAAGAAAACATATTTTATACCAACTACCTCAGAAATCACTTCGCAAGGAACAGCGATGCTGTTCCGAGACAATGTATTCAGGGAGCACGGACTCCCCAGAAAAGTAATCAGCAATCGGGGACCTCAGTTCACCTCCAAATTCATGATGGACCTATATGGAATGTTGGGAATCAAAGCCAACAGGTCCACAGCTTATCACCCACAAACAGATGGACAAACGGAACGGGTCAATCAGGAGCTAAAAGAGTTCCTGACCATCTTTGTTAACAACCGACAAGATAACTGGTCGGATTGGCTGTCTGTGGCGCAATTTTGCCACAATGATCGAGTACATTCCGCTATGGGGTTCACCCCCTTCTACATGAACTATGGGCGACACCCCAACAAAGGCCTCGACCCTACCTACGCACCAAAAGCGGTAGCGGTCGAACAGTTGGCAAGAGAACTAGAGGATGTACACGCCAAAGCAAAATTGGCATTAGAAAAGGCAGCGCAAATCATGAAGGAGCGTTACGACACTCATCGCCGGGAGGCACACGAATACAAACCCAGAGATAAGGTCTATCTTAGTACAGAGAATTTACCCGTGATCAGAGCAACAAAGAAACTAGACGGCAAATTCGTTGGTCCACTGGAAGTACTCGCCAAAGTAGGCGAATCGGCGTACAAACTAAAGATTCCAGCATCCTGGAAAATATATAACGTCTTCAATGAAGTCCTCTTGAAGCCGTATAGGGAACCGGTTTTCCCAAAGCAAAAGGAAAGGGCAGCAGCGCGCAAGGACGCGCAAATGGTGGAGGAATCCCAGGAAGGGGAATACGAGGTTGAGGAAATCCTGGAAAGCCGAGTAAGCGGCAGAGGAGGAACGAGGCTGGAATACCTTGTTAAATGGAAAAATTACCTGGTGGAGGAAGCCACCTGGGAACCGGTGAAAAATGTTGTCAATGCACCCGCCATTGTCAAGAAATTCCATAAGGCAAACCCTGAAGCTCCCAAACTCGTTAGAAACATTCAAGATGGGATCTTATATATCCAATACACCGAGACAACACCCCAACAATCCCCTAGTACAGTAAGGCACAAAAAGGGTCGAGGGACTCATTGGAAAGATAGGCAACGACTATTCGGATGGGAAGATGGCCGTTTTGGGCCAAAGTACCTAGAAAACATGGAGCACAGATGGCGCAACTGGAAGGGTGACAGGGCAGCAATCATGGAGCTGCCTGATGACACCGATGGGACATTCTCCAGAGATCTGGAGCACGGCGGGCGGTCTAAACCCGTGCTTAATTTCCCTCAGATGACGGAAGCGGAGGAGCTAGCAGAGGAGAAAAGAGCTCAAGAGAAAGATATGGCAGTACTTGCCAAGAAAATATTAAGAAGGGGGACGGTAACAGCTGCGAAGGAGAGCAGCGAGTCGGAAGAGGACCGACAGAGGAGGATACAAGGCGCAAGATGCCGGGAAAAACCATTGGTCAGATATAAGACCACTATTGAAGACGTCGAGGACGTCGACTCTGAACAAACCGGGCTGTCGCCCGACGATCAACAAGCGTGCTTGGCCGCGTTTTATGCACGGATGAAGGAGGACCCAAGATATGTGGACTCCGCCACGTCAGCCTTGAGGGGGGGGTGATGTTATGAGCACACCTCTCATTTTCAACTTTACAGTAACGACGTCAATGACACTAACGAAGATACAGTCACGAGGAGTTGGAGGATATTTTTCATTTCTTTTTATCTATTTTATTTCACTCAAACGTTAGGATACAAGAGCTGGACCAGACGCCACTAGGATGGGAACTCTGTGCGAACACTATGGCCCTTATATGGAAGGTGGTTAGGTCAGCATCGGCTATGGAGATAGACCGAGTGCCGACTTAGGAGGCGGCCCGATGATGGGCCTACGCTATGAAAGGAATCATGAGCGGTAAGGCGCCTGAGGGGCGACATGGGAACGCTGAGGAGTACCAAGTCAACGGTACAGCATGCATGGGAGTACCAAGATATCGGTACAGGAAAGCATGGAAACGGTTGAATGCGCAACACAATAAGTCGCAGCCGTATATGGAGAGATGACCCCGAGTATGGTCATATGGGCACAGAATGGCTGCTGCGCCGAGTCGCCTTATTGTGAGGGACTTGTGCTGCGCGCTGTCTGCGCACAGACCGGGGATGGGCTTTATAAGGGCCGTAGTTTAGCATAGAGAGACCTTAAGTCTCTAGATAGTCTATTGTCACTAGACATAGCTCTTGAGCAACTTGTTTCATCTTTGGACTGAACAAGTCCCCACTCTGAGTCATTAGGTTGTGTCTAGGGCAGTCCTGACATCCTCCCTCTTTTTGTAACTGATTAAGCAGCATATCTATATCTGTAATTCCTTTATCCTGAATAATACCAGGATAAGATTCATCTGATATTTCGCTTGAAGCGTCTTTTTGACTATCAGAGTCTTCAGATTCATTGAAAGGATTCTTTTCCAGTTGTTTTTCAATCTCAAGAGGAGTTTTCTTTCCATAAATATTACCCTCCTTATAAACTGGTTTCCTTTCTCTAGTACTTCGGCAAAGTGGGAAGGGAATAGGTTCAGGTTGTTTTTGGGATTGTCTTTCTGTAACCTTTTTCTCTTTTTGTGTTCTTTTAATATCTGGTGGTGCATGATGTTGTGTCCCAGGCTGTCTACTGGAATTCTCTTTGGATCTGTTTTCACTTGATCCTCAAACATCAGGTCTGACAGGTAAATCCTGTTCTCCACCATTATTATTAGGCTCTATATCATCATTGTCATGAGATGAATTCTGCTCTTCATCTGGTGTAAGATCATGATTGAATGATGGTTTATATGGTTTGGGATCATTGTTGTCACTATCAAGATGATTGTTGTTTTGGGAATTAGAGTCAGATTCATGTCCATTTTGATCCCTTTGGTTAATACCTGGTGGACTTTCAAATAGTCTATCTTTATTATAATTTTCGCTTTTTCGTGGAAATACTGATTCATTAAATAGTGCTTTAACACCAATGAATATAGTGTTGTCTTTCTTCATAAATTTATAAGCTTTAGATCCTATGTCATAACCAATAAAGGTCATTGGTTCAGATCTTGGTGACAGCTTATCTTTACGAATTTCTTTAGGTATGTAAACCCAAGCTAGACAACCAAACACTTTAAGGTAATGAACATCAGGTTTTTCACCTGTCATGTTTTCATAGGGTGTAGACCAATTTGTCCTTTGTAATGGTGTGCGATTGTATACATGGATAGCAGTTTCAAAGGCAAATTCCCACCATGATTTTGGGCAGGAAGATTCTAATCTCATGCTTTCTGCTTTTTCAAGTATAGTATCATTTAATCATTCAGCATGACCATTTTGTTGATGTATGTGAGGTGCACTTTGGTCTCTAAAGATTCCTTTTGAAGCAAGAAACTTGCTAAATTCATGTGACTTGAATTCCCCCCCTTGATCTGATCTGAAACGTTTAACTCTACTGCTATATTGATTTTCCATGAGTTCTACATAACTCTTGAAAGCAGTAAATGTTTCTGATTTAGTTCGAAGAAGTGCCATATAAGCATAGGAAGAGTAATCATCTAGTATCATAAGACACCATTTCTTTCAATGATAAGATTCCATAGGCAATTCTAATAAGTCTGCATGAATCAATTCAAGTGGCTTGGAGGCTTGCTTGATTGATGTAGGAAAAGATTTATGATGCATCTTTCCTTGTGCACATCCAGGACAAATTGTATCTGTTGATGGTATAGATAATTTGTCAAACCCTTTTGTATGATCAAAGACATGTTTTAATACATTTTTAGATGGGTGACCCAATATTTGATGCCAAGTGTTATAATCCACTATATGAACTGAAGGTTCAGCCATTTTTACACTTGGATGGACTATTTTAGTCAAAATCCAATGAATGGATCTCCTATATGTCTAGGATAAGCCATTATAAATGGTCGCCCAGTTTTTAGTGAAAATATAGTACTATACATATCCAATTTTTCATGAAAGCCTTGTAGCTTTAGTTGTCCAGATGATATGAGTCTGACACTAGCTGCAGGCATATAGCAAACTTGAAAAAGTTTAATGACATGTTTATGTTTATGCATGGTTTCTACCTGTAGGAACACAGTTCCTTCTCCAAGTATTGCTACTTGAGATCATTTATCAGCTGTAAATACAGGCTGTGAAACTTTAAAAGGATGATATTCAGAGAAATCTTTGATTTCAGGAGTTATGTGGATAGACACTCCTGAATCAATCATCCATGGAGTTCCTTTGGACTCAAATTCCTTACACTTATCACAACCACACACTTTTATCTTACTACTCATTTTTGGAATGGAGGCAACTAAAGTGATATATTCATTGCTATTTAAAGTAGTACAAATACTACTATCTACATTGTTATCTTTAAAATCAAGATGCCTCATAATTGGGCTTGTCTTGATAGTCCTCACTGATTTTTCATCAGAGAAGAACTTTTGAGTAGAAAGATTTACATACTGATATTCCCCTTCAGCTGTGTCATAGAAGTCTCCCCCTAAAGAGACTGTATCTGACATATTGTCCATTTCAATGTCAGCCCTTTCATCTAGGACTTTGACATGGTTTTCTGCAATTGCCTTGAGCCTTTAGTTGCTGTAGATTTGGTGCTAATGGTGCCATTCTTTGAATCAAGGGTAGCACAGGATCTATCCTGTCTACTAAGTGAGCAAATTTAGGTGCATTCGCTTTCCTGGTCTCCCCAGTATTGTTCTTTTGTTGTTGTTCTAATAGAAAGGCCTTCTTTTTCTTTTTATTGTCATGGTTAATCTTATTCCTTTCTTGATTAGACAAGAACTGAGATTTGCCAGAGTTAAAGGGTCTGGAAGATGGTCCTGGTGTCGTCCATTTTCCTTTATTTTGATTCGAAGAATATGAATTCTGATTATTAAAACCAGGTTTGTAGTTATTCTGGTTACTAGGACCAGAATTTTGTTGTTGATTCCAATTAGGCCTGTTAGGGCCTTTGGGAAGCTTCACTCAAGCAGTGTGAACAACCCCCCCAGAAGACGTTCTCTGCCTTTGAGATTCTTCCTCTATTTTTGGAAGAATATCTGCAAGTTTCAAATCACTTGCTTTTGTCATTAATAATACACTAGATGAGACACTGTCCCATCCATGTGGTAAGGATGCTAACACTACCATTGCTAGCATATTGTCTGGGAATGTAAAGCCATTGACAGAAAGTTGATTAGCTGTTGTCAATAGCTCATTGACTGACTCTGTCAATTTATTGGTGTTGATCTTCCAATGTATTACTTTTGAAAAATCAACAAAAATACCAGCTGCTCCTGGCTTGCCAAAGGCTTCCTTCAATGTGTTGAAGGTAGAGTTTGACCATGGTTGAATAAGGTGTCTTAAAGACAGTGAGATTTTCATGGTCATTAATCCCAATGCCTTGTCATCATTGTCGCAATAGTCATCCCAAGTTTCCTTTTTTTCTTTAATGCGACGAAGCTCAGCTGGAGTGGTGCTATCAGCTGTCTCTGCTGTTTTCTCAGCTTCTGTAAGCTGTGGCTTAATCCTGTTGCCTAGAACATATTGCCAGAGACCTTTATACTGCAGAGCAGCTTTGATAGTTGCTGACCATTCATTCCAATTGTTACTTCCAGTAAGTGTTGGAATTTTGGACAAGTCATCCTCTCCTCCAATAATCATATCGACATTTGCAGCTCTAGCAAGATTGTTGATTTCCATCCAGCCTGTCTGGGCTCTTGGATTGATGACTAGATGACGATTAATCCCAATGCCTTGTCATCATTGTCGCAGTAGTCATCCCAAGCTTCCTTTTTCTCTTTAATGTGACAAAGCTCAGTTGCAGAGGTGCTATGGCATGGGTTTTTATTGCTGCCAGGTAGCAATAACCAATTTTTGACCATACAGGACTTTCCACAGTATGAACCCAAGGGTGGATAAGTCCATCCCTACCCTTGAGTTCTACTATAATGAACTCTCCTTGTTCAAGCTCTTCATTCCTTCTAGCTTTAATCAAGGAAGAGTATTCACTATCATTCAAGGAAGGATGTGAATAGTCGGAACTGTATATTTCCTCATCAAGTATATACAACTTGTGAGTTTTGGGTGGTATTCTTGGTCGTTCAGCCAACTCTCTCTTGGCTTTGCATTCTTTCTGGCGCAATATTTTAGCTTTCTTCTTAACGCTTTTTACTCTCTCCTCCTCTTGATTCAAATTTTTAACGGTTTCTTGGATACTTTCTATAAGATCCTCAACCCGTTTTTTATCCTCCATTTCCTGGCGGATAGCTTGGTGCATGGTGGAAATTTATTTATTTATTTTAGTGGTTCTGCTTTCCTCTAAGACAGAATCACTGTGATATTTATTGGGCAGTATTTTTACTTTCCCAATTTTCGACCACTCCTTAGTGTGGTCCCAGACTTCACTTCCAGTCCTGCTATTTCTCTTTGGAGCGGCTGGTATCTCCACCTGTTCCTGTGTCCAGTCCTCTGCCTTTCCACCAAGGTTGAAGAACCATGTCCTAACTTCTTCAGAAGTTGGCCAATTTAGTTGATTCTTTTGACGCAAAGAGAAGGTAGCGCCTGCCTTGTTTTTAGCGGACAGGCCTGCTTTTGCCACATCAGCATATGATACCGTTTTTTCTTTTCCTTTCCCCTTATCAGCCTTTTGGGCCAATTTCATTTCCCCAGTTGCAATGTTAAAAACATTTTTCCCATAATTCGCCTTTTGAAGGTGACCTGCTTGGAATTTCCAAATGTCATCGAAAATTTCATCAACCAGAGCATCCTCACTGGCTAATTTAGCTGCTTCGTCATCTAATTCTTGACGACATTTCCAAACAGAAAGTTGCGCATCAGCGATGTGCTTTCTACAGTTTTCCAGGTCTTCCTGGACTTCCTTGTACCAAGGAGACTTTTTGGTGGACGTCCCAATGGGGGCAGTGGGACCCTTGCTAGTAGATTGCAAGGTATTGATAAAAATGGAGCTGGCAAAACCAGCTTTGGTGATTTTTTGAGAAGAGGAATCGGATTTGGTGCCAGGGGTACCGGCAGTGATGTATTTGTTGCTGGAGGATCCAGCAGAGGTAGAGGAAGAAGCAGTATTGGTGATGGAAGACATTTGGTTATGAAAAAGTGTTGGTTTGGTTTGTTTGAATTGAGTTTGTTCTGTAAGAGAGAAGGTAAGCAACAGTCTGGGAAGACTTTCGTTGCTCAGAACAAAGGTATGGACATCGAGTTTTCGATTTCATTCTCCCGCGATAAATGCCTGAGCATGTGCATAAACATGGTAGTTTGCTTTTTGTCATAATGTGCTATAATTCATCGCCAGAAGGGGATCCAGCCCTTCAGGAGTGCTTGGGGGCTCCATCAAGTTCCCCACAGCGATAAAAATATCCTCCACTATTTATAGATATAGTAATAAGCTATTATTATGACACTAAGGAGCGTCCTAACGTAGATGGGATGCTAATCAGTGCCCATTGCTGGTCTGCATGTACCAGGGAACAATGTCCCATGCAGCACGACCCTTATACAGAATTACTACTATTTTTAATTGTGGAGAATGATTTTATGCCAACGAAAACAGCCTACATAAGCACTTAATTATTCACGGCCAATAGGGGGGTGCGAAACCTTTCCAGATCTGAGCGGTTAAGCCTAGACCCTTTATCTGTCATGGGGCAGCCCTAAACCCGAGTGATTTGAATGGTTCACCAGACCAGGTAATTTATTGATTTACCAATCAAGACTACATTTTTTATATTAACCCGGATATTGCAGAACCGGAGACTGGTGAAGTGTGTCACACTAGTGATTGTTGTCACGCCATCCAAGGCGGTCGCTCAAATCCCAAGCGTTAGAGGCTTGTTAGGATGAGCAAGAAGTATTCCTGTCATACTTCAAGAGATAGCACATTAGTGACATAAATTGGATGTATACTACTCTAATAACAGTACTATGGGCGCATTTACTACTTCCCTTGTTTACCTTTGTTATGACAAAAGGGTGCTGACACATGTATTATGCACAGCACAAGGTTTTCATCTATGCGGGGCCCATAACCTGTTGAAACGAGCAACGGCAGTGCAGAGCGAGGCTTAGTAAGCGAGGGGACTTACTGAGTACTGTTTAGAACGCTTAGGAGCTAGGGCTCAACTATGCAATAGAACAGGAGATGTATTTCAGCAGTGCAAAGGGCGCTGCTTATATACAGTTACAGGAATCACATGTAACTACATCTAATATACCTATATCTAGTAATGCGCAGCTTCCTGCTGCACATTGCACCATACCTGCTGCGCATGGTGTCATATTGCTGCGCATTCTACAGCAATCTGTCAATACTTGACATGTGAAGCATGTTTCATGCATCATGTTCTCACATGCTGTCGTTTCATACTGTTCCTGGGATGAAACTCTATAATATCTGTCAAACACTATAAAAGTGTCAACAGTGTACAAATATCAGATTATATTTGTGATTTAGTGAGCATTCATAAATAACGATATAATATATGAAGCTATGAGTTCGATACTCAATGCTCCAGATCATTATTTATTCAACATGTAGGGTGACTGGGATGAAGCATAAAACTCTCAATTGGGATATCACATAAAATTTCACAACAAAGTCACCCACCACCCCAATGGCCACTAGGCCATGGGGTGTAGGGTGACTGGGATGAAGCATAAAACTCTGAACTGGGACATCACATAAAATTTCACAACAAAGTCACCCCCCACCCCAATGGCTGCTAGGCCATAGGGTGGGGGTGACTGGGATGAAGCATAAAACTCTCAACTGGGATCTCACACAAAACTCTGCCTGGGATACCATCCCAATAGGGCATGGGGTTAAATGCTTGTCTATATAGAATCTATAAAGAATCTATATAGAAGGTCTGGAAAGACATTGACAGACTTTCCACCTATGCCATTGCCTCAAATTTAAGCATGTTATTATGTTTGTTCAACAATAGGTTCTTTGTTAATATGTCAGCTGCTTGATCTTCAGTCTTTATGTAATAAAGATCAACCAAATCATCTTTCATGCATTGTCTAATATAATGATATTGTTATGAGCATACCTCATCCTATTTCAAACTTCACAGTAATGACACTAATTGTTATGAGCATACCTCCTATTTTAACCTTTACAGTAACGACGTCGATGACAATCATGAAGATACGATCACGAGGAGTCGGAGAATATTTTTCTTTTCATTTTATCTATTTTACCAAGCTCAAACGTCTATGACGAAGACTACACAATGGGACTTAGGAGGATGACCTACGAGAACTGCGGTCCCTATAAAGGAAGGAGGTTAGGTCAGCATCGGCTATGGGAATAGACCGAGTGCCGACAGGAAGCACGGCCCGATGATGGGCCTACGCCATGAAGGGGATCATGGGCGGCATGGCGCCTGAGGGACGACATGGGAATGCCGAGGAGTACCAAGCCAACGGTAACGGCGAGCATGGGAATCGGCCGAAGACCTGAACAATAGGAAGGCCACATGCAGATAACCCAAGAGTTGGGTGTGGGAGGAACTCTCCATAGACGGTTAGATGGGTGCAGACTTAGCTGCTGCGCATTGATCCCCAGTGAGGGACTTTAGCTGCGCGCTGTCTGCGCACAGACCAGGAGAGCGGTATATAAGGGCCGTAGTTAGCGTAGAGAGACTCTTAAGTCTCTAGATAGTCTATTGTCACTGGACATAGCTACTTGAGCAATTGAATCGTCTTTGGTCTAACAAACCACCGCTCTAGTCTGTAAGGTTGTGTTCAGGGCAGTCCTGACATAATCTAGAGACTTACTACTCTACCCCTCTGTGCCGTCTAGCACTGAGCACGCTGCTCGTAGCTGCACTTGACGATCAGAGGCCTAGTTTCATCTTTTGGGAGGTTGTAATCCGCTAGAGTCCCGGAACCTCTCATCGACTACGACATACTTTGACGGTTGTAATCCGATTATCCCGGAACCGTTGGCAACTCCGACTTCGACACACACACTGTCAACGGGCACTGTTTAAGTGTCCTCAATATGCCCGTTGGGCCTGGCAACAAACCCAAGCTTGGGTAGGCTACAAACAGTAAAGGACAAGAATACTAGTTCGCCGGGGTGAAGCGTAGGCAGGAGACCATAGACGCGCCCTGGGTATAGTATACCTTTATTGCGGAAAAGCTCAGGAACGAGTGAAACAAATCAATTTGAGTTGTGTATCAAGGCTGAGACGAAGTCCCTTCATACCCTCTGTACAAGCAACCCTACCTGACTTCGGGTTGATAACTTGGCACAAGGACATTAGGGCGAATTGCCGGGCACACTCATCTTGAGAGCTTGCAGACCCACGACACAGCAGACAGTATCTCTCTTGTTTCCCAAGAGACGTCATCAACAGGCGCGGATTTTTTGACTGCCGTACGAACAGATCAAGAGCCAGTGGAGGGCCTGATCTTGATTGAAGATCTTTTTACAGGACAGACCTATTATAAACTCCTCCTCTGCAACAATGAACTGCACTTTCCACTACATTTTACCATACGCCCAGGCGACACTCTCAGAGATTGGCCAAATCTTCGAGGCAGACTGGGTCACCAATTATATCGAACCCGTCCTAACAAGGACACCAACTTTCATTGGCGACACCATAGTTCGTCGCTATGACAACCACGTCAGACTGTACTGGCGATACCGCAAGGAGGAGTGGAAGCAAGAGCGCGCCGAAGCGCAGAAACTATTACGAGAAAGGGAGCTCCAGCAAGAGCTCGAACAGAAAGAAGCTTGGGAAGCTCTTCTGATGGAACGCGCCACCACGAAAGCGGTATTACACGCAGAATGCGCAATGCACAAGGCAGAAAGGGAATACCAGACCCTCATATGATTATTGGAGAATGAATACAGGGGTGACACCTCCAACCCCATCTGGCTCGCTCTAATGTCGTCAAAATATAATCAATGGTTGATGCTGATCAACAATGGCGACAAAGCAATAAGAAAATACAAAGTGGCTTTGGAACGGTTGCACCATGCTCATCATGTTCAAGAACTATACGAACATGAGGGAATGGTTATGAGTCACAAAGATTGGAACGCGTGGATGCACGCAATCAATGGAAACATACGAGCCACCTGCTATGCCAAGTGGAAGAAAGAAAAAGAGGAAGAGGAACGGCGCTTGGGAATCCGATATGATCCCCTGCTAACCACTAAACCTCTGGGTCGAATTCTTCCAACTACTCCGGAATGCCTCTTAACAGAACCACTTGCCAAACTTCCAATAGGACTTGATCACTTCTTGCCGGAAATAGGGGAAGATACCTGGAACGACCACAAGGCCAGATTATTAGGATGGCGCGCATGCGTCAAAGCATACCTTCCTGGACCCACGGCACAGGGACCTATTGCTCCAGATCAATGGAGGCAGAACGGATACTGCTACATGTATCTGTTCAAAGCCGAGTATTACGACAAGTTCAATTGGCCTGCCTGGCCTACGCTCTACGATATTCTAAATTGGGAACCGGAGCTTAGGGATGAAACTGTAATCTTCGCCATCCAAGATAGCATCCGACCGGGACGATGTCACATTATAGAAGAGTCTGCCATACAACGAGACGACATCGAATACACTTGGGACAAACTCGTCGACCTTCATAAAGTTTCACATTACACCTGGACAGTAAGATTCGGTGGACAATCTAAGTCAAAGTGCCGACTTAGAAATCAACCTCTCGCCACTATGTCTATTAAACGAGTTAATCTTCGATCAACAGTTACTGTCCAAGAGGCTGTAAACCAAGCAGCAGGAAAATCATACCCGGTAGTGACTCAACCCAAACCAGTAATGCAACCAGCGCGATCGTACACAGCAGCAGCATTAGCTGGGGGAGAGAGCAAGGCAAAAGTCATCACGGCTGGAGGAGATACAGCGCACTGGAGTGGTGGAGTTCCTACTATTGCCAATTGGTTATCAACAGAAAGTTATCCGCAGGAGGCTAATAATGCCCATAAAAAGCGACAGATCGAGGAATGGAGAAGGGTTGTGGAAAAGGAATCCTGGCTTCCCTATCCATATCCAAAAATGTCTTGGACCGACAGTGGACTCAATCCAGATGTATCAGGGTACTGTTACTTGGTACTAATCAAAAAGGAATTTTGGAGTGAATTCCAATGGCCGGCTTACCCACAGTTACAAGAAATATGTAATTGGGATAAAAACCTTCGAGAAGAAAATGTTACAACAATCATTCGACGATCCTACGGAGACAAAACCACTCTTCATATTGAAAAATATAACAGTAATGTTAGGGGGTGGTTCCACGTTGAATGTCTTAACAGAGAAGGCATGGGGCACTACAAAGTGGGAGCGGAACAAACAACTCAGCCAGAAGAAGGAGAAGTTATAAGCCTAGGAGAAAGCAGTGATTTAGGGGCACCGGAGCAACCAGCGCGATTAAACGCAGCGGCAGCTCTAGTAGAAATAGACCCTTACCTCCGCATTTATTGGCCAGGATTAACAGAAAGACAACAGAACAAACTACACCCAAAATACCCGGGTTACTGTTACCTTTGGCTGGTAAAAAAGAAGTACTGGAACACCTATAAATGGCCTGCGTACCCAACCATCCGAGAGATTTATGGATGGGACCCGGAACTCATGGACGAGGAGCGACCAATATATTGGAGGTGAACAAAAGGCTGCAATCGTATGTGGCACTGTGCTCGGGTAACTGGAGAACCAAATGGTTGGCCATGGATGAAGGCTATGATGTGGCAAGGCTATGGATCACACCGAGTCGGTGTAGGAACATTCCGACTCACTGTTGATATGGTCACCCACGCCTATCACACCATACTGGGATGGAGGAATACATGGATGGACTCAGAAACCATAGAGCCACTTCCTGATTCACAACCAGCTGCAGTGGTAGCTGCATGAGAAAACGAAATCCATCGCCAAGAACAGGACCGACAACGAGCCATCACCAATGCAGGACAAGCCCTCATTGCCATAATAAATGAGTACCAACAAAGCAACAGGACTGAACCTGGACCCCTCACGAAGGCAGAAATGCCTGATTACTACCAGGGAGATCCCAGAACGGTTGATGGGTGGTTAAGACAAATGGAGACCTACTTCATGTTGGCACGAGAAACGGACGTAAAAAGAAAGATTCCTATATGCCTTTACCGAATGAAGGGAGGAAAAGGAGATCGAGCCGCTGACTGGAGTGGCGTCAAACTCAAAGCGCATCAGAAAGCACTCCAGGAATACCAGGATAAAATCGACAACAGTGGTTGGAATTCACAACTTGATTGGGCACAGTTGAATGCTGGGGAATCAACAGAAGATGACCGAGCATGGATACGACGACCACTACACAATCAGTTCCCGTTCACGGACTGGACCGACTTCAAGAATCAAATGCACGATTTCTTTATGTCCACAGAAACTGAAGGGGAAGCAATCGAAGCATTATTGAAGTTACGGCAAGGAACTATGATAGTGGAGGATTACATTGTCAAATTCAACTCCCTCACGTCCTTAATGGATTGGAATGACCAAGCATTAATTTCTCAATTCCAGAGCAATCTCAACCCAGCGTTAGGGTGAGATCTTATTCGGTATGGGGGGCTCCCAGACACTGCTACTCTCCAGCAGATTCAAACAAGAGTTACGGCATTAGCACGAGCCTATCGAAAAGCCAACAAAGCATACGGCTTCCCAAAGGCTAGACAGGAATACAGAGAACAGACCCTGAGTACTTATCCACGTCCTCAATATCAGTACAAAGCACCCGCTCCGTTCGCGTCAAGTAGCAGAGACCCAAACGCTATGGACGTAGATAAAAAAAAGGAAAACAAGCCTTGGTGCTACAACTGCGAGAAGGAAGGTCATTACAGTCGACGTTGCCTGCTACCTCGAGGAAGGAAGCCCATCCCGGAATGTAGTAATTGTGGAAAAAAGGGTCATACGGTAGAAAGATGTTGGAAAAAGGAACCAACAAGGGACAAGGGAAAGCGAGTAATGAGGATGATAGATAACAGGGAAATGACCCCAGAAGGATGCGCCAAAATCGAAGAAATCCCGGATTTTGGAGACAGCCAGTAGATAAATGCTCAATCTCACTGGCTTCGGAACAAGTTTCGCGTAAAGGTGTATTAGTACCTAAAGATTCCACAATAAATGTACAGGATTTACTCTATGAATGTAGAGGGAAAATACACCAAATAAGAAACTTGGAAATGAGCGCACAACCCGGAAAAAGATTAAAGACATGGACACTGCCATGGGTACTGAGATGTATCTGGCAACAAGACGAACAAACGGCAATTGAATGCCTGAGACAGTGGGTAGATGAAAAAAGGGTCCAAGAAGTAAATGGACGACTAGTTCAACAGTTAAATGCCTTATCAGAAACCGATGCCCTATGGAACCTAGTACACCTGAGGGAAAAGGTAGTACAAGGAATTGGGAAGCAGGAGTTAGACCTGAAAGGGACACTCACCACTATGGACACCTGTCAATCCACCAACATCACTATGCTACTCGATTCCGGATGCACTGCCTCGTGTATAAGCGAGGAGTTCGTAGAAAGGCACAAAATGAACAAAAAGAAGTTGCTGCGTCCAATACCGGTGTATAACGCAGACGGCACTCGAAACGGCTCAGGGAGCGTGGAATATTTCGTGCAATTCAAATTACGCATAGGATCTCATGAGGAAGTCATGGATTGTGCTGTTGCCACCCTTAGTAAAACAGATTTGTTCCTAGGACACGATTGGTTGGAACATCACAACCCAACCATCAATTGGAAAAAGAAGTCTTTGGAATTCAATCGATGCCCTGGCACTTGTTGGAAGCCATCCTCAGTACAGGAACCAGAAGATGAAATCGAAGTATCTTACCGACTGCAAGAAGGAGAACGCCTCCTAGCCGTTCATATTGGGGAACCAGAGTTGCAGGTCTGAGCCTTTGCCTCGACTGCGACAAAAATAGCAGCAGAACAAGCAAGAAAGGAGAAAAAGCGAACCCTTGAAGAGGCAGTCCCCCATCACTATCTAAAACACTGAAAGGTCTTTGAAAAGGAAACTTTCGATGAACTCCCGCCTAGACGGCGTTGGGACCATGCAATAGAGTTAATCCCTGGATCCACACCAGTAGACTGCAAAATCTACCCTCTCAATTGGGATGAGCAACAACAGCTAGATGAGTTCCTAAAAGAAAACTTGGAGTCTGGACGAATCCAAGCAAGTAAATCACCAATGGCGTCGCCTTTCTTTTTTGTAAAAAAGAAGGATGGGAAACTTCAGCCTGTACAAGATTACAGGAAGCTAAATGAGATGACGGTCAAAAACCGCTATCCCCTACCCCTGATTGGGGAACTTGTGGATCAATTATCACAAGCAAAGGTGTTCTCAAAAATGGACATACGTTGGGGCTATAACAACGTATGCATTAAAGAAGGGGATGAATGGAAGGCCGCATTTCGAACAAACTGAGGACTTTTCGAACCATTGGTTATGTTCTTTGGACTCACTAATTCGCCTGCCACCTTCCAAACTATGATGAATGACATCTTTCGAGTCGAAATAGCTGAAGGATGGGTGGTTATTTACATGGATGATATTCTGGTGTTCTCCAGAAATCAAGAAGAACACACAAAACATGTAAACCACATCCTAGAAAAGTTGGAACAACACAAGTTATCCTTGAAACCGGAAAAATGTTTCTTCGATAAAAATGAAATCGACTTCTTAGGTGTCATCATTGGAAAGGACACGGTTCGAATGGATCCAGCCAAAGTGAAGGCAGTATCCGAATGGCCAAAACCAACATGCAAAAAAGAAGTTCAGCAATTTCTGGGTTTCGTAAATTTCTATCGACGATTTGTGAAAGATTTCGCCAAATTAGCAAAGCCGTTGACACGGCTCACAGGAAAAGAAGAGTGGTTGTGGATGCAACTACAGGACAAAGCTTTTGATAAGCTTAAAGAAACTATCGCAAACGAAGTGGTACTTCGAATCCCCAACAAGGACAGGCAATTCCGAGTAGAAGTGGATGCTTCAGATTTCGCAATTGGAGGAATACTGTCACAACAATGGGAGGACGGACTTTGGAAACCTGTGGCCTTCATTTCAAAATCCCTAAATGACGCTGAATGAAACTACGAAATTTACGACAAGGAAATGCTCGCGGTAATGCACGCCTTTTACGAATGGGCGCACTACCTCAAAGGAGCAAAGCAAACTATCGAAGTTCTGACAGATCATCAGAACCTAACGTACTTCCGAAAAGCACAGAACCTCAATAGGCATCAGGCAAGATGGGTGACTGACTTGCAAGATTACAACTTCGTGATAAAACACCAAAGTGGCAAGTCTAACACCAAGGCTGACTTGTTGTCCAGACAAGCGGGACACGACAAAGGGGAAAATGATAATGAGGGTGTTATCCTGTTAAAAGAACATCTCTTTGTCAGAGTTTTCGATGATGACAGGGCCATAGAAGACATCATCAAAGACATACGAGACATCCCTCGACAACAATGGGAAACTCAGGTGTTGAAGGGATTAGAAACCAAGGGAGAAGAATATAAGTTGGAAAAAGGACTAGTCACCTGGCAAGGACGCGTATACGTACCAGCAGTACCAGCACTTCGGGAAGATATCATCGCAATCCACCACTCGTGGGGACACTCCGGAGTGGCCAAAACCTTGGAATTGCTCACCAGGAACTTCTGGTGGCCTAATATGTGCAAAGACATTGAGTGATATATCCCTGGTTGTGAGACGTGCCAAAAAGCCAAACCCGACAGGACTGCCCGAGCTGCGCCTTTACGACCACACGAGGTACCTACGGAACCATGGGAAATCATTTCTGTTGACTTTGTCGGACCATTGCCAGAGTCTAAAGGCAACAACATGGTACTAGTCATTGTGGACCGATTCACAAAGAAATCTTATTTCTTACCCACAACCTCAGAAATCACTTCACAGGGAACAGCAGTGCTGTTCCGAGATAATGTATTCAGGGAGCACGGACTCCCCAGGAAAGTAATCAGTGATCGAGGACCTCAATTTGCTTCAAAATTCATGAATGATTTGTACGGGATGCTAGGGATCAAGGCCAACAAATACACAGCCTACCATCCTCAGATGGACGGACAAACAGAAAGGGTCAACCAGGAACTAAAGGAGTTTTTAACTATCTTCGTCAACAACCGACAGGACAATTGGTCGGATTGGCTGTCGGTAGCACAGTTCTGTCACAACGACAGAGTTCATTCAGCAACAGGTTTCACTCCATTCTACATGAATTACGGACGGCATCCGAATAAGGGTCTCAACCCCACTTACGCACCAAAAGCAGTAGCAGTGGAACAATTGGCAAAGGAATTAGAGGATGTTCATGCCAAAGCAAAATTGGCACTAGAAAAAGCAGCGCAGATAATGAAACAGCGTTATGATGAACATCGAAAAGAAGCTGTAGAATACAAACCTGGCGACAAGGTTTATCTCAGTACTGAAAACCTGCCGGTTATTCGGGCTACTAAGAAACTAGATGGAAAATTTGTTGGACCATTGGAAGTACTTGCAAAAGTGGGAGAATCCGCATATAGACTAAAAATCCCGGCCTCATGGAAGGTCTACAACGTCTTCAATGAAGTCTTACTGAAGCTGTACAGGGAACCGGAATTCCCAAAGCAACAAGCCAAAGCAGCGGCATGCAAGGATGCGCAAATGGTGGAAGAATCGCAGGAGGGCGAATATGAAGTTGAAGAAATACTGGAAAGCCGAGTTAGCGGTAGAGGAGGAGCGAGGCTGGAATACCTCGTTAAATGGAAAAACTACCCGGTGGAAGAGGCCACCTGGGAACCGGTCAAGAATGTTGTCAATGCACCCGCCATTGTTAAAAAGTTCCACAAGGCAAACCCAGATGCCCCAAAACTTGTTCGAAATCTACGAGATGGAAAACGATACATCCAATATACAGAGATCAAACCTGAACCAACAAAACCCCAAAAAATTACTAGTGCATCACAGCACAAACAACAAAAAGGGGGTCATTGGAAGGATCGTCAGAAGCTGTTTGGATGGGACGATGGCCGTTTTGGGCCAAAATATCTAGCAAACATGGAACAAAGATGGCGAAGCTGGAAGGGAGAATGCGCGGCAATAATAGAATTGCCAGATGACACCGATGGGACGTTCTCCAGAAATCTGGAGCGTGGCGGGCGGTCTAAACCCGTGCTTAATTTCCCACAGAAGATGGAAGAGGAGGAGCTAGCGGAAGAACGAAGAGCTCAGGAGAAAGACATGGCAGTACTTGCCAAGAAAATCCTAAAAAAGAGGGAAACGGCAGTGGCTGCTAAGGAAAGCAGCGAGTCAGAGGACGATTCAAGGCGCAAGACACCCTACAAAACCATTGGTCAGCTATAAGACCACCGTCGAAGAAGTCGAGGATGTCGACTCAGAGCAAACGGGGCTGTCGCCCAACAAACAGCAGGCGCGCTTGGCCACGTTTTATGAAAGAATGAAGGAGGACCCAAGATATGTGGACTCCGCCATGTCAGCCTCTCGGGACGCGAGGCCTTAAGGGGGGGGTGATGTTATGAGCATACCTCCTATTTTAACCTTTACAGTAACGACGTCGATGACAATCATGAAGATACGATCACGAGGAGTCAGAGAATATTTTTCTTTTCATTTTATCTATTTTACCAAGCTCAAACGTCTATGACGAAGACTACACAACGGGACTTAGGAGGATGACCTATGAGAACTGTGGTCCCTATAAAGGAAGGAGGTTAGGTCAGCATCGGCTATGGGAATAGACCGAGTGCCAACAGGAAGCACGGCCCGATGATGGGCCTATGCCATGAAGGGAATCATGGGCGGCACGGCGCCTGAGGGACGACATGGGAACACCGAGGAGTACCAAGCCAACAGTAATGGCAAGCATGGGAATCGGCCGAAGACCTGAACAATAGGAAGGCCACATGCAGATAACCCAAGAGTTGGGTGTGGGAGGAACTCTCCATAGATGGTTAGATGGGCGCAGACTTAGCTGCTGCGCATTGATCCCCAGTGAGGGACTTTAGCTGTGCACTGTCTGCGCACAGACCAGGAGAGCGGTATATAAGGGCCGTAGTTAGCGTAGAGAGACTCTTAAGTCTCTAGATAGTCTATTGTCACTGGACATAGCTACTTGAGCAATTGAATCGTCTTTGGTCTAACAAACCACCACTCTAGTCTGTAAGGTTGTGTTCAGGGCAGTCCTGACACTAATGACAAATATGAAGATACGGTCTTGGGGAGTCGGACTCTATTTTTTCCTTTATTTTATCTTTTTATCTTCACTCAAACATTTAGATATAGGACTCAGACAATACCTTGGTCACAGGGACAGACTATGTTAGGACTGCAACCCTTATATGGAAGGTGGTTAGGTCAGCATTGGCTATGGGTATAGACCAAGTGCCGACAGGAAGGACAGCCCGATGACAGGCCTACGCCATGATAGGATACATGAGTGGCACAGCGCCTGAGGGGCGACATGGGAACGCCGAGGAGTACCAATGACTAGGTACCAGCATATGTGGGAATCGGCCGAGACGCAGAACAATAAGCATGGCCGCATATGGAAGGACAGAGTGTTGGTGTGGGAGGATGTCTCCTAGAAAGGTCAGATGAGCGCAGATTGGCTGCTGCGCATTGATCCCGGCTTGAGGGACTTTAGCTGCATGCTGTCTGCGCACAGACCAGGAGAGAGGTTTATAAGGGTTGTAGTCTTAGGTAGCAAGTCCCTAAGACTCTAGATAGTTTGTGTCCTAGACACTTCTACTTGAGCAACAAGCTTGTCTAGTCTGACTTGTCTTGTGTCTTGTCTCCGAGCTGAACAAGCCACCCTTCTCATAAGTCTTGAGGTTGTGTTTAGGTCATCCCTAACATAATCTAGAGTCTTTACCACTCTACCCTGTTGGTCTTACAGCACTGAGCATGCCTTGCTTGTCGTTGCT
Source organism: Amanita molliuscula (assembly GCA_023014405.1). Taxonomy (NCBI): domain Eukaryota; kingdom Fungi; phylum Basidiomycota; class Agaricomycetes; order Agaricales; family Amanitaceae; genus Amanita; species Amanita molliuscula. The sequence continues at coordinate 615,623 of JAEBUP010000011.1, forward strand.
CACAGCACCAACAGCCTAGTTTCTTTCTGAGAGGAAGTAATCACATAGCCTGCATCCTCTCCAGGCAACATCAACTACGACACATTACTGTCAACATGTTATAAGCATACCTCCTATTTCAACTTTTACAGTAACGATGTCAATGACAATTATGAAGATACGATCACGAGGAGTCAGAGGATATTTTTCTTTTCATTTTATCTATTATATCAAGCTCAAACGTCTATGATGAAGACTATGCAACGAGACTTAGGAGGATGGCCTATGAGAACTGCGGTCCCTATTAGGAAGGAGGTTAGGTCAGCATCGGCTATGGATATAGACCGAGTGCCGACAGGGAAACATGGCCCGATGATGGGCCTACGCCATGAAGGGAATCATGGGCGGCACGGCGCCTGAGGGACGACATGGGAATGCCGAGGAGTACCAAGCCAATGGTAACGGCGAGCATGGGAATCGGCCGAAGACCTGAACAATAGGAAGGCCGCATGCAGATAACCCAAGAGTTGGGTGTGGGAGGAACTCTCCATAGACGGTTAGATGGGCGCAGACTTAGCTGCTGCGCATTGATCCCCAGTGAGGGACTTTAGCTGCGCGCTGTCTGCACACAGACCAGGAGAGCGGTATATAAGGGCCGTAGTTAGCGTAGAGAGACTCTTAAGTCTCTAGATAGTCTATTGTCACTGGACATAGCTACTTGAGCAATTGAATCATCTTTGGTCTAACAAACCACCACTCTAGTCTGTAAGGTTGTGTTAAGGGCAGTCCTGACATAATCTAGAGACTTACTACTCTACCCTTCTGTGCTGTCCAGCACCGAGCACGCCGCTCATAGTTGCTTTCAATGATCAGAAGCCTAGTTTCTCTTTGACGGTTGTAATCCGATTATCCCGGAACCGTTGGCGACATCGACACCGACACACACACTGTCAACGGGTCTCGAACGAGAGATCCTCAATACGCCTGTTGGGCCTGGCTACAAAACAGTAAAGGACGAGAATACTGGTTCGCTGGGGTGAAGCGTAGGCAGGAGACCATAGACGCGCCCTGGGTTCAGTATACCTTTATTGCGGAAAAGCTCAAGGAACGAGCGAAGAAACTTGATTGGTGTCACATATCAAGGCTGATATAAAGTCCTCTCATACCCTCTGTATCAGCAGCCCTACCTGATTTCGGGCTGATAACTGAGCACAAGGACATTGAGGCGAACTGCCGGGTGTACCCAATTGATAGCCTGCGGACCCACAACACTACAGACAATATCTCCCTTATTTCCCAAGGGACGTCATCGACAGGCGTGGATTTTTCGACTGCCATATGAACAGATCAAGAGTCAGTGGAGGGCCTGATCTTGATTGAAGATTTCTTTAACAGAACGAACCTATTACAACTCCTCCTTTGAAATGAATTGCACATTCCATTACGTACTACCACACGCCCAGGCGACACTCTCAGAGATTGGCCAAATCTTCGAGGTGGACTGGGCCACCAATTATATCGAACCTATCCTTACCAGAACACCAACCTTCATCGGTGATACTATCATTCACCGATACGATAACCACGTCAGGCTGTACTGGCGATACCGCAAGGAGGAGCAGAGACAAGAACGCGCGGAGGCGCAACGATTACTCAGAGAGCAGGAGGCTCAACAAATCATAGAACAAAAGGAAGCCTGGGAGGCCCTTTTAATGGAACACGCCACCACCAAAGCAGTACTACGCGCAGAACGCGCAATGTGCAAGGTGGAGAGGGAATACCAAACCCTCATACAGTTATTAGAGGACGAATACAGGGGTGACACCTCTAATCCCATTTGGCTTGCTCTCGTGTCGTCAAAATATAATCAATGGTTAATGCTGATCAACAACGGTGACAAAGCAATTAGAAAATACAAGGTGGCATTGGAACGGCTGCACCACGCTCATCATGTTCAAGAGCTATACGAACATGAAGGGATGGTCATGAGTCATGAAGACTGGAACACATGGATGCACGCCACTAATGGAAACATACGAGCCACCCACTATGCCAAATGGAAGAAAGAAAAAGAAGAGGAAGAGCGCTGCCAGGGAATTCGATATGACCCTCTACTTATCACCAAACCTCCGGGTCGAATTCTTCCTACAATGCCGGAACGACTCCTAACAGAGCCACTAGTCAAAATCTCACTTGGACTTGATCACTTTTTGTCTGAAGTAGGAGAAGATACCTGGAACAATCACAAGGCCAGGCTATTAGGATGGCGTGCGCACGTCAAGGCATACCTACCTGGACCCACAGCACGAGGACCTATTGCTCCTGACCAATGGAGGCAAAATGGGTACTGTTACATGTACCTGTTTAAAGCCGAGTATTATGACAAATTCAATTGGCCCGCCTGGCCAACACTCTATGACATTCTCAATTGGGAACCAGAGCTCAGAGACGACACGGTAGTCTTCGCCATCCAAGATAGTATCCGACCAGGTCGTTGCCACATTATCAAAGAATCGGCTATACGACAAGACGATATCGAATACACTTGGGATGAGCTTGCAGACCTCCATAAAGTTTCTCACTACACCTGGACTGTACAGTTTGGAGGGCAATCAAAGTCAAAGCATCGACTGAAGAATCGCCCTCTCGCTACCACATCAATCAAATGAGTTGATCTTCGTTCAACAGTTATGATCCAGGAGGCAGTAAAGCAAGCGGCAGGACAATCCTATCCGGTGGTAACTTCACCCAAACCAGTAGTGCAACCAGTGCGATCATATGCAGCGGCAGCACTAGCTGGTGGAGAAAGTAAAGCAAAGGTTATCACCGCTGGAGGAGATACAGCGCATTGGAGTGGTGGAGTTCCTACCATGGCAGATTGGTTATCTAGTACAGAATATCCTCAGGAAGCCAACAACACCCACAAGAAACGACAAATCGAGGAATGGAGACGGGTTGTTGAAAAGGAATCTTGGCTTCCCTACCCTTACCCAAAAATGTCCTGGGGGGATAGTGGACTTAATCCGGACATACCAGGGTACTGTTACTTGGTACTAATCAAGAAAGAATTTTGGAGCGAGTTTCAATGGCCGGCCTACCCACAGTTACAAGAAATATGTAATTGGGATGAAAACCTTCGTGATAAAGATGTGACCACAATCATTCGACGATCCTATGGAGACAAAACCATCCTCCATATCGAAAAATACAATAGTAACACAAGAGGATGGTTTCACGTCGAATGCTTAAATCGAGAAGGAATGGGGTATTACAAGGTTGGAGCAGACCAAGGAACTCAAAAAGAAGAAGGGGAGGTTAGCCTCGGGGAAGGAAGTGATTTTGGGATACCAGAGCAACCAGCGCGATCAGACGCAGCGGCAGCTCTGGTAGAAATAAACCCTTGTTTACGCCTCGATCGGCCAGAAATAACTGAACGGCAACAAAACGAGTTGCACCCTAAGTACCCAGGTTACTGTTACCTTTGGCTGGTTAAAAAGAAATACTGGAACACTTACAAATGGCCTGCATACCCAACCATCCGAGAAATTTACGGATGGGACCCAGAACTCATGGACGAGGACCAACCCATATACTGGCAACGGACCAAGGGTTGCAATCGCATGTGGCACTGTGTTCGAGTAACCGGAGAACCAAATGGTTGGCCATGGATGAAGGCTATGATGTGGCAAGGTTATGGATCGCACAGAGTCGGTGTAGGAACGTTCCGACTCACTGTCGATATGGTTACTCATGCCTACCACGCCATACTGGGATGGAGAAATACCTGGATGGACTCAGAAACCATAGAACTGCTTCCTGACTCCCAACCTGCTGCAGCTGTAGCTGCAAGAGAAAATGAAATCCATCGCCAGGAGCAAGACCGACAGTGAGCCATCACCAATGCCGGACAAGCTCTTGTTGCTATAATAAATGAGTACCAGCGAAGCAACAGAACCGAACCTGGACCCCTTACCAAGGCGGAAATGCCTGACTACTACCAGGGAGATCCCAGAACGGTCGATGGATGGTTGAGACAAATGGAAACCTATTTCATGTTGGCTCGGGAGACGGATGTAAAAAGGAAGATTCCTATATGCCTTTATCGAATGAAAGGAGGAAAAGGGGATTGAGCCGCAGATTGGAGTGGTGTTAAACTCAAAGCACATCAGGAGGCACTTCAAGAGTACCAGGATAAAATCGACAACAGTGGCTGGAACTCACAACTAGACTGGGCGCAGTTGAATGCCGGAGAATCAACAGATGATGACCGAGCATGGATACGACGACCACTACATAATCAGTTCCTGTTCACAGACTGGACCGACTTCAAAAATCAAATGCACGATTTCTTCATGTCCACAGAAACAAAGGAAAAAGCAATCGAAGCACTATTGAAGTTACGACAGGGAACCATGATAGTGGAAGATTACATTGTCAAATTCAACTCTCTCACCTCCTTAACGGATTGGAACGACCAAGCGTTGATTTCTCAATTCCAAGGTAACCTAAATCCAGCTTTAGGACGAGATCTTATTTGATATGGGGGACTCCCGGATACCGCTACTCTTCAGCAAATTCAAACAAGGGTTACGGCGTTAGCACGAGCATATCGAAAAGCCAACGAAGCATACGGCTTCCCAAAGCCTAGACAGGAGTACAGAGAACAAACCCCAAGTACTTATTCGCGTCCTCAATATCAGTACAAAGCACCAGCTCCGTTTACGTCAAGCAGCCGAGATCCAAACGCTATGGATGTGGATAAGAAAAAGGGAAACATGCCCTGGTGTTACAACTGCGAAAAGGAAGGTCATTACAGTCAATGTTGTCCGCTACCTCGGGGAAGAAAGCCAATCCCGGAATGCAATAATTGTGGAAAGAAGGGTCATACAGTAGAAAGATGTTGGAAAAAGGAACCAACAAGGGACAAGGGGAAGCGAGTGATGAGAATGATAGATAACGGGGAAACGACCCCAGAAGGATGCGCCAAAATCAAAGAAATCTCGGATTTTGGAGACAGCCAGTAGATAAACGCTCTGTCTTACTGGCCTCGGAGCAAGTTTCGCGTAAAAGTGTATTAGTACCTAGAGATTCTGCAATAAACGTACAGGATTTACTCTATGAATGCAGAGGGAAAATACACCAAATAAGAAACTTGAAAATGAGCGCACAACCTGGAAAAAGATTGAAAACATGGACACCACCATGGGTACTAAGATGAATCTGGCAGCAAGACGAGCAAACAGCCATTGAATGTCTGAGACAATGGGTGGATGAAAAAAGGGTCCAAGAAGTAAATGGACGATTGGTTCAACAGCTGAACGCCTTATCGGAAACCGATGCCCTATGGAACCTAGTACACTTAAGGGAAAAAGTAGTACAAGGAATTGGGAAGCAAGAGTTAGACCTGAAAGGAACACTCACCACCATGGACACTTACCAATCCGCCAACATCACTATGCTACTCGACTCTGGATGTATGGCCTCGTGTATAAGTGAAGAGTTTGTCGAAAAACATAGAATGAACAAAAAGAAATTGCTGCGCCCAATACCGGTGTATAACGCAGATGGCACTCGAAACGGCTTGGGGAGTGTGGAATACTTCGTGCAATTTAAATTATGCATAGGATCTCATGAGGAAGTCATGGATTGTGCTGTTGCCACCCTTAGTAAAATGGATTTGTTCCTAGGACACGATTGGTTAGAACATCATAATCCGACTATCAACTGGAAAAAGAAATCCTTAGAGTTCAACCGATGTCCAGGAACCTGCTGGAAACCATCGTCAGTTCTAGAACCGGAAGACGAGATCGATGTTTCAAACTGGTTACACGAGGGAGAACACCTTTTGGCTGTGCATATCGGGGAACCTGAACTACGAATACGAGCCTTCACCTCCACTGCCACCAAAATAGCGGTGGAACAGGCAGGAAAGGAAAAGAAACGAACATTAGAGGAGGCGGTTCCTCACCACTACCTGAAGCACCGAAAGGTGTTCGAAAAGGAAACATTTGATGAGCTCCCACCAAGATGACGATGGGATCACGCAATAGAACTAATACCGGGTTCAACCCCAGTGGACTGCAAAATTTACCCTTTAAATCGGGATGAGCAGCAACAACTGGATGAGTTCCTGAAAGAGAATTTGGATTCTGGACGAATCCAACCCAGTAAATCACCAATGGTGTCACCCTTCTTCTTTGTAAAGAAGAAAGACAGAAAGCTCAGGCCTGTACAGGACTACAGGAGGTTAAACGAAATGATGGTCAAAAATCGTTACCCTTTGCCTCTAATCGGAGAACTAGTGGATCAATTGTCTCAAGCCAAAGTGTTCTCGAAAATGGACATACGATGGGGCTACAACAATGTTCGCATAAAAGAGGGAGACGAATGGAAGGCCACCTTCAGAACTAATCGAGGACTATTCGAACCACTAGTCATGTTCTTTGGGCTAACTAACTCACCTGCTACCTTCCAGACCATGATGAACGACATATTTCGAGTCGAAATTGCGGAAGGATGGGTTGTCATTTATATGGACAATATCCTGGTGTTCTCAAAAAACCAGGAAGAGCACACCAAGCACGTTAACCGAATACTTGAGAAACTAGAAAGGCACAAGCTGTCATTAAAGCCAGAAAAATGCTTCTTTGACAAGAATGAAATCGATTTTTTGGGAGTTATCATCAGGAAAGACACTGTTTGCATGGACCCCGCTAAGGTCAAAGCAGTGTCCGAATGGCCAAAACCAAAAAATAAGAAGGAGGTTCAACAGTTCTTAGGTTTCGTCAATTTCTACCGAAGATTCATAAAAGACTTCGCTAAAATAGCAAAGCCGTTGACACGGCTTACCGGAAAAGAAGAGTGGTTATGGACGCAGTTACAGGATGAAGCCTTTGAAAGGCTAAAAGAAACTATCGCAAAAGAAGTGGTACTTCGAATCCCAAATGAGGACGGGCAATTCCGAGTAGAAGTGGACGCCTCAGACTTTGCTATTGGAGGGATCTTGTCTCAACAGACAAAAGAGGGTTTATGGAAACCAGTCGCCTTTATCTCGAAATCTTTAAACGACGCCGAGCGTAACTACGAAATATACGATAAAGAAATGCTTGCGGTAATGTACGCCTTTTACGAATGGGCGCACTACCTAAAAGGAGCAAAACAAACCATTGAAGTTCTGACAGATCATCAGAACCTAACGTATTTTCGAAAAGCGCAAAATCTTAATAGGTGACAAGCAAGATGGGTGACCAACTTGCAAGATTACAACTTCATAATAAAACACCGAAGTGGCAAGTCTAACACTAAGGCGGACTTGTTGTCCAGATGAGCAGGACACGACAAGGGAGAAAATGATAATGAAGGAGTTATCCTGTTAAAAGAACATCTCTTCGTTAGAGTTTTCGATGATGATAGGGCTATAGAAGACATCATCAAAGATATACGAGAAGTCCCTCGCCGACAATGGGAGACCCAAGTAATAAAGGGATTGGAGGTCACTGGAGGGGAGTACAAAATGGATAAGGGACTAGTAACCTGGCATGGACGGGTGTACGTACCGGCAGTACCAGCACTTCGAGAAGATATCATCGCCATTCACCATTCATGGGGACACTCAGGGGTGGCCAAAACTTTGGAATCGCTCACCAGGAACTTCTGGTGGCCTAATATGTGAAAAGATATCGAACACTATATTCCTGGTTGCGAGACATGCCAGAAAGCCAAACCTGACAGGACTGCCCGAGCTGCGCCTTTACGACCAAACAAGGTTCCTACCGAACCATGGGAGATCATTTCGGTTGACTTCGTCGGACCGTTGCCAGAGTCCAAAGGCAACAACATGGTACTGGTCATTGTAGACCGATTCACAAAGAAATCTTATTTCTTACCCACAACCTCGGAAATCACTTCACAGGGAACAGCAGTGCTGTTCCGAGACAATGTATTCAGGGAGCACGGACTCCCTAGGAAAGTAATCAGCGATCGAGGACCTCAATTTGCCTCAAAATTCATGAATGACTTGTACGGAATGCTAGGGATCAAGGCTAACAAATCCACAGCCTATCACCCTCAAATGGACGGACAAACGGAAAGGGTCAATCAGGAGCTGAAAGAATTTTTAACTATCTTTGTCAACAACCGACAAGACAATTGGTCGGATTGGCTGTCGGTAGCACAGTTCTGTCACAACGACAGAGTTCATTCAGCAACAGGTTTCACTCCATTCTACATGAACTATGGACGGCATCCGAATAAGGGTCTCGATCCCACTTACGTGCCAAAAGCAGTAGCGGTAGAACAATTGGCAAAGGAATTGGAGGATGTTCATGCCAAGGCAAAATTGGCACTAGAAAAGGCAGCACAGTTAATGAAACAACGCTACGATGCACATCGAAAAGAGGCAGTAGAATACAAACCTGGCGACAAGGTTTATCTCAGTACTGAAAACCTGCCGGTTATTCGAGCTACCAAAAAACTAGATGGAAAGTTTGTTGGACCATTGGAAGTACTTGCAAAAGTAGGAGAGTCCACATATAAACTAAAAATTCTGGCCTCATGGAAGGTCTACAACGTCTTCAATGAAGTCTTACTGAAGCCGTATAGGGAACCGGTATTCCCGAAACAAAAAGCAAAAGCAGTGGCGCGCAAGGATGCGCAGATGGTGGGGGAATCGTGAGAAGGCAAATACGAAGTTGAAGAAATATTGGAGAGCCGAGTAAGCGGAAGAGGAGGAGCGAGGCTGGAATACCTTGTTAAATGGAAAAACTACCCGGTGGAAGAAGCCACCTGGGAACTGGTCAAAAACGTTGTTAATGCACCTGCTGTTGTTAAAAAGTTCCACAAGGCAAACCCAGATGCCCCAAAACTTGTTCGAAACCTGCGAGACGGGAAACGATACATTCAGTACACCGAAATATCGCCAAAACAAGTCCCTAAGGTCTCCAAGCAATCGACAAAAAACAAGAAAAGTCGAGGAGTTCATTGGAAGGACAGGCAGAAACTATTTGGATGGGACGATGGTCGTTTTGGGCCAAAATACTTGGCGAATATGGAGCGCCAATGGCGAAATTGGAAAGGCGAATGTGCGGCAATAATGGAATTACCAGATGACACCGACGGGACATTCTCCAGAGATCTGGAGTGCGGCGGGCGGTCTAAACCCGTGCTTAATTTCCCACAGAAGACGGAAGAGGAGGAGCTAGCGGAAGAACGGAGAGCTCAGGAGAAAGACATGGCAGTACTTGCCAAGAAAATCCTAAAAAAGAGGGAGACGGCAGTGGCTGCTAAGGAAAGCAGCGAGTCGGAGGACGACCGACAGAGGAGGATTCAAGGCGCAAGATGCCCTACAAAACCATTGGTCAGCTATAAGACCACCGTCGAAGAAGTCGAGGATGTCGACTCAGAAAAAACTGGGCTGTCGCCCAATGAACAACAAGCATGCTTAGCCGCATTTTATGCTAGAATGAAGGAGGATCCAAGATATGTGGACTCTGCCACATCAGCCTCTCGGGACGCGAGGCCTTGAGGGGGGGGTGATGTTATAAGCATACCTCCTATTTCAACTTTTACAGTAACGACGTTGATGACAATTATGAAGATACGATCACGAGGAGTCGGAGGATATTTTTCTTTTCATTTTATCTATTATATCAAGCTCAAACATCTATGATGAAGACTACGCAACGAGACTTAGGAGGATGGCCTACGAGAACTGTGGTCCCTATTAGGAAGGAGGTTAGGTCAGCATCGGCTATGGATATAGACCGAGTGCCAACAGGGAAACACGGCCCGATGATGGGCCTACGCCATGAAGGGAATCATGGGCGGCACGGTGCCTGAGGGACGACATGGGAACGCCGAGGAGTACCAAGCCAATGGTAATGGCGAGCATGGGAATCGGCCGAAGACCTGAACAATAGGAAGGCCGCATGCAGATAACCCAAGAGTTGGGTGTGGGAGGAACTCTCCATAGACAGTTAGATGGGCGCAGACTTAGCTGCTGCGCATTGATCCCCAGTGAGGGACTTTAGCTGCGCGCTGTCTGCGCACAGACCAGGAGAGCGGTATATAAGGGCCGTAGTTAGCATAGAGAGACTCTTAAGTCTCTAGATAGTCTATTGTCACTGGACATAGCTACTTGAGCAATTGAATCATCTTTGGTCTAACAAACCACCACTCTAGTCTGTAAGGTTGTGTTCAGGGCAGTCCTGACACAACAGGTCTCGAACGAGAGATCCTCAATACGCCCCATTAGGGCCTGACAGCAAACCCTACTTGGGTAGTCTACACACAGTAACAGATGAGAGTACTAGCATTGCCAGGAGAGTGTAGGCAGGAGACCACAGACATGCCCCAGGTGTAGTACACTGTTATTGCTGAAAAGCTCAGGAATGAGTGAAAACACTCAATATACGTTGTGTATCAAGGCTGATACAAAGTCCTCTCATACCCTCTGTACAAGCAACCTTACCTGATTTCGGGTTGATAACTTGGCACAAGGACATTGAGGCGAATTGCCAGGCACACGTACATTGATAGCTTTCAGACCCATGACACAGCAGACATTATCTCTCTTGTTTCCCAAGAGATGTCATCGACAGGCACAGATTTCCAAACTGGACAGCTGATAGAATGGACCAGTTGTCAGTGGAGGGCCTGAAATTGGTTGAAGATTCTTTTACAGATTCAACATACATGTTTAGCACAATGCAGTGCGCATTTACATACATATTACCTTATGCCCAGGTGACACTCTCGGAGATCGGGTGCTTCTTTGAGGTGGACTGGGTTACCATCAGCAATACGGTCACGACAGGACCAAGAGAATTTATCGGCAACACTATCATTCACTGCTATGATAACCATGTCCAGTTGTATTGGAAACACCAGAAGGAGTCATGATGACTCGAACGTGCCCAGGTGCAGTCACTCCTCAGGCAACGAGAAGCTGCACAGGAGCTGGAACAGAAGGAAGCCTGGGAGGCCCTTCTTATGGAAAGAACCGCCACTCACACAGTTCTGCAAGCAGAGCAAGCAATGAAGAAAGTGGAGAGGGAATATCAAACCCTCATGCAATTATTGGAGGTCCAATACAAAGGCGACACCTCCAACCCCATTTGGCTTGCCCTGGTCTCATCAAAATACAACCAGTGGCTTATGTTAATTAACAATGGTGACAAAGCTATCCGATGTTACTGGGTAGCAGTTAAATGACTTCAGTGCAAGCACCACGTACAGGAGTTATACGAACATGAAGGCATGACCATGAGTCATGAGGATTGGAATGTGTGGATGCATGCAATAAATGGGAACATATCACCAGGCTTCTGGTGGACTATTCGCATGGGTCCCATACCAGAAAAACTTGCACCATCGGTACCAGGATTCTGTTACCTCAACCTTATCAAACCCAAGTACTGGAATAAGTACGAATGGCCCGCCTATCCTACAATTGCGGCCATATGGGAAATGGAGGCGGAATTCCGAAATGAGGGAGTCCATACAAGGTGGACTGCCACAGAACGAACTGACGTGGTACATGTCGGCCTAGAAATGGCTGATGTCAATGGTTGGGACATGGTGGAGATATTGCTCACCAGTGGCCACAAAGAATTACGAGTTGGGGCAGAACAAACAACTGACCCTGAAGTAGGCGAAATCATAAGCCTACAAGAGGACAATGGAGAGGAGCTACTAGAGCAACCAGTGCGCTCAGATGCAGTGGCAGCTCTAGTAGAAATAGATCCATGTTTACGAAATGAGAGACCGGGACTCTCGGAACGAGCACAGAATAAGCTACATCCAAAACACCCAGGATACTGTTACCTTTGGCTAGTAAAATGACAATACTGGAACTCATATAAATGGCCAGCATATCCCACAATCAGGGAAATCTACGGATGGGATCCAGAACTCATGGACGAGTACTGACCCATATACTGGAGGTGAACAAAAGGATGTAACCACATGTGGCATTGTGTCCAAGTATCTGGAGAACCTAGTGGATGGCCATGGATGAAAGTGATGATGTGGCAAGGATACGGTTCTCACCAAGTTGGTGCTGGAACTTTTCAACTTACTATTGACATGATTATGCATGCCTACCATGCAGTAATGGGCTGGAGGGAACATTGGCAGGACACACAAATGATTGAATCTCTACCAGACACACAACCAGCTGCAGCAGTCACAGCAAGAGAAAATGAGATTCATCGACAGGCAGAGGAAAGACAGCAAGCTATCACCAGTGCAGGACAAGCTCTTGCTGCAATGATCAACGAGTACCAGCATTCCAACCGCCGGGAACCTGGACCGCTTACCAAAGCAGAGATGCCTGCATTTTACGAAGGAGATCCTTGAACGGTGGATGGGTGGCTACGCCAAATGGAGACTTACTTCATGTTGGCCAATGAGAAAGAGGAATGTCGAAAGGTCTTGATCTGCCTATACAGAATTAAAGGCGGAAAAGGGAATAGAGCCACAGACTGGAGCAGAGTAAAACTCAAAGCCTTCCAGGAGGCGCTCCAGGAATTCCAAGACAAACAGGACACTAGTGGATGGGATGCAGAGTTGGATTGGGCACAGCTTAATGCCGGACAATCAACCGATGATGATTGAGCATGGGTTAGACGACCCTTGGAACATCAATTTCCTTTCATGGACTGGACAGATTTCAAAACTCAGATGCAGGAGTTCTTTATGACCACCGAAACAAAGGAAAAGGCCATCGAGGCACTATTAAAACTACAGCAGGGATTGATGATTGTAGAGGATTACATCATCAAGTTCAACTCCCTCACCTCGTTGACCAATTGGAACGATCAGGCTCTGATCTCACAATTCCAAAATCATCTTAATCCAGTACTGGGCAGGGAATTAATCTGATATGGAGGGTTGCCAGAGAGTGCCACACTCCATCAAATTCAAACACAAGTCATGGTGCTCGCAAGAGCATACTGTAAAGCCAATGAGGCTTATGGATTTCCTGCAGGAAGGCAGGAATACAAAGAGCGAGCCCCGGCTCCCAATAATCGCCCACAGTGGCAATACAGAGCACCCACACCAGTTGCATCTGGGAGTCAATCAGATCCTAATGCTATGGATGTCGACACAAGGAATGCCAAAGTGTGCTCCCACTGTAAAAGAAAAGGGCACTTGGCAGAGACATGTTGGCGAAAGGAAGCCATATGTCTAAAGTGTGGAAAGAAAGGACATACAGCAAGGGACTGTCAAAAACCCAAACAAATTACAACCAGCGACAAAGGGAAGCAGGTTGTCAGATATGTCGACAATAGGGAAATGACCCCAGTCAGACACATACAGGAGGTCTCGGATTTTGCAGAAAGCCAGTAGGCGAGCACTCAGCACTGCTGGCTGCTACTCAGGTTTCGAATAGTGATGTACTAGTAGACTCCAGAATAAACATGCATGATTTACTATATGAATGCAGTGGAGATGTACATCACTTGAGAAACCTCAGAGTGAGCACAAAAAAGGGACAGAGATTACAAACATGGACACCTCAGTGGATGCTGAGAAGAATTTGGGAACAGCCCAAACAAATAGCGGTGGAATGTCTACAACAATGGGTAGACAATAAACGAGTAAAAGAGGTGGATGAACAACTGGTAGATGATTTGAATGCCATGACAGAAGCTGATGCAATGTGGAACCTAGTGCACCTACAAGAAAAGAAGGTACAGGGAACCGGATATAGTGAGTTGGACATAACAGGAGTCATAACCAAAATAGACAGGTCAAAGTCCATCTGCATAAAAATGCTACTCGACTCAGGGTGCACAGGAACCTGCATTAGTACCAACTTTGTGGAAAAACATCAGATAGCCACAAGGAAACTGGTCCGACTGATACCTGTGTACAACGCAGATGGAACAAAAAACTCGAGAGGTGCCTTAGAATACATGGCAAAAATAAAACTATGCATTGGTGAACATGAGGAAGTCATTGAATGCGCAGTAACGCATCTCTCAAAAACAAGTCTGTTCTTAGGGTTTGACTGGTTGAGAAAACATAATCCAACCATTAACTGGAAGAAACAATCATTGGAGTTCAACCGGTGTCTGGGCACGTGTTGGAAACCTTCCTCTGTCCAAGAACCAGAGGATGAGATGGATATAACAGAAGACCTCGAAGTGGAGGATCAACTACTGGCTGTTCACATTGGTGAACCAGAACTTAACATTAGGGCCTATGCATCAACGGCCACAAAAATAGCAGCAGAAGAAGCTGAGAAAACAAAGAAACAAACTCTGGAGGAGGCAGTCCCCAGACACTATTTAGGACATCGAAAGGTTTTTGAGAAAGAAACCTTTGATGAACTACCCCCATGGCGGCGATGGGATCATGCTATCAAGTTAATCCCCAGGTCTAACCCAGTTGACTGCAAGATATATCCACTTAATTGGGATGAACAGCAGCAACTGGACGAATTTCTAAAAGAAAACCTGGATTCTGGAAGAATTCAGTCAAGCAAATCACCTATGGCATCCCCCTTCTTCTTTGTAAAGAAAAAGGATGGGAAACTACAACCAGTACAGGACTACTGACGACTAAACGAGATGACGGTAAAAAACTGGTATCCACTACCGCTGATAGGAGAGCTGGTGGATAAACTATCACAAGCGAAGGTCTTCTCCAAAATGGATATACGTTGGGGATACAACAACATACAGATCAAGGAGGGAGACAAATGGAAGGCAGCATTCCGAACCAATAGAGGACTCTTTGAGCCCTTGGTCATGTTCTTTGGGCTCACTAATTCGCCTGCCACCTTTCAAACAATGATGAACAACATCTTCTGAGTCGAGATAGCCAAAGGATGGGTTGTCATTTACATGGACGACATTCTCGTATTCTCAAAGAATCAAGACAAACATATGGTACAGGTTAACCATATATTGGCAAAACTGGAAGAGCATAAGCTCTCATTGAAACCAGAAAAATGTTTCTTTGATAAAAAGGAGATGGACTTCCTTGGAGTAGTCATCAGTGAAAACTTGGTCCGAATGGAGTCTGCCAAAGTAAAGGCAGTAACCGAATGGCCTAAGCCAACATGCAAGCAGGAAGTCCAGCAGTTCCTGGGCTTCATAAACTTTTACTGACGCTTTATAAAAGATTTTGCTAAAGCCGCCAAACCCTTGACTCGTCTTACAGGAAAGGACAAATGGAAATGGATGGAGCTCCAGGATGCAGCATTTGAAATGCTGAAGAAAACAATAGCAGAGGAGGTAGTGTTGTGAATTCCTAATGAAGATGGACAGTTTCGAGTAGAGGTGGATGCCTCTGACTTCGCCATAGGGGGAATTCTATTGCAACAAACAAAAAACGACATTTGGAAGCCAGTAGCTTTCTTATCAAAATCCCTAAACAATGCTGAGCAGAACTATGAGATCTATGACAAGGAGATGCTTGCAGTAATGCATGCTTTCTATGAATGGTCCCACTATCTCAAAGGGGCCAAACATACAGTCGAAGTTCTGACAGACCACCAGAACTTGACATACTTTAGAAAGGCACAGAATCTAAATTGACGACAGGCATGATGGGTGATGGATTTACAGGAATATAATTTCGTCATAAAACACAGAAGTGGAAAGTCCAACACTAAAGCAGACTTACTATCATGGTGAGCAGGACACACTCATGGAGAAAATGATAACGAAGGAGTGGTTCTATTAAAAGAACACCTTTTTGTATGGGTATTCAATGATGATTGTGCAATAGATGACATCATGAAGGACATTAGGGACGTGCCCAAGCAGCAATGGGAGACACAGGTTGTTGAAGGCCTTGGAAAGGCCAATGGAGAATATAAATTCGAGAAAGGACTCGTCACTTGGAAAGGACAAGTCTATGTACCAGCAGTCATGGTATTGTGAGAAGACATCATCGCAATTCATCATTCATGGGGACATTCCGGGCTTGCAAAAACATTGGAATCCTTGACAAGGAATTTCTGGTGGCCCAACATGTGCAAAGATATAGAGAAATACATTCTGGGTTGTGAAACCTGTCAAAAGGCAAAACTGGATAGGCAAGCGCATGCAGCACCACTCTGACCCAATGAAGTTCCAACAGAACCATGGGAAGTCATTTCCATTGACTTCATGGGACCCCTACCCATGTCAAAAGGGCACAATACAATCATGGTGGTAGTGGATAGGTTCACTAAGAAGTCATACTTCTTACCTACCACAAAGGAAATCACAGCACAAGGAACAGCAGTGCTGTTCAGGGACAACATTTTCCAGGAGCATGGCCTCCCAAGAAAAGTCATAAGTGACAGAGGACCTCAGTTCACTTCAAAATTCATGAATGATCTATACAGAATGTTGGGGATTCAGGCCAACCGATCAACAGCCTATCATCCCCAAACAGATGGACAGACAGAATGAGTAAATCAGGAAGTAAAGGAATTCTTGACCATGTTTGTCAATAATTGCCAAGATAACTGGAGCAATTGACTGTCAGTGGCGCAGTTCTGCCACAATGACTGAGTACATTCTGCCACGGGCTTTACCCTTTTTTTTATGAATTACAGATGACACCCAAACAAGGGTCTGGATCCCACCTACGCGCCAAAGGCAATAGTGGTGGAGCAGCTGGCAAAGGAGATGGAGGATGTGCACGAGAAGGTGAAAAAGGCTTTAGAAAAAGCCACTCAGATCATGAAAGAGCGGTATGATAGCCACCACCAAGTGGCACGGGAGTATAAACCTGGCAACAAGGTTTATCTCAGTACAGAGAACCTCCCAGTCATTTGAGCAAGCAAAAAGCTCGATGGAAAATTTGTTGGTCCATTGGAAATCCTCGCCAAAGTTGGCGAGTTGTCTTATAAATTAAAAATACCAGCATCATGGAAAGTCTACAACATCTTTAACGAAGTCCTGTTAAAGCTGTACAAGGAACCGGAGTTCCCCAAACAAAAGGCAAAAGCAGCAGCACACAAGGATGCGCAAATGGTGGAGGAGTCCCAGGAGGACAAATACAAAGTTGAAGAAATCATGGAAAGCTGCATTAGTGGACGAGGAGGGGCGAGGTTGGAATACCTTGTCAAATGGAAAAACTACCCAGTAGAAGAGTCTACTTGGGAACTGGCTGGAAATGTCGCTAACACACTGGCAAAGGTTAAAAAATCCATAAGGAAAACCCGAAGGCTCCTAAGCTCATTAGGAACCTAAAAAATGGAAAAATATACATCCAATATACAGAAACAGTTCCCCAACGACCCCCTAGTGCACCAAGGCACACACAAAGTTGGGGAACCCATTGGAAGGACAAGCAACTCTTTGGATGGGACGATGGCCGTTTCAGCCCAAAATACTTAGAAAACATGGAGCGCAGATGGCACAATTGGAAAGGAGACCAGAGGGCAATAATGGAACTTCTGGACAACACTGATGGGACATTCTCCAGAAACCTGGAGCATGGTGGGTGGTCACCTGTGCTTGATTTCCCAAAGAGGGGCGAACAGGAGGAGTTGGAGGAAGAGCACCGAGCGCATGAGAGAGACACCAAGTGTCTCCAAAAGAAAATCTTAAAGAGGGCAGAAAAACCAGAAGCTGCTAGAGAAAGCAGCGAGTCAGAAGAAGACTGACAGAACAGGATTAAGGGTGTTGCACGCCCTATAAAGAAATCAATACAGTGGAAGACCACCATTGAGGAGGTGGAAGATGTCAATTCAGAATGGTCAGGCTTGATGCCTGAAGAACAAGTGGAGTGCCTCACCCGCTTTTATGAATGAATGAAATGAGATCCACACTATGTGGTCTCAGCAAGTTCAGCCTCTTGGGACGTGAGGCCTTAAGGGGGGGGTGATGTTATGAGCATACCTCATCCTATTTCAAACTTCACAGTAACAACACTAATGACAAATATGAAGATACAGTCTTGGGGAGTCGGACTCTATTTTTTCCTTTATTTTATCTTTTTATCTTCACTCAAACATTTAGATATAGGACTCAGACAATACCTTGGTCACAGGGACAGACTATGTTAGGACTGCGACCCTTATATGGAAGGTGGTTAGGTCAGCATCAGCTATGGGTATAGACTGAGTGCCAACAGGAAGGACGGCCCAATGACGGGCCTACACCATGATAGGATACATGAGCGGCACAGCACCTGAGGGGCAACATGGGAATGCTGAGGAGTACTGACGACTAGGTACCGGCATATGTGGGAATTGGCCGAGACGCAGAACAATAAGCATGGCTGCATATGGAAGGACAGAGTGTTGGTGTGGGAGGATGTCTCCTAGAAAGGTCAGATGAGCGCAGATTGGCTGCTGCACATTGATCCCGGCTTGAGGGACTTTAGCTGTGCACTGTCTGCACACAGACCAGAAGAGAGGTTTATAAGGGTTGTAGTCTTAGGTAGCAAGTCCCTAAGACTCTAGATAGTTTGTGTCCTAGACACTTCTACTTGAGCAACAAGCTTGTCTAGTCTGACTTGTCTTGTGTCTTGTCTCTGAGCTGAAAAAGCCACCCTTCTCATAAGTCTTGAGGTTGTGTTTAGGTCATCCCTAACAGATATCTGACATCCATATGTTTTGTTCTTTGTTCTTGAGCTGGATTAGAAGCCATGTAAATAGCTGCTTGATTATCCATTATAAGAGGAATGGATTCTATCTTATAACCAAGCTCATTAAACAAATTTTTTAACCATGATATCTGTCTACATGCGTCTGATGCAGCCATGTATTCTGCTTCTGTAGATGATAATGCTATTGTTTTTTGTTTAGCTGATTTCCAGTAAACTGGTGCTCCTGCTAATTTTACAACCATACCAGTTGTTGACTTTCGATCTATTGGATTTGAAGCCCAATCAGCATCAGCATAACAAATTAAACCATAAGCATCCTTTCCATCATATTTTATACAATAATCTAATGTGCTACTGACATATTGTATAATATGTAATGCCTTCTTAATATGTTCTTCTGAAGGATTACAAACAAATTGTGACATTAGAATTGTAGCATATACAATATCTAATCTTGTACACATTGCAAGAAATAATAATGAACCTATTAGCTGCTGATAGTAGGTTATCATTTCTTGAGTAGCTCTGTCTTCTATTTGTTTATTAGGTATATAACCAGCTGGTAAAGGCATATTAACTGGTTTTGCATTTATCAAACCAAATCTTTCTAACTATTTTTTTAGCATATTTGGTTTGATCTATTGTGACAGTATGATTGTTTTTTATCATAATGTTCATTCCTAAGTATTCACTTAGATCACCTAAGTCTCTACTTTCCCATTTATTCATAAATCTTTGTTTCAATTTATTAACAGTATCTTCATTATTGCCCATGAATATTATGTCATCAACATATAAAATGATAATAACTATATCTTTTTTGTTATGATAAACATAAATTCCTGTATCTGCAAATAATCGTTTAAACCAAGTTTAACTATACTGTTATGTGCTTGTATATTCCAAGCTAAAGATGCTTGTTTCAAACCATATAAAGCCCTTTTTAGTCTGTAGACTTTATCTTTATCATTGGTTTTGAAACCTTCCAGTTGTTCCATATATATCTCCTCTTCTAATTGGCCATATAGAAAAGCAGTTTTAACATCTAGTGCTTTGAGTACCCATCCCTCTAAAGCTGCTAGTGCTAGTAAGATTCTGACAGTTTCGAATCTTGAAACCAGACTAAATGTGGCTCCAAAGTCTATTCCTGGTACTTGTGAAAAGCCTTGAGCTACTAGTCGCACTTTATATCTATTATCTAGTGGCTTTATTGTATCAACCCATCTACATCCTATAGGTTTATCAATCTTTAGGTCTATCTACTAATTCCCATACATTTCTTTTTTCTATTGATTTAATTTCTTCTTTCATGGCATCTACCCATTTATTATATATTTCAGGATCTTTAATCTTTGCAAGATCTCTGTATACAACAGGTATACCTTTCTTTCTATTTTCTTGTTCATGCAAGTTTATTTGCTGCTTTAGAAAGAAATATCATGAATTTATTTTTCTGGATTTTAGCTTTCCTCTTAGCTAACCATTCTTGATTTATATCAGATATTGATTTTCTTAAATCAATTATAGGTTCTTCAAGATCTTCAATACTTAAATCTTGATCCTGAGATTGTGGATTTGTATTGATTCTATATCAGATGTTTCTGATATATGTTCAACATCTCTCATAGATTTATCTAAATCTATTAACTTCTTTTGGTTCTTCAAAATGAACTTTTCTTTTCTTTTTTATTTCAGCTTCAATCTGAATAGGATGTTTATTTCCATAAACATTATCAGCTATAACTCTAACTTTTGGTATTCGAGAAGATTTACTGAGTTTGCTGTTGAATGACAGCTCTCTCTTGTTCTCTAAAACCAAATGGATGAGATGATTGATCTGAAATATTTGGTTTAGAAATTATTTTAGGTCTACCAGCTTGCAATTTATCTCTTTTAGCTGCAGTAAGATCTAATTTCTTTCCAACTCTTTTTTGACCTGTTAAAGTAGCTCCTATCAAGAACATCTCCCCAAAAATTATCTAACATCCTATATGAGACTCTATCTTCTTTTCGAAGATTAATAGGAGGTGGAAATGGATTTTCTTTAATGATTTTTTGGACTATTTGCTCTATGATCTTCTAATTCTTTTGAAATATCTATAGATGTTTTTTCTTTAGATTTTTTAACTACTTTAGGCCTTAAAAGAAGGTATTTCTTGAATAGAATATTTCTTCTTAAAATCCTTATATTGTTGAGTTATATCAGATAATCTTTTTACAAGTTCCTTTTCTTTAGTTGATTTTGAAATAGATTTATCTAATTTTTCATTAGATTTTGATTTATAAATGTTTTATCTTGATCCAATTCTTCATCAGAATGTTCTGATCCAGTATAATAATCAGAAGAATCACTGTCATCTTTATGATCATCTGAATCCCTGACATATCATTTCTTTTAAAACTATGTGAATCATGAAATGATTGCCTTTTATCATTAACTGTAGTGTCATGATTTTTAAAGTTTCTAGTATCAGGAATTGTTTTTAGATCTAAAGTTGGGTAATTATCTTTAATTGATTTATTTTTGGATAATTTGGGAAATGTATTCTCATCAAATATAGCATGTGTGGCAATTACAATAGTATTTTTATCATTCATGAACTTATATGATTTATTATCATATCCAATGAATATCATTGGTTCAGCTCTTAGGTGATAACTTATCTTTTCTTCTTTCTTTTACTATGTAAACATATGCCAAACATCCAAATATCTTAAAATTTGATATATCAGGCTTTCTTTTCATCAAATTTTCATAAGGTGTAGTCCATTTTGTTCTTAATGGTGTATGATTATATATATGAATAGCAGTCTCAAAAGCAAAAGACCACCATGATATAGGACAACCAGATTCAAGAAGCAATGTATGTGCTTTCTTTAAAATGGTTTCATTTAATCGTTCTGCTCTACCATTTTGTTGATGAACATTTGGAGCACTAAGTTCATGTTTAATACCTTTTTCTTGAAAATAGTCTGTAAGCTTTTTATTTACAAATTCTCCCCCTTGATCTGAATGCATACTTTTAAGTTTTGTATTTAACTGATTTTCCATATAAAGAATGTATCCTTTAATGGAATTAAAGTATCAGATTTAGATCATAGTAATGCTATTTGAGCAAAAGAAGAAAATCATCTAAAATTAATAAAGCATATTTTTGTTTATGATAAGAAATGATAGGCATTTCTATTAAATCAACATGTATAAGTTCAAGTAATGCTGTTGCTCTACTTGAAGAAACATGATAAGGTTTATTATCAAGTTTTCCCATAATACATGTTCTACATATATTATTCATATGTGGTTTACTAATTTTAGCACTATTTTCAGTATTTCTGAACATATGGCTTAACACATTATCATTTGGATGTGCCATTCTTCAATGCCAAATAAAGTAATCAATAGTTTGAGAACTATTATTAGTTAACAAATATTGTGAAGTATGTTTAATAACTGTTGATAACCAATGTATAGAATTGGTTTCTAGTGGGTAACCAGTCAATGTTATGTTTCCCTTATGTATTATAGTTTTATGTTTTGTATGATGGACTTGATAGTCCATACTAGTTAGTTGTGGTACAGAAATAATTCTGTATGGTAACATTGGCATATAGCAAACATTCCAGTTTATAATATGTTTATCATGTTGAAAACATATTTTGCCTTCTCCTTCTATTAAAGTTTTATTGTTTTTATTTGCTGTAGTAACATTGATTGGTGTAATGAATTTCTTATATGATGTAAAATCATTTATAAATGGTGTACAATGATGTGTTGCACCAGAGTCAATCACCCATTTATCATTTTTATTCATAAACATAATTTGTTCACCAGGAACATTATATTCATAATTACTATTGTTACATTTGTATCTACTGTTATTACATATCTTGATATGATGTGTTCAACACATCTTTATTGGTTAAATCATCAAGCACTGTAACAGTATTAGTTAAGTAATTATGATGAAAGTTAGTTCCATACCCAAAGTTACTATTATCCATATTTGTGTCTTGATCAATGTATTCAAGACCAGTGTCATCATCATAATATTCTTCATCATGACTTTCATTACAATTTCCACTGTTTTCACTTGTAAGTGGAGTCAAAGGAGAAACTGGTGTTTGAAATACTGGTTTCTCTTGTTCAGGAGATTCATAATCTACTATATCAATGATAGTTTCAAGATTTTTTCCTTCTTCTGGTTGTGGAAGATTGATATTAATATCTCCAAGTCTATCAATGAGTTTAAAAGTAGATATTGATTCCAGTATTTCTTCGTCTGTAATGCCAACCATTTGAATATTGTCATAATAATCTTTATAATAAGATTGATTTTCATCATGATCAATAATCATAGGATTAGCAAAATGAATAGTAGTTGAAGAATCATCATTTCAATTCTTCTTCAACCTTTCTACTTCTGCTACTAAAGCTTTATTTTTAAGTTTTTTATTAGCACAATTCTTTTCATTCCATTTCTTCTTATCATCTTTACTTAAAGTAGATGATGTAAGAGGTTTACTATTATTCTTTTGTTGACGAGGAATAAAATTTCTTCTGAAATTATTGAATCTTCCTCTAAAAGATCCTCTGAACCTATTATTAGAAGATTGATCCTTCCAATTTGGGTTTGGATTTGGATTCTTTTGAATATTAGATCCAATATTAGCTATTTGGACAGATGGTCTGCTTTTTCCCTTTGGTTTGCATAAGATTCCATTCATTCTGAATTCTAGGAATGATTTTAGCAAGTGTAAAATCTTCAATCTTACTGTCAACAATATTAGTAACTAAGTTACCATATGTTAGACTAAGATTATGTAATATGAAGAAACAAACTACAAAATCTGGGATTTTGTATGCTGCTTCTGTTCCTAGATCAGAAACTAATTTTTGCAATTTAGAAATTGCAACAATGGGATCTTGACCAGGTTTCATAGACCATGCAAATATAGCTTTATACATAACAAAATATTTAGCTATTCCAGCTAAACCAAATGTTGCATCAAGATTAGCTATAGTTGTCTTTGGATCTATACCAACATAAGACCAAAGATTGGGCATTAAAGACATTTTTATAACTCCATTTGTCTTTTTAATATTTTCATCCCAATCTGCTCTATCTGAAAAAACTTTTTTATAACATAATTCATAATAAGTTTTATCAGCTAAAGATGATTTTTCATCAATATCATCAGGATAAGATGGTTTACTTTCAGTGATATATTTAAAATATCCTTTCACATCTAAATATGCCATCAGAGTATTCTTCCATTTTTGATAATCAATGACTCCATTGAAAACTTGAACCATTTTTTCAAGTGAGTCTTTGTCAGATCCTCCACAAAGATTATTAGCTATTTTGTTACCAGATGATACAAGATCATCAAAAGTCCACCAGCTAATTCTTGTATTAGGATTTTCTTCAAAATGGATATTGTTGGATCCAATCTTGTTATAATTAAAGTTGATGTTTCAACACCATTCCTTAGGATAATATACTATAGTTGAAAGTTTGGGATACATTGGCCAAACATTGTCTTTATAGTATCTTGGTTTGAATAGAATCATATAACATAACCCATCCTTTGTCCAAATAGGATGATCTGGTGTATGTTGTATCATCTTCTTAAGAATACCAGAATAATAATACATCTAGTAGGATATGTATCTTCTGCAAATCTGATTTTTGTTTTAGTATCAGATTGTATATGCTTGTCACTATTAGACTTAGAATCAGACCTTTCAATCAAAAAATCTCTGCTTTGTTGAGCAGCAAACAAATCTCTTTGCTTTTGAGCAAACAATTGCTCTTTCTTATTTAAAGCAATGATTGTTTCTTGAAGTTGTTGATTTTTCTTATGAAGTCTTTGATTCTTTTTCAATTTACTTTCATATTGAAAATTATGAACTTTCTTTGTCCTACAAAGAGGTCTAGGCATAGATACTCTAGGATAAAGAATTTCTTCAGACCTTTCCTTCTTTAGTTGATTTTGAGAATCTACTTTGTTATACTTATGATTCCATTCCTTGTTAGGTATTTGATTCTGTTTCCAATTAGAATTTCTACCTTTCCAGCCATTTTCATGATTAGAATTGTCATCATTCTTTGGTTGTTTCTCAAATATCCTTTCAAGATGTTTAATTAATCCTTCAAGAATGTTCTTATCGTCTAACAATGCTGGATTAGAAATAACTTCTCCAACAGTTTCAGGGGTGTTAGTGATGATTTTCTGATTTTCAGGATTAATGAATGGTGAATCATCTTCATCTTTCAATGATGGTGTTGAATCAGGATAGTATTCCTTGTATACATCTGAAGGAACATAAATGTATGCTGAGTCATCAGGGTAATGAATAAATTCATATTGATGAACTCTATCAGAATTTTGAATATTCTGATTCACACACTTATCAGGCTGTGAAGAAATGTTCATATTTGGACTCCTAGAGTCCCTAATAGTACAATAACTATTACAAGGTTTCTTCATACCTTGTAATACTCTCCTACCAATGATCCTGAATGGGGCATTCCGCCCTGGGATGACTGGCTCCTGAGAGCCCTCTCTAGCCTCTGTCCCAAAATGGGGGACATACTCTTCCCAGGCCTTGTCATGTTGAGGGGGGAGTACCTCAACAACCTTCTTTCTTCTGATATTTGTTATGAGCATACCTCGTTCCCATCAATTTTCACAGTAACGACACTAATGATGAACATGAAGATACGGTCGTGGAGAGTCGGACTATATTTTTCTTTTCATTTTATCTATTTCACTTCGCTCAAACGATTAGATACAGGACCTGGACGATGCCTTGGTCGCAGAGACAGACTATACTAGGACTGCGACCCTTATATGGAAGGTGGTTAGGTCAGCATCAGCTATGGACATAGACCGAGTGCCGACAGGAATAGCGGCCCGATGATGGGCCTACGCCATGGAAGGATACATGAGCGGCACAGCGCCTGAGGGGCGACATGGGAACGCCAAGGAGTACCGATGACTAGGTACCGGCATAGATGGGAATCAGCCGAGACGCACGACAATAGGCATGGCCATATATGGAAGGACAGTGGAAGGAAGTCTCCAAGAAAGGTCATATGGGTGCAGACTTGGCTGCTGCACATCGTCTCTATTGTGAGGGACTTTAGCTGCGCACTGACTGCACACAGACCAGGGGACAGGTATATAAGGGTTGTAGTCTTAGGTAGCGAGTCCCTAAGACTCTAGATAGTTTGTGTCCTAGACACTTCTACTTGAGCAACAGGCTTAGTCTTGACCTTGTCTTGACTGATCTTGTTTGTCTTGTCTTCGGCTGAACAAGCCACACTCATAAGTCTTCAGGTTGTGTTTAGGTCGTCCCTAACATAATCTAGAGTCTTTATCACTCTACCCCGTTGGACCTTATAGCACCGAGCAAATCCGCTCGTCGTTGCTCACAGCGCCAACGGCCTAGTTTCATTCTGAGAGGAAGTAATCGCGTAGCCCACATCCTCTCCAGGCGACATCGACGCACGACACAGTACTGTCAACGGGTCTCGAATGAGAGATCCTCAATATGCCCCATTGGGCCTGACGACAAACCCTACTTGGGTAGTCTACAAACAGTAACAGACGAGAGTACTAGCATTGCTGGGAGAGCGTAGGCAGGAGACCACAGACGCGCCCCAGGTGTAGTACACTGTTATTGCCGAAAAGCTCAGGAACGAGTGAAACAACTCGGTATACGTGTGTATCAAGGCTGAACCAAAGTCCCTTCATACCCTCTGTACTAGCAACCCCTACTTTGTTATCGGGGTTGATAACTAGGCACAAGGACATTAGGGCGAATTGCCAGGCATACGTATATTGATAGCTTACGGACCCACAACATTCAGACAGTAACCCTCTTGTTTCCCAAGAGGCATCATCGACAGGCGCGGATTCCGAACTGGACAGCCGATAGAACGGACCAGTTGTCAGTGGAGGGCCTGAAATTGGTTGAAGATTCTTTTACAGCTTCAATACATACATTAAGCGCAATGCAGTGCGCATTCAAATACATTTTACCACATGCCCAGGCAACACTTTCGGAGATTGGATGCATCTTCAAAGCGGACTGGGTTACCGACAGCGACAGGGTCACTACTGGACCCACAGAAATCACGGGCGATACCATCTATCGCCGATACGACAACCACATACAATTGTGGTGGACGTTCTTAAAAGAAAAACGTCGAGAGAAGCGTGCACGTGCACAAGAAATCATCCGGCAAAAAGAAGCCGAGGAATCACAAATCCAGTCAGAGGCATGGGATGCACTACTGGAACAGCGAGCAGCAAAACGGGCTGCGATACGGGCAAACAAAGCTCTAGAAAGAGCAACGAGGGAATATCTTACCCTCATCAACTTACTGAACGATTCGTTCAAAGGGGACGCATCCAGTCCTATCTGGAGAGCCATGATGACCTCACAATATAATCAATGGCTAATGCTTATAATCAATGGAGAAAAAGCTACACGAACTCCGGAGATAAAACCTCACACAATACGATACGAATGCCATACAAAGGAATTGTATGAGCATGAAGGCATGACCATGAGTCATGAAGATTGGAATGCGTGGATGCACGCACTAAATGGAAACATATCACCCGGCTTCTGGTGGACCATTCATATGGGCCCCATCCCAGAAAAACTCGCACCATTGGTACCAGGATTCTGTTACCTCAACCTCATAAAACCCAAGTATTGGGATCAATATGAATGGCCTGCGTATCCTACAATTGCGGCCATATGGGAAATGGAAGCAGAATACCGAAACGAGGGAGTTCACACAAGGTGGACTGCCACAGAACGAGCCGACGTGGTACACGTGGGTTTAGAAATGGCTGACGTCAACGGATGGGACATGGTGGAAGTACTATTCACCAGTGGTCACAAAGAGTTACGAGTCGGAGCGGAACAAAGCACAAATGACCCAGAAGTAGGCGAAATCATCAGCCTACGAGAGGACAATGGACAAGAGCTACTAGAGCAACCAGCGCGCTCAGACGCAGCGGCAGCTTTAGTAGAAATAGATCCATGTCTGAGAAACGAACGACCGGGACTCTCGGAGCAGGCACAGAATAAACTGCATCCAAAACACCCTGGATATTGTTACCTATGGCTGGTAAAATGAGAATACTGGAACTCGTACAAATGGCCAGCATACCCCACGATCAGGGAAATTTACGGATGGGATCCGGAACTCATGGACGAGTACTGACCCATATACTGGAGATGCACCAAAGGATGCAACCGCATGTGGCATTGTGTCCATGTGTCAGGAGAACCAGGTGGATGGCCATGGATGAAGGCCATGATGTGGAACGGATACGGTTCTCATCGAGTCGGTGCAGAAACCTTCCGACTCACCGTCGATATGATCACCCACGCCTATCATGCAGTAATGGGCTGGCGGGAACATTGGCAGGATACTCAAACAATTGAACCACTTCCTACCACACAGCCAGCAGCAGCAGTTGCAGCTCAAGAGGATGAAATACACAGACAGGCAGAGGAAAGGCAACGAGCTATCACCAGTGCGGGCCAAGCACTGGCAGCAATGATAAACGAATACCAACGATCTAATCGTCGGGAGCCCGGACCTCTCACTAAAGCAGAAATGCCTGCTTTCTATGAAGGAGATCCTCGAACAGTGGATGGGTGGTTACGTCAAATGAACACCTATTTTATGCTCGCCAGAGAAACGGATCCCAAACAACAGATTTCAATCTGCCTCTATCGGATAAGAGGTGGAAAAGGGAACCGAGCAGCGGACTGGAGTGGGGTGAAACTCAAAGCCTTCCAGGAGGCGCTACAGGAGTTTCAAGACAAACAGGAAACCAGTGGCTGGAGTGCAGAGTTGGATTGGGCACAGCTCAATGCCAGACAATCCACGGAGGATGATCGGGCCTGGGTCAGACGACCTTTGGAACACCAATTTCCTTTCACGGACTGGACAGATTTCAAAAATCAAATGCATGAATTCTTCATGTCCACCGAAACAAAGGAAAAGGCCATCGAGGCATTACTAAAACTACAGCAGGGAATGATGATTGTAGAAGACTACATCATTAAGTTCAATTCCCTGACCTCGCTAACCGACTGGAACGATCAGGCTCTGATCTCGCAATTCCAAAACCATCTTAATCCCACCCTTGGACGAGAACTAATTCGATACGGAGGCTTGCCAGATAACGCCACATTACATCAGATCCAAACACGGGTCACAGCACTCGCCAGAGCATACCGGAAAGCCAACGAGGCTTATGGATTCCCTGTAGGAAGGCAGGAGTACAAAGAACGAGCGCCAGCTCCAATCAATTGCCCACAGTGGCAATACAGAGCACCAACACCAGTAACGTCTGGAAGTCGACCAGACCCAAACGCCATGGATGTTGACACACGAAAATTCTGTTCCTATTGCAAAATGAGGAACCACTTTGTGGAAGAATGCAGGCAGAAAAACAGCACTTGTTACAAGTGCAGAAAGAAAGGGCACACGGCATGGAGGTGCAAAAAAGAGAATACAACCAGCGATAAAGACAAGCAGGTTGTCAGATACATCGACAAAAGGGAAACGACCCCAGTCGGAAAGATAGAGGAGGTCTCTTCGGATTTTGCAGAAAGCCAGTAGGCGAGCGCTCAGCGCTACTGGCTGCTACTCAGGTTTCGGATAGTGATGTACTAGTAGACTCAAAAATAAACATGCACGATTTACTTTATGAGTGCAGAGGAGACGTACATCACTTAAGAAACCTAAGAGTGAGCGCAAAAAAGGGACAATGATTACAACCATGGACACTGTCATGGATGTTAAGAAGGATTTGGGAACAACCCAAACAGATAGCAGTGGAATGTCTGCAACAATGGGTGGACAATAAAAGAGTACAAGAGGTGGATGGACACCTGGTGGACGACTTAAACGCAATGACAGAGGTTGACGCCATGTGGAATTTAGAACATCTACGAAAGAAAGTAGTACAGAGTACAGGATACCACGAAATAGACATAACCGGAGTGGTGACAACAATGGATGAGTCCAAAAACGTCCGTGTAAAAATGTTGTTAGACTCTGGTGCTACAGGAACCTGTATCAGTACGGACTTCGTAGAAAAACACCAGATACCTAAAAGACGTCTGGTCAGACCCATATCAGTTTACAATGCGGACGGGACAAAGAATTCGAGAGGCGCCTTAGAATACATGGCCAAAATAAAGTTACGCATCGGTGAACATGAAGAAGTCATCGAGTGCGCAGTAACGCATCTCTCAAAGACAAGCATCTTCCTGGGCTTTGATTGGTTACGAAAACACAATCCAACCATCAACTGGAAGAAACAGACATTAGAGTTTAACCGTTGTCCAGGCACTTGCTGGAAAGGTTCTTCAGTACAGGAACCTGAGGACAAGATGGATATAGAGGACGACCTTGAAGCAGAAGATCGACTTCTAGCAGTTCACATTGGGGAGCCGGAACTCAACGTCAGGGCCTATGCATCAACGGCCACAAAAATAGCCGCAGAAGAAGCGGAAAAAACCAAAAAACGAACTCTGGAGGAGGCAGTCCCCAGACATTACTTAGGACACCGAAAGGTCTTTGAGAAAGAGACTTTTGATGAACTACCACCACGGCGGCAATGGGATCACGCCATAGAGTTGATTCCCGGGTCTAACCCAGTTGACTGCAAGATATACCCACTTAACAGGGACGAACAGCAGCAACTGGACGAATTTCTAAAAGAGAACCTAGATTCGGGGCGAATCCAGTCCAGTAAATCGCCCATGGCATCACCTTTCTTCTTTGTAAAGAAGAAAGACGGAAAATTACGGCCGGTACAGGATTACTGGCAACTCAATGAGATGACAGTAAAAAACCGATATCCACTACCACTTATAGGGGAGTTGGTGGATAAATTATCGCAAGCAAAGGTCTTCTCCAAGATGGACATACGTTGGGGATACAACAACGTACGCATTAAGGAAGGAGACGAATGGAAGGCGGCATTCCGAACCAATAGAGGACTCTTTGAGCCCTTGGTTATGTTCTTTGGGCTCACGAACTCGCCCGCCACTTTCCAAACGATGATGAACGACATCTTCAGAGTTGAGATAGCAGAAGGATGGGTCGTCATTTACATGGACGACATTCTTGTGTTTTCAAAAAATCAGGAGGAGCACATGGTTCAGGTCAACCGCATCCTAGCAAAGCTGGAAGAGCATAAGCTCTCATTAAAACCAGAAAAATGTTTCTTCGACAAAAAGGAAATGGATTTCCTTGGAGTCGTCATCAGTGAAAATTCGGTCAGGATGGAATCTGCCAAAGTCAGGGTGGTAACCGAGTGGCCGACGCCTATGTGCAAAAAAGAAGTCCAACAGTTCTTGGGCTTCGTAAACTTTTACCGGCGATTTGTAAAAGATTTCGCCAAAGCAGCCAAACCCCTGACTCGTCTTACGGGAAAGGACGAGTGGAAGTGGACAGAGATACAAGATGAAGCATTTGACATGCTTAAGAAAACAATAGCAGAGGAAGTGGTGTTGCGGATCCCCGATGAGGACGGACAATTCAGGGTAGAGGTAGATGCCTCTGACTTTGCCATTGGAGGGATCCTATCGCAACAAATAGAAAACGACGTATGGAAGCCTGTGGCTTTCATTTCAAAATCCCTGAACGATGCTGAGCAGAACTACGAGATCTATGACAAGGAGATGCTTGCAGTTATGCATGCCTTTTATGAATGGTCCCATTATCTCAAAGGGGCTAAACAAACAGTTGAAGTTCTAACAGACCATCAGAACTTAACATACTTTAGGAAGGCACAAAACTTAAACCGCCGGCAGGCTAGATGGGTAACGGATTTGCAGGAATACAATTTCGTTATAAAACATAGGAGTGGAAAGTCCAACACGAAAGCGGACTTGTTATCCAGGCGGGCAGGACATACCCGAGGAGAAAACGATAATGAAGGGGTAGTTCTGCTCAAAGAACACCTCTTCGTACGAGTATTCGATGATGATCGTGCAATTGACGACATCCTGAAGGATATTAAAGACGTGCCCAAGCGGCAATGGGAAACACAAGTAGTCGAAGGCCTTGGGAAGGCTGACGGCGAATATAAATTAGAAAAAGGACTCGTCACCTGGAAGGGACGGGTATATGTACCGGCAGTTGTGGCATTGCGAGAGGACATCATCGCAATCCATCATTCATGGGGACACTCCGGAGTCGCGAAAACCTTGGAATCATTAACGAGGAATTTCTGGTGGCCAAATATGCGCAAGGACATCAAAAAATATATTCCGGGTTGTGAAACTTGCCAGAAGGCAAAACCGGATCGACAGGCACGCGCGGCACCTCTCAGACCTAACGAAGTCCCAAACAAACCATGGGAAGTCATCTCAGTTGACTTCATGGGACCTCTCCCCATGTCAAAAGGATACAACACAATAATGGTAGTGGTGGATCGATTTACTAAGAAGTCGTACTTCTTACCCACCACCAAAGAAATCACATCACAGGGAACAGCGGCGCTGTTCAGAGACAACGTATTCCGGGAGCATGGACTCCCTAGAAAAGTGATAAGCGACAGAGGACCTCAGTTCGCTTCAAAATTCATGACAGACTTGTATGGGATGTTGGGAATTCAGGCCAACCGATCAATGGCCTATCACCCCCCAAATGGACGGACAAACCGAACGAGTAAATCAGGAAGTAAAGGAATTCCTGACTATGTTTGTTAACAATCGCCAAGATAACTGGAGCGATTGGCTGTCGGTGGCACAATTCTGCCACAACGATCGAGTGCATTCCGCAATGGGCTTCACGCCCTTCTTCATGAACTATGGACGACACCCAAACAAGGGTCTAGATCCCACCTACGCGCCGAAGGCGGTAGCCATGGAGCAACTGGCAAAAGAATTGGAGGATGTACATGAAAAAGCAAAGAAGGCTTTGGAAAAGGCTGCTCAGATCATGAAAGAGCAGTATGACAGTCATCGCCAAGCGGCACGAGAGTATAAACCAGGAGACAAGGTTTATCTCAGTACAGAAAACCTCCCAGTCATCCGAGCAACCAAGAAGCTCGATGGGAAATTTGTTGGTCCATTAGAAGTCCTCGCCAAGGTTGGCGAATCATCATATAAATTGAAAATACCAGCAGCATGGAAAATCTATAACGTCTTTAACGAAGTCTTGTTAAAGCCATACAGGGAACCGGAGTTTCCAAAACAGAAAGCAAAGGCAGCAGTGCGCAAGGACGCACAGATGGTGGAAGAGTCCCAGGAGGACGAGTACGAGGTTGAGGAAGTTATGGACAGTCGCGTCAGTGGACGCCAGGGAGGGAGGTTGGAATACCTCATTAAATGGAAAAATTACCCAGTGGAAGAGTCCACTTGGGAACCGGCAGGAAATGTGGCCAATGCAATGGCCTTAGTGAAAAAATTCCACAAAGCAAACCCGAAAGCACCAAAGTACATTCGAAACCTCAAAAATGGAAAGGTGTACATCCAGTATACAGAGACAGTTCCCCCGCAACCCCCTAGTGCATCAAGGCACAAACAAAGCAGGGGAACCCATTGGAAAGACAAGCGATTGTTTGGATGGGATGATGGCTGCTTCGGGCCAAAATACTTAGAAAATATGGAGCGCAGATGGCACAATTGGAAAGGAGACAGGAGGGCAATCATGGAATTGCCAGACGATACCGATGGGACGTTCTCCAGAAACCTGGAGCGTGGCGGGCGGTCACCCGTGCTTGATTTCCCAAAAAGGGGAGAAGAAGAAGAATTGGAAGAGGAGCGCCGAGCGCACGAAAGAGACACTGAGTGTCTTAAAAAGAAAATCTTAAAAAAAAATACACCAGTAGCTGCAAAGGAAAGCAGCGAGTCGGAATATGACCGACAGAAAAGGATCAAGGGCGTTGCATGCCCTACACAGAAAAAATGGAAAACCACCGTGGAGGAGGTGGAGGACGTAGACTCAGAACGGTCGGGCTTGACGCCTGAAGAGCAAGCAGAGCGGTTAGCCTGCTTTTACGAACGCATGAAGAATGATCCACACTATGTGGACTCAGCAGGATCAGCCTCTCGGGACGCGAGGCCTTAAGGGGGGGGTGATGTTATGAGCATACCTCGTTCCCATCAATTTTCACAGTAACGACACTAATGATGAACATGAAGATACGGTCGTGGAGAGTCGGACTATATTTTTCTTTTCATTTTATCTATTTCACTTCGCTCAAACGATTAGATACAGGACCTGGACGATGCCTTGGTCGCAGAGACAGACTATACTAGGACTGCGACCCTTATATGGAAGGTGGTTAGGTCAGCATCGGCTATGGACATAGACCGAGTGCCGACAGGAATAGCGGCCCGATGATGGGCCTACGCCATGGAAGGATACATGAGCGGCACAGCGCCTGAGGGGCGACATGGGAATGCTGAGGAGTACCGATGACTAGGTACCGGCATAGATGGGAATCAGCCGAGACGCACGACAATAGGCGTGGCCATATATGGAAGGACAGTGGAAGGAAGTCTCCAAGAAAGGTCATATGGGTGCAGACTTGGCTGCTGTGCATCGTCTCTATTGTGAGGGACTTTAGCTGTGCGCTGACTGCGCACAGACCAGGGGACAGGTATATAAGGGTTGTAGTCTTAGGTAGCGAGTCCCTAAGACTCTAGATAGTTTGTGTCCTAGACACTTCTACTTGAGCAACAGGCTTAGTCTTGACCTTGTCTTGACTGATCTTGTTTGTCTTGTCTTCGGCTGAACAAGCCACACTCATAAGTCTTCAGGTTGTGTTTAGGTCGTCCCTAACAATATTGGGGTTCTCATAACCCCAAAAGACATGTGCTGAAACTATTCTATCAGCTTTTGGGAAGTGTAGCTGATTTAAGTAGCTTACTTTGGCTTCGTCAGCCAATTTCATCATTTGGTCCAGTTCACAGACTGCCTTCTCATCAAAGGCCTTCTTGGCCTCATCATAATCATACCAATTATGATATATTTCCCCATTGAGGATCCAAATTGGCCTTTTGGCGGCCAATCTGCAAAGAGCGAGCTGGTGACTCAGCTCTGGCCCTTTGAGACCCCTGAGGGACTCAAAACCAGGACCCACTCCTCCTCCAGCTGTCAAACAATGGACTGCAGGCCCATCGTAAATGGGGAAACCTTTGATGTCCTTGACACCAAAGTTTGGCCTGTACTCCTCAAGTACATTGACCTTCTCCTCCTCCTCTTCTATCTTGACGTCACTCCCGGCGGCTTCATCCTCAGTGATCTGGTCCAGGTGTGAATAAACAAAATGATCTACTTTATCAGTTTCATCAATTAACTGATCTTCTAGATTATAAATATACTGACATTTGCCATCTTCATTAATATATTTAATGCCCAATTTGCCTGGGCATGGGTCGTTGATGTCACGAAACTCTTTGATGACATAACAATCCCTAATAAACCTATATGTGTCCCTGCTACCATTAAGTGGACTATTTCTCCCATAGTCATGGGTTAGCTAAATTCATATGTGGGATATAGAGGAATGTCACACAGGAGATCACACATACAATCTGCTGATCTCATCAGATCTAGATAGAGGGCCTTAAGCCATATCTGTATCTGATCTTGAAGAGATCTCAAGCAGATCTACACTAACTATTTATACATGGTAAGCAACCCTTCTAGCCACCTTTGGCATAACTCCAAATGACAACCCAAAGTTGTCATTTTAAGGCAGTCACTATCTGGGGCCCATAACCTGTTGAAATTTATTGACAGCAGCGCCTGGCACCTGACTAAGTGGGTCTTTCAACTCACCTTGCTTAGTAAGGCATGCCTTAAACTTGAACTGTTAGTTATTTGAACTGAAGGACAATGGCTCAGAATGTCCTTCTTATATGCATTTCATGAACCCTAACCTAAGTACATGTTCATTACTATCTATGGTTGTATTACTAATCTACACTACTGAACTCAGTACCTCAATGAATCATTCTGAGTCATATCTATTATTACTTATTCCATGATGTTCTAAATGACATCATTTATTCTATATGACCTCATATACTTCTATATGAATCATAGTGAGTCATAATACCATATATAGTTAAATATGAAACACAATCTAATAATAGTCAGTTATATAATCACACCTGTGAACATCCCACGAGATGTTACATGAGTGACTGTGACATGAAGTCAACTTTTATGATTACATAAGTAATTAGTAATCTTTTGATTATATAAGACTATTTTTCAACACAGAGAAATGTGTTCAATGCTGCCATGGACTCTGTCAACAACAACAGAGGAAGACTTCTGTTTGTACACAGTGCTGGAGGGTGTGGCAAGACATTTGTATGCAACACCATTGCTACTGCTGTCTAGTGTTGCCAACGGCTGACTAAGCCCAGCTTTGGCTACTTAGCTTTGCCTAAGCCAATTGTTTGGCTAATGCTGGGAGCCAAAGCTGATCTGATTGGCTTGCGAGAGGCTCAGAGCCAGCTCCAGGTGGCTAAGCCAACCCAGTATGGCAGCTATGTCACACCCTCCCATCCAACCCTCTCTGCCTTCACCACTCGCTCACCCTGCCTTCTCTTTGTCCACCATTCGCTCTCCCTGCCTTCTCTGCATCTGTGCTCGCTGGCTTTGCCTTTTCTGCCTTCACCACGAAAACTGTGCCCACGTCTACTGTTGATCGCACTCCCCACCCTTGAAACATGTCATGATATCATATCTCAATTGTTTCTCAGCCGTTTCCCTTCATTCCAGGTGCGTTAGAAAGCCATTTAAGTTTTACCCTTGGGTGCATCAACAGTTTGATGCGCGATTTTGTCGTTCTCTGAGAATCTACCTGGTGGTTGTTAGGTTAGGGGTGAGTAAGATGATATCATATCTCAATCATTTCTCAACCGTTTCCCTTCATTCCAGGTGCGTTAGAAAGCCATTTAAGTCTTACCCTTGGGCACATCGACCGTCCGATGCGCGATTTTGTCGTTCTCTGAGAATCTACCTGGTGGTTGTTAGGTTAGGGGTGAGTAAGATGATATCATATCTCAATCATTTCTCAACCGTTTCCCTTCATTCCAGGTGCGTTAGAAAGCCATTTAAGTCTTACCCTTGGGCGCGTCAACCATTCAATGCGCGATCTTGTCGTTCTCTCGAAATCTGGCTGATGGTTGTTAGGCTGCAAGGTAAATAAGATAATATCATATCTCCTTCATATCTCAACCGTTTCTCTTGATTCCAGGTGCGTTTTAAAGCTATTTGATCACTCTATTTGTGAGCATTAACCATTTGACAGGATACATTGTTGTTCTCGGGTGATCAGTGGTTTTCAACCTTGTAGTAGTGGTAAATTTGTGTTGTGACCCATGACCTGTACCTGTAACCACTGACCTGTAGGCCTTTAACACATGGGTTCACGGGTATGGGTATGGGTAAGCACTGGGGAACCTGTGGGTTACCTGTGCACATCCCTACCCTCAAGGGTCAACCATTGCCATGCACCTGCCTTCTGCCTGTGCCCACCATCTGTCAACCAATGCCACCGTCTACTGTTGACCTGTGCCCACTCATGCCCCCACCAAATGTGCCCACTGCCTATCCTCCATCTGTGCTACTGCCTTCACTACCATGCCCATGTCCTCATCAAATGTGCCTGCTGCTATCTTCCACCTGCACTACACTCCACCCATGCTACTGTGCAGCTCCACTACCAGTCCCAATCCTGATCCCATGCTGCTCATGGACCCAGCCATGTGACAAGGTGAGTGTGCCTGCTTCCACCCTTCCATCTGATCCCCAGTCCACCCACACCATATCAACCAGCCCTCTGCAGACATGCTTGTTTGCATTATCCTTTGTATTGACTCTGTTGTACTGTAGTCTGTGACTAAGTGTAGTAGGGTTGATAGTACATGTATTGGCATCAGTGACCTGAATGAAAAACTATTTCACTATTTTACAATTTATGCTTCAACAGGGATACAATTACAAGTTATATCATCAATCCTCCATATTATCCTTAGCTTCTTTGGACTCATTCTCCATTGCTTTCATATCTTCCTCAATGAGCCTATCAAGCCCATCTTCATCCAGCTCTTCCACATGTAGATTCCTGCCATATGTCTCAGCATCTTCAGATGGTGCCACCCTACCCATGTAATCAAATTCCCTTAGCTCATCATCCCAAGCCATTCCTTCTGTGAAGCTCAGGGCAGGGCCTTTGTGAATTGAGAACTTAAGGACTTGAAGTGCCTCCATCAGACAATTGGAAATCCTACTTCTCCTAGGTGCCATGGTTTCTTTCCCAGATGAGAAAGCTCTCTCACATGGCACACTTGTAGCCTGGATAGGTATGATATCCAT
This sequence comes from Amanita molliuscula, assembly GCA_023014405.1. Classification (NCBI taxonomy): domain Eukaryota; kingdom Fungi; phylum Basidiomycota; class Agaricomycetes; order Agaricales; family Amanitaceae; genus Amanita; species Amanita molliuscula. The sequence continues at coordinate 653,563 of JAEBUP010000011.1, forward strand.
GGCAAGCTGGAAGATATGTGGATATTGTCCTTGATGAGTCTATATGCAAGTCAGATAATATAACACAGGTGTAGAGTTTAGGCACCTGCCAAAATTGCAAGATATCTTTGGTCTCACCACCAAAAGCACTTAGGTATTGCTCCACTTCCATTTCCAAACTCACTTCCTTAGGTGTGGAGTGTTGTTTCTTTCTATGCAATATTTGAGCTGCAGTTGGCTTGGATTGTTTAGCTGCAGGCTTGGGCTGAGGCTCAGTCTGTGGGGTCCCTGAACTTTTGTATTCCTTTAACTGTCATGAAATGAGATGGAGTTTAAAATGGGATAAAATGACCAGCTTACTGCTTCCAAAAATAATTCCTTGGCTGACCTGTACTCATTCTCTGATAATGCTAAAAAATAATCCAGTTTGTTTGCAGGATCAATGACTAGGACTTATGTCAATTCAATGATAAAACACAAAATGTGCAGATTACCCATTGCAAGGACATAAGCTGGTGTTTTTGTCAGCTCTCCTTCATACTTCTCCAACTTGTCCAAGCCTGGGATGATGATATTCTTCCAAGAGTAGTTCTCTTCTGCCAGTTCTGTCCATCTCTCAATCAATGCTGAAAAAGATGTGATAGTGTATGGAAGAGTAGGAGTCTTTACAGTCCCAAGTATATCTTGGAAGGCATGAGGGATCTTTATTCTGCATTAGCTACATATTCTTCTGAACACACAAACTGATACCTCAAGAATTTTCTGGTAGTCCTCCAGTAATTCCCACTCATATTCATTCATTTGGAACTTCTCTAAGTCAGGAAAGTCATTGTCATATGTTATTTCAATAACTGCCTATGCAATCTTAATGAAAGCTTAGTTATATTATTCTCAGACCTACCTCTTTCAATTTCAAGACCCTCTCAATCATCAGGAGGGTTGAAGACCATCTTGTTGAGACATCTTGAATAAGCTGATAGTCCTGTTTGAAGGATTCCAGCACATATTGTGAAAATCTCTGCTTTTTCACATTGCTGTTACGAATCTGAATGGTCCAATCAGTAATAGGTGTAAATTCAATAGGGATGAATTACTGCATTGATGAGTGAGCAGACTGTTGCAATACAGTCCCTTGAACCAAACCCTGGTACATATTCTGCCTCTCCCTCAATATATTTCATGTCAGTTATGGCACCCAAAGCTGACTTGCAGGCCAAGTTGACAATGTGAGGGAAACATCTAGAAAAATTTAAATAAGAGCATCAGCACAGTGAAAAATCATACCTAATCCTGTTTTTAATAGCATCAAATTTAATCCCCCTCCTGTGAAGTGTATACTGGAGTGAAGTCATCATAGTATCATTATTGCTTGCATTATCACAAGTTACCCAACCAATCTATCAACATATGAATGAGCAAGAAGTACAATTTGAACTTGAAGCCCATACCTTTTGGGTTATCTTCAATCTGTCAGGGATAAAGAGAAAACACTGGGCAAGGAGCTTGCCAGTGTGTCTACCTGGGATTCTGCAGAAACCAATAAGGTCAGCCCTCAATTCCAACTTCCTCTGGGTCCCTGCCATTGTCTTAACTTCAATACCCTCAACCCAATGTGCAGTTATGGCCATAAAGGAGGTCAAGTTAGGATCTGACCATGTATCAGTGGTGAAGGAGACTTTCCCACTGATCTCTTCTAAATAGTTAGCCAAATTAAGGTGTTAACAATTCCAAACTTGCCCTCATATCATCTTCTAGAGTTTTGAGGTAATCTGAAAAGTTGTTCATGATATGGTTTCGAATAGAACTTCTTCCAGGGATATCAGACTCCCTCAGCTCCTTCCTAAGGAGCAAAAATATCTTCTTGAGCCTTGGAGATTCCACAATGTTCATGGCCTTTCACAATCAGAAAGGCTGCAAGGCATTATAAACATTATTACTTACCACATCATCAGCAACAACAAATTCAACCAAGGCATTGGAAAATGCCTCCTTAGAATATGAAAGAAGCTGACTACCCTCCTTATCATCATCATCTTGTCCCTTAAACTTCCTAATTTCCTGCAATGCTGCAGGATTGGTGATGGGGATATTCTTATCATCACATAGCTTGCTCCACTCTTCCAAGTGCACCCTGACTAAATGATTCCTGAGGTTGTAAACACTAGTTGAACCAGAAAATTTGGCAACTGGATGATCTTGATCAGCTGCACAAGCAGTACTGAGAAACAAAGTTAATTATGAGAACAAGTTTAAATTATGATAATATTCACATGCATAACTTGCAAGTGCTCATTGCACCTGTCCCACTTCCAGTCTTCTCAAAAAATTCCCAGACATCTCTTGCTACTCTTGATGCCCTTCTCTTGCCTGGCTCTGCAGAGGGATCCATGGAAAGCTCCTCTACCTGAGAGGCTAGCTTAGATGGTGAAATATCCCCATCACCAGATTCAGATCCATCTGGTTCATCTGGTCTACATGGTGTAAACAACACATGAGCAGGTGTTGTTGGAACAGCCTTTCTCTTCCTGGCAGGAATGGGAGTCATTGGTTCCAAGGGGTCAACCTGAAAATTTCAGTTTGATAGAATCAATTTAAGTTTTGCACCAAACACTTACTCCAAGAGCACACTGATGAGTGCACTACCTGGCTGGGCTGGATCTCAAGCGAAATCTGGGACCATTTCAAGATGTGTAATATTAAACAAGGAAGTTTGAGCTCTCGGTTTCATAGAAAGTGCGCAATAGTGATACTTCAGGTTCAACGTGAGCACTCGTGAAACATTGGGTAGCCTCAAAATGGCCATTTGAAATTGCTTTTAAAATTGCATAACCTGTGACCTGGATCTGAGGTACAAATTGAATGGGACAATCAGGAGTAAATTCAAGAGCAGGTATCTGAGGCTCACAGTGGAATATTGCCAGCATGAAGATAATCGTTTAGGTGCAATCCACTATAGCATTGTCAGAGCTATAAAGAGTGGTGACCAGCTTGGATTCAGGTAACCTGTCCTTGTCTGCACTACAACATAATGCCCATCAACATAGTCCATCATTACACAAGAGAAACCAAGTCATGATCCTTAGCAGATAGATTGTCATCACCAGTCCCAGAGCTAGTTGACGACAAAGAAGATTTAGTCCTCAAGTATCCCCCGGCTTTCATTTATGTGGATGATTGTGTAGAATCACGCAGGAACACAACATTATTGATGGTACTCAAGGCCTCGCATTCCTTCGATCTGACCTCCCCCTCCAAAATTAATTATTCATATGTGACAACTAGTGCATTATCAGTATCCTGCTTCAATCAGACGAGAATTCCCATGGGAGGACCTCTTTTAATGTTGTGCAAGTGTCTTGAACCAGTTAGACCCTCTGTCTCGGGAACAGAAGTCAGCATTGGACAGTTGGCTTGGAAAGTATCTATTGAAGTCTGTGCCGACAGATGGGATGTACAAATTGATGGAGGAGGACCCTACCTTGTTATTGGACGCAATATCAACCATTATGCCCTACTCAACTGTTGAGGGCACTTATATCCATTTCTGGTTCCAGCCCATCACATTCTCCCTTGTACAACCACTTGGCATGTTGTTTCCCTCCCTACAGAACTTGAACACCATTCCGATGTGCAAGATCTCTGGCCCGGACCTTCTCACGCATGAAAATGACCCTCTTGAATAGGATTGATCGCTCTTGAAGACAAGTGATAACAATGCCGTTCTCTGTAGCACCATATACTTATCCAATTGAAGCCCGAAGATGCCCTGTGTAGATGTTGGTGATTTATTTCCCAATTCATCTTTTTATTTGAAATATGTGGAGCATTATTTTTCATGTTGCCTGTTGGATTAGGCAGGGCAGTGCCCTGGCCTCGTGGGCTTTTGCGTTTCAATACAGAAGAATTTGTCATCCATGCCTTGACATTTTGAATTACATATATATAGTAGTAGGGTACTAGAATCAGAAGATCCCCTTTTGTCAATCTCACTCAGTTCAGACCAGTGTTCTCCATTTTGTTAGCATTCTCCTGCGGCGTTTTATTGAGTTTCTCCCTGCGATATCTAGTTATACTGCAAATTCAGTGGCTTCAGCATACCCAAGTTCAGTTTGATAGCAACTGAGGCTCCAAACTTATTCAACAAGACATGCTAGGACTTTTCTGGGACTTGCACCCTTGCTCGCCCTCGGACACACTCTCATTCACCATCACACTCCCTCATATTCCACATCAGGCACTAAGGTGGTGCTTTGCACTCCCATCCCCCAGTTTGTAGGGTTGGGTTTGTTGGCATATTTTACACTAGGCAGCGTCCCAGGGTACCTATCATTTTCTGGAGCCCACCATGAGGGTTTCATTCCTTGATTTTATCACAGGTATTGGAAGATATCATCAGCCCTCATTGGATATTGAACTTTCAGTCTTTCAATATTCCCACTACACACTCAGGTCGATTGACTGGGCCCCCAAGCAGTTTACAAGTTTCCAGAAGAAAAAGAAGAGGAAAGCAGGCATTACAGATAGAAATAGCAAGTGAATCAGAATCTTCGAGCACAAACGAGTCTTCTGTTTCTTCTCCTGTCTCAGCTCCAGTAGTCACCGCACCCCAGTCTCCTAGGCCAGATTTAGCATTTCCGCTATTGTTGCGCTCAGTGGCCCCAGTTTCTCTCTTTGAAGAAGTAGTTTTGGTTGAAGAAAGACAAGACTTAGCTGACATTACTCAACAGTTTCCTGGAGCATTACCCTTAGGAACTCCAGAGTGACTCCCCTTTTATCTGAGCCAAGTGTCAACTTCAACTCCTGCACACAAGAGTATTCAAGTAGAATTGACACCCATATCCCCTCATTCAGAATATTATTTGAAAGTACAAAAGCACAGTCTTTCACAATCTTCACATTGCAAAGATCAGGAAGAAGAGGAGGTTTTATCATATATCACCCATGATTCCACCCCCACAGATCCCGACATTACAGTACAACAAATTTCCATGGAAGCAAGCTCCCGAACCCTGGCAAATTTTGAGCAGTCTTCACGAGATCCACCACCATGTCCCCCACATTCCTCGGATCGAAAGGTGTCTCCAAGACAGTCCCCTTTGTTGTGTGAAGAGCAGTCTGCATCACAACCTGCACCTTATATTCCAGCTCATCCTGGGCACTGGTTTCAGGCAAATCCCTTGCAGTATGAACAACCAATACATTCCTTGCAAGAGACAGCTCAGCCTCAGCTTGTATATCTCCCACAGCCTAGTTCAGGATGCGTATCAGATATGCCAGCATGCAATAGTAGCGCAGCACCTAAATTCGACTCCTTGAATCCACGCAGTTTGACTTGCTATTTCAGGGAAGTTGAGCTTCTTTTAAGTGTGGCAAAGATCATAGATGAGCAGTCATGCAAGGAGCATGCTAAACAATATCTCGAAGATGCAGATTATGATATCTGGGATTCCCTTGAAGAGTCAAGAATCACCTATTCATATGCAGAGTTCAAGGCAGCCATCATTGCTTCGTATCCTGGAGCAGAACCATCTAGAAAGTACACCAGGTGAGATATGACCAACTTAATCAATAAATGGCAATGAGAGGGTATTAAGACAGCACATGATCTTGGCAACTATTTCGAAATATTACCAATTACCTTATCAGTTTAGGATGAATGGGAGAGGCTGAACAGCATAGAGAATTTGTGGCACCCTTTGACCAGCAATTATTGGATTGGATTGCAAGTAGGTTATTGATGAACAACCTGGAATTTGACCTGGAAGAGGGTTTCTCTATGATCAAGGTTTATTGAACTGCGCTTATCATACTTTGAGGTTCAACCTTCTTTTGTGCAAAATCAGAAGAAGTTATTGCAGCCCCAACCAGACCTTTAGCTCCTCTTTTAGGACCGCCTAGTTTGAACCGCACACCAGCAGCCCCCTCGGGCGATGTAAAACAAGAAGACTTAATGTCAATGATTGGCCAGTTATTGCAGACCCTTAACAAAAATGCTATGGCAGCTGCAACTCAAGCAGTGCCAGCCCTCCAGACATACAAACCAGTTGGATATTCTGCACCATCCTTACAGTCCACGCCACAGGTCTCAATTCAACAACCTCAAAGGATTCCGAGTGAAAACAAGCAATGTAACTCCTGTGGAGAAGGTGGACACTTTATGTCAAGTTGTCCTACAGTGGAGCATTATCTGCGAACAGGGAGAATTATCAAGTGAGCAGATGGAAAGTTAGTCTTGCTGAATGGGATGTTTGTTCCAAGGAATATCAAAGGGCAATGGTTGAAAGATCAGGTGGATACGTACTGGCAGCGACAATTAGGCAACCAGGCAGCAGCTAATGCCCTTCCTTCCTCGACATCATCAGCTAGTGGTGGGACAGTGTCTATGTTTTATAGAACCGTTGGCACACACTCTAATGTGCTTGTTTCCACTGCAGCAGTTTTTGATGATAATGAAGTCATAGAGCAGATCGAGTATCACCAAAATCAGATTCTAGACATGCACTTGTCAGCTCTGAGTGGTTCTTTGAATGCCAAGGCATCCCCCTCAGCAGCAGTTGAGCTTGGACAACAGGCACTGAGCCCTCGATCACTATCGGATCACCCCTTTGAAAAAGCACAAGATGCAACTTATGTCCCTCCAGTTAATCAGAATATAGGTGCGCCCATTAAACCAAAGGATCAAGACCTGGCCTATATTACAGCAGCACCTATACAGAACCCTAAGATTGTAGAGGCAGTTTTGGAGAGGTTGCTTCAAGAAACACAGATTACCCTTACTTTTGAGGAGTTACTTTTGTTATCCCCCGATATTCAAGACTGGATTTGTGGTAAAATTACCCCAAAATGACAGGCAGCAAGAAATACAAGTTTTACAGTCAACGAAGAGGAGGCAGCAGAGGGTCTCCTTGCTCTGTCAAATAGTTTGAGCCAGGACTTACAACCCACTCAGTTAGCTCCAGGGCATTACCAAGTTCCAGACTTGGCTCAGGTGTTTTACAGTGTGCAAAAACAGGTCTGCTCCAAGTGGAAAATCATCTTGCAAAGTCAGAAAGATTCTTTGGCTTCTCGAGCTATTTCGATGAAAGTCACAGGCAAAGCTAATGTCAAATGCATCTTGGATCCTGGAAGTGAAATTGTTTGCATGTCAGATGCAGTTAGCAACCAGCTTGGTATTCCCTATGACCCCACAATCACGATTAGAATGCAGTCTGCAAATGGCAAGTGAGATCAGACTCTTGGTTTGGCATGAGATGTCTTGTTTGAAATCAGAGACTTTGTTTTATTGTTCCAGGTACATGTGGTAAAGTCACCAGCATACAACATGCTCCTAGGGTGACCATTTGACAATTTAGTCAATATGAAAATTGAAAACCTTAGCAATGAAGAGCAGTTGTGCATGATAACAGATCCGACTACAGCTAGAGCATATACAATACCCACATTTGAATGTGGTCCTGCTCGTTTTTCTATGATTAGACAAGAACAGGATTTTCAACAATCTTTGAGGATCTGTTAGAAGACCAGGGAGAAGTTGTACTTATTATATCTGTTGACAAAGAAATCCAAAAACCCGAAAGAATTTTAGCCTATTGCATTTCCCCATCCCAACTCTCTATAGAATCTTCAACTCCCAAAAGCAAAGACCAGACACAAAAAAATTATTGCACATATTTGTATTTGGCGGCAGTTATGCATTTCTTGTTAGAGACATCAGAAAATCATGAAATCCGAGCTTTACAAATGATATCAAGCCCTCACTTAGGTTCTGAAGAGTATCGTTCTGATTTGACCCCACTTGCAGTTTTTGGAAAGAAGTATAAACCAGTAGCTCAAAAAGTTTGACCAGTCATCGGTGTCCTTCCAGAAGAGTTTAGGATTATTTGGAATATTACTGGCAACCCTTTAGTGAATATGCCAGCCCTCAACCTGAATCCCCCAATCTTTGTTCCAACAGGAAGATACACTCAAGAGCATATGGAGGTGTTGGACAAAGGTCATTTTGGAGGTTTCTTGCAGCCAGAAGTGTGAAAACTCCTACATCATTTCATGATGATACACAATGATGGTTTTGCATGGAGTGATGAAGAACATGGACATTTTAAAGAAGAATATTTCCCTCCTGTTGAGATTCTGACAATTCCACATACCCCTTGGATTCAGAAGAATATTCCCATACCACCTGGTATTTACAATGAAGTTTGTCATATTATTAAATCGAAGCTTGATTCCAGCATATACGAGCCCTCAAACTCATCCTATCACTCACAATGGATCTGTGTCGCAAAGAAAGACAGTTGACTGCACCTCGTACATTCATTAGAACCCTTGAATAAAGTTACAATCCAACATTCCAGCATTACCCTGATTCCCGAACATCTGGCAGAACAGTTTGCATGTCATCCCTGTGGCACTATGTTAGACTTATATGTTGGATATGATGAATGGATTCTACACATCAACTCTAGAGATCTGACAACATTCCAGACACCCTTCAGCACATTGCAGCTTGTTACCTTGCCTATGGGTTGGACGAATTTGGTTCCAACCTTCCATGACGATGTCACATACATTTTATTACTGGAGATACCAGCGTTTACTATCCCATATATTGATGATGTTCCAGTTAAAGGTCCAGTGTCTACATATCAACTATCCAACAGTTCCTTTGAAACAATCAAGCAAAATCAAGGCATTCAACACTTTGTGTGGGAGCACTTTTCAAATCTCAATTGTATCATTCAAAGAATGAAGTATGCAGGAGGCACATTTTCTGGAAAGAAGCTCACATTATGTGTGGAAGAAATCACTGTTGTAGGCCATTTGTGCACACCAGTTGGTCGCATACCCAATAGAAAATGAATATCAGTTATCCTCAATTGGGTGCCATGTACTTCTTTAACTGATTTGCAAGTGTTTTTGGGAACTGCAGGATTATGCAGGATCTATGTGCCAAATTTTGCATGCAGAGCAAATCCCTTGACACATTTGTTGAAGAAAAATGTCCCCTTCGAGTTTGGCAAAGAACAAGTTAGAGCACAGGAAGATATGAAGCAGGCTATTCTTAACTCACCAGCAGTTCGACCACTTGATTATAACTCATCTGCAAAGGTTATTCTGGGCTGCAATGCATGTCCTATTGGGATTGGGTTTTTCTTAGCCCAATGCAATATCGGAAACCCTCAAATTCGGCATTACAGTCAGTTTGGCTCAATTACTCTAAACAAGCGAGAACAACAGTTTTCACAGGCAAAACTAGAGTTATTTGGTCTTTATCAAGTGATGTGCAAACTAAAGATGTATATCTTGGGAGTTCAAAATTTGGTGGTAGAAGTGGATGTGCAATTTATCAAAGGCATGCTCCAGAATCCAGACATTGCACCTTCAGCATCAGTTAATCAGTGGATCCTTGCGATCCTAACATTTCATTTCCAGCTAGTTCATGTTCCTGGTACACACCATGGTGCCAATGGTCTTTCCTGACAGCCATGTAAGCCAGCCAATGAAGACATTGACCATGGTCAATGCGATGAAGAATTCGACAATTGGATTGACAACTTGTATGGGTTTATGCATTTCATCAACCCCGCTGCAGCACTTTTCCAGGTTCTTAGGCCAGAAGTCCAGATGGAGGTTATAAATTCGTCTGTTTTACTTGATGGAGCTAGATCAGTGGCAGTATTAGATTTGGTAAATGCTGATGAGGAGGTAACATACAATCAAGTCCCTAGACGAGAGAAGGCGATGGTCGAGGATGCACATTTAGCCTCGGTCAAGCAGTTTCTTGAAGATTTAACATGGCCTGCAGAACTTTCAGACAAGCAGTATTCCACATTCCTCAAATATGTTTTCAAATTCTTCATACGCGATGGTAGATTATGGCGAAAAGACTCACATGGAGCACACAAATTGGTAGTTGAACAGCACCAAAGAATACCAATACTTCAGGAATCGCACAATGCCCTTGGACATAAAGGTTTCTATGCTACATGAGCCCTCGTATTGGAGTGTTTTTGGTGGCCTCATCTTCATGATGATGTTAGATGGTTTGTCAAGACCTGTCAATTATGTCAAGAACATCAGCTTTGCTTGGTTCACATACTACCTACAGTTGCAGTGCCTGCACCACTATTTGCTAAGGCCTATGTTGACATAATGCATATGCCCCCCTCAGGCAGTTTTAGATATATTATTCAAGCTCGCTGTTCACTCACATATTATCCGGAATTTCGCACTCTTCAGTCTCAGACCTTGCAATCCATAGGAGAATGGATTTTTCAAGATTTACTTTGCCAATGGGGCTCACTTTCTGAAATAGTAACTGACAATGGCACTTCGATAGTAAACACATGTGAGTACCTGGCAAGGAAATACAAAGTCCAGCATATTCATATATCAGGATATAATTCACAAGCAAACAGCATTGTTGAGCATTCGCATTTTGATGTCCAGCAGTCACTGTACAAGGCTTGTGATGGTGATCAATCGAAGTGGTCAAAAGCCTTGCCCACAGTCTTCTGGGCAGAATGAGTTACTACACGATGACGGATGGGAGTTTCACCATATTTTGCAGTCACTGGCACCCATCCTTTACTGCCTTTTGATATCATTGAAGCAACCTATCTGTTACCACCCCCAGAAGTATTCTTATCCACTACAGAACTCATTGTGTGACGAGCAATTGAACTCCAGAAGCATTCGAGTCAAATCAAGGCTTTACACAGCCGTGTTTTTGAAGCACATGTTAAAGCAGCTCAGTGTTTTGAGTGAGATTATACCTCGGTGATGGAAGACTTTAATTTTCAGAGAGGTGCTCTAGTCCTAGCGTGGAATACAGCTATAGAGAAGGCTTTAAACTGCAAAATGCATGGATGCTATAATGGGCCCTATGTCATTCTGTCTCAAAACAAAGGAGGTGCTTATATACTTTGCAAATTGGATGGCATGGTGCTTGACTGACTGTTCACTGCATTCGGAATTATCCCTTATTTTGCTAGAAGGCGACTGGACATTCCTATGGAGATTTTGGACATGCATGCAAGAAGAATTGAGGAACTACGAGCCTCAACAAGTCTAGGAGATGATGATTACTTGTCAAATACAGCTGTGGAAGAAAATGGGTCAGATATAGATCAAAGATTGGCTGATCCAGAGGACCAAGAAGAGAGTCTTCTCTCTGATGAGGATTAAAAAGCAGAAAACATTATATGCCGAGGCCTTGTTTAACCTCGAAGAGCCTTCTTCAACAGAAGCACTATCAAATTTTATTTTATTAAAGAAGTTTCTCTTCCTTTACTCAAAGATCTTATTGCATTTACCTTTATTCTTTCATTCCTCTTTGGCTAAAAAGAAAAACACAGTCCCAAGGTCATCTTCAGCTTTGTTATCCCTTTTATCTATATGTTACTTATCACCCTGACTTCATACCAAGCAAGAGACAAGAGAAATGCGACATATGGTCACTTGTGATTGCTATGTTTATGAAAAACAAAAAGATTAAAGAAAAGAAAAACAAGGCCGGCCAAGACTATGTGAGAGCTGCCAAGACCTCTATCCACACCTACTTTTCTTCCTGGGGCAGCATCTCTCTAGGGAAGAGATATATGTACCATCACTTTCAACCTTGCTTTCCTCAAGCTCACTATCCTCCTCTTCCTTGACATGATGTGAAGACTGGTGGGTTTTGTCATTTCAGTGCCCAGCCTGGAATTCAGTCTCTCCATGTTCACGGAGTGCATCAAGCATGTTATGGCAGAGGTTCTCTAGGAGGTCCTTGATTTTGTTGAAACAGCGGATGACCTTGTCTTCGTTTTGCTTGGAACAGCATTTGGTGGCCTTGACCTTGTTGCAAGAAGTCCAGAATTGGTCTCGCTTATTTTTCTTGCTTCGAACAATTGGTGATGGTGAACAAAGCACACGTTTCTTGCTTTGATGCATAGAGAAGTGGTGCAGTGCATCATCTTTGGATAGTGAAACATCGTGAATGTGCACAGCCGAGATGCAAGGGGTCACTTTCTCTCATTTAATCAGCACAACTGGCTTTTTGAATGGTCCCAATTCGAGTGGCATCTCTTCGTACCCCCCAGGTTCAGTCCATTGGTTAGAACACAGCACCGTGCGGTTTTTTCTTGCATTTTAAACATTTTTCGTGTGGTGCGGCAGCATCCAAGACACAAAGCGAGAATTTGCGAGAGCGGCGGCAAGACTTGCACTACCAAATGTGTCAATAAGAAGCTATAGGAAGAAAAGGAAGAAAGTTACTTACCTTGATGGCATCGTTTTGTGTCCGACCTGCTTGATTGAGTAGCGGATCCTTGCATTCATAACAACTTTTGTATTTGGTGAAATCCATGATCAGAAGGAGAACCCCAGTTAAAGGCTCAGGTGATGGAGAACAAGATGGTGTAGGCGACATTACACGGCGCACGGGTTTCTTGACAGGAGGTGCTGGAGCGGCCGATGCTTGCCTCACCAAATGAATCCAAGGGCGGGGTTGTGCCTTGACCTCCTTACCTTTGCCTTTATTGATGACAATGGCAAGAGCAGTTTTGTCCTCCGTTGAGCTGGGTGGACCAAACTGACGATGAGACACGTCAGCGGCACTTAACATAGTTGAAGAATTGAAGGGAAGATGTGTCTCATTTGTGAGAGGCACTGCGATCTGAGTTTGGGTGACGATAGCAGCCAAAGGCACAGGTTCAGCAGTTATGGGCACAGAAGACGGAAGCAGGCCAGCCACTGAGGAAGTTGGTTCAGCAGCAGCAGGGACAGGAGTTTGAACAATGGAGGGAGAATTTGCATCGACAGGCTGGGACATGGGGATGAAAGGAAGGAAGAAATGGCCCTCCTTCCAAGACCCTCCATGTTTAAAAAGAAGACAGCCTTATGTTTGGTTCAGTTGGGCTTGTTCAATTGTGGATCTTGCTGTGGCAATCATCCAAATATGGCAACTGGTATTCAACGGTGACTTGAAGCCCTTGGACATGACTGAGGACAGTCAGAATTTCAGTAAGAGGAGGATGATGAGCATGCTACCTGGCTGGGCTGGATCTCAAGCAAAATCTGGGACCATTTCAAGACGTGTAATATTAAACGAGGAAGTTTGAGCTCTCAGTTTCATAGAAAGTGTGCAATAGCGATACTTTGGGTTCAACATGAGCACTCATGAAACATTGGGTAGCCTCAAAATGGCCATTTGAAATTGCTTTTGTTAGGATCGATGCCCTTGGTTCGTTATCGAGTCAACAGTGACGACTAGAGTCTCAGTCTAATCCCAGTTACTGGACAGGAGTGCCATTCGACGCTATGCTGGACAGCGATGAAGGTAGTTTGAACAACGGAGAGGACGAGAGCAAGAGGCTTGTTCAGTAAAGGACAATACTCGATTAAGTTGGAACTAGAGAACTACAGTACATGCGGGGGTTTATATACTGTCTGGAGAACAATGAAGAAGTATAAAAGGAAGTAAAACAAGGGGTAGTTCAGGCAGACGAAACAGGTATCAAAGCATAGCGACAAAGTGAAGAAAGGTTATTGTAATAAGTAAGCCTAAGAAAGAGAAATCGTAACATTACCCCCCTCCTATGCGAGAAGTCACTGACTTCTTAAGGCCATCCTTGAGTTGTCCAGGCATGGTCTGCTCTAGACTCGTACCAGTGGACGACATTTTCGACATCCTTTTGCGCCGTATCAATGTGCCATCGCATGGAATCGAGGGTGACTTTCAATTGACGAAGTTCACGGAGCGCAAGATCTCGTTCAGCGTAGGTCATGGCATTGGGGTCGGTGGTAAGGGTGAGTCCTACGAGGGCTCCAAGTGGGGCAGAGAGGTCTCAGAGATTGGCTGTAATGTATGAGGCTTCTAGAGCGGCGGCAGCGACGAGGGGGTTCGATCTGGGGATGACAGTGGGGGTAACTTCTTCCTCGGCGGGCAGTTCTTCAGCGAGCTCGGGCGGGTGGATGTGTAGGTCGTCGTCGGCGTGGACCACTGTTTCGGTTTCGACAAAGATCTCGAGGGGTGGTGTGAAGACGTCAAACTCGGGGAGCTTTTCAGGGAAGGAATAGGTGAGGGTGAGAGTAGCGAGGAGGGTGGCGAGGATGAGTCCTCCAACAAGGATAGAGGGGAAGAAAGTGAAGACGAGGGTGGTAAGAATGGCGACGAGCGAGAACATCTTTGTGTATGTGACGTTGGTTGGAAGGCTAGGAAGCGGGAATCTCGTTCTTTTATAGGTGAGCTTCATCGAAATATTCTATATCCCAGAACGAGTCATCTGCATCCATAGGGAGGATGTTCCGTAAGATTTGATCTGCCAGTGCTTCTGGCCTAGGGGTATTGGGTCGTGTGGGAAGCTCTTCAGCCAAATATGGTTCGTGTAATGGTCTAGGTGGGATTCAATGTGTAATTGTTCCGTAGTTTGTGTGATGGATGATGCCTGTAATCATTGGGTATCCGGGTTCCCATTCAAAGTTACGGTAGTGGGGTGGTGGTGGCAGATTCGGGTATGGAGGCGGCATCCCTCCATGTGGGATGTATAGGTAGTTCGGGGGCAGGTCAAAGTTCAGCAGTCCTCTGGATGGGAAATTAATTTTGTCAGGGAATAGTGCCTCATGGTGTGGGCAGGTCACTCCTGTTGCTTCCAGGTCTCTTATTCGGTCTATAATCCACAAGTTTAATGCTCTTCGTGCTTCTCTGTTGTGGCGGTTTCTGGTGAAGGCGTCGGTTGCTGTTTCAGAACTGGGGCTGCCCCGTGTCCTATATACTGGGTGTAGTGATGGTACTTTTGTTCGGTAGAGCAGGATTTTGCATAGCTCAATGAAGGCTGTTCCTATTGCACGTCTTCCTTGATAAGGATGGGTTCGACTAGGGAGTTGGATGATCAGGTGTCTAAGTTTCGGGATAGATTGTCTAGGAGAGAATCGAGAGTAGGGGGAGGCGATGTTTTTGGTGTGTCTGATGTTCTGTTTGAGGATCTGTTTGTTGCGATAGTGGACCATTGCTTTTACAGTAGATTTCGACGTGTTTTATACGTCCTAAGGATGTCCGCAGCGTTTTTCAGATTTGTTTCTGGTTCCCATGAATTTTCATTTGATCCATACCCCTTCCATTTAACTAGGTATTGGTAGCCGGTTCCTCGTTTTCTGTGGGTGACAATCGCTTCTATTTCAAATTCTTCTTGTCCATTGATGAGATCAGGGGGTGATTTCAAGAAGTTTGGTCCGTGTGCCATTGTTTCTTTATACGGGGTTAGCAGTGTGGTATGAAACATGGGATGGATGCGCCATTGTTTGGGGAGTTTCAGTCTATAAGTGACAGGTCCTAGTACTTGTTCGATTATGAAGGGTCCTTCCCTTTTAGGTGCTAGCTTCTTTGATTCATAAGGTATTCGGAGGTTTCGGTTCTCGAGCCAGACTTTGTCTCCTTTCTCGAATCTGACGCTTTTGTCTTTGGTTCTGAGCGCTACCATTTGTCTAGCGAGTTCATGCGCAGCGAGTGCTTCTTCTCTAGCCTTTTGTAGCATTCGTAGTCGGTTTTCAGCTGCTGGGGTCATCATAGGGGATGCGGCTGTGGGGATAGCAACTGGGTCTATTCCATACATTAGCTGAAATGGTGATGCTTTGATGGTATCATGGTGTCGGTTATTGTGAGCGAATTCCGCAATTGGCAGTAGAGATTTCCATCTGTGTGGTTCGTTTGTGCAGAACATTCGGAGGTAAACTTCTAGTTCTTGATTGACTCATTCTGTCTCGCCATCTGTCTGAGGGTGATAGGCTGTGCTCATTCTATGGTTTATTCCCAGCGCTTTTCCTATTTCTCGGAATACTCTAGATGTGAACTGTGGTCCTCTGTCGGATATGAGGATATTGGGTAAACCGAATCGTTTGAAATTTTCATTTATGTATAGATCTGTGGTTCCTAGTGCGTCGATTGTTTTGTGACAAGGGGAAAAGGTTACCCCCTTTGTAAGTCCATGGTCCACCGTGACCATGATCGAGTCGAAGCCATCAGTGATTGGTAGGTCTGTGATGAAATTGATTGTGACTTGTTGGAAAGGTCGGGTTGCATTAGATTTGATCGGTTGCAGGGCAGGGGTGTTGGGGTGAGTGTTTATTTTCATTTGCTGGCAGAGCGCGCATCCTTCGATCCATTCTTTGGTATGTTTATTCATTCCAGGCCACCAGTAGTTTCGTTTGAGTAATTCTAGTGTTTTAAATCGTCCAGGGTGCCCTGATGTGGGCGATTCATGTGTCAGTTTAATGAGTTGAGTGCGCAGTCCGTCTTGATCAGGTATGTAGGTTTTTCCTTGGTAGTGCACGATGCAGTCAACGTATGTCCAGTCTTGCAGTTTTGATTTTATTGGTGGCGCTTGATGATTCTGGATTACTTCGACTAATATTCATCCAAAGTCGTCTTTAATCATGCCTTTGCGCAACTTCTCTGCTAGGTCATCTGCTATAAGCCTGATGAATCATTTGGGTGGTAGTACTGTGGTCTCTTCAGGGGTGTCATCCATTCCAATGTGATCTGGTCGTCGAGATAGGGCGTCTGCTTCAAACATCTTAGTTCCAGGGACATGTTCTATTCAGAGATCAAACTCGCTCAAGAAGGAGGACCATCTGGCTTGTCTGGGGGTAAGGCGTTGTGGGGTTCGGTAAAAGGATAAATTCTTGTGATCACAATGAACGATAGTGGTATGAGGTGATCCATGGAGAAGGTGTCGCCATGCCGCGAGTCCTTTGACGATTGCTAGTAGTTCCCTGTCGTAAATCTGATAGTTTTGTTCTGCCGTGGTCAGGGCGTGTGAGATGAAGCCGCAAGGGTGTAGGAGTCCTGCTTCATCGGCTTGTTTCAGTACTGCTCCTGTTGCTTTATTCGAGGCATCGGTTTGCAGGATAAATGGCTGGGTGACGTCTGGCATTCGGAGTACAGGGGCTGTTGTAAAGCATTGTTTTAGGTTGTTGAATGCCGCTTGTCGTTCTGGTGTCCAAAGGAATGTTTCGTTTTTTTTTGTGAGATCAATAAGTGGTCGAGCAAGGGTTGCGAAGTTTCCAATGAATCGTCGGTAGAAATTCCCAAATCCTAAGAAGGATCGTACTTGCTTGACCGTTGTCAGCGTTGGCCAATCTGCTATTCCTGCCAGCTTGATCGGGTCCATTGTTATTTCCCCAGGTCTAATGATCATTCCGAGGAATTCGATTTCTTGAGTGCAGAACTTGCATTTCTTGAGTTTGAGAAATAAATCGTTTTCTTTCAGCTGTTCTAGGACACATTTTGTTCGAGTTACTAAGTCCTCGGGTGTTGTTCTGCATATCAAAATGTCGTCCATGTAAATGATTAACCATCCTTCATTGATCATGTCTTGGAAGTATTCGTTCATCATTGTCTGGAAAGTAGATGGGGAATTGCATAGGCCAAAGAACATGACTGTTGGTTTGTATAGTCCTTTGTTTGTTATGAAGGCAGCTTTCCACTCGTCTCCTTCCTTTATCCGAATGTTGTTGTATCCCCATCGGAGATCAAGTTTTGTGAAATATTGAGCGCCAGATAATTTGGTCATTAGATCGGGGATTAATGGTAGTGGGTACACGTTTTTTATTGTCCACTCGTTCAGGTATCGGTAGTCTTGACATGGCCGGAGTGCTCCGCTTTCCTTCTTTGCGACGAAGAAAAATGGTGAAGCTTGTGGGGATTTAGATGGTCTAATATATCCTTTGGCTAGCTGTTCGGTGATCCATTCATCGAGGGATGATTGCTCTTTTATTGATAGCGGATAGATTTTGCTGATCTTTGGGGTAAATCCGGTTTTGAGGTCAATTGCGTGATCCCATGTGCGTCTGACTGGGAATCGTTCTGAGGGCGCTTTTTCGAAGGTGGATTTCCATTCTTGGTACTTGTCTGGTAGAGTGGTTATGGTTTCTTTTTGTAGCGTATGTTCTAGCGCTTGTGACGCCGAAGTTTTGACTCTGATCCAGTATTTGTTGATTTCCTGACCTAGATTCTTTTCTGTCTGTTTTGTTGGTTGGTGGTCAAGCCGAAGGGTCCATTCCTTCCAGTTTATTGCTGGGTTGTATTTTTCTAGCCAGGGGAGTCCGAGTATAAGCTTTTGGTCTCCTAGTTTAGTGATTAGGAAGCTTGTTTCGATTTGTAGATTTCCGATGTGGTAGGGGATCTTGACTTTATGTGTGATCATTCCATTTAGGTTTACTGTTCCGTCAGCGTTCTTAACTCGTATTGGTCGAATTAGTGGTTTCTTGTTCATGGTTTTTGTTATAGTTTCGTCAATGAAATTTCCTTCTGCTCCGCAGTCAACAAGGGCAGATATCTCAGCAGGTAATTCAGGTGATTGGACAGTTATTGAGAGTCGTTGATTATTATTCGATCTTACTATTACAGAGTCGAGTGCTAACTGTCCATAATCGTTCTTGGAGGTTCCAACCGCTTTCTGGTTCCTCCGCTTTAAAAACCCTCGGTTTCAAGATCAGTGAGGAGAGTTTCTCGTTCCTCTGTGCTGAGAGCCGCGATCATAGTGCGAATTTTCTTAGCATTGTTATCCTCAGTGATTGTTCTAGTGAATCGTCCTGAAGGGGGCGGGTTCTTGGCAGTATCTTTCTTTGGGCAGTTTCGGGATAAGTGACCGATGGTCCCACATCTGAAACACTTCCCAGAACGCATATATTCTTCTCGTTGCCCATCAGTAAGGCGTCCGGTTGGTATGGTATGGATTGTTTTAGGTCCCCCTGTTGTATTGAATCGGCGCCCTGTATCAGTTTTCCCTAGCGCTTTCATCATTTCCCATGCTGCGTTGAGTTGTTCCGCTTTTCTGTAGGCATCTGTGATAGTTTTAAAGTCGCCTTGTCCTTCGAGGATCTTGGCAGCAATGGTGGTTGGTAGGCCTCGGACAAATGCCTGGAGTTGAGCGGTAATTCCAGTTAGTCCGGAGGATCCTATGAGCATTCTAAATTTTTGGACATAGATCGGGACAGTGATCTCTCCTCCAACTCGTAATTTAGTGAGCTCATTCAGTGCCCTGACTGCAGTGTTGACTTCTCCCCAATCGTCAAGGAATTGTTTGACGAAGGTGTCGTAGTTTTCCCAAGTGAGTTCATCCTTTTCGTCTAATTGGTCGCGGATTATTTCCTTCCAGTCGTCTAGTTCCTTTCCTAGGCATTGGAGGACGTATCTGATTTTCTTTTCATGTTTCCCTTCATAGTTGTGGGCATTTATTGCAAAGAAATCGCTAAACCAGTTGATGAATGATTTAGCTTCGGTCCGATCTCCTGTGAAAATTCGCGTGGAGACTGGTTTGATGTCTCCCCTGGGGGCATCAGTGGTTTCAGTGTTAGTTGCCATCTGTTTTGTGTCGGTTTCGGCGTCTGTTTCAGGTCTCGGGTTTTCTAGTTCGTATTTGATTTGTTTTTGTTCCAAGAAGGCGTTCCACCCTGTTATGGATGTTTCAGAGAGAGAGTAGTATGGATCGGTACCGTTGAAATCAAATTCCTCATCACAGTATTCTTCCCACCAAAGGGTTTCTTTGGGTCTCTCGAAATATAGTTCTAGTTCTTCTTCTGGTTCTTTTTGTTCGTTTCTCCACTCAACCCAAAGTTTTCCAGGTAGTGAGTGTTCGTCTCCTTCAATGTAATCCCCTTCAAAGTATTCGTTAGGTACTGGGGTGTTTCTGTTCTTTCCTACTCCTCGAAATTCCCAACGCTTATTTAGTGTCAAGAAAAAGAGCTCTTGTCTTTCTAGATAATATGTTCCTCTGAAAAGAAAGGAATCGTTTGGTGGTCTCTGGTTAGAGAGTCTGGTTTCGGGTCGTTTCGGATCTATGTTGTCTAGCTAGTGACGATGCACTAAGCGGTTCAGTGAGTTCCAACTTGTGTTAGGATCGATGCCCTTGGTTCGTTATCGAGTCAACAGTGACGACTAGAGTCTCAGTCTAATCCCAGTTACTGGACAGGAGTGCCGTTCGACGCTATGCTGGACAGCGACGAAGGTAGTTTGAACGACGGAGAGGATGAGAGCAAGAGGCTTGTTCAGTAAAGGACAATACTCGATTAAGTTGGAACTAGAGAACTACAGTACATGCGGGGGTTTATATACTGTCTGGAGAACAATGAAGAAGTATAAAAGGAAGTAAAATGAGGGGTAGTTCAGGCAGACGAAACAGGTATCAAAGCATAGTGACGAAGTGAAGAAAGGTTATTGTAATAAGTAAGCCTAAGAAAGAGAAATCATAACAGCTTTTAAAATTGCATAACCTGCGACCTGGATCTGAGGTACAAATTGAATGGGACAATCAGGAGTAAATTCAAGAGCAGGTATCTGAGGCTCACAGCAGAATATTGCCAGCATGAAGATAATCATTTAGGCGCAATCCACTATAGCATTGTCAGAGCTATAAAGAGCAGTGACCAGCTTGGATTCAGGTAACCTGTCCTTGTCTGCACTACAACATAATGCCCATCAACAGAGTCCATCATTACATGAGAGAAACTGAGTTGCGATCCTTAGCAGATAGATTGTCATCACCAGTCCCAGAGCTAATTGACGACAAAGAAGATTTAGTCCTCAAGTATCCCCCGGCTTTCATTTATGTGGATGATTGTGTAGAATCACGCAGGAACACAACATTATCGATGGTACTCAAGGCCTCGCATTCCTTCGATCCAACCTCCCCCTCCAAAATTAATTATTCCTATGTGACAACTAGTGCATTATCAGTATCCCGCTTCAATCAGACAAGAATTCCCATGGGAGGACCTCTTTTAATGTTGTGCAAGTGTCTTGAACCAGTTAGACCCTCTGTCTCGGGAACAGAAGTCAGCATTGGACAGTTGGCTTGGAAAGTATCTATTGAAGTCTGTGCCAATGGATGGGATGTACAAATTGATGGAGGAGGACCCTACCTTGTTATTGGACACAATATCAATCATTATGCCCTACTTGACTGTCGAGGGCACTTATATCCATTTCTGGTTCCAGCCCATCACATTCTCCCTTGTACAACCACTTGGCATGTTGTTTCCCTCCCTACAGAACTTGAACACCATTCTGACATGCAAGATCTCTGGCCCGGACCTTCTCATGCATGAAAACAACACTCTCGAAGACAAGTGATAACAATGCCATTCTCTGTAGCACTGTATACTTATCCAATTGAAGCCCGAAGATGCCCTGTGTAGACGTTGGTGATTTATTTCCCAATTCATCTTTTTATTTGAAATATGTGGAGCATTATTTTTTATGTTGCCTGTTGGATTAGGTGGGGCAGTGCCCTGGCCTCATGGCTTTTGCGTTTCAATACAGAAGAATTTGTTGTCTGTGCCTTGACATTTTGAATTACATATATATAGTAGTAGGGTACTAGAATCAGAAGATCCCCCTTTGTCAATCTCACTCAGTTCAGACCAGTGTTCTCCATTTTGTTAGTGTTCTCCTGTGGTGTTTTATTGAGTTTCTCCCTGCAATATCTAGTTATACTGCAAATTCAGTGGCTTCAGTGTACCCAAGTTCAGTTTGATAGCAACTGAGGCTCCAAACTTATTCGACAAGACAATTAGCAAAGTTTCAATTATAAACCATTAACAAACTATTTCGAGGCTTATTCTACTGTTCCCCCCTCATTTTTACTAGCAATTTCCTATGAGACTGCTGGGACTTTTCTGGGACTCGCACCCTTGCTTGCCCTCGGACACACTCTCATTCACCATCGCACTCCCTCATATTCCACATCAGGCACTAAGGTGGTGCTTTGCACTCCCATCCCCCAGTTTGTAGGGTTGGGTTTGTTGGCATATTTTACACTAGGCAGCATCCCAGGGTACCTATCAACACTTTGATGGTTTAGGAATTCTCCCTTTTAACTTGACTTTTAGTTGCTCTGTAAACTGTCCAGTGGCACTTACTGTGGACTATTCCATCTCCATCATTGCCCTGTTCCCTACCATCAAATACCTCAACTTCTTCTGTTGCAATTAATTGGATTTGAAAGTCAAATTTATCAGTAATTGGTGGTAAGTAGTATTGTGATCCCCAGCTTGAGATACTGCTTACCATTGAATTCAACAAAAGGAGCCTGCTGAGAAGCAGGCAGCTTATCTTTGTGCACCATATCAGAAATATGCAAAACAAAGAACAGTAACAATATTCACCTGGAGTAGTAGGTGTGTTTTGCACTGCAGAGGGTGCAGAGGATGCATGGGCATCAAATTGCTCTAGATATATCACAATGTGACATTGATTACAGAGTACAGAGCCTTATAGATTGAACCAATACCAGTAGTATCTTTTGCCACTGATTTTCCAGCCTTTCTTGGAGCCCAACAAGGAGGCATAGTGACAGTAAGTAAGGAAAAGGACAGGAACAGAGCCGTACACCAGCCCTACTCTTAAGCTGTTATGGTACATGCATCTAAATTAAATGGTGCTACATTGTCTGAGACAGCTAAATATGGTAATGGCACTTTGCCTGAGATGAACAAATAAGGCAACAGGTGGCGGAAGCAGATGGGCAGCACAACCAAGCTGAGGATGGTGGTGGTGGTGGCGAGCAGCCAGAGTGGGAGCAGCCAGAGCATGAGCAGCCAGAGTGGGAGCAGCCAGAGCGCAAGCAGCCAGAGCAGGAGCAGCCAGAGCAGGAGCAGCCAGAGCACAAGCAGCCAGAGCAGGAGCAGCCAGAGCATGAGCAGCCAGAGCATGAGCAGCCAGAGCACAAGCAGCCAGAGTTGGAGCAGCCAGAGTTGGAGCAGCCAGAGCACGAGCAGCCAGAGTGTGAGTGGCCAGGTGCAAGTGGCCAGAGTTTTGGAGCAAGCGTGCAGGGAATCCGAGTCACCCAACACTAGCACAGCCACTCCCTTGTCACTGGACTGCTCACCAGGGTCTGCCATCACATGCATTATCATGTGCAGGTTGTTCTATTGTACCTGTAGGTGTTTCAGATACATCACTACATTTACGCAGCCGGAGTTTTGGAGCAAGCATGCGGGGAATCCGAGTCACCCAACACTAGCGCAGCTGCTCCCTCATCACTGGACTGCTCACCAGGGTCTGCTGTCACACACATCATCATGTGTGTGTTGTTCTATTGTACCTGTAGGTGCTTCAGATACATCACTACATTTTTATACCATACTCACTATGTTTCCTTGTCGTTGAGCCGTTGTCCATCACTGGGCCCATGCCCACCTATTTTGTATATCCCATAGCACTATGTACATATAAATATGCCATCAATGTAGCACATACCTCAGTTGTTTGCCCTATGCACATCTGAGATTTCATCAGTGCTCACATGGAGCATGGGTGGAGGCAGGGGCAGGGCAAGGGCAACTTGGGGTGTGAGCAAGGGTAAGGATGGTGGTTGAGGATGCTGTTGATGGTGGCGAGCAGAGAGCCTGGGGACTGAGCTAGTGGTGGGAGCAGACAGGGTGAGAGGACCAAGCTGGTGGTGGAGGAGGACAGGAGAGGAGGTAGAGACTCAATGTGGGAGCGCAGGGATAAGGTGGCTTAGCCACCCTGCACTAGCCCCCAGCCACTCTAAAATTAGAACTAAGCCATGCTTAGCTGAAGCCAAATGGCTGGCTTCAGCTTGGCTCAGGTTCAGCTTGGCTCAGCCAGCTTGCGGCTTAGAGCTGAGCTGTTGGCAACACTATCTCCTACGTACAAGATAGTTACATTTACCTTGTCCTCCCCAGTAGAAAGGGGTATGCTACACACAGGTCAGCTCAACCAATACATATCCATTCAAAAAAAAAAAAAAAAGCAAGTTGTGTTACAAGTCACAGACAAGTGTCACATTGTGATGCACATCCCATCCAGGCCGAAAAGCATGAATTCAGGCTCTGATGCCATGTCTGGGACAGCGACTTTTTTCAAAAATTAATTAATTAATTAATTAAGAAGAGGAAGGAGAGATCTCTGGCAAAGTAGCTAAGGAAAGCATTGAAAGGATCAACAGGAAAAAATTCATTTAGTGTCAACAGTAAACATCAAGCCCTCCCTACTCTGTGCTACTATTACTAATATTCTGAGTCTGTAATAACTACAGTTAGCATATACAGTGGGCAACAAAACTGTAGCAATGTTTGACAATCCAGGAAAGATTGGTGTCTAGGATGACTTGTAAAATAGAAACAAATAAAATAAAATATGGATAAGAAAGCCCTACTTCTTAGCTTGAATTTGACATCTCATTGTACCTATTTGGTTATGTTTATGCTGAGATATAAATTCCTTTCTAAGCACATGTCATTGCTACAGTTTTGTTGCTGATCTTTTTGTACTAAATATTAGTACATTTTAGTACTTTGTATACCCCCCTTTTGCTTCTATCACTGCCTTTACCCTCCTAGGCATGCTTTCAATTAAGTCCTGACACACCCTTGGTTCAATCTTGTTCCACTCTGCCTCCACCCTCTCCCACAATTCTATGATTCCAGATGGGGGTGTTTCATAGCCTGCCAGTTTCCTCTTGATGTGTGTCCAGAGTTGTTCAATTGGATTGAGGTCTGGAGACTGTGCTGGCCACAATAGAACATCAATTCCATTGTCCTGGAACCATTTTTTTGCCTTTATGCAGGTGTGCTTGGGGTCATTGTCCTGCTGGAAGATGACATCTTCTGCATTCTTGTGGTAATAGTCAAGGCTTGCTTGAAGATCCTCCTCCAATATGGACACATAAAGGTCACCATCCATCCTTCCATCAATTTTGCAAGCATAGCCAGGCCCATCCCACATCATACACCCCCCATACCATAACAGATCCTCCACCAAACTTCACTGTGCCACTCACTAGCCTGTCACTGAGACCCTCCCCTGCCTTCTTCCATGCCCATTTCCTTCCATCTGACCCTAGCCTGTTGATCTTTGTCTCATCTGACCACACCACCCTCTTCCAGTCCTCCACAGTGTAATCTCTGTGTGCCAATGCAAAGTCCAACCTTGCCCTCATATGCCTGGCAGTGAGAAGTGGCTTCTTTTTCTTCACCACTGCCTTCATCCCAGCTTTCTTCAAGTATCTCCTGGTTGTCTGTGCTGAGAGGGGCTGGTTAATGACATCCTGGAGGGCCCTGGTGACATCCACAGCTGTGTCAGCCTTTCCAGAGCTGATGAGTCGAATGGCATGATTGACATTTCTGTCAGTAAGCTTGGTAGGGCAGCCCCCAGATGGCCTGGGCAGGTAGGGGAGGTGTTTTCTATGATATCTGGAGATGGTAGTGTGGTGTATACCAGTGCTGGAGGCCACCTCATCAGCAGAATGACCTGCATTGAGGAGGGAGAGGATGTGGGATTGTTGAGCAGCAGAGAGTGCCTTCATGGTTGGTTCCAAGAGTTGTTATGGTCTATTTGGCACATGTTCAACTTGTTAAACAATGTCACATGACTTCCAGCTGGACACATCATCCTCAGATAGCAGTTCTGTGTTCCCTCCTCTTCAGCAACAAAACTGTAGCAATGACATGTGCTTAGAAAGGAATTTATATCTCAGCATAAACATAACCAAATATGTACAATGAGATGCCAAATTCAAGCTACGAAGCAGGGCTTTCTTACCCATATTTTATCTTATTTGTTTCTATTTTAGAAGTCATCCTAGACACCAATCTTTCTTGCATTGCCAAACATTGCTACAGTTTTGTTGCCCACTGTACAAATGCATATCTCACAACAAAAGTGCAAACTAACCTGAGCAAAAACACATTTAGATTGTTTAGTAACACCAGGACAATTATATCCATTTTGTCCATTTTCTAAGCATACAGCACACCTCCTTTTTGGTTTCTGTGGTCCTGGTTGATACATTACAACCTGAAAATCATCCAAGGCAGATTGTGGTTCAACAGGCATTTGAAGATGCAAATTTGACTGTTCCCCAGTTATGGGTGATTGCTCTGGATGAACTCTGCTTGTGGATAGATTCTGCATTTGATCATGGTTCTGCATTGGAGACCACCTTTGCAATGTCTGCACTATCTCTGTTGATTCTATCTCCCTTGGAGTTTCCAGATTTATGGAGGCAGTTTCATGGTGTATTGGATCATGCCAAAGAGATGTTGAAATAGACCATGTACTTGTATTTTCAGCAGATTGTCCAGGTCTATTTGGCAATGCTGCTGGCAGAACCTTTGAAACATGGGCTGCAGACCTAATGCATCTTTCATTTGCCTGTTGCACTGGTTGAGTGGCAACCATTGTCTGCTTTACTTGTCGATGCTCAGTCCATACTTTGTAATATGCAGCCAAATGTTCTCTAAGCTTATAGAAAATTGTTTTTCCATCTGCATTTGCTGACCACCAACATGCCATTTAGTCAAAATTTGGCAAACCTCTTGGTGGACACCAAGGACCTCCAACAGATACAGACTTATGAAATAAGTCACACTCTTCCTTAATGTGTATTGGTGTCACAGCATATCTTGTGCCTTGTGCATTTGCCAGAAAGGCATAGACATTGTTCCTTTTCCCATGAAGTTTTGACAAATGCAAGTTTGTCAGTTGCACAACAAGACTACTTGACAAAGTCACAGAATCCAATGACATCTCTGGTCCAAGAAAATCATTGGCTATGTGTATAGCAGGTGGAATGGATGTTATTCCAAATTGCTCTTGAGTCTGAGCAAATTCCATGGGATTTGTGTCCTGAATAATACACCCTGCAAGTGTCACAGGAGTTTGTCTCCAAAACACATCTGCTCTGAGTTTGTAAATCTCATGATCCAGCCATGGATCATAGTGTCCTCTATATTTATTCCCAGTTTTGTTCAATGTTCCACAATCTGTATTGTGACGATGACGAAAATCAGCAATTAAGGCATCTGCAAGCTCAGGTGAAGCATTCAGAGATGCAAAGTTCCTCCTGATTGGATTATGAATAGCCCCCTCCACAGAATTGGTACCCCTGATACAATGATATAGTTTCAGTCCATTTTTGTCAATCCCTTTGACAGTATATACAGGAATTGAGCTAGGATCAGATAACCATCCTTTTTGAACATCATGTAAGACTCCATTGGTCTTTTTCCAAGTTTCATGAGTGAATAATGGCTGTTTTGTCACTGTACACTTGACTGGACCCCAAGAATCAAATAATTCCTTCAGCAAATGTACAAGATTCCTTTCTCAGGGATATATCACCGAACTCGAGTCCAGAGCCAAGATGGTGATTTTGACTTGATTTTACCCCATGGAATGTCCTAGCAGCTTTGTCTTCTTTATCAGGTATAAGTACTGTTTCACTAAATGCAGTTGAAAATTGATGGTGAAGTGAGTGTTTCTTTGATATAGCTCTACACACTTTATCAATTCCATGGAATACATCAGCAAGTATCCTGGATGGAATGCTGATCGATACAGCTGGTTGATGATAGTCAAAATTCTGCTCTGTTAATTCTTCATTATCATTTTCATGATCTGATTGACTAGAATCTGAGTGTCCATCATCCCCATCATCATCATTGTCTGATTGTTGAATATTTCTAGGTGGCTTAATAACAGTTGGAATACCAATATCTCTCTTTTCAGGAGGATCACTAATGATTGTTGGTGGTATAGAACTTCTGTTAACAACAGCTAAAAAGGGATCCAGTCCATTTTGCATATCTTTCAGTGATTTCTTGTGATATGCTAAGACAGAATTAGGTGCTAGCACCTTGTCAATTTGAATAAGAGCCCATGTCTTTGTGGTTGAAACATGGATTTTAACACCAGCAGAGTTATCATCACTGGACACCACATAGAATAGTGGCTGATCAACAATCATGCCTTGAGCTACCTCTTGCTTGCATATATATAAGCTGATTAACTGTCCAACTTGAATCATTGAAGAAAGTGGCTGACCAAACTGTGTTTTGCCTTCTAAAACCTGCCAAATTTCTAATGCCACATGTGCATCCAATGCTGCATATTCTTTTTGTTCATCTGTCAGAGATAAATTACTCCATTCTGATGATCTACTCTCTTTTGATAGATAACCATGCAAAGTGGCTGCAGCTATAGTGGCCAATGATGCTCTTCCATCTGAGATAGCATTTTTTTTGACAGCTAACTTTCCAAGTTCAATAACACCAATGAAATTTCCCTTCTCCTTTGTTGGAAGTTGGAAGTCTGGAAAGTCACAAAAAATTCTTGCCAAATCACCACCAATATTTCTCCCAATTTTGACAACTTGTCTTGAACCCAATAATATCTTTAAGGAAGTAGGCAATTGTTTGAGAGTGAAGACTTGTAGCAAATATACAGACTTGGGAAGAGCAATCTGTATCAAGGCAATTTTCTGTGAATTGCCAGTAGGACCAGTTGTGAACTCCCATTCAGCATCAAAACCAACATGTAGATGAGATTGTGCTGTGTCAGAAATGCTCTCTAAAATGCTCATACAAACATTTTGTATTTCAGCTTCTGTAGCACAGACATGCACAGAGACATCATCAGGAAGACAAATTCTGGGAAGATCTGAATATTCTGCCAGTTGAACAGGGGTGACATCCTTGCCAAGAGATGGGATACATTCAACAAAAGTTGCATAATCACTGGCCACATTATCTGTGAACCCCAAAGTAGGTTGTGATAAGCCATGATCATTCAATGATGCCACAATTCCTTCTAATCCAGCTTTAATATGGGACAAAGCTTTTGTTGGAACAAAAGCTTGCCAACGAATTTGCTCAAATTCATTCACAAGAGTAAAGAGTGCTGAAAATGTGACAGTGCCATTTAGTTTCATCATGTATTTTGCCAGCTTGAATGAATGGTCCCACTTGATGATATGCCCAGTGAGTGAAGACACACATTGATCCAGCACATGTCTAATGTGTCCCATATAGTCTATGTAGATGTTATTGATATACTTCTTGGAAGGAGAAAATCCATTATATGCAAACTTGTCATTAAAAGCAGAGAATGGCTGGTATGATTTTTCCAAAGCCCCAATTTGCTCATGAACCTTCTTTTCTCTCTGAATAGCATAGAGGTATTTGACTTCTCTGATATCATGCTCATGCATATGTAATTCTTGCAAGATTTTTGACCAGGCACTGGAACTGAGATGATGAGCTATTCCAGCCCTAATGAGTGACATCAGAGTTTTGTCTATGCCACTTCTATGTGTCAAGAATGCTGGAAATTCTGCAACAAGACCAGGATCAAGTTGATCCAGTATGACAGGATCATACAGATTATATGATTTTCCACACCCAGAGCCACCATGTTTATGGCAATGGATTCTTTGTGTCATAATATAATAGTTGTGATCAAGGCAAATAACTCTTCTAGCAATGGGATTATGATTCCAGCACCTAATAGTCATAGGGTTGGTTTGCTTCATGAAAAAACCACATTCAGAATTTGGACACAGAATTTTGTGGTATTGATCTAGTAGATGTGGCAACCATAGAAAGACAGATGGATGATAGACACATGAAGGGTTCAATCCATCCACAGTATTCATAGATTTCTGCAGAGCAAAAAAAGGTTGAGGTGGATGAATCCAGAATGTGCCATTTCTATAGCAAGATGGCAGCCCAAGAGTATCAATCTGTTTCACCACATTGTCTTTAATAGTTGCAAGATATGTTTCAATGATGCCAGAGGTTGGCAGATTATCATCAAATCCATCATCATGATTAAAGTTATCATCCAGATCATCCAGATCATCTGTAGCTTGATCTGATTCCATATCTGCATCAAGATCTGTCAGAAAAGGAAAGGCTGAATGAGGATTTCCATCAGCTGGACCTGAGCAATCTATCTTGAGAAAAAGACAAACATAAAAACCATCCAACATACCAGATTGATCTTGAGAAGTTTCATCACTGATAAAAGAGTCTTGTGGCACATTTGGTCTGTTTTTTTTCCTGTTCCAGTCAATACTACACACCCATATGACACAAACTCAATAAGACCTTACCTAGTCAATGCTTGAGCTAGGCAGAAATTAAATGAGAGCCTTCTCTAAAAAAAGGGATACACACTAAACAATGGGAAAAGTTGGGATTTATCCCCTCTTCCAGGCATTGATAATTGTCCTACAACCAACAGGATGAAAACATTTTTAAAAGATATATATTGCACAAATAAAACATACCTGCTTGTTCTGTATGGCTGTCTCTTTGCATGAATGAATCAACAGCCATAGAATCATCATCCAGATATGCAGGATTGTTAGGCTGAAATCGCATGATTGTCAGAATTAAATAACAAAGGTAAAATATGGACCACAAAGCTGAATGTGCTTACAAGTATAGAGCTTGAATTCACTAAGGTAGATGACCTGGTAGAGGGTGCCTGAGTTGTATTTTTCCCTATATGACTGTCAAGGGAACAGCTCAATGCCTAGATCAGTGTCTCACACCTGTAGAATGCATTGTCTCCAAGTGTCCAGCTTATGATGAAAGCTGATCATCCAGGCCTGAAACAAATCCAAGTCTTCTTTTCTCAGGTGAGACAAATTCACTAAATGAATTCAATCATAAAAGATCTCCCTAACTTTCACTCCAGGAATGTTCTCCTCATTACACAGACGGAACTCTTCCTCCACATTATTCGCAATATCGCACAGGAATGGAAATGTACCCCTTGGAGTACCAGTATGTCTCTTTTTCTGGAATTTTAGAGCCTTCACATGACATGGTAGAGTAGTAAAGAATAGTCAAAGGATTCGTAATGGGTGGTGCTCATTGAGCGTGGCAAGTCTAAGGCCCATTTGTTTCACCAGAAGATTGCAATATATTCGTACTGGCGGGACTCCAAGAAGAAATTCCATAGTTGCTGTCAGTGATGTTTGAAAACCTCTGCTCATCCACAAAAGTGCATGCCTTTGCACTTTTTCAAGAATCGCTATCTTCTTCTTTATTCCCTTTCCATCTAGATGATACCAAAGACCAAGACCATACAATAGAATCAGCCAAATGCAAGACTTGAACACTTGAAGTCGTCTTCTGACGTCTAAACCCCGGATCGCATTCCCAATCATGCATAGAGCACTAATTGATGAAAGAGCTTTGTTAGCATAATATTTAATATGAAAATCAAAAGTCAACCCTGGGTCGAAGAAAAACCCTAAGTATCTCCATATCTTTTTGCACCTAATCATTGACTTCTTTCCCTTCCCATCTTCTAGTTCGATATCAAGATTGTTGACCTGTTGATTGTAAGTATGGTCCACTGAGAATTGAACTATGTAATTCCAAAACTCTTGAGCTGACATTTTACTCTTTTTAGCTCCTTTTTTATTCCCAAAACTTTTGGGCTGACTTTGTTTTCATTTATAGCCTCCTTATTCTTAACCAATCTTTTGAAAGGCAAAAAGCAAAAAAACTCTGTCTTCTCCATCTCAATGATCATCCCAATCCTATCCATAGCCAGCAAAAACTCCTTGAACCATATTTGCAATTTGTTAACTCCATCCTGTAAATCAAAAGTGGAAACCATTAAGTTTCCGTCATCAACGTAAGTCACTAAAGCTTTGTCAGTTTTCCAATTCCAGACAAACTCCTTCTTTAGAACAGGCGCAACTAAAAGATTTAGCATGATTGGAGAATCAGGACTACCTTGGGGAGCACCCTCTCCCGCCAACAATTCCAGAGACACCCCTCCTCCCCATACAAACTTTGTAAGCCTCCCCTTGTAAAACGAAAGTGTGAATTTGACAAGTTCAGCTGGAAACCCTTGCTTTTCCAGCATTGTAGCCATAACTCTCCCTTGAAGTGAAGGGAAATATTGTGCTATATCCATGCTGAGGCAAAGGGTGAACTTCCCCGCTTGTCTCGCTTGATGCACCCAATTGACAATAAACATACCCACGTCAACTGTAGATCTCTGACAAACACCGCCAAATTGTAGTGGGTGAAGAAGATCGAACTTCGCAGCATCATACTGCAGTCTCGCCACAATCATCTTCATAAAGAGCTTTCCAATACAGTTGAGGAGCACAATAGGTCTGTAGCTTTTGATTTTCAAGTAATTGTCCTTCTTGGGCTTAGGGATCACTAGCGTCGTTGACTGTTTAAATTGAGAAGGCCACACTCCCTCTTTCATAATGCAATTGAAGACCTCTGTTATCTGTCGCAGAAAAGATGCTTCTCTGAGCATTACTTTCAAAAGTCTCCAGCTTATCATATCCAGACCTGGTGCTGATGAATTCGAGGTGTCTTTCACCATATCCAAAATCTCCAAGCTAGAAAAATCGTGCCATTCTCTTGTTGGCAACTGTGGTAGGTCTTTGATATAGTCCCAATCAATTTTCCTTGACTTCTGTTGACCTATGAATTGATGATGCGCCGCCGACCAAAGTTCGTCCAGATCTTGGACTGCCTTCCCTGAGGCATCTACTACTTTCAGAATCGTGGATGGTTTCTGATCCCAAGTCCATCTCACTGCATCCCACACCTTCCCTTTTGCTACCATTTCGTCTAACTTCTTATTGAAAAAGGATCTCTTCACTTCCTTGGTTTGTTTCCACAACTCCCTTTTTGACTGAATTGAAGGACTGTTTTCGTACTCTTCTTTGGCAGCCCTGCACTTATCATTCCACCATAGATTAGGATTCGAATTCTCTTTTGGAATCTTGGTGAATTTCGACCATGCTTCCTGTATTCCTTTGTACAGGAGATCAACACTATATTGTGAGTCCTCTGAAGCGAA
Source organism: Amanita molliuscula (assembly GCA_023014405.1). Classification (NCBI taxonomy): domain Eukaryota; kingdom Fungi; phylum Basidiomycota; class Agaricomycetes; order Agaricales; family Amanitaceae; genus Amanita; species Amanita molliuscula. Next base: position 686,174 of record JAEBUP010000011.1, read on the forward strand.
TGCTAAACTTGAAATTTCTGCAATAAAAGCCAATTCCTCTTCTGACAAAGCCGGAATATATGGTGCGTGCGGACAAGCTGGAGGTCTTCCGTGAGTGGTAAACCTAAGGGAAATAGAGTGATGATCTGATTTTGCTCCCTCAACATCGATTGTATAATTGAATCGCGAATCTTCCAAGACTGAGTCGTGTACCCATACCAAGTCCAACACGCTGGAATACTCTCCTCCCCTCCTGTTCCTGTAAAAGGTAGGAATAGCAGTGTCATTTAAACAATTAAAACTATTGTCCATCATAGCTTCAACAAGCGCCATAGAACTTGAATTTTCAAAAACAACAGAATCGTCCCATATAGAAGAATGTAAGTTGAAATCTCCTTGAATTAACACAATATCTTTAACGAAAGCCAGACTGCGAATCAGCACCATCAGCGCTCCCATTGAAATTGGGTTTCGATAGAAATTTAGAATTTTCTGGACTTTCCCATCTGTTAACCTTGTAAGTGAAATTAATAGAATGTTGTCATGGTCAAACAATACAGGGTCAATCATAATCATAAATGAATGAATCAAACGAATGTTAACATAACATGCTACCTGCGACTTATCATTTAGCGCAATAAGTTGCCACGCCGGGTGTATTGGACCACCATTCATATCTTCACCATCTGGATGAAGACTACTTGGAACTTTCCTGAGCCCTTTGATATAAGGGAACTCCTGAATAAACAATATATCCGTTGACGTTTGTTTCATTTCTAGAAGAATTTCCACTTTTTTGAAAGATTTGCTAGCATTCAAGAACAAGAACCTGAAGTCTTGAATGAATCCAATCATGACAAAGAAGCCTGTTTCCAGGCTACTGTGCCTGCAACATTGTTAGATTGACTCTCTTTCGTGATGTCAGAGAGACAGTCCCATATGGTATGGCCTCTTCTTGCTGCGATATGTGTCTTATCTAGCTGAATTAGTTTCTCAACATTGTAGTGAAGCCCAAAGTAGGGACAGTCCCTACTGTTCGACACATGCTGTGATTTGCCGCTGCCTCCTATGCAATTGATACAGATTTCCCTGTTGCAATCCTTCTGGGCCCTACACTTCCCACAGTACATTCTATGCTGTTCCATTTCGTGATTCTGACTGCACCACCCACAAGTCACTCATCTCATGAAGCAGTTAAACTTCATATGGCCCCATTTCCAACAGTGGATGCACTGCAGGACTGGTTGGTTGAATAGCCACTTCAGGCAATGCACCGAAGATCCATTGATGTTAACGAAGGTGTTTCATAGATAATCTGCATTGACCCCCTGACACATATCATAGATTTCGAGCATAACCGTGCCTGTTGGTCCCAATGTCGTGAGACCTCTCGCTTTAATCCACCTAGGTAACCCAAAGAACTTTACATCCTTCCACTTCGGGTGTGCCTTAATGTCCTCTAGAATTTGTTCTGGTGAATATTCATTGCTGTTCATATCTCTTGTCCTGACTGCAGAAAACTTCATAGATGACATGGTGGGGCGATTTAAAATAATAGCATCACTGGCCGTGATATTGACATAATCTGCCAGTGCATCCACTAAAACTTTTCTCTAATCTTCCGTGATATCTGACCGACATTTGATGATCAGGGCTTCCCACACTGTCCACGACACCAACACAATGGAATTTGGCTGATTCCCTTGAAAGCCTTCCTTGAAACCAGGCAAACACTGAATCCCTCTATCCATGTTATCTGTCAACATTTGTCCATCCGCTCTCTTCCCTATTTCAAAGCCCTTTAATGCATGCATTGGTGGTTTCCAATGTAACACATTCTTGGCCATCCCTCTAGCCATACATTTTCTTTCCCTTCTTTGTTTGCTAAGACCCATGCTTCAACAGATCCAGATGCAACTGATGCAAAGGATTTTTTTCCCGATGACATGACCGAATTGGCTTTTGGTGTGGCTGGCCACTCTGCTGAGTTCAATTCCCATTGAACTGATTTACTGCCCGATGAAGCCTTACTCTCAGCTGAACCCTTTTTTCCCTAACAAAGCGCGCTGCGACTTCCAGCTGATCTTCCACAGAGGTTTTTTGGATACTGGCCATAGATTTTGCCAGGTCCCAAACTCCTCCCAACTGTTGAACCAGAACGACTTTATCAGTCGACTCTTGTAGCTTCCTACGAGGGACAATAGAAATATTGTCTTCTTTTCTAGGATTTTTGATTGAAAAATGGATGTGGCTTCGATCCTCCAGTTTCACTTTCTTTTTGAGGATCTCCATCCATGCCTCAAGCCCTTCTAAGGACAACGGTTCTTCCTCATTCATCACCATTCCAACCACTAAATGATTTGAACGAACTGGCGCACGAAGACTCTTATTTAGAGTTAAATAACTCTCTGTTGCTCTTCTGTTACAATCGGACATTGCCACGAAATCATCTTTGGCATCCTTCAAAAGCAACCAGCCATTTTTGGTCTGACTGAAACCTTTCAACATTTCTTCGTGCAAAAAGTCTGCATCCCAGTTGTCACTATTGTAACCACTGTTGAGTTCCCCTTCCTCATCCACGGCCATGCTTTCTGGCTTATGGAATGTGTTTTCCATAAGCTCTTGTTGCGTGCACAATCATTTCTTGTCTTGTAACTTTCTGGTGTTGACTAACAGAGAAAACTGCCTACAATTCATCTTTGAGCGTTCCCGCTTCTCAGTTAAGACTCTCAATTGCTCTCTTCTCTCTTTTTCGATGCAATCAATCTCCTCCAACCTGCGCAGCTCAACTGCTCTAGCTCTTTCCTGCTTCTTCTCGAATTCCAATAAACACTCCTTGTTAGGGAGACCCTAAACACAACCTCAAGACTTAGAGTGGTGGCTTGTTGAGCCAAAGGAGACGAAACGTTTTACAGGACAAACTGATCCTGTTGCTCAAGTAGAGTGTCTAGGACACAAACTATCTAGAGTCTTAGGGACTCGCTACCTAAGACTACAACCCTTATATACCTGTCCCCTGGTCTGTGCGCAGTCAGCGCGCAGCTAAAATCCCTCACAAGAGAGACAATGCACAGCAGCTGAGTCTGCGCCCATATGACCTTACTTAGGGACTTCCTCCCACACCAACACTTCGTCCTTCCATATACGGCCATGCCTATTGTCGTGCGTCTCGGCCGATTCCCTTCTACGCCGGTACCTAGTTGTCGGTACTCCTCGGCGTTCCCATGTTGCCCCTCAGGCGCCGTGCCGCTCATGTATCCTTCCATGGCGTAGGCCCATCATCAGGCCGTTATCCCTGTCGGCACTCGGTCTATTTCCATAGCCGATGCTGACCTAACCTCCTTCCATATAAGGGTCGCAGTCCTAGTATAGTCCGTCCCTGCAACCAAGACATCGTCTGAATCCGTTTCTAAACGTTTGAGTGCAATGAAATAGATAAAAAGAAAAGAAAAATATAGTCCGACTCTCCACGACCGTATCTTCATGTTCGTCATTAGTGTCATTACTGTGAAAATTGATGGGGACGAGGTAGGCTCATAACATCACCCCCCCCTTAAGGCCTCGCATCCCGAGAGGCTGAACTGGTTGAGTCCACATAGTGTGGATCTTTTTTTCATGCGTTCATAAAAGCAGGCAAGTCGCTCTGCTTGTTCTTCAGGCATCAAGCCCGTCCATTCTGAATCCACATCTTCCACTTCTTCGATAGTGGTTTTCCATTTTTTCTGTGTAGGGCGTGCAATGCCCTTGATCCTTTTCTGTCGGTCACTTTCCGACTCACTGCTTTCCTTTGCAGCTATTGATGTTTCTTGTTTTAAGATTTTCTTTTTGAGACACTCGGTGTCTCGTTTGTGCGCTCGGCGCTCCTCTTTCAATTCCTCTTCCTCTCCCCTCTTTGGGAAATTAAGCACAGGTGACCGCCCACCGCGCTCCAGATCTCTGGAGAATGTCCCATCGGTGTCGTCTGGCAATTCCATGATTGCCTTTCTGTCCCCCTTCCAATTGCGCCATCTGCGCTCCATGTTTTCTAAATATTTTGGCCCAAAGCGGCCATCGTCCCAACCGAAAAGTCTTTTGTCTTTCCAATGAGTTCCCATCCTTTGTTGGTGCCTTGGTGCACTAGGGGTGGATTGGGGAACTATTTCCGTGTATTGAATGGCAATCTTGCCATTTTTCATGTTCCTAATGTACTTAGGAGCTTTCGGATTTTCTTTATGGAATTTTTTGACTTTTTCCATAGCATTGAGAACATTTTCTGATGGTTCCCAGGTAGACTCTTCCACTGGGTAATTTTTCCATTTAACGAGGTATTCCAGCCTCGTTCCTCCTCGTCCGCTTATGCAGCTTTCCATGATTTCTTCCACCTCATATTCATCCTCCTGGGACTCCTCCACCATCTGCACGTCCTTGCGCGCTGCCGCTTTTGCTTTTTGTTTGGGGAATTCTGGTTCCCTGTATGGTTTCAACAAGACTTCGTTGAAAACGTTGTATATTTTCCATGCCACGGGTATTTTTAATTTATATGATGACTTGCTGACTTTAGCAAGGACTTCAAGTGGTCCGACAAATTTACCATCGAGCTTCTTAGTTGCTCGAATAACAGGGAGGTTTTCTGTGCTGAGATAAACCTTGTCACCAGGTTTATATTCTCGTGCTGCTTGGCAATGTGCATCAAACTGCTCTTTCATGATTTGAGCGGCTTTTTCCAAGGCCTTTTTTGCTTTTTCGTGCACGTTCTCCAGTTCCTTTGCCAATTGTTCCACAGCTACCGCTTTTGGCGCATAGGTGGGGTCTAGACCCTTGTTTGGGTGTCGTCCATAATTCATGAAAAAGGGTGTAAAGCCTGTCGCGGAATGGACTCGATCATTGTGGCAGAACTGTGCCACTGACAGCCAATTGCTCCAATTGTCCTGGCGATTGTTGACAAACATAGTCAGGAATTCTTTAACTTCCTGATTTACCCTTTCAGTTTGACTGTCCGTTTGGGGGTGATAGGCCGTTGATCGGTTGGCCTGAATTCCCAACATCCCGTATAGATCTGTCATGAATTTTGAAGCGAACTGAGGTCCTCTGTCGCTTATTATTTTTCTTGGGAGTCCATGCTCCCTGAATATGTTGTCCCTGAACAGCGCTGCTGTTCCTTGTGATGTAATTTCTTTTATGGTGGGCAAGAAGTATGACTTCTTCGTAAATCTGTCCACCACCACCATGATTGTGTCGTATCCTTTAGACATAGGTAAGGGTCCCATGAAGTCAACCAAAATGACTTCCCATGGTTCCGTTGGAACTTCATTTGGTCTAAGAGGTGCCGCACACGCTTGTCTATCCGGTTTTGCCTTTTGGCAAGTTTCACATCCCGGAATGTATTTTTCAATGTCTTTTCGCATGTTCGGCCACCAGAAATTCCTTGTTAACGATTCCAGAGTTTTAGCAACTCCAGAATGCCCCCATGAATGATGAATTGCGATAATGTCTTCTCGCAATGCCACGACTGCTGGTATGTATACTCGTCCCTTCCAGGTGACGAGTCCTTTTTCTGTTTTATATTCTCTATCGGCCTTTGCAAGGCCGTCAACAACCTGTGTCTCCCACTGCCTTTTAGGCACGTCTTTAATATCTTTCATGATATCGTCAATGGCACAATCATCATCAAAGACTCGCACAAAGAGGTGTTCTTTGAGCAGAACTACTCCTTCGTTATCATTTTCTCCACGGGTATGTCCTGCCCGTCGTGACAGTAAGTCCGCCTTCATATTGGACTTTCCACTTCTGTGTTTTATGACGAAATTGTATTCCTGCAAATCCGTCACCCATCTAGCCTGCCGGCGGTTTAAGTTTTGTGCCTTTCTGAAGTATGTCAAGTTCTGATGGTCTGTCAGAACTTCAACTGTTTGCTTAGCCCCTTTGAGATAATGGGACCATTCATAGAAAGCATGCATGACTGCGAGCATCTCTTTGTCATAGATCTCGTAGTTACACTCGGCGTCATTTAGGGATTTCGAAATGAAAGCCACAGGCTTCCATACGTCATTTTCTATTTGTTGTGATAGGATTCCCCCAATGGCGAAGTCAGAGGCATCAACCTCTACTCAAAATTGACCATCCTTGTCAGGGATCCACAACACTACCTCTTCTGCTATTGTTTTCTTAAGCGTGTCAAACGCTTCATCCTGTATTTCTGTCCACTTCCACTCGTCTTTTCCCGTAAGGTGAGTCAAAGGTTTAGCTGCTTTGGCAAAATCTTTTACAAATTGCCGGTAAAAGTTTACGAAGCCCAAGAACTGTTGGACTTCTTTTTTGCACGTAGGCGTTGGCCATTCGGTTACCGCCTTGACTTTGGCAGACTCCATCCTGACCGAATTCTCGCTGATGACGACTCCAAGGAAATCCATTTCCTTTTTATCGAAGAAGCATTTTTCTGGTTTTAGTGAGAGCTTATGCTCTTCTAGTTTTGCCAAGATATGGTTGACCTGAACTGTATGTTCCTCCTGATTTTTCGAGAACACAAGAATGTCGTCCATGTAAATGACGACCCATCCTTCAGCTATTTCGACTCTAAAGATGTCGTTCATCATTGTCTGAAAGGTGGCGGGCGAATTAGTGAGCCCAAAGAACATAACCAAGGGCTCGAAGAGTCCCCTATTGGTTCGAAAGGCCGCCTTCCATTCGTCTCCCTCTTTGATGCGTACGTTGTTGTATCCCCAACGTATGTCCATCTTTGAGAATACTTTGGCTTGAGATAATTTGTCCACAAGTTCTCCTATTAATGGTAGAGGATATCGGTTTTTGACTGTCATCTCGTTAAGTCGCCGGTAATCCTGTACTGGCCATAGTTTTCTGTCTTTCTTCTTTACAAAGAAGAAAGGTGATGCCATGGGCGATTTACTGGACTGGATTCGCCCTGACTCCAGGTTTTCTTTCAGAAATTCGTCCAGTTGCTGCTGTTCATCTCGATTGAGTGGGTATATTTTGCAGTCAACTGGGTTAGACCCGGGAATCAATTCTATGGCGTGATCCCATCGCCGCCGTGGTGGTAGTTCATCAAAGGTTTCTTTCTTGAAGACCTTTCGATGTCCCAAGTAATGTCTGGGGACTGCTTCCTCCAGAGTTTGTTTTTTTATTTTTTCCGCTTCTTCCGCGGCTATTTTCGTTGCTGTCGATGCATAAGCTCTGACGTTGAGTTCTGGTTCCCCAATGTGAACCGCCAGTAGTCTATCCTCTGCTTCAAGGTCATCTTCTATATCCATTTCATCCTCAGGTTCTTGAACCAAAGATCCTTTCCAGCAAGTACCCGGACAACGGTTGAACTCTAGTGTCTGCTTCTTCCAGTTAATAGTTGGGTTATGCTTCCTTAACCAATCAAAACCCAGGAAAATGCTTGTTTTTGAGAGGTTCATAACGGCGCATTCAATAATTTCTTCATGTTCGCCGATGCGTAAATGTATTTTAGCCATATATTCTAAGGCCCCTCTCGAGTTCTTTGTCCCGTCTGCATTGTAGATGGATATTGGTCGTACTAATTTTCGGGTAGGTATCTGATGTTTCTTTACGAACTCGGTGCTTATGCAGGTTCCTGTTGCACCAGAGTCTACCAGCATTTTTATCCGAATACTTTTTGACCCGTCTAATTTTGTGACAACCCCTGTTAGGTCTATTTCATGATAACCCGTTCCTTGCACTATCTTCTCTCGTAAGTGCATTAGGTTCCACATTGCGTCTTCCTCTGTCATGGCATTCAAGTCGTCCACCAAGTGCCCATCTACTTCTTTTACCCTTCTGTTGTCTACCCATTGTTGTAGACATTCCACCGCCATGTGTTTGGGTTGTTCCCAAATTCTTCTTAGCATCCATTGCGGTGTCCATGGTTGCAATCGTTCTTTTTTATTTGCACTCACTCTTAGGTTTCTCAAGTGATGTACGTCTCCTCTGCATTCATAGAGTAAATCATGCATGTTAATTTTGGAGTCTACTAATACATCACTATCGATAACCTGAGTAGCAGCCAGCAGCGCTGAGTGCTCGCCTACTGGCTTTCTGCAAAATCCGAAACTTCTTCTATATGTCCGACTGGGGTCGTTTCCCTATTGTCGACATATCTGACCACCTGTTTTCCCTTATCTCCTGCTGTAATATTTTTGGGTTTCCTACAGGTCCATGCCACATGTCCTTTTTCGTGGCAGTTGGGACACGTCAACTCTGTGTGTCGTTTCTTTGACCAGCATTCCTTTACTAGGTGTCCTTTCTTTCTGCAGTAAGAGCACATTTTCTCGTTTTTTCCGTCGACATCCATAGCATTTGGATCTGATCGACTTCCAGATGCAACCGGCAGTGGTGCTCTAAATTGCCACTGAGGGCGACCGTAGGGTGCTGGAGCTCGTTCTTTATATTCTTTTTGGTTTCTCTGGAAACCATAAGCCTCATTGGCTTTTCGATAGGCTCTTGCGAGCGCCGTGACCCTTGTCTGGATTTGATGCAATGTAGCATTGTCGGCCAGTCCACCGTATCGGATAAGTTCTCGACCCAAGGCAGGGTTGAGATGGTTTGTAAACTGGGAGATCAGGGCTTGATCATTCCAGTCTGTCAGCGAGGTAAGGGAATTGAATTTAATGATGTAGTCTTCTACAATCATTGTCCCCTGTTGTAGTTTTAACAGTGCCTCGATTGCTTTTTCCTTGGTTTCGGTGGACATGAAGAAATCATGCATCTGTTGTTTGAAATCTGTCCAGTCCGTAAACGGGAACTGGTTTTCCAGTGGTCGTCTGACCCATGCTCGGTCGTCGGCGGTGCTCTCTCCTGCGTTTAGTTGGGCCCAATCCAGGTCCCTACTCCATCCGTTATTATCGATTTTGTCTTGAAACTCTTGCTGTGCCTCTTGAAAGGCCTTGAGTTTCACCCCACTCCAATCTGCGGCCCTTTCCCCTTTCCCACCTTTGATCCTGTACAGGCAGATAGATACTTTTCTTTTGGGGTCTACTTCCCTGGCTAGCATGAAATATGTATCCATTTGGCGCAGCCATCCATCTACCATTCGCGGATCTCCTTTGTAAAAGGCAGGCATTTCTGCCTTGGTGAGCAGTCCCGGTGATGAGCATCGTTCCGATGTGATGGTGTATAGGTATCAAACGGACTAGTCTCAGCACTAGACGTTAGAGACCTTACCCTCACTAGGATTATACCTGCCCTGACCCCGTCGCTTAGCATCTGCACTCAGCCAAAGTCTTCCGCAAGTCTTCCACGCTAGTTACGCGCAACTCCGCCAACTCCGCGATTCTCCGCTATAGGGCAAGCGTCGCCCACGCCCAACGACCAAGTCGTCTCCTGCGTACGCCATCCAAAACCCGCGCTAGTCGGTCGTTCGCATCCGATAAAGCACCCTGTCGGCTGACCCACATAAAATTGTCAGCCGGCACAGCTTAGGTCACCGGAGAAGGGACTGCTGCCATCAATACCATATCCGCGTTAGGAAGGATCTACAGTCTACGATCCAAGGGTCCCCCATATACGGACGCCACGTCAGCCCTAGCGACGCACCGACATAGCAGATCAGGCCCCTAGCGGACGAGTAAACCCATCGGCCGACGACCAACTACGGTATAGACCAGTCAGGTCCGCGGAAAATAGAGAACAGGGACGCGTCAAGCCAGATGAATCCCGGCGTTGCCGCGCGCGGCGATCAGCAAAGTCCATTTCAAGTATATGACTCTATTAGCGTCCCGCGTCGGGTCGCGATACTGGCTCTCACCGCGGCGCTCCAATACCACTGTCGCGTCCCTCAGCTAGCCCCATTGCGCAAAGACTTTCAAGACGGATTTGGATATACGGTTGCAAGGTGAAAATTTGCAGAGTCACTTCGTTATTAGTAGGGTAGAAAAACGTATATAAGCTCATGTACCACACTTAGAAAAATAATATAGTACACCCCAGCCTTCGAGTCTCGTCCTTTCAGCTACGCCCTCTTCGTCTCATTCGCGCCTCTGAGTTTTGTCGTACTCCGCGTCCCGCGTTCACCGCTGTTATGCCTTGTGTGACCAACGTTATTATCTGCGGAGTTGCCAGTTCCGCGCAGCGTACCGTTGTCATCGAGCGCACCGGAGTTGACGGGAACTCTTTCGCGACCTCACCCCTTCCTGATCCTTGCTATTTCCAATAGCGGGGTGAACTTATCATATTGGCTGCCCCAGTGAGGCATTGAAAGAATTACGCCGTCAACACCGCCCGAATCACCCCGGGACCAGCAATTCCCCGGTCACTACGCCCCATCCCCGTCGTCCGCCAACGTTTTTGCCGACTGGTACAACTCGCTGAAACGAAGAGCCGAGAACGCGCAGCAGCTTTTGCACCAAGACCCTAGCGAGGCATTGAGCGAAATATTCAAAAGCACCAACACGTTCCAACGTCAATCCCGCCGACGACTAGGCCTCGCCCCGGAATTCCAAGCTATCGACGATATCGACAGAGCATTCTGCCAACCCTCAACATCCTCTCGTAGCCCACCCAACCCCGATCAATCCGAGACATTCCATTCCTTCGACGTTTCCACCAGCACCCCGCCAGCCAACCCGCCAGGACAACCCCGCTCAGAAGAATCAAGCCCGCTCACCTCGTCGCCATCGGAACTCCCGCAACCATCGCCAAGCCCGCCCCCAGTTTCCTCAAGCTCAAGTTCAAGTTCCAGTTCCAGCAGTTCAACCTCAAACCTCGACAACTCAGTTCCACCACCGATAGTCAAGATGACCGACCACGCACAAACCAAGCCCATGCCCGCTCGATACGCCTCCGCCACACCCCGCTTCGATTCAAATCAACCCCGCCGCCTTCCGCGCTACTTCGATGAACTCGAACTGCTGTTTAGCGAAGCTGGCGTCACTTCCGCGCAACAGAAAAAGGTATACGCGCTGCGCTACCTCCACGACACGGAATACGATCTATGGGGAGGTGTAGACACCTTCGACGCCGCCTCAACGTACGAGGCTTTCAAGGCATCGGTAACCGCGCTGTACACCGGAGTAATAAACGAGCGCGAACACACGCAGGCAGATTTGGACCGCCTAATCGAAGAGACGCTCCGCCTCGGAATCCAAACCGTGGAAGACCTATGCAGTTACTACCAGCGCTTTCTGGTAATCACGAAGTATCTCATCAAAAATGGACGGCTCTCGACGCGCCAACAGAGCGAATACTTCTTCAAAGGGTTCCAGGTCCACGTCGGAACAGAAATGTACAGGTATATGCGCAGCCAGTACCCGAACGTACACCGCGACGACCCCTACTCTCTCGAACAAACGTTAGCGGCCGCGCAAGAGGTCATCCAGGGTGCGTCGTTTTACGATAAACTAATCAACAAGCCCGCCGCGCCCCATACCGCTAGGCCAGAGTACCCCGCTGCCTACCCCGCCAACCCCGCGTCAACCCCGCCAACCAAAACCGAGCCAGTAGCAACGTCTGGCGTGAAGACGGAAGATATGTTCAGCCTTATGGAGAAGATGGTGCAAAGTTCGCTACAGACGCAGACGATGCTGCAATCCCTCACGCAATCGCTCGCAACCACCCAGACGCGTGCGCCAGCTCCGTGGAATTGGTCGCAGACGACGCCAGCTACCGGCTCCAACGCAGTTCCGCTAGGCGCCAGTTCCGGTACACGCCCCGCTATCCCGGGTTGCACGTTCTGTGGCAACTTGGCCCACTTTATAGGTCGATGCCCAGACGTTGACAGCTACATCGCGAACGGGAAAATTACAAGGAACCTCGAGGGACGAATAGTGTTGCCAACCGGCAACTACGTATCAAGATACTTACCCGGCAACAACATGAAGGAACGCATCGACGAGTACCACCGGCAAGTCAACGCCCAGCCAACTCAACAGTCCGGAATCCGCCCCGCTATGTTCTACTCGCCCCGCGACAACCACCAAGAGCTGGCAACGTCAAGCACCGCGCCGATTTTAAGTTACGAGACAGCAGCAAACCCCGCGGACGACGTCGACGAAGAGATTGAACGCGTACAAAGGACCCTGGTAGCGTTGCAAGCTGCCAAGAAAAACAAGGTAGTATTTGACGGAGTAGAGATTCCGCTGCGCGCAAAAGGAAAGGAACCGCGCCCACCAGCACCAGCAGCAGCACCAGCCCCGCCACCAGAAGAAATCACCTCGCCGGGAGTCGCCAAAGCCTGCGACCAGCCGCCTACGCACCCCTTTGCCAACGCCCGCGACGCCAATTACCAGCCGCCGACAGATCAGCCGTTTGGGGCACTACCCAAGAGCAAGGACCCCTCGTACACCACCGCTACTCCCGCGCAAAACCCACAGGCCGTCGAGCAAATCTTCAAACGCGTCCTCACGAGCCCTGCCGCGAACCTTAGCTTCGAGGAGCTGCTAGCAGCCTCGCCCGACGTCCGCCACAAGATGCGCGAATTCTTGACCCCGCGTCGTGTCCCTGTCGCCAACTCCGCCAATCCCGCTACCAACCCCGCCAACCCCGCGGACATGCGCAACGTCTTTGTCCTGCCAGACATAGCCGAAGCGTACTAAGCGGCAGACCCCCAATACAAGGCGCGTCTCAAGGTCGGCAGGGAGTCCCACGCGCTGCGGTGCATACAGGCTAGAGTCGATGACCGCGCCATAGTTGACTGCGTCGTGGACCCAGGCTGCTCCATCATATGCATGTCCGACACCGTCAGCCACCAGCTCGGGATCGCGTACAACCCCGCCATCAAGATCGACATGGAAGCAGCAAACGGCGAGGTCGACACATCGCTCGGATTGGCCAAGGACGTGCCGTTCAAGGTGGGCAATATCGAGCTATATTTCCAAGTCCACGTCATCCGCTCCCCCGCATACGACATCCTTCTCGGCCGCCCTTTCGATGTGCTTGCCCAATCGGTGGTCAAAAATTATCAAAACGAAGAACAGACCATCACGATACACGATCCTAACAGCGACGCAGTAGTAACAATCCCGACCATACCCTGCGGACCACCGCGTTTCGTCAAAATGCGCGAGGAGAAGGAGGGTTTTCAAGTAGCCTCGAGGAACTGATTCAAAATCACGGAGAGGTAGCCTGTATCATCACGATTGACGGAGCTCAGAAACCCATAGAAATAGAAGCGTATACCCCCGTCCCCTCGATACAGCGCGCCCCCGATGTACATAGCAGTAGCACAGACAATCCAAACCTTGCTCGCTTGTACCTCAGAGCCGCACTAAGTCTTAACGAATTCGACACGAACAAATGCGACCCGATAACCCGCGCCTACCTTCACGAAACAATACGACGCCCTAGCAAGTCCAACTCCGCGGAGCCATCCTGCCCCAAGCCCCGCAACCCTCGCCGCGATAACATCTCACCAGTGTTTTTATCCCCACAGAAAAAGAAGTACAAGCCAGTCGACAAGAAAGTCAAACCAGTGATTAGCCAGCTACCGCAAGAATTCAGAATCGTTCGAGAAATTAAAGGCGACCCGCTAGCCAGTCTACCGGAACTCAGCACAAACCCGCCGGACTTCGAGCCCGTTGGAAGGTATACGCAGGAACGTATGGAAAGTTTAGACCAAGAACACGACAAAGACTTCCTGTGGCCCGAGGAACGGAAGCTAATGCACCATTTCATGACCAAGCACGACCAAGCGTTCGCCTGGGACGACAGCGAACGCGGACAGTTCAAAACAGAGTATTTCCTGCCTATTGACATTCCAACAGTTCCGCATACGCCATGGGTTCAACGCAATATCCCAATTCCGCCGGGACTATACGACCAAATCTGCGAGATCATCCGTACCAAGATCGACGCCGGCGTTTACGAGCCGTCCAACTCCTCGTACCGATCCCGCTGGTTTTGCGTATTAAAGAAAAATGGCAAGTTGCGGCTAGTACATTCGCTCGAGCCCCTCAACGCTGTCACCATCCGCCACTCCGGTGTCACGCCTATCCCGGAACACATCGCGGAGAACTTCGCTGGTAGGGCCTGCGGGGCAATGCTGGACCTCTACGTCGGATATGATGAACGCCCGCTTGCAGAAGGTTCTCGTGACTTGACGACTTTTCAGACGCCCTTTGGAGCCATGCGCCTGACAACGCTGCCTATGGGTTGGACGAACTCCGTCCCTATATTCCACGACGACGTCACCTCCATCCTGCAGCCGGAGATCCCAGACCTCACTATTCCATACATCGACGACATTCCAGTGAAAGGCCCCCCGACCCGCTATCAACAACTCGATGGGACATACGAGACTATCCCCGCTAACCCCGGAATTCGACGATTTGTATGGGAACACTTCCAGGGGCTCAACCGCGTCGTTCAACGCATGAAGTACGCCGGCGGAACATTCTCGGGGAAGAAGCTCGTCCTCTGCGCACCAGAGATCACAGTAGTTGGTCATTTATGCACGTACGAAGGCCGCAAACCCGAGAAGGACTTGGTAGCCGCCATCACCAACTGGGGACCCTGCAAGTCGTTGTCGGAAGTCCGCGCCTTCCTTGGCACCATTGGGGTTGGCCGGATCTTCATCAAAAACTTCGCCAAGCGCGCGCATCCACTAGTAGCGTTAACCAGGAAGGCCACGCCATTCACATTCGGTCCCGCGGAAGTAGCGGCTCAAGAGGACCTCAAGAAGGCACTCATTGCGTCACCAGCGCTGCGCCCCATCGACTACAAATCCGATGCTCCCGTTATATTATCCGTCGACACTTCCTATATCGCGGTAGGGTTTTTCTTATGTCAGTGCGACCCCGACAGGCCCGCGGTTCGCTATTACAATCGTTTTGGGTCAATAACGCTGAACGAACGAGAAGCCCGCTTTTCACAACCCAAGCTCGAGATCTACGGGCTCTATCGTGCCCTGAAGGCACTAAAGTTGTATCTCATTGGAGTACGGAACCTCATCGTCGAAGTGGACGCCCGCTACATCAAGGACATGCTCAAGAATCCAGATATCGCACCCTCAGCTTCCATCAACCGTTGGATCCTCTCGATTCTCACTTTCCACTTCGAGCTGGTCCACGTTCCCGGAAAATTGCACGCCCCCGACGGATTATCAAGACGCCCGCAACAGCCACTTGATGAGCCGCCAAGTAAGGACGAGGACGAGGAGTTTGACGACTGGATCGATAATTTGTATGGGTTCATGCATCAGATTAACGAGGTTTCTAGAGATTGCACATCGAACTTGCCCCGCGGACGAGAAAAGATCAACCCCGACCTTCAGAAGAACCTCTCGCACTACGAAACCAACAGGGAACACCGCGATTGTCGCCCAGCCGCCACCTTCACTTCCGACTCAGTTCCGCCCAACTCCGCTAACCCCGCGCTACTGCCCGCTGAAGATATGATAGACAGGACGTACGAAGAAGTCTTCCCGTGGCGTGTCAACACCTCCGGAAAAGACGAGGCGCGACTTTTACTCGTCAAGCAGTTCTTAACGGAGTTGGAGAGACCCGCGGAGGTATCGGATGAAGAATGGCCTAGTTTCACGCGGTATTGTGTTAAGTTTTTCGTCCACGCTGAACGATTATGGTATAGGGACAAGGACGGAGCTCACAAAGTGGTGGTAGAAACAGAAAAAACGGCTTAGAGTGCTATTCGACTGCCACGACGGTTTGGGACATCGCGGATATTACGCTACTCGTGCGGCAATCATGGAACGGTTCTGGTGGCCACAGATGCAGGACGATATCAAGTGGTACATCAAGTCCTGCCACGCATGTCAAGAATGACAACTACAACAGTTCCACATTCCGCCAGTCGTCGCCGTCCCCGCGCCAATATTCGCTAAGGTGTACATGGATACGATGCACCTCCCACCGTCTAATCAGTACAAGTACCTGATTCAAGCCCGCTGCTCTCTGACGCATTACCCAGAATACCGCGCTTTACGTCGAGAAACCGCCAACGCCATTGGGGACTGGATCTTCGAAAATTTGATATGTCGTTGGGGAAGCTTGGTCGAGATCGTCACAGACAACGGAGCACCAATACTGAGAGCCGCAGAGTACCTCGCCAATAAATACCACATCCGCCACATCCGCATCTCCGGTTACAACTCCCGCGTGAATGGAATTGTCGAACGCAGTCACTACGATGTCCGACAGGCGCTATACAAAGCAACCGATGGCAACGAATCCCAATGGTCCACAGCGTTACACTCGGTATTCTGGTCAGAACGCGTCACAGCTAGGCGTCGCATGGGAGTATCACCTTACTTTGCAGTTACCGGGACACAGCCGCTACTCCCGCTGGATATCACGGAAGCTACCTACCTGCTTCCTCCACCCTCTGCGTTCTTATCAACCACAGAGTTAATAGCCCGCCGCGCCACGGAGTTGCAGAAGCGCCGTGCCCAAACAGAGGCTCTCAAGGACAAGGTCTACCAAGCCCGCGTAGCTGCAGCAAAACGGTTCGAGCAAGAGCACCCGACGGTCATCAGAGACTTCGACTTCCAGCGAGGGGATTTAGTTTTGGTCCGCAACATGGCAATAGAAAAATCGCTCAATAAAAAGATGCGCCCGCGGTACATTGGTCCCTACGTGGTTCTATCCCGCAACCGCGGAGGAGCCTATATCATTTGCGAGCTTGATGGTACAGTACTGGACAGGCCATACGCGGCGTTCCGCGTAATCCCTTACTTTGCCCGCAAAAAACTGACTATACCAGAGAATGTGCTCGACACCCCCGAGGAACATGTCCGGCAGATGTCCAACTCCAGCTCATTAGGTGACGACGACCCAACCAAAACGGCGCCAGCAAACGACGAAGACGATGAAGATTCGACTGGCCATCTTTCCGACATAGAAGAAGACGAAGATATGTACTATACCTAGACAGCCACAACTCCCAATTCTGCTACAATTCCGCCAACTCCGCACTATTTAATTTTTGAAAACATACCCCGGACCACTAGTAACGTTTTTCTTCATCTTTCGCCCACTTTCACCTACCTTTGTCTCATCCGTAATTTCGATACAGACTCCTCGACCATTATACTTTCTGATTGCAGCCTACTAAATTCACCCCACAGCGAGCAAGAAAGCACGTATATTGATACAGGAAAAATAAAAAGTACGCAAGGAGACGAAACAAGATACGGTACGACGAAGGCCGCGGAGAAATACTAGCTAGGAGCAAAACGAGGAGGCGGCTCCATAGCGGAGTCACCAGTCTCATCCGTGGACGCCGTTCGTTCCGCTACCACTCGATCCGGCTCCGATTCCTCGACGTACTCCAGCTCTTCGCTAGGCGGCACGGGACTCCAACTCACCTCGGACGGGCTAGCATTGCTCACCCCGCCTTCGTTATCGTACGGAGTGGACGAGTGCCCCAGCGACCTTTCGAGCAAGTCCTCGACGCGACCAGAGGACCCGCGGAGGGAGCCCAACTCCCGCAGTATTGCGGTTTGCACGTTGGAAGAACCGATAAACGTTTGGGAAAGGGCGGCGAGGAGTCGCGTTTGATCGTGCAGCCGCTGGTTCTGCTCGCGGAGGAGCCGGTTTTGTTCTTGAAGCAGGGCGATTGCCTCCCTCCTCGAGCCTGAGGGTAAGCCGCTTTCCGAAGCCAGGACCTTAGCGCTTGTGTCCCGCGGAACGGCCTCTTCAGCGGCCCGGATGTCGTCTTCAGCGTCGCTCACCACAACGACCCTCGATTTCTTCTTCTTCTTCTCCCGCCCAGACACGGGAGCGCCGCCGACGAAACATTTCTGGCGGAGGCGCTGGCACTCCGCGCAGACTCGGCTCTTGGGCCCAGGGGCTGGGTAACAGGCTATGCCTGCCAGCTTGCACCTAACAAGACGATCAGGAAGACGTTTTAAAGGGAAAGAAAGAAATTCACCGGTCGCACAGTAGCTCGTTGGGCGATGTCGACTTAGCCCGCTTGGACGGACCAGCCTCCAACCCCGCGCTCGATGTGCGCGCCCGCTTCTGCCTCCGTTGAGCCCGCACGGTCTCCTTTCGATTCGCAGCAACAAGCGCTGCCAACGTCGCTTCATCTTCTTCCTCCATTCTCGCTTCGTCCGCCTCTACCTGCGCCCGGACCATCGCGACGTTCAGAGAAGAATCAGGCTGAGGCTCGGGCAGGCGAAGTCGTACCCGAGGCAAGGATGCTTGCTGGTGACGTGTCTCGACCTCCTGTCGTCTCCGCTCCAATTCCGCGGCTTCCTCTTCCGCGGCTAGCCGCCGTGCCTCTTCCTCTTCGCGAGCCTTCCGTCGCGCTTCCTCTTCCTCTCGAGCCCTCTTTTCCACGGCCTCTTTCTCCTCTCGCCATATCCGCTCCGCCTCCTCTGCAGCCCTTCGCCGCGCTTCTTCCTCTTCTCGGGCCCTTCGTTCCGCTGCCCTCCCGCTCTTCACGAGCCTTCCGCTCAGCCGCCTCTTGCTGCTTGTGGGCCCGCTCAGCCTTTAATACAGCCAAGCGAGCCGCGGCATCTTCATGGGCTTTCTTCTCCGCCTCTTCCCGCACTCGGCGCTCCTCTTCCTCCCGTTCCAGCTGCGCCTCCATGCGCGCGATCTCTTCATCGGAGTTGGATTCAGAGAGTTGGTGAGGTGAAGACATGATGGTGGAGATGAAGGGGAGTAGGAGAATGAACTTTAAGCTAATTCGACAGAGGCCTCAATCGCACGATCCCGTGACCGGAAGGCGACATACCCGAGTAGAGCGCACTGTCAAGGCCCAATTCCGCGGACCCCGCTATTCCGAGTAATAAGAAGACTTCTGCCCACAGCCGGACCAAGACGCATACAGCCCAGGAAGCTTCCACGCATGTTTCATTTTATTTTATTTCAGTTTCATTCGTAGTATAGTTCTCTTTTCATTTATAGGTCACATACCACACGAAAAAGCACTGCAGTTGAACCTCCAACAACCGGCTATCCAATCCCTTCGCGCGACTGACTGAGGACAGTCAGATTTTTAAGTGGGGGGGAGATGATGAGCATCGTTCCGATGTGACGGTGTATAGGTATCAAACGGACTAGTCTCAGCACTAGACGTTAGAGACCTTACCCTCACTAGGATTATACCTGCCCTGACCCCGTCGCTTAGCATCTGCACTCAGCCAAAGTCTTCCGCAAGTCTTCCGCGCTAGTTACGCGCAACTCCGCCAACTCCGCGATTCTCCGCTATAGGGCAAGCGTCGCCCACGCCCAACGACCAAGTCGTTGATGAGCATCATTCCGAGCTAGGGGTGGAGAGGAGTCATCCGCAGGAATTCCGCGATAGCAATGAGCAACTCCGCGCAATTCCGTGCAATTCCGCGCAACTCCGCATTTTTCCGCGGTAAGGCAAGCATCACCCACGACCAACAATCGAGTCGCCTCCTGTGTACACCATTGAAACCCCACACCAGTCGGCCATTCACATCCGATGTCAGCACCCCATCGGCCGAGTTGCAGGAAAATCATCAGCCGGCACAGCTTAGTTCACCGGAGAAGGGACCGCGCCATCAAGACATATCCGCATTAGGAAGATCTACAGTCCAAGATCCAAGAGCCACGTCATCCATAGCGACGCACCAACGCAGCGGAATAGGACCCTAGCAGACGAATAAAGCCATCGGCCGACAATCAGATATGGTATAGACTAGTCAGGTCCGCGGAATATCGAGAACAGGGCCATGTCAAGTCAGATGCACCCCGGAGTTGCCGCGCACGGCAATCAGGCGAGTCTATTTCAATCCGACAAGTCTATTAGCATCCCGTGCAGGGTCGCAGTATTGGCTCTCACCGCGGCGCTCATATTCCACCATCGTGTCCCTCAGCTAACCCCATTGTGAGAAAACCTTCAAGACGGTTTTGGATATACGGTTGCGAGGTGAAAATTTCACAAGTATTACTTCGTTATTTAGAGTAGGAAAAAGTATATAAAGCCCATGTACAATAGGTTACGGGCAGCATATCAGATTACCACAGTTTCCTTTTGAGTCTCAAGTCCTAGTCACGCCCTCCTTGTCTCATTTACGTCTCAAGTCTCATTGCACTCCGCGTTCCGTGTTCTTCACTGTCACGCCCTTGTGTGACGAACGTCATTATCCACGGAGTTGCCAGTTCCGCGCATCGTAGCGTGGTCATCGAGCACACCGGAGTTGACGGGAACTCTTCAACGACCTCACACCTTCCTGATCCTCGCTATTTCCAATAGCGGGGTGAACTTATCATCGTCTCCCGCGTACGCCATCCAAAACCTGCGCTAGTCGGTCGTTCGCATCCGATAAAGCACCCTGTCGGCCGACCCACATAAAATTGTCAGCCGGCACAGCTTAGGTCACCGGAGAAGGGACTGCCGCCATCAATACCATATCCGCGTTAGGAAGGATCTACAGTCTACGATCCAAGGGTCCCCCATATACGGACGCCACGTCAGCCCTAGCGACACACCAACATAGCGGATCAGGCCCCTAGCAGACGAGTAAACCCATCGGCCGACGACCAACTACGGTATAGACCAGTCAGGTCCGCGGAAAATAGAGAACAGGGACGCGTCAAGCCAGATGAATCCCGGCGTTGCCGCGCGCGGCGATCAGCAAAGTCCATTTCAAGTATATGACTCTATTAGCGTCCCGCGTCGGGTCGCGATACTGGCTCTCACCGTGGCGCTCCAATACCACTGTCGCGTCCCTCAGCTAGCCCCATTGCGCGAAGACTTTCAAGACGGATTTGGATATACGGTTGCAAGGTGAAAATTTGCAGAGTCACTTCGTTATTAGTAGGGTAGAAAAACGTATATAAGCTCATGTACCACACTTAGAAAAATAATATAGTACACCCCAGCCTTCGAGTCTCGTCCTTTCAGCTACGCCCTCTTCGTCTCATTCGCGCCTCTGAGTTTTGTCGTACTCCGCGTCCCGCGTTCACCGCTGTTACGCCTTGTGTGACCAACGTTATTATCCGCGGAGTTGCCAGTTCCGCGCAGCGTACCGTTGTCATCGAGCGCACCGGAGTTGATGGGAACTCTTTCGCGACCTCACCCCTTCCTGATCCTCGCTATTTCCAATAGCGGGGTGAACTTATCACCGGTTCTCTTTGACTGGATCGTTGGTACTCGTTGATTATCGTGGCAAGAGCTTGACCGGCGCTGGTAATAGCTCACTGTCTCTCCTCTGCCTGCCGATGAATTTCATCCTCCCGGGCTGCTACCGCTGCTGCTGGCTGTGTAGTAGGTAGGGATTCAAGTGTCTGGGTGTCCTGCCAGTGGTCCCGCCATCCTAGTATAGCGTGATAGGCGTGAGTGATCATTTCAACCGTAATCCAGAAAGGAGTTGCGCCTAGTTGGTAATGGCTCATCCCTTCTCTATTAAGACACTCAACGTGAAACCACCCTCTGCAGTTGCTATTATACTTTTCGATGTGTAAGGTGGTTTCTTTGTCATAGTCTTTTCTGATGATAGTGGTCACTTCTGTTTCTCGTAGATTGTGGTCCCAAGAGCAGATCTCCTGGATCTGAGGGTAAGCCGGCCATAAGAATTCGTCCCAATACTGTTTTTTAATCAGAACCAGGTAGCAATATCCTGGTATGTCTGGGTTAAAACCGCTGTTGGCCCAGGACATTTTTGGGTATGGGTAAGGCAACCATGCTTCCCTTTCGACGATCCTTCGCCACTGATCGATTTCCCGGCGTTTGTGAGCATTGTTTGCTCCTTGTGGGTACTCTTCGTTTGAGAGCCAGTCCGCTGTAGTGGCTATTCCACCGTTCCAGTGTGCTGCGTCACCTCCCTGAGTGACGACTCGTGCTTTATTTTCTCCAGGCCCCTTAGTTGCCGCTGCGTATGACCGCGCTGGTTGCTCAAGGGGTTTTGGTTCTATTATTGCTGGGTATGTTTGTCCAGCTGCCTCTGCATAGGCTTGTTCAACCGGGATCGTAGCCCTAAGGTTGACTCGTTTAATTGGGCTTTGGGCGAGCTTTCGCTGTGCTGCCCTTCGTTTGGACTTTGATTGTCCGCCGAACCGTACTGTCCATGTATAGTGGGAGACCTTGTGCAGGTCTACCAACTCATCCCAGGTGTACTCGATATCGTCTCGTCGTACAGCTGACTCTTCGACAATATGACACCTCCCAGGTCAAATGCTATCCTGGATGGTGAACACTACTGAGTCGTCGCAAAGTTCCGGTTCCCAACTGATGATATTGTAGAGGGTAGGCCAAGCGGGCCAGTTGTACTTGTCATAGTACTCCTCTTTGAACAGGTACATGTAGCAGTACCCATTTTCTCTCCATTGGTTGGGTGCGATTGGACTCCTGGCTCTTGGTCCTGGGAGGTGTGCTTTAATGTTGGCGCGCCAACCCAGGAGCCTGGCCTTATAATCGTTCCAGGAATCCTCCCCAATGTCTTTAAGGAAATGGTCCAATCCTATTGATCAAAGATGGGGGAGCAGCTCGGTGTTCAATCGTTCCGGTGTCCTGGCGATGATAGCCCCAGGTGGCTTGGTGATTAAGAGGGGATCATATCGTATCCCCTTGCGATGCTCTTCCTCCTCCTGCTCACGCTTCCATTTAGCGTAGCGGGTTGCTCGTATGTTTCCGTTCATTGCGTGCATCCACGCATTCCAGTCTTCATGACTCATGGTCATGCCCTCATGTTCATATAACTCCTCTACGTGGTGCGCGCATTGGAGTCGTTCTATTGCCACCTTATAACATCGGATGGCTTTGTCGCCGTTATTGATTAACAGCAACCACTGATTGTATTTTGATGCCATGAGCGCCAACCAGACAGGGTTGGAGGTGTCGCCTTTGTATTGGACCTCCAGTAATTCGATGAGGGTTTGGTATTCCCTCTCTGCCTTTTTCATTGCTCGTTCCGCTCGCAAGACAGCGCGAGTGGCGGCTCTTTCCATAAGTAAGGCCTCCCAGGCCTCCTTTTGTTCCAACTCTTGTTGGACTTCTTTCTCCCTTAGGAGGATTTGCACTTGAGCGCGCTCGAGTCGTCGTGACTCCTTCCGGTACTTCCAGTATAGCCGGACGTGGTTATCGTAACGGCGAATGACTGTATTGCCGATGAATTCTCTGGGTCCTGTCTGGACCGTGTCGTGGATTGTCACCCAGTCCGCATCGAAGATGCACCTGATCTCCAATAGTGTCGCCTGGGCGTAAGGTAGGATGTAATTGAACGAGCACTGCATTGTGTCTCGTTGATGGTTCTGCTGTAATAAATTTTCAATCAAGTTCGGGCCTCCACCGACACTTGATCCGTTCTTCTGGCTGTAAATCCGCGCCAATCGATGATGTCCATTGGGAAACAAGGGAGTTGTTGTCTGCTGCATCGTGGGTCCGAAAGCTATCAATAAACGTGTGCCTGGCAATTCACCCTAATGTCCTTGTGCCTAGTTATCAGCCCCGATAACAACGTAGGGGCTGCTAGTACAGAGGGTATGAAGGGACTTTTGTTCAGCCTTGATACACAACGTTTACTGAGTGTTTTCACTCGTTCCTGAGTTTTTCGGCAATAACGGTATACCAAGCTCGGGGCGCGTCTGTGGTCTCCTGCCTATGCTCTCCTGACACTCTAGTATTCTCTTCCGTTACTGTTTGTAGACTACCCAAGTAGGGTTTGTCGTCAGGCCCAATGGGGCGTATTGAGGATCTCTCGTTCGAGACCCGTTGACAGTTCTGTGTTGTAGTCGCCTGGAGAGGATGCGGGCTTCGCGATTACTTCCTCTCAGAATGAAACTAGGCCATTGGCGCTGTGAGCAACGACGAGCCAGACGTGCTCGGTGCTACAAGGTCCAACAGGGTAGAGTGGTAAAGACTCTAGATTATGTTAGGGAGACCCTAAACACAACCTCAAGACTTAGAGTGGTGGCTTGTTGAGCCAAAGGAGACGAAACGTTTTACAGGACAAACTGATCCTGTTGCTCAAGTAGAGTGTCTAGGACACAAACTATCTAGAGTCTTAGGGACTCGCTACCTAAGACTACAACCCTTATATACCTGTCCCCTGGTCTGTGCGCAGTCAGCGCGCAGCTAAAATCCCTCACAAGAGAGACAATGCGCAGCAGCTGAGTCTGCACCCATATGACCTTACTTAGGGACTTCCTCCCACACCAACACTTCGTCCTTCCATATACGGCCACGCCTATTGTCGTGCGTCTCAGCCGATTCCCTTCTACGCCGGTACCTAGTCATCGGTACTCCTCGGCGTTCCCATGTCGCCCCTCAGGCGCCGTGCCGCTCATGTATCCTTCCATGGCGTAGGCCCATCATCGGGCCGTTATCCCTGTCGGCACTCGGTCTATTTCCATAGCCGATGCTGACCTAACCTCCTTCCATATAAGGGTCGCAGTCCTAGTATAGTCCGTCCCTGTGACCAAGACATCGTCTGAATCCGTTTCTAAACGTTTGAGTGCAATGAAATAGATAAAAAGAAAAGAAAAATATAGTCCGACTCTCCACGACCGTATCTTCATGTTCGTCATTAGTGTCGTTACTGTGAAAATTGATGGGGACGAGGTAGGCTCATAACACTCCTGCTTGAGATGCTCTGCTTCTCTTTCTGCTTCATGTTTAAGACGACTCACTTCTCTCTCCACCTCCAACAATGCAGCTTCCTTCTCTTTCTTTTGCTTTTCTTTGAAATTCTTCATTCTCTTGATTTGATTAACCAACTCCTGGTTGGTATTGTTTCTACTATCCTGTGACTGCTTCAAAAACTGTTCTGCCACTTCCAAACACTCTCGATATTTCGCAAAGTCTTCTGCTGGGAGCTTCACAACTGTCATGTGACCATAGCAGTCCATCCACAATTTCACTTCTGTGACAGATTTTGGCTCTACTAAATGACCAGGCAGAGGCGGTGTTTTGAACCAAACCAGAGTGGCTTGTTTATGAAGGAAGGTTTCCCCTCTAAACAGCAAATCTATCGAAGATTTTGAAGAAGACGACTCCAACTTTGGACCATCTGAGTACAACTCCTTAGCTATCAATGCCTGCTCTTGGTAAAATCTTTTCACCACATCCGACACTATTTCTTCCTTAACTGTTGCATGGATTGATGTTTCCAAGCCTGCCGCCTCTGAAACTGCTCTGCTGCTCTCATAGTCTACCAACTCCTTGCTCGGAACAAGGGTCTTGACGTTCTCCTTGACTTGTTCTGAATACGATTTTGCATCATATTTGACAGGATCTTTGTAACTCTCTTCAAACTCATGAACAGCTTGTTCTTCCTTATTTGAATAAGCCAATACATCCGACTGAGCAGATGGAGCATCAACATATGACAACGCCAGGGTAGGGGACACAAATCTTCTACGACTTGCAGCATCTGCAGACCTCGACTTATGACTTGCGGACTTCAACTTTCAACTAGCCACTCTGCCAGCTGACTTCCACTTCGGCTCCATTGCATCTGAATCATCACTTGAATCTGAGCCCAATGAATCCAATCTTTCATCCATTTCACACCCCAGATCCAAGGGTGCTTTTATCAACGCTAGCAGGTTGACTGATGGCCTGTCCGTAATGCCGTCCCAATTGAAAGAATCCAATAAATGTGGCTCCACTTTGGATTCAGCCCATACATTTCTGTTTCTCAACCAGAGATTAGTCGAGGGTCTAAGCTCTGCAGGAGTGTTGTCTATCGCCAACAACCAAATCCACTCTTCTTCCACCATCTGTACTTTCACGTTCTCTATTGCCTCCACCAAAAGACTATCACTCAATCTCGTGTCGAATGACAATTTGCAAACACAAAAACCTCTGCCTCACATTAAACTGCATTTCTCACACAATCCAACATGGCCACAGCCATCGAAGCCCCTCAGGTTCATACAAACCCCACATATGTCAGATCCAAGCTGAACCATGAAAGGATCCAACAATGACAACTCTTTGCCAAGTCTTGGCGTAAATCTACCATTCGTGTCATAATCCACAGAGCAAGCCCTGTTTCGAATCAAAATCTCTTCAATTTGGAAGAGTATTCCTTCCAGAAGGCACCATGTCACAGTGTCCAACAGATGATTGACCAGAGTAGATGGTAAAGTAGATGGGTGGCTGTGAAGCACAGCCACATCCTTCACTGTGAAGGCATCCTTGTGCTGCCAGCAACGTGTAGCACCGATTTCACTGTCAACAAAATGCTTGCATTGCTCATCGAGCAACGTCATGGCCAGACATTGAGGCCTGGCCAGACCTGGACCTTGGATCCCATTCACGGGATGAAAAACTGCACTAGGAATGTTGGAATTCTGCTCCATTGGAAGATGCACAGATGGAGGAGAGGGGGAAAAGAAAAGAAAGGAGGATGAAGAAGATAAAGAGGAAATGGTTGGGTGGTTGGGTTGTAATACAAAACTATGTAGCTACTATGCCTCAGATACGAAGTAGCGCGTCGTAAACCTCTGCCAGTACCCCACCCGTGAGAAGATGATGGTAAAAGGAGAAGGAGGGCTGTGCCACTTTGGCACTAAAATGTCCCAGACATGGTCTCAGAGCCTGAATTCATGCGTGTTCAACACCTTACGGCATCGGCGTCTATCAGCCGAATGTCAATTGGGCTCGGGTCAAGGCTAACGGGATCCAGTTTACATCCATCAAAGCCACTGAAGGAAGTTGTGCGTATCAAGCCCCTCATTCATCATCGGCGGATGCTCATGGACGATTTCAGCACCCTCCCTTTAATTTCCAGTATACTGGCACTACCAATGTTGGGTGCTACTCGAGCAACCTATTTGTTAAATAACGCCGGTTTGCATTTTCATGTATCCTGCAATCATTTGCTGAAGTGGCTCACAGGCGGTTGCAGCGGTAATAGTAAGCTGCTCTTTGACCCGTCTGTGGCTGATCGTATCTAGCGATTAAGGTCTGGCGAAGGCTATGACACAGAGTCTGATGAGCGTGCCTTACTTTGTTGTGGATAGTGTAGCCATGAATTTAACAGCAGAGATAGTACGACCCACTTCAAATCATTGTATTCATTATTTCCAAGACCAATCTCACAAAATTTATCCTGCTCTCGACTTTGAACCCTTCAATAACTCACTCAGCTCTTCTCTCCAGCTCCAACTTGCCTCCTCTTGGCACCTTCGTTATCCTCACTGGCGTCGAGAGCAACGGAAAGGCGCGAACTCTGAAAAGGTCCTCTTGATCATTCTCCTTTCTCCCCGTTTGCAGGACCACTACTGCTTGACGCAGCTGCAGATGCTTCAGTACCTCCTGTCCTACTACTGCCATTTGAATCTGCAACCACTGTCCGCACAGCTGCAACGCGAGAGCAGCGAATGGAAATTGATTTCCCTCTCACAGTCGATTCGACCGGCTTCGGAGACGAGTGCTGTTGCATCTTTTCAGGTGCTTCTTCACTACGAGCGACACTCATATCAGACGACTGAGGGTGTGCTTGTTCCTGACTTGGAGATCGGCCATCATTCTCGTTCCCATCGACATCGGCACCCTGCAACTTACTCAGTATCTGTGTCTGATTGGAATTCTTCACCAACGGCGTTCGCCCAACTTGGATCCGGACAGCATCTCAAACTCCATACCCATGAGCACCTTAAGCGTCGAGGGCGTCAAAGGTGATAACGATTCAGGACTGCAGAACGGAAACGAGGGCGTGGAAAGCCAAGCGGAGAAATTTGACAGGGACGGTCATTACGGCTCGAATTCGAGCCGGAATCGGCACATCCCCTTCCTTCGGGTTCCGTTTCCAAGGGAACACCATCTCGTAGCACACGTTACAAGCCCAAGCTGGTTTACTCGCGCTGCCTTCCCTACTATCCTCTGTATTGGTATCGGTGATGTATAATGTCTGTAGATAATCGTCATTAACACCTGAGAAAACAAAATAAAAGAGGAACCATTGCTCACCCACGCGCACACATACCTTCGTCTTCTCCAGCCAAACGATTGTCTGTAGCACACACCTCTTTCATTCTCTCATCCGATATCCGGATAGCAGGTATCCAGTGTTCCACTTTGCTTCTTCTAGCTCCAGTTCTGCTGTCGATGCTCTCAACCTGCTTTCTTCGAGCACTTGCATTTTCCCCATCATCGGCGACATTGCCCTAAGCCGACGCAGATGGGGGAAACGGCAACGCCCGCAGCGACTTCCTGACATGTTTCGTCGACCCAGATGAAGTCAGGGTCGAACTCGGATGGGTGACGTTGAGGGATACTAGCCATTGCGCCTTGGCCTGTCGAATTATGCTGACCCAGTCGTCTTTATCACGTTCAGTCGCTGCAAGCGTCGTAAGCACAGATTCAGCATTGATAACAAATGTTAGGTCCCTCACCTACATAGAGGACAAAACTGATGCTCGACGCCCCACTCGGAGACGACTATTTCGAGATCAACCGGGTCCTGACTTGACTGATCAACTATCGTCGTTAGTTGATAATACACAAACTGGGCTCACTCTCTGACACCAGATCAAGCACGCATCCAAGCTCTTCGTACTCTCCCCCACCATCCTCTCATTCCACCTCCACATTCATCAACAGGCTCCGTACAACCTCTCAAGTCCTTCGACAACAAAAAACGCATCGAGTATCTCTGCACAATTGTCCACATCCAATCGCGGAGCTTCAGTTTGCCGCATCAGGGAATGGTTTTTTGTTTGGTAAGGTATTTTTCGTAAGGGGTGTAGAGCAATAAGTAGGAGAAGTGAGAAAGTAGTATTGAGGACAGTGGTGGAGGCGGCATTTGTGTGTATCTGAAGTAAGCATGGGCAAAAGATGTTGAGTCAAGCTTTCAATGAAGTTGGAGAATAAGTTCTGTCCAACAGAGTCTCAGGGTGTATCGTATCGAGTGACACGATAAGGGGGGGTGAAAGTTCTGAGAAAGCTCCAGGTGATGAATATGCTGGATTCGACGGATTGGTTGATATGCAGAAGGGAGGAGACAGAACTTGGACAGGGCTGCTGCCGCCATATCGGCTAGGAGGGACAGGTAGGGAAGATGCAAAAGACGGAGAGGATGACACGCCGACGCCGCATGTTGCAGCTAATTCACTCCTCCTCCAGGCT
This sequence comes from Amanita molliuscula, assembly GCA_023014405.1. Taxonomy (NCBI): domain Eukaryota; kingdom Fungi; phylum Basidiomycota; class Agaricomycetes; order Agaricales; family Amanitaceae; genus Amanita; species Amanita molliuscula. Next base: position 715,088 of record JAEBUP010000011.1, read on the forward strand.
GCCGGAAAAACCACCAGTCACCATTGAACTTCGTAAAGCTTTCCGTTATCTGACAACAGTGAATATCAGCCTCCGAGGAAACTACAGGTCGAGCATACTTACCCATGACGAAAGCCCGAGCTGGGTTACTTGCGCTGCCTTCCTTACTATCCTCTGTATTGGTATCGGTGATGTAGAATGTCTGTAGATAGTCATCGTTAACAATCAAGAATAAAATAAAAGAGAAACCATTGCTCACCTTTTCAGAACACCCAGCGCACACACAACGTCCACAGAGCCTACAATGGTGTCTTCGTCTTTTCCAGCCGAATTCCTGTCCGCAGCGCGGTCTTTCGTTCTCTCATCCGGTATCCAGATACTGGGTAAAAAGTGTTCTACCTTGCTTCTTCTAGTTCCAGTTCTACCGTCGATGTTCTCAACCCGCTTTCTTCGAGTACTCGCGTTAACGGCAACACCACCACCGACGCAGATGGGGAGAACGGCAACGCCTGCAGCGACTTCCTGACATCCAGACGAAGTCAGAGTCGAATTCGGATTAGCGATGTTCAGCGAGACTAGCCATTGCGCCTTAGCCTGTCAAATCGTGCTAACCCAGTCGTCTCTATCATCTTCAGTCGCTGCAGTATGCATGGTTTCAGTATTGATAGGCCCAACTTTGACAAATGTTAGGACCCTCACCTGCATGGAGGGCAGAACTGCCCTCAGTCCTCAAGACCTCAAACAGTCCCTGCTCGATTCAGAGGAGACGACCACCTCAAGATCAACCAGGACCTTTATACATCCATCGCTCCTCTGTAGCCCCCTCGCTCCCAGACGCGGAGGTGACAGGAATACCGGGCATGGAATGTCTCTTTGGCTTTGGCTTCGCCCCGGCCGGTCATTGACTTGAGATGACGGAAATCTTGCTCTGCGCGGGGAAGACGGCGTTGACCTCGAACCGTCTTCACCATTGTTATCCCATACAAAGCCCTAGAATCCGCTGCTGCGTCAGAAATGGACTCTGAACCTCAAGCCGATCCTTCCTCGCCCCCATCCCCATTCGCCCAACGTCTCCTCGCCCATGGTCCCCCCTTTTCGCCAGCCAGATGATGCAGTCTGGAATTCTCTCTTCCTTGCGGGTTCTCTCCGCTCGATTTGGTGCAATGGACCACACTTAAGTATTCGCCCGGGAAGACCAAATTGGAAGGAGGGGGAGGTTGGAAGTAGATCGTTGTAGGGAGATGAGGGAGAGTATTTGGGCATGAGTTTGGAGGGAGGTATTGAGGGATCAACCGTCGTCGTCGGCGTGCGGGAATGGATATGGGCATTGCTGGCAGGTACGGCAAGCGTGTGGCCTTGACTACAAGACCTCATGATCAGTCGCATAAATGCATCAACCTCTTCCACTGCCTGTCCCACGTTGACACGCCTTCTGCAGGATCCCAGGAGTCCAATCAGTGACCTGTATTCGGGATACTTGAGCGCTCCTGAAATACGAAGGAGATGACTGCCACGCCGTGGAAGAGGATAGGAAATCCCGTCTTGGGCTTGAACATCTCCATATCTTGCAGACTGTGCGTCACTGCAGGATCACTGCAGGCTTGAAGTTCAGATGCGTAGTGAGACCTAAGATTTCGCACTAATTTGGCCACACTGCGTGAGACGCCTCGTCAGCCCAGGTCCACTTCGCTGCGAATGAAGACGTACGTCAAACCTCGACCACGCTGCACATCATATATCTCGCGTTCCCTCATCCTCTGCAGATAGCTACGAACGGGGCCTGCTGCCAGTGAAGGCGGTTCTTCCCGCAATCCGAGGTTTTACAACGGGACCAAGTTGTTTATGTTTATGATCTCCGGCCAAGTACAAAGTTGATAGTTTGCCAGAGCCATGAATGGTATTCTTGGCTTGGCCCAAAAGGCCTGGCTTTATATTATCGTGGGCCAAGCCAAAGCTCCCAGTGTTGGCCTGGCTCGTGGAGGCGTGGGATGAAGAGGAGTGGAGGGTACAGTGGTATCTGCCGGTTGCAGAGGCGCATGGGGGTGAGGAGGCATGTGGGGTGGAGTGACACAGGCAGAAATGAGCCAGTTGAGCTCGTAATCCTCAGAGCCAACAGCCTCAGATGCATAACGCCATCGCAAGAGAGAGTGTGACTCCGACGAGTCGAGAAAGAACCACTGGGTGGTGTGATGAAGGACCATCCGCGGCGGATGGGCTCGTCAATGTTGAGAAACTTGTCGTAGCCTCGTGCGATGATGCGTGAAAGAGTTCAGTCTCTGGTACTTATTAACATACGGAGGCTAGTTTTTCGTAGTTCTTTCTCAAATACATTTCTATGCGAAAGGAAACAAAGAAAAAAAAGTGTTCGGGGTCGTTCATCTTCCATCTGACGACGAACGCTGAATGGCCTGGAAGCACATGTTCGACGGCTTTGACGAGGCGTGGCGAGTGAGGCCTAGTCAGGCTCGGGCGCGATGCTCTTCGCCAACTTCAACCAGGACTTTTCGTGTGTCTGTCGGCGGTTATGCCATCCTCAATTACGATCCATTTGGCCGCGTTCTCTCAAACACAGACGATGCTCTTCTGCATCTCGCTGTCAAGCCCTCGGAAGCTTCAGATCGTCAAGACCCTCGTCATCGTCCTCGAGACGGAGATATACATCTATGATATCTCAAACATGCGTCTTCTACATGTCATAGTGGGGGTGGGCAATCTCGCATAAGCGTGACACGCGTCACAGCCGTGTGACATGGCTGTGACACGCCGAAATCTTGACCCAACCACATTCCCCCTTATCACCATGCTCAAATGGCTCATAGTAGAGTAAAAATGGGATTCTATGCAATGAATCTGCAATTATGTACCAGCCGTAATAAGCCTGATGTAGCAGAAGTATGCCAATGGGCAAATGCCTGCCAAATGTCACCCTGTCACAGGGGCTAACCTTGCAAGCCGAACTCCTCATTCCAGATACATCTGATCAGTAAGGTGTAAGGGAGAAAGTTGCTTCTTATTACATGCCCTACAACTTCTATTGATCAGAATTTTATAATTCTTGGTCTAATACCCAGAATGTGGTACTTGACTCCCTTGTTTGGGCCATCCTGTCAAGTATTTTTGAAATATGGTCAATACAAGTTGTGGAGCATATGAATAGAAGCAACTTTCTCCCTTATACCTTACTGATCTGATGTCTCTGGAATGAGGAGTTCAGCTTGCAAGTTGAGCCTCTGTCACAGAACTGTCACAGGTAACAGATATGGCTTTCCACGAGGTTTCAGCATGTCAGGCCATCTTTCTTCCTCCCACCACCATCTCCAGTGCATCTCTTACCTTGTAAGCATGTCTACTGCAAGTCATGATAGTAAACTAATAGTATAATAAGGTACAGTTGCTAGGATGCCACCTAATAAAGCAGGAAAAGCAGCAAAACAACAGAATCTAGCAGATGCCAGGACAAAAGCTGCATCTAACCACACCCATGATCAACTAAAAGAGCTTCTGAAAGACATGGAGACAAATTACCATGATGCATTAGACACAATTCAATGCCAGGAGAGCAAGCTAGCTGATGAGAAAAGTAAATCAGCTGCTCTTGAAGCTGCTCTGCAGATTGAGCAGGGAAATGTTCTTAAGCTTAAAGAGGACTTGGAGGAAATGGATCTGAAATATCAGGAGCTCTGCAAAAAGCTTAATATTGCCAATGAGAAAAGTAACTCAGCTAATCTCAAAAGTGCTCTCCAGATTGAGCAAGGAAAAGTTGTAGGGTTGAAAGAGGACTTAAGGCAAAATAAATTGAGATACCAGGAGCTGTATAAGAAGCTTCATGTTGAGAAAAGAGCTAGACAACGCAGTGACAAGAAAAAGGGATTGTTAAAGGAACAAATTGATGTCTTAAAGTTAGCTGCCTGGGGGAGTTCCAAGGGTCAGAAAGACACATTATCATGTGCAAATCATGCCATTCAATCACTTATGCATTTGGAGAAGGAAAATGCTGGTTTGAGAAGTGATCTTTCTTTGTGCCTAGAACACTCCATGAGAAGCATTAAATCATGTTCTCAAGAGCTTAATACTACAAGGAAAGAGTTGAAAAAATGCAAGATGCAGATATACAGGCTCAAAAGACATCATAAACTTGCAGCTGCACAAAGGCAGCTGGCAATGACCAAGGCTTGAGAACAGGCATTGAAGGAGAGGGCCACACACAGCCTTATGCATAAAGGAGCTTATACAGAGGATACAAGAAATCTTATATGCTTGCTAGTAAAAGCTGGATGTTCAAAGGATTGTATTGGTCAAGTGATTTCTGCTGTCTTCAAAACTGCAGGCATAACATCAATTGGATCTGTCAGCAGGAGGACAGTTTCTCATGTACTTGTGGAGGGTTGGATTGCCTCACAAATCCAGCTAGGATATGAGATGCTTGAAGCAGAGAGTTGGTTTATTCAATTAATCAATGACTTTTTACTTAATCTTGGTATTGCAGCCATGACATTTAGTGCTGATGGAACCAGCCATCGCAATATCAACTACAACTCTAGGCATGTTAACTTGAAGGCTGAAGATTATAATGGTGCTGATGGGACTGAGAAGCAAGCTACATGCTTCCTTGGAATTATGCCATCACTTGATGGCACAAGTGAGCAGTCAATGAAGGACTGGGATAAAACTTTGGAGACAATCACAGATATATTTAACAGGTCTCCAATGGGGCAGCACTATGGTCACCTTCTTCAGACAGTGGATTTATTTTCCAAACTGGCAGGGGTGCTTACAGATCACTGTGCAAAAGAGAAAAAGGATGTTTCTGCATTAGAAAAGAGGAAGATAGAGGCAATGTACCAGCAACTTGGAGAAAATGAGCTTGTTGAAAGGACAAATGCACATTTACTGCCAAAATTCTTGGATGCATATAAACAGATGATTCAGGATCATGGTGGTCAAAGAAAATGGAATGCTCTCTCTGAAGATGAGAAAAAAGAGAGGGTAGCTAGAATGACTGAAAAAGCAATAATTGAACTGGGAAAAGAGGCATATGAAAGGCTTTCAGATCCTGAAAAGAAGACTCTCAAGCTTTTTATTTGGGCTGGTTGTGGATGTCACAAGGACCTTAATACAGTCAAAGCAGGTAATGCTGAGATGACACTGTGGTGGGAAGAAAATCATGTTACACCACCAGTTCTGCTTGCAAATAGGGATAATGCTGCTGTACTAAAGGAAGTCTCTGGGCAAAATGATATGACTCCAGCCCAGCAAAGGGCTTTTGAAATGACAGCCAAGGGTGGTATAAAAGCTACACAAATAGCTGGTGCTGTATTAAATCACAAAGATGATAAAAAAGGTCATCATAATCAGTTCTGCTTTTGGTGGGAAAAGCAGACCAAAGCAGAATTTACTTTTCCTGATACCTCTAACACTCATTTTCAATCACATTGTGAGGCTGCTGGGGTCTTGCTTCTGCATAAAGACTTGATTCTAAAATATCTGGATTTTGCTCACAGTAGAAAGCAGACAACACAATACAGCCATATGGAAAAGAACTTATGCAATGCTTTGGGATGCCAAGCAACTTTGACAGAACTTGCAGTACTAGCTTTATATGCACAATTTGTCAGTCATCCTTATATGTGTGTAATTCGTGGAGGGCAGAACAATATGTTGGAGATGGGCCCTTTCCACCATAGGGTATATACTCATATAAAACATATCATCAGAAATCCTGAGCTTCTGATTGGCATTCATGCATCTCATGAACAAGGTGTAGTTGATGGATTGCCCTGGAAGTCACCTGAAATCATCAATGCAATACAGAATATGAAGTCAGGTTTGCCTCACCTACAACCACTTCTTGTCAGATTCTTTCAAGGAGCTGCTAAAGGGTGGAAGCACTTCACATCAGAATTTACACCTGGTGGTTTGATTGATGAAGCAACTGCAAAGGAAAAAGATATGTCTTGGCTTCCAACAACAAATGATGTTAATGAAGGGGCCCTTGGGTCATTCAGAGTTTTAATGCAAAAGCAGCCTCAGCTTACCATACTTCAGTGCAATGCTCAGGCAATGTTCCACCACAATGAGACTTGGGCATTCATGGAATCAAAGTTTAGCACACCTGAAGACTTCAAATTTTTACACCAGGAGGGTAGAAGAGTTAAGGCTGTTGATATGCAGAGAAAGCATGACATCATTGAGCACACAGAAGTAAAAATAGCTAAGAAGAAGGATGCAGCACAGGCAAGACAAGAAAAGCTTGCATCTAATGCTGCCAGAATTGCAAGCATTGAACTCATTATGGACAAGGATAATGTTGGAAAACTTGCAGGAGAGAGACTCAAGGATCATTTCAGTGCATTCAAAGCAGCAGGAGCCCCAAACTTGACAAACTTGACCAGAAGAAGTAAGGTTTCATTGCTCAGGCAAGCAATGCAGCAAGCAATTGACCTCTATGATAATGGGAAATGGAGCCCTTACAGAGGGCAAGAGAATGGGAATGAAGAGGAATTTGAACCTACAGGAAACAATGGAGAAAATGAGGATGAATGGGAGGATGTGTGACATCATGATCAAGCTTGTAACTACAATTTACACTCCAAATCTCTGTGTATGTACACTATATATTTGTAGGGCAATGTATAGTACCTTAATTGATACAGGGGAGCACAGGAAATCAATGAATTTCGTGTGTGTCAAGATTTGTGACACTTTTGGTCACACACGTGACGTCACGTCTCCCTATGTTGACAGAGTGTTGCCCACCCCCAGTCATAGAGCCCACATCCAATCCAGACGGTTCGTCTCTGATTCTTGCATACTCCCAGCACCGCTGCTGACTCTCCTCTCCAGCCATCTGTGCACTCTCTCCTTCCACAGACAGCTCTTATCTCGCCTACCCATCCCCCATCCCCTCCTCCTCCACACTGCTCACAACAGCCTCTGCCTCCGCATCCTCGTCCTCTTCTGCCACATCTTCTCCACCCACTCCCTCACCGTCGTCAACATCATCCAGGCTCATAAAGCCCCCATTTCCTTCCTCTCCATCAATTCCACCAGCACCCTCCTCGCCACTGCCTCCGAGAAAGGCACCATCATCTGCATATGGGGTTTACCAAATGCAGAAAAACTCTACCAGTTGAGATGACAAACTTGCAATGCCAAGATTTAGTCGATCAACTTTAACCCTGTCTCGACCCTCTTGGCCATCAGTTCTGCACACGACACAGTACACATCTTCAAGCTCACATCTCAGAAAGGCTCTAACAGTGTTTCTGTGTCCTCCTCCAGTTCGGGTGCAACAAGCCCCCCAGAATCAGGGAAGACTATGAAGGTGGCTACGAGGCAATCATCGAAAAGGAAAAGGAGAGTGTGTCGTCCATCCTCAGGCGCAAGTCACTACAGATGACCAAGAGCCTCGGACACTCGATGGGCGAGTATCTCCCAAATACGCTGACGGAGATGTGGGAGCCTGCCCGTGACTTTGCTTATCTGAGATTGCCTACCAGTGGTACACGCACGCTTGTCGCACTCAGTCCAACCATGCCCCAAGTCATGGTTATCTCATCGGAAGGTTACTTTTATTTGTACTCAATCGACCTTGAGAATGGCAGTGAGTGCGCTCTCATCAAACAATACATGTACGTTGCCTATCTTTCTATCCCTCTCACACACACAAATGCTGACTGAACACTGTTTGTTAGCCTCCTTGACTCTGTGGATGAGATGGCAACCACTAGTCATTCACCAGCCACACCCCCAGCAAGTGGATCCCGAGAAATGGTGGAAGCAGTCAAGTCTAGCAAAACTTCGAGTGTAGAGATGCCCCCTTGAGCCCACCAGACACATTTTGTCCTTGAGAGTTTATATCCTTGGTACAGTTGTTACATTGTTGGATTTTTTCATGTGTTTGTCATTTCATGTTACACCCATTGGCTAAGCCTGAATGCCATGTGGCACTCTATTCTGCACTACTATGTACAAATAAGTCTTGTGGTGATCTACAGTACATCATGATTGTCACTTTCTTCCACATTGTGGATAGACTTGGCTCCTTTGTCAAGGAGCAGCTTGACAATTTTCCTGTTGCCCCACTCTATTGCAGCCTGGAGTGCATTCCCATATTTTCCACCCTGAGCATTGACATCAGCTCCATTGCCAAGGAGCAGCTTGACAATGTCAAAATTACCCTTCTTTGCTGCAACCTGGAGTGCATTCCCATAATATCCATCCTGAGCATTGACATCAGCTCCTTTGTCAAGGAGCAGCTTAACAATGTCAAAATTACCCTCCTTTGCTGCAACTTGGAGTGCATTCCCATACTCTCCACCCTGAGCATTGACATCAGCTCCTTTGTCAAGGAGCAGCTTGACAATGTCAACATTGGCCCCATATGCTGCAACCTGGAGTGCATTCCCATACTCTCCACCCTGAGCATTGACATTAGCTCCATTGTCAAGGAGCAGCTTGACAATGTCAACATTGCCCTCATATGCTGCAGCCTGGAGTGCATTTCCACATGTTCCACCCTGAGCATTGATATCAGCTCCTTTGTCAAGGAGCAGCTTGACAATGTCAATTTTGGCCAAAACTGCTGCAGTCTGGAATGCATTCCCATAATATCCACCCTGAGCATTGACATCAGCTCCTTTGTCAAGGAGCAGCTTGACAATGTCAACATTGGCCTCATATACTGCAGCTTGCAGTGCATTCCTATATATTCCACCCTGAGCATTGACATCAGCTCCTTTGTCAAGGAGCAGCTTGACAATGTCAACATTGGCCCAACATGCTGCAGCCTGGAGTGCATACTCATATTCTCCACCCTGAGCATTGACATCAGCTCCTTTGTCAAGGAGCAGCTTGACAATTTTCTTATTGCCCCTCTCTATTGCAGCCTGGAGTGCATTCCCATATCTTCCACCCTGAGCATTGACATCAGCTCCTTTGTCAAGGAGCAGCTTGACAATGTCAATTTTGGCCAAAACTGCTGCAGTCTGGAGTGCATTCCCATAATATCCACCCTGAACGTTGACATCAGCTCCTTTGTCAAGGAGCAGCTTGACAATGTCAACATTGGCCACATATGCTGCAGCCTGGAGTGCATTCCCATACTCTCCACCCTGAGCATTGACATCAGCTCCTTTGTCAAGGAGCAGCTTGACAATGACAACATTGGCTTTATATGCTGCAACCTGGAGTGCACTCCCATATTCTCCACCCTGAGCATTGACATCAGCTCCTTTGTCAAGGAGCAGCTTGACAATGCCAAAATTACCCATCTTTACTGCAGCCTGGAGTGCATTCCCACATGTTCCACCCTGAGCATTGACATCAGCTCCTTTGTCAAGGAGCAGCTTGACAATGTCAACATTGGCCCCAAATACTGTAGCCTGGAGTGCACTCCCACATATTCCACCCTGAGCATTGACATCAGCTCCTTTGTCAAGGAGCAGCTTGACAATTTTAAGATTGTCCTTAGATGCTGCAGCCTGGAGTGCTTTCCCATATTTTCCACCCTGAGCATTGACATCAGCTCCATTGTCAAGGAGCAGCTTGACAGTGTCAATTTTAGCCAAAACTACTGCAGCCTGCAGTGCATTCCCATATCTTCCACCCCGAGCATTGATATCAGCTCCTTTGTCAAGGAGAAGTTTGACAATTTCCACATTGATCCTCTTTACTGCAGCGTTGAGTGCATTCCCACATTCTCCACCCTGAGCATTGACATCAGCTCCTTTGTCAAGGAGAAGTTTGACAATTTCCACATTGATCCTCTCTACTGCAGCATTGAGTGCATTCCCACATTTTCCACCCTGAGCATTGACATCAGCTCCTTTGTCAAGGAGCAGCTTGACAATGTCAATCCCAGCCAAAACTGCTGCAGTCTGGAGTGCATTCCCATATTCTCCACCCTGAGCATTGACATCAGCTCCTTTGTCAAGGAGCAGCTTGACAATGTCAACATTGGCCCCAAATACTGCAGCCTGGAGTGCATTCCCATATTTTCCACCATGAGCATTGACATCAGCTCCCCTGCCAAGGAGCAGCTTGACAATGTCAAGATTGGCTTTATATGCTGTAGCCTGGAGTGCATTCTTATAATATCCACCCTGAGCATTGACATCAGCTCCCTTGTCAAGGAGCAGCTGGACAATGTCAAGATTGGCCCCAAATGCTGCAGCCTGGAGTGCACTCCCATATCTTCCACCCTGAATATTGGCATCAATATTTGTTAAAAGGTGCTCTGCAACTGTTTTGAGCCCAAGCATTGCAGCATAGTATAGTGGATGGGCTGTATTTTCTCTTTCTAATTTTGCCAAAGGGTATTCATCATCTACATCATATAATCTCACCCAATTCATAAAACAATTCCTGCTTTGGAACATTGAACTTAGCAAGTCTTCTATATCACAGTCTTTGCTGCTCATATGATAGTGTCCATACCAGTGCTTTGCAGCATACTCAGCTAGGCAGAACTCTATGAATACATCTGAATTCAATGTTTCTTGTTTTATTTGTAAAAGGTATGACAGGCAACATGATGTCATCAGTGCATGTGCAGAACAAAGGTCTGATATCTTAAGTGTATACTGCCTTATCATTCTTGGTGCTTGTAGAAAATATTCCTTTACTGATGCATGGGCAAGTATCACTGTCTCATCTGCTCCTCTTATCACAAGACTTGAGCAGACTTCTAGCACATCCTCTGGCTCTGACAAGGCCTGCTTGGGATCAAAATTTTGCTTGGATTCATCAAATGTCACAGCGGACATAAGTTGCTTGAATTTTGTTGGTTCCTTAGCAAGCACCAGCCAATGAAGAAGCATTTTGGCACTATGTATGTCTTGGTCATCAATTCTTTGAAGAATTTGGTCATATATGTCTTCCAGTGTCTTAGGAATGTGATGTAAAACATTTTCAACTGCCTTTTGGCTTCGAACACTTTCTAAGTTCATCCATCTGGCAGGCAGCCCAGCGGAACCTATTAATCATTAGCATTAGTTACTATCCTGCCAGGTTTGTCATAGCACACACACATTCCATTTGCTCCTTGCAGCAGCACCTCTTGTATGTTATTATCCACAGCATGAGACCATCTTTTGAGCTTGTGGTCAGCCTCAAATGCATCATAAATGTATGTCTTGATATCCCCATTGATGAGGTCTGCAGAAAGAACTATCTCCATGTGAATACATTGCTGCACAGATGCAACTATTTTCTGTTCCCTTCTGCTGCTTATTAAAAGACAACAATGACCATACATCTGGATTAGGACTTTCCACATCTCATCATATTCTTTGCATTCATCAAGAGCATCAACAATAATGTAGGCTTTTTCAAAGCCTTGGATAAGTTTCAGAAGAACATCCAATAGTTCCAAAGTTGTAGGAGTATGGATCTTGTCATTTTTGTGATAAACCTCTTCCAATACTTTGTGATTTTTAGATCTTGGAGTTAGTGACATAACCAAAGCAGAAAGAAAGCTTCTGACTGTCTGCTTTGCATAATCATTGACATTAAAGTAGAAATAGGCCAAGCCCACACCAGACTGTTTGTCATAAACATTTTTGATGTCTTGTATGATAGTGGAGCTTTGTTATTGTAAGCAACTGTTAACAGGTCAAAACCATGAATACCAGATGATTGTCTTCCCACAACCAGCTATGGAATATTAATAAAAGTAAAGGCCAGCAGATTCAGTATTACTTACAAATCCCATTAATCCATAGGAACTGGTTGAAACCTTCTTTCCAACTTACAAATCTTTCATCCTTGAGAATCCAAAGTCCACTGTCCTTGTGGTGCTTCTGCCTAGCATTGTCATGATTGACAGAAGAGTCAGGAGGTGATAGCCATTTCTTGTATTTTTCTGATATGGATTTTAGAGTTGATCTTGTGGGATACATATGTGCACACTGACCTTAATTATATGGAATTAACAAGATAGGCCAAACAAGCAACATGAATAGAACATACCAATATCATCCTCAGAAACAACTAACATGTAATTTGTTAGTACAGAATTGAGATTGGAATATTTAACACACTCTTTACTTCAATCTAGTGGGATATATTAATGTCAGAACAAGTAGATTGATATACTTAGTACACACTTGTTGATTAACTGAAGTGAGATATTTCAAGTTGTGAACAAATCCTTCACAATGGACACTACTTACCAATAGTCTCATTCTGAACTTGTTGATTGACTGAAGTGAGATATTTCAAATTGTAAACAAATCCTTCACAATGGACACTACTTACCAATAGTCCCATTCTGAACTTGTTGATTGACTGAAGTGAGATATTTCAAGTTGTAAACAAATCCTCTTCACAATGGACACTACTTGCCAATAGTTTCATTCTGATCATGATTTTGTCAATTAATACAGATAGATAGATAATGGTACAATACATAGTCATGTCCAATGGATAAGAATTTCCCACCAAAAGTGATGAAATGACGTGCAGCAGCAAACATGCCCAGCAATGGTGGCAGTGGTAAAGCAAGTTGTGTTACATGTTACATGTCACAAACAAGTGTCACGTCGTGACCGCGTGACGCGCAAACCAGCACAGGACTGATCGACCTCATACTCAGGGAAGCATTGTAGAGGGAATAGTATTCATTACTACTGCCGGTCTAAAAATGCTACAAGAATCCACATGAATCATATTATTACATGTCATGCCCGAGTTCTAACCATCCTACTTGTCAGGAATGTCACTGATCGATTGTATATCTCCTGAACACACTGGCCAAGAGGTGGGAATAGGAATACCATGTCGTGGTAATGACTATCTGTTCCGAACAGCCATCACAGTTGCCATTGCTCTTGATCTTGAGCATAAGCCGTGTCATTCGATTGGATAAAAAAAACATATAGTCATATAGATAACCCATATGGCGCCGAGTGTCACGACTTGAGTCTCACTGAAATCATTAGGCAGATTACCAACTTTTCCAACACATACTACCCAACACTAAACGGTACGTAGCTTGATATACCAATCGGCCACCTGCTGATGCATGTGTAGTCATTCCAGTTCACCAGTATACTCAACGAGACTCTGACATGGTGCCAGACTTGATGCAGTGATACATGCAATAAACTCAGATGACATTGAGTCAATAGAATTAGCGATGAGCCTATGAAGGCAACCTAATTGCATGACCCGCTACAAATCATTGTAGTCATTATTGAATTCATTTCGACAGAAAGGCGCGACTCCTCTAGAAACGTGTTTGCAGGTCCACTGCTGCTTGACGCAGCTGCAGATCCTTCGGTAGCCCCAGTCCTACCACCACCATTTGGGTTTACAACCACTGTCTGCGCAATGACGTTCCAATGCGAGAGCAGGGAGTCAGAACCGTTTTATCCTCTTCACGGTCGATTCAACTGGCTTCGGAGACGAGTGCTCTTGTCTTCATCACGAGCGACACTCGTATCGAACGATGGAGGGTGTGTTTGTTCCTGACCTGGAGATCGGCCACCATTCTCGTTCCCATCGACATTGGCACCCTCACCAAACCTGCAACGCCGTGTCGAGTTGGCATTCTTCACCAACGACCTGACCCCTCCCATTCACATCTTCAAACGGGCATTCACCCGACTTGGATCCAGCCAGCCTCTCAAACTCCATTCCCATCAGCACCTTAAGCGGCGTCGAGGGCGTCAAAGGCCATAATTATTTAGAACTGCCTTATAGAACGGAAAACGAGGGCATGGAAAGCCAGGCAGAGAAATTTGACAGGGACATTATGGTATCCCGGTGTCAGAGTTTGCGGCATTAGGGCTCAAATTTGAGCCGGAATCCTTCCTTCGAGTTCCGTTCCCGAGTCTAGAACAGGGAATACCGTCTCGTAGCACACGTTATAAGCCTGAATTGGTTTACTCGCGCTGCCTTCCTTACTATCCTCTGTATCGGTATCGGTGATGTAGAATGTCTGTAGATAATCATCGTTAACAATCGAGAACAAAATAAAAGAGAAATCATTGCTCACACACATCGTCCACAAAGCCTACAATGGTGTCTTCGTCTTTTCCAGCCAAATTCCTGCCTGCAGCGCAGTCTTTCGTTCTCTCATGCGGTATCCAGATACCGGGTAAAAAGTGTTCTACCTTGCTTCTTCTAGTTCCAGTTCTTCCGTCGATGCTCTCAACCCGCTTTCTTCGAGAACTCGTGTTAACGGTGACACCGCCGCCGACGCAGATGGGGGGAACGGCAACGCCTGCAGCGACTTCCTGACATGCAGACGAAGTCGGGGTCGAATTCGGATTACCAACATTCAGCGAGACTAGCCATTGCGCCTTGGCCTGTCGAATCGTGCTAACCCAGTCATCTGTACCATATTCAGTCGCTGTAAGTATGGTTTCAGCATTGATAGGTCCACTTTGACAAATGTTAGGACTCTCACCTGCATGGAGGCAAAACTGCCCTCAGTCCTCAAGACCTCAAACCGTCTCTGCCCGACTCGGAGGAGACAACAACCTCAAGATCAACCAGGTCCAATCGGCCCTTTATACACCCATCGCTCCTCCGTAACCCCCTCGCTCCCAGACGCAGAGGTCACAGGAATACCAGGCATGGAATATCTCTTTAGCTTTGGCCTCGCCCCGGCCGGTCATTGACTTGAGATGACGGGAATCTTGCTGTGCGCGGGGAAGACGGCGTTAACCTCGACCGTGCATTATTACTCCGGAGTCCAGCGAGAAGACAATGACAGATGGCCATCGCTCATGCTTCTGTTCCTTGTCCCATACAAAGCCCCAGAATCCGCTGTTGCGTCCAAAATGGACTCTGGGCCTCGAGCTGATCCTTCCCCGCTCCCATCCCCATTCGCCCAACGTCTCCTCGCCCGTGGTCCCCCCTTTTCGCCTGCCAGACGATGCAGTCTGAAAACAAGAGAAATTCTCTCTCCCTTAGCGGTTTTCTCCGCTCGATTTGGTGCAATGGACCACGCTTAAGAAGCATTCGCACGGGAAGACCAAATTGGAAGGGAGGGGGAGGTTTGAAGTAGATCATTGGAGGGAGATGGGGGAGAGCGTTTGGGCATGAGTTTGGAGGGAGGAAGACGTGATACACGAATTGAGCTTACTTTGACACCAGATCAAGAACGCGCTTCTCCTCCACCGTCCTCCCAAAAGATACCTGGTTTCTTGTTTGGCAAGGATATTGGAGAAGGGTTTGGAGGAACTTGTGTTAGGGTGGGAGAATGACAGGCGGTGATAAAGGAGGTGCAGAGCATAGGTAAGGGAAGCGCCTTACACGATATTCAACCTCTTCATTCTGCAGGATCATCAACTGCATCATCCAAATGTGCTGCCATTCTATACGCTAACGGTCCTTCTTGATCTGATACCACTGGGCTTTCGACATCTGGGTTTTTTAGAGCATCGCTTGGAGACTTTTGCATACGGAAGGACTCCGTGCTAACATCTATTCCACCTCCACTCCCTTCGGTGCTCATTTGGAATTTTCCTCGTCACTTCCTGACCACTCTTTGACAGCATGGTCAAATCTACAAAGACGACTGGACCAGTGCGCTCCATCCGCACAGGTTCACCAACGCATCTCACAGAATTGATCCTCCCCTCTCTACTGCAGGATGGCGTCTTGCCACTGGATTTATTCCAGTCCATTTTTACACTTTCCTGGTCCAAGCTCAAGGATTCGGATCAGAACAAAATTCAAATCGTGCCTGTCCTTAGCACAGGCCCAGGAAGACCCGCGCACCCTCGGCACGTATCCCTGTTTCAAAGGACCCTTCCAGGGGTCCTCACACAGCTCACTTGGCCGAACCGTCCAGGACCATTCGGGGCACGAAGGCCACCACTTTACTATGCTGGGTCCCCACGCTTCCGGCCTGCAGGTTCTGGTTGGTCATCGACTAGATGGACAGGATCTGGTCACAAAATTAGTCAAGACCATCCAATTTCTTGACGACCAGGTAAGGCAACATGGAGTCGATGTGACACGGTTATCATTACCTGCGCGACTCCCATTTCTCCTGCTCAATGCGCTGTCCTCATAGCAGCTACAGGATGTGTATTCAAGCTCAGTGATGAGTTCAGAATCGCCCTACCACCTCTTTACTCAAGTTCGTTAATGTTCCCACCCGTAATGGACTCAATCTATACTCGCCCAACTTAATCACCAAAGACCTGAGGGCACATCCTAGATGGGAACACGTCAAGCTCCATCGTCCCCTATGTGGGTTGAAGCCAAAGGACAGCATGACATTGGACCCAATGGTGTCATATTAGTCAAAATCATCGACACAAAATCTGGAGCTAACTTGGACTGGTTACTCGGCTTACCAGTCCGTATCAACGACATGATCGTCAAAAGCCGACGATGGCATATCAAGAATGTCACGCCCCAATATTCAACATGCGGTTGCTGGGGGCACACTTCAAAACACTGTACAGCAATCGCACCTTCATGCTTCAAATGTGCACAGTCACATTCGGCGAACTCTCATCGCACGCACTGCACGGAGTGTACACGAAAGACAACATACGACACGGAGCGTTGCATCAACTGCATAGGGACCAAACAGCTGTCTCACATGGCTAATTCAAGACTTTACCCGTTTTACCTGGCTCGGCATGACGCTACTCGGATATCAACAGTGGAATCTTCAGACGTTCGACGCATTGCGTACGAAGAACTTTTGCAGGCACATATCATTAGTATGTTTTGATTACTACTTTCCTCTTCTCGAGTACAAGTCTTTTCCCCGCCCCCCTGGGGCATGGTTGATACGGTAGTCTAACTACATAGGTTTCGAACAAATTTACTAAAATAAAATAAAAAATCCAAATGCTACTCGATTTTTCGATTCAGTGGCATGAGCACTTGAGTTAGCAAAATATTTTCATGAGCGATCAATACATTCCTTTACTGTACAAGGATTTACGATGGAATTTGATAGGGTACCCGAACTTTTAGCCAATAACGGGGAAATCCCTCAGAAGGTTCTCAACGGTGAACGAGCAGAACAGGTGGGTCTTCGCGGCAGGTCTTTTCACGCATGGCCTATCCTCATTGCCTATCGGCTCACAACCCCACCGATCAGTGGTCGATGAATGCGGTCGTGAAAAGTCTACGCCAAATTGGAACATAGTGGTATACATTTACTCGCCATCGTGATGTACGGTCTACCTAGGTAGTGCTCGTCATCGCTACCGGTACCGGCTATAGATCATATTGTTCCAAATTCTGAGACAGAGTTACTCTCTTTCCTGTTCTCGACACTCGGCACTGTAATTGTATTGTGATATATTTATGGGTTCTTCGGGATTCCAAGTTGCTATATCGTGCATGAACGACGTATCTCTCTGTCGCTTATAAGAGCACTCACTGTTCAGTCTCTGAGGACTGGCAACAAAATCGAGGGATCGCCTCATGTCCATTGTAAGAAGTTCGGGTGTACTTCTGCCTGCCGACACAATTATAATTCGACGCTCCTGATGCGAATCGTCATTAATGCAGAAAAAACAGGATCCATATCCATCAACAGTACCGACTTGAATTTCTCAAGTTCGTCATGAAAGAATGGTGCGTTTATGGGTAAAATAAGGCGTTATAACGCCGATAGGATTCTAACGTGGATGATTATATCAACATCATAAACTACGAGAATGGCTTACGAATGAAATACGAAGGAGATGACTGCCACGCCGCGGAAGAGGATGGGAAAACCCGTATTGGGCTTGAACGAGAATCACTGCAGGCTTGAAGTTCAGATGCGTAGTGAGACCTAAAGTTTCGCAACAATTTGACGCCTCATCAGCCCAGGTCCACTTCGCTGCGAATGAAGACGTACGCCAAACCTCGACCACGCTGCACATCATACATCATCATCCTGTGCAGATAGCTACGAACGAGGGCCTGCAAAGTGAAAGCGGTTCTTCCCACAATCCGAGATTTTACAACGGGACCGAGTTGTTTATGATCTCCGGCAAGTACGAAGTTGGTAGTTTTGTCAGCCAGAGTCGTGAATGGTATATGACTTGGCTTGGCTCAAAAGGCCCGGCTTTACATTGTCGTGGGCCAAGCCAAAGCTCCCATTAGTGTTGGCCTGGCTCGGGCTACCTGGCCCAGGCCACGGCTTTGGGCAGGTGCATGGAGGCGTGGGGTGAAGAGGGGTAGGCATAGTGGTAGCTGCCGGTTGCAGCAGGGCATGGGGGCGAGGGGGTGACACAGGCCTAAGTATGACAGTGTGGAGGCGGAGAGGCGCTTGGTTGCTGCAGGTGTGTAGAGGTACATGCATAAATTCGGAAGAAGAGAGAGTGCGACTCCGAGTTGAGAAAGGACCACTGGGTGGTTGTGAGGAAGGACGCGGTCAGGAAGAAAGGAAGGAGCGCACCTCGCCGATGTTGTCGTAGCCACGTGCGTACTAGTGAGGAAGGGGAGGTGATATCGCGCCGAATTGCCCGGAAGCGCATGTTCGACAGCGAGGGCGGTGAGCAAGTCAGCCATTCCGGATCGCCAACTTCAACCATGCGTCTCTGAGCACAGGCAGTCGGCGGGGCGGAGTTGGACTTTGAAAACCGCCGCATTCCCGGTGTCTGAGTGGGTTGGGACTAATCAGCTCCGGAGGTTCCGTTCGGTCATTGAACAGGCGCCTTGCATGTGCGAAACATCTTGGGTACGTAGCAATTTGTACCTCATCCACGCCACTCACGTTTTGTGTGTAGGAAGTCTCATATTCGTGGTGTTCTCACGACCGGTACCATGTGGCATTTCGTCGTGGTGGATCTTGACGCCGACGGTGATGGTGCAAAGTACTGGGTCTCAGAGCTGATCGAATGGAGGACCAAGCGAAGTCCGACTTCCAGTGAACGCCTCGTCGAAGGAACCTCCAGCGAGTCCGATCCCGCCCTCATTGTAGGCATCCTTTTGTCATAGGTAAGTATGCTCGACCTGTAGTTTCTTCGGAGGCTGATGTTCACTGTTGTCAGATAACGGAAAGCTTTACAAAGTTCAACGGTGACCAATGGTTTTTCCAGCAGCCTGGAGAGAGAGAGAGAGAGAGAGAGAGAGAGAGAGAGAGAGAGAGATTTTCTCTTGTTCTTAGACTGCCTCGTCTGGCTCGCGAAAAAGGGGACTACGGGAGACATTGGGCGAATGAGGATGGGGGCGGGGGGAGTATCAACTCGAAGTTCAGAATCGGACGCGGCGGTGGATTCCAGGGCTTTGTATGGGAACAGGAACAGGAACAGGAACAGGAGCATAAGCGACTTCCATCTGCCATTGTCCCATACCAGCCTGGACGAAGCCAAAGCCAAAGAGACATTCCATGGCCAGTATTCCTGTGACTTCTCCGTCCAGGAGCGAGGGGTCTTCGGAGGAGCGATGGGTGTATAAAGTTGGACCCGGTTGATCTCGAAATAGTCGTCTCCGAGTGGGACGTCGAGCATCAGTTTTGCCCTCTATGCAGGTGAGGGACCTAACATTTGTTATCAATGCTGAATCTGCGCTTACAACGTTTGCAGCGACTGAAGGTGATAAAGACGACTGTATCCCTCAATGTCACCCATCCGAATTCGACCCTGACTTCATCTGCATCAACGAAATATGTCAGGAAGTCGATGCAGGCGTTGCCGTTTCCCCCATCTGCGTCGGCTCAGCGCGATGTCGCCGATGACGGGGGAAACGCGAGTGCTCGAAGAAAGCGGGTTGATAGCATTGATGGAAGAACTGGAGCTAGAAGATGCAAAGTGGAACACTGGGCACCCGCTATCTGGATATCGGATGAGAACGAAAGAGTGTGCGCTACAGACAATCGTTTGGCTGGAGAAGACGAAGGCATGTGTGTGCGTGGGTGAGCAATGGTTCCTCTCCTATCCTGTTCTCTCAGGTGTTAATGACGATTATCTACAGACATTATACATCACCGATACCAATACAGAGGATAGTAGGGAAGGCAGCGTGAGTAAACCAGCTCGGGCTTGTAACGTGTGCTACGAGATGGTGTTCCCCGTTCTAGACTCGGAAACGGAACTCGAAGGAAGGGAACATTACGATTCCGGCTCGAATTCGAGCTAATGCCCCAGACTCTGACACCAATGCATACGGCTGGGATACCATACCGCCTGTCAAATTTCTCCGCCTGGCTTTCCACGCCCTCGTTTTCCGTTCTGCCAGGTATTCCTGAATCATTGTCACCTTTGACGCCCTCGACGCCTAAGGCGCTCATGGGTATGGAGTTTGAGATGCTGTCCGGATCCAAGCTGGGCGAACGCCGTTGGTGAATAATTCCAACTAGACACGGACACTGAGTAAGTTGCAGGGTGCCGATGTCGATGGGAACGAGAATGCGTAATGAAGGAGCACCCGAAAAGATGCAACAGCCGAAGCCGGTCGAATCGACTGTGGGGGGGGGGGAACGGTTTTCACTCCCTGCTCTCACGTTGCAGCTGTGCGGACAGTGGTTGCAGATTCAAATGGCGGTAGTAGGACAGGAGGTACTGAAGCATCTGCAGCTGCGTCAAGCAGTAGTGGTCCTGCAAACGGGGAGAAAGGAGAATGATCAAGCAGGTTCTCCTTGGTTTCTGGAGGACCTTTTCAGAGTTCGCGCCTTTCCGTTGCTCTCGACACCAGTGAGGATAACGAAGGTGCCAAGAGGAGGCAAGTTGGAGCTGGAGAGAAGAGCTGAGTGAGTTATTGAAGGATTCAAAGTCGAGGGCAGGATAAATTTTGTCAGATTGGTCTTGGAAATAATGAATACAATGGTTTGAAGTGGGTCGTACTTTCTCTGCTATTAAATTCATGGCTACACTATCCACAACAAAGTAAGGCACGCTCATCAGACTCTGTGTCATAGCCTTCGCCAGACCTTAATCGCTAGATATGATCAGCCACAGATGGGTCAAAGAGCAGCTTACTATTACCGCTGCAACCCCCTGTAAGCCACTTCCGCAAATGATTGCAGGATACATAAAAATGCAAACCGGCGTTATCTAATAAATAGGTCGCTCGAGTAGCACCAGTGTACTGGAAATTAAAGGGAGAGTTCTTGTATGCCGAAATCGTCCATGAGCATGCGCCGATGATGAATGAGGGGCTTTATACGCACAACTTCCTTCAGTGGCTTTGATGGATGTAAACTGGATCCCGTTAGCCTTGACCCGAACCCAATCGACATTCGGCTGTAATGATTTATCCCCGTATCACGAGGTCCAGAAGCGCCCGAGCGAATTCATGAGAGTTGGCAGCCGGGAAACATTGTGCGGTTTGATTTTCGAATAGAGATCAAAGAGCATTTCACGTGGGACATGCTGGGAATTTGAGAGCTTTTTAATGACGCATGCAACGACAAGCAGGGATTCCAAAGACGTACGATCGATGGACATCTCTAACCAGCATGAGAATAAAAACTTGCTCAAGCATGTAGCGCAACGTACCCATTCGAGCCATCAAATGTATATTTGCCAATGCATGGCAGAACGGAAAACGAGGGCATGAGTGTATGCATTGGTGTTAGAATTTGCTGCCCTAGGGCTCGAATTCGAGCCGGAATCGTGACTTTCCTTTCCTTCGAGTTCTGCTTCCGAGTCTAGAACTAGAAACACCGTCTTGTAGCACACGTTACAAGTCGAGCTGGCTTGCTTGTCCGCCTTCCCTACTATCCTCCGTATTGGTATCGGTAATGTAGAATGTCTGTAGATAGTCATCGTTAACACCTTAGAGAACAAAATAAAAGAGAAGCGATTGCCCACCTTTTCAGAACACCCTGCGCAGATATCGTCCACAGAGCCTACAATGATATCTTCGTTTTCTCCAGCCAAATGCCTATCCGCAGCGCATACACTCTTTCATTCTCTCATCCGGTGTCCAGATAGCGGGTACTTAGTATTCCACCTTGCTTCTTCTAGCTCCAGTTCTTTCGCCGATGCTCTCAACCCGCTTTCTTCGGACACTCGCCGTCATCGGCAACATCGCCCTGAGCCGACGCAGAAGGGGAAACGGCAACGTCCTGACATTTCATCGATGCAGATGAAGTTGGGGTCGAATTCGGGAGGGTGACACTAGCCATTGCGCCTTGGCCTGTCGAATCGTATCATCTCTATCATCTTCAGTCGCTGCAAGCATCGTAAGTGCGGATCAGCATTGACAAGTCCAACTTTGACAAATGCCAGGTCCCTCACCTGCGTAGAGGGCAAAACTGCCCTCAGTACTTGGGGTCTCTGCTCGACACCATACTCAACCAGGTCCAATCGGCCTATATACACCCACCGCTCCTCCGTGATCCCCTCTCTCCCGGACACAAGGTAACCAGAATACCGGCCATGGGAATGTCTCTTTGGCAGAGGTTTAGAGTAAATCGTTGGAGGGAGACGAGGGAGAGAGGTGTTGAGGGAACTGACTTGAAAATGCAAGCATGTACACGAATCGACACCAGATCAAGGACGTCCTCTTGTTCCTCGCCTTCTCTGTACGACCGGCGTCGGTATTGACAGTGGAAGGCATGGTGCGTATACGTAGCAATGTGTGTGACAGTCGGGAAAGAAGGCTGACGTGCGCCAGTGAACAGTATATAGGACTATTCCAATATCAGCCGCTCAAAGCGCCAATCAAATTCTTGTTCGTGCCCTGCCTATAAACTTAGGACGACGGCTAGAACGTTATTGTAACGATGATGATTTGTTATCATTTTTCGGACGCCTACTGGGTTGACCTTGTTGGGAACGACGAATCGCCCAACGGAACGCGTAGCGGAACGGGAAGGAAGGAGAAGGGGAGTTTGGGCGGTAGGAGACGAGATGGGAATGGAGGTTAGAAGGGAGTTGAGGACGAGACAAGGAAACGGCGCAGGACGCCGAGCTCAAACTCAACGACGCTCGCAGGTACGAGCATCGCCATGTAGTTAGGCATCAAGTATATATTGCGTATGTACCACACGAATATCTAATCCCTTCCTCCTTTTGCCACTCGTGCTCTCTATATTCTCAACAGACCTGTCTGTCGTTTGTCCAGTGCGAGACTTATATGGCCTTTGGCGCCCTCGACGCTTAAGATACTGATGGGAATGGAGTTTGAGAGGCTGGCTGGATCCAAGTCGGGTGAACGCCCGTTTGAAGATGTGAATGGAAGGGGTCAGGTCGTTGGTGAAGAATGCCAACTCGACACGGGGTTGCAGGGTTGGTGAGGGTGCCAATGTCGATGGGAACGAGGATGGTGGCCAATCTCCAGGTCAGGAACAAACACACCCTCCATCGTTCGATACGAGTGTCACTCGTGATGAAGACAAGAGCACTCGTCTCCGAAGCCAGTTGAATCGACCGTGAAGAGGATAACTCCCTGCTCTCGCGTTGGAACCTCACTGTGCAGACAGTGGTCGTAAACCCAAATGGCAGTGGTAGGACAGGGTCTACCGAAGGATCTGCAGCTGCGTCGAGCAGCAGTGGTCCTGCAAACACGTTTCTAGAGGAGTCGTGCCTTTCTGTCGAAAATAACTACAATGATTTGTAGCGGGTCATATCTCTGCCATTGTCTGTCTGTACTGCAATTAGGTTGCCTTCATAGACTCATCGCTCATTCTATCAACTCAATGTCATCGTTGTCAAAGGTATGCATTCCTTCGAACCATCTGCGTTCGGCGCTTCTCTGAGTTTATTGCATGTATCACTGCATCAAGTCTGGCACCATGTCAGAGTCTCATTGAGTATCCGGTGAACTGGAATAACTACAAATGCATCAGCAGGTGGCCGATTGGTATATCAAGCTATGTACTGTTTAGTGTTGGGTAGTATGCATTGGAATAGTCGGTAATCCGCCTAATGATTTCAGTGAGACTCAAGTCGTGACACTCGGCGCCATATGGGTTATCTATATGACTATATGTAATCTAACGACACGGCTTACGCTCGAGATCAAGAGCAATGGCAACTGTGATGGCTGTTCGGAACAGATAGTCATTACCACGACATGTTATTCCTATTCCCACCTCTCTGCCAGTGTGTTTTGGAGATATACAATGGATCGGTGACATTCCTGACAAGTAGGAGAGTTAGAACTGAGGCATGACATGTAATAATATGATTCACGTGGATTCTTCTGTCCGGTTGAGCGGTTTTAGACCGGCGGTAGTAGTGAATACTATTCACTCTACAATGCTTCCCTGAGTATGAGGTCGATCAGTCCTGTGCTGGTGCGCGTCACGCGTGCGTCGCCGACGTGACACTTGTTTGTGACATGTAACATGTAACGCAACTTACTTGCTTTACCACTGCCACCATCGCTGAGCATGTTTGCTGCTGCACGTCATTTCATCACTTTCGGTGGGAAATTCTTTTCCATTGGACGTGACTATGTATGTACCATTATCTATCTATCTGTATTAATTGACAAAATCATGATCAGAATGAAACTATTGGCAAGTAGCATCCATTGTGAAGAGGATTTGTTTACAACTTGAAATATCTCACTTCAGTCAATCAAGTTCAGAATGACACTATTGGTAAGTAGTGTCCATTGTGAAGGATTTGTTCACAACTTGAAATATCTCACTTCAGTCAATCAACAAGTGTGTAAAGTATATCAATCTACTTGTTCTGACATTAGTATATCCCATCAGATTGAAGTAAAGAGTGTGTTAAATATTCCAATCTCAATTCTGTACTAATAAATTACATGTTAGTTGTTTCTGAGGATGATATTGGTATGTTCTATTCATGTTGCTTATTTGGCCTATCTTGTTAATTCCATATGATTAAGGTCAGTATACACATATATATCCCACAGGATCAACTCTAAAATCCATATCAGTAAAATACAAGAAATGGCTATCACCTCCTGACCCTTCTGTCAATCATGACAATGCTAGGCAGAAGCACCACAAGGATAGTGGACATTGGATTCTCAAGGATGAAAGATTTGTAAGTTGGAAAGAAGGTTTCAACCAGTTCCTATGGATTAATGGAATTTGTAAGTAATCCTGAATCTGCTGGCCTTTCCTTTTATTGATATTCCATAGCTGGTTGTGGGAAGACAGTCATCTGGTATTTCATGGTTTTGGCCTGTTAACAGTTGCTTACATAACAAAGCTCAATTATCATACAAGACATCAAAAATGTTTATGACAAACAGTCTAGTTTGGGCTTGGCCTATTTCTACTTTAATGTCAATGATTATGCAAAGCAGACAGTCAGAAGCTTTCTTGTTGCTTTGGTTATGTCACTAACTCCAAGATCTAAAAATCACAAAGTATTGGAAGAGGTTTATCACAAAAATGACAAGCACTGCAGCCCTACAACTGTGGAGCTATTGGATGTTCTTCTGAAACTTATCCAAGGCTTTGAAAAGACCTACATTATCATTGATGCCCTTGATGAATGCAAGGAATATGATGAATTGTGGAAAGTCCTAATCCAGATGTATGGTCATTGTTGTCTTTTAATAAGCAGCAGAAGGGAACAGAAAATAGTTGCATCTGTGCAGCAATGTATTCCCATGGAGATAGTCCTTTCTGCAGACCTCATCAATGGGGATATCAAGAGATATATTTATGATGGATTTGAGGCTGACCATAAGCTCAAAAGATGGTCTCATGCTGTGGATAATAACATACAAGAGGTGCTGATGCAAGGAGCAAATGGAATGTGTGTGTGCTATGACAGACCTGGCAGGATAGTAACTAATGCTAATGATTAATAGGTTCCGCTGGGCTGCCTGCCAGATGGATGAACTTAGAAAGTGTCGAAGCCAAAAGGCAGTTGAAAATGTTTTACATCACATTCCTAAGACACTGGAAGACATATATGACCAAATTCTTCAAAGAATTGATGACCAAGACATACATAGTGCCAAAATGCTTCTTCATTGGCTGGTGCTTGCTATGGAACCAATGAAATTCAAGCAACTTATGTCCACTGTGACATTTGATGAATTCAAGCAAAATTTTGATCCCAAGCAAGCCTTGTCAGAGCCAGAGGATGTGCTAGAAGTCTGTTCAAGTCTTGTGATAAGAGGAGCAGATGAGACAGTGATACTTGCCCATGCATCAGTAAAGGAATATCTTCTACAAGCACCAAGGATGATAAGGCAGTATACACTTAAGTTATCAGACCTTTGTTCTGCACATGCACTGATGACATCATGTTGCCTGTCATACCTTTTACAAATAAAAGAAGACACATTGAATTCAGGTGTATTCATAGAGTTCTGCCTAGCTGAGTATGCTGCAGAGCACTGGTATGGACACTATCAGATGAGCAGCAAAGACTCTGATATAGAAGACTTGCTAAGTTCAATGTTCCAAAGCAGGAATTGTTTTATGAATTGGGTGAGATTATATGATGTAGATGATATACACCCTTGGGCAAAATTAGAAAGAGAAAATACAGCCCATCCACTATACTATGCTGCAATGCTTGGGCTGAAAACAGTTGCAGAGCATCTTTTAACAAATATTGATGCCAATATTCAGGGTGGAAGATATGGGAGTGCACTCCAGGCTGCAGCATTTGGGGACAGTCTTGACATTGTCAAGCTGCTCCTTGACAAAGGAGCTGATGTCAATGCTCAGGGTGGAAGATATAGGAATGCACTCTGGGCTGCAATAGGGAAGGGTAATGTTGACATTGTCAAGCTGCTCCTTGACAAAGGAGCTGATGTCAATGCTCAAATGTGGATATTATGGGAATGCACTCTGGGCTGCAACAGAGAGTGGCAATAGGAAAATTGTCAAGCTGCTCCTTGACAAAGGAGCCAAGTCTATCCACAATGTGGAAGAAAGTGATGATGATGATGTACTGTAGATCACCACAAGACTTATTTTTACATAGTAGTGCAGAATAAAGTGCCACATAGGATTCAGGCTTAGCCAATGGGTGTATCATGAAATAACAAACACATGAAAAAAATCCAACAATGTAACAACTGTACCAAGGATATAAACTCTCAGAGAGAAAATATGTCTGGTGAACTCAAGCCTGAGGGGGCATCTCTACACTTAAAGTTTTGCTAGACTTGACTGCCTTCACCATTTCTCGGGATCCACTTACTGGGGGTGTGGCTGGTGAATGAGTAGCAGTCGCCGTCTCATCCACAGAGTCAAGGAGGCTAACAAAAGTGTTCAGTCGGCATTTGTGTGTGAGAAAAGATAGAGAGACAGGTAGCGTACGTGTATTGTTTGATGAGAGCGCACTCACCGCCATTCTCAAGGTCGATTGAGTACAAATAAAAGTAACCTTCCGATGAGATAACCATGACTTGGGGCATGGTTGGACTGAGTGCGACGAGCGTGCGTGTACCACTGGTAGGCAATCGAAGATAAGCAAAGTTGCGGGCGGGCTCCCACATCTCCGTCAGCGTATTTGGGAGATACTCGCCCATCGAGTGTCCGAGGCTCTTGGTCATCTGTAGCGACTTGCGCCTGATGATAGATGACACGCTCTTCTTTTCCTTTTCGACGATCGCCTCGTAACCGCCTTCGTAGTCTTCCCTGCTGTCGACTGATTCTGGGGGGCTTGTCGCACCCGAACCGGAGGAGGACGCAGAAACGCTGTTGGAGCCTTTCTGAGATGTGAGCTTGAAGATGTGTACTGTGTTGTGTGCGGAACTGACGGCCAAGAGGGTCGAGACGGGGTTAAAGTTGATCGAGTAAATCTTGGCTTCGCGGGTTTCTCGTCTAAACTGGTAGAGTTTCTCTGCGTTTGGTAAGCCCCATACGCGGATGACGGTGCCTTTTTCGGAGGCGGTGGCGAGGAGGGTACCGGTGGAATTGATGGAGAGGAAGGAGATGGGGGCTTTGTGAGCCTGGATGACGTTGACGACGGTGAGGGAGCGGGTGGGGAAGATGTGGACGTCACCGGATGGAGAGGTGGCGGAAGAGGACGAGGAGGCAGAGGCGGAGGTTGTTGTGAGCGGCGTGGAGGAGGAGGGGATGGGGGATGGGTAGGCGAGATAAGAGCTGTCTGCGGAAGGAGAGAGCGCGCAGATGGCTGGAGAGGAGAGTCAGCAGCGGTGCTGGGAGTATGCAAGAATCAGAGACGAACCGTCTGGATTGGATGTGGGCTCTATGACATGTAGAAGACGCATGTTTGAGATATCGTAGATGTATATCTCGAGGACGATGACAAGGGTCTTGCGGTTCATCTTGACCGCAAGAATGGAGGAGGGGAAGAGTAGCTCGCATATGACGGATTTACGCTTTGTGTTGACGATTTGAAGCTTCCGAGCGCTTGACTAGGGCTGGTCTGGAGCATCAACCGGAGGGCGAGCAGCGAGATGCAGAAGAGCATCTCGACGATGCCACGAGCACCGTCTGTGTTTGAGAGAACGCGGCCAAATGGATCGCAATTGAGGATGGCATAACCGCCGACAGACACACGAAAAGTCCTGGTTGAAGTTGGCGAAGAGCATCGCGCCCGAGCCTGACTAGGCCTCACTCGCCACGCCTCGTCAAAGCCGTCGAACATGTGCTTCCAGGCCATTCAGCGTTCGTCGTCAGATGGAAGATGAACGACCCCGAACACTTTTTTTTTCTTTCTTTTTTTTCGCATAGAAGTGTATTTGAGAAAGAACTACGAAAAGCTAGCCTCCGTATGTTAATAAGTACCAGAGACTGAACTCTTTTCACGCATCATCAACATCGGCGAGCCCGTCCACGTCCTTCGTCACACCACCCAGTGTCAGTGGTTCTTTCTCGACTCGCCGGAGTCACACACTCTCTTGCGATGGCGTTATGCATCGAGGCTGTTGGCTCTGAGGATTACGAGCTCGACTGGCTCATTTCTGCCTGCGTCACCCCACATGCCTCCTCGCCCCTGTGCGTCTCTGCAACCGGCAGATACCACTGTACCCTCCACCCCTCTTCATCCCACGTCTCCACGCACCTGCCGGAAGCCGCGGCCTCGGCCAGGTCAAGCCCAAGCCAGGCCAACACTGGGAGCTTTGGCTTGGCCCGCGATAATATAAAGCCGGGCCTTTTGGGCCAAGCCAAGAATACCATTCATGACTCTGGCAAACTATCAACTTCGTACTTGGCCGGAGATCATAAACAACTTGGTCCTGTTGTAACATTTCGGATTGCGGGAAGAACCGCTTTCACTGGCAGCAGGCCCCCGTTCGTAGCTATCAGAGGATGATGGAACGTGAGATATATGATGTGTAGCGTGGTCGAGGTTTGACGTACGTCTTCATTCGCAGCGAAGTGGACCTGGGCTGATGAGGCGTCAAATTGTTGCGAAACTTTAGGACTCACTACGCATCTGAACTTCAAGCCTGCAGTGATCCTGCAGTGACGCACAGTCTGCAAGATATCGACATGTTCAAGCCCAAGGCGGGTTTTTCCTATCCTCTTCCACGGCGTGACAGTCATCTCTGTATTTCAGGAACGCGCAAGTATCCCGAGTACAGGTCACTAATTGGACTCCTGGGATCCTGCAGAAAGCGCGTCAACATGGGACAGAGAGTGGAAGAGGTTGATGCATTTATGCGACTGATCATGAGGTCTTGTAGTCAAGGCCACACGCTCGCCGTACCTGCCAGCAATGCCCATATACATTCCCGCACGCCGACGACGACGGTTGATCCCTCAATACCTCCCTCCAAACTCATGCCCAAATACTCTCCCTCATCTCCCTCCAACGATCTACTTCCAACCTCCTCCTCCTTCCAATTTGGTCTTCCCGGGCGAATACTTGAGTGTGGTCCATTGCACCAAATCGAGCGGAGAGAACCCGCAAGGAAGAGAGAATTCCAGACTGCATCATCTGGCTGGCGAAAAGGGGGGACCACGGGCGAGGAGACGTTGGGCGAATGGGGATGGGGGCGAGGAAGGATCAGCTCGAGGTTCAGACATTTCGGACATTTCGGACACAGCAGCGGATTCTAGGGCTTTGTATGGGATAACAATGGTGGAGATGGTTCGAGGTCAACGCTGTCTTCCCTGCGCACAGCAAAATTCCCGTCATCTCAAGTCAATGACCGGCTGGGGCGAAGCCAAAGCCAAAGAGACATTCCATGCCTGGTATTCCTGTGACCTCCGCGTCTGGGAGAGAGGGGGCTACGGAGGGGCGATGGGTGTATAAAGGACCGATTGGACCTGGTTGATCTTGAGGTGGTCATCTCCTCCGATTCGAGCAGGGACTGTTTGAGGTCTTGAGGACTGAGGGCAGTTTTGCCCTCTATGCAGGTGAGGGTCTTAACATTTGTCAATCAATGCTGAAACCACGCTTACAGCGACTGAAGATGATAGAGACGACTGGGTTAGCACGATTCGACAGGCCAAGGCGCAATGGCTAGTCTCGCTGAACGTCACTAATCCGAATTCGACTCTGACTTCGTCTGGATGTCAGGAAGTCGCTGCAGGCGTTGCCGTTCCACCCATCTGCGTTGGCGGCGGTGTCGCCGTTAACGCGAGTGCTCGAAGAAAGCGGGTTGAGAACATTGACGGAAGAACTGGAACTAGAAGAAGCAAGGTAGAACACTTTTGACCCGGTATCTGGATACCACATGAGAGAACGAAAGACCGCGCTGCGGACAGGAATTTGGCTGGAAAAGACGAAGACGCCATTGTAGGCTCTGTGGACGAAGTGTGTGCGCTGGGTGTTCTGAGAAGGTGAGCAACGGATCCTCTTTTATTTTATTCTCGATTGTTAACGATGACTATCTACAGACATCCCACATCACCAATACCAATACGGAGGATAGTAAGGAAGGCAGCGCGAGTAATCCAGCTTGGGCTTTCGTCATGGGTAAGTATGCTCGACCTGTAGTTTCTTCGGAGGCTGATGTTCACTGTTTGTCAGATAACGGAAAGCCCTACGAAGTTCAACGGTGACCAATGGTTTTTCCGGCAGCCTGGAGGAGGGGGAATGAAATAGCTGCGACATGCGGCGTCGGCGTGTCATCCTCTCCGTCTTTTGGGTCTTCCCTACCTGTCCCTCCTAGACGCCGCCACGGCAGCAGCCCCGTCCAAGTTCTGTCTCCTCCCTTCTGCATATCGAGCATCACTTTCCATATTCATCACCTGGAGCTTTCTCTCCAACTTCATTGAAAGCTTGACTCAACATCTTTTGCCCATGCTTACTTCAGATACACACCAGTGCCGCCTCCACCACTGTCCTCAAAACTACTTTCTCACTTCTACTTATTGCTCTACACCCCTTATGCAAAATACCTTACCAAACAAAAAACCATCCCTGATGCGGCAAACTCAAGCTCTGCGATTGGATGTGGACAATTGTGCAGAGATGCTCGATGCATTTTTGTTGTCGAAGGACTTGAGAGGTTGTACGGAGCCTGTTGATGAATGTGGAGGTGGAACGAGAGGACGGTGAAGGAGCATATGAAAAGCTCGGATGCGTGCTTGATCTGGTGTCAAAAAGTAAGCCCAATTTGGGTATACCCTTGTGTTATCAACTAATGACGATAGTTGATCCGTCAAGTCAGTTCCCTCAACACCTCCCTTCGAACACATGCCCAATCGCTTTCGCTTCAATGATCTATTTCAAACATCCCCCCTCTCACCTCTCTTCCAATTCGTTCTTCCAGGTCGAATACTTCTTAAGCGTGGACCATTGTACCAAATCGAGCGGAGCGAACTGCCAAGAGAGAGAGAGAGAGAGAGAGAGAGAGAGAGAGAATTTCTCTTGTTCTTAGACTGCCTCGTCTGGCTCGCGAAAAAGGGGACTACAGGAGACATTGGGCGAATGGGGATGGGGATGGGGGAGTATCGGCTCGAGGTTCAGACAGGAGCATAAGTGACTTCCATCTGCCATTGTCTTCTTGGAGGAGCGGTTCGTCCACCCCGTCTTCCCCGCACAGAGCAAGGTTCCCATCATCTCGAGTCAATGTTCCATACCAGCTGCGCGGAGCCAAAGCCAAAGAGACATTCCATGGCCAGTATTCCTGTGACTTCTCTGTCTGGGAGCGATGGGTGTATAACTTAAGGCCAATTGGACCTGGTTGATCTCGAAGTAGTCGTCTCCGAGTGGGGCGTCGAGCAGCAGTTTTGCCCTCTATGCAGGTGAGGGACCTAACATTTGTTATCAATGCTGAATCCGCGCTTACGATGCTGCAGCGAGATTCGACAGGCCAGGGCGCGATGGGTAGTATCCCTCAACGTCACCCATCCGAATTCGACCCTGACTTCATCTGCATCAACGAAAGATGTCGGGAAGTCGATGCAGGCATTACCGTTTCCCCCATCTGCGTCGGCCCAGCGCGATGTCGCCGATGACGGGGGAAACGCGAGTGCTCGAAGAAAGCGGGTTGAGAGCATCGACGGAAGAACTGGAGCTGGAAGATGCAAAGTGGAACACTGGGTACCCGCTATCTGGATATCGGATGAGAGAATGAAAGAGTGTATGCGCTGCGGACAATCATTTGGCTGGAGAAGACGAAGACATGTGTGGGCGTGGCCGCGTGGGTGAGCAATGGTTTCTCTTTTATTTTGTTCTCTCAGGTGTTAATGATGATTATCTACAGACATTCTACATCACCGATACCAATACAGAGGATAGTAAGGAAGGCAGCGCGAGTAAACCAACTCGGGCTTGTAACACCAATGCATACAGTTAGAATACCACAACATCCCTTTCAAATTTCTCCGCCTGGCTTTCCATGCCCTCGTTTTCCGTTCTACCAGGCAGTTCTGAATCATCGTCGCCTTTGACGCCCTGGGTATGGATTTTGAGAGGCCATCTGGATGCAAGTCGCCCGTTTGGAGACGGGAATGGGGGGGGGAGGATGGGAGGAATGCCAACTGGACACGGCCGCTGAGTACGTTGTGGGTATTTGAAGGGTTTGGTGAGGGTGCCAATGTCGATGGGAACGAGAATGGTGGCCCATCCCCAGGTCAGGAACAAGCACACCCTCCATCGTGCGATACGAGTGTCGCTCGTGATGAAGCAATGCAAGAGCACTCGTCTCCGAAGCCAGTTGAATCGGCCATGAAGAGAAGGAAACGGTTCTCGCTCCCTGCTCGAGCGTTGCGCGGACAGTGGTTGTAGACCCAGATGGCAGTAGTAGGACAGGGGCTACCAAAGAATCTGCAGCAGCGGTCCTGGAAACACGTTTCTGGAGGAGTCCCGCCTGTCCGTCGAGATGAATTCAATAAAGACTACAATGATTTGTCGCGGGTCGTATCTCTGCCATTATCTGTCTGTACTGCAATCACGTTGCCTTCATAGGCTCATCACTTGTTCTATCGTTCATTGCAGGCATCATTGCATCAAGTCTTGCGCCATGTCAGAGTCTCGTTGAGTATACTGGTGCAATGACTGATTGAGATAGCATCAAATAGGTTTGATTGCTTACGTCGCTAAAGATACACTCGGATCGAGGTCTCAGAAAGCAAGTTGACTGGCTGTGCTTACTGACTGATATCATTAAGACCGGTTGACTATCAGATTCCATAGCAACGATGATAAGATATAAGTATGCCCATCCATAGCTGTATCCCTATCCTTCAAACCTGCGCACAAGGGGTTGCAAAGCTGCCATTAACGTTTCGAACCGGGATAACTAGCATCCACCTTCTATGTATTCGGGATCCTGATCAGATACAATATCAAAGTCCAAAGAGCGTCCGCATGAATCCTTCAACACGACAAGGGCAGAAACACTCAAAGATCTGCTTGATTTCCGACCTAATGGATATTGCACGTGTATAAATGTGCTTACTTGGAATTCGACAAGTATGTGCCATGATAGAGTTTCATTTACCGCACGTGCTTTACCAAGCACCCACGTTCGATGCATGAAATGTGTCCATGCGTTGGGCAAGATCTTCCTTGACCGCGGTACTGCGCTGCATTCTAGGAAACCGACTCGTTCTTACATACGCATAGCGAGCAGGGAGAGGGCCAATTCCCGAGTCCCAGCTCCATCCACGAATGGTTGCTTCTTGCAAAGCTATCGGTATCACCCGTGCAACCAGTTAATAACAGTATAAATAACTGGAAAACATTTAATAGCGGAGGTGGAGTGTATGAACTGGAATAACTACAAATGCATCAGCAACTGGTTGATTGGTATCTCAAGCTACGTACTGTTTAGTGTTGGGTAGTATGCATTAAAAAAGTCGGTAATCCGCCTAATGATTTCAGTGGGACTCAAGTCGTGACACTCGGCGCCATTAGTATGGGCTATCTATATCTCTGGGTAAGTTCGGAGCACATTTAATCGAACGCCATGGCTTACACTCGAGATCAAGAGCACTGGCAACTGTGATGGCTGTTTGGAACAGATAGTCCGAATTACGACATGGTATTCCTATTCCCACCTCTCTGCGAGCGTGTTTGGGAGATATACAATTGGCTACTAGCTTGAGGGAAATTGGTGACATTCCTGACAAGTAGGACGGTTAGAACTGAGGCATGACGTGTAATAATATGATCTACGTGGATTCTTGTGTCTGGTTGAGCATTTTTAGACCAGTGGTAGTAGTGAATACTATTCACTCTACAACGCTTCCCTGAGTATGAGGTCGGTGTTTGCGCGTCACGTGGTTACGACGTGACACTTGTTTGTGACATGTAACGTGTAACACAACTTGCTTTACCACTGCTGCCATCGATGAGCATGTTTGCTGCCGCACGTCATTTCATCACTTTCGGTGGGAAATTCTTTTCCATTGGACATGACTATGTATGTACCATTATCTATCTATCTGTATTAATTGACAAAATCATGATCAGAATGAAACTATTGGTAAGTAGTGTCATTGTGAAGGGGATTTGTTTACAACTTGAAGTATCTCACTTCAGTCAATCAACAAGTTCAGAATGAGACTATTGGTAAGTAGTGTCCATTGTGAAGGATTTGTTCACAACTTGAAATATCTCACTTCAGTCAATCAACAAGTGTGTACTAAGTATATCAATCTACTTGTTCTGACATCCATTAGATTGAAGTAAAGAGTGTGTTAAATATTCCAATCTCAATTTTGACCTAACAAATTACATGTTAGTTGTTTGTGAGGATGATATTGGTATGTTCTATCCATGTTGCTTGTTTAGCCTATCTTGTTAATTCCATATGATTAAGGTCAGTGTGCACATATGTATCCCACAAGATCAACTCTAAATCCATATCAGAAAAATACAAGAAATGGCTATCACCTCCTAACCCTTCTGTCAATTATAACAATGCTAGGCAGAAACACCACAAGGACAGTGGACTTTGGATTCTCAAGGATGAAAGATTTGTAAGTTGGAAAGAAGGCTTCAACCAATTCCTATGGATTAATGGGATTTGTAAGTAATACTGAATCTGCTGGCTTTTACTTTTATTGATATTCAATAGCTGGTTGTGGGAAGACAATCATCTGGTATTTCATGGTTTTGACCTGTTAACAGTTGCTTACAATAACAAAGCTCAATTATCATACAAGACATCAAAAATGTTTATGACAAACAGTCTGGTGTGGGCTTGGCCTATTTCTACTTTAGTGTCAATGATCATGCAAAGCAGACAGTCAGAAGTTTTCTTGCTGCTTTAGTTATATCACTAACTCCAAGATCCAAAAATCACAAAGTATTGGAGGAGGTTTATCACAAAAATGACAAGCATGACACTCCTACAACTGTGGAACTATTTGATATTCTTCTGAAACTTATCCAAGGCTTTGAAAAGGCCTACATTATTGTTGATGCCCTTGATGAATGCAAAGAATATGATGAATTGTGGAAAGTCCTGATCCAGATGTATGGTCATTGTTGTCTTTTAATAAGCAGCAGAAGGGAACAGAAAATAGTTGCATCAGTGCAGCAATGTATTCCCATGGAGATAGTTCTTTCTGCAGACCTCATCAATGGGGATATCAAGACATACATTCATGATGGATTTGAGGCTAACCACAAGCTCAAAAGATGGTCTCATGCTGTGGATAATAACATACAAGAGGTGCTGTTGCAAAGAGCAAATGGAATGTGTGTGTGCTATGACAAACCTGGCAGGATATTAACTAATGATCAATAGGTTCCGCTGGGCTGCCTGCCAGATGGATGAACTTAGAAAGTGTCGAAGCCAAAGGGCAGTTGAAAATGTTTTACATCACATTCCTAAGACACTGGAAGACATATATGACCAAATTCTTCAAGGAATTGATGACCAAGACATACATGATGCCAAAATGCTTCTTCATTGGCTGGTGCTTGCTATGGAACCAATGAAATTCAAGCAACTTATGTCCACTGTGACATTTGATGAATTCAAGCAAAATTTTGATCCCAAGCAGGCCTTGTCAGAGCCAGAGGATGTGCTAGAAGTCTGCTCAAGTCTTGTGATAAGAGGAGTAGATGAGACAGTAATACTTGCACATGCATCAGTAAAGGAATATCTTCTACAAGCACCAAGAATGATAAGGGGGGATATGCTTAAGATATCAGACCTTTGTTCTGCACATGCGCTGATGACATCATTTTGCCTGTCATACCTTTCACAAATAAAACAAGACACATTGAATTCAGATGTGTTCATAGAGTTCTGCCTAGCTAAGTATGCTGCAGAGCACTGGTATGGACACTATCAGATGAGCAGCAAAGACTCTGATATAGAAGATTTGCTAAGTTCAATGTTCCAAAGCAGGAATTGTTTTATGAATTGGGTGAGATTATATGATTTAGATGATGAATACCATCGTGCAAAATTAGAAAGAGAAAATACAGCCCATCCACTATACTATGCTGCAATGCTTGGGCTCAAAACAGTTGCTGAGCACCTTTTAACAAATATTGATGCCAATATTGAGGGTGGAAGATATGGGAGTGCACTCCAGGCTGCAGCATTTGGGGCCAATCTTGACATTGTGCAACTGCTCCTTGACAAAGGAGCTGATGTCAATGCTCAGGGTGGAGAATGTGGGAATGCACTCCAGGCTGCAGCAAAGAAGGATAATTTTGACATTGTGCAGCTGCTCCTTGACAAAGGAGCTGATGTCAATGCTCAGGGTGGAGAATATGGGAATGCACTCTGGGCTGCAGCATTTGGGGCCAATCTTGGCATTGTGCAGCTGCTCCTTGACAAAGGAGTTGATGTCAATGCTCAGGGTGGAGAATATGGGAATGCACTCCAGGCTGCAGCATATGAGGGTAATTTTGACATTGTGCAGCTGCTGCTTGACAAAGGAGCTGATGTCAATGCTCAGGGTGGGGAATATGGAAATGCACTCCAGGCTGCAGCAAAGAAGGGTAATTTTGACATTGTGCAGCTGCTCCTTGACAAAGGAGCTGATGTCAATGCTCAGGATGGATATTATGGGAATGCACTCCAGGCTGCAGCATTTGGGGCCAATCTTGACATTGTGCAGCTGCTCCTTGACAAAGGAGCTGATGTGAATGCTCAGGATGGATATTATGGGAATGCACTCCGGGCTGCAGCATTTGGGGCCAATCTTGACATTGTGCAGCTGCTCCTTGACAAGGGAGCTGATGTCAATGCTCAGGGTGAAGAATATGG
Organism: Amanita molliuscula; assembly: GCA_023014405.1. NCBI lineage: Eukaryota > Fungi > Basidiomycota > Agaricomycetes > Agaricales > Amanitaceae > Amanita > Amanita molliuscula. The sequence continues at coordinate 752,483 of JAEBUP010000011.1, forward strand.
GAATGCACTCCAGGCTGCAGCATTTGGGGCCAATCTTGACATTGTGCAGCTGCTCCTTGACAAAGGAGCTGATGTCAATGCTCAGGGTGGAGAATATGGGAATGCACTCAGGGCTGCCACATTTGGGGGCAATCTTGACATTGTGCAGCTGCTCCTTGACAAAGGAGCTGATGTGAATGCTCAGGGTGGAGAATATGGGAATGCACTCAGGGCTGCAGCATGTGCAGCCAATCTTGACATTGTGCAACTGCTCCTTGACAAGGGAGCTGATGTCAATGCTCAGGATGGAGAATATGAGAATGCACTCTGGGCTGCAGCATTTGTGGCCAATCTTGACATTATGCTGCTGCTCCTTGACAAAGGAGCTGATGTCAATGCTCAGCATGGATTTTATGGGAATGGACTCCAGGCTGCAGCATGTAGGGCTAATTTTAGCATTGTCAAGCTGCTCCTTGACAAAGGAGCTGATGTTAATGCTCAGGGTGGATATTATGGGAATGCACTCCAGGCTGCAGCATATGAGGCTAATGTTGACATTGTGCAGCTGCTCCTTGACAAGGGAGCTGATGTCAATGCTCAGGATGGATATTATGGGAATGCACTCCAGGCTGCAGCATTTGGGGCCAATCTTGGCATTGTGCAGCTGCTCCTTGACAAAGGAGCTGATGTGAATGCTCAGGGTGGAGAATATGGGAATGCACTCCAGGCTGCAGCATATGAGGCTAATTTTGACATTGTCAAGCTGCTCCTTGACAAAGGAGCTGATGCCAATGCGCAGGGTGGGTATTGTGGGGATGTGCTCCAGGCTGCAGCAGGGGGGGGTGATTTTGACATTGTGCAGCTGCTCCTTGAAAAAGGAGCTGATGTGAATGCTCAGGGTGGAGAATATGGGAATGCACTCCAGGCTGCAGCAAAGAAGGGTAATTTTGACATTGTGCAGCTGCTCCTTGACAAAGGAGCTGATGTCAATGCTCAGGGTGGAGAATATGGGAATGCACTCCAGGCTGCAGCAAAGAAGGGTAATTTTGACATTGTCAAGCTGCTCCTTGACAAAGGAGCTGAGGCCATCCACAATGTGGAAGAAAGTGATGATGAAACTGAAGAAAAAAACTGGAGATAATCAAGATATACTGTATATCACCACAAAAATTACGTATACATAGTAGTGCAGAATAAAGTGCCACATAGCATTCTGGCTTAGCCAATGGGTGTAACATGAAATGACAAACACATGAAAAAATCCAACAATGTAACAAATGTACCAAGGATATAAACTCTCAGAGAGAAAATATATCTGGTGGGCTCGAGCCTGAGGGGGTATCTCTACACTCAAAGTCTTACTAGACTTGACTGCTTTCACCATTTCTCAGGATCTGCTTGCTGGGGGGGGGTGGCTGGTGAATGAGTGGCAGTGGCCATCTCATCCACAGAGTCAAGGAGGCTTACAAAAGTGTTCAGTTGGCATTTGTGTGTGTGAGAAAAGACAGAGAGACAGGTAATGTACATGTATTGTTTGATGAGAGTGCACTCACTGCCATTCTCAAGGTCAATTGAGTACAAATAAAAGTAACCTTCCAGTGAGATAACCATGACTTGGGGCATGGTTGGACTGAGTGTGACAAGTGTGCATGTACCACTGGTAGGCAATCTCAGATAAGCATAGTTGTGGGTGGGCTCCCACATCTCCATCAGCATATTTGGGAGATACTCACCCATTGAGTGACTGAGGCTCTTGGTCATATGTAGCAACTTGCACCTGAGGATGGATGACATGCTCTTCTTTTCTTTTTTGGCAATTGCCTCATAGCTGCCTTTGTAGTCTTCCCTGCTGTCAACTGATTCTGGGAGGCTTGTTGCACCCAAACCAGAGGAGGACACAGAAATGCTGCTGGTGCCTTTCTGAGATGTGAGCTTGAAGATGTACTGTGTCATGTGCAGAACTGACAGCCAAGAGGGTTGAGACAGCATTAAAGTTGATCAAGTAAATCTTAGCTTCACAAGTTTCTTGTCTAAACTGGTAGAGTTTCTCTGCATTCAGTGAACCCCATGCACAGATGATGATGCCTTTCTTGGAGGTGGTGGCAAGGAGGGTGCTATTGGAATTGATCAAGAGGAAGGAGATGGGGGCCTTGTGAGCCTGGGTGATGTTGAAAATGGTGAGGGAGCAGGTGGATAAGATGTAGATGTCTCTGGATGGGGAGGTGACAGAAGAGAAATGACATGAAGGCAGAGGATGTTGTGAGCAGCATGGAGGAGGGGATGGGGGGATGGGTAGGTGAGATAAGAGCTGTCTGCAGAAGGAGAGAGTGTGAAGATGGCTGGAGAGGAGAGTCAGCAGAAGTGCTAAGTATGCAAGAATCAGAGATGAGCTGTCTGGATTGGATGTGCATGTTTGAGATAAGAGCCACCTTAGTAAGCCTGGTGCATTGCAACAGTTTTGTCCCTGATGTGTTGGGGTGCTGTAATGGTCACTTGACTTTGTTGATTCTGCCAAATAAGGCTGGATAAGGTCATGTGGTGGTTCATTGAGAATGTATAGGGGTCCCACAGCACTCCTCACTCTTCATTCCACATCCTTCCACCATGGGATCTCTTTGCCCTGCTCTTTGCAACCATGTCCTCTCCTTGCTTGACAAGGATCACTCAGCACACAAAGTTTCATCTTCCACTGGTGTTCACACTAGTACTATCTCCAGACTATACTCCAAACATCCTTCCACCCTCTCCAAGTCAGCTGGAGGTCATCCACCAAAGCTTTACCCCTCCAATATATGACATGCTGTATGCTTAATCACCACTGGAAAGGCAGAAACTGCTGTTCAGGTCTTCAGGACACTCTCCAGTATCACCAACCAGTATGTCTCACCTAAAACCATTTCCAGGCAGCTAAAGAGGACTGGGATGAAAGCTGTAGTGAAGAAGAAAAGGCCACTTCTCAGCAAAAAACATCAGAAGGAGAGGTTGGACTGGGCATTGGCACATAGGGACTGGACTGTAGAGGACAGGAAGAGGGTTATATGGTCAGATGAGACAAAGATCAATAGGTTGGGGTCAGATGGCAAGAAGTGGGCATGGAAAAAGGCAGGGGAAGGGCTCAGTGACAGGATAGTGGAAGGAACACTGAAATTTGGAGGAGGTTCTGTGATGTTATGGGGATGTATAACATGGGATGGTGTGGGGGGTGCATGCAAGATTGATGGGAGCATGGATGGGGACCTTTATGTTTCCATTTTGGAGGATGAACTACAGGGAACCATGGAATATTATGGTAAAACCACTAATGGTATCATCTTTCAACAGGATAATGATCCCAAGCACAAGTGTCACAAGGCCACCAACTGGTTTAATGATAATGAAATGGAGGCCCCCCCATGTCCAGCACAATCTCCAGACATAAATTTCATTGAACACCTCTGGTGTCACCTCAAGAGAAGGCTGGGAGAGCATGAAAAGGCACCTGGTGGGATGTTGGAGCTTTGGGAGAGAATACAAAGAGAATGGGAGGACATTCCAAAGGAAGTGTGTCAGAATCTGATAGAAAGTATTCCTAGGAGGGTTGAAGCATTGTTAAAAGCTAGAGGAGGATATACCAAGTACTAGTAATATCCATTTTCTATATTTTTTAATGACAGGGACAAAGCTGTTGCAATGCATCTGGCTTACTGATCAGAGTCTATGAGTTTCAGAGCATTCTGAACATTGCTGCCTGAGCTATTAGCAGATTAGTGCAAAAGTTCAAAACATTGCAACAGTTTTGTCCCTCACTGTATGCAAGATTTATTACTTGTATGTTATTTTGCAGCTGTGATGATTCAAAATTTAGTTAGAATCTTGCAACTGTAAAAATTTGAAGCAGAGTTTGTTCTTTGAACACCATTTTGCAGATGTGATGATTGAATATTTATGTATAAATTTCTAATTATGAAAAATGGAAGCAAAAATTAAGGTTTAGCTCTGTAGAAAATATAACTTCTTGCAGTGTCAGATGATGCACTAAATATTAATATTTGCATATTATCTGTGCAAAATTTTAACAATGGGAAAAAGAATATTTCAACAATTTAAGCCCTGGAGTTACTACACTTCAGTTACTAGATCAGAGTCTCTAGGTTCTACAGAAGCACCTTCAGATGATCACCCTTCTATCTCATCAACATGGACAGAATACTACCCATTGTGTTAGGACACACCTAAACACCACACTAACAACCCTTATAGTGTTGGCTTGTTAAGCCAGAGATGAGAAGTGAAACAATTCTATACTCAGGGGCTGTGTACTACAGTGTTGTAGCATACAAACCACCTAGAGCCTTAAGGGCCCTAAGTCAAGAAATGACTCCCTACTTATACAGAGTCTCCCAGTCTGTGTGCAGCTAAAACCCCTCATCCATAAAGGGGGTGCAGCAACAGACTCCACTCCCATCTAACCATATACATTGATGAGCATTGTGCTGAGGTAAGGGTGTAGAGGAGTCATCCAAGGTCATCCACAGGTACTCTGTGATAGCAATGAGCAACTCTGTGCAACTCCGAGATTATCTGCATTTTTCCGCAGTAAGGCAAGCATCACCCATGCTCAATGATCAAGTCACCTCCCACATACATTGTCCAAACCCCATGCCAGTTGGTTGTTTGCACCCTATGTCAGCACTCCATCAGCTGAGCCACAGAAAATTGTCAGCTGGCACAGCTTAGTTCACTGGAGAAGGGACTGCTGCCATATCTGTGTTAGGAAGATCTACATTCTGAGATCTAATCACCACATCATCCATAGCGATGCACCAATGCAGCAGATTAGGACCCTAGCAGATGAGTAAAGCCATTGGCTGATGACCAGCTCCAGTAACCCTTAGTCAGGCCCATGGAAAATAGAGAACAGGGCCGTGTTGATAGGTACCCTGGGATGCTGCCTAGTGTAAAGTATGCCAACAAACCCAACCCCACAAACTGGGGGATGGGAGTGCAAAGCACCACCTTAGTGCCTGATGTGTAATATGAGGGAGCGCAATGGTGAATGAGAGTGTGTCCAAGGGTGAGCAAGGGTGTGAGTCCTGGAAAAGTCCCAGCAGTCTTGTAGGAAATTGCTAATAAAAACGAGGGGGGCAGTAGAGTCGAATGAGCCTCGAAATAGCTTGTTAATGGTTTATAATTTGAAACTTTGCTAATTGTCTCATCAAATAAGTTTGGAGCCTTGATTGCTATCAAACTGAACTTGGGTATGCTGAAGCCACTGAATTCGCAGTATAACTAGATATTGCAGGGAGAAACTCAATAAAACGCCACAGGAGAATGCTAACAAAATGGAGAACGCTGGTCTGAACTGAGTGAGATTGACAAAGGGGGATCTTCTGATTCTAGTACCCTACTACTATATATATGTAATTCAAAATGTTCAAGGCATGGACAACAAATTCTTCTGTATTAAAATGCAAAGCCCATGAGGCAAGGGCACTGCCCCACCTAATCCAACAGGCAACATGACAAATAATGCTCCACATATTTCAAATAAAAAGATGAATCAGGAAATAAATCACCAATGTCTACACAGGGCATCTTTGGGCTTCAGTTGGATATGTATACAGTCTAGGGGACTTGATCATTCTTTTAAGATCATGACAAAAGGAGAGTGCATAGTGGAACAGGAAGGAAGGAGAAGGGGAGTCTAGGTGTTACGAGCTCTCACTCATGAACAAAACCCCAAAGCCTCGCAGAGGTGGAGTGTTACTCCAGAGACGAAATGCAGGCTGTATTGCAAGCCTTACTACTACAAGTGTGGCTCTACTAGAGAGAACTAACTCCTAGTGAGAGAGAAACCATCTTGAGTCTTAAGGACTCAAGACTACAACTGTTCAACCTTTATATACCTCCAGGGAATTCCCCCTGGTACCTCCCATAGATCAACAACACTCCCTCCATCACTACAACTGTTCAACCTTTATATACCTCCAGGGAATTCCCCCTGGTACCTCCCATAGATCAACAACATTCCCTCCATGACTACAACTGTTCAACCTTTATATACCTCCAGGGAATTCCCCCTGGTACCTCCCATAGATCAACAACACTCCCTCCATGTTTCAGCACCCATCCCTATTGTCTGGCGCATGTTTCAAGTGAGCGCATATGAGTGTGATCCTCCTGCGACGACTCTATTCCTTAACTGGCTGCTTCTAGCCAACCTGGATCTTTGTGGACCACCCTAGACCATCCCGACCTTATGGTTCATCAGTGCACATATATCCATGTATAGGATTATATGCCACTGGACCTGTTTCATTACTCATGCCTTCCCCTGGCTATTGAGTCTGCTGTTGGCATCCGTGTCTGATATCCCTAAGCTGGCATGTACCTTTCCAGCATATGCTGTGAGTGCTAAGTATGAGTGCTGCCTCGTGTCCATCATCATGTGGCATCTCCGCCATTGGTCTAGTGACCTTCCTCCCTCTACCATTGTCCTGGGTTGTCAGAGCTGTGCCTGTGTCTGGACTGTGTCTGGACCCTTCATAGACCTGTTGCCTGAGCCGCTGTTACTGCGCGCTCTCTGTATGGCTAAACAATCCTTGGTCTTGGTCCCACAATGCATCTATCCATGTATGTCTTGTGGCTGTGCTCCTTGACTAATCCCTTCCCTCGAGTCCTCGTATGGCAGGTGCTGAGCTAATCCCACATAGGGGCTTCTGTGGCTGTGTCCATAATGACTTTGGATTCCTATGCCTGTGCACTCTCGGCCCTGTCCGGCCCTGTGGCTGTTCCCATACCATATCCTCGTAGTGACTCATGACGCTGATGTAATGTGCCCATAACGATAGGGGTGTCACCCTCCTTCCTGGTATACTGATGGCTCCTTGTCTGTCCATCGTCTTGTAGTCTCTTGAATGCTCCCATGCCTTGATGCATGTGAAGTGTTCTCCTGGTCTCCTATGACTGTCTCTGACTGTCTCCTGCCTTTCCACGGTGGTCCCTGACCTCTAGAATGAAAAATAAAAAGTGCCTGCTAGGATCCACTCCTAACACTAGGCAGTAGGAGACAGGATGGGAATGGAGATTAGGATGGAGTTGACAGGTGCATCTTTACTCCGACCATCATCATCCCTCTGTCGATTCTTCCATCCATCCTCCCTCCTCATGGATTGACAGTTTTCATCACTCCCACTTCAACATTGGGAGTTGCATGTACTCTTGGCCATTGCCTTCTGGCCTTTCTGCTCTTTATCCATGACATCCATTGATCTGTCATTATACCCATCTTCTTTTGCACAGTGAAACTGGGGGACACTCCTCCTACTGCCAGATCTGCTGCCCTTTGTCAGTTCTTTCTTTTGCACAGTGAAACTGGGGGATATTCCTCCTACTGCCAGATCTGCTGCCCCTTGTCAGTTCTTTTTCAGCACAGTGAAACTGGGGGATACATCCTCCTACTGCCAGATCTGTTGCTCAAGCACAGTGAAACTGGGGGATCCCTTCCTACTGCCAGGTCTGTTGCTCTCTTAGTCAGTTCTTTCTCAGCACAGTGAAACTGGGGGATCTCCTCCTACTGCCAGATCTGTTGCTGTTTTCTCGTTTTTTAGGCTTCAAGATTGTAGTGATGCTTAGCCGGCAATGAGCACCGGTTTCAAACTTTGGCTGTGTTTTGGGGGATTCTGTCTTGAACAACCCCTCGTTCTGGCATCACGTTATGAGCTAATAGGTTTCGCTTTCATTACCGAGTAAGCACTGGCAGTTTTTCTGTTTTTGATTTGGACTATAGACGGGGGTTTTGCATAGGCCCTCATCGCTTCTTGTTCTATTATACACTGTTGAGAATATATGAGGGCACGAGAGGAAGAGGAGGAAAGGAATTGTTGAATTGTGTAGTACATACACAATATATACTAAATGTTAGGATCGATGCCCTTGGTTTGTTATCGAGTCAATAATGACGACTAGAGTCTCAATCTAATCCCAGTCACTAGACAAGAATATCGTTCAACGTCGTACTAGGCAACGACGAAGGTGGCTCGAGCGATAAGAGGATGAGGATGAGAGGGCTGTTCAGTAAAGGACAATACTCGATTAAGTTGGAACTAAAGAACTACAGTACATGCAGAGGTTTATATACTGTCTGGAGAACAATGAAGAAATATAAAAGGAAGTAAAACGAGGGGTAGTCTAGGCAGACGAAACAGGTATCAAAGCATAGCGATGAAGTGAAGAAAGGTTATTGTAATAAGTAAGCGTAAGATAGAGAAGTTGTAACATTACCCCCTCCCTATGCGAGAAGTCACCGACTTCTTAAGGCCAACCTTGAGTTGTCCAGGCATGGTCTGCTCTAGACTTGTACCAGTGGACGATGTTTTCGACATCCTTTTGTGCTGTATCTATGTGCCATCGTACGGAGTCGAGGGTGACTTTCAATTGACGAAGTTCACAGAGCGCTAGATCTCGTTCGGCGTAGGTCATGGTGTTGGGGTCGGTAGTGAGGGTGAGTCCTATGAGGGCTCCAAGTGGGGCAGAGAGGTCTCGGAGATTGGCTGTAAGGTACGAGGCTTCTAGAGAGGCGGCAGCGACGAGGGGGTTTGATCTGGGGATAGGTACAGGAATGACTTCTTCTGCGATAGGTGGTTCCTCAACGAGTTCAGGCGGGTGAATGTGCAGATCATCATCAGTGTGGATTGCCGTTTCGGTTTCGACGAAGATTTCGAGGGGTGGTGTGAAGACGTCGAGCTCAGGGAGCTTTTCGGGAAAAGAGTAGGTGAGGGCAAGGGTAGTGAGGAGGGTAGCGAGAACGAGTCCTCCGATGAGGACAGAGGGGAAGAGGGTGGAGACGAGGGTGACGAGGACGGCGACGAGTGAGAACATCTTTGTGTTTGTGACATTGGTTGGAAGGCTAGGAAGTGGGAATCTCGTTTTTTATAGGTTGGCTTCATCGAAGTATTCCACATCCCAGAATGAATCGTCTGCATCAATAGAGAGGATGTTTCGTAAGAGTTGATCGGCCAACGCTTCTGGTCTGGGAGTATTAGGTCGCGTGGGAGGTCTTTCAGCCAAATATGGTTCGTGTAGTGGTCTAGGCGGAATTCAATGCGTAATCGTTCCCTGATTTGTGTGATGAATGATGCCCATGATCATTGGGTATCCAGGTTCCCATTCAAAGTTGCGGTAGTGGGGCAGTGGTGGCGGATTCAAGTATGGAGGTGGTATCCCTCCGTGTGGGATGTATAGGTAGTTCGGGGGTAAGTCAAGGTTCAGCAGTCCACCGGATGGGAAATCGATTTTGTCTGGGAATAGTGCCTCTGTCTGGTGTAGGCAGGTCACTCCCGCCGCTTCCAGGTCTCTTGTTCGGTCAATGATCCATAAGTTCAGTGCTCTTCGCGCTTCCCTGACATGGCGATTTCTGCTGATGGTGTCAGTTGGTGTCTGGGAGTCGGAGCTGATCTGTTTCTTATATACTGGGTGTAGTGACAGTACTTTTGTTCGATAGAGCAGGATTTTGCGTAGTTCAATGAAGGCTGTTCCTATCGCGCGTCGTCCTTGGTGAGGATGGGTTCAATTAGGGAGTTGGATGATTAGGTGTCTAAGTTTTGGAATAGATTGTCTGGGAGAGAATCAGGAGTAGGGGGAAGCAATGTCTTTGGTATGTCTAGTATTTTGTCTGAGGATCTGTTTGTTGCGATACTGGACCATGGTTTTCATAGCAGGTCTCGGCGGTTTTTGTATGCTCTACGGATGTCCACAGCGTTTTTTAGATTTATTTCGGGTTCCCAAGAGTTTTTGTTCGGTCCATACCCCTTCCATTTGACTAGGTATTGATAGCTGGTTCCTTGTTTTCTGTGTGTGATGATTGCTTCTATTTCAAACTCTTCTTGTCCGTTGATGAGATCAGGGGGTGGTTTCATGAAGTTTGGTCCATGCGCCATTGTTTCCTTATATGGAGTTAGCAATGTAGTATGAAACATGGGATGGATGCGCCATTGTTTGGGGAGTTTCAGTTTGTAGGTGACAGGTCCTAGTACTTGCTCAATCATGAAGAATCCTTCTCTTTTGGGCACTAGCTTCCTTGACTCATAGGGTATTTGGAGGTTTCGATTTTCGAGCCAGACTTTGTCTCCTTTCTCGAATCTGATACTTCTGTCTTTTGTTCTGAGCGCTACCATTTGTCTAGCAAGTTCGTGTGCGGCAAGTGCTTCCTCTCTAGCTTTTTGTAGCATTCGTAGTCGGTTTTCAGCTGCTGGGGTCGTCATAGGGGATGCGGCTGTGGGAATGGCGACAGGGTCTATCCCATACATTAGCTGAAACGGTGATGCTTTGATGGTATCATGGTGTCAGTTATTGTGAGCGAATTCCACAATTGGCAGTAGCAATTTCCATCTGTGCAGTTCATTTGTGCAGAACATTCGGAGGTAGACTTCTAGTTCTTGATTGACTCGTTCTGTCTTGCCATCTGTCTGGGGGTGGTAGGCTGTGCTCATTCTATGGTTTATTCCCAGCGCTTTTCCTATTTCTCAGAATACTTTAGATGCGAACTGCGGTCCTCTGTCAGATATGAGGATATCTGGTAAACCGAATCGTTTGAAGTTTTCATTTATGTATAGATCTGCGGTTCCTAGTGCGTCGATCATTTTGTGACAAGGGGAAAAGGTTACCCCCTTTGTAAGTCCATGGTCCACCGTGACCATGATCGAGTTGAAGCTGTCGGCGATTGGTAAGTCTGTGATGAAGTCGATTGTGACTTGCTGGAAGGGTCGGGTGGCATTAGATTTGATCGGTTGTAGGGCAGGGGTGTTGGGGTGAGTGTTTACTTTCATTTGCTGGCAGAGCGCGCATCCTTCGATCCATTCTCTGGTATGCTTGTTCATTCCGGGCCACCAGTAGTTTTGTTTGAGTAATTCTAGAGTTTTAAATTGTCCGGGGTGCCCAGATGTAGGTGATTCATGCGTCAGCTTAATGAGTTGAGTGCATAGTCCATCTTGATCGGGTACATAGGTTTTTCCTTGGTAATGTACGATGTGGTCGACATATGTCCAGTCTTGCAGCTTTGATTTTATTGGTGGTGCTCGATGGTTTTGGATTACTTCGACTAGTATTTGTCCAAAGTCGTCTTTAATCATGCCTTTGTGCAACTTCTCTGCTAGGTCATCTGCTATAAGCCTGATGAATCGTTCAGGTGGTAACACCGTGGTTTCTTCTGGAGTGTCATCCATTCCAATGTGGTCTGGTTGTCGAGATAGGGCATCTGCTTCAAACATCTTAGTTCCAGGGACATGCTCTATTCGGAGATCAAATTCGCTTAAGAAGGAGGACTGTTATGAGCATACCTCTCATTTCAAACTTTACAGTAACGACGTCAATGACACTTATGAAGGACTGGTCACGAGGAGTCAGAAGATCTTTTTCTTTTCTTTTTATCTATTTTACCAAGCTCAAACGTCTATGAACAAGACTACGCAACGGGACTCTAGGAGGATGCCCTACGTGAACTGCGGTCCCTATAAGGAAGGAGGTTAGGTCAGCATCGGCTATGGAGATAGACCGAGTGCCGGCAGGAGTTGCGGCCCGATGATGGGCCTACGCCATGAAAGGAATCATGAGCGGCACGGCGCCTGAGGGGCGACATGGGAACGCCAAGGAGTACCGAGTCTACGGTACGGCGTGCATGGGAATCGGCCGAAGTCCTGAACAATAGGAAAGCCGAATGAAGACAACCCAGGAGTTGGGTGTGAGAGGATCTCCCCATAGAAGGTTAGATGAGCGCAGATCGGCTGCTGCGCATTGATCCCGGCATGAGGGACTTTAGCTGCGCGCTGTCTGCGCACAGACCAGGGGAAGCGGTATATAAGGGCCGTAGTTTAGCGTAGGAGACTCTTAAGTCTCTAGATAGTCTATTGTCACTAGACATAGCTATAGAGCAATCAGAATCGTTTCAGACTTAACAAGTCACCGCTCGAGTCAGATAGGTTGTGTCTAGGGCAGTCCTGACATAATCTAGAGACTTTATTCTCTACCCCGTTGCTAGCTGTCCAGCACCGAGCACGCCGCTCGTAGCTGCAAAGGACATTCAACGGCCTAGTTTCACTTTGACGGTTGTAATCCGATTATCCCGGAACCGTTGGCGACGTCGACCACGACTACACTTTGGCGGTTGTAACCTGATTATCCCAGGACCGTCGGCGACTTCGATTTCGACAGACCACTGTCAACGGGCACTCGACTTTAGTGTCCTCAATACGCCCACAGGGGCCTGGCGACAAACCCAAGCTTGGGTAGGCTACAAACAGTAAAGGACGAGAATACTAGTTCGCTGGGGTGAAGCGTAGGCAGGAGACCATAGACGCGCCCTGGGTTTAGTATACCTTTATTGCGGAAAAGCTCAGGAACGAGCGAAACAACTCTACTGGTGTTGCATATCAAGGCTGAACCCAAGTTCCTCACACACTCCCTGTACTAGCACCCCTACCTGACTTCGGGGTGATAACTAGGCACAAAGATAGTGAGGCGAATTGCCGGGTGCACCCAGTAGATAGCTTGCGGACCCACGACACTGCAGACAATATCTCTCTTGTTTCCCAAGAGACGTCATCGGCAGGCGCGGATTTTCGACTGCCGCAAAGAACAGATCAAGTGTCAGTGGAGGGCCTGAACTTGATTGAAGATTGTTTTTACAGGAACGACCTACCTTCCCTCATCGCAAAATGAATTGTCATTTTCAATACGTACTCCCATACGCCCAGGCGACACTTTCAGAGATCGGCCAAATCTTTGAAGCGGACTGGGTCGATACCACCGAACTTGTCCTTGTTAGGACACCAACCTTTATCGGCGACACCATTGTACGCCGTTACGATAATCACGTCAGATTGTACTGGCGTCACCGCAAAGATGAGCGGAAGAGGGAACGCGTTGAGGCGCAACAAATATTACGAGAACGAGAGCTCAGTCAAGAGCTCGAACAGAAGGAAGCATGGGAGGCCCTTCTGGCAGAACGAGCAGCAAGTAAAGCTGTTTTACGGGCGGAGCGCGCGATGCGCAAAGCCGAGAAAGAATATCAAACTCTCATTACCTTATTAGAGGAACAATATCAAGGCGATACCTCTAATCCTATTTGGCTTGCCCTTGTCTCGTCAAAATACAATCAATGGCTGATGTTGATCAACAACGGGGACAAGGCAATCATGAAATATCGGGTAGCGGTCGAACGATTACAATGCGCCCATCATGTAGAAGAATTATATGCGCATGAAGGAATGACCATGTCGCACGAAGACTGGAATGCCTGGATACATGCGTTAAATGGAAACATCTTGCCGGGTTTCTGGTGGACAATACGAATGGGCCCTATTCCGGAAAAGCTTGCACCCACAGTTCCGGGTTTTTGTTACCTTTGCCTTATCAAACCGGAATATTGGAACAAATACGAATGGCCCGTGTACCCAACCATTGAGGCCGTCTGGCAGATGGAAAGACAGTTCCGAGAAGAAGGAATCAGGACCAGGTGGACCGCCACAGAACGCCCCGACGTAGTACACGTAGGCCTGGAAATGGCTGACATTAACGGATGGGATATGGTTGAAAAATTACTCACCAGCGGTCACCAAACACTCCGAGTCGGAGGACAGTCAAAGTCAAAACGTCGGTTAAAGAATCGACCTCTCGCCACCACGTCTATCAAACGGGTAGACTTGCGATCTACGGTTACTGTACAGGAAGCAGTAGACCAAGCAGCCGGACGAACATACCCGGCAGTAAAAGAACAGGAACCAGTAGTGCAACCAGCGCGATCGTACGCAGCGGCAGCACTAGCTGGTGGAGAAAGCACAGCCAAAGTAATCAACGCTGGGGGAGACGCAGCTCATTGGAATGGCGGAGTTCCCACAACAGCAGACTGGCTATCAACCGAGGAGTATCCTCAAGGGGCAAATAACGCCCATAAGAAACGACAAATCAACCAGTGGAGACGGAACGTCGAAAAAGAATTTTGGCTTCCTTATCCGTACCCAAGAATGTCATGGGTTGACAGCGGGTTACATCCCGACATACCAGGTTATTGTTACCTGGTATTGATAAAGAAAGATTTTTGGAACGAATTCCTGTGGCCAGCCTATCCACAGTTACAGGAAATTTGTAACTGGGACAAAAGCCTTCGAGACGAAAACGTTACCACCATCATACGAAAAACCTACTCTCAATCGAATATGTTACACATCGAAAAATATAACAGTAACACGAGGGGATGGTTTCACGTTGAGTGTCTAAACAGAGAAGGCATGGGACACTACAAAATAGGAGCAGGAAACCCCGAAGAAGGCGAAATCATAAGTCTAGGGGAAGAAAGCAATATAGGATCACCAGAGCAACCAGCGCGATCGAACGCAGCGGCAGCTCTGGTAGAAATAGACCCTTGTTTGAGGAACGGTCGTCCAGGTCTAACGGAACAGCAACAAAACAAGTTGCACCCAAAATATCCAGGATACTGTTATCTCTGGCTAGTAAAGCGGGAGTATTGGAACGCTTACAGATGGCCAGCTTACCCAACAATCCGGGAAATATATGGATGGGATCCAGAACTTATGGATGAAAGTAGACCTATCTATTGGAGGCGAACCAAGGGATGCAATCGAATGTGGCACTGTGTCAGAGTCTCAGGAGAACCCGGTGGCTGGCCATGGATGAAGGCAATGATGTGGCAGGGATACGGTTCGCATCGAGTCGGCGTCGGAAACTTCCGACTCACAGTAGACATGGTTACCCAAGCCTACCATGCGATACTCGGCTGGAGAAATCATTGGATGGACACTGAAACTCTGGAACCTCTTGCGGACACCCAACCTGCGGCAGCAGTAGCAGTAAGGGAAAACGAAATTCACCGTCAGGAAGAGGAACGACAAAGGGCTGTAACCAGCGCCGGACAAGCCCTCGTCGCAATAATAAACGAATACCAGAGGAGTTCGCGTCCTGAACCAGGACCTCTAACTAAAGCCGAAATGCCTGACTACTACCAGGGGGATCCAAGGACAGTTGATGGATGGTTGCGGCAAATGGGGACCTATTTCATGTTGTCAAGAGAAACAGACCCTAAACGAATGATTTCCATATGCCTATACCGGATGAAGGGTGGAAAAGGGGATAGAGCAGCAGATTGGAGCGGCGTTAAACTCAAAGCGCTCCAGGAAGCATTGCAGGAGTTCCAGGATAAAATCGACAATAATGGGTGGAGTCCGCTCCTCAATTGGCAACAACTCAATGAGGGAGAGTCGACTGAAGACAATCGAGCATGGATACGGAGACCACTGAATAACCAGTTCCCGTTCACGGATTGGACCGACTTCAAAAATCAGATGCACGATTTCTTCATGTCAACAGAAACAAAAGAAAAAGCAATCGAAGCTCTATTGAAGTTGCGACAGGGCACGATGATGGTGGAAGACTACATCATCAAGTTCAATTCTCTCACTTCGCTCACGGACTGGAACGACCAGGCTCTCATATCCCAATTTCAAAGCAATCTCAATCCATCCCTGGGGCGGGACTTAATTCGATACGGGGGACTCCCTGATAACGCTACTCTTATTCAAATACAAACGCGAGTAACTGCATTGGCCCGGGCATACAGAAAAGCCAATGAAGCGTACGGCTTCCCAAAAAGCCGACAAGAATACAGAGAGCAAACTCCCAGTAGCAATCCCCGTCCCCAATATCAGTATAAGGCGCCAGCTCCATTTGCGTCGGGAAGTCGAGACCCAAATGCCATGGATGTAGATAAGAAACAAAACGTCAAGCCATGGTGCTACAATTGTGAGAAAGAAGGACATTACAGTCGCCGATGCCCACTGCCAAGAGGAAGAAAACCTGTACCAGAATGCAGTAACTGTGGAAGGAAGGGACATACGGTGGAAAGATGTTGGAAGAAGGAAGCCGCCAAAGATAAGGGAAAAAGGGTGGTACGAATGATAGATAATGGGGAAACGACCCCAGTAGAAGGATGTGCCAAGATCGAGGAAGTCTCGGATTTTGGAGACAGCCAGTGAACAAACGCTCTGTTCAACTGGCCGATAGTCCAATTTCTTGTAACGGTGTACCAGTACCAGTAGATTCTGCAATTGATATGCATGACTTACTCTACGAATGCAGTGGGAACATACACCGTATAAGAAATTTGGAAATGAGCGTAAAACCTGAAAAACGATTGAAGACATGGACGCCGCCATGGGTACTAAGACGTATCTGGCAGCAGGATGAACAAACGGCAATCGAATGCCTACGTCAGTGGGTAGACGACAAAAGAGTAAATGAAGTAAACGGAAAACTAGTCCAACAATTGAACGCCTTATCGGAGACCGATGCCCTATGGAACCTGGTACACTTAAGGGAAAAAGTAGTACAAGGAATTGGGAAGCAGGAGTTAGATCTAAAAGGCGTACTCACCACAATGGACACCTTTCAGTCCTCAAACGTCACTATGTTGCTAGATTCCGGATGTACCGCCTCATGTATAAGCGAGGACTTCGTCGAAAAACACAAAATGAACAAGAAAAAACTACTACGCCCGATCCCAGTATATAATGCGGATGGAACACGCAACGGGTCAGGGAGTGTAGAATACTTCGTCCAATTCAAATTACGCATAGGCTCTCATGAAGAAATAATGGACTGTGCCGTAGCACGACTTAGTAAAACCGATCTCTTCCTCGGACATGATTGGTTAGAACACCACAATCCAACCATAAATTGGAAGAAGAAATCCCTGGATTTTAATCGATGTCCCGGTACCTGTTGGAAACCGTCTTCTGTACAGGAGCCAGAAGACGAAATCGACGTATCATACCACTTACAAGAAGGGGAGCACCTTCTGGCCATTCACATCGGGGAACCCGAGTTGCAAGTACGAGCATTTGCTTCAACCGCCACAAAAATAGCAGCAGAACAAGCAAAAACGGAAAAAAAAGCGTACACTAGAGGAAGCAGTCCCCCGTCATTACCTAAAGCACAGAAAGGTCTTCGAGAAAGAAACCTTCGATGAGCTTCCACCAAGGCGACGATGGGACCATGCAATAGAATTAATTCCTGGCTCAACCCCGGTAGATTGCAAAATATACCCCCTTAATCGAGATGAACAACAGCAACTCGATGAGTTCTTAAGGGAGAATTTGGATTCCGGACGAATTCAACCTAGCAAATCGCCAATGGCGTCTCCTTTTTTCTTTGTCAAGAAAAAGGATGGGAAACTCAGGCCTGTACAGGACTACAGGAAGCTGAACGAAATGACGGTCAAAAACCGTTACCCTTTACCGTTAATAGGGGAATTAGTGGATCAGCTATCTCAAGCCAAGGTCTTTTCGAAAATGGACATACGTTGGGGTTATAACAACGTGAGGATAAAAGAGGGCAACGAATGGAAAGCTGCCTTCAGAACGAACCGCGGACTCTTCGAACCGCTTGTCATGTTCTTCGGACTCACCAACTCGCCGGCAACTTTCCAAACTATGATGAACGACATCTTTCGAGTCGAGATAGCCGAAGGATGGGTGGTAATCTACATGGACGACATCCTAGTGTTCTCAAAAAACCAGGAGGAGCATACCAGACACGTTAACCGCATTTTGGAAAAATTGGAACAGCACAAGTTATCCCTTAAACCGGAAAAGTGTTTCTTTGATAGAAACGAGATAGACTTCCTAGGAGTAATCATCGGGAAAGACACAATACGAATGGATCCAGCTAAAGTAAAGGCAGTATCCGAGTGGCCTACACCCACATGCAAAAAGGAAGTTCAGCAGTTCTTGGGCTTCGTCAACTTTTATCGGCGATTCGTCAAAGACTTCGCAAAACTAGCAAAGCCGTTGACACGGCTTACGGGGAAGGAAGAGTGGCTATGGACACAGTTGCAAGATGAAGCCTTCGACAGGCTTAAAACAACGATAGCGGAAGAAGTAATACTCCGAATTCCTAATGAGGAGGGACAGTTCCGAGTGGAGGTTGACGCCTCGGATTTTGCTATTGGAGGAATACTGTCACAACAACGGGAAGACGGTTTATGGAAACCAGTAGCTTTTATTTCCAAGTCTCTGAACGACGCAGAACGGAACTATGAGATATACGACAAGGAAATGCTAGCGGTAATGCACGCCTTCTACGAATGGGCACATTACCTCAAAGGAGCAAAACAGACCATTGAAGTTCTGACAGATCATCAGAACTTAACGTATTTCCGAAAGGCTCAAAATCTAAATCGTCGACAGGCAAGATGGGTAACGGATTTACAAGACTACAACTTCGTGATCAAACACAGGAGTGGCAAATCCAATACGAAGGCTGACCTACTGTCACGGCGGGCGGGACATAGCAAAGGAGAAAATGACAATGAAGGCGTCATACTCCTTAAAGAACATCTCTTTATCAACGTGCTTGATGATGACAGAGCAATAGACGATATCATCAAGGATATCAGAGAAGTCCCTCGTCGACAATGGGAAATGCAGGTAGTAAAAGGATTAGAAACTGTTGGCAGAGAGTATAAAATCGACAAGGGATTAATAACCTGGCAAGGACGCGTGTATGTACCAGCGGTACCAGCGTTAAGGGAGGATATCATAGCGATCCACCATTCGTGGGGACATTCTGGAGTGGCGAAAACACTGGAATCACTCACCAGGAACTTCTGGTGGCCTAATATGCGTAAGGATATCGAACGATATATCCCTGGTTGCGAGACGTGTCAAAAAGCAAAGCCAGACAGGACTGCCAGAGCAGCGCCCTTACGACCAAACGAGGTTCCTTCAGAACCTTGGGAGATTATATCCGTCGACTTTGTTGGACCACTACCAGAATCAAAAGGAAACAACATGGTTCTGGTCGTCGTGGATCGATTCACTAAAAAGTCTTACTTCATACCTACTACATCGGAAATCACATCACAAGGAACAGCAGTGCTGTTCAGAGATAACGTCTTCAGGGAGCACAGACTCCCCAGGAAAGTCATCAGCGATCGAGGCCCGCAATTCGCCTCCAAATTCATGACGGACTTATACGGAATACTGGGAATCAAAGCCAACAGGTCTACGGCCTACCACCCTCAAACGGATGGACAGACGGAAAGAGTCAACCAAGAGTTAAAAGAATTTTTAACCATTTTTGTTAACAACCGACAAGACAATTGGTCGGATTGGCTGTCCGTAGCTCAATTTTGTCACAATGACAGAGTCCATTCAGCAACAGGCTTCACACCATTCTACATGAATTATGGGAGACACCCGAACAAAGGTCTTGACCCCACTTATGCCCCAAAGGCGGTAGCGGTAGAGCAGTTAGCAAAGGAATTGGAAAACGTTCACGCTAAAGCAAAATTAGCACTGGAAAAGGCGGCAATGATCATGAAGAAGCGATATGACACCCATCGCCAAGAAGCACGAGAATACAAACCTGGCGATAAGGTCTATCTCAGTACTGAAAACCTTCCGATCATCCGAGCCACAAAAAAACTAGATGGGAAATTCGTAGGACCTTTGGAGGTTCTCGCCAAAGTTGGCGAATCCTCATACAAACTAAAAATTCCGGCCTCATGGAAGGTCTATAACGTCTTCAATGAAGTCCTCTTGAAGCCATATAGGGAACCGGCTTTCCCAAAACAACAGGCAAAAGCAGCGGCGCGCAAGGACGCGCAGATGGTAGAAGAATCCCAGGAAGGGGAATATGAAGTTGAAGAAATCCTGGAGAGCCGAGTAAGCGGTAGAGGGGGAGCGAGGCTGGAGTACCTCGTCAAATGGAAAAATTACCCAGTAGAAGAAGCCACTTGGGAACCAGTCAAGAATGTCGTAAATGCACCCGCCATAGTTAAAAAATTCCACAAAGCGAACCCAGACGCTCCAAAACTCGTTCGAAACATCAGAGATGGGCTCCGATACATCCAATATACGGTCACAGAGCCAAGAAAGAGTCAGGACACTCCCAAACATTCCACTAGTACCTTACGGCACAAACAAACAAAGGGGACACACTGGAAGGACCGACAGAAGCTGTTTGGATGGGACGATGGCCGTTTTGGACCAAAATACTTGGCAAACATGGAGCGCCGATGGCGCAGCTGGAAAGGCGAAAGGGCAGCAATCATGGAGCTGCCAGACGACACCGATGGGACGTTCTCCAGAAACCTGGAGCGCGGCGGGCGGTCTAAACCCGTGCTTAATTTCCCCCAGAGGACGGAAGAGGAGGAGCTAGTGGAGGAACGAAGAGCTCAGGAAAAAGACATGGCGGTACTCGCCAAGAAAATCTTAAAAAAGGAGAACGTAGCGGCTGCTAAGGAAAGCAGCGAGTCGGAAGAAGACCGACAGAGGAGGATTAACGGCGCAAGTCATCAAAAGAAATCATTGGTCAGCTACAAGACCACTATTGAAGACGTCGAAGACGTCGACTCAGAACAAACTGGGCTGTCGCCTAGTGATCAACAAGCGCGCTTGGCCGCGTTTTACGCCAGAATGAAGGAGGACCCCAGATATGTGGACTCCGCCACGTCAGCCTCTCGGGATGCGAGGCCTTGAGGGGGGGGTGATGTTATGAGCATACCTCTCATTTCAAACTTTACAGTAACGACGTCAATGACACTTATGAAGGACTGGTCACGAGGAGTCAGAAGATCTTTTTCTTTTCTTTTTATCTATTTTACCAAGCTCAAACGTCTATGAACAAGACTACGCAACGGGACTCTAGGAGGATGCCCTACGTGAACTGCAGTCCCTATAAGGAAGGAGGTTAGGTCAGCATCGGCTATGGAGATAGACCGAGTGCCGGCAGGAGTTGCGGCCCGATGATGGGCCTACGCCATGAAAGGAATCATGAGCGGCACGGCGCCTGAGGGGCGACATGGGAACGCCAAGGAGTACCGAGTCTACGGTACGGCGTGCATGGGAATCGGCCGAAGTCCTGAACAATAGGAAAGCCGAATGAAGACAACCCAGGAGTTGGGTGTGAGAGGATCTCCCCATAGAAGGTTAGATGAGCGCAGATCGGCTGCTGCGCATTGATCCCGGCATGAGGGACTTTAGCTGCGCGCTGTCTGCGCACAGACCAGGGGAAGCGGTATATAAGGGCCGTAGTTTAGCGTAGGAGACTCTTAAGTCTCTAGATAGTCTATTGTCACTAGACATAGCTATAGAGCAATCAGAATCGTTTCAGACTTAACAAGTCACCGCTCGAGTCAGATAGGTTGTGTCTAGGGCAGTCCTGACAAGGACCATCTGGCTTGTCTGGGGGTAAGGCGTTGTGGAGTTCGATAAAAGGATAAATTCTTGTGATCACAATGAATGATAGTGGTATGAGGTGATCCATGAAGAAGGTGTCGCCATGCCGCAAGTCCTTTGACGATTGCTAGTAGTTCCCTGTCGTAGATCTGATAGTTTTGCTCTGTTGTGGTCAGGGCGTGTGAGATGAAGCCGCAAGGGTGCAGGAGTCCTGCTTCATTGGCTTGTTTTAGTACTGCTCCCATTGCTTTATTCGAGGCATCGGTTTGCAGGATGAATGGTCGGGTGACGTCTGGCATTCTGAGTACAGGGGCTGTTGTAAATCGTTTTTTTAGGTCGTTAAATGCCATCTGCTGTTCAGGTGTCCAGAGGAATGCTTCGTCTTTTCTGGTGAGGTCAAGGAGTGGTCGAGCAAGGGTTGCGAAATTTCCAATGAATCATCGGTAGAAGTTCCCAAACCCTAGGAAGGATCGTACTTGCTTGACCATTGTCAGTGTTGGCCAATCTGCTATTCCTGCTAGTTTGATCGGGTCCATAGTTATCTCCCCAGGTCTAATGATCATTCCAAGGAATTCGATTTCCTGAGTGCAGAACTTGCACTTTTCGAGTTTGAGAAATAAGTTGTTTTCTTTTAGCCGTTTTAGGACGTGTTTTGTTCGAGTTTCTAAGTCTTTGGGTGTTGTTCCACATATCAAAATATCGTCCATGTAAATGATTAACCATCCTTCATTGATCATGTCCTGGAAGTATTCATTCATCATTGTCTGGAAGGTGGATGGGGAATTGCATAGGCCAAAGAACATGACTGTTGGTTCGTATAGTCCTTTGTTCGTTATGAAGGCTGCTTTCCATTCATCTCCCTCTTTTATTTGAACGTTGTTGTATCCCCATCGGAGGTCTAGTTTTGTGAAATATTGAGCGCCGGATAGTTTGGTCATTAGATCAGAGATTAATGGTAGTGGGTATGCATTCTTTATTGTCCATTCATTCAGGTATCGGTAGTCTTGGCATGGCCGGAGCGCTCCTCTTTCTTTTTTTGCAACAAAGAAGAATGGCGAGGCTTGTGGGGATTTGGATGGTCTAATATATCCTTTAGCTAGCTGTTCAGTGATCCATTCGTCGAGGGATGATTGCTCTTTTATTGACAGTGGATAGATTTTGCTGACTTTCGGGGTAAATCCAGTTTTGAGATCAATTGCATGATCCCATGTGCATCTGACTGGGAATCGTTCTGAAGGTGCTTTTTCGAAGGTAGATTTCCATCCTTGGTACTCGTTTGGCAGAGTTGTTACAATTTCTTTGCGTAGCGTGTGTTCTAGCGCTTGTGATGCCGAAGTTTTGATCCTGATCCAGTATTCATCAATTTCCTGATCTAGGTTCCTTCCCGCCTGTTTTGTCAGTTTGTCTAGAGGTTGGTAATCGAGCTGAAGGGTCCGTTCCTTCCAGTTTATTGCTGGGTTGTATTTTTCTAACCAGGGGAGTCCAAGTATAAGTTTTTGGTCTCCTAGTTTAGTGATTAGGAAGCTTGTTTCGATTTGTAGATTTCTGATGTGGTAGGGAATTTTGACTTTATGTGTGATCATTCCATTTAGATTTACTGTTCCGTTGGCATTCTTAACTTGTATTGGTCGAATTAGTGGTTTCTTGTTCATGGTTTTTGTTATAGTTTCATCAATGAAGTTTCCTTCTGCTCCGCAGTCAACAAGGGCAGATATTTCAGTGGGTAATTCGGGTGATTGGACAGTTATTGAGAGTCATTGATTATTATTCGATCTTACTATTACAGAGTCGAGTGCTAACTGTCCATAATCGTTCTTGGAGGTTCCAACCGCTTTCTGGTTCCTCCGCTTTAAAAAACCCTCGGTTTCAAGGTCAGTGAGGAGAGTTTCTCGTTCCTCTGTGCTGAGAGCCGCAATCATAGTGCGAATTTTCTTAGCATCGTTATCCTCGGTGATTGTTCTGGTGAATCGTCCTGAAGGGGGCAGGTTTTTGGTAGTATCTTTCTTTGGGCAATTTTGGGATAAGTGACCAATGGTTCTGCATCTGAAACATTTCCCAGAGTGCATATATTCTTCTCGTTGCCCATCAGTAAGGCGCCCAGTCTGTATGGTATGGATTGTTTTAGGTCCCCCTGTTTTATTGAATCGACGCCCCGTATCAGTTTTCCCTAATGCTTTCATCATTTCCCATGCTGCATTGAGTTGTTCCGCTTTTCTGTAGGCATCTGTGATGGTTTTAAAGTCGCCTTGTCCTTCGAGGATCTTGGCAGCAATGGTGGTTGGTAAGCCTCGGACGAATGCCTGAAGTTGGGCAGTAATTCCGGTTAGTCCGGAGGATCCTATGAGCATTCTAAATTTTCGGACGTAGATTGGGACAGTGATCTCTCCTCCAACTCGTAATTTAGTGAGCTCATTCAGTGCTCTGACTGCAGTGTTGACTTCTCCCCAGTTGTCAAGGAATCGTTTGACAAAGGTGTCATAGTTTTCCCAAGTAAGTCTGTCTTTTTCATCCAGTTGGTCGTGGATTATTTCTTTCCAGTCATCTAGTTCCTTTCCTAGGCATTGGAGGACATATCTTATTTTCTTTTCATGTTTCCCTTCATAGTTGTAGGCGTTTATTGCAAAGAAATCGCTAAACCAGTTGATGAATGATTTAGCTTCGGTCTGATCTCCTGTGAAAATTTGTGCTGAGACTGGTTTGATGTCTCCCCTAGGGGCATCGGTGGTTTCAACGTTAGTTGCCATTTGTTTTGTGTCGGTTTCAGCGTCTGTTTCAGGTCTCGGGTTTTCTAGTTCGTATTTGATATGTTTTTGTTCCAAAAAGGTGTTCCACCCTGTTATGGATGTTTCTGAGAGAGAGTAGTATGGATCGGTACCGTCGAAATCAAATTCCGCGTTACAGTACTCTTCCCACCAAAGGGTTTCTTTGGGTTTCTC
Organism: Amanita molliuscula; assembly: GCA_023014405.1. NCBI lineage: Eukaryota > Fungi > Basidiomycota > Agaricomycetes > Agaricales > Amanitaceae > Amanita > Amanita molliuscula. The sequence goes on from JAEBUP010000011.1 coordinate 776,625, forward strand.
GAAATATAGTTCTGGTTCTTCTTCTGGTTCTTTTTGTTTGTTTCTCCACTCAACCCAAAGTTTTCCAGGTAGTGAGTGTTTGTCTCCTTCAAAGTAATCCCCTTCAAAGTATTCGTCAGGTACTGGGGTGTTCTTGTTCTTTCCTACTCCTCGAAATTCCCAATGTTTATTTAGTGTTGAGAAAAAGAGCTCCTGTCTTTCTAGGTAATATGTTCCTTTAAAGAGAAAGGAATCGTTCGGTGGCCTCTGGTTAGAGAGTCTGGTTTCGGGTCGTTTCGGATCTATATTGTCTAGCTAGTGACAATGCACTAAGCGGTTCAGTGAGTTCCAACTTGTGTTAGGATCGATGCCCTTGGTTCGTTATCGAGTCAATAATGACGACTAGAGTCTCGATCTAATCCCAGTCACTAGACAAGAATATCGTTCAACGTCGTACTAGGCAACGACGAAGGTGGCTCGAGCGATAAGAGGATGAGGACGAGAGGGCTGTTCAGTAAAGGACAATACTCGATTAAGTTGGAACTAAAGAACTACAGTACATGCAGAGGTTTATATACTGTCTGGAGAACAATGAAGAAATATAAAAGGAAGTAAAACGAGGGGTAGTCTAGGCAGACGAAACAGGTATCAAAGCATAGCGATGAAGTGAAGAAAGGTTATTGTAATAAGTAAGCGTAAGATAGAGAAGTTGTAACACTAAATGCTTAACTACAATGCGATGCTTGTACCTGCAAGCATTGTAAGTTTGAGCTCGGCATCCTGCACTGTTTCCTTGTGGCATCCTCAGCTCCCTTTTAACCTCCATTCCCATCTTGTCTCCTACTTCCCAGACTCCCCTTCTCCTTCCTTCCCGTTCTGCTACACATTCCGTCAGGCGATTTGTTGTTCCCAACACTCCCCCTTGAATTGGCTTCTAAACCCATCTCCTGTCTCAGTTTGTCATGTGGTTGTCATGGTAGCCCCTTTGTGAATATGTCAGCTAGGTTCTCAGCAGTATTGACGTAGCAGACATAAAGGCGTCCCTTCTTTACATAGTTGCGTATGAACTGTAAGGGTGTGTCGATGTGTTTAGTGCATGCATGGAATTCTGGGTGATGCGTGATCACAATGGCTGCTTGGTTGTCGCTAAAAATAGTAGGCATCAGTACTGAGATGCCTAATTCGGTAAGCAGTGCCTGAAGCCATAATACTTGTTTGGCAACATGCATAATGGCGACATATTCAGCCTCGGCAGTTGATAGGGCGACTGAGCCTTGTCGTTTGGAACTCCATGTGATTGCTCCCCCTGCAATGGTGATCATGTAGCCACTGACGGATTTGCAGCTGGCCTGAGATGCCCAATCTGTGTCACAGTAAATAGCAGGGTCGTCTCTACCCCCATTTACTACCTTTATCACATAATTTCATGTTACTTGTCCCCTTCAAGTAATGGAATACATGCTTGATGGCAGTCCAATGGCATGGCTTAGGGTTGCGAGTGAATTGTCCTAATTGCTGGGCTGCAAAAGTGATATCACTGCACATCGTAAATGACAGATATAATAGCGTGCCTATCAGGGTAGTGTATGTGTAGGTAGTAGCATTCGGCTGAGGGTCCTGATCCTCTCTGTCTTCGTAGTTGAGGCTGACATTAGGGTCGAGTGGCATTGACACAGGGTTGCAATCCTGAAGGCCTAACTTTATGAGAGTCTTCTCAATATAGTGGCCTTGAGAGAGTGTCAGTTGGCGGGCATCTCAGTCATATGAGATGTGAATGCCAAGTAGATATTTTGGTGCACCAAGAGATTTGATTTCAAATTTTGTTTTGAGATCAACTTCTATTTGGTCAGTGCCTTTCATAGAGTCTGAGATGCTGACAATGTCATCTACCCATAGCAATAGGGTCACAAATCCATTTCTGTTGCACTTGATGTAGACACAGTAGTTGGCTCGTTGTTGTTGGTATAAAACATCAGTTAGCGCTTCTGTAAATGTCATGTTCCATACATTACCAGCCTGTTTTAATCCGTAGATGGATTTGTAGAGTCAGCAGACTCGGCCACTCCCATCGTCGAATCCCGGGGGTTGCTGCATATATATCCCCTCATCCAGGGTTCCATTCAGGTATGTGTTTTTGACGTCGAATTGCTGCAGGTGCCAACCATTTTTAGCTGTTAGTGCTAGTAATGCCCTGAGGCTTTCATAGTGCATAACTGGTGTGAATGTATTATTGTCATCGTAGTCTGGTCCGGGCTTCTGTGTAAAACCTTGGGTGATGAGTTGCGCCTTATAGTGTATGATGTTTCTGTGTTCGTCCATCTTTTTCATGTACACCCATTTACTTCCTACAGCCTTTCTCCCCTCTGGTAATTCCTCCAGTTTCCAAGTCCCCATCTTCTCCATCATCCCCAACTCCTCTTTCATAGCCTTCAACCATTCCTCCCTTTCCTCACCTCCCAGCAACTCCTCAACATTCTTTGGCAGGTTGTCTGATTTGGTGAAATGTTATGAGCATAACTCACTCCATTCAATTTTCACAGTAACGACGTCAATGACACTCACGAAGATACGGACTTAGGGAGTCAGGATATATTTTTCTTTTCTTTTTATCTATTTCATTTCACTCAAATGATAGGATACAGGACAGAGGCAATACCATGGTTGCAGGGACTGGCTATGTTAGGACTGCAACCCTTATATGGAAGGAGGTTAGGTCAGCATCAGCTATGGGATATACTGAGTGCCAACTGGGACAACAGCCCAATGATGGGCCTAGGCTATGACAGATACATACACCGAACGGCACCTGAGGGGCGACATGGGAATTGGCCAAGACACAAGACAATAGCATGGCCAGATATGGAAGGACAGTGTGTTGGTGTGGGAGGATAGCTCCAGGAATGGTCAGATGGGCACAGATCAGCTGCTGTGCATTGATCCCAGCTTGAGGGACTTTAGCTGCATGCTGTCTATGCACAGACCAGGAGAGAGGTATATAAGGGTTGTCATCTTAGGTAGCAAGTCCCTAAGACTCTAGATAGTTTTGTGTTCGCTAGACACAGCTATAGAGCAAATGTCTTGTCTTTGGCCTAACAAGCCTCCCTTCTCATAAGTCTTTGGTTGTGTTTAGGAGCAGTCCTAACATAATCTAGAGTCTTTACATCTCTACCCTGTTGGTCTTACAGCACCAAACATGCCTTGCTCGTCATTGCTCACAGTGCCAATGGCCTAGTTTCATATCTGAGAGGTAGTAACTGCACAGCCTGCGACCTCTCCAGGCAACATCGACTACGACACACATACTGTCAACAGGTCTCAAACAAGAGATCCTCAATACACCCATTGGGCCTGGCAACAAACCCTACTTGGGTGTCTACAAACAGTAACAGATGAGAGTACTAGCATTGCTGGGAGAGCATAGGCAGGAGACCATAGATGCGCCCCGGGTGTAGTACACTGTTATTGCTGAAAAGCTCAGGAATGAGTGAAGACACTCGATTTACGTTGTGTATCAAGGCTGATACCAAGTTCCTCTCATACTCCCTGTACAAGCAACCCTACCTGATTTCGGGTTGATAACTTGGCACAAAGATAGAGAGGTGAATTGCTGGGCACATGTATTTTGATAGCTTGCGGACCCACGACACAGCAGACAGTAACTCTCTTGTTTCCCAAGAGGCATCATCGACAGGCGCAGAATCCAAACTGGACAGCCAATAGAACGGACCGATTGTCAGTGGAGGGCCTGAAGTTGGTTGAAGATTTTTTACAGCAGAACAAACAATCAGGTGCAATGCAGTGTGCATTCACATACATACTACCCTATGCCCAGGCAACACTCTCGGAGATTGGGTGCATCTTCGAGGCAGACTGGGTCACCATCAGCAACACAGTCCAGACAGGACCTAGAGAATTCATCAGGGATACCATCATCCGCCAATACAATAATCATGTCCGGTTATATTGGAAACACTGGAGGGAGTCACAACAACTCGAGTGCTCTCGGGCACAGGCACTCCTCAGGCAATGCGAAGCTGAACAGGAGTTAGAACAGAAGGAAGCCTGGGAGGCTTTACTGATGGAACAAGCAGCCACTTGCACAGTCTTGTGAGCTGAGTGCGCCATGCGGAAGGCAGAGAGGGAATACTGCACCCTCATGGAGTTATTGGAGGTCCAATACAAAGGCAACACCTCCAACCCAATCTGGCTAGCCCTGGTCTCGTCAAAATACAACCAGTGGCTCATGTTAATCAATAATGGAGACAAAGCTATCCAATGTTACCAGGTAGCAATAGAAAGATTACAGTGCACGCACCATGTACAGGAATTGTACAAGCATGAGGGCATGATGATGAGTCATGAAGACTGGAACGCATGGATGCACACAATGAATGGAAACATATGGGTGACCCGCTACGCTAAATGGAAGCATGAGCAGGAGGAGGAGGAATGCCGCAGGGGAATTCGATTCGACCCCCTTCTTATCACTAAGCCACCTGGGGCTATCATCGCCAGGACACCGGAACAACTTCTCATGGAGCCACAGCACCATCTCTGCTCTATTGGGATGGATCACTTTCTCAAAGAAGTTGGAGAGGATTCATGGAATGACCACAAGGCCAGATTGCTGGGATGGCGCGCAAGTGTCAAAGCGCACTTACCTGGACCAAGGGCTCGAAGTCCCATTGCACACAATCAGTGGAGAGAGAACAGGTACTGCTACATGTACCTGTTCAAAGAGGAGTATTACGACAAGTACAATTGGCCAGCATGGCCTACTCTTTATGACATTGTCAACTGGGAACCAGAGCTCAGAGATGACACAGTTGTCAGGACTGCCCTAGACACAACCTATACGACTCAGAGTTCTGACTTGTTAGGTCAAAGACGATTCAATTGCTCTGTAGCTATGTCTAGTGACAATAGACTATCTAGAGACTTAAGAGTCTCCTACTGTAAACTACGGCCCTTATATACCGCTCCCCTGGTCTGTGCGCAGGCAGCTAAAGTCCCTCACTGGGGATCAATGCGCAGCAGCTAACTCTGTGCCCATCTAACCATTCGTGGAGAGTTCCTCCCACACCCAACTCTTGGGTTGTCCACATGCGGCCTTGCTATTGTTCAAGCTTGTCAGCCGATTCCCATGCATGCCATACCGTTGACTCGGTTCTCTTCGGCATTCCCATGTCACCCCTCAGGCGCCGTGCCGCTCATGATTCCTTTCATGGCGTAGGCCCATCATCAGGCCGTGTTCCTTGTCGGCACTCGGTCTATTCCCATAGCCGATGCTGACCTAACCTCCTTCCTATTAGGGACCGCAGTTCACATAGGTCCATCCTCCTAGAGTCCCGTCGAGTAGTCTTGTTCTTAGATGTTTGAGCGAAGTAAAATAGATAAAAAGATAAGAAAAATATAGTCTGTCCCCTCATGACCATATCTTCGTGATCGTCATTGATGTCGTTACTGTAAAGTTGAAGAAATGAGGTGTGCTCATAACATCACCCCCCCCTCAAGGCCTCGCGTCCCGAGAGGCTGACGTGGCGGAGTCCACATATCTTGGATCCTCCTTCATCCTTGCATAAAACGTGGCCAAGCGCTGATAAGTTCACCCCGCTATTGGAAATAGCGAGGAATGGGAAGGGGTGAGGTCGCGAAAGGATTCCCGTCAACTCCGGTGTGCGCGATGACAACGCTACGATGCGCGGAACTGGCAACTCCGCGGATAATAACGTTTGTCACGCAAGGCGTAACAGCGATGAACGCGGGACGCAGAGTACGACAAAGACTCAGAGGCGCGAACGAAACGAGGAGGACGTAGCTGAAAGGATGAGACTCGAAGGCTGGGGTGTACTATATTCTTTTTCTAAGTGTTGTACAGGAGCTTATATACGTTTTTCTACCCTACTAATAATGAGGTGACTCTGCAAATTTTCACCTCGCAACCGTATATCCAAATCCGTCTTGAAAGTCTTCGCGCAATGGGGCTAGCTGAGGGACGCGACAGTGGTATAGGAGCGCCGCGGTGAGAACCAGTACCGCGACCCGACGCGGGACGCTAATAGAGTCGAATACTTGAAATAGACGCGCCTGATTGCCATGCGCGGCAACTCCGGGATTCATCTGGCTTGACGCGTCCCTGTGCTCTATTTTCCGCGGACCTGACTGGTCCATACCGTAACTGGTCGTCGGCCGATGGGTTTATTCGTCCGCGAGAGTCCTGACCCGCTATGTCGGTTCGTTGCTAGGGATGACGTGGTGGCTGCATAGGGGTGACCCTTGGATCGTAGACTGTAGCTCCTTCCTAACGCGGATATGATATTGATGGCAACAGTCCCTTCTCCGGTGACCTAAGCTGTGCCGGCTGACAATTTTGTGTGGCTCGGCCGACATGGTGCTGACATCGGATGCGCATGACCGACTAGCGCGGGGTTTGGATGGCGTACACGGGAGGCGACTTGGTCGTTAGGTGTGGGCGACACTTTCCTTATGGCGGATAATCGCGGAGTTGGCAGAGTTGCTCGTAGCTAGCGCGGAAGACTTGCGGAAGACTTTGGATGGGTGCAGATGCTAAGCGATGGGGTCAGGCATGTGTAATCCTAGTGAGGGTAAGGTTTCTAACGTCTAGTGCTGAGACTAATCCGTTTGATACCTATACACCGTCACATCGGAACGATGCTCATCATCTCCCCCCCACTTAAAAATCTGACTGTCCTCAGTCAGTCGCGCGAAGGGATTGGATAGCCGGTTGTTGGAGGTTCAACTGCAGTGCTTCTCGTGTGGTATGACCTATGAAATGAAATGAAAAGAGACTATACTACGAATGAAACTGAGATATAAATGAAGTGAAACATGCGTGGAAGCTTCCTGGGCTTTATGCGTCTTGGTCCGGCTGTGGACAGAAGTCTTCTTTATACTCGGAATAGCGGGGTCCGCGGAATTGGGCCTTGACAGTGCGCTCTACTCGGGTATGTCGCCTTCCGGTCACGGGATCATGCGATTGAGGCCTCTGTCGAATTAGCTTAAAGTTCACTCTCCTACTCCCCTTCATCTCCACTATCATGTCTTCACCTCACCAACTCTCTGAATCCAACTCCGATGAAGAGATCGCGCGCATGGAGGCGCAGCTGGAACGGGAGGAAGAGGAGCGCGATGGAAGGCTCGAGAGGAAGAGGAAGCGCGACGGAAGGCTCGTGAGGAGGAAGAGGCATGGAGGCTGGCCGCGGAAGAGGAAGCTGCGGAATTGGAGCGGAGACGACAGGAGGTCGAGACACGTCGCCAACAAGCTGCCCGTCCTCGAGTGCACCTGCTCCTGCCTGATCGCCGGCCGGGCTCTTCTTTGGACGTTGCGACGGTTCGGGCGCAGGTAGAGGCGGATGAAGCGACGATGGAGGACCAAGATGAAGCGACATTGGCGGCACTGGTCGCCGCGAATCAAAGGGAGACCGCGCGGGCGCAACGGAAGCAGAAGCGGGCGCGCACAGCGAGCGCAGGATTGGAGGCTGGTCCGTCCAAGCGGGCCAAGTCGAGGTCGCCAAACGAGCCGCCTTGCGACCGGTGCGTTTTCTTCTCTTTCCTTTCCACGTCTTTCCTGATCCTCTACTAGGTGCTCATTGGCAGGTATAACCTGCTACCCGTCCCCAGGGCCTAGAAGCAAGGTCTGCGCAGAGTGCCAGCGCCTCCGCCAAAGGTGTGTCGTGAGCGGCGTTCCCGTATTCAGGCGGGACAAGAAGATCATCAAGTCGAAGGCTATCGTGGTAAGCGACGAAGAAGACGACATCCGGGTCGCGGAAGAGGCCATTCCGCGGGACACGAGCGCCAGGGCCTCCACTTCTGAAGATGGCCCAACAACGGGTTCGACGAGGGGGACCATTTCCCTACTCCAAGAACAAAATCGGCTCCTCCGCGAGCAAAATCAACGGTTGCACGACCAGACTCGCCTTCTCGCCGTCCTTTCGCAAACCTTCATCGGGTCTTCCAACGTACAGACCGAAATACTCCGGGAGTTGAGCTCCCTCCGCGGGTCGTCTGGGCGTGTCGAAGATCTTCTCGAGAGGTCGCTGGGGCGCTCGCCCACGCCGTATGATAACGCTGGCGGCGCGGATTACGATAGCACTTCGGATGTGTGCTGGAGTCCTGTGCCGCCTAGCGAGGAGCTAGAGTATGTCGACGAGGAACAGGAGGTAGCGGAACGAGCGGGGTCTTCCTCAAGCGCGGGGGCAGGGGTGACGGTGGCAGTAGCGGAGGTGGAGGTGACGGACAAGGCTGGTGACTCCGCTATGGAGCCGCCAGCTCGTTTCAACTAGTCTTGGTGCTCCGCGGGCCTCTTTGTACTTCATTATCTTGTATCTTGGCCTAATACCACCTTTCTTGCGCTGTGATGATTAATAATCGTTAGTCGGAATCTATAGCTGTCTGGGAGTCTGTATAGAAATTATGGATGAGACAACTGTAGGTAAAAGTAGGCGAGGAATGAAGAAGAACTTTACTAGTGGTCCTGGGTATGTATTCAAAAATTTAAACAGCGCGGAGTTGGCGGAATTTGCGCGGGATTAGGAGTTGTTATCTAAGTATCGTACATGTCTTCGTTTTCTTCTATGTCGGAAAGATGGCCAGTCGAATCTTCATCGTCTTCATCGTTTGCTGGCGCCGTGTTGGTTGGGTCATCGTCACCTAATGAGCTGGAGTTGGACATCTCCCGAACGTTTTCCTCGGAGGTGTCGAGCACATTCTCTGGTATGGTTAACTGCTTGCGGGCAAAGTATGGAATTACGCGGTATGCCGCGTATGGTCTGTCAAGTACGGTGCCATCGAGTTCGCAAATAATGTAAGCTCCTCCGCGGTTACGGGATAGAACAACGTAGGGGCCAATATAGCGGGGGCGCATCTTCTTGTTGAGCGACTTCTCTATTGCCGTGTTGCGGACTAAGACCAAGTCCCCGCGCTGGAAATCGAAGTCCCTGATGACCGTCGGGTGCTCTTGCTCGAACCGTTTTGCTGCGGCTACGCGGGCTTGATAGACCTTGTCCTTGAGAGCCTCTGTTTGGGCACGGCGCTTCTGCAACTCCGTGGCGCGGCGGGCTATTAACTCCGTGGTTGATAAGAACGCAGAGGGTGGAGGAAGCAGGTAGGTAGCTTCCGTGATATCCAGCGGGAGTAGCGGCTGTGTCCCGGTAACTGCAAAGTAAGGCGATACTCCCATGCGACGCCTAGCTGTGACGCGTTCTGACCAGAATACCGAGTGTAACGCTGTGGACCATTGGGATTCGTTGCCGTCGGTTGCTTTGTATAGCGCCTGTCGGACATCGTAGTGACTGCGTTCGACAATTCCATTCGCGCGGGAGTTGTAACCGGAGATGCGGATGTGGCGGATGTGGTATTTGTTAGCGAGGTACTCCGCGGCTCTCAGTATTGGTGCTCCGTTGTCCGTGACGATCTCGACCAAGCTTCCCCAACGACATATCAAATTTTCGAAGATCCAGTCCCCAATGGCGTTGGCGGTCTCTCGACGTAAAGCGCAGTATTCTGGGTAATGCGTCAGAGAGCAGCGGGCTTGAATCAGGTACTTGTACTGATTAGACGGCGGGAGGTGCATCGTATCCATGTACACCTTGGCGAATATTGGAGCGGGGATGGCGACGACAGGCGGGATGCGGAACTGTTGTAGTTGCCGCTCTTGACATGCGTGACAGGACTTGATGTACCATTTGATGTCGTCCTGCATCTGTGGCCACCAGAATCGTTCCATGATCGCTGCACGAGTGGCGTAATATCCGCGATGTCCCAAACCGTCGTGGCAGTCGAATAGCACGCCAAGTCGTTTCTGCGTTTCTACTACCACCTTATGGGCTCCGTCCTTGTCCCTATACCATAATCGTTCAGCGTGAACGAAAAACTTGACACAATACCGCATGAAGCTAGGCCACTCCTCATCCGATACCTCCGCGGGTCGTTCCAACTCCGTTAAAAACTGCTTGACGAGTAAGAGTCGTGCCTCGTCTTTTCCGGAGGTGTTGACGCGCCACGGGAAGACTTCTTCGTACGTCCTGTCTATTATATCTTCAGCGGGCAGTAGCGCGGGGTTAGCGGAGTTGGGCGGAACTGAGTCGGAAGTGAAGGTGGCGGCCGGGCGACAATCGCGGTGTTCCCTGTTGGTTTCATAGAGCGGGAGGGTCTTCTGAAGGTCGGGGTTGATCTTTTCGCGTCCGCGGGGCAAGTTTAATGCACAGTCTCTAGGAACTTCGTTAATCTGATGCATGAACCCATATAACTTATCGATCCAATCATCAAACTCCTCGTCCTCGTCCTTGTTTAGCGGCTCATCGAGTGGCTGTGGTGGGCGTCTTGACAATCCGTCGGGAGCGTGCAATTTTCCGGGAACATGAACCAGTTCGAAGTGGAAAGTCAGAATCGATAGGATCCAGCAGTTTATGGAAGCGGAGGGTGCGATATCCGGGTTCTTGAGCATGTCCTTGATGTAACGAGCGTCCACTTCGACGATGAGATTCCGTACTCCAATGAGGTACAATTTCAATGCTTTCAGGGCGCAGTAGAGTCCATAAATCTCGAGCTTGGGTTGTGAAAAGCGGGCTTCTCGTTCGTTCAGCGTGATTGACCCAAAACGATTGTAATAGCGAACCGCGGGCCTGTCGGGGTCGCACTGACATAAGAAAAACCCTACCGCGATATAGGAAGTGTCGACGGATAATATAACGGGAGCATCGGATTTGTAGTCGATGGGGCGCAGCGCTGGTGACGCGATGAGTGCCTTCTTGAGGTCCTCTTGAGCCGCTACTTCCGCGGGACCGAATGTGAATGGCGTGGCCTTCCTGGTTAACGCTACTAGTGGATGCGCGCGCTTGGCGAAGTTTTTGATGAAGATCTGGCCAACCCCAATGGTGCCAAGGAAGGCGCGGACTTCCGACAACGACTTGCAGGGTCCCCAGTTGGTGATGGCGGCTACCAAGTCCTTCTCGGGTTTGCGGCCTTCGTACGTGCATAAATGACCAACTACTGTGATCTCTGGTGCGCAGAGGACGAGCTTCTTCCCCGAGAATGTTCCGCCGGTGTACTTCATGCGTTGAACGACGCGGTTGAGCCCCTGGAAGTGTTCCCATACAAATCGTCGAATTCCGGGGTTAGCGGGGATAGTCTCGTATGTCCCATCGAGTTGTTGATAGCGGGTCGGGGGGCCTTTCACTGGAACGTCGTCGATGTACGGAATAGTGAGGTCTGGGATCTCCGGCTGCAGGATGGAGGTGACGTCGTCGTGGAATATAGGGACGGAGTTCGTCCAACCCATAGGCAGCGTTGTCAGGCGCATGGCTCCAAAGGGCGTCTGAAAAGTCGTCAAGTCACGAGAACCTTCTGCAAGCGGGCATTCATCATATCCGACGTAGAGGTCCAGCATTGCCCCGCAGGCCCTACCAGCGAAGTTCTCCGCAATGTGTTCCGGGATAGGCGTGACACCGGAGTGGCGGATGGTGACGGCGTTGAGGGGCTCGAGCGAATGTACTAGCCGCAACTTGCCATTTTTCTTTAATACGCAAAACCAGCGGGATCGGTACGAGGAGTTGGACGGCTCGTAAACGCCGGCATCGATCTTGGTACGGATGATCTCGCAGATTTGGTCGTATAGTCCCGGCGGAATTGGGATATTGCGTTGAACCCATGGCGTATGCGGAACTGTTGGAATGTCAATAGGCGGGAAATACTCTGTTTTGAACTGTCCGCGTTCGCTGTTGTCCCAGGCGAACGCTTGGTCGTGCTTGGTCATGAAATGGTGCATTAGCTTCCGTTCCTCGGGCCACAGGAAGTCTTTGTCGTGTTCTTGGTCTAAACTTTCCATACGTTCCTGCGTATACCTTCCAACGGGCTCGAAGTCCGGTGGGTTTGTGCTGAGTTCCGGTAGACTGGCTAGCGGGTCGCCTTTAATTTCTCGAACGATTCTGAATTCTTGCGGTAGCTGGCTAATCACTGGCTTGACTTTCTTGTCGACTGGCTTGTACTTCTTTTTCTGTGGGGATAAAAACACTGGTGAGACGTTATCGCGGCGAGGGTTGCGGGGCTTGGGGCAGGATGGCTCCGCGGAGTTGGACTTGCTAGGGCGTTGTATTGTTTCGTGAAGGTAGGCGCGGGTTATCGGGTCGCATTTGGTCGTGTCGAATTCGTTAAGACTTAGCGCGGCTCCGAGGTACAAGCGAGCAAGGTTTGGATTGTCTGTGCTACTGCTATGTACATCGGGGGCGCGCTGTATCGAGGGGACGGGGGTATACGCTTCTATTTCTATGGGTTTCTGAGCTCTGTCAATTGTGATGATACAGGCTACCTCTCCGTGATTTTGAATCAGTTCCTCGAGGCTACTTGAAAACCCTCCTTCTCCTCGCACATTTTGACGAAACGCGGTGGTCCGCGGGGTATGGTCGGGATTGTTACTACTGCGTCGCTGTTAGGATCGTGTATCGTGATGGTCTGTTCTTCGTTTTGATAATTTTTGACCACCGATTGGGCAAGCACGTCGAAAGGGCGGCCGAGAAGGATGTCGTATGCGGGGGAGCGGATGACGTGGACTTGGAAATATAGCTCGATATTGCCCACCTTGAACGGCACGTCCTTGGCCAATCCGAGCGACGTGTCGACCTCGCCGTTTGCTGCTTCCATGTCAATCTTGATGGCGGGGTTGTACGCGATCCCGAGCTGGTGGCTGACGGCGTTGGACATGCATATGATGGAGCAGCCTGGGTCCACGACGCAGTCGACTATGGCGCGGTCGTCGACTCTAGCCTGTATGCACCGCAGCGCGTGGGACTCCTTGCCGACCTTGAGACGCGCCTTGTATTGGGGGTCTGCCGCGTAGTACGCTTCGGCTATGTCTGGCAGGACAAAGACGTTGCGCATGTCCGCGGGGTTGGCGGGGTTGGTAGCGGGATTGGCGGAGTTGGCGACAGGGACATGACGCGGGGTCAAGAATTCGCGCATCTTGTGGCGGACGTCGGGCGAGGCTGCTAGCAGCTCCTCGAAGCTAAGGTTCGCGGCGGGGCTCGTGAGGACGCGTTTGAAGATTTGCTCGACGGCCTGTGGGTTTTGCGCGGGAGTAGCGGTGGTGTACGAGGGGTCCTTGCTCTTGGGTAGTGCCCCAAACGGCTGATCTGTCGGCGGCTGGTAATTGGCGTCGCGGGCGTTGGCAAAGGGGTGCGTAGGCGGCTGGTCGCGGGCTTTGGCGACTCCCGGCGAGGTGATTTCTTCTGGTGGCAGGGCTGGTGCTGCTGCTGGTGCTGGTGGGCGCGGTTCCTTTCCTTTTGCGCGCAGCGGAATCTCTACTCCGTCAAATACTACCTTGTTTTTCTTGGCAGCTTGCAACGCTACCAGGGTCCTTTGTACGCGTTCAATCTCTTCGTCGACGTCGTCCGCGGGGTTTGCTGCTGTCTCGTAACTTAAAATCGGCGCGGTGCTTGACGTTGCCAGCTCTTGGTGGTTGTCGCGGGGCGAGTAAAACATAGCGGGGCGGATCCCGGATTGTTGAGTTGGCTGAGCGTTGACTTGCCGGTGGTACTCGTCGACGCGTTCCTTCATGTTGTTGCCGGGAAGGTACCTTGATACGTAGTTGCCAGTTGGCAACACTATGCGTCCCTCGAGGTTCCTCGTGATTTTTCCGCTTGCGATGTAGCCGTCGACTTCTGGGCATCGACCGATGAAGTGGGCCAAGTTGCCACAGAACGTGCAACCCGGGATAGCGGGGCGTGTACCGGAACTAGCGCCTAGCGGAACTGCGTTGGAACCTGTTGCTGGCGTTGTTTGCGACCAATTCCGCGGAGCTGGCGCACGCGTCTGGGTGGTTGCGAGCGATTGCGTGAGGGATTGCAGCATCGTTTGCGTCTGTAGCGAACTTTGCACCATCTTCTCCATAAGACTGAACATGTCTTCAGTCTTCACGCCAGGCGTTGCTGCTGGCTCGAGTTTGGCTGGTGGGGTTGACGCGGGGTTGGCGGGGTAGGCGACGGGGTACTCTGGTTTAGCGGTATGGGGCGCGGCGGGCTTGTTGATTAGTTTATCGTAAAACGACGCACCCTGGATGACCTCTTGCGCGGCCGCTAACGTTTGCTCGAGGGAGTAGGGGTCGTCGCGGTGTACGTTCGGGTACTGGCTGCGCATGTACCTATACATTTCCGTGCCGACGTGGACCTGGAACCCTTTGAAGAAGTACTCGCTTTGCTGGCGCGTCGAGAGCCGCCCGTTTTTGATAAGATATTTTGTTATTACCAAGAAACGCTGGTAGTAACTGCAGAGGTCTTCCGTGGTTTGGATTCCGAGGCGGAGTGTCTCTTCGATTAGGCAGTCCAAATCCGCCTGCGTGTGCTCGCGCTCGTTTATTACTCCGGTATACAGCACGGTTACTGATGCTTTAAAAGCCTCATACGTTGAGGCGGCGTCGAAGGTGTCTACTCCTCCCCATAAGTCGTACTCCGTGTCGTGGAGGTAGCGCAGCGCGTAGACCTTTTTCTGCTGCGCGGAGGTGACGCCAGCTTCACTAAATAATAGTTCGAGCTCGTCGAAGTAGCGCGGAAGGCGGCGGGGTTGGTTTGAATCAAAGCGGGGTGCGGCGGAGGCGTAACGAGCGGGCATGGGCTTGGTTTGTTGTGCGTGGTCAGCCATCTTGACTATTGGTGGTGGAACTGAGTTGTCGAGGTTTGAGGTTGAACTGCTGAAACTGGAACTTGAACTTGAGCTTGAGGAAACTGGAGGCGGGCTTGGCGATGGTTGCGGGAGTTCCGATGGCAACGAGGTGAGCGGGCTTGATTCTTCTGAGCGGGGTTGTCCTGGCGGGTTGGCTGGCGGGGTGCTGGTGGAAACGTCGAAGGAATGGAATGTCTCGGATTGATCGGGGTTGGGTGGGCTACGAGAGGATGTTGAGGATTGGCGGAATGCTCTGTCGATATCGTCGATAGCTTGGAATTCCGGGGCGAGGCCTAGTCGTCGGCGGGATTGACGTTGGAACGTGTTGGTGCTTTTGAATATTTCGCTCAATGCCTCGCTAGGGTCTTGGTGCAAAAGCTGCTGCGCGTTCTCGGCTCTTCGTTTCAGCGAGTTGTACCAGTCGGCGAAAACGTTGGCGGACGACGGGGATGGGGCGTAGTGACCGGGGAATTGCTGGTCCCGGGGTGATTCGGGCGGTGTTGACGGCGTAATTCTTTCAATGCCTCACTGGGGCAGCCAATATGATAAGTTCACCCCGCTATTGGAAATAGCGAGGAATGGGAAGGGGTGAGGTCGCGAAAGGATTCCCGTCAACTCCGGTGTGCGCGATGACAACGCTACGACGCGCGGAACTGGCAACTCCGCAGATAATAACGTTTGTCACGCAAGGCGTAACAGCGATGAACGTGGGACGCGGAGTACGACAAAGACTCAGAGGCGCGAACGAAACGAGGAGGACGTAGCTGAAAGGATGAGACTCGAAGGCTGGGGTGTACTATATTCTTTTTCTAAGTGTTGTACAGGAGCTTATATACGTTTTTCTACCCTACTAATAATGAGGTGACTCTGCAAATTTTCACCTCGCAACCGTATATCCAAATCCGTCTTGAAAGTCTTCGCGCAATGGGGCTAGCTGAGGGACGCGACAGTGGTATAGGAGCGCCGCGGTGAGAACCAGTACCGCGACCCGACGCGGGACGCTAATAGAGTCGAATACTTGAAATAGACGCGCCTGATTGCCGTGCACGGCAACTCCGGGATTCATCTGGCTTGACGCGTCCCTGTGCTCTATTTTCCGCGGACCTGACTGGTCCATACCGTAACTGGTCGTCGGCCGATGGGTTTATTCGTCCGCGAGAGTCCTGACCCGCTATGTCGGTTCGTTGCTAGGGATGACGTGGCGGCTGCATAGGGGTGACCCTTGGATCGTAGACTGTAGCTCCTTCCTAACGCGGATATGATATTGATGGCGACAGTCCCTTCTCCGGTGACCTAAGCTGTGCCGGCTGACAATTTTGTGTGGCTCGGCCGACATGGTGCTGACATCGGATGCGCATGACCGACTAGCGCGGGGTTTGGATGGCGTACACGGGAGGCGACTTGGTCGTTAGGTGTGGGCGACACTTTCCTTATGGCGGATAATCGCGGAGTTGGCAGAGTTGCTCGTAGCTAGCGCGGAAGACTTGCGGAAGACTTTGGATGGGTGCAGATGCTAAGCGACGGGGTCAGGCATGTGTAATCCTAGTGAGGGTAAGGTTTCTAACGTCTAGTGCTGAGACTAATCCGTTTGATACCTATACACCGTCACATCGGAACGATGCTCATCAGCGCGCTTGTTGGTCATCGGGCGACAGCCCGGTCTGTTCTGAGTCGACGTCCTCGACGTCTTCAATGGTGGTCTTGTAGTTGACCAATGGCTTTTCTTTGCGTCTTGCGCCTTTAATCCTCCTCTGTCAGTCCTCTTCCGACTCGCTGCTTTCCTTAGCAGCCGCTACCATCTCCTTTTTTAAGATTTTCTTGGCGAGTACTGCCATGTCTTTCTCCTGAGCTCTTTTTTCCTCCGCAAGCTCCTCCTCATCCGTCTTCTGAGGGAAATTAAGCACGGGTTTAGACCGCCCACCGCGCTCCAGGTTTCTGGAGAATGTCCCATCGGTGTCGTCTGGTAACTCCATTATTCCTGCACGATCTCCTTTCCAATTGCGCCATCTGTGCTCCATGTTTTCTAGGTACTTTGGTCTGAAGTGACCATCTTCCCATCCGAACAACCTTTGTCGATCCTTCCAGTGTGTTCCCTGACTCTTTTTGTGCCTTGTTGCACTACTGGGTTGCTTTTTCTCAGTATATTGGATATATAATTTCCCATCTTGAATGTTCCTAACGAGTTTGGGAGCATCAGGGTTTGCTTTGTGGAATTTCTTTACTATAGTGGGTGTGTTGACGACATTTTTAACTGGTTCCCAGGTGGCCTCCTCCACCGGATAATTTTTCCATTTTACGAGGTATTCCAGCCTCGTTCCTCCTCTGCTGCTGACTCAGCTTTCCAGGATTTCTTCCACCTCATACTCGTTTTCCTGTGATTCTTCAACCATTTGCACATCCTTGCGCGCTGCTGCTTTGGCCTGTTGCTTTGGAAAGACTGGTTCTTTATACAGCTTCAACAGGACTTCGTTGAAAATGTTGTACACCTTCCAGGATGCTGGGATTCTGAGTTTATATGACAACTCCCCTACTTTTGCAAGTACTTCTAAGGGTCCGACGAACTTTCCATCCAATTTCTTTGTCGCCCGAATCACCGGTAGGTTCTCTGTACTGAGGTAGACTTTGTCACTGGGTTTATACTCGTGTGCTTCCCGGTGATGTGAATCGTAGCGTTTCTTCATGATCTGAGCCACTTTCTCTAGTGCCATTTTTGCCTTGGCATGAACTTCTTCGAGTTCCTTTGCTAGTTGTTCGATAGTGACTACTTTTGGCGCATATGTTGGGTCGAGTCCTTTATTTGGGTGTCATCCGTAATTCATATAAAAAGGGGTAAAACTGGTTGCCGAGTGAACCCTATCGTTGTGGCAAAATTGAGCCACTGATAACCAATCGGACCAGTTGTCTTGTCAATTGTTCACGAAAATTGTAAGGAACTCCTTTAATTCCTGGTTTACCCGTTCTGTCTGACCGTCTGTTTGAGGGTGATAGGCTGTTGATCGGTTGGCCTTAATTCCTAATATCCCATATAGATCATTCATGAATTTAGACGCAAATTGGGGGCCTCTGTTGCTAATGACCTTCCTGGGGAGTCCGTGCTCCCTAAATACATTATCCCTGAACAGCACTGCTGTCCCTTGTGATGTGATCTCCAAGGTAGTTGGTATGAAGTAGGATTTTTTGGTGAATCGGTCTACAATGACTAGAACCATGTTATTCCCTTTGGACTCGGGTAATGGTCCTATAAAGTCGACTGAGACAATTTCCCATGGTTCGGAAGGGACTTCATTCGGTCGTAGGGGTGCTGCTCGGACAGTCCTGTCTGGCTTTGCTTTTTGGCAGGTTTCACACCCTGGAATGTAACGTTCAATGTCCTTTCACATATTGGGCCACCAGAAGTTCCTGGTGAGCGACTCCAATGTTTTAGCCACTCCAGAGTGTCCCCACAAGTGATGAATGGCTATGATGTCTTCCCGTAATGCCAGTACTGCTGGTACATAAATGCATCCTTGCCAAGTGACTAGTCCTTTTTCCAACTTATACTCTCCCCCAGAGGTTTCCAGTCCTTTCAATACTTGAGTTTCCCATTGACGATGAGGAACCTCCCTGATGTCCTTAATGATGTCTTCTATGGCTCTGTCATCATTAAAGATTCGAACGAATAGGTGTTCCTTGAGTAAGATAACTCCCTCGTTATCGTTTTCTCCCTTATCGTGTCCCGCTCATCAGGACAGTAGGTCTGCCTTGGTATTTGACCTTCCACTCCTGTGCTTTATCATGAAATTGTAGTCTTGTAAATCTGTCACCCATCTTGCCTGGCATTGATTGAGATTCTGAGCTTTCCGGAAATATGTTAAATTCTGATGATCTGTCAGAACTTCAATGGTTTGTTTTGCTCCTTTGAGGTAATGCGCCCATTTGTAGAAAGCATGCATTACTGCGAGCATCTCCTTATCGTATATTTCGTAGTTCCACTCGGCGTCATTTAGTGACTTTGAAATAAAGGCCACAGGTTTCCACAACCCGTCCTCTCTTTGTTGAGATAGTATTCCTCCTATGGCAAAGTCTGAGGCATCCACCTCTACTCGGAATTGTCCTTCTTTGTTTGGAATTCGAAGGACCACCTCTTCCGCTATGGTTTTCTTGAGCCTTTCAAAGGCTTCGTCCTGCAGCTGTGTCCACAGCCATTCTTCTTTTCCCGTGAGCCGTGTCAATGGCTTTGCTAGTTTTGCGAAGTCTTTAACGAATCGCCGATAGAAGTTTACGAAGCCCAGAAACTGTTGGACTTCCTTTTTACACTTGGGCTTCGGCCATTCGGATACTGCTTTAACTTTTGCAGGATCCATGCGAACAGTGTCTTTTCCAATGATGACTCCGAGGAAATCAATTTCACTTTTGTCGAAGAAGCATTTCTCTGGTTTGAGCGAGAGTTTATGCTTCTCTAACTTTTCCAGTATTCGATTCACATGCTTGGTGTGCTCTTCTTGGTTCTTTGAGAACACCAAAATATCATCCATGTAGATAACCACCCATCCTTCTGCTATTTCCACTCGAAAGATGTCGTTCATCATTGTTTGAAAAGTGGCCAGTGAATTTGTTAGACCGAAAAACATCATGAGCGGCTCAAACAGCCCCCGGTTTGTTCGAAAAGCAGCCTTCCATTCGTCCCCCTCTTTAATGCATACGTTGTTATAGCCCCATTGTATGTCCATTTTTGAGAACACTTTAGCCTGGGACAGTTGATCAACTAATTCCCCAATTAAGGGTAGAGGGTAATGGTTTTTGACTGTCATTTCATTCAATTTCCTGTAATCCTGTACAGGCCTGAGTTTTCCATCCTTCTTCTTGACAAAGAAGAAAGGAGACGCCATTGGCGATTTACTAGCTTGGATTCGTCCAGAATCCAAGTTCTCCTTCAGGAATTCGTCCAATTGCTGCTGCTCATCCTGATTTAGGGGATAGATCTTGCAGTATACTGGAGTAGAACCGGGTATTAATTCTATTGCATGATCCCAACGCCATCACGGTGGGAGTTCGTCAAAAGTTTCCTTTTCGAATACTTTTCAATGCTTCAAGTAATGGTGGGGAACCGCCTCCTCCAACGTTCGTTTCTTTTCTTTTCCAGCCTGCTCTGCAGCTATCCTTGTTGCAGTCGAGGCGAAAGCTCGAACCCGTAATTCGGGTTCTCCGATATGAATGGCTAGTAAACATTCCCCTTCTTGTAATCGGTAGGACACCTCTATTTCGTCTTCAGGTTCTTGTACCGAAGATGGTTTCCAACAGGTTCTTGGACATCGATTAAACTCCAAGGATTTCTTCTTCCAATTAATGGTTGGATTGTGATGTTCCAACCAGTCGTGTCCCAGGAATAAGTCTGTTTTACTGAGTCGGGCTACCGCACAATCCATAACCTCTTCATGGGATCCTATTCGCAGTTTGAACTGGACAAAGTATTCTATGCTCCCTGATCCGTTACGGGTTCCATCTGCATTATATACTGGGATTGGGTGTAGTAACTTTTTCTTGTTCATTCGATGTCTCTCTACAAATTCTTCGCTTATACATGAAGCAGTGCAACCTGAGTCCAGTAACATGGTGACGTTAGTAGATTGATAGGTGTCCATTGTAGTGAGTGTTCCTTTTAGGTCTAGCTCCTGCCTTCTGATCCCTTGTACTACTTTTTCTCGTAAGTGTACTAAATTCCAAAGGGCGTTGGTTTCTGATAGAGCGTTTAACTGGTGGACCAGTGCCTTATCTACTTCTTCTACTCGTTTATCGTCTACCCATTGTTGTAGACACTTGATTGCAGTTTGTTCTGGCTGCTGCCATATGCGTCTTAACACCCAAGGGGGTGTCCATGCTTTTAGCCTTTTTTCCGGTTTTGCGCTCATTTTCAAATTTCTTATACGGTGTATGTTCCCACTGCATTCATAAAGTAAATCATGCACGTTAATTGTGGAATCCTCTGGTACTAATACACCGTTACTCAAAACTGAACTAGAGGCCAGTTGGACAGAGCGCTTGTCTACTGGCTGTCTCCAAAATCCGAGACCTCCTCGATTTTGGCACATCCTTCTGGGGTCATTTCCCCATTGTCTATCATCCGTACCACTCTCTTTCCTTTATCCTTGGTTGGATCCTTTTTCCAACATCTTTCTATAGTGTGACCTTTCCTTCCACAATTACTGCATTCCGGTATAGGTTTCCTTCCTCGCGGTAGCAGACATCTGCGACTGTAATGTCCTTCCTTTTCGCAGTTATAACACCATGGCTTAACATCTCGTTTTTTATCCACATCCATGGCATTTGGGTCTCGACTGCTTGACGCAAAAGGAGCAGGTGCCTTATACTGATACTGAGGGTGGGGGTTGTTACTGGGAGTTTGTTCCCTATACTCCTGTCAGGTTTTTGGGAATCCATATGTTTCATTGGCTTTTCGATAAGCCTGTGCAAGTGCCGTTACCCGTATCTGTATCTGTTGTAATGTGGCGTTGTCTGGAAGCCCTCTGTATCGAATTAAGTCCCTTCCCAGGGCTGGATTGAGGTTGTTCTGGAACTGGGAGATTAGGGCTGAGTCATTCCAGTCTGTTAGCGAGATGAGGGAGTTGAACTTTATGATGTAGTCTTCCACTATCATCGTTCCTTGTCGCAATTTCAATAGTGCTTCGATTGCCTTCTCCTTTGTTTCAGTTGACATGAAGAAGTCGTGCATTTGGTTCTTGAAATCGGTCCAATCTGTAAATGGGAATTGATTGTTCAATGGTCTTCGCACCCATGCTCGATTGTTGTCTGTTGATTCTCCCTCGTTTAACTGTTGCCAGTTAAGTTGTGAATTCCATCCACTATTGTCTATCTTATCCTGG
Source organism: Amanita molliuscula (assembly GCA_023014405.1). Classification (NCBI taxonomy): domain Eukaryota; kingdom Fungi; phylum Basidiomycota; class Agaricomycetes; order Agaricales; family Amanitaceae; genus Amanita; species Amanita molliuscula. The sequence goes on from JAEBUP010000011.1 coordinate 798,134, forward strand.
TACTCCTGTAATGCTTCCTGGAGTGCCTTGAGTTTGACGCCACTCCAGTCTGCCACTCTATCTCCTTTTCCTCCCTTCATTCGGTAGAGGCATATGGAAATCCTTTGTTTTGGGTCTACTTCTCGTGCCAACATGAAGTAGGTTTCCATTTGCCGTAGCCATCCATCAACTGTCTGTGGGTCCCCTTGATAATAATCGGGCATTTCTGCCTTCGTAAGGGGTCTGGGTTCTGGTCGAGAGCTCCGCTGGTATTCATTTATTATGGCTACGAGAGCCTGTCCAGCATTGGTGATTGCTCGCTGCCTATCCTCCTCCTGACGGTGAATCTCATTTTCCCGTGCTGCTACTGCTGCCACAGGTTGGGTATCTGGGAGAGATTCTAATGTCTTGGAGTCCATCCAGTAGTTTCTCCATCCGAGTACTGCATGGTAGGCCTGAGTGACCATTTCCACAGTTAACCTGAATGGTCCTGCTCCGAGTTTATAGTGTCCCATGCCTTCTCGGTTTAGGCATTCGACATGAAACCATCCTCTCGTGTTACTGTTATATTTTTCGATATGTAACATAGTTGTCTGGGAGTAGGATTTTCGAATGATAGTAGTGACATTTTCCTCTCGAAGGTTCTTGTCCCAGTTGCAGATTTCTTGCAACTGCGGGTAGGCCGGCCACATGAATTCATCCCAGAATTCCTTTTTAATCAATACCAGGTAACAATATCCTGGTATGTCTGGGTTGAATCCGCTGTTAACCCAGGACATTTTTGGGTAAGGATAGGGAAGCCAGGATTCTTTTTCAACAATCCTTCTCCATTCCTCAATTTGTCTTTTCTTATGGGCGTTATTTGCCCCTTGAGGATACTCTTCTGCTGATAACCAGTCCGCTGCGGTGGGAACTCCACCATTCCAGTGTGCTGCATCCCCACCAGCATTGATGACTTTGGCTTTACTTTCCCCTCCAGCTAGTGCTGCCGCTGCGTATGATCGCGCTGGTTGCACTACTGGTTTTGGTTCTACGACTGCCGGGTATGTTCGTCCAGCCATTTGATTAACTGCTTCCTGGACAGTAACTGTTGATCGTAAATCGACCCGTTTAATGGATGTAGTAGCGAGGGGTTGATTCTTCAATCGACGTTTAGATTTTGATTGTCCTCCAAACTGTACAGTCCAGGTGTAATGAGTTACTTTGTGAAGGTCGACCAACTTGTTCCATGTATATTCGATGTCATCCTGTCATACAGCGGATTCCTCAATGATATGACATCGTCCTGGTCTGATACTTTCTTGAATAGCGAAGACCACGGTATCGTCCCTGAGCTCTGGTTCCCAATTTATAATATCATAAAGGGTTGGCCAGGCAGGCCAGTTGAACTTGTCATAATACTCGGCTTTGAACAGGTACATGTAACAGTACCCATTTTGCCTCCATTGATTGGGAGCGATTGGACTTTTTGCTGCTGGTCCTGGTAGGTATGCTTTGACACGGGCACGCCATCCCAGTAATCTAGCTTTATGGTCATTCCAGCTGTCCTCTCCTATCTCAGATAGAAAATGATCGAGTCCAAGTGGGAGTTTTAACAATGGTTCTGTGAGTAGGCATTCTGGTGTGGTGGGGAGGATTTGTCCCAGCGGTTTTGTAAGGAGTAGGGGATCATAGCGAATCCCTTTGCGACATTCCTCCTCTTCTTGTTCCTGCTTCCACTTGGCATATTGGGTGACTCGTATGTTGCCATTGATGGCATGCATCCAGGCATTCCAGTCCTCGTGAGACATGGTCATTCCTTCATGTGCATACAGTTCCTCTACATGGTGGGCACATTGTAATTGTTCTATGGCCACCCGGTATTTTCTTACTGCTTTGTTGCCGTTGTTGATTAGCATCAACCATTGATTATACTTTGATGAGACGAGAGCCAGCCAGATGGGATTAGAGGTGTCTCCTTTATACTGCTCTTCCAGTAATGTTATGAGAGTCTGGTACTCTCGCTTGGCCTTGCGCATTGCGCGCTCTGCTCGTAATACAGCCTTGTTTGCTGCTCGTTCCATCAGAAGTGCCTCCCATGCTTCCTTCTGTTCGAGCTCTTGTTGGAGCTCTCTTTCTCGTAGTAATTTCTGCGCCTCGGCGCGTTCCCTCTTCCGCTCATTTTTGCGGTATTGCCAGTATAGTCTGACGTGGTTGTCGTACCGACGTACAATGGTATCGCTGGTGAAAGTGGGTGTCCTTGTAAGGACAGGGTTGATAGAATGGGCCCAGTCCGCCTCAAAGATCTGTTCGATCTCCAAGAGTGTCGCCTGGGTGTGTGGGAGTACGTATTGAAAATAGCAATTCATTTCAGATGAGGGATGATAGGTCGTTCCTGTAAAATAATCTTCAATCAAGTTCAGGCCCTCCACTGACACTTGATCCGTTCTTTCGGCAGTCGAAAAATCCGTGCCTGTCGATGATGTCCCTTGGGAAACAAGGGAGTTACTGTCTGCAGCGTCGTGGGTCCACAAGCTATTAATTGGGCACACCCGGCACTTCACCTCGCTATCTTTGTGCCTAGTTATCAGTCCAAAATCAGGTAGGACTGCTAGTACAGGGAGTATGCGAGGAATTTGGGATCAGCCTTGATATGTGGCACCAATTAAATGTTTTTGCTCATTCCTGAGCTTTTCCGCAACTGCAGTGTACGTTACCCCGAGCGTGTCTATGGTTTCCTGCCTACACTGCTCTTGGGCGAACTCGTACTCTCGTCTGCAACTGTGTGGTAGACAGGCCCAACGGGCGTATTGAGGATCTCTCGTTCGAGACCCGTTGACAGTAAAGGTGTCATAGTCGATGTCGCCAACAGTCCCGGGATAATCAGGTTACAACCGTCAAAGTGAAACTAGGCCTTCGATTGTCAGGAGCAACTACGAGCGACGTGCTCGGTGCTGGACAGTATGAAGGGGTAGAGAAGAAAGTCTCTAGATTATGTCAGGACTGCCCTAGACACAACCTATACAACTCAGAGTTCTGACTTGTTAGGTCAAAGATGATTCAATTGCTCTGTAGCTATGTCTAGTGACAATAGACTATCTAGAGACTTAAGAGTCTCCTACTGTAAACTACGGCCCTTATATACCGCTCCCCTGGTCTGTGCGCAGGCAGCTAAAGTCCCTCACTGGGGATCAATGCGCAGCAGCTAACTCTGTGCCCATCTAACCATTCGTGGAGAGTTCCTCCCACACCCAACTCTTGGGTTGTCCACATGCGGCCTTGCTATTGTTCAAGCTTGTTGGCCGATTCCCATGCATGCCATACCGTTGACTTGGTTCTCTTCGGCATTCCCATGTCGCCCCTCAGGCGCCGTGCCACTCATGATTCCTTTCATGGCATAGGCCCATCATCGGGCCATGTTCCTTGTCGGCACTCGGTCTATTCCCATAGCCGATGCTGACCTAACCTCCTTCCTATTAGGGACTGTAGTTCACATAGGTCCATCCTCCTAGAGTCCCGTCGAGTAGTCTTGTTCTTAGACGTTTGAGCGAAGTAAAATAGATAAAAAGATAAGAAAAATATAGTCTGTCCCCTCATGACCGTATCTTCGTGATCGTCATTGATGTCATTACTGTAAAGTTGAAGAAATGAGGTGTGCTCATAACAACAGTAGTCTTCACCATCCAGGATAGCATCCAACCTGGGCAGTGCCACATCATTGAAGAATCAGCTGTATGTCAAGACGATATTGAATACACATGGGACGAGTTAGTGGACCTTCACAAGGTCTCCCACTATATGTGGACAGTGCGTTTTGGAGGACAGTCCAAGTCCAAATGCAGGGCAGCACAACAAAAGCTGGCCCAAGCACCAATCAAAAGGGTCAACCTCAGGACAACAGTCATGGTTGAACAGGCATATGCAGAGGCAGCTGGACAAACATACCCAGCAGTAGTGGAACCCAAACTGGTTGTGCAACCAGCGCAGTTGTACGCAGCAGCAGCACAAGCCAGAAAGGAGAACAAAGCACGAGTCGTCACTCAAGGGGGTGATGCAGCACATTGGAATGGTGGCGTACCCACCACAGCGGACTGGCTCTCAACAGAGGAGTACCTGCAAGGAGCGAATGATGCTCACAAGAAAAGAGAGATCGAACAGTGGAGGAGGATTGTTGAATGGGAGGCATGGTTGCCTTACCCTTACCTGAAAATGTCTTGGGCCAACAGCAGCTTCAACCCGGACATACCAGGCTACTGCTACCTGGTTCTAATTAAAAAGCAGTACTGGGACGAATTTCTATGGCTGGCTTACCCTCAGATACAGGAAATCTGCACCTGGGACCGAAACCTACAAGAGGACGATGTGACTACCATCATCAGGAAGTCATATACTCAGGACACCACACTGCATATTGAAAAATACAATAGCAATTGCAGAGGATGGTTCCACGTTGAATGTCTCAATAGAGAAGGCATGAGTCATTACAAGTTAGGCGCCACACCATTCAGACTTACAGTAGATATGATCATGCATGCCTACCATGCTGTACTTGGCTGGAGAGAACACTGGCAAGATACACAAACCCTCGAACCTCTACCCACCACACAACCAGCTGCAGCAGTAGCAGCACAGGAGGATGAGATTACCCGACAACAGGAAGAGAGACAGAGAGCCATTACCAGTGCAGGGCAGGCTCTAGCAGCCATGATCAATGAGTACCAGTGGTCAAACCGTCGAGAGCTGGGGCCAAAGGCGGAAAAGGAAACAGAGTGGCAGATTGGAGTGGAGTGAAACTCAAGGCCTTCCAGGAGGCTCAACAGGAGTTTCAGGACAAGATTGATAACAACAGCTGGAGTACAGAGCTAGATTGGGCTCAACTCAATGCAGGAGAAAGTACTTCTGATGATTGAGCATGGGTCAGACGACCACTGGAACACCAATTTCCATTTACAGACTGGGTAGATTTTAAAACACAGATGCACGAGTTCTTCATGTCGACAGAGACCAAAGAAAAGGCTATCGAGGCATTATTAAAATTGCAACAGGGAACAATGATTGTAGAGGACTACATCATTAAATTCAATTCCCTCACCTCACTAACAGACTGGAACAATCAGGCCTTAATCTCACAGTTCCAAAACCACCTCAACCCAGCACTAGGTTGAGAATTAATCTGATACAGAGGGTTGCCAGACAATGCTATGCTACATCAGATCCAAACGAGGGTCACAGTGCTTGCAAGAGCTTATCAAAAAGCCAATGAGGCTTACAGATTCTCTACAGTACAAAGAGAATACAAAGAGCGAGCCCCAGCCCCCAACGGTCGACCTCAGTGGCAATACAGAGTGCCACCCCCAGTTGTGTCAGGAAGTTGGTCAGATCCCAATGCAATGGATGTCGATAAAAAGGGAGTGGATGTTTGCTCCTACTGCAAGAGATGGGGACATACCAAAAAAGAGTGTAGACAGAAGAATGGTACCTGTTATAGATGTGGTGAAAAAGGACATACAGCATGGCATTGCAGAAAGCCCAAAGGAATTGCAACTGGAGATAAAGGAAAACAGGTCATCAGATATGTCGAGAGAGGGGAAATGACCCCAACAGGACATATAGAGGAGGTCTCGGATTTTGCAGAAAGCCAGTAGGCGAGCGCTCAGCGCTGCTGGCTGCTACTCAGGTTTCAAATAGTGATGTACCGGTATACATAGACTCCAAAATCAAATTGCATGATTTACTTTATGAATGCAGTGGAGAGGTACATCACTTGAGAAATCTCAGAGTGAGCACAAAACAAGGACAGAGACTGAAGACATGGACCCCAGAGTGGGTATTAAGGAGAATTTGGGAGCAACCCAAACAAATAGCAATAGAGTGTTTACAGCAATGGGTGAACACAAAATGAGTCAATGAGGCAGACAGACAACTGGTGGATCAGTTGAACACCATGACAGAAGCGGATGCTATATGGAACTTGGTACACTTACGGGAAAGGAAAGTGCAAGGAGGAGGACAGAATGAGCTAGACTTGAAAGGAGTGGTAACCACCATGGATATGTCAAAAAGTATCTGGGTGGAAATGCTCTTAGACTCAGGAGCCACAGGGACTTGTATCAGCATGGACTTCGTGAAAAAACATCAGATAGCAACACAATGATTGGTTTGGCCCGTGCCAATATTCAATGTGGATGGGACCAAGAATTCAAGAGGCGCCTTAGAATATATGGCAGAAATAAGGTTGCGGATTGGAAAACACGAAGAAATCATCGAATGTGCAGTAACGTGCCTCGGAAAGATGGATCTATTTCTAGGATTCAACTGGTTGAGACTCCACAATCCAACTATCAACTGGAAAAAAACAGTTGTTGGAGTTTAACCGATGTCCAGGAAGGTGCTGGAAGTCTCTGTTGGTTCAAGAACCTGAGGATGAGATGGACATAATGCAACACCTCGAGGAGGGGGGAACGATTACTAGCCATTCACATTGGTGAACCAGAATTATGCATCAGAGCATATGCATCGACTGCCACAAAAATAGTGGCAGAGGAAGCAGAGAAAACGAAAAAAACAAACTCTAGAGGAGGCAGTCCCCAGACATTATCTAAAGCATTGGAAGGTCTTTGAGAAAGAAACCTTCGATGAGTTACCACCATGGAGGCGATGGGATCACGCTATAGAGTTGATCCCCGGGTTTAACCCAGTTGACTGTAAAATCTATCCATTAAACCGAGACAAACAACAGCAACTGGATGAATTTTTGAAAGAAAACCTGGATTCTGGACAAATCCAGTCTAGTAAATCACCTATGGCATCTCCTTTCTTCTTTGTAAAGAAAAAGGATGGAAAATTGAGGCTGGTACAGGACTACTGATGACTTAACAAGATGATGGTCAAAAACCGATACCCATTACCATTGATAGGGGAACTAGTGAATAAATTGTCACAAGCCAAAGTCTTCTCAAAGATGGACATATGTTGGGGATACAACAATGTACACATCAAGGAAGGAGATGAATGGAAGGCAGCATTCCAAACCAATAGAGGACTCTTCAAGCCATTGGTTATGTTCTTTGGACTCATGAATTCACCAGCCACCTTTCAAACGATGATGAACAACATCTTCAGAGTTGAGATTGCGGAAGGATGGGTCGTTATTTACATGGACAACATCCTTGTATTTTCAAAAAATCAAGAGGAACATATGGTACAGGTTAACCATATCTTAGTGAAGCTAGAGGAACACAAGTTGTCTCTGAAGCCAGAAAAATGTTTCTTTAATAAAAAAGAGATGGACTTCCTGGGGGTAGTCATCAGTAAAAATTCAGTCTGGATGGAGTCTGCCAAAGTGAAAGTGGTAACTGAATGGCCCAAGCCAACCTGCAAGTGAGAAGTCCAACAGTTCCTGGGCTTTGTAAACTTCTATCAACACTTTGTAAAAGACTTTGCCAAGGCAGCCAAGCCCTTAACTCATCTAACAGGGAAAGACAAGTGGAGGTGGACAGAACTTCAAGATGTAGCCTTTGACAGGCTAAAGAAAACTATTGTGGAAGAGGTGGTGTTGTGAATTCCCAATGAAGATGGACAATTTCGAGTAGAGGTAGATGCCTCTGACTTTGCTATTGGGGGAATTCTATTGCAACAGGTGGAGAATGATGTTTGGAAGCCAGTGGCTTTCATCTCAAAATCCCTTAACAACACCGAACAAAACTATGAGATCTATGACAAAGAGATGCTTGCAGTTATGCATGCTTTCTATGAATGGTCCCACTATCTTAAAGGGGCCAAACATACAGTCGAAGTTCTGACAGATCATCAGAACTTGATGTATTTTAGAAAAGCGCAGAATCTGAATTGACGACAGGCACGATGGGTGACGGATTTGCAGGAGTACAATTTTGTCATAAAGCACAGGAGTGGGAAGTCCAACACAAAAGCAGACTTACTATCCAGGTGAACAGGACACATTCGCGGAGAAAATGATAACAAAGGAGTGGTTTTGTTAAAGGAACATCTCTTCGTCCAAGTATTCAATGATGATTGTGCTATAGACGACATCATGAAAGACATCAGGGACGTTCCCAAGTGGCAATGGGAGACACAGGTTGTCAAGGGTCTTGAAAAAACAGGAGGAGACTATAAAATTGAAAAAGGACTTGTCACCTGGAAGGGACAAGTATACGTACCAGCAGTTGTAGCATTGTGAGAAGATATCATCGCAATTCACCATTCATGGGGGCACTCAGGGGTTGCAAAGACATTGGAGTCTTTAACACAAAACTTCTGGTGGCCAAACATGCACAAAGATATAGAGAAATACATTCCTGGTTGCAAGACATGCCAAAAGGCAAAACCAGATCGACAAGCACATGCAGCACCACTTTGACCCAACAAAGTCCCAACAGAACCATGGGAAGTCATTTCAGTAGACTTCATGGGACCGTTACCCAAATCAAAAGGAAAGAACATGATCATGGTAGTAGTGGATAGGTTCACTAAGAAGTTGTACTTCTTGCCTACCACAAAAGAAATTACATCACTAGGAACAGCAGTGCTGTTCAGGGACAACGTATTCCGGGAGCATGGCCTCCCCAGAAAGTGATACGTGACAGAGGACCTCAGTTCGCTTCAAAGTTTATGGATGACTTATATGGGATGTTGGGAATCAAGGCCAATCGATCCATGGCCTATCACCCACAAATGGACAGACAGACAGAATGGGTCAACCAGGAAGTAAAGGAATTCCTGACAATGTTTGTAAACAATCACCAAGACAACTGGAGTGATTGGTTATCAGTGGCACAGTTCTGTCACAATGACCAAGTACACTCAGCTATGGGCTTCATGCCCTTCTTCATGAACTATGGACAACACCTGAACAAGGGTCTAGATCCCACCTATGTGCCAAAGGCAGTAGCAGTGGAACAACTGGCAAAGGAGATAGAGGACATGCATGCCAAAGCAAAGAGGGCTTTGGAGAAAGCCACTCAGATCATGAAGGAGTGGTATGACAGTCACCACCAAGTGGCACGAGAGTACAAACCTGGTGACAAGGTGTTAGGATCGATGCCCTTGGTTCGTTATCGAGTCAATAATGACGACTAGAGTCTCGGTCTAATCCCAGTCACTGGACAAGAATGCTGTTCGACGTCGTGCTAGGCAGTGACGAAGGTAGCTCGAGCGATAGAGAGGACGAGAGCGAGAGGGTTGTTCAGTAAAGGACAATACTCGATTAAGTTGGAACTAAAGAACTATGGTACATGCGGGGGTTTATATACTGTCTGGAGAACAATGAAGAGGTATAAAAGGAAGTGAAACGAGGGGTAGTTCAGGCAGACGAAACAGGTATCAAAGCATAGCGACAAAGTGAAGAAAGGTTATTGTAATAAGTAAGCGTAAAGAAAGGAAGCTGTAACATTACCCCCTCCCTATGCGAGAAGTCACCGACTTCTTAAGGCCAACCTTGAGTTGTCCAGGCGTGGTCTGCTCTCGATTCGTACCAGTGGACGATGTTTTCGACGTCCTTTTGCGCTGTATCTACATGCCATCGTATGGAGTCGAGGGTGACTTTCAGTTGACGAAGTTCACGGAGCGCAAGGTCTCGCTCGGCGTAAGTCATGGCGTTGGGGTCGGTGGTGAGGGTGAGTCCTATGAGGGCTCCAAGCGGGGCGGAGAGGTCTCGGAGATTGGTGGTGATGTATGAGGCTTCTAGAGAGGCGGCGGCGACGAGGGGGTTCGATCTGGGGATAGGTGCGGGGATGACTTCTTCTTCGGTAGGTGGTTCCTCGGTGAGTTCGGGTGGGTGAATGTGTAGGTCGTCGTCAGCGTGGATTGTCGTTTCGGTTTCGACGAAGATTTCGAGGGGCAGTGTGAAGATGTCGAGCTCGGGGAGTTTTTCGGGAAAGGAATATGCGAGTGCGAGGGTTGTGAGGAGGGTGGCAAGAACGAGTCCTCCGATGAGGACAGAGGGGAAGAGGGTGGAGACGAGGGCGACGAGGATGGCAACGAACGAGAACATTTTTGTGTTTATGATGTTGGTTGGAAGGCTAGGAAGTGGGAGTCTCGTTCTTTTATAGGTTGGTTTCATCGAAGTATTCCACGTCCCAAACTGAGTCGTCTGCGTCAATAGAGAGGCTGTTTCGTAAGAGTTGATTGGCCAATGCTTCTGGTCTGGGAGTATTAGGTCGTGTGGGAGGTCCTTCAGCCAAATATGGTTCGTGTAGCGGTCTAGGTAGAATTCGGTGCGTAATCGTTCCCTGGTTCATGTGATGAATGATGCCCGTGATCATTGGGTATCCAGGTTCCCATTCAAAATTACGGTAGTGGGGCGGTGGTGGCGGATTTGGGTATGGAGGTGGTATTCCTCCATGCGGGATGTACAGGTAATGCGGGGGTAGGTTAAAGTTCAGCGGTCCACTGGATGGGAAGCTGATTTTGTCTGGGAACAGTGCCCTTGTCCGGTGTAGGCAGGTCACTCCCGCCGCTTCCAGGTCTCTTGTTCGGTCAATGATCCATAGGGCCAGTGCTCTTTGCGCTTGTCTGATATGGTGATCTCTGCTGATGGCGTCGGTTGGTGTCTGGGAGTTGGGGCTGATCTGTGTTTTATATACTGGGTGCAGTGACGGTACTTTTGTTCGATAAAGCAGGATTTTGCGTATTTCAATGAAGGCTGTTCCTATTGCGCGTCGTCCTTGGTGAGGATGGGTTCAATTAGGGAGTTGGATGATTAGGTGTCTAAGTTTCGGGATTGATTGTCTGGGAGAGAATCGGGAGTAGGGGGAGGCGATGTTTTTGGTATGTCTATTATTCTGTCTGAGGATCTGTTTGTTGCGATACTGGACCATGGTTTTCATAGCAGGTTTCGGCAGTTCTTATATGCTCTAAGGATGTCCGCAGTGTTCTTCAGATTTGTTTCAGGTTCCCATGAGTTTTCGTTCGGTCCATACCCTTTCCATTTGACTAGGTATTGATAGCCGGTTCCTCGTTTTCTATGTGTGATGATTGCTTCTATTTCAAACTCCTCTTGTCCGTTGATGAGATCAGGGGGTGGTTTCATGAAGTTCGGTCCGTGGACCGTTGTTTCTTTATATGGAGTTAACAATGTAGTATGAAACACGGGGTGGATGCGCCATTGTTTGGGGAGTTTCAGTTTGTAGGTGACAGGTCCTAGCACTTGCTCAATCGTGAAGGGTCCTTCTCTTTTGGGCGCTAGCTTCCTTGACTCATAGGGTATTCGGAGGTTTCGATTTTCGAGCCAGACTTTGTCTCCTTTCTTAAATCTGATACTCTTGTCTTTTGTTCTGAGCGCTACCATTTGTCTAGCGAGTTCGTGTGCAGCGAGTGCTTCTTCTCTAGCCTTTTGTAACATTCGTAGTCGGTTCTCAGCTGCTGGGGTTGTCATGGGGGATGCAGCTGTGGGAATAGCGACAGGGTCTATTCCGTACATTAGTTGAAACGGTGATGCTTTGATGGTATCATGGTGTCGGTTATTGTGAGCGAATTCCGCAATTGGCAGTAGTGATTTCCATCTGTGCAGTTCATTTGTGCAAAACATTCGGAGGTAGACTTCTAGTTCTTGATTGACTCGTTCTGTCTCGCCATCTGTCTGGGGATGGTAGGCTGTGCTCATTCTATGGTTTATTCCCAGCGCTTTTCCTATTTCTTGGAATACTTTAGATGCGAACTGTGGTCCTCTGTCAGATATGAGGATATCCGGTAAACCGAATCGTTTGAAGTTTTCGTTTATGTATAGATCCGCGGTTCCTAGTGCATCGATCGTTTTGTGACAAGGGGAAAAGGTTACCCCCTTTGTAAGTCCATGGTCCACTGTGACCATGATTGAGTCAAAGCCATCGGCGATTGGTAGGTCTGTGATGAAGTCAATTGTGACTTGTTGGAAGGGTCGGGTGGCATTAGATTTGATCGGTTGTAGGGCAGGGGTGTTGGGGTGAGTGTTTACTTTCATTTGCTGGCAGAGCGCACATCCTTCGATCCATTCTCTGGTGTGCTTGTTCATTCCGGGCCACCAGTAGTTTCGTTTGAGTAATTCTAGAGTTTTAAATCGTCTGGGGTGCCCAGATGTAGGTGATTCATGTGTCAGTTTAATGAGTTGAGTGCGCAATCCATCTTGATCGGGTACATAGGTTTTTCCTTGGTAGTGTACGATGTGGTCGACATATGTCCAGTCTTGCAGCTTTGATTTTATTGGTGGTGCTCGATGATTTTGGATTACTTCAACTAGTATTTGTCCAAAGTCGTCTTTAGTCATCCCTTTGCGCAACTTCTCTGCTAGGTCGTCTGCTATAAGCCTGATGAATCGTTCGGGTGGTAACACCGTGGTCTCTTCCAGGGTGTCGTCCATTCCAATGTGGTCTGGTCGTCGAGATAGGGCGTCTGCTTCAAACATCTTAGTTCCAGGGACGTGCTCTATTCGAAGGTCGAATTCGCTTAAGAAGGAGGACCATCTGGCTTGTCTGGGGGTAAGGCGTTGTGGGGTTCGATAAAAGGATAAATTCTTGTGATCGCAATGGACGATAGTGGTATGAGGTGATCCATGAAGAAGGTGTCGCCATGCTGCGAGTCCTTTGACGATTGCCAGTAGTTCCCTGTCATAGATCTGATAGTTTTGCTCTGTCGTGGTCAGGGCATGTGAAATGAAGCCGCAAGGGTGCAGGAGTCCTGCTTCATCGGCTTGTTTCAGTACTGCTCCTGTTGCTTTATTCGAGGCGTCGGTTTGCAGGATGAATGGTCAGGTGATATCTGGCATTCGGAGTATGGGGGCTGTTGTAAAGTGTTTCTTTAGGTTGTTAAATGCCACCTGTCGTTCTGGTGTCCAGAGGAATGCTTCATCTTTTTTCGTGAGATCAATAAGCGGTCGAGCAAGGGTTGCGAAGTTTCCAATGAATCGTCGGTAGAAATTCCCAAATCCTAAGAAGGATCGTACTTGCTTGGCCATTGTTGGTGTCGGCCAATCTGCTATTCCTGCCAGTTTAATCGGGTCCATTGTTATTTCCCCAGGTCTAATGATCATTCCGAGGAATTCGATTTCCTGAGTGCAGAACTTGCATTTTTCGAGTTTGAGAAATAAGTCGTTTTCTTTTAGTCGTTCTAGGACGCGTTTTGTCCGAGTTTCTAAGTCTTTGGGTGTTGTTCCACATATTAAAATGTCGTCCATGTAAATGATTAACCATCCTTCATTGATCATGTCTTGGAAGTATTCGTTCATCATTGTCTGGAAAGTGGATGGGGAATTGCATAGACCAAAAAACATGACTGTTGGTTCGTATAGTCCTTTGTTTGTTATGAAGGCTGCTTTCCATTCATCTCCTTCTTTTATCCGAACGTTGTTGTATCCCCATCGGAGATCTAGTTTTGTGAAATATTGCACGCCGGATAGTTTGGTCATTAGGTCGGAGATCAATGGTAGTGGGTATGCATTCTTTATTGTCCATTCGTTCAGGTATCGGTAGTCTTGACATGGCCGGAGCGCTCCGCTTTCCTTTTTTGCGACAAAGAAGAATGATGAGGCTTGTGGGGATTTGGATGGTCTAATGTATCCTTTAGCTAGTTGCTCTGTGATCCATTCGTCGAGGGATGATTGCTCTTTTATCGATAGCGGATAGATTTTGCTGACTTTTGGGGTAAATCCGGCTTTGAGATCGATTGCGTGGTCCCATGTGCATCTGATTGGGAATCATTCTGAAGGCGCCTTTTCGAAGGTAGATTTCCATCTTTGATACTCGTCTGGCAGCGTGGTTATGGTTTCTTTGCGTAGTGTGTGTTCTAGTGCCTGTGATGCCGAAGTTTTAACCCTGATCCAATATTCGTCGATTTCCTGATCCAGGTTTCTTTCTATCTGCTTTGTTGGTTTGTGTTGATCGAGCTCAAGGGTCCGTTCCTTCCAGTTTATTGTTGGGTTGTGTTTTTCTAACCAGGGGAGTCCGAGTATAAGTTTTTGATCTCCCAGTTTAGTGATTAGGAAGCTTGTTTTGATTTGTAGATTTCCGATGTGGTAGGGAATCTTGACTTTATGTGTGATCATCCCGTTTAAGTTTACTGTTCCGTCGGCGTTCTTAACTCGTATTGGTTGAATTAGTGGTTTCTTGTTCATGTTTCTTGTTATAGTTTCGTCAATGAAGTTTCCTTCTGCTCCGCAGTCAATGAGGGCAGATATCTCAGCAGGTAATTCAGGGTGATTGGACAGTTATTGAGAGTCGTTGATTATTATTCGATCTTACTATTACAGAGTCGAGTGCTAACTGTCCATAATCGTTCTTGGAGGTTCCAACCGCTTTCTGGTTCCTCCGCTTTAAAAACCCTCAGTTTCCAGGTCAGTGAGGAGAGTTTCTCGTTCCTCTGTGCTGAGCGCCGCAATCATAGTGCGAATTTTCTTAGCATCGTTATCCTCAGTGATTGTTCTGGTGAATCGTCCTGAAGGGGGCGGGTTCCTGGTAGTATCTTTCTTTGGGCAGTTTCGGGATAAGTGACCGATGGTTCCACATCTGAAACATTTCCCAGAATGCATATATTCTTCTCGTTGCCCATCAGTAAGGCGTCCGGTCTGTATGGTATGGATTGTTTTAGGTCCCCCTGTTTTATTGAATCGACGCCCTGTATCAGTTTTTCCTAATGCTTTCATCATTTCCCATGCTGCATTGAGTTGTTCTGCTTTTCTGTAGGCATCTGTGATGGTTTTAAAGTCGCCTTGTCCTTCGAGGATCTTGGCAGCAATGGTGGTTGGTAGGCCTCGGACGAATGCCTGGAGTTGGGCGGTAATTCTGGTTAGTCCGGAGGATCCTATGAGCATTCTAAATTTTCGGACGTAGATCGGGACGGTGATCTCTCCTCCAACTCGTAATTTAGTGAGCTCATTCAGCGCCCTGACTGCAGTGTTGACTTCTCCCCAGTCGTCAAGGAATCGTTTGACAAAGGTGTCATAGTTTTCCCAAGTAAGTCCATCTTTTTCGTCCAGTTGGTCGCGGATTATTTCTTTCCAGTCGTCTAGTTCCTTTCCTAGGCATTGGAGGACGTATCTGATTTTCTTTTCATGTTTCCCTTCATAGTTGTGGGCGTTTATTGCAAAGAAATCGCTAAACCAGTTGATAAATGATTTAGCTTCGGTCCGATCTCCTGTGAAAATTCGTGCTGAGACTGGTTTGATGTCTCCCCTGGGGGCATCGGTGGTTTCAGTGTTAGTTGCCATTTGTTTTGTGTCGGTTTCGGCGTCTGTTTCAGGTCTCGGGTTTTCTAGTTCGTATTTGATTTGTTTTTGTTCCAAAAAGGTGTTCCACCCTGTTATGGATGTTTCAGAGAGAGAGTAGTATGGATCAGTGCCGTCGAACTCGAATTCTGCGTCGCAGTATTCTTCCCACCAAAGGGTTTCTTTGGGTTTTTCGAAATATAGTTCTGGTTCTTCTTCTGGTTCTTTTTGTTCGTTTCTCCACTCAACCCAAAGCTTTCCAGGTAATGAGTGTTCGTCTCCTTCGATGTAATCCCCTTCAAAGTATTCGTCAGATACTGGGGTGTTCTTGTTCTTTCCTACTCCTCGAAATTCCCAACGTTTATTTAGTGTCAAGAAAAAGAGCTCCTGTCTTTCTAGATAATATGTTCCTTTAAAGAAAAAGGAATCGTTCGGTGGTCTCTGGTTAGAGAGTCTGGTTTCGGGTCGTTTTGGATCTATGTTGTCTAGCTAGTGACGATGCACTAAGCGGTTCAGTGAGTTCCAACTTGTGTTAGGATCGATGCCCTTGGTTCGTTATCAAGTCAATAATGACGACTAGAGTCTCGGTCTAATCCCAGTCACTGGACAAGAATGCTGTTCGACGTCGTGCTAGGCAGTGACGAAGGTAGCTCGAGCGATAGAGAGGACGAGAGCGAGAGGGTTGTTCAGTAAAGGACAATACTCGATTAAGTTGGAACTAAAGAACTATGGTACATGCGGGGGTTTATATACTGTCTGGAGAACAATGAAGAGGTATAAAAGGAAGTGAAACGAGGGGTAGTTCAGGCAGACGAAACAGGTATCAAAGCATAGCGACAAAGTGAAGAAAGGTTATTGTAATAAGTAAGCGTAAAGAAAGGAAGCTGTAACACAAGGTCTACCTCAGCACAGAAAATTCCCAGTTATCCGAGCAACCAAGAAGCTTGATGGAAAATTTGTCAGTCCATTAGAAGTCCTTGCCAAAGTTGGCGAGTCATCCTATAAACTCAAAATCCCAGCTTCATGGCAGGTCTACAATGTCTTTAATGAAGTCTTATTAAAGCCATATAGGGAACTGGAGTTTCCCAGACAAAAAGCAAAAGCGGCAGTGTGCAAGGACATGCAGATGGTAGAGGAGTCCCAGGAGGACGAATACAAAGTAGAAGAAGTCATGGACAGTCGCATTAGTGGACAGGGTGGCGGGAGGTTGGAATACCTCATTAAATGGAAAAATTATCTGGTGGAAGAGTCCACCTGGGAACCAGCAGAAAATGTTGCCAATGCACTGGCAAAAGTCAAAAAGTTTCACAAAGAAAATCCTAATGCACCAAAACTTATCAGGAACCTCAAAAATGGAAAGGTGTATATAAAATTCACAGAAAGGGATCCTCGACAAACCCCCAGTGCACCAAGGCACAAACAAAGTCAAGGGACCCATTGGAAGGATCAACAGAAACTATTTGGTTGGGAAGATGGTCATTTTGGACCCCAGTACCTACAAAATATGGAGCGAAGATGGCACATGTGGAAAGGAGCCTGGAAAGCGATAATGGAACTTCCGGATGATACTGATGGGACATTCTCCAGAAACTTGGAGCATGGTGGGCAGTCACCCGTGCTTGATTTCCCAGAAAGGGGAGAAAAAGAAGAGTTGGCAGAGGAGCACTGAGTGCACAAAAAAGACACCAAGTGTCTTCAGAAGAAAATTTTGAAGAAAACAGAGACACCAGATGCTGCTAAAGAAAGTAGCGAGTCAGAAGAGGACCAACAAAAATGGATTAAGGGTGTTGCACACCCTACAAAGGAACTAGTACAGTGGAAAACCACTATGGAAGAGGTTGAGGATGATGATTCAGAATGATTGGGCTTGACGCCTGATGAACAACACAAGCAGTTGGACCACTTTTATGAACGGATGAAGAGGGATCCACACTATGTGGACACGGAGATGTCAGCCTCTCGGGATGCGAGGCCTTAAGGGGGGGGTGATGTTATGAGCATAACTCACTCCATTCAATTTTCACAGTAACGACATCAATGACACTCACGAAGATACGGACTTAGGGAGTCAGGATATATTTTTCTTTTCTTTTTATCTATTTCATTTCACTCAAATGATAGGATACAGGACAGAGGCAATACCATGGTTGCAGGGACTGGCTATGTTAGGACTGCAACCCTTATATGGAAGGAGGTTAGGTCAGCATCGGCTATGGGATATACTGAGTGCCAACTGGGACAACGGCCCAATGATGGGCCTAGGCTATGACAGATACATACGCCGAATGGTGCCTGAGGGGCGACATGGGAATCGGCCAAGACACAAGACAATAGCATGGCCAGATATGGAAGGACAGTGTGTTGGTGTGGGAGGATAGCTCCAGGAATGGTCAGATGGGCGCAGATCGGCTGCTGCACATTGATCCTGGCTTGAGGGACTTTAGCTGCACGCTGTCTATGCACAGACCAGGAGAGAGGTATATAAGGGTTGTCGTCTTAGGTAGCAAGTCCCTAAGACTCTAGATAGTTTTGTGTTCACTAGACACAGCTATAGAGCAAACGTCTTGTCTTTGGCCTAACAAGCCTCCCTTCTCATAAGTCTTTGGTTGTGTTTAGGAGCAGTCCTAACACGAAATATGCGTGCTCGATTACTTCATTGATGACATCAGTGATTTGATCGGAAACTTGATGTGATCAATCAGCCGGTTTCCGAGCATTCGGGTTGTCAATGAGCTTATAGTCCAAGTTCTTCTTGGCTGCACACTGTGGGTGATTGGTGGTTGAGCCGGTTTGGGCAGCTGGTCTAGCTGGGATGTGGATCATTATTTTGGGCTCAGGTGTTGCTTCTGTAGCAGTGTCATAATCGGATTCTATTTCTGTCCAATTGTGATCGGCCTGATTTGGCAATGATTCCTGATGATCGGCTGGATTGGGCAACAGTCCCTGATCTATAATAGGTTGATCTGTAATGATTTCCCTTGTTGTTACTGATAGCTCCCCCTTGGCATGCAATCTGGCCACTCTCACAACAGCACCGGGAATGTCAGCAACTGGGAGGCTGTGTTCAGTAAAAGAGAAATTCCAGGAGACCCTGATGGAGCGCATGGCAGCATCATAATAGCGGACAGAGTGTGACTCATCAATGAAACCCATGAATTTCATTTTTCCCACCTTGGCATCCAATTTCATCTGCCGCCGCTCATCCAACACCCACACATCACACCCAAATTCCCTACAATGTGAGACATCTGGCTTCTTCCCAAACCATGCCTCATAAGGCATTGTGCCATGGAGTGCATGTGTTGGAGATCTATTCCTTAAATAGGTTGCATGAGAAATGGCTATATCCCAAAGAAAAGTAGGTAAATCTCTGGCCAATAGCATTGTCCATGCCATCTCCACTAGTGTGTGATTGAATCACTCGGCAACTCCATTTTGGGAGGGTGAGTATGGTGCAGTCAGCTCCAAAACCAATCTGCATCCATCCACCCATTTCTTCAGCTTCTTGTTAATTAACTCCTTCCCATTATCTAAGCGGAGCTTCTTTGGCTTCTTTCCATACTGCATCTCAATATGGGTAAGGTATGAGGTAATCCGATCAAATGCTTCATTTTTCGATTTTAAAAATAGAATGTGACACATACGTGTGGCATTGTCTGTGAATGCAATGAAGTATCGGTTTTTGTTGATGGATTGAATTTGAGCTGGCCCCCATACATCCATCATAGTGCACTCTCCAGGAGTACCCAAATGATTTGATGCCTCTTGAGGAAATGAGTGGCGAGCCATCTTCCCCTTTAGGCAGTGATCACATGATCATGATGGGATCATTGACTTGTCTATATTTAGGCCTGTAACCATTTCCTCTTGTTTGGCACACTGTAAGGCTGTGGTGGATAGGTGGCCATAATGACAGTGCCACTCTTCCCATGATAGGCCTGGTACCCTACTGACATAAGCTTTGTTGTGGGCATTGAGTAGTGCACACACATCCAAGAGGTACAGTTTGTTGCGCTCTTTTCTGGCTCCTATTAATTTCCCCTGACTAGACTGCAAATAGCACCTGGTCTCATCAAAATTGATGCATCATCCATCTTTGGTGAAGCAGCTGAGGGATAGGAGGCAGTTTGGCATGTCCAGCACATGTAGCACATGCTCCAATTTATGTGAGATGACTTTCCCATCCACTGAGAAATTCACTGTGACCGTTCCCCATCCTAGGACTTTAGTGGGCATGGGACCTACCCCTTTTAGGGTTGTGTCTGAAAGTGGCATGTAGTCAGAGAAAGCGTCGTGGGTCGTGCATATGTGGGAAGTTGTCCCACAGTCCAGTAGCCAGTCTAGTTTGGAAAAGTCTGATGCATTAGCCATATAGGAGAATTGATCAAGATCGGTGCCTGCTGCATCATCCTGTGCCTGGTGTGCCCAATCGCACTTTCCCCTTCTCTTTGGCCCCTGTCCCTCTTTCCCACCACCTTTGCACCAGCAATCTTTTGCCAGGTGACCCTTCTTTTTGCAATTATTGCATTTGCACGTCTCATTTGCCTGTAATGCCATCACCACTGAGCCATCACCAGTCCAGCCTTTCCTTCTTCAATCCTCATTGAGAAGGATGGTGATCAATTCTGCTGACATAATGATGCTGGTTGCATTGATGAGCATTGTTCCGAGCTAGGGGTGTAGAGGAGTATTCTGCAATAGCAACGAGCAATTCCAAGCAATTCCGTGCAATTCCACACAACTCCGCATTTTTCCACGGTAAGGCAAGCATTGCCCACAACCAATGATCGAGTCGCCTCCTGCATACGCCATCGAAACCCTGCACCAGTCAGCCATTCACACCCAATGTCAGCACCCCATCAGCCGAGTTGCAGGAAAATTGTCAGCCAGTATAGCTTAGTTCACTGGAGAAGGGACCACACCATCAAGCCATATCCATGTTAGGAAGATCTACAGTCCAAGATCCAAGAGCCATGTCATCCATAGCAATGCACCAATGCAGCGGATTAGGACCCTAGCAGATGAATAAAGCCATTGGCTGACGATCAGATATGGTATAGACTAGTCAGGTCTGCGGAATATCAAGAACAGGGCCACATCAAGTCAGATGAACCCCGGAGTTGCTGCACATGGCAATCAGGCAAGTCTATTTCAATCCAACGAGTCTATTAGCATCCTGCATAGGGTCATGGTATTGGTTCCCACCACAGCACTCGTATTCCACCATCGCATCCCTCAGCTAGCCCCATCGCAAGAAGGCCTTCAAGACAGATTTGGATATACAGTTGTGAAGAGAAATTCAAGTGTTATTTCGTTATCTAGAGTAGAAAATTGTATATAAAGCCCATGTACAATTAGCCTAGTAGGAGATTAGATCCCAGAATACAATATCCCTTCGAGCCTCAGCCTCCAGTCTTGCCCTCCTTGTCTGATTTATGTCTCAAGTCTCATTGCACTTCACATTCCGCATTGCTGCCATTACGCACTTGTGTGCTATAGCATTATTTTCCGCAAACTCTGCAGTTCCACACCTAGTAGCATTGACATTGAACGCACTGGAGTTGACGGGAACTCTTCAACGACCTCACACCTTCCTATTCCTCACTATTTCCAATAGCGGGGTGAACTTATCAGCATTTGAGCCAAGGTATGCCAAGGTGAATGGATCCCATGTCTCAGGTAATGAGGTGATGAGTATCATCGCAAAATCATCATCATGGACAATACTTCCCATCAAGTGTAACTCCTCCTGCATCCTCCTAAGCTTTGTCACATGTGCCTGCATATCAAAATTGTCATCAGCCTTTGCCTGAAATAGCACGTGCCAGGCGGTCAAAATGCCAATCTTTCCCCATGCTTCTTTTACTATTTTTAGCTGATCCCACATCTCCTTTGCCATATTTGCTCCAAGTAAGTGAATCATCTCGGAATCTCCTACCACTAGCTTGATCTGTATCCTAGCAGTAGAGTCCTTCTCGCACCAAGTATTGATAGCTTTTTGCTCGTTGTCTGTAGGTTTCCCTGTAATCTTTACAGTTGGCAGCCCTTCCATAATAATGTCGTCTATTTTAAGGTCCCGGAAAATCGCGAGCATTCTTCTCTTCCACGCTAGCCAATTCGTGGAATCGAGTTGCTCAATCCGGTAAGAGCTAGAACCAGTGATCGGTACCGATTCTTTTGACATAATAACGGCCTATTTAGGAAATTTTTAGTGATGAGATCGAGAGCGTGATTGAATACGAGGTTTATATAATCAATAGCATCTGGGAGCGGGGCCCATAACCTGTTGAGAATATATGAGGGCACGAGAGGAAGAGGAGGAAAGGAATTATTGAATCGTGTAGTACATACACAATATATACTAAATGCTTAACTACAATGCGATGCTCATACCTGCGAGCGTTGTAAGTTTGAGCTCGGCGTCCTGCGCCGTTTCCTTGTAACGTCCTCAACTCTCTTTTAACCTCCATTCCCATCTCGTCTCCTACCGCCCAGACTCCCCTTCTCCTTCCTTCCCGTTCCGCTACGCGTTCTGTCGGGCGATTCGTCGTTCCCAACACACTGGGTATTACTGCTGGAGCACTGAAACTCATGATTAGCAAGCATAACAGAGATGTACGTAGTATAGGGCTTGGTTCCCTTGTGTATCCGACAGCCAGGTCTGTACGGTAGTTAATGTACCTCGTAGGTACAATAGCTTCACAAATAGTATCTTTCTATGCTTAAAAAAAAAAAAAAAAAGGATGGAGTTGAGGTTGAGACAAGGAAACGGCACAGGACGCCGAGCTCAAACTCAACGACGCTCACCGGTACGAGCATCGCCATGTAGTTAGGCAAATACTATATATTTCGAGTGTACTCTACGAATACTACATTCCTTTCCTCTTTGACTCTCGTGCCCCCTATATTCTCAACAGGGACCTAACGTTTGTCAAAGTTGGACTTGTCAATGCTGATCCGCGCTTACGATGCTTGCAGCGACTAAAGATGATAGAGATGATACGATTCGACAGGCCAAGGCGCAATGGCTAGTGTCACCCTTCCGAATTCGACCCTAACTTCCTCTGCATCGACAAAACATGTCAGGAAGTCGCTGCAGGCGTTGCCGTTTCCCCCTTCTGCGTCGGCTCAGGGCGATGTAGCCGATGACGGCAAGTGCTCGAAGAAAGCGGGTTGAGAGCATCAGCGGAAGAACTGGAGCTAGAAGAAGCAAGGTGGAATACTAAGTACCTGCTATCTCGACACCGGATGAGAGAACGAAAGAGTGTGTGCGTTGCGGATAGGCATTTTGCTGGAGAAAACGAAGATATCATTGTAGGCTCTGTGGACGACATCTGCGCAGGGTGTTCTGAAAAGGTGGGCAATCGTTTCTCTTTTATTTTGTTCTCTAAGGTGTTAACGATGACTATCTACAGACATTCTACATCATTACCGATACCAATACGGAGGATAGTAGGGAAGGCGGACAAGCAAGCCAGCTCGACTTGTAACGTGTGCTACAAGACGGTGTTCCCAGTTCTAGACTCGGAAGCGGAACTCGAAGGAATGGGTTTCCATACCCCCGTTTTCCGTTCTGCCATGCATTGGCAAATATACATTTGATGGCTCGTTGTGCTACATGCTTGACCAAGTTTTTATTCTCATGCTGGTCAGAGATGTCCATCGATCATACATCTTCGGAATCCCTACTTGTCGTTGCATGGCTCTCAAATTCCCAGCATGTCCCACGTGAAATGCTCTTTGATCTCGATTCGAAAATCAAACCACATAATGTTTCCTGGCTGCCAACTCTCATGAATTTGCTCGAGCGCTTCTTCGGAAACGTGAACGTTCTCTCAAAACACATGACTTATAAGCTTCTCGAGCCATGCAGGACGTTCCAACAATTGGTCTGAATTAGTAACTGTGGGCTAGGTACTGGTCGTATGAGGAGGGCAACGGTGAGAACTGGCGTTCTTAGCTCTGTCGCATCATGAAGTAGCTCGCAGCAGTCGCATTGGCTATCTCTGTCGCCGATGCTAGTCCCATCCAGGCCGAAAAGCATGAATCAATGGGTGTTCAACACCTTACGGCATCGGCGTCTATCAGCCGAATGTCGATTGGGTTCGGGTCAAGGCTAACGGGATCCAGTTTGCATCCATCAAAGCCACTGAAGGAACTTGTGCGTATAAAGCCTCTCATTCATCATCGGCGGATGCTCATGGACGATTTCAGCATACAAGAACCCTCCCTTTAATTTCCAGTATACTGGCGCTACCAATGTTGGGTGATACTCAAGCGACCTATTTATTAAATAACGCCGGTTTGCATTTTCATGTATCCTACAATCATTTGCTGAAGTGGCTTACAGGCGGTTGAAGCGGTAATAGTAAGCTGCTCTTTGACCCATCTGTGGCTGATCGTATCTAGCAATTAAGGTCTGGCGAAGGCTATGACACAGAGTCTTATGAGCGTGCCTTACTTTGTTGTGGATAGTGTAGCCATGAATTTAATAACAGAGATAGTATGACCCGCCCCAAATCATTGTGTTCATTATTTTCAAGACCAATCTCACAAAATTTATCCTGCCCTCGACTTTGAACCCTTCAATAGCTCACTCAGCTCTTCTCTCCAGCTCCAGCTCGCCTCCTCTCGGCACCTTCGTTATCATCACTGGTGTCGAGAGCAACGGAAAGGCGCGAACTCTGAAAAGGTCCGCCAGAAACCAAGGAGAACCTGCTTGATAATTCTCCTTTCTTGCCGTTTGAGGGACCACTACTGCTTGACACAGCTGCAGATGCTTCAGTACCTCCTGTCCTACTACCGCCATTTGAGTCTGCGACCATCCGCACAGCTGCAACGCGAGAGCAGCGAGTGAAAACTGATTTCCCTCTTCACAGTCGACCCGACCGGCTTTGACGACGAGTGCCGTTGCATCTTTTCAGGTGCTCCTTCATTGCGAGCGACACTCGTATCGGACGACTGAGGGTGTGCTTGTTCCTGACCTGGAGATCGGCCATCATTCTCGTTCCCATCGACATCGGCACCCTGCAACTTACTCAGTGGCCGTGTCTAGTTGGAATTCTTCACCAATGGCGTTCGCCCAACTTGGATCCGGACAGCATCTCAAACTCCATACCCATGAGCACCTTAGGCGTCGAGGGTGTCAAAGGTGACAACGATTCAGGAATACCTGGCAGAACGGAAAACGAGGGCATGGAAAGCCAGGCGGAGAAATTTGACAGGGACAGTATGGTATCCCAGCCATATGCATTGAGTCTGCGGCATTAGGGCTCGAATTCGAGCCGGAATCGTAATGTTCCCTTCCTTCGAGTTCCGTTTCCGAGTCTAGAATGGGGAACACCATCTCGTAGCACACGATGCAAGCCCGAGCTGGTTTACTTGCGCTGCCTTCCCTACTATCCTCTGTATTGGTATCGGTGATGTATAATGTCTGTAGATAATCGTCATTAACACCTGAGAGCGGAGTAAGAGATAAACCATTGCTCACCCACGCGCACACATGTCTTCGTCTTCTCCAGCCAAATGATTCTCCGCAGCGCATACACTCTTTCATTCTCTCATCCGATATCCAGATAGCGGGTACCCAGTGTTCCACTTTGCTTCTTCTAGCTCCAGTTCTTCTGTCGATGCTCTCAACCCGCTTTCTTCGAGCATTTTCCCCCGTCATCGGCGACATCGCACTGAGTCGACGCAGATGGGGGAAACGGCAATGCCTGCATCGACTTCCTGACATGTTTCGTTGAGGGATACTAGCCATTGCACCTTGACCTGTCGAATCATGCTGACACAGTCGTCTCTATCACCTTCAGTCACTGCAAGCATCGTAAACGCAGATTCAGCATTGATAACTTTGACACATGTTAGGTCCCTCACCTGCATAGAGGGCAAAACTGCTGCTCGACGCCCCATTCGGAGACGATGATTTCGAGATCAACCAGGTCCAATTGGCCTTAAGTTATACCCCCATCGCTCCCGGACGGAGAAGTCACAGGAATACTGGCCATGGAATGTCTCTTTGGCTTTGGCTTCGCCCAGGTTGGTATGGAACATTGACTCGAGATGATGGGAACCTTGCTCTGTGCGGGGAAGACGGGGTGGACGAATGGCTCCTCCAAGAAGACAATGACAGATGGAAGTCGCTTATGCTCCTGTTTCTGTTCCCATACAAAGCCCTGGAATCCGCCGCCGCGTCCGATTAATTGGATTCTGGACCTGGAAGAAGGAATTGGAAGAGAGGTGAGAGGGGGAGGGGGTTGAAGTAGATTGTTGAAGGGAAAGCGATTGGGCATGTGTTTGAACTTGACTGATCAACTATCGTCGTTAGTTGATAACGCAAGGGTATACACGAATTGGGCTTACTTTTTGACACTAGATCAAGCACGCATCCGAGCTTTTCGTATTCTCCTTCACCATCCTCTCGTTCCTCGCCTTCTCCACCTCCACATTCATCAACAGGCTCCGTACAACCTCTCAAGTCCTTCGACAACAAAAAAAATGCATCGAGTATCTCTGCACAATTGTCCACATCCAATCGCGGAGCTTGAGTTTGCCGCATCGGGGATGGTTTTTTGTTTGGTAAGGTATTTTGCGTAAGGGGTGTAGAGCAACAAGCAGGAGAAGCGAGAAAGTAGTATTGAGGACAGTG
This sequence comes from Amanita molliuscula, assembly GCA_023014405.1. Classification (NCBI taxonomy): domain Eukaryota; kingdom Fungi; phylum Basidiomycota; class Agaricomycetes; order Agaricales; family Amanitaceae; genus Amanita; species Amanita molliuscula. Next base: position 823,933 of record JAEBUP010000011.1, read on the forward strand.
GTGGAAGCGGCACTTGTGTGTATCTGAAGTAAGTATGGGCAAAAGATGTTGAGTCAAGGCGTCGAAGAAGGCTTTCAATATAGCCTCGTGAGAGAAGTTCTGTCCAACAGAGTCTCGAGGTGTATCGCATCGAGTGACACGATAAGGGGGGGTGCTGGATTCGACTTATTGTGTTGATATGCAGAAGGGAGGAGACAGAACTTGGATGGGGCTGCTGCCGCCGCATCGGCTAGGAGGGACAGATAGGGAAGACCCAAAAGACGGAGAGGATGACACGCCGACGCCGCATGTTGCAGCTAATTCACTCCTCCTCCTCCAGGCTGCCGGAAAATCCATTGGTCACCATTGAACTTTGTAAAGCTTTCCGTTATCTGATAACAGTGAACATCAGCCTCCGAAGAAACTACAGGTCGAGCATACTTACCCATGACGAAAGGATGCCTGCAATGAGGGCGGGATCGGACTCGCTGGAGGTTCCTTCGACAAGGCGTTCACTGGAAGTTGGACTTCGCTTGGTCCTCCATTCGATCAGCTCTGAGACCCAGTACTGCGCACCATCACCGTCGGCGTCAAGATCCACCACGACCAAATGCCACATGGTACCGGTCGTGAGAACATCACGAATATGAGACTTCCTACACACAAAACGTGAGTAGCGTGGATGAGGTACAGACTGTTACGTACCGAAGATGTTTCGCACAAGCAGGGCTCAAGAATGATTTGAGGGAGTTGTGCTGCAAGGGGGATGGGGATGGTAGAGGCCCTGACCTTGGCTGAGAGGAACGCAATCGTTTCACCGCAATTGTCTTGGTTTAGCGTTGGGGGAATACGAATGTAGTTCTCTGCGTCCTGTGTCACACGATGCAGAGGCACAAGAACAAGACAAAAAACGCACCTGCGATAGTTGACTCCGTGACAAGGGCTGTGTAGTCAATTATCCCTGAGATTGTGTCCATCTGTGATGCCCTCAGGTGGACAGTAGAAACCTGGTTCTCCAGCATCACAATCACTTTCTGAGGAGATGGAACCATGGTAGCTGATCTGAAGAAGGTGTCAATGACCATCTGAGAAGAGATTTCATGTGGCTACCGTTAGCTAGAGAACATTGCCAAACCTTAGTTACAAAGGAGCTGGTGAGGGCTTATACATGTTATCGTTTGACCACAATTTGCCAGAGCCGAGAGTCCGAGAGGTGTTAAATGCATCGCAAAGTGTGCCAGTGGCCACTGGATGGAGGTAGAGAATGCCTGTTCGGACGGTGTTAAACTTTTCCAAGACTTTGTCATCGGTCCCAGTGGGAATACGGCGGTTTTCAACGTCCGACTCCACGTTGATGTGCTTTCTGCAGCATCTTAGCGGATCTGTGACAAAGGAGTCCACCTAGTGACCTGTTGTTCCCAGTGGACAATAACGTGGCAGATCTCAGGTTGCTATCAAGACGTACTAGTAGTACAGCAGGATTATGACCGAGTCAGAACTACGCTATTTCAAATACTAATCACTTTTCGATGGCATGTTTGTCAACTCTGCTCGTTTAACACAGTTCGTTTCCTTCTTGGAATGAGCATACTAACGCTCGAGTTAGAAAAACATTCTCAGAGCGATCAATACGTTCCTTTACTGTGCAACGTTGGACGAGAGGATTTACGATGGAATTTGATACGGCACCCGAACTTTTAGCCAATAACGGGGAAATCCCTGAATTAACGAAAAACACTGACGTGTATGCCGTTGCAATAGTTGAGGCAGAAACGAGCTTTTCATTTGAGAGTCGGCATCTGAAACCAAAATCCCTCAGAAGGTTCTCAACGGTGAACGACCAGAACCGGTGGCCTATCCTCATCCCTATTCAGCTCACAAACCCACCGATCGGCCGATGGTGAAATGTCTACGCCAAATTGGAAGATAGTGGTATACCGGTCTACCTAGGTAATGCTCACCATCAGCCCTAAATCATATCATTCCAAATTCTGCTCCTAGTATTCGCTGTTCTCGATACTGAGCACTGTAATGGGTTCTTCCAGGTTCCAAGTGATGCCAGTAATCATTTCCATCCTCCTTTGAGGAAGGAGCGTCAGAGCGAGTCCAGCAAAAGAACTATGGCATTACCGATTACAATCAAGAGAGCTTGTGCTCTTGTCATAATAACTATATCACACATGAATGACGTGTCTCTCTGTCGCTTATAAGAACACTGACCATCCAGTCTCTAAATTGCCGCGCGTCCAATGTAAGAAGTTCAGGTATATTTCTGACTGTCGACACAATTATAATTCGACGCTCCTAATGCGAATCGTCATTGATGCAGGAAAAACAGCATCCATATAAACTAACTTGGCCTTGAAATTCATCAACAGTGCCGACTTGAATTTCTCAAGTTCGTCAAAAGAATTGTTGGATCTTGCGTTTTTGGGTAAAATAAGGAGGATTCGGCCCCTAATATAGTTCAGATGCGTAGGGAATTTGACCACACTGAGTGATGCCTCGTCAGCCCAGGTCCACTTCACTGTGAATGGGGGTGGGCAATCTCGCATAAGCGTGACACGCGTCACAGTGTGTGACATGGCTGTGACACGCCGAAATCTTGACCCAACCACATTCCCCCTTATCACCATGCTCAAATGGCTCATAGTAGAGTAAAAATGGGATTCTATGCAATGAATCTGCAATTATGTACCAGCCGTAATAAGCCTGATGTAGCAGAAGTATGCCAATGGGCAAATGCCTGCCAAATGTCACCCTGTCACAGGGGCTAACCTTGCAAGCCGAACTCCTCATTCCAGATACATCTGATCAGTAAGGTGTAAGGGAGAAAGTTGCTTCTTATTACATGCCCTACAACTTCTATTGATCAGAATTTTATAATTCTTGGTCTAATACCCAGAATGTGGTACTTGACTCCCTTGTTTGGGCCATCCTGTCAAGTATTTTTGAAATATGGTCAATACAAGTTGTAGAGCATATAAATAGAAGCAACTTTCTCCCTTATACCTTACTGATCTGATCTCTCTGGAATGAGGAGTTCAGCTTGCAAGTTGAGCCTCTGTCACAGAACTGTCACAGGTAACAGATATGGCTTTCCACGAGGTTTCAGCATGTCAGGCCATCTTTCTTCCTCCCACCACCATCTCCAGTGCATCTCTTACCTTGTAAGCATGTCTACTGCAAGTCATGATAGTAAACTAATAGTATAATACGGTACATTTGCTAGGATGCCACCTAATAAAGCAGGAAAAGCAGCAAAACAACAGAATCTAGCAGATGCCAGGACAAAAGCTGCATCTAACCACACCCATGATCAACTAAAAGAGCTTCTGAAAGACATGGAGACAAATTACCATGATGCATTAGACACAATTCAATGCCAGGAGAGCAAGCTAGCTGATGAGAAAAGTAAATCAGCTGCTCTTGAAGCTGCTCTGCAGATTGAGCAGGGAAATGTTCTTAAGCTTAAAGAGGACTTGGAGGAAATGGATCTGAAATATCAGGAGCTCTGCAAAAAGCTTAATATTGCCAATGAGAAAAGTAACTCAGCTAATCTCAAAAGTGCTCTCCAGATTGAGCAAGGACAAGTTGTAGGGTTGAAAGAGGACTTAAGGCAAAATAAATTGAGATACCAGGAGCTGTATAAGAAGCTTCATGTTGAGAAAAGAGCTAGACAACACAGTGACAAGAAAAAGGGATTGTTAAAGGAACAAATTGATGTCTTAAAGTTAGCTGCCTGGGGGGGGTCAGAAAGACACATTATCATGTGCAAATCATGCCATTCAATCACTTATGCATTTGGAGAAGGAAAATGCTGGTTTGAGAAGTGATCTTTCTTTGTGCCTAGAACACTCCATGAGAAGCATTAAATCATGTTCTCAAGAGCTTAATACTACAAGGAAAGAGTTGAAAAAATGCAAGATGCAGATATACAGGCTCAAAAGACATCATAAACTTGCAGCTGCACAAAGGCAGCTGGCAATGACCAAGGCTTGAGAGCAGGCATTGAAGGAGAGGGCCACACACAGCCTTATGCATAAAGGAGCTTATACAGAGGATACAAGAAATCTTATATGCTTGCTAGTAAAAGCTGGATGTTCAAAGGATTATATTGGTCAAGTGATTTCTGCTGTCTTCAAAACTGCAGGCATAACATCAATTGGATCTGTCAGCAGGAGGACAGTTTCTCATGTACTTGTGGAGGGTTGGATTGCCTCACAAATCCAGCTAGGATATGAGATGCTTGAAGCAGAGAGTTGGTTTATTCAATTAATCAATGACTTTTTACTTAATCTTGGTATTGCAGCCATGACGTTTAGTGCTGATGGAACCAGCCATTGCAATATCAACTACAACTCTAGGCATGTTAACTTGAAGGCTGAAGATTATAATGGTGTTGATGGGACTGAGAAGCAAGCTACATGCTTCCTTGGAATTATGCCATCACTTGATGGCACAAGTGAGCAGTCAATGAAGGACTGGGATAAAACTTTGGAGACAATCACAGATATATTTAACAGGTCTCCAATGGGGCAGCACTATGGTCACCTTCTTCAGACAGTGGATTTATTTTCCAAACTGGCAGGGATGCTTACAGATCACTGTGCAAAAGAGAAAAAGGATGTTTCTGCATTAGAAAAGAGGAAGATAGAGGCAATGTACCAGCAACTTGGAGAAAATGAGCTTGTTGAAAGGACAAATGCACATTTACTGCCAAAATTCTTGGATGCATATAAACAGATGATTCAGGATCATGGTGGTCAAAGAAAATGGAATGCTCTCTCTGAAGATGAGAAAAAAGAGAGGGTAGCTAGAATGACTGAAAAAGCAATAATTGAACTGGGAAAAGAGGCATATGAAAGGCTTTCAGATCCTGAAAAGAAGACTCTCAAGCTTTTTATTTGGGCTGGTTGTGGATGTCACAAGGACCTTAATACAGTCAAAGCAGGTAATGCTGAGATGACACTGTGGTGGGAAGAAAATCATGTTACACCACCAGTTCTGCTTGCAAATAGGGATAATGCTGCTGTACTAAAGGAAGTCTCTGGGCAAAATGATATGACTCCAGCCCAGCAAAGGGCTTTTGAAATGACAGCCAAGGGTGGTATAAAAGCTACACAAATAGCTGGTGCTGTGTTAAATCACAAAGATGATAAAAAAGGTCATCATAATCAGTTCTGCTTTTGGTGGGAAAAGCAGACCAAAGCAGAATTTACTTTCCTGATACCTCTAACACTCGTTTTCAATCACATTGTAGGCTGCTGGGGTCTTGCTTCTGCATAAAGACTTGATTCTAAAATATCTGGATTTTGCTCACAGTAGAAAGCAGACAACACAATACAGCCATATGGAAAAGAACTTATGCAATGCTTTGGGATGCCAAGCAACTTTGACAGAACTTGCAGTACTAGCTTTATATGCACAATCTGTCAGTCATCCTTATATGTGTGTAATTCATGGAGGGCAGAACAATATGTTGGAGATGGGCCCTTTCCACCATAGGGTATATACTCATATAAAACATATCATCAGAAATCCTGAGCTTCTGATTGGCATTCATGCATCTCATGAACAAGGTGTAGTTGATGGATTGCCCTGGAAGTCACCTGAAATCATCAATGCAATACAGAATATGAAGTCAGGTTTGCCTCCCCTACAACCACTTCTTGTCAGATTCTTTCAAGGAGCTGCTAAAGGGTGGAAGCGCTTCACATCAGAATTTACACCTGGTGGTTTGATTGATGAAGCAACTGCAAAGGAAAAAGATATGTCTTGGCTTCCAACAACAAATGATGTTAATGAAGGGGCCCTTGGGTCATTCAGAGTTTTAATGCAAAAGCAGCCTCAGCTTACCATACTTCAGTACAATGCTCAGGCAATGTTCCACCACAATGAGACTTGGGCATTCATGGAGTCAAAGTTTAGCACACCTGAAGACTTCAAATTTTTACACCAGGAGGGTAGAAGAGTTAAGGCTGTTGATATGCAGAGAAAGCATGACATCATTGAGCACACAGAAGTAAAAATAGCTAAGAAGAAGGATGCAGCACAGGCAAGACAAGAAAAGCTTGCATCTAATGCTGCCAGAATTGCAAGCATTGAACTCATTATGGACAAGAATAATGTTGGAAAACTTGCAGGAGAGAGACTCAAGGATCATTTCAGTGCATTCAAAGCAGCAGGAGCCCCAAACTTGACAAACTTGACCAGAAGAAGTAAGGTTTCATTGCTCAGGCAAGCAATGCAGCAAGCAATTGACCTCTATGATAATGGGAAATGGAGCCCTTACAGAGGGCAAGAGAATGGGAATGAAGAGGAATTTGAACCTACAGGAAACAATGGAGAAAATGAGGATGAATGGGAGGATGTGTGACATCATGATCAAGCTTGTAACTACAATTTACACTCCAAATCTCTGTGTATGTACACTATATATTTGTAGGGCAATGTATAGTACCTTAATTGATACAGGGGAGCACAGGAAATCAATGAATTTCGTGTGTGTCAAGATTTGTGACACTTTTGGTCACACGCGTGACGTCACGTCTCCCTATGTTGACAGAGCATTGCCCACCCCCACTGTGAATGAAGGCATACGTCAAACCTCGACCACGTTGCACATCATGTTTCACCATCCTCTGTAGATAGCTACGAACGAGGGCCTGCCAGTGAAAGCAGTTCTTCCCGCAATCCGAGATTTTACAATGGGACCAAGTTGTTTATGATCTCCAGCTCCCACTGGTGTTGGCCTGGCTCGGGCTTGACCTGGCCCAGGCCCAGGCCGCGGCTTTCTGCAGGTGCGTGGAGGCGTGGGGTGAAGAGGGATGGAGGGTACAGTGGTAGCTGCCAGTTGCAGCAGGTGTGTGGAGGCGCATGGGGGGGAGGCATGCAGGATGGGGTAAACAGGCCTAAGTATGATAGTGTGGAGGCAGAGAGGTTGGTTGCGGCAGGTGTGTAGAGGTGCATGCAGAAATTCGGAGGAAGAGAGAGAGTGACTCTGAGTTGAGAAAGGACCACTGGGTGGTGTGAGGAAGGACTCGGACTCGGACGGGAAGAAGGGAAGGAGCACACCTCTGTTGAATGCTATAGCGGCAGCAAGCATAGACCATGCCTCCACCGGCCACCCCTACAGGTACAGGGGTACCCAGCGTGGTCTTGTCACCATCCACGCCGCTACAGCAGATGTCAACGGGGGACTTTGCCCCCCTTGCCACTGCTACTCCGATGACCCCGGGAGGTCTCACGGTCCCCCTGGTCACTCCCTCACAAGTTGGTTCACCGAATTTACCTCGTTTCCACCCGGCAACCCCGGCCCATGTTGGTGGATCCCCGTGCATTCTGCGCACACCTATCCAGCCCAGACGGACCAGGCCTCCCAGCCCCTCCTACTGGGGGTGGGCAATTCCGCATATGCGTGACCTGTCATCCGCCTCTTGAACCCAAACCACCACCTTCCCATTTGAGTGAAAGTTCCCATGGCCCCTCCAGGTCGTCGGGATCGTGTCACTTCTCTCTCGCAGCGTTCGGAAAATACGGGAGAGGCTAGCCGTCATCGGGCGGCTGAGAGTTTACTCAAGGTGGCCAGAAGTCTGGTGGCTAAGGGGCATGATGTGCCCCTGGTACTGCTGGATGAGATGGCTCGTGCTGGGGCCTCTTGGCCAGAAGATGTGGAGGCTTCGACCTCGGGGCTCTCAGATGCCTACATCAACTCTTCGCTCTCCCTGGAGATCTCTCTTGAAGAGGCCTCCCTACTTGACTTGCCCTATGAGGAAGGCTTGTCATCTTTTCATGACGACTCTGATGTTGACCCAGATGAGCTGGCAATGAACTGCTACATGGTGCTAGAACTTGTTCAACAGGCCCTCCACCAGGTGGACCAAACCCCCTTGAGAGGTATGCTACAACTACAGTCATTGTGGACCTTATTGCAGGCCCACTTTGCCCCCTCCACCATGCCTCCATCTCCCTTGACTCCTAAGGCCACAGGAGTCCCCCTGTGGTACTTCTGGCTTCCACACTGCTCCAGCAGCTGACAATGGGGGATTTTTTCCCCCCTCCACCTGCCACTCCAATGACCCCAGGTGGACTCAGGGTTCCCCCCCCAGCCACCCCTTCACACCTTGGCTCCCCAGTCCTACCGCACTTCCACCCAGCCACTCCAGCCCCATCAAGTGGAACCATTTGCCCCCTGCGCATGCCTGCCACCCCTGGGAGAACTAGGATCCCAGGCCCCTCCTATGCCGCCATTGCCGCCATCCCACCACCTGCTCAACCAGTGGCCCCACCCACAATTCCCCTCCACACCAAACCCACAATCTCCACCATGATGAAATGGGTGAAGTCCTGCCTTAGTCAAGGCATGAAATCCAACAAGGTAGTGTTACACCCTGCAGGGGACAGCACCACCCCACACCTGCCAGCCTCATCAGTACTGGCCGCCACCTCCCTTGAGACCAACCAGATGGTCTCTGCCTCTTGGACCTTACGTGGGGACTTTGAAGTCATCCTCAAGAACCCACCTTCTATGTCAGATATTGACTGCTTGTCTGTTGCCCTACACACGGCCACATCAGGGGAAGTCTCAAGACTGGGCTGTCCCACAACCTTGTCCATCAAGTTCCTCCATGTCCTGACCTCTCGCCCAGATGGGACTGGCTTCACCAACACAGACACCCTCACCTGCATCACCGCCCACCCAAAATGGGCTGATGTAGTCTTTTTCAAGGCCCCAACCTTTGTTTTCCCCAAGCAGATGGGATGGATGGTCCCTCTCTCCGGTACCATCAAGTGTGAAATTTTCGACGATCATGTGGGTTCCAGAGCCCAACAATTACTCCAAACCGATGTCTCCTTTGTTGGGACACCATGTTGCACTCAACCATGGACAACGAATAAACCCACTCCACAATGCGGAGTTTGCCTATGATGGGGACACACCTCTCACCAGTGTGTCTCCCAGGTTCCATGGTGCGCCTTTTGCACTAGCAACCACCCTTCCACAGCCCACGATGCCACCGCTGCTGAAAATGAATCCCCTCTAGCATTGAAGTGCCTGAACTGCGATGGCAGCCACTCCACCATCTCTCGATCCTGCCCATTCTATGGGGCCCACTTCACACCCAAACTGCTGGCTGCCTTAGAAGCCCAGCAACTCCTCCATGTCCACCAACATCGACTCATTAGATCTTGTCAGTGTGCCAACGCATGCCCTACTCGTCACTTGCCCACTTCTGCAGGAGCTTCTTAAAGCTCCACACTAGTTGTCCGCACCATGTGCACCAGGATAGATTTGGCCACCTTACATATAAGTACTCCGGGCTCCCAGACCTGGCTTTGCCTCTTACACACAAGATAGTTACAATTACCTTGTCCTCCCCAGTAGAAAGGGGTATGCTACTCACAGGTTGGCTTGACCAATACATGCCTATTTTTTTTTAAAAAATGCGTGACCTGTGTGACACCTGTGTGATGCGCTGAATCTTTTTTTTTTTCTTTTTTCACATAGCAATTTTCATGTTACAAACACTAAGTAGTGTACAACACTACGTAAACTACTGGTATCATGAGACCTGATTATGCGAGGGACTGTGCCCTTAAACTGCATGCTACGACTTCTGTGACCTGCCATTTTTGACATTTTATATACAGAATGGTGGCTTCATAATGAATATTTAAAAAGAAAAACACACTGCTGGTGCTTAATTGGCCTTGAAAGCAAATCCTATGCTTTTGACGTAAAGCAGAACAGGTTGAGGGTTTTTGAGGCAGTACCCACAAATGTGGCTAAATTGAACCAGTGCTCATTGCCAGCTAAGCATCCCTGTAAGCACCCCCAGATTGCAGTAGGCATCCTAAAAACAAAACTCCCCTGAAGGGGATTGACCTCGAGCAGCTGTAAACAGTCCCAGGTTACCACATGTGCTGCCTGGTTGTGATGGTCAAACTGTAAACTTGATCAAGAAACAACTTTGAAAAAAGGGCAGTGACCCCTCCTCTTTCATCAACTGGATGCAAATGCTACATTCTCATTCCAAGTGGGGTGAACACATAGAAACAAACCAGAAAGTGTGTTGAATGGGGTATATCAACAGATTGATGAGATTGATAAGGACACATGTCCCAGTGAGGGACTGTAAACAGCTGCTGTCAAAGGACAAATGAACAGACAGCCTGAGGCAAAGGGCCAGAGCAGACAGAACCAGCCGATGTGGAGGGGAAGGGCTGGATGCATAACAAGAAGGGGGATGATGGTGGTCAGAGTTCAAGGAGTGCCTGGCGCTGAATCCTTGACCCAGTGGCTTGCCTCTTGCCACAACTCATTTGTGACTTGTTCTTGGGCACAGACTGGACATATTATGTAGTATCTATGAATACAGTGACTCACAAAAGAGAGTCAATGTTTGGCACATTTTGATTATTTGTATGATATCTTTAAAACTAAGACAAATATAAACAAACTGTTGGTGTATGAAAAAGATTATATAATCAGGGCTATGTGACAAACAAGAAAGTATGTAATTCTGATCAGAAACCATGGAGATATATTTGATTTAAATCAGGAACTCATTGACTCAGTTTTGTGAGGGGGTATCAGAATATCAGAATCTGATGCTCCACCAATTATATAGCTGGCAACCCTTGATAGATGGTTACTATGGGGATGTTATCTTTCATGGGAACCCAAATTGAGCTATTTAATCAAGGCTAACATTCTCAGACCTTCACAATTCTCCAATGCATCCCACCTCTTCTGCTCAGAAAGAAAACATCCTCTCTCTGGCCAATAATGGCTATTCCACTCGCAATATTGCCTCCAGGCTCAATATCAACCAATCCTCAGTATCCAGGACACTTAGGAATCTCCATCCTAACCTGCATCACTCCTCTTGGGGTTGTCCTCCCAAGCTCTCATCCACCTCTCAGAGAGCCATCATCACCCAAATCAGAACTGGAAAGGCATCCAATGCTGTCCAGGCCACAAATTACATCAATACCATCATCCCCAATCCAGTCTCCTCAGAAACAGTCAGAAGGGTCCTCAGGAAAAATTCATTCAAGGCTGTGGTGAAGAAGAAAAAGCCCTTGCTTAGTGCAAGGCATAGACAAAGGAGGTTGGCCTTTGCTTTGAAGCACAGGGAATGGACTGTGGAGGACTGGAAGATGGTTATTTGGTCAGATGAGACTAAAATCAACAGGTTGGCATCAGATGGGAGGCAGTGGGTTTGGAAACAGAAGGGGGAAGGATTGATTGAGAGAGAGGTGCAGGGAACAGTCAAATATGGGGGTGGAAACATCATGGTATGGGGGAGTATGGGGTGGAATGGTGTGGGACATCTTGCAAAGGTTGAGGGAAGGATGAATGCTGACCAGTATGTGACCATTTTGGAGGACCACATGCTACCTAGCTTGGAGGAGAGTGGGATTCCTGAAGAAGAGGTCATCTTTCAGCAAGACAATGACCCCAAGCACACCTCAAAAAAGGCCAAGAAGTGGATGGAAGACAACAATATCACTCTTCTGGACTGGCCTGCACAATCTCCAGATATCAGTCCTATTGAACATCAATGGGTTTACCTCAAGAGGGAGCTTGCCAAGTACCCAACACCACCAAAGGGGGTTTTGGAGATGTGGGAAAGAGTGGCAGAGGTGTGGAATGAAATACAACCTGAAGTGTGCCAGAACTTGATTGAAAGCATGCCTAGAAGGCTGGAAGCAGTGATTAAGGCAAAAGGAGGTCATACCAAGTACTAGAATTGTATTCCTGATACCCCCTCACAAAACTGAGTCAATGAGTTCCTGTTTTAAATTGAATATATCTCCATGGTTTCTGATCAAAATTACATAATTTTTTGTTTGTCACATAGCCTTGATTGTATAATCTTCTTTATACACCAACAGTTTGTTTATATTTATTTTAGTTTTAAAGATATCATACAAATAATCAAAATGTGTCAAACATTGACTCAGTTTTGTGAGTCACTGTATATGAAAGTAATTATACATATGGGGTGGCAGAAATGTGTCAACTGGCATATTTGCCCAGAACCATGCATCTGCAATGCCTGTTTGGGTGGTTCACAGTCTTACTCTTCATTGTATGCATACTTTTAACTGACATACACATAAACTAATGCTATAATAGAACAAAGCTACCTTAAATGACACTAAAAGGTGGAAAAGCAGCAAGACAGCAGAATGCAGCTAATGCCAGGGCAAAAGCTGTAATTCAACATGATATAAACAAGTCAGAGAGGACTCTTGGAGAGTTAGAGTCCAGCTATGATGAGGCATTGGAGACAATACAATGTCTGGAGTGCAAGCTAGCTGATGAGAAGAGTCAATCAGCTGCTCTTGAAATTGCTTTGCAAAATGAGAGGGATAGAGTCTCTCAGCTGAAAGAGGACCTGGAGAGCAAGTTAGCTGATGAGAAGAGTCAATCAGCTGCTCTTGAAATAGCTCTGCAAAATGAGAGGGAGAAGGTCTCTCAGCTGAAAGATGATCTGGACATGGAAAGGTTGAAGTATCAGGAGCTCTACAGGACACTCCATGTTGAAAGACGAGCTAAACAGTGTGGTATCAAGAAAAAGGAGATGTTAGAGACCAAATCAATCTCCTGAAGTCAGCAGCATTAGAAAATTCTAAAAATCAAAAGGAGATTTTATCTAGTGCCAATCATGCTATAGATTCACTCCTCAAGTTGGAGAAGGAGAATGCAGGGTTGAGGAGTGATCTTTCCTTATGCCTGGAGTGAATAACAAGACATGCTAAGTCATGTTCTCTGGAGCTGAATACTCTAAGAAAAGAGCTCAGAAAAAGTAAAAAGCAAGTGCATAGGCTTAAAGGACACTTTCAACTTGCAGCTGCAAGAAAGGAGCTTGCAATGACAAATACTAGAGAAAAGGTCCTTAAAGAGAAATCTGTTCATAATCTAATGTGTAAAGGAGTTTATACAGAGGACACAAGGAACTTAATATGATTGCTAGTCAAAGCTGGCTGCTCAAAAGATTACATTGGTCATGTGATATGTGCTGTTCTCAAATCTGCAGGCATCACAACAGCTGGATATGTCAGTAGGAGAACAGTCTCCAGGGTGCTTTTGGAAGGATGGGTTGCTTCCCAAATCCAACTAGGATATGAGATGCAGAAGGCAGAAAGTCAGTTTCTTTAATTAACTTATGATTGATTACATTTAACCATATTTTATTTAGCTATGACATACAGTGCTGATGGTACCAGCCATTGTAATATTAACTATATCTCTCATCATGTGAATTATAAGGCTGAAGATTACAATGGTGATGGTGCCAATAAGCAAGCTACATGCTTTCTTGGAGTCATGGCATCACTTGATGGCACAAGTGAGTAGTCACTGAATGACTGGGACAAAACTTTGGAGACAATCACAGACTTATTCAATATATCTCCTATGGGACAACATAATGGAAGTATTATCCACACAGTTGACTTATTTGCCAAACTTGCTGGCATGCTTACAGACCATTGTGCAAAGGAGAAAAAGGATGTTGCAGCATTGGAAAGGAAGAAGATAGAAGCAATGTATCAGAAACTTGGAGAAGACACTCTTGTTGGTTCAACAAATGCAGAGTTATTGCCAAAGTTCTTAGAGGCATATGATCAGATGGTTAAGGACCAGGGTTGTCAAGATAAATGGAAAGCTTTACATGAACAGGAACAGAAAGAGAGAATAGCTAGGATGACTGAAAAAGCCATCATTGAACTTGGAAAAGATGCATATGAAATGCTTTCAGATGCTGAGGAAAAGACCCTCAGGCTTTTTATTTGGGCTGGGTGTGGGTGCCACAAAGACCTGAATACAGTCAAGGCTGGCTACACTGAGATGGCTATGTGGTGGGATGAAAATGACATTACACCACCAATCCTATTGGCAAACAGGGACAATGCAGCTGTGTTGAAGGAGATCTCTCATAACCAGGATGCTGTAACTCCAGCACAAGAACATGCATTTGAAATGACTTGCATCTAAAGTATTCCAAGAAGTAGGAAAAGCACTGGGAATAAACCATAGAATGAGCACAGCCTACCACCCTCAGACGGATGGTGAAACAGAATGAGTCAACCAAGAGTTAGAAGTCTACCTCCAAACATTCTGCACAAACAAACCACACAAATGGAAATTGCTACTGCCAATTGCAGAATTTGCTCATAACAACCAGCACCATGACACCATCAAGGCATCACTGTTTCAGTTAATGTATGGAACAAACCCTGTCGCCATTCCCACAGCTGCATGCCCCATGACAACCCCAGCAGCTGAAGATCGACTATGAATGCTACAGAAGGCCAGAGAAGAAGCACTTGCCACACATGAACTTGCTAGACAGATGGTAGTGCTCAGAATGAAAGACAAAAGCATCAGACTTGAAAAGGGAGACAAAGTCTGGCTTGAAAACCAGAACCCCCGAATACCCTATGAATCAAGGAAGCTAGCACCAAAAAGAGAAGGACCCTTCATGATTGAACAAGTACTAGGACCCATTACATACAAACTGAAACTCCCCAAACAATGGCACATCCATCCTGTGTTTCACACTGCATTACTAACCCCATACAAAGAAACACTGGCACATGGACCAAACTTTACAAAACCACCCCCTGATCTTGTAAATGGACAAGAGGAGTTTGAAATAGAAGCAATTGTTATGCACAGGAAGCAAGGAGCCAGCTATCAATACCTAGTCAAATGGAAGGGGTATGGACTGAACAAAAACTTGTGGGAACCCGAAACGAATCTCAGAAATGCTGCGGACATCCTCAAAGCATATAAGAACCATTGAAACTTACTATGAACACCATGGTTCAGCATCACAACAAACAGATTCTCAGACAGAACATCAGATACACCAAAAGTATTGCCTCCCCCTACTCTCGATTCTCCCCTAGGCAATCTATCCTGAAACTCAGACATCTAATCATCCAGCTTCCTAATTGAACTCACCCTCACCAAGGATGATGTGCTATAGGAACAGCCTTCCTTGAATTGCACAAGATCCTGCTCTACTGAACAAAAGTACCATCACTACACCCAGTATACAGACCACTGACCAGCTCAAACCATCAAACAACAGCTGAAGTTATCATCAGAAATCGCCAGATCAGAGAAGCACAAAGAGCACTGAACTTATGGATCATCAACCAAACAAGAGACCTGGAAGTGGCAGGAGTGACCTGCCTACACCATGCAGTGGTGCTATTCCCAGACAAAATTGACTTCCCATCCAGCAGATTGCTAGATTTTGACCTTCCCCCAAATTATCTGTACATCCCACATGGGGGAATACCACCCCCATATCCAAACCCACCACCACCACCCCATTACCGAAACTTCGAATGGGAATTAGGATACCCCGCAATCACAGGTATCATCCATCACATGAACCACGGAACAATTACACATCAAATTACACCCAGACCACTACACAAACCCTGTTTGGCTGAAAGGACTCCCACACAACCCAATACTCCCAGACCAGAAGCATCAGCCAATCAACTCTTACAAGAAATCGTCTCTATTGACGCAGACAAGTCATTTTGGGAAATGGCATACTTTGATGAATGTACTCTCACACATAGCCCATAAAAGATGAGATTCCTACTTCCTAGCCCCCCAACCAACATCGCATACACAAAGATGTTCTCTTTCATTGCCATCCTCGTCACTCTCATCTCTGCCTTCTTCCCCTCTGTCATCATTGGCAGACTTATCCTCACCACCCTGCTTGCCATATTCGCCCTTGCCTATTCATTCCCCACCAAACTTCCTGAGCTCGATGTCTTCACACCTCCCCTTGAAATCTTTGTCAAAACCAAAACCATAACTCACAATGATGACAACTTGCACATCCACCCACCTGAAATCATCAAAGAACCACCTGTTGAAGAAGAAATTACCCCTGCTCCCATTCCCCAATCCAACCCCCTCATTGCCACTGCATTGCTAGAAGCCTTGTATATCGTAGCCAACCTCCATGACCTTTCAGCCCTGCTTGGAGCCCTTATGGGACTCACCCTCACCACTGACCCAAATGTCATGACATACACCAAATGGGACCTCACACTTCGAGAACTCCAACAACTGAAAGTCACCCTTGACTCCATGAGATGGCATGTAGATATGACACAAAAGGATGTCAAAAATATCATCCACTGGTATGAGTCTAGGAGGGATCATGCCTGGAAAACCCAGGGTTGGCCTTGAGAAGTCGGTGACTTCTTGCATAGAGGGGGGGTAATGTTACAATTTCTTCCTCTAATGCTTACTTGTTACAATAGCCCTTCTTCACTTTGTCACCATACCTTGTTACTTGTTTCATCCACCTGTCTCATCCCTTGTTTTACTTCCTTTTATACTTCTCCATTGTCCTCTAAACAGTACATAAACCCGCACATGTACCATAGCTCTTTAGTTCCAACTTAGTCAAATATTGCTCTCATCTGAATGATCTTCTCACTCTCGCCTTCCACAACCACTCAAGCTACCTCTGTCGTTGTCTAGCACAGTGTCGAGGCCTATTTTGTCCATTTGACTGAGATTAGACCAAGACTCTAGTCGTCACTGTTGACTCTGTAACAAACCAAGGGCATTGACCTTAACAGCACACTCAAAAAAGTGATTCAATGAATCATCAAATTATATTGCCTATATCTCCATGGATACTGTGCCTAATTACATAATTCTTTTATCAGTGTGTAACCCTGATGTGATACCTCCATTCTCTCTCACACTATTTACTATTATTTGCCTTTGTTTTTCAGTTATGCCATAAACAGTCAAAAGCACCAAACATTGAATCACTTTTTTGAGTCACTGTATATGGTATTCAATAGTCACCAAGGGTATTGTAGCCTTCCCAGAGTTATCCTATCAACAGAATTTGTTGACTCCTGTATGGTCCCTGTAGGGGCTTCTCTCCAGCTCATAACATGTCCCTCTCCTCAGGACTTCACATCCCAAGAAGTCAATGCAACCATGTCCATGTAATGTGGGTCCTCGGTGGCCAGAAGCCATGCTTGATTCCCCAAGGAAAGACACAATGACAGGAAAGCCAAAATGATGGCAACCAACCACAACATTGTAAAACTACAGTGGTTACCCCTGAGGAGAGGGAAGAGAAGTGTTGACACTTCTTAGAGAAAATGAAAGAGGACCCACACTACATGGACATGGTTGCATTGACTTCTTGGGATGTGAAGTCCTGAGGAGAGGGACATGTTATGAGCTGGAGAGAAGCCCCTGAGTCACATGACAGGGACCATACAGGAGTCAACAAATTCTGTTGATAGGATAACTCTGGGAAGGCTACAATACCCTTGGTGACTATTGAATACCATATACAGTGACTCAAAAAAGTGATTCAATGTTTGGTGCTTTTTGACTGTTTATGGCATAACTGAAAAACAAAGGCAAATAATAGTAGATAGTGTGAGAGAGAATGGAGGTATCACATCAGGGTTACACACTGATAAAAGAATTATGTAATTAGGCACAGTATCCATGGAGATATAGGCAATATAATTTGATGATTCATTGAATCACTTTTTTGAGTGTGCATCAGAAACATCAGAAACTGATATTGATGGGCTGCTATGACATGAAACTGATGATGGATGGTTATCATAATGATGGTACCTTAGCACCAATGCTATTTAAGCAGTGCTAAATGCTCATGGCTCCCCACTTCTGATATGTGCCCCATTTCTTCTTCCCACAAGGAAAACATCCTTTCCCTTGCCTCCCATGGTTACTCCACTTGCCATATTGCCTTTAAAACTGGTATTAGTCAGGCCACTGTCTCCAGAGTACTCTAGAATATCCTTCCCACTCAACAAACCCCTCAGCTTGGTTGCCCTTCCAAGCTTTCTGCCACTGCCACATATTCCATCCTCACACAGATCACCAGCAAGGCTTCCAATGCTGTCCAGGTTACCAGGCACATCAACACCATTATCCCCAAGCCAGTCTCCACCCAGACAGTCAGAAACATTCTGAAGAAACACTCATTCAAAGCTGTAACAAGGGAGAAGAAGCCACTACTCATCACAGTGCACAGAAAGAAGCAGTTGGCCTTTGCTGTGAAACACAGGGAGGACTGGAAGAGGGTAATTTGGTCAGATGGGACCAAAATAAATAGGATTGGGTCAGATGGGAAGTAGTGGGTATGGAAACAGGTGGGGGAGGGGTTGATTGAAAAGGAGGTACAAGGAACAGTGAAATTTGGGGGTGGAAATATCATGGTATGGGGCTGTATGGGCTGGAATGGTGTGGGGAGCTTGCAGAGGTTGAGGGCAGGATGGATGCCAACCAGTACACGGACATTTTGGATGATCCCTTACTGCCAAGCTTGGAAGAATCTGGGATTGCTGAAGAAGAATGCATTTTTCAGCAAGACAATGACCAAAGCACACCTCCAAAAAAGCCAGAGACTGGATGAAAGAGAACAATATCACTCTTCTGGACTGGCCTCCACAGTCTCCAGACCTGAATCCCATTGAACACCTCTGATGCAGCTGGGCAAGTATGAAACACCAGGAAAAGGAGTTTGGCAGACATGAGAGAGTGTGACAGAGGTGTGGAATAATATAGAGCCAGAGGCATGCCAGAACTTAATTGAAAGCATGCCTAGAACAGTGGAAGCAGTGATAAAAGCCAAGGGAGGCCATAGAATGACCAGTTTCTATATTTCATATGCATACTCAAAAAGTGATTCAATGAATGATCAAATTAAATTGTCTATATCTCCATGGATACTGAGCCTAATTACATAATTCTTTTATCGGTGTGTAGTCCAAATGTGATACTGTTATTCTCTCTCTCACTATTTACCTTTATTTGTCTTCGTTTCTCAGTTATTTTATAAACAGTCAAAAAGCACCAAATATTGAATCACTTTTTTGAGTCACTGTATTCAGTAATGACAGCATGAAGACTATGTGCTTGGACTTATTTATGCACAGGAAGGGTTGAAGAAGGACTCACAGGATTTATCCCTATTTTATTGGATTTACTAGAAGGCAGGACAAGCCTTAAACTCAAGGCAACTGTGAAGAGTCAGGAATTACTTTAAGAGGAAACTATGGCCTGATGTTGGCAGCCTCTATGTGCATGGGACAAAGTTAGGTCAGCAAGATGCTGAGCCAGGATGTTGGGTCCCTGATAGAGATTAATGGATACCCTGGTTGTGGGATGGCTGATGGAAGAATGGCAACAAGTTGGGTTGCCAAACAATAAGGAGACTGTGGAGCCAAAGGTCAGCATATGAGCACACACAGAGATGGTTAGATGCAGGGGGAGTCTGTTGCTGTGCCCCATTAATGATGAGGGGTTTTAGCTGTGCATGGACCAGGATCTTTGGTATAAGTAGGGAGGAGTTTTGTGCTTAGAGCCCTTAAGGCTCTAGGTGGTTTATACACTACAACACTCTTGTTTAGCTATACCCCTTGAGTATAGAATCAGTTTCTTGTCTCTGCCATAACTTGGCACCACTCTAAGGTTGTTTGGTAGTGTTTAGGCATGTCCTAACAGTAAGACACAAAGAGGGGTAGAGTAGAAAAGACTCTAGGTTATGTTAGGACTGTGCCCAAACAACCCCTAAAGATCTCAAAGTGTGGCTTGTTAAGCCAAAGACAAAATGTATTACTCAGGAGTGTTGTTAGGTACAACAAACTACCTAGAGTCTTAAGAGACTCCTACACAAAACCACAGTCCTTATATACCCACATGGTTGGTCTGTGCACAGCTAAAGTCCCTCAACCATGAGGACAATGCACAGCAACCACTGACCACCCATTAGACCATACTAGGCCTACCATCTAACCATAATGGCCATGCCATACAGTTGGCACCTCAACCATTCCCATGTCACCCCTCAAGGCCATGATCCCTATCATGATCTAGGCCCATCCTTGGGCCGTCCTTCCTGTCAGCACTCAGTCTTCATCCATAACTGATGCTGACCTCATCACCTTCCTAATAAGGGCTGCAGTCCTAACATAGTAGATATCTCTTGCATATCATTGTATTGTTGTTGTTGGCTTTAAGCCTTTCATCTGAGTCCAGTAAAATAGATAAAATGAAAAGAAAATCTTCCAGCCCTCTAGTCCTGTATCCATGTTAGTGTCATTACTGTGATGTGCATTTTCTGGTCATAACAATCAACACAAAGTGTAAATCTGTCATATGCAAGCTACTCTTCCCCTCCTCCATTCTTGTGGTCAAGATGAACTGCAAGACCCTTGTCATCATCCTTGAGACAGAGATATACATGATATCTCAAACATGCACCTTCTACATGTCATAGAGCCCATATCCAATCCAGACAGTTCATCTCTGATTCTTGCATACTTCCAGCACCACTGCTGACTCTCCTCTCCAGCCATCTGCATGCTCTCTCCTTTTGCAGACAGCTCTTATCTCACCTACCTATCCCCCATCCCCTCCTCCTCCATGCCACTCACAACAACCTCTGCCTCTGCCTCCTTGTCCTCTTCTGCCACCTCCCCATCTGGCAATGTCCACATCTTCTCCACCTGCTCCCACACTATTGTCAACATCATCCAGGCTCACAAGGTTCCATTTCCTTCCTCTCGATCAATTCCACTGGCACCCTCCTCACCACCACCTCTGAGAAAGGCACTGTCATCTGAGTATGGGGCTTACCAAATGCAGAGAAACTCTACCAGTTTAGACAAGGAACCCATAAAGCCAAGATTTACTCAATCAACTTTAACCCCATCTTGACCCTCCTGGGCATCAGCTCTGCACATGACACAGTACACATGTTCAAGCTCACATCTCAGAAAGGTTCCAACAACATTTCTATGTCCTCCTCCAGTTCAGGTGCAACAAGCCCCCCAGAATCAGTTGACAGCTGGGAAGACTACAAATGTGGCTACACGGTGACCATTGAAAAGGAAAAGAAGAGTATGTTGTCCATCTTCAGGTGCAAGTTGCTACAGATGACCAAGAGCCTCAGTTGCTCAATGGGCAAGTATCTCCCAAATACACTGACAGAGATGTGGGAACCCACCTGTGACTTTGCTTATCTGAGATTGCCTACCAGTGGTACACACATGCTCTTGCACTCAGTCCAACCATGCCACAAGTCATGTTTATCTCATCAGAAGGTTACTGTTACTTGTACTTGATTGACCTCAAGAATGGCAGTGAGTGTGCTCTCATCACACAATACATATATGTTACCTGTCTCTCTATCCTTTCTCACACACAAATGCCAACTGAACACTTTTTATTAGCCTCCTTGACTCTGTGGATGAGATGGCCACTGCCACTCATTTGCCAGCCACACCCCCCCAGCAAGCAGATCAGGAGAAATGGTGAAAGTAGTAAAGTCTAGCAAAACTTTGAGTGTAGAGCTACCCCCTCAGGCTTGAGCCCACCAGACATATTTTCTCTCTGAGAGTTTATATCATTGGTACAGTTGTTACATTGTTGGATTTTTTTCATGTGTTTGTCATTTCCTGTTACATCCATTGGCTAAGCCTGAATGCTATGTGGCACTTCATTCTGCACTACTATGTGTACATAATTTTTTTGGTGATATACAGTATACCTTGATCATCTCCAGTTTTTTCTTCAGTTTCATCACCACTTTATTCCACATTGTGGATGGCCTCAGCTCCTTTGTCAAGGAGCAGCTTGACAATTGTCCAATTGCCCCTCTGTGTTGCAGCCTGGAGTGCATTCCCATATTCTCCACCCTGTGCATTGACATCAGCTCCTTTGTCAAGGAGCAGCTTGACAATGTCAATTTTGGCCTCATATGCTGCAGCCTGGAGTGCATTCCCATAAAATCCACCCTGAGCATTGACATCAGCTCTTTTGTCAAGGAGCAGTTTGACAATGTCAAGATTGCTTCCATATGCTGCAGCCTGGAGTGCATTCCCATAAAATCCACCCTGAGCATTGACATCAACTCCTTTGTCAAGGAGCAGCTTGACAATGTCAACATTGGCTTTATATGCTGCAGCCAGGAGTGCATTCACATATTCTTCAACCTGAGCATTGATATCAGATCTTTTGCCAAAATTACCCTTCTTTGCTGCAGCCCGGAGTGCATTCACATATTCTCCAACCTGAGCCTTGATATCAGCTCCTTCATCAAAATTACCCTTCTTTGCTGCAGCCTGGAGTGCATTCCCATATTGTCCACCCTGAGCATTGACATCAGCTCCTTTGTCAAGGAGCAGCTTGACAATTTTCCAATTGCCCCTCTCTGTTGCAGCCTGGAGTGCATTCCCATAATATCCACCCTGAGCATTGACATCAGCTCCTTTGTCAAGGAGCAGCTTCACAATGTCAACATTGGCCTCATATGCTGCAGCCTGGAGTGCATTCCCATAATATCCACCCTGAGCATTGACATCAGCTCCCCTGCTAAGGAGCACCTTGACAATGTTAAGACTGTCCCTAAATGCTGCAGCCTGGAGTGCACTCCCATATCTTCCACCCTGAATATTGACATCAGCTCCCATGTCAAGGAGCAGCTTGACAATGTCAAAATTACCCTGCTTTGCTGCAGCCTGGAGTGCATTCCCATATTCTCCACCCTGAGCATTGACATCAGCTCCTTTGTCAAGGAGCAGCTTCACAATGTCAACATTGGCCTCATATGCTGCAGCCTGGAGTGCATTCCCATAATATCCACCCTGAGCATTGACATCAGCTCCCCTGCTAAGGACCACCTTGACAATGTTAAGACTGTCCCTAAATGCTGCAGCCTGGAGTGCACTCCCATATATTCCACCCTGAATATTGACATCAGCTCCCATGTCAAGGAGCAGCTCGACAATGTCAAAATTACCCTGCTTTGCTGCAGCCTGGAGTGCATTCCCATATTCTCCACCCTGAGCATTGACATCAGCTCCCCTGCCAAGGAGCACCTTGACAATGTTAAGACTGTCCCTAAATGCTGCAGCCTGGAGTGCACTCCCATATCTTCCACCCTGAATATTGACATCAGCTCCCATGTCAAGGAGCAGCTTGACAATGTCAACATTGACCTCATATGCTGTAGCATGGAGTGCATTCCCATATTCTCCACCCTGAGCATTGATATCAGCTCCTTTGTCAAGGAGCAGCTTGACAATGTCAAAATTACCCTGCTTTGCTGCAGCCTGGAGTGCATTCCCATATTCTCCACCCTGAGCATTGACATCAGCTCTGTTGTCAAGAAGCAGCTTCACAATGTCTAAATTACCCTTCTTTGCTGCAGCTTGGAGTGCATTCCCATAATATCCACCCTGAGTATTGACATCTGCTCTTTTGTCAAGGAGCAGCTTGACAATTTTCATATTGCCCCTCTCTGTTGCAGCCTGGAGTGCATTCCCATAACATCCCACCTGAGCATTGACATCAGCTCCTTTGTCAAGGAGCAGCTTGACCATTTCCACATTGCTCTCTTCTATTGCAGCCTGGAGTGCCTTCCCACCATGAGCATTGACATCAGCTCCTTTGTCAAGGAGCAGCTTGACAATGTAACGATTGGCCTTAATTGCTGCAGCCTGGAGTGAATCTCCATATTTTCCACCCTGAGCATTGACATCAGCTCCTTTGTCAAGGAGCAGCTTGACAATGTCAACATTGGCCTCATATGCTGCAGCTTGGAGTGCATCCCCATATTCTCCACCCTGAGCATTGACATCAGCTCCTTTGTCAAGGAGCAGCTTCACAATGTCAAGATTGCTTCCATATGCTGCAGCCTGGAGTGAATTCCCATAAAATCCACCCTGAGCATTGACATTAGCTCCTTTGTCAAGGAACAGCTTCACAATGTCAAAATTACCCTTCTTTGCTGCAGCTTGGAGTGCATTCCCATAAGTTTCACCCTGAGCATAAATATCAGCTCCTTTGTCAAGGAGCAGCTGGACAATGTTAAGACTGTCCCCAAACACTGCAGCCTGGAGTGCATTCCCATAATATCCACCCTGAGCATTGATATCAGCTCCTTTGTCAAGGAGCAGCTTGACAATGTCAGGATTGCTTCCATATGCTGCAGCCTGGAGTGCATTCCCATAATATCCACTGTGAGCATTGATATCAGCTCCTGTGTCAAGGAGCAGCTTGACAATGTCAAGTTTGGCCTCATATGCTGCAGCCTGGAGTGCATTCCCATATTCTCCACCCTGAGCATTGACATCAGCTCCTTTGTCAAGAAGCAGCTGGACAATGTTAAGACTGTCCCCAAATGTTGCAGCCTGGAGTGCATTCCTATAATATCCACCTTGAGCATTGACATCAGCTCCTTTGTCAAGGAGCAGCTTGACAATGTCAACATTGGCTGTATATGCTGCAGCCTGGAGTGCATTCCCATAATATCCACCCTGAGCATTGACATCAGCTCCTTTGTCAAGGACCAGCTGGACAATGTTAAGACTGTCCCCAAATGTTGCAACCTGGAGTGCATTCCTATAATATCCACCTTGAGCATTGACATCAGCTCCTTTGTCAAGGAGCAGCTTGACAATGTCAACATTGGCTTTATATGCTGCAGCCTGGAGTGCATTCCCATAATAATATCCACCCTGAGCATTGACATCAGCTCCTTTGTCAAGGAGCAGCTTCACAATGTCAAGTTTGGCCTCATAAGCTGCAGCCTGGAGTACATTCCCATATTCTCCACCCTGAGCATTGATATCAGCCCCTTTGTCAAGGAGAAGCTTTACAATGTCAAAATTACCCTTCTTTGCTGTAGCCTGGAGTGCATTCCCATATTTTCCACCCTGAGCATTGACATCAGCTCCTTTGTCAAGGAGCAGCTTCACAATGTCAAGTTTGGCCTCATATGCTGCAGCCTGGAGTGCATTCCCACATTCTCCACCTTGAGCATTGACATCAGCTCCTTTGTCAAGAAGCAGCTTCACAATGTCAAATTTACCCTTCTTTGCTGCAGCCTGGAGTGCACTCCCATATCTTCCACCCTGAATATTGGCATCAATATTTGTTAAAAGGTGCTCTGCAACTGTTTTGAGCCCAAGCATTGCAGCATAGTACAGTGGATGGGCTGTACTTTCTCTTGTTAATTTTGGCCAAACATGTTCATTATCTACATCATATAATCTCAGCCAATTCATAAAACAATTCCTGCTTTGGAACATTGAACTTAGCAAAGCTTCTATAACACAGTCTTTGCTGCTCAGCTCATAGTGTCCATGCCAGTGCTGTGCAGCATACTGAGCTAGGCAGAACTCTGTGAATACACCTAAATTCAATTTGGCTTGTTTTAGTTGTAAAAGGTATGACAGGCAACATGATGTCATCAGTGCATGTGCAGAACAAAGGTCTGATATTTTGAGTGGATAGTGTCTTATCATCCTTGGTGCTTGCAGAAGATATTCCTTTACTGATGCATGGGCAAGTATTACTGTCTCATCTGCTCCTCTTATCACAAGACTTGAGCAGACTTCTAGCACATCCTCTGGTGCTCTCAACACCTGCTTATGATCAAAAATTTGCTTGGATTCATCAAATGTCACAATGGACATAAGTTGCTTGAATTTCATTGGTTTCATAGCAAGCACCAGCCAATGAAGAAGCATTTTGGCATTATGTATGTCTTGGTCATCAATTCTTTGAAGAATTTGGTCATATATGTCTTCCAGTGTCTTAGGAATGTGATGTAAAGCATTTTCAACTGCCTTTTGGCTTCGACAGTCCCTAAGTTTATCCATCTGGCAGGCAGCCCAGCGGAACCTATTAATCATTAGCATTAGTTACTATCCTGCCAGGTTTGTCATAGAACACACATTCCATTTGCTCCTTGCAACAGCACCTCTTGTATGTTATTATCCACAACATGAGACCATCTTTTGAGCTTATGGTCAGCCTCAAATGCATCATAAATGTATCTCTTGATATCCCCATTGATGAGGTCTGCAGAAAGAACTATCTCCATGTGAATCCATTGCTGCACAGATGCAAATATTTTCTGTTCCCTCCTGCTGCTTATTAAAAGGCAACAATGACCATACATCTGGATTAGGACTTTCCACAATTCATTGTATTCTTTGCATTCATCAAGGGCATCAATGATAATGTAGGCTTTTTCAAAGCCTTGGATAAGTTTCAGAAGAACATCCAATAGTTCCACAGTTGTAGGAGTGCAGTGCTTGTCATTTTTGTGATAAACCTCCTCCAATACTTTGTGATTTTTGGATCTTGGAGTTAGTGACATAACCAAAGCAGCAAGAAAGCTTCTGACTGTCTGCTTTGCATAATCATTGACATCAAAGTAGAAATAGGCCAAGCCCACACCAGATGTTTTGTCATAAACTTTTTTGATGTCTTTTATGATAATGGAGCTTTGTTATTGTAAGCAACTGTTAACAGGTCAAAACCATGAAATACCAGATGATTGTCTTCCCACAACCAGCTATGGAATATCATTAAAAGGAAAGGCCAGCAGATTCTGTGTTACTTACAAATCCCATTAATCCATAGGAATTGGTTGAGGCCTTCTTTCCATCTTACAAATCTGTCATCCTTGAGAATCCAAAGTCCAGTGTCCTTGTGGTGCTTCTGCCTAGCATTGTCATGATTGACAGAAGAGTCAGGAGGTGATAGCCATCTCTTGTATTTTACTGATATAGATTTTAGAGTTGATCTAGTAAGATATGTGCACACTGACCTTAATCATATGAAATCAACAAGATAGGCCAAACAAGCAACATGAATAGAACATACCAATATCATCCTCAGAAACAACTAACATATAATTTGTTAGTACAGAATTGAGATTGGAATGTCTAACATACTCTTTACTTCAATCTAATGGGATATACTAATGTCAAGAAAAGTAGATTGATATAATTAGTACACACTTGTTGATTGACTGAAGTGAGATATTTCAAGTTGTAAACAAATCCTTCACAATGGATGCTACTTGCCAATAGTTTCATTCTGATGATTTTGTGAATTAATACAGATAGATAGATAATGGTACATACATAGACATAGTCACGTCGAATGGAAAAGAATTTCCCACCGAAAGTGATGATATGACGTGCAGCAGCAAACATGCTCAGCGATGGTGGTGGTGGTAAAGCAAGTAAGTTGTGTTACATGTTACATGTTACAAACAAGTGTCACGGCGTGACGGCGTGACGCGCAAACACTCTTTTTTTTTTTTTTTTTTTTTTACGAATAGAAATATACATTCAAACGTAGAGTATTGAAACTAGGATACAACCGAACAATTGTATGTCAGATAAACTATGCAAAAGCATAAAAACAAAACAACAATGAAAACAATTGAAAACGATACGAAACTACTCAACGAAAGCAAGCAACGCGCAATTATAAAACATTGAAGTCGATATCTTCAAAAGATCCCACTGACGGGTTATCTTTCAAAAAATTTGCGATAGCCAGTAATTGCTTCGTTTTCGGGCTAACGAAGAGATTGAGAAAAAGGAATGAGTATAGTACACGCACCTGCACATGATATGTTCCCGCGAGAACCAAGGTTTAGATGAGCAAAAGTGACACCTGAGATTACTTTCCGGAAAGAATCTTGACCTGAAATCCGCTGACGGCATATGTCCTGTAACAATCCTAACAAAGCGCGTAAAATGTGTGATTTTGTTGTCACACGTTTCTATGAAACGGCTGCGGTTTGCACCTAGCGAAGGGAGCACTTCTCTTTTTCGGCTGCCCAAGAGGCGAATAAACCATTTTCCGCGAACCGACTTCGTTTTCCAAATACTGCGCCAATGTTTTCCTGCCTCCTTCTTGAAGCGACCTGAACATTTCGCTAAGGATCGACATTGGCACGCTCATCAAACCTGCAACGCCGTGTCAAGTTGGCATTCTTCACCAACGACCTGACCCCTCCCATTCACATCTTCAAACGGGCATTCACCCGACTTGGATCCAGCCAGCCTCTCAAACTCCATTCCCATCAGCACCTTAAGCGGCGTCGAGGGCGTCAAAGGCCATAATTATTTAGAACTGCCTTATAGAACGGAAAACGAGGGCATGGAAAGCCAGGCGGAGAAATTTGAAAGGGATGTTGTGGTATCCCAACTGTATGCATTGGTACCAGAGTCTGCGGCATTAGGGTTCAAATTTGAGCTGAAATACCTTCCTTCGAGTTCCGTTCCCGAGTCTAGAACGGGGAATACCGTCTCGTAGCACACGTTATAAGCCCGAATTGGTTTACTCGCGCTGCCTTCCTTACTATCCTCTGTATCGGTATCGGTGATGTAGAATGTCTGTAGATAGTCATCGTTAATAATCGAGAACAAAATAAAAGAGAAACCCTTGCTCACACACATCGTCCACAAAGCCTACAATGGTGTCTTCATCTTTTCCAGCCAAATTCCTGCCTGCAGCGCAGTCTTTCGTTCTCTCATGCGGTATCCAGATAGCGGGTAAAAAGTGTTCTACTTTGCTTCTTCTAGTTCCAGTTCTTCCGTCGATGTTCTCAACCCGCTTTCTCCGAGAACCCGCGCTAACGGCGACACCGCCGCCGATGCAGTTGGGAGGAACGGCAACACTTGCAGCGACAGTTCCTGACACGATTTGCCGATGCAGACGAAGTCAGAGTCGAAATCGGATTAGCGATGTTCAGCGAGACTTGCCATCAGCCGCTGTAAGTATGGTTTCAGCATTGATAGGTCTGACTTTGACAAATGTTAGGACCCTCACCTGCATGGAGGGCAAAACTGCCATCAGTCCTCAAGACCTCGATTCGGAGGAGACGACCACCTCAAGATCAACCAGGTCCAATCAGCCCTTTATACACCCATCGCTCCTCCATAGCCCCGGACGCAGAGGTCACAGGAATACCAGGCATGGAATGTCTCTTTGGCTTTGGCTTCGCCCCGGTCGGTCATTGACTTGAGATGAATCTTGCTGTGCGCGGGGAAGACGGCGTTGACCTCGAACCATCTCCTCCCATACAAAGCCCTAGAATCCGCTGCTGCGTCCGAAATGGACTCTGAACCTCGAGCTGATCCTTCCCCGCCCTCATCCCCATTAGCCCAACCTCTCCTCGCCCGTGGTCCCCCCTTTTCGCCAGCCAGACGATGCAGTCTGGAATTCTCTCTTCCTTGCGGGTTCTCTCCGCTCAATTTGGTGCAATGGACCACGCTTAAGTATTCGCCCGGGAAGACCAAATTGGAAGGGAAGTGAGGCCAGTGAGGTCTGAAGTAGATCGTTGGAGGGAGACCGTTTGGACATGAGCTTGGAGGGAGGAAGACGTGATGACTGACCAACCATCGTCGTTAGTTAAATAACGCAACCGCGTACACGAATTGAGCTGAATTCGAGCCCTAGTGCAGCAAACTCTGACACCAATGCATACAGTTGGGTCTCCACGCCCCCGTTTTCTGTTCTGACATGTATTGGCGGATGTGCGTTTGATGGCTCGAATGGGTACGTTGCGCTACATGCTTGAGCCAGTTTTTATTCTCATGCTGGTTAGAGATGTCCATCGATCATACGTCTTCGGAATCCCTGCTTGTCGTTGCACGCGTCATTAAAAGGCTCTCAAATTTCCAGCATGTCCCACATCAAATGCTCTTTGATCTCGATTCGAAAATCAAATCACACAATGTTTCCCAGCTGCCAACTCTCATGAATTCGCTCGGACCTCGTGATACAAGGATAAATCATTACAACCCCAGCTTCGGAAACGTGAATGTTCTCTCAAAACACATGGCTTATATGCTTCTCGAGCCATGCAGGACGTTCCAACAATTTTTAAGAAATTCGTCTGAATTAGTAACTGTGGGCTAGGTACTGGTCGTATGAGGAGGGCAACGGTGAGAACTGGCGTTCTTAGCTCTGTCGCATCATGAAGTAGCTCGCAGCAGTCGCATTGGCTATCTCTGTCGCCGATGCTAGTCCGATGCTAGTCCCATCCAGGCCGAAAAGCATGAATCAATGCGTGTTCAACGCCTTACGGCATCGGCGTCTATCTAACGGGATCCGGTTTACATCCATCAAAGCCACTGAAGGAAGTTGTGCCTATTAAGCCCCTCATTCATCATCGGCGGATGCTCATGGACGATTTCAGCATACAAGAACCCTCCCTTTAATTTCCAGTATACTGGCACTACCAACGTTGGGTGCTACTCGAGCAACCTATTTGTTAAATAACGCCGGTTTGCATTTTCATGTATCCTGCAATCATTTGCTGAAGTGGCTTACAGGCGGTTGCAGCAGTAATAGTAAGCTGCTTTTTGACCCGTCTGTGGCTGTATATCTAGCGATTAAGGTCTGGCGAAGGCTATGACACAGAGTCTTATGAGCGTGCCTTACTTTGTTGTGGATAGTGTAGCCATGAATAGCAGAGATAGTTCGACCCACTTCAAATCATTGTATTCATTATTTCCAAGACCAATCTCACAAAATTTATCCTGCCCTCGACTTTGAACCCCTGAATAACTCACTCAGCTCTTCTCTCCAGCTCCAACTTGCCTCCTCTCGGCACCTTCGTTATTTTCACTGGTGTCGAGAGCAACGGAAAGGCGCGAACTCTGAAAAGGTCCACCAGAAACCAGGGAGAACCTGCTTGGTCGTTCTCCTTTCTCCCCGTTTGCAGGACCACTACTGCTTGACGCAGCTGCAGATACTTCAGTACCTCCTGTCCATTTGAATCTGCAACCACTGTCCGCACAGCTGCAACGCGAGAGCAGCGAGTGAAAACTGATTTCCCTCTTCACAGTCGATTTGACCGGCTTTGGAGACGAGTGCTGTTGCATCTTTTCAGGTGCTCCTTCATTACGAGTGACACTCGTATCAGACGACTGAGGGTGTGCTTGTTCCTGACCTGGAGATCATTCTCGTTCCCATCGACATCGGCACCCTGCAACTTACTCGGTGGCCGTGTCTAGTTGGAATTCTTCACCAACGGCGTTTCGCCCGACTTGGATCCGGACAGCATCTCAAACTCCATACCCATGAGCGCCTTAGGCGTCGAGGGCGTCAAAGGTGACAACGATTCAGGAATACCTGGCAGAACGGAAAGCCAGGCGGAGAAATTTGACAGGGACGGTATGGTGTCCCAGCCGTATGCATTGAGTCTGCGGCATTAGGGCTCGAATTCGAGCCGGAATCGTAATGTCCCCTTCCTTCGAGTTCCGTTTCCGAGTCTAGAACGGGGAACACCATCTCGTAGCACACGTTGCAAGCCCAAGCTGGTTTACTTGCGCTGCCTTCCCTACTATCCTCTGTATTGGTATCAATGATGTATAATGTCTGTAGATAATCGTCATTAACACCTGAGAGAACAAAATAAAAGAGAAACCATTGCTCACCCGCGCGCACACGTGTCTTCGTCTTCTCCAGCCAAATGATTGTCCGCAGCGCATACACTCTTTCTCTCATCCGATATCCAGATAGCGGGTACCCGGCGTTCCACTTTGCTTCTTCGAGCACTCGCGTTTCCCCCGTCATCGGAGACATCGCCCTAAGCCAACGCAGATGGGGGAAACGGCAACGCCTGCATCGACTTCCTGACATCTTTCGTTGATGCAGATGAAGTCAGGGTCGAATTCGGATGGGTGACGTTGAGAAATACTAGCCATTGCGCCTTGGCCTGTCGAATCTCGCTGCAAGCATCGTAAGCGCAGGTTCAGCATTGATAACAAATGTTAGGTCCCTCACCTGCATAGAGGGCAAAACTGCTGCC
Source organism: Amanita molliuscula (assembly GCA_023014405.1). NCBI lineage: Eukaryota > Fungi > Basidiomycota > Agaricomycetes > Agaricales > Amanitaceae > Amanita > Amanita molliuscula. The sequence continues at coordinate 855,609 of JAEBUP010000011.1, forward strand.
GACGCCTCACTCGGAGACGACGATTTCGAGATCAACCAGGTCCAGTTGGCCTTAAATTACACCCATTGCTCCCGGACGGAGAAGTTACAGGAATACTGGCCATGGAATGTCTCTTTGGCTTTGGCTCCGCCCAGGCTGGTATGGAAAATTGACTCGAGATGATGGGAACCTTGCTCTGTTGGGGAAGACGGGGTGGACGAACAGCTCCTCCAAGAAGACAATGGCAGATGGAAGTCGCTTATGCTCCTGTTCCTGTTCCCATACAAAGCCCTAGAATCCACCGCCGCGTCCGATTAATTAGATTCTGAACCTCAAGTTGATACTCCCCCGCCCTCATCCCCCGCCCTCATCCCCATTCGCCCAATGTCTCCCGTAGTCCCCTTTTTCGCGAGCCAGACGGGGGAGTCTAAGAACAAGAGAAATTCTCTCTCTCTCTCTCCGCTCGAATTGGTACAATGGTCAACGCTTAAGAAGTATTCGACCTGGAAGAAGGCATTGGAAGAGAGGTGAGAGGGTGGTGTTGAAGTAGATTGTTGAAGGGAAAGCGATTGGGCATGTGTGTGAACTTGACTGATCAACTATCGTCGTTAAGTTGATAACGCAAGGGTATACAGGAATTGGGCTTACTTTTTGACACCAGATCAAGCACGCATCTGAGCTTTTCGTATTCTCCTTCACCGTCCTCTCGTTCCTCGCCTTCTCCGCCTCCACATGCATCAACAGACTCCATATAACCTCTCAAGTCCTTCGACAACAAAAAATGCATCGAGCATCTCTGTACAATTGTCCACATCCAATCGCGGAGCTTGAGTTTGCTGCATCGGGGATGGTTTTTTGTTTGGTAAGGTATTTTGCGTAAGGAATGTAGAGCAACAAGCAGGAGAAGTGAGAAAGTAGTATTGAGGACAGGGTGGAGGCGGCACTTGTGTGTATCTGAAGTAAGCATGGGCAAAAGATGTTGAGTCAAGGCGTCGAAGAAGGCTTTCAATATAGCCTCGTGAGAGAAGTTCTGTCCAACAGAGTCTCGGGGTGTATCGTATCGAGTGACACGATAAGAGGGGGTGAAAGTTCTGAGAAAGCTCCAGGTGATGAATATGCTGGATTCGACTGATTGTGTTGATATGCAGAAGGGAGGAGACGGAACTTGGACGGGGCTGCTGCCGCCGCATCGGCTAAGAGGGACATGTAGGGGAAGATGCAAAAGGCGGAGAGGATGACACGCCGACGCCGCATGTCGCAGCTAATTCACTCCTCCTCCTCCAGGCTGCCTGAAAATCCATTGGTCACTGTTGAACTTTGTAAAGCTTTCCGTTATCTGAAAACAGTGAACATCAGCCTCCGAAGAAACTACAGGTCGAGCATACTTACCCATGACGAAAGGATGCCTGCAATGAGGGCGGGATCGGACTCGTCGGAAGTTCCTTGGACAAGGCGTTCAACTGGAAGTCGGACTTCGCTTGGTCCTCCATTCGATCAGTTCTGAGACCCAGTACTGCGCACCATCACCGTCGGCGTCAAGATCCACCACGACCAAATGCCACATGGTACCGGTCGTGAGAGCACCACGAATATGAGACTTCCTACACACAAAACGTGAGTGGCGTGGATGAGGTACAAATTGTTACGTACCCAAGATGTTTCGCACATGCAAAGAGCTCAAGAATGATTTGAGGGAGTTGTGCCGCAAGGGGGATGGGGATGGTAGAGGCCCTGACCTTGGCTGCAAGAAACGCGATCGTTTCACCCCAATTGTTTAGCGTTGGGGGAATGCAAATATAGTTCTCTGCGTCCTGTGTCACACAATGCAGAGGCACAAGAATAAGACAAAAAACGTACCTGCGATAGTTGACTCCGTGACAAGGACTGTGTAGTCAATTATCCCTGAGATTGTGTCCATCTGCGATGCCCTCCGAAGGTGGAGTAGAAACCTGGTTCTCCAGCATCACAATCACTTTCTGAGGAGATGGAACCATGGCAGCTGACCTGAAGAAGGTGTCAATGACCATCTGAAAAGAGATTTCATTCTGTGGCTGCCGTTAGTTAGATAACATTGCCAGATGTGCACAAACCTTAGTTGCAAAGGAGCTGGTGAGGAAGGATAGATGCTTATACATGTTATCGTTTGACCACAACTTGTCAGAGCCGAGAGTCCGAGAGTGGCGACCAGTGGCGACTGGATGGAGGTAGAGAATGCCCTTTTGGACAATATTAAACCTTTCCTCGGCAGCAGAGAAAGAGAACGATTGGGAGAATGAGGCATTGCGAACAAGGGCCGACTCTGTTTCCCTCTATACTGAAATAAAGTTACGCAGTAAACACTTTTTTTTTTTTCCGAATAGAATGTTATATTGAGAGACTAAATGTACAAAATACATGTAAACTGCCGGACAGATTGACTGCCAGAAAAGACCTATATGTAACATATAACAGAACAAAACAAACAAATTTCAATAGTAAAGGCAAAACAGCAAAACGCAATTGCAACGGTCAACTATATTACATTAAAATCGATATCATCAAACGAACCCGCAGTTGGGTTATCTTTTAAGAAATTGGCGATAGCAAGATAATTGCTTGGCTTTCGAACCAAAGCAGACAAAGAAAAGAAAGAATGAGAATAATAGACGCACCTGCACATGATATGTTCCCGCGAGAACCAAGGTTTAGATGTACAAAAGGGACACCTCAGATTGCTGTCTGGAAAAAATCGCGCTCTAAAATCCGCAGACGGCATATGTCCTGTGACCATTCTCGAAAAACGGGCAAAATGTGTGACCTTGCCGTCACACGCATCCACAAACCGCCAACGTTTCTTCCCCAACGACGGTAAGACTTCTCTCTTGCGTCCATTCAACAGCTTTATGAAGCTTCTCCCTCTAACAGACGAAAACTTCCACAAACGTCTCCACATCCTTCCCCAGTCCTTTTTGAACTGATTTGCACACAACGCTAGAGTGCGCAAACTTTTGTTCACTGTATCTTCCTCGTTAATCTTTACAAGAGTGTCCGCTTCTTCATTTTCCGCAATTCCCATATGGCTTGGACACCATGAAAGAGTAATCGAATGCTGAGCGTTCCCTTCTAACCATACCTGTAATTTTTTCATTGCGCTAATGGACGTAAATTGATGTTCCTTTACGTTCGTGTCAAAGATTCCTGACAGCGCTGCCTGATTGTCAATCAGTACCACCACATGCCCTGTCACTTCCCACTCTGCCAGGTGATTGAAAACATTTTCAATAGCTTGCAATTCCGATTCAAATGCAGAACTCGCGCCGAATAATCTTGCCTGCTTCACCCCAGGGCCTATAAATCCTGCGCATCCCACCCCGTTGCGATATGCTCCATCTGTCGCAAACATAAGACTCGTACTCCGCCACTCCTCCAGCTTTGAATTGAAGCTATTCATCCACGCCTGGAATAAGTCAGAATCTTCTTTCTTCGGGTGAACTGGATTGGCTAAATTGATGCGATTATTGTAGACATCACGAACTCTAGCTCCAGGAACATTTTCCTCATGGCATAATCGGAATTCTTCTTCTACGCCACCCGCGATGTCAAACAGTTGAGTAACTGTGCTTCTGACAATATTTGTACGTTTCTGTTTTTGAAACTTTAGCGCTTTCGAATGACTTGGAATCGTCCTAAAGAAGAGTCGAAGAATGTTTAAAGGATGATGTTTATTGAGTGTAGCCAATCGTAAGCCCATTCTTTTGACCAATAGATCGCAGTAAATTCTGACTGGTGGAACTCCCAAAAATAGTTCCATAGGTGCTGTAGGTGTAGTCTTGAAACTACCGCTCATCCATAACAACGCCCTGCGTTGTACTTGTTCCAGGATCATCACTTTCTTCTTTATGCCTTTTCTGTCTAGATGATACCACAGCCCCAGGCCGTAGGACATAATTGGCCAAATGCACGATTTGAAAATTTGAAGGTGTCTTCTGACATCTATTCCCCGAGCTGCGTTGCCTATCATGTGCAAAGCACTAATGGAAGATAATGATTTATTAGCATAGAAACGTATATGATAATCAAAAGATAGCCCTGGATTGAAAAAGAAACCTAAGTAGTGCCAAATTTTCTTGCACTTTATTAACGAAGTCTTCCCTTTAGCATCTTCAAGTAAAATGCTAAGATTTGCTACCTGTTGGTCGTGAGCATGATCAATGGAAAAGTTAACTACATGATTCCAAAACTCTTGAGCTGACGTTATTCTTTTTTTAGCTCCTTTTCTTTTATCATTATTTTTAAGGCTAATGTTGTGTTTCTTTGGAGCCTTGACTGATCTTTTAAAAGGGAGAAAACAAAACAATTCCGTCTTATCCATCTCCACCACCATTCCAATTTTATCCATTGCCACCGCAAACAACCGATACCAAGCCTTCATTTCCTTGATTCCATCCTGTAAATCAAAAGTTGAAATCATTAGATTACTATTGTCCACGTAAGTCATAAGGGCTCTGTCTTTTTCCCAATTTAAGGGAAATTCTTGATTTAGAACTGGCGCTACTAAAAGATTTAGCATTATCAGTGAATCAGGACTACCTTGAGGAGCACCCTCTCCCGCTTCTAATTCTGGGGATACACCACCTCCCCACATGAAATTCGTGCGTCTTCCTGAATAAAATGACTTCGTGAACTTGACTAATTCTGTCGGAAAACCTAGTTTCTCCAGCATCCGCGCCATGACATCTCCTTGCAAAGAAGGGAAATATTGCGCAATATCAAGTCCTAAACATAGCGTGAACTTTCCTGCTTCACGTGCCTGATGTACCCAGTTGACGATAAAAAGACCAGCGTCCAGAGTTGATCTTTGTCAAACTCCTCCAAATTGAAGTGGATGTAACAGATTATGCTGGGCCGCGTCATATTGTAGTCTCGCCGCAAACATCTTCATGAAGAGTTTTCCTAAGAAATTCAAAAGCGCTATAGGTCTATAGCTTTTGATTTTCGAGTAATCTTCCTTTTTTGGTTTTGGAATAACTATCATATTTGAATGCTTAAATTGCGACGGCCAGGTACCCTCTTTCAAAATGCAATTGAAGACTTTCGTCAATTGACACAAAAATTTTTCTTCGCTAAGAATGATTTTCAACATTCACCAAGTGATCATGTCTGGACCCGGTGCCGACGTGTTTGAAGTTGACTTTATTGTATCCAAGATTTCTAGACCAGAGAAATCCAACCAATTATGAGTCGGTAGTTGTGGCAAAGCGTTAATGTAATCCCAGTCCACTGTATGCGTGGATTGTTGTCCAACAAATTGAAAGTGGGCTGCTGACCATAAATTGTCCAGATTTTGAATCGCATGACCTTCCGCATCCACTACTTTTGGAATATTTGTCAATTTACGCTCTCTTGTCCAACGCACTGCATCCCATAAGTCTCCTTTTTTAACCATATTGTCCAGTTTATTGTCGAAGAACTTTCTTTTAGCTGCTTTAATTTCTCACCAAAGGTTACGTTTCGCCTGAATAGACGGAGTACGAATGTACTCCTCCTTTGCCTCCATACACTCTCGGTTCCACCACAAATTCGGTCTGGCATTCTCTTTCGGAATTTTTGCATGTTGTTTCCACGCTTTTTGAATTCCATCGTATAGTGTGTCGACACAACTCTGTACACCCGCGCTTTCTGCAAAGACCAAACTACCGATGTCTGCTATGAATGCCAATTCTTCCTCCGAATTTGCTGGAACATAAGGTGCGCGTGGACATGCTGGAGCACAGCCATGAGACGTGAATCGCAAACTGATTTCTCTATGATCGATTTTTGCTCCCAGCACATCTAAAGCATAGATGTGACTCACATCTTCCAAGACCAAATTGTGAACCCAAACTAAATCCAAAACACTCGAATAATCAGCATCTCCTGATCTTCTTCTGCTCCTGTGAAAGGTGGGTATACTGGAATCGTTTATACAATTGAAACTTCTATCCATCATTGTCAGGACTGCCCTAGACACAACCTATCTGACTCGAGCGGTGACTTGTTAAGTCTGAAACGATTCTGATTGCTCTGTAGCTATGTCTAGTGACAATAGACTATCTAGAGACTTAAGAGTCTCCTACGCTAAACTACGGCCCTTATATACCGCTTCTCCTGGTCTGTGCGCAGACAGCGCGCAGCTAAAGTCCCTCACAATAGAGACAATGCGCAGCGACTCATTCTGCGCCCATCTATCCATTCATGGAGAGATCCTTCCACACCCAACTCCTGGGTTGTCCGTATGCGGCCTTCCTATTGTTCAGGACTTCGGCCGATTCCCATGCACGCCGTACCGTTGACTCGGTACTCCTCGGCGTTCCCATGTCGCCCCTCAGGCGCCGTGCCACTCATGATTCCTTTCATGGCGTAGGCCCATCATCGGGCCGCAACTCCTGTCGGCACTTGGTCTATCTCCATAGCCAATGCTGACCTAACCTCCTTCCTAATAGGGACCGCAGTTCACGTAGGCCATCCTCCTAGAGTCCCGTTGCGTAGTCTTGTTCGTAGACGTTTGAGCTTGATAAAATAGATAAAAAGAAAAGGAAAATATCTTCCAACTCCTCTAGTCCGTATCCTCTGATCTTCTATTGATGTCGTTGCTTCTAAGTGCGTGTCTTCTTAGTTATCGTGATGTCGTTACTGTAATGGTTTTGAAAATAAGAGGTGTGCTCATAACATCACCCCCCCCTCAAGGCCTCGCGTCCCGAGAGGCTGACGTGGCGGAGTCCACATATCTCGGATCCTCCCGCATTCTTGCATGAAACGCGGCCAAGCGCGCTTGTTGTTCATTGGGCGACAGCCCAAATTGTTCTGAGTCGACGTCCTCGACGTCTTCAATGGTGGTCCTGTAATTGACCAATGGCTTTTCTGGGCGTCTTGCGCCTTTGATCCTCCTCTGTCGGTCATCTTCCGACTCGCTGCTTTCCTTAGCAGCCATGTCCTTCTCCTTTTTCAAGATTTTCTTGGCGAGTACCGCCATATCTTTCTCCTGAGCTCTTCGTTCCTCCGCTAGCTCCTCCTCTTCCGTCTTCTGGGGGAAATTAAGCACGGGTACAGACCGCCCGCCGCGCTCCAGGTCTCTGGAGAACGTCCCATCGGTGTCGTCTGGCAGCTCCATGATTGCTGCCCTTTCGCCTTTCCAGTTGCGCCATCGGCGCTCCATGTTCTCCAGGTATCTTGGCCCGAATCGGCCATCTTCCCATCCAAATAATCTCTGCCGATCCTTCCAATGGGTTCCCCGAATCTTATTGTGCCTTGATGCACTGCTGGGTTGCTTGGGTACTTGGGAATTCTGTTTTGGTTTTGTCTCGGTGTACTGGATGTATAAAATCCCATCTCGAATGTTTCTGACAAGTTTGGGAGCGTCTGGATTCGCCTTATGGAATTTCTTTACTATGGCGGGTGCATTGACAACGTTCTTGACCAGTTCCCAGGTGGCTTCCTCCACTGGGTAGTTCTTCCATTTAACGAGGTACTCCAACCTCGCTCCTCCTCTGCCGCTAACTCGGCTTTCTAAAATTTCTTCAACCTCATATTCGCCCTCCTGCGATTCTTCCACCATTTGCATGTCTTTGCGCGCTGCTGCCTTAGCTTGTTGTTTTGGGAAAACCGGTTCCCTATACGGCTTCAAGAGGACTTTGTTGAAGACGTTGTAGACCTTCCATGAGGCCGGAATTTTTAATTTGTATGAGGATTTGCCTACTTTGGCGAGTACCTCCAAGGGACCGACGAATTTCCCATCCAATTTCTTTGTCGCCCGGATCACTGGTAGGTTTTCCGTACTGAGATATACTTTATCGCCCGGCTTGTATTCAACCGCCTGTTTTCGGTGCGCGTCATAACACTGTTTCATAACCTGCGCCGCTTTTTCCAGTGCTGACTTTGCTTTGGCGTGTACTTCCTCTAGTTCTTTGGCCAGCTGTTCGACCGCCACTGCTTTTGGTGCGTAAGTGGGGTCCAGTCCCTTATTTGGGTGTCGCCCATAGTTCATGTAGAAGGGGGTGAACCCTGTAGCGGAATGTACTCGATCATTGTGGCAAAATTGAGCCACTGACAACCAATCCGACCAATTGTCCTGTCGGTTATTGACAAAGATAGTTAAGAATTCTTTTAGCTCTTGATTAACTCGCTCCGTCTGTCCGTCTGTTTGCGGGTGGTAGGCCGTAGATCAGTTGGCCTTGATTCCCAACATCCCGTATAAGTCCGTCATGAATTTTGAGGCAAATTGAGGGCCCCGGTCGCTAATGACTTTTCTGGGGAGTCCGTGCTCCCTGAATACATTGTCACGAAACAGCACCGCTGTTCCCTGCGAAGTAATTTCCGAAGTAGTTGGTATGAAGTACGATTTTTTTGTGAAGCGGTCTACGATGACCAGAACCATGTTGTTCCCTTTTGATTCTGGTAGTGGTCCGACAAAGTCGACCGAGATAATTTCCCAGGGTTCGGAAGGAACCTCATTTGGTCGTAAAGGCGCTGCCCAGGCAGTCCTGTCTGGCTTTGCTTTCTGGCACGTTTCACAGCCAGGGATGTATCGTTCGATATCTTTTCGCATATTGGGCCACCAGAAGTTCCTGGTGAGCGACTCCAATGTTTTAGCCACTCCGGAATGTCCCCATGAGTGATGAATGGCGATGATGTCTTCTCGTAATGCTGGTACTGCTGGCACATAAACTCGTCCTTTCCAGGTTACCAATCCCTTATCAATTTTATATTCCCCTCCGGCGACTTCCAATCCTTTTACTACTTGGGGTTCCCATTGTCGGCGAGGAACTTCTTTGATGTCTTTGATGATGGCGTCTATTGCCCGATCATCGTCAAGGACGTTTATGAAGAGATGTTCTGTGAGGAGGATGACGCCTTCATTGTCGTTCTCTCCTTTGCCGTGTCCCGCTCGCCGGGATAGTAGGTCTGCCTTAGTATTTGACTTTCCACTTCGGTGCTTTATTACGAAGTTATAGTCTTGTAGGTCCGTTACCCATCTCGCTTGTCGTCGGTTGAGATTCTGCACTTTTCGGAAATATGTCAAGTTCTGATGATCCGTCAGAACTTCGATAGTTTGCTTTGCTCCTTTGAGGTAATGTGCCCATTCGTAAAAGGCATGCATTAGCGCAAGCATTTCCTTGTCGTATATTTCATAATTGCGCTTGGCATCATTAAGCGATTTTGAAATAAAGGCCACTGGCTTCCATAAGCTGTCCTCTCGTTGCTGCGACAATATTCCTCCGATGGCGAAATCTGAGGCGTCCACCTCTACTCGGAATTGCCCTTCTTCATTGGGGATTCGGAGTACCACTTCCTCTGCTATTGTTGTTTTAAGCCCGTCGAAGGCTTCATCTTGTAGCTGCGTCCACAGCCACTCTTCTTTTCCCGTAAGCCATGTCAACGGCTTTGCTAGTTTTGCGAAATCTTTGACGAAGCATCGGTAGAAATTAACGAAGCCCAGGAACTGTTGGACTTCTTTTTTACACTTGGGCGTCAGCCACTCGGATACTGCTTTGACTTTTGCAGGATCCATTTGTACCGTGTCCTTTCCAATGATGACTCCTAAGAAATCGATTTCGTTTTTATCAAAGAAGCACTTTTCGGGTTTAAGCGAGAGTTTATGTTTTTCTAATTTCTCGAGTATTCGGTTGACGTGTTTGGTATGTTCCTCCTGGTTTTTTGAGAACACCAGGATATCGTCCATGTAAATAACCACCCATCCTTCCGCGACCTCGACTCTGAATATGTCGTTCATCATTGTTTGGAAGGTAGCGGGTGAGTTGGTTAAACCAAAGAACATGACAAGCGGTTCGAATAATCCTTGATTCGTCCTGAAAGCGGCCTTCCACTCGTCTCCCTCTTTTATTCGAACATTGTTATAGCCCCACCGTATATCCATCTTTGAGAATACTTTCGCTTGGGACAATTGATCCACGAGTTCCCCAATTAAGGGCAGGGGGTAGCGATTCTTGACCGTCATTTCATTTAACTTCCTGTAATCCTGTACAGGCCTAAGTTTTCCATCCTTTTTCTTGACAAAGAAGAAAGGAGACGCCATTGGCGATTTACTAGGTTGGATTCGTCCGGAATCCAAATTCTCTTTCAGGAACTCGTCCAGTTGTTGCTGCTCGTCCCGGTTTAAGGGGTAAATTTTGCAGTCTACTGGAGTCGAACCAGGTATCAATTCAATTGCGTGGTCCCATCATCGTCTCAGTGGGAGTTCATCAAAGGTTTCTTTCTCGAAGACCTTTCTGTGTTTTAAGTAATGGTAGGGGACTGCCTCCTCCAATGTTCGTTTCTTCTCCGTTTTCGCCTGTTCCGCCGCTATCTTTGTGGCAGTCGATGCAAAAGCTCGGACTCGCAACTCGGGTTCTCTGATGTGAACAGCTAGAAGGCGATCCCCTTCATGTAGGCAGTATGAAACGTCCATTTCATCTTCAGGTTCTTGTACTGAAGATGGTTTCCAGCAGGTTCCCGGACAACAGTTGAACTCTAAGGATTTCTTCTTCCAGTTAATAGTTGGATTGTGATGCTCCAACCAATCATGTCCCAGGAATAGGTCTGTTTTGCTGAGCGTAGCGACAGCACAGTCCATTATTTCTTCATGGGATCCTATCCTCAGTTTGAACTGGACGAAGTATTCTACACTGCCCGATCCGTTTCGTGTGCCATCCGCATTATACACCGGTATAGGGCGCAACAATTTCTTCTTGTTCATCCCGTGTTTTTCAACGAAGTCCTCGCTTATGCATGAGGCGGTGCATCCGGAATCTAGCAACATAGTAACGTTTTTGGACTGGAAGGTGTCCATAGTGGTAAGTGTCCCTTTCAGGTCTAACTCCTGCTTCCCAATTCCTTGTACTACTTTTTCCCTCAAGTGTACTAGGTTCCATAGGGCATCGGTTTCTGATAAGGCGTTTAACTGTTGAACCAACTTTCCGTTTACTTCGTTTATTCGTTTATCGTCTACCCACTGTCGTAGACATTCGATTGCCGTTTGTTCATCTTGCTGCCAGATGTGTCTCAGCACCCACGGCGGCGTCCATGTTTTCAATCTTTTCTCGGGTTTTGCGCTCATTTCCAAGTTCCTTATGTGATGTACGTTCCCTTTGCATTCATAAAGTAAAGCATGCATATTTATTTGGGAATCTACAGGTACTGGTACACCACTAAGAGAACTTGAACCAGAGGCCAGTGAGACAGAGCGCTTGTCTACTGGCTTTCGCCAAAATCCGAGACTTCCTCTATTTTGGCACATCCTTCTGGGGTCGTTTCCCCTGAGCTGCCGCTGCGTTTTATCGCGCTGGTTGCTCATATAATTTGTTTGCCTTTTTCTCCGGCCGTGATTCTTTTCCTTTCCCGACACCTTTCTGTTAGGTGTCCTTTTCTGCCACAATTGGCGCATTCGGGAATTGCTCTCTCTTTGAGCTGCGGACATCTCCACTTAGTATGTCCCTCCTTTTGACAGTTGTAACACCACAGCTTAGTATGTGGTTTCCTGTCGACGTCCATGGCATTTGGGTCTCGACTGCCTGATGCGAAAGGAGCTGGTGCTTTGTATTGGTACTGAGGATGAGGATTCGTACTCGGGGTCTGTTCTCGGTACTCTTGACGTGTCTTTGCGAAGCCGTAAGTTTCATTGGCTTTTCTATATGCCCGTGCAAGGGCCGTGACTCGCGTCTGTATTTGAATAAGAGTAGCGTTATCAGGGAGTCCCCCGTATCGAATTAAGTCCCGTCCCAGGGCTGGATTGAGATTGCTTTGGAATTGGGATATGAGAGCCTGGTCGTTCCAGTCCGTAAGTGTAGTGAGGGAGTTGAACTTGATGATGTAGTCTTCAACCATCATCGTTCCTTGTCGCAACTTTAATAGAGCTTCGATGGCTTTTTCTTTTGTCTCTGTCGACATGAAGAAATCGTGCATTTGGTTTTTGAAGTCAGTCCAATCCGTGAACGGGAATTGGTTTAATAATGGTCTTCGTACCCATGCTCGATTGTCATCTGTTGACTCTCCTTCATTTAGTTGCTGCCAATTGAGCTGGGAATCCCATCCACTGTTGTCTATTTTGTCCTGGAATTCCTGTAACGCTTCTTGGAGCGCTTTGAGCTTGACACCGCTCCAATCCGCTGCCCTATCTCCTTTCCCGCCTTTCATTCGGTATAGGCATATGGAAATCATTCGTTTCGGGTCTGTTTCTCTTGACAACATGAAGTAGGTCCCCATCTGCCGTAACCATCCATCAACTGTCCTTGGATCCCCTTGGTAGTAATCAGGCATTTCTGCCTTTGTGAGGGGTACTGGTTCTGGTCGAGAACTTCATTGGTATTCGTTTATGATGGCTACTAGGGCTTGGCCAGCGCTGGTGATAGCTCGCTGTCTCTCCTCCTCCTGACGATGAATTTCGTTTTCTCGTGCTGCGACTGCTGCAGCTGGTTGCGTGTCTGGGAGGGATTCCAATGTTTCGGAGTCTGCCCAATGGTTCCTCCATCCGAGTAGTGCGTGGTAGGCTTGGGTGACCATATCAACTGTCAGTTGGAAAGTTCCAACACCAACTCGGTGCGACCCGTATCCGTTCCACATCATTTCTTTCATCCACTGCCACCCTCCTGGTTCTCCTGAAACTCGAACACAATGCCACATGTGGCTGCATCCTTTTGTTCGTCTCCAGTATATGGGTCGGTCCTCGTCCATGAGTTCCGGATCCCATCCATAAATTTCCCTGATGGTCGGGTATGCCGGCCATTTATATTCGTTCCAGTACTTTCGTTTTACTAACCATAGGTAGCAATACCCTGGATGTTTTGGATGCAACTTATTTTGTTGTTGCTCGGTTAGCCCTGGACGACCATGCCGTAGACAAGGATCTATTTCCACCAGAGCTGCCGCTGCGTTTGATCGCGCTGGTTGCTCTGTTGGTTCCTTATTACTTTCTTCCCCTAGGCTTATCATTTCGCCTACTTCGGGGTTTTCTGTTTGTTCTGCTCCAACACGGAGCGTTCGGTGACCACTGGTGAGTAATCTTTCCACCATGTCCCATCCGTTTGTGTCAGCCATTTCTAGGCCTACATGTACAACGTCGGGTCGTTCTGTGGCGGTCCACCTGGTCCTAATTCTTTCTTCTCGAAATTGTTTCTCCATTTGCCAGATAGCTTCGATGGTCGGGTACGCGGGCCACTCGTACTTGTTCCAGTACTCTGGCTTGATGAGACAGAGGTAACAAAATCCTGGAACCGTAGGTGTTAATTGTTCAGGAATGGGACCCATTCGAATTGTCCACCAGAAGCCTGGCAAAATGTTTCCGTTTAACGCATGCATTATTGCGTTCCAGTCAGAATGTTCCAACGTCATCCCTTCGTGTTCGTATAGTTCTTTAACATGACATTCGTATTGTATAGTGTGGGGCTTTATTCCTGAAGTTCGGATAACTTTTTCCCCATCGATAACAAGCATAAGCCATTGATTGTATTCTGATGTCATCATGGCTTTCCATATAGGACTGGATGCGTCCCCTTTGAATGATTCGTTTAACAAGTTAGTGAGGGTAAGATATTCCCTCGTTGCTCTTTCCAGGGCCCGTTTTGCCCGTAATGCAGCTCGATTTGCTGCCCTTTGTTCCAGTAAGGCGTTCCATGCCCCCTCCTGGATCCTCGTCTCTTCGGCTTCATGCTGCCGGATAAGCTGTTGTGCACGCGCACGTTTTTCTCGCTTTTGTTCTTTCAAGAACGTCCACCATAATCGTATGTGGTTGTCGTATCAGTAAATGACGTCACCGGTTGTTTCTTTTGGTCTAGATGAGACCTTGTCGAGATCGGTTACCCAGTCCGCTTTGAAGATGCATCCAATCTCCGAAAGTGTCGCCTGGGCGTGAGGTAGTATGTATTTGAACGTGCAGTTCATTATGACGAGGGATTGTGTAGGTATTTCCTGTAAAAGAATCTTCAATCAAGTTCAGGCCCTCCACTGACACTTGATCCGTTTGTGCGGCAGCCGAAAAATCCACGCCTGTCGATGACGTCTCTTGGGAAACAAGAGAGATGGTGTCTGCAGTGTCGTGGGTCCGCAAGCTATCTATTGGGTGCACCCGGCAATTCGCCTCACTATCTTTGTGCCTAGTTATCACCCCGAAATCAGGTAGGGGTGCTAGTACAGGGAGTATGTGAGGAACTTGGGTTCAGCCTTGATATGCAACACCAACAGAGTTGTTTCGCTCGTTCCTGAGCTTTTCCGCAACTGCAGTGTACGTTACCCCGAGCATGTCTATGGTCTCCTGCCTACACTGCTCTCGGGTGAACTCGTACTCTCGTCTGCAACTGTTTGTAGACTACCCAAGCTTGGGTTTGTCGTCAGGCCCCTGTGGGCGTATTGAGGATCTCTCGTTCGAGACCCGTTGACAGTATGTGTGTTGGAGTCGATGTCGCCAACGGTCCCGGGATAATCGGGTTACAACCATCAAAGTAAAAACTAGGCCGTTGAATGTCCTTTGCAGCTACGAGCGGCGTGCTCGGTGCTGGACAGCTAACAACGGGGTAGAGAATAAAGTCTCTAGATTATGTCAGGACTGCCCTAGACACAACCTATCTGACTCGAGCGGTGACTTGTTAAGTCTGAAACGATTCTGATTGCTCTGTAGCTATGTCTAGTGACAATAGACTATCTAGAGACTTAAGAGTCTCCTACGCTAAACTACGGCCCTTATATACCGCTTCTCCTGGTCTGTGCGCAGACAGTGCGCAGCTAAAGTCCCTCACAATAGAGACAATGCGCAGCGACTCATTCTGCGCCCATCTATCCATTCATGGAGAGATCCTTCCACACCCAACTCCTGGGTTGTCCGTATGCGGCCTTCCTATTGTTCAGGACTTCGGCCGATTCCCATGCACGCCGTACCGTTGACTCGGTACTCCTCGGCATTCCCATGTCGCCCCTCAGGCGCCGTGCCACTCATGATTCCTTTCATGGCGTAGGCCCATCATCGGGCCGCAACTCCTGTCGGCACTTGGTCTATCTCCATAGCCGATGCTGACCTAACCTCCTTCCTAATAGGGACCGCAGTTCACGTAGGCCATCCTCCTAGAGTCCCGTTGCGTAGTCTTGTTCGTAGACGTTTGAGCTTGATAAAATAGATAAAAAGAAAAGGAAAATATCTTCCGACTCCTCTAGTCCGTATCCTCTGATCTTCTATTGATGTCGTTGCTTCTAAGTGCGTGTCTTCTTAGTTATCGTGATGTCGTTACTGTAATGGTTTTGAAAATAAGAGGTGTGCTCATAACAATCATTAGCTCAATCAGATCCAAAGAACGAGAATTTTCATAAGAAACAATATCGTCCCATATACTCGAATGAAGGTTAAAATCTCCTTGGATGATAGCAATATCCGTGACAAATGACAATCCCCTGGTGAGTGCCTCAAGTGCTCCAAAAGATTTGGGGTTGTGATAGAAATTCAGAAATTTTTGAGTTTTACCATCTGAAAGTCTAGTTAATGAAACAAGAAGAATATTGTCATGATCAAACATCAAAGGATCAATCATTACCATAAACGAATGTAAGAGTCTTTTATGGATGTAACACGCTACTTGAGATTTATCGTTTAGTCAAACAAGTTGCCAGTTCACATGAATGGGGCTGCCATTCAAATCTTCTCCTTCCGGATTTGAACTGCTCGGTATCTTTCGAAGCCCTGTAACGAAAGGGAATTCCTGAATAAAAATGATGTCCGTCGACAGTTGGTTCATTTCTAAAAGTATTTCCACTTTTTTATATGATTTGCTCGCATTAAGAAAGAGAAAACGAAAGTTGTGAATGAAACCACTCATGATGAAGAAGCCAATTTCCGGGCTGACACGCCCACAACGTTTGAATCCTTTGTAACATCTGATAAACAATCCCATATGGTTCATCCTCTTCTCGCCGCGATATGTGTCTTGTCTAATTGGATTAACTTTTCAACATTAAAGCGTAACCCAAAGTAAGGGGAATCTCTGCTATTTGAAGCATGGTTTACGCAGTAAACACTTATAAATGGTGGCCCCTTTCCTCATCCTTCCAGCCCATGTCCGCCATCGACGACGACAACTGGTAGGCTTATATAGCCTGCAAATTGATGAACCCTTCGCCACCGTCAACTCCGAAAACTGTGAGCGCTGACGGAAACTCAGACGTGCGTAGGGCAAACAACTAGGTGTAATTTACCTGACGGAAACTACTGTACAGTGAGTACATCATGTTACAGTATAAGGAATATCTCACCTCAGACGTGCATAGGGCAAACGACTGAGGTATGTGCTATATCGATGGCTTATTTATATGTGTGTAATGCTACGGGATATACAAATCTGGTGGGCATGGGCCCGGCGACGGATAATGGCTCGACGACGAGGAAACACATAGTAAGTATGGCATAAGAATGGAATGATGTATATGAAACACCTACGAGTACAATAAAGCAATGCGTGCATGATGATGCACATGACAGTGGACCCTGGTGAGTAGTCCAGTGACGATGGAGCAGCTGCGCTAGCGTCGACGTGACTCGGAATACCCGCGTGCTTGCTGTTCCAACACTCCCCCTCAAGCCAGGAGGAGTCCGAGGCGGGCGGCAAAGTGTTTTGCCTTAGCAGATGGTAGTGCCTTGGTGAGCGCGTCGGCCAGCATTTCATTGGTAGGGCAGTAGATAATTGTAATAAATCCATTTTCGACGATCCAGCGAAGAAAGTGAAAATGGATGTCGATGTGCTTAGTACGCGCGTGGTACTGGTGGTCCTTGGTGAGCTCGATAGCTGATTTGTTGTCGCAAAATAGTGTTGTTGGTGCGAGGTTGACTCGGAATAGTTGAGTGATGAGGGAGCGCAGCCAGAGCGCTTCCTTGGCGGCATGTGCTGCTGCCACGTATTCGGACTCGGTGGTGGACAAGGAAACGATTTCCTGTCGTTTAGCGGACCAAGAGACTGCACCGCCATTAATAAGAAAAGCGTACCCCAAAATTGCTCGTCTATCTTCGGCCATACTCCCATCTGCATCCGAATAGCCAGTCATTGCCTGGTTTCCATCTCCATATGTAAGCCAGAGGTTAGCCGTACCCTTGAGGTACTGGTAAAGCTTTTTTATGGCTTTCCAGTGAGCTGGTCCAGGATTTGTTGAGAAACGAGATACGGTCTGGACGGCAAAGGCAATATCGGGCCGGGTTCCTATCATTGCGTACATAGCTGAGCCTACAGCCTCATGGTAGGGCATGTTGCGCATAGCGGCATAATCATCGGCCGTTGATGGGGATTGATCGGCTGTTAGGCGGACATTGACGTCCATTGGGATGGAGACTGGCTTGACATCTTCAAGGCCATAGCGCTTGAGTATAGAGCTGATGTACGAGCGCTGCGAAAGAGAGAGTGTGCGGCGAGAGCGGTCGCGCTTGATTTCAATGCTGAGCAGCCAGTGCAGCTCACCCAAGTCCGTTATTTCGACTTGTTTGGCTATGCCAGTTTTGGTGTCTGATATAAGCCTGGCGGAACTTGCCGCCAACATACAATCATCGACGTGCACTAACACGATGACCAGGTCCCCCTTCTTGCTGTGTCGATAGAAGACTGCCATGTCGACGTCGCACCTGGAGAAGCCTAAAGCGGCCATAATTTCGCATAGCCACTGATACCATTGCCAGCCAGACTGTTTCAAGCCGTACAGTGTTTTCTTCAACAAACACACATAGCTAGAAGGATGGTTGGACGAGGGATAACCGGGTGGTTGTCTCATGTAGATACGCTCTCGGGAGGTGAGTTCTCCATTGAGGTATGCACCTTTGATGTCGATTTGATGCAGTTCCAAATTTAGGTCAGCTGCTATTGCAAGTACAGCTCTAATGGATGCAAGGCGGGCGACGGGTGCAAAAGTATCGAAGTAGTCGACTCCAGGGACCTGTGAGAACCCTTGCGCAACAAGGTGGGCCTTGTATCGAACGACATTTCTGGCAGAATCCTTTTTTGCGCGGAAAACCCACTTAGACCCAACGATATTGGCATTGAGCAGTGGCTCAGTGAGTTGCCATGTCCCTGTTCTTTTTAGCATTTCTAACTCATCTTTTATAGCTGTCTCCCAAAGTGGCCAATCAGTCCGACGTTTCGCCTCAGCCAGTGTACGTGGCTCCAAGCCCTCGGCTTCTATCGTTTCAGCGGCAAGCGCATATCCATCAAAGTTCTGGATCATTAACTGCTCCCCCTCATTCAAGGTAAGACTCGCCTGAGGCTCTTCAGCAGTGGGAGGGAGTTGAATGCCGCGGGGAATTTGACGAGTGGATGGGCGAAGGGAAGTGACTCCTCGCCCTTCAATGATGTCGATGATGCACTGACTCAGTTTTCTAACTTGTTTATCTGGTAATTCTGGCTCAGGAGCTGGTTCAGGTTGAGCAGGAGGGGGCGTTAGTTGATGCTCAAATTCAGGCTCAGGAGGAGGTGTCGGCTGATGCACAGGCTCAGGAATAGGTATTGGTGCAACAGTTTTCAGGAGGGCGGCCATTTCGACTTGCGGAATGGCTGTATCGTTATCCTCCCCGTCATTCTGGGATGTCACGGCCGGCCCGTAATAGACATTCTGCTCCACAGTGATGGATTGTTTCTCTGGCCAGTAGACCCAGACTCCCTTGCTCTGTTCGTCAACACCTACCCATTGGCCTTCACGTACACGACCTCCCAGCTTGTTACCATCCTCAACACGAACCCAAACATGCTCACCCCATTCACGGACATTCTTCAAATCAGGTTTGCGACCAAAGACAGCCTCAAAAGGCGTCTTTCCAACCACAGCCTTGGTACCAGTCCTATTCATCATCCAAACGACATGACACGCGGCCTCACCCCACATGTTTTTTGGCAGACCACTGGAGTGTAGGAGTGCTCGTACGCGCTCCAGGATGATTCGGTTACGGCGTTCAGCAACGCCATTGTGCTCGGGGGTGTCGTGCACAGTGAGTTTTTGTTCGGTTCCATTTTTCATTAAGAACTGAACAAAATTTCCATCTAGGTACTCACCGCCACGATCAGAGTGCAAGACTTTGATCTTAACACCCAGCTGAGTGTTGCACCATGCCGAGTACTTTTGGTATGCGTCGAAAGTCTCATTTTGGCACGTATCAAATAGAGGTGCGTAAACCGAGTAGCGTCGTCAGTAAACGTGACATAGAATCGCCGTCCACCCTTGGACTCCATGGGTGCCGGTCCCCAGAGGTCTGTATGGACTTCATCACCAAACTTTTCACCACGCGGCCCTTCGCAGGTCTTCAGTATTGGTTTTCATGTTGCCTTGGCATATACACAAGACTCGCAGAAAGGAGGGTTGCTCGCCGGCTTCCCATCAAGAGTGATTCCGGAAACTAAGCGGTCACGAAGGATCTGACGTATGGCACTGAAGGAGATATGTCCAAGCCGTCGGTGAGCTTCATCCAAAGTGAGTGTTTCTTCGGTTGCTCCAGCTACTTCACTGATGTCATGCTCTAACTTGTAGAGACATTGACTCGTCATGGGAATCGTCCCAATTGCCTGGCCATGCGTGTCACGAATTTGACACTCTCCCCCACCGAATGTGATAGTGTAGCCAGCCTTATCAAGCCGTCCAATGGATACCAGAGTGTAACTGACCTCAGGTGTATACAAGACCTCAGTAAGTCTTAGTTTAGACATCTCATCCCTATTGGGAACGTCTATACTCATGTCACCCATCCCGACAGCTTTCATGTTATGTTTGTTGGCAGCCTTAAAAAGTTTGAGCTCGATCTCCACATAGTTTGTGAGAGATCCTCGATCAGGGGTGAGATGCCAGGAACAGCCCGAGTCCATGATCTCGGTGCGTTTCTCTCCATTACTATCATCAGCGCGTGCGACTAACTCTTCCGCCTCAGCAACAACCGAGTCCAGGTCAACATCGACAAGCGAGCTGGTCTCGCTCCAGTTGACCCCAGATAACTCCTCGGTATCCCAGCCACTATCGGATTTGTCGCAAATGGATCCATTCTCACACCCCTTGACAACGACCAGATCATCATCACTCTCTGGCTCCATGAAGAAAGCGCCATCTTCATCATCAGATACAGCAACATTAGCCAATCTGCTAGCTTTAGCTGGTGAGTCCTTTTTTGGCTTAGGGCATTTGTTTTTTAAATGCCCGGTTTCCCCGCAGTTCCAGCAAGCCCCTTTCGGCTTAGGAGACCTTTTCCTCTTGTCGGAACTTGACGCGACTAGTGCCTCATCTTTCCCATCACTGCCCTTGTCCTTTCTAAGTGGTTTAGGACGTGCCACTCGCTGGGCAGATTGGCGATCATATTCCTCGGCTATCATGGCGATCAATGCATCAGGGGAGATAGTTTTGTCCATAGCATAGAGTCGTGCAGCAGCCAACTGGTTTGATGCGAAATTTGCGAGGTAATAGGGAAGGGAAGAGATGATAGTCAAAAGGTAATCTCTGTCATCTATGGCGACGCCCATTGTTGCTAACTCTTCTTTCTTTACTCGTAACCCATCAAGGAACTCTCGTGCATTACCCTTGTCAGGGCACTTAGAGGCTAAGAATTTCGCGCGCATCTCAGTTTGTGCAAAGGCTCCCTTCTGGGTATATTCGGTGACAATGGCATTCCATCAGTCCTTCACGGTAGGCTTAGTGTGGATACGCATCAGGGTAGAGTCAGGTAGCTTTTGGGTAAGCAGGGATTTAGCTGATCGCTCATTCTTTTTCCACTGATTTATTCTAGCCATTTCTGTCTCTGTGGGTGCAGTAGCTGCGACGGCCACAGGGCAAGCTTCGGAACCATCAAAGTGGCCCCAGAAACCCTTTGCCTCAACGGCATCTTGGAAGCGGACAGAAAAAACAGCCCAGTTTGATCCAGATGGGTCAAGCTTAGGCACAGTCCCTGGCAGCTGGTCGGCAAGTGATGTAGACGCAGCAGGGGCAGGGGCAGTAGCAGCGGAGACTGATGGTATACCTTTGCCGGTGGCAGCCATATCGAGTTAGCAGGAAAAAATAGACAATTGATAACAGTGAGTCGTTGATCCTTTACAGGCAGGCAGGGCCCATAACCTGTGAGCGCTGACGGAAACTCAGATGTGCGTAGGGCAAACAACTAGGTGTAATTTACCTGACGGAAACTACTGTACAGTGAGTACATCATGTTACAGTATAAGGAATATCTCACCTCAGACGTGCGTAGGGCAAACGACTGAGGTATGTGCTATATCGATGGCTTATTTATATGTGTGTAATGCTACGGGATATACAAATCTGGTGGGCATGGGCCCGGCGACGGATAATGGCTCAACGACGAGGAAACACATAGTAAGTATGGCATAAGAATGGAATGACGTATATGAAACACCTACGAGTACAATAAAGCAATGCGTGCATGATGATGCGCATGACAGCGGACCCTGGTGAGTAGTCCAGTGATGATGGAGCGGCTGCGCTAGCATCAACGTGACTCGGAATACCCACACGCTTGCCATCCCAACACGTGCCTCCAGGATCTATGTCGCTGAATGTTCCAGCGGTCGGGTTAGGCTATGAGACCTATATAATTGTTGTCCATCCAAAGGAAAGAAAAGAAAGAGGAGTACCGCCCTACATAGCATAGACACTTACACATGATATGTTCATGGGTCAGGGGGGGCCGGTCTGGGCAGTTGAGGCACTTTTGGGGGGAATCTCCGGACACCGAAATGCCTGTTGCTTTCGTTTCGCTTAGCTGGTTGTTATTTCTATTTCTCTTTTTAGCTCTGGCTTGCATGCGTTATTGCATAGTTTCTTATGGGCCATATGGTACTGGTTGTTGAATATCTCTTAGGTACATGATTTTAGTTGTAATATATCATTTCTATGTGGAAAAAAAAAATTCTCTGGACACTGTGATAAAGCTTTTTTGTCCTGGCCCTAAAGACGGAGTAATGGCCCAACGTGAGTCGCGGAAAGGCAATAGTTGATGGCCGCGGTTCGCGTGTGAACGCCAGGCCAGTTGCCAGTGTGATCCAGCAGTGTGGCGAAAGTGTTTTATCGCAGCGAGTCGGGGCCGGCATAATTTGAGACGAGGTCAGCAGCCTCATTTTCCGGGATACTGGTGTGAATGGCAGTGTATTGGTCGTTGCCGACATCTGTATTGAATATCGACGAGGAGCACAACATGGCCTTCGATGCATGTCGCCAAGCGGTGACTCTGTCCTCAAACAACTTGAACCAGGCACGGAAAAGTTCCTGGTTGTTCCTGGGGGGGTGTACCAAGTTAACGAATGAGAATGTCCAGCAATCGAGAGCCACGGTCGTTTTTGTTGGAACGGCAAGCACGCGGGTATTCTGAGTCACGTCGACGCTAGCGCAGCTGCTCCATCATCACTGGACTACTCACCAGGGTCCGCTGTCATGTGCATCGTCATGCACGCATTGCTTTATTGTACTCGTAGGTGTTTCATATACGTCATTCCATTCTTATGCCATACTTACTATGTGTTTCCTCGTCGTTGAGCCATTATCCGTCGCCGGGCCCATGCCCACCAGATTTGTATATCCCGTAGCATTACACACATATAAATAAGCCATCGATATAGCACATACCTCAGTCGTTTGCCCTACGCACGTCTGAGGTGAGATATTCCTTATACTGTAACATGATGTACTCACTGTACAGTAGTTTCCGTCAGGTAAATTACACCTAGTTGTTTGCCCTACGCACATCTGAGTTTCCGTCAGCGCTCACAGGTTATGGGCCCTGCCTGCCTGTAAAGGATCAACGACTCACTGTTATCAATTGTCTATTTTTTCCTGCTAACTCGATATGGCTGCCACCGGCAAAGGTATACCATCAGTCTCCGCTGCTACTGCCCCTGCCCCTGCTGCGTCTACATCACTTGCCGACCAGCTGCCAGGGACTGTGCCTAAGCTTGACCCATCTGGATCAAACTGGGCTGTTTTTTCTGTCCGCTTCCAAGATGCCGTTGAGGCAAAGGGTTTCTGGGGCCACTTTGATGGTTCCGAAGCTTGCCCTGTGGCCGTCGCAGCTACTGCACCCACAGAGACAGAAATGGCTAGAATAAATCAGTGGAAAAAGAATGAGCGATCAGCTAAATCCCTGCTTACCCAAAAGCTACCTGACTCTACCCTGATGCGTATCCACACTAAGCCTACCGTGAAGGACTGATGGAATGCCATTGTCACCGAATATACCCAGAAGGGAGCCTTTGCACAAACTGAGATGCGCGCGAAATTCTTAGCCTCTAAGTGCCCTGACAAGGGTAATGCACGAGAGTTCCTTGATGGGTTACGAGTAAAGAAAGAAGAGTTAGCAACAATGGGCGTCGCCATAGATGACAGAGATTACCTTTTGACTATCATCTCTTCCCTTCCCTATTACCTCGCAAATTTCGCATCAAACCAGTTGGCTGCTGCACGACTCTATGCTATGGACAAAACTATCTCCCCTGATGCATTGATCGCCATGATAGCCGAGGAATATGATCGCCAATCTGCCCAGCGAGTGGCACGTCCTAAACCACTTAGAAAGGACAAGGGCAGTGATGGGAAAGATGAGGCACTAGTCGCGTCAAGTTCCGACAAGAGGAAAAGGTCTCCTAAGCCGAAAGGGGCTTGCTGGAACTGCGGGGAAACCGGGCATTTAAAAAACAAATGCCCTAAGCCAAAAAAGGACTCACCAGCTAAAGCTAGCAGATTGGCTAATGTTGCTGTATCTGATGATGAAGATGGCGCTTTCTTCATGGAGCCAGAGAGTGATGATGATCTGGTCGTTGTCAAGGGGTGTGAGAATGGATCCATTTGCGACAAATCCGATAGTGGCTGGGATACCGAGGAGTTATCTGGGGTCAACTGGAGCGAGACCAGCTCGCTTGTCGATGTTGACCTGGACTCGGTTGTTGCTGAGGCGGAAGAGTTAGTCGCACGCGCTGATGATAGTAATGGAGAGAAACGCACCGAGATCATGGACTCGGGCTGTTCCTGGCATCTCACCCCTGATCGAGGATCTCTCACAAACTATGTGGAGATCGAGCTCAAACTTTTTAAGGCTGCCAACAAACATAACATGAAAGCTGTCGGGATGGGTGACATGAGTATAGACGTTCCCAATAGGGATGAGATGTCTAAACTAAGACTTACTGAGGTCTTGTATACACCTGAGGTCAGTTACACTCTGGTATCCATTGGACGGCTTGATAAGGCTGGCTACACTATCACATTCGGTGGGGGAGAGTGTCAAATTCGTGACACGCATGGCCAGGCAATTGGGACGATTCCCATGACGAGTCAATGTCTCTACAAGTTAGAGCATGACATCAGTGAAGTAGCTGGAGCAACCGAAGAAAACACTCACTTTGGATGAAGCTCACCGACGGCTTGGACATATCTCCTTCAGTGCCATACGTCAGATCCTTCGTGACCGCTTAGTTTCCGGAATCACTCTTGATGGGAAGCCGGCGAGCAACCCTCCTTTCTGCGAGTCTTGTGTATATGCCAAGGCAACATGAAAACCAATACTGAAGACCTGCGAAGGGCCGCGTGGTGAAAAGTTTGGTGATGAAGTCCATACAGACCTCTGGGGACCGGCACCCATGGAGTCCAAGGGTGGACGGCGATTCTATGTCACGTTTACTGACGACGCTACTCGGTTTACGCACCTCTATTTGATACGTGCCAAAATGAGACTTTCGACGCATACCAAAAGTACTCGGCATGGTGCAACACTCAGCTGGGTGTTAAGATCAAAGTCTTGCACTCTGATCGTGGCGGTGAGTACCTAGATGGAAATTTTGTTCAGTTCTTAATGAAAAATGGAACCGAACAAAAACTCACTGTGCACGACACCCCCGAGCACAATGGCGTTGCTGAACGCCGTAACCGAATCATCCTGGAGCGCGTACGAGCACTCCTACACTCCAGTGGTCTGCCAAAAAACATGTGGGGTGAGGCCGCGTGTCATGTCGTTTGGATGATGAATAGGACTGGTACCAAGGCTGTGGTTGGAAAGACGCCTTTTGAGGCTGTCTTTGGTCGCAAACCCGATTTGAAGAATGTCCGTGAATGGGGTGAGCATGTTTGGGTTCGTGTTGAGGATGGTAACAAGCTGGGAGGTCGTGTACGTGAAGGCCAATGGGTAGGTGTTGACGAACAGAGCAAGGGAGTCTGGGTCTACTGGCCAGAGAAACAATCCGTCACTGTGGAGCGGAATGTCTATTACGGGCCGGCCGTGACATCCCAGAATGACGGGGAGGATAACGATACAGCCATTCCGCAAGTCGAAATGGCTGCCCTCCCGAAAACTGTTGCACCAATACCTATTCCTGAGCCTGTGCATCAGCCGACACCTCCTCCTGAGCCTGAATTCGAGTGTCAACTAACGCCCCCTCCTGCTCAACCTGAACCAGCTCCTGAGCCAGAATTACCAGATAAACAAGTTAGAAAACTGAGTCAGTGCATCATTGACATCATTGAAGGGCGAGGAGTCACTTCCCTTCACCCATCCACTCGTCAAATTCCCCGCGGCATTCAACTCCCTCCCACTGCTGAAGAGCCTCAGGCGAGTCTTACCTTGAATGAGGGGGAGCAGTTAATGATCCAGAACTTTGATGGATATGCGCTTGCCGCTGAAACGATAGAAGCCGAGGGCTTGGAGCCACGTACACTGGCTGAGGCGAAATGTCAGACTGATTGGCCACTTTGGGAGACAGCTATAAAAGATGAGTTAGAAATGCTAAAAAGAACAGGGACATGGCAACTCACTGAGCCACTGCTCAATGCCAATATCGTTGGGTCTAAGTGGGTTTTCCGCGCAAAAAAGGATTCTGCCAGAAATGTCGTTCGATACAAGGCCCGCCTTGTTGCGCAAGGGTTCTCACAGGTCCCTGGAGTCGACTACTTCGATACTTTTGCACCCGTCGCCCGCCTTGCATCCATTAGAGCTGTACTTGCAATAGCAGCTGACCTAAATTTGGAACTGCATCAAATCGACATCAAAGGTGCATACCTCAATGGAGAACTCACCTCCCGAGAGCGTATCTACATGAGACAACCACCCGGTTATCCCTCGTCCAACCATCCTTCTAGCTATGTGTGTTTGTTGAAGAAAACACTGTACGGCTTGAAACAGTCTGGCTGGCAATGGTATCAGTGGCTATGCGAAATTATGGCCGCTTTAGGCTTCTCCAGGTGCGACGTCGACATGGCAGTCTTCTATCGACACAGCAAGAAGGGGGACCTGGTCATCGTGTTAGTGCACATCGATGATTGTACGTTGGCGGCAAGTTCCGCCAGGCTTATATCAGACACCAAAACCGGCATAGCCAAACAAGTCGAAATAACGGACTTGGGTGAGCTGCACTGGCTGCTCAGCATTGAAATCAAGCGTGACCGCTCTCGCCGCACACTCTCTCTTTCGCAGCACTCGTACATCAGCTCTATACTCAAGCGCTATGGCCTTGAAGATGTCAAGCCAGTCTCCATCCCAATGGACGTCAATGTCCGCCTAACAGCCGATCAATCCCCATCAACGGCCGATGATTATGCCGCTATGTGCAACGTGCCCTACCATGAGGCTGTAGGCTCAGCTATGTACGCAATGATAGGAACCCGGCCCGATATTGCCTTCGCCATCCAGACCGTATCTCGTTTCTCAACAAATCCTGGACCAGCTCACTGGAAAGCCGTAAAAAAGCTTTACCAGTACCTCAAGGGTACGGCTAACCTCTGGCTTACATATGGAGATGGAAACCAGGCAATGACTGGCTATTCGGATGCAGATGGGAGTATGGCCAAAGATAGACGAGCAATTTTGGGGTACGCTTTTCTTATTAATGGCGGCGCAGTCTCTTGGTCCGCTAAACGACAGGAAATCGTTTCCTTGTCCACCACCGAGTCCGAATACGTGGCAGCAACGCATGCCGCCAAGGAAGCGCTCTGGCTGCGCTCCCTCATCACTCAACTATTCCGAGTCAACCTCGCACCAACAACACTATTTTGCGACAACAAATCAGCTATCGAGCTCACCAAGGACCACCAGTACCACGCGCGTACTAAGCACATCAACATCCATTTTCACTTTCTTCGCTGGATCGTCGAAAATGGATTTATTACAATTATCTACTGCCCTACCGATGAAATGCTGGCCGACGCGCTCACCAAGGCACTACCATCTGCTAAGGCAAAACACTTTGCCGCCCGCCTCGGACTCCTCCCGGCTTGAGGGGGAGTGTTGGAACGGCAAGCGCGCGGGTATTCCGAGTCACGTCGATGCTAGTGCAGCTGCTCCATCGTCACTGGACTACTCACCAGGGTCCGCTGTCACGCGCATCGTCATGCGCGCATTGCTTTATTGTACTCGTAGGTGTTTCATATACATCATTCCATTCTTATGCCATACTTACTATGTGTTTCCTCGTCGTCGAGCCATTATCCGTCGCCGGGCCCATGCCCACCAGATTTGTATATCCCGTAGCATTACACACATATAAATAAGCCATCGATATAGCACATACCTCAGTCGTTTGCCCTACGCATGTCTGAGGTGAGATATTCCTTATACTGTAACATGATGTACTCACTGTACAGTAGTTTCCGTCAGGTAAATTACACCTAGTCATTTGCCCTACGCACGTCTGAGTTTCCGTCAGCGCTCACAGCACGCCGGTGTCCTACCTCTGCCACGAGCTGCGTTTCACCAGCTTTCTTGACTAGGGTCTCGTTCGTCATACCAACAACCACCGTCGTCTTTTTCTCGTTTACTTAGGACTCCTTTGTAATCGTCTACTTCCGAATACAATCATTTCTATGCGGAAAGAGAGAACGCGGCCAAATGGATAATGGCGTAACTGCTGCGAGTCCACCTCCTTGCCCCCATGCACCTCCACACACCTGGTGCAACCGGCAGCTACCACTGTGCCCACCCCTTTTCACCCCACGCCTCCATGCACCTGCCCAAAGCCGTGACCTGGGCCAGGTAGCCCGAGCCAGGCCAACACTAATGGGAGCTTTGGCTTGGCCCACGACAATGTAAAGCCGGGCCTTTTGAGCCAAGCCAAGTCATATACCATTCACGGCTCTGGCCGACAAAACTACAACTTTGTACTTGCCGGAGATCATAAACAACTCGGTCCCGTTGTAAAATCTCGGATTGTGGGAAGAACCGCTTTCACTGGCAGGCCCTCGTTCGTAGCTATCTGCACAGATGATGATGTATGATGTGCAGCGTGGTCGAGGTTTGGCGTACGTCTTCATTCGCAGCGAAGTGGACCTGGGCTGATGAGGCGTCAAATTGTTGCGAAACTTTAGGTCTCACTACGCATCTGAACTTCAAGACTGCAGTGGTCCTCGTTCAAGCCCAACACGGGTTTTCCTATCCTCTTCCACGGCGTGGCAGTCATCTCCTTCGTATTTCATTCGTAAGCCATTCTCGTAGTTTATGATGTTGATATAATCATCCACATTAGAATCCTATTGGCATTATAGCGCCTTATTTTACCCATAAACGCACCATTCTTTCATGACGAACTTGAGAAATTCAAGTCGGTACTGTTGATGGATATGGATCCTGTTTTTTCTTGCATTAATGACGATTCGCATCAGGAGCGTCGAATTATAATTGTGTCGGCAGGCAGAAGTACACCCGAACTTCTTACAATGGACATGAGGCGATCCCTCGATTTTGTTGCCAGTCCTCAGAGACTGAACAGTGAGTGCTCTTATAAGCGACAGAGAGATACGTCGTTCATGCGCGATATAGCAACTTGGAATCCCGAAGAACCCATAAATATATCACAATACAATTACAGTGCCGAGTGTCGAGAACAGGAAAGAGAGTAACTCTGTCTCAGGATTTGGAACAATATGATCTATAGCCGGTACCGGTAGCGATGACGAGCACTACCTAGGTAGACCGTACATCACGATGGCGAGTAAATGTATGCCACTATGTTCCAATTTGGCGTAGACTTTTCACGACCGCATTCATCGACCACCAATCGGTGGGGTTGTGAGCCGACCCAGGCAATGAGGATAGGCCATGCGTGAAAAGACCTGCCGCGAAGACCCACCTGTTCTGCTCGTTCACCGTTGAGAACCTTCTGAGGGATTTCCCCGTTATTGGCTAAAAGTTCGGGTACCCTATCAAATTCCATCGTAAATCCTTGCACAGTAAAGGAATGTATTGATCGCTCATGAAAATATTTTGCTAACTCAAGTGCTCATGCCACTGAATCGAAAAATCGAGTAGCATTTGGATTTTTTATTTTATTTTAGTAAATTTGTTCGAAACCCATGTAGTTAGACTACCGTATCAACCATGCCCCAGGGGGGCGGGGAAAAGACTTGTACTCGAGAAGAGGAAAGTAGTAATCAAAACATACTAATGATATGTGCCTGCAAAAGTTCTTCGTACGCAATGCGTCGAACGTCTGAAGATTCCACTGTTGATATCCGAGTAGCGTCATGCCGAGCCAGGTAAAACGGGTAAAGTCTTGAATTAGCCATGTGAGACAGCTGTTTGGTCCCTATGCAGTTGATGCAACGCTCCGTGTCGTATGTTGTCTTTCGTGTACACTCCGTGCAGTGCGTGCGATGAGAGTTCGCCGAATGTGACTGTGCACATTTGAAGCATGAAGGTGCGATTGCTGTACAGTGTTTTGAAGTGTGCCCCCAGCAACCGCATGTTGAATATTGGGGCGTGACATTCTTGATATGCCATCGTTGGCTTTTGACGATCATGTCGTTGATACGGACTGGTAAGCCGAGTAACCAGTCCAAGTTAGCTCCAGATTTTGTGTCGATGATTTTGACTAATATGACACCATTGGGTCCAATGTCATGCTGTCCTTTGGCTTCAACCCACATAGGGGACGATGGAGCTTGACGTGTTCCCATCTAGGATGTGCCCTCAGGCCTTTGGTGATTAAGTTGGGCGAGTATAGATTGAGTCCATTACGGGTGGGAACATTAACGAACTTGAGTAAAGAGGTGGTAGGGCGATTCTGAACTGAAACCGCCTCATCACTGAGCTTGAATACACATCCTGTAGCTGCTATGAGGACAGCGCATTGAGCAGGAGAAATGGGAGTCGCGCAGGTAATGATAACCTTGTCACATCGACTCCATGTTGCCTTACCTGGTCGTCAAGAAATTGGATGGTCTTGACTAATTTTGTGACCAGATCCTGTCCATCTAGTCGATGACCAACCAGAACCTGCAGGCCGGAAGCGTGGGGACCCAGCATAGTAAAGTGGTGGCCTTCGTGCCCCGAATGGTCCTGGACGGTTCAGCCAAGTGAGCTGTGTGAAGACCCCTGGAAGGGTCCTTTGAAACAGGGATACGTGCCGAGGGTGCGCGTGGTCTTCCTGGGCCTGTGCTAAGGACAGGCACGATTTGAATTTTGTTCTGATCCGAATCCTTGAGCTTGGACCAGGAAAGTGTAAAAATGGACTGGAATAAATCCAGTGGCAAGACGCCATCCTGCAGTAGAGAGGGGAGGATCAATTCTGTGAGATGCGTTGGTGAACCTGTGCGGATGGAGCGCACTGGTCCAGTCGTCTTTGTAGATTTGACCATGCTGTCAAAGAGTGGTCAGGAAGTGACGAGGAAAATTCCAAATGAGCACCGAAGGGAGTGGAGGTGGAATAGATGTTAGCACGGAGTCCTTCCGTATGCAAAAGTCTCCAAGCGATGCTCTAAAAAACCCAGATGTCGAAAGCCCAGTGGTATCAGATCAAGAAGGACCGTTAGCGTATAGAATGGCAGCACATTTGGATGATGCAGTTGATGATCCTGCAGAATGAAGAGGTTGAATATCGTGTAAGGCGCTTCCCTTACCTATGCTCTGCACCTCCTTTATCACCGCCTGTCATTCTCCCACCCTAACACAAGTTCCTCCAAACCCTTCTCCAATATCCTTGCCAAACAAGAAACCAGGTATCTTTTGGGAGGACGGTGGAGGAGAAGCGCGTTCTTGATCTGGTGTCAAAGTAAGCTCAATTCGTGTATCACGTCTTCCTCCCTCCAAACTCATGCCCAAACGCTCTCCCCCCATCTCCCTCCAATGATCTACTTCAAACCTCCCCCTCCCTTCCAATTTGGTCTTCCCGTGCGAATGCTTCTTAAGCGTGGTCCATTGCACCAAATCGAGCGGAGAAAACCGCTAAGGGAGAGAGAATTTCTCTTGTTTTCAGACTGCATCGTCTGGCAGGCGAAAAGGGGGGACCACGGGCGAGGAGACGTTGGGCGAATGGGGATGGGAGCGGGGAAGGATCAGCTCGAGGCCCAGAGTCCATTTTGGACGCAACAGCGGATTCTGGGGCTTTGTATGGGACAAGGAACAGAAGCATGAGCGATGGCCATCTGTCATTGTCTTCTCGCTGGACTCCGGAGTAATAATGCACGGTCGAGGTTAACGCCGTCTTCCCCGCGCACAGCAAGATTCCCGTCATCTCAAGTCAATGACCGGCCGGGGCGAGGCCAAAGCTAAAGAGATATTCCATGCCTGGTATTCCTGTGACCTCTGCGTCTGGGAGCGAGGGGGTTACGGAGGAGCGATGGGTGTATAAAGGGCCGATTGGACCTGGTTGATCTTGAGGTTGTTGTCTCCTCCGAGTCGGGCAGAGACGGTTTGAGGTCTTGAGGACTGAGGGCAGTTTTGCCTCCATGCAGG
The DNA here is from genome assembly GCA_023014405.1 of Amanita molliuscula. Classification (NCBI taxonomy): domain Eukaryota; kingdom Fungi; phylum Basidiomycota; class Agaricomycetes; order Agaricales; family Amanitaceae; genus Amanita; species Amanita molliuscula. Next base: position 887,242 of record JAEBUP010000011.1, read on the forward strand.
TGAGAGTCCTAACATTTGTCAAAGTGGACCTATCAATGCTGAAACCATACTTACAGCGACTGAATATGGTACAGATGACTGGGTTAGCACGATTCGACAGGCCAAGGCGCAATGGCTAGTCTCGCTGAATGTTGGTAATCCGAATTCGACCCCGACTTCGTCTGCATGTCAGGAAGTCGCTGCAGGCGTTGCCGTTCCCCCCATCTGCGTCGGCGGCGGTGTCACCGTTAACACGAGTTCTCGAAGAAAGCGGGTTGAGAGCATCGACGGAAGAACTGGAACTAGAAGAAGCAAGGTAGAACACTTTTTACCCGGTATCTGGATACCGCATGAGAGAACGAAAGACTGCGCTGCAGGCAGGAATTTGGCTGGAAAAGACGAAGACACCATTGTAGGCTTTGTGGACGATGTGTGTGAGCAATGATTTCTCTTTTATTTTGTTCTCGATTGTTAACGATGATTATCTACAGACATTCTACATCACCGATACCGATACAGAGGATAGTAAGGAAGGCAGCGCGAGTAAACCAATTCAGGCTTATAACGTGTGCTACGAGACGGTATTCCCTGTTCTAGACTCGGGAACGGAACTCGAAGGAAGGATTCCGGCTCAAATTTGAGCCCTAATGCCGCAAACTCTGACACCGGGATACCATAATGTCCCTGTCAAATTTCTCTGCCTGGCTTTCCATGCCCTCGTTTTCCGTTCTATAAGGCAGTTCTAAATAATTATGGCCTTTGACGCCCTCGACGCCGCTTAAGGTGCTGATGGGAATGGAGTTTGAGAGGCTGGCTGGATCCAAGTCGGGTGAATGCCCGTTTGAAGATGTGAATGGGAGGGGTCAGGTCGTTGGTGAAGAATGCCAACTCGACACGGCGTTGCAGGTTTGGTGAGGGTGCCAATGTCGATGGGAACGAGAATGGTGGCCGATCTCCAGGTCAGGAACAAACACACCCTCCATCGTTCGATACGAGTGTCGCTCGTGATGAAGACAAGAGCACTCGTCTCCGAAGCCAGTTGAATCGACCGTGAAGAGGATAAAACGGTTCTGACTCCCTGCTCTCGCATTGGAACGTCATTGCGCAGACAGTGGTTGTAAACCCAAATGGTGGTGGTAGGACTGGGGCTACCGAAGGATCTGCAGCTGCGTCAAGCAGCAGTGGACCTGCAAACACGTTTCTAGAGGAGTCGCGCCTTTCTGTCGAAATGAATTCAATAATGACTACAATGATTTGTAGCGGGTCATGCAATTAGGTTGCCTTCATAGGCTCATCGCTAATTCTATTGACTCAATGTCATCTGAGTTTATTGCATGTATCACTGCATCAAGTCTGGCACCATGTCAGAGTCTCGTTGAGTATACTGGTGAACTGGAATGACTACACATGCATCAGCAGGTGGCCGATTGGTATATCAAGCTACGTACCGTTTAGTGTTGGGTAGTATGTGTTGGAAAAGTTGGTAATCTGCCTAATGATTTCAGTGAGACTCAAGTCGTGACACTCGGCGCCATATGGGTTATCTATATGACTATATGTTTTTTTTATCCAATCGAATGACACGGCTTATGCTCAAGATCAAGAGCAATGGCAACTGTGATGGCTGTTCGGAACAGATAGTCATTACCACGACATGGTATTCCTATTCCCACCTCTTGGCCAGTGTGTTCAGGAGATATACAATCGATCAGTGACATTCCTGACAAGTAGGATGGTTAGAACTCGGGCATGACATGTAATAATATGATTCATGTGGATTCTTGTAGCATTTTTAGACCGGCAGTAGTAATGAATACTATTCCCTCTACAATGCTTCCCTGAGTATGAGGTCGATCAGTCCTGTGCTGGTTTGCGCGTCACGCGGTCACGACGTGACACTTGTTTGTGACATGTAACATGTAACACAACTTGCTTTACCACTGCCACCATTGCTGGGCATGTTTGCTGCTGCACGTCATTTCATCACTTTTGGTGGGAAATTCTTATCCATTGGACATGACTATGTATTGTACCATTATCTATCTATCTGTATTAATTGACAAAATCATGATCAGAATGAAACTATTGGCAAGTAGTGTCCATTGTGAAGAGGATTTGTTTACAACTTGAAATATCTCACTTCAGTCAATCAACAAGTTCAGAATGGGACTATTGGTAAGTAGTGTCCATTGTGAAGGATTTGTTTACAATTTGAAATATCTCACTTCAGTCAATCAACAAGTTCAGAATGAGACTATTGGTAAGTAGTGTCCATTGTGAAGGATTTGTTCACAACTTGAAATATCTCACTTCAGTTAATCAACAAGTGTGTACTAAGTATATCAATCTACTTGTTCTGACATTAATATATCCCACTAGATTGAAGTAAAGAGTGTGTTAAATATTCCAATCTCAATTCTGTACTAATAAATTACATGTTAGTTGTTTCTGAGGATGATATTGGTATGTTCTATTCATGTTGCTTGTTTGGCCTATCTTGTTAATTCCATATAATTAAGGTCAGTGTGCACATATGTATCCCACAAGATCAACTCTAAAATCCATATCAGAAAAATACAAGAAATGGCTATCACCTCCTGACTCTTCTGTCAATCATGACAATGCTAGGCAGAAGCACCACAAGGACAGTGGACTTTGGATTCTCAAGGATGAAAGATTTGTAAGTTGGAAAGAAGGTTTCAACCAGTTCCTATGGATTAATGGGATTTGTAAGTAATACTGAATCTGCTGGCCTTTACTTTTATTAATATTCCATAGCTGGTTGTGGGAAGACAATCATCTGGTATTCATGGTTTTGACCTGTTAACAGTTGCTTACAATAACAAAGCTCCACTATCATACAAGACATCAAAAATGTTTATGACAAACAGTCTGGTGTGGGCTTGGCCTATTTCTACTTTAATGTCAATGATTATGCAAAGCAGACAGTCAGAAGCTTTCTTTCTGCTTTGGTTATGTCACTAACTCCAAGATCTAAAAATCACAAAGTATTGGAAGAGGTTTATCACAAAAATGACAAGATCCATACTCCTACAACTTTGGAACTATTGGATGTTCTTCTGAAACTTATCCAAGGCTTTGAAAAAGCCTACATTATTGTTGATGCTCTTGATGAATGCAAAGAATATGATGAGATGTGGAAAGTCCTAATCCAGATGTATGGTCATTGTTGTCTTTTAATAAGCAGCAGAAGGGAACAGAAAATAGTTGCATCTGTGCAGCAATGTATTCACATGGAGATAGTTCTTTCTGCAGACCTCATCAATGGGGATATCAAGACATACATTTATGATGCATTTGAGGCTGACCACAAGCTCAAAAGATGGTCTCATGCTGTGGATAATAACATACAAGAGGTGCTGCTGCAAGGAGCAAATGGAATGTGTGTGTGCTATGACAAACCTGGCAGGATAGTAACTAATGCTAATGATTAATAGGTTCCGCTGGGCTGCCTGCCAGATGGATGAACTTAGAAAGTGTCGAAGCCAAAAGGCAGTTGAAAATGTTTTACATCACATTCCTAAGACACTGGAAGACATATATGACCAAATTCTTCAAAGAATTGATGACCAAGACATACATAGTGCCAAAATGCTTCTTCATTGGCTGGTGCTTGCTAAGGAACCAACAAAATTCAAGCAACTTATGTCCACTGTGACATTTGATGAATCCAAGCAAAATTTTGATCCCAAGCAGGCCTTGTCAGAGCCAGAGGATGTGCTAGAAGTCTGCTCAAGTCTTGTGATAAGAGGAGCAGATGAGACAGTGATACTTGCCCATGCATCAGTAAAGGAATATTTTCTACAAACACCAAGAATGATAAGGCAGTATACACTTAAGATATCAGACCTTTGTTCTGCACATGCACTGATGACATCATGTTGCCTGTCATACCTTTTACAAATAAAACAAGAAACATTGAATTCAGATGTATTCATAGAGTTCTGCCTAGCTGAGTATGCTGCAAAGCACTGGTATGGACACTATCATATGAGCAGCAAAGACTGTGATATAGAAGACTTGCTAAGTTCAATGTTCCAAAGCAGGAATTGTTTTATGAATTGGGTGAGATTATATGATGTAGATGATGAATACCCTTTGGCAAAATTAGAAAGAGAAAATACAGCCCATCCACTATACTATGCTGCAATGCTTGGGCTCAAAACAGTTGCAGAGCACCTTTTAACAAATATTGATGCCAATATTCAGGGTGGAAGATATGGGAGTGCACTCCAGGCTGCAGCATTTGGGGCCAATCTTGACATTGTCCAGTTGCTCCTTGACAAAGGAGCTGATGTCAATGCTCAGGGTGGATATTATAAGAATGCACTCCAGGCTACAGCATATAAAGCCAATCTTGACATTGTCAAGCTGCTCCTTGGCAGGGGAGCTGATGTCAATGCTCATGGTGGAAAATATGGGAATGCACTCCAGGCTGCAGTATTTGGGGCCAATGTTGACATTGTCAAGCTGCTCCTTGACAAAGGAGCTGATGTCAATGCTCAGGGTGGAGAATATGGGAATGCACTCCAGACTGCAGCAGTTTTGGCTGGGATTGACATTGTCAAGCTGCTCCTTGACAAAGGAGCTGATGTCAATGCTCAGGGTGGAAAATGTGGGAATGCACTCAATGCTGCAGTAGAGAGGATCAATGTGGAAATTGTCAAACTTCTCCTTGACAGAGGAGCTGATGTCAATGCTCAGGGTGGAGAATGTGGGAATGCACTCAACGCTGCAGTAAAGAGGATCAATGTGGAAATTGTCAAACTTCTCCTTGACAAAGGAGCTGATATCAATGCTCAGGGTGGAAGATATGGGAATGCACTGCAGGCTGCAGTAGTTTTGGCTAAAATTGACACTGTCAAGCTGCTCCTTGACAATGGAGCTGATGTCAATGCTCAGGGTGGAAAATATGGGAAAGCACTCCAGGCTGCAGCATCTAAGGACAATCTTAAAATTGTCAAGCTGCTCCTTGACAAAGGAGCTGATGTCAATGCTCAGGGTGGAATATGTGGGAGTGCACTCCAGGCTGCAGTATTTGGGGCCAATGTTGACATTGTCAAGCTGCTCCTTGACAAAGGAGCTGATGTCAATGCTCAGGGTGGAACATGTGGGAATGCACTCCAGGCTGCAGTAAAGATGGGTAATTTTGGCATTGTCAAGCTGCTCCTTGACAAAGGAGCTGATGTCAATGCTCAGGGTGGAGAATATGGGAGTGCACTCCAGGTTGCAGCATATAAAGCCAATGTTGTCATTGTCAAGCTGCTCCTTGACAAAGGAGCTGATGTCAATGCTCAGGGTGGAGAGTATGGGAATGCACTCCAGGCTGCAGCATATGTGGCCAATGTTGACATTGTCAAGCTGCTCCTTGACAAAGGAGCTGATGTCAATGTTCAGGGTGGATATTATGGGAATGCACTCCAGACTGCAGCAGTTTTGGCCAAAATTGACATTGTCAAGCTGCTCCTTGACAAAGGAGCTGATGTCAATGCTCAGGGTGGAAGATATGGGAATGCACTCCAGGCTGCAATAGAGAGGGGCAATAAGAAAATTGTCAAGCTGCTCCTTGACAAAGGAGCTGATGTCAATGCTCAGGGTGGAGAATATGAGTATGCACTCCAGGCTGCAGCATGTTGGGCCAATTTTGACATTGTCAAGCTGCTCCTTGACAAAGGAGCTGATGTCAATGCTCAGGGTGGAATATATAGGAATGCACTGCAAGCTGCAGTATATGAGGCCAATGTTGACATTGTCAAGCTGCTCCTTGACAAAGGAGCTGATGTCAATGCTCAGGGTGGATATTATGGGAATGCATTCCAGACTGCAGCAGTTTTGGCCAAAATTGACATTGTCAAGCTGCTCCTTGACAAAGGAGCTGATATCAATGCTCAGGGTGGAACATGTGGAAATGCACTCCAGGCTGCAGCATATGAGGGCAATGTTGACATTGTCAAGCTGCTCCTTGACAATGGAGCTAATGTCAATGCTCAGGGTGGAGAGTATGGGAATGCACTCCAGGTTGCAGCATATGGGGCCAATGTTGACATTGTCAAGCTGCTCCTTGACAAAGGAGCTGATGTCAATGCTCAGGGTGGAGAGTATGGGAATGCACTCCAAGTTGCAGCAAAGGAGGGTAATTTTGACATTGTTAAGCTGCTCCTTGACAAAGGAGCTGATGTCAATGCTCAGGATGGATATTATGGGAATGCACTCCAGGTTGCAGCAAAGAAGGGTAATTTTGACATTGTCAAGCTGCTCCTTGGCAATGGAGCTGATGTCAATGCTCAGGGTGGAAAATATGGGAATGCACTCCAGGCTGCAATAGAGTGGGGCAACAGGAAAATTGTCAAGCTGCTCCTTGACAAAGGAGCCAAGTCTATCCACAATGTGGAAGAAAGTGACAATCATGATGTACTGTAGATCACCACAAGACTTATTTGTACATAGTAGTGCAGAATAGAGTGCCACATGGCATTCAGGCTTAGCCAATGGGTGTAACATGAAATGACAAACACATGAAAAAATCCAACAATGTAACAACTGTACCAAGGATATAAACTCTCAAGGACAAAATGTGTCTGGTGGGCTCAAGGGGGCATCTCTACACTCGAAGTTTTGCTAGACTTGACTGCTTCCACCATTTCTCGGGATCCACTTGCTGGGGGTGTGGCTGGCGAATGAGTAGTGGTTGCCATCTCATCCACAGAGTCAAGGAGGCTAACAAACAGTGTTCAGTCAGCATTTGTGTGTGTGAGAGGGATAGAAAGATAGGCAACGTACATGTATTGTTTGATGAGAGCGCACTCACTGCCATTCTCGAGGTCGATAGAGTACAAGTAAAAGTAACCTTCCGATGAGATAACCATGACTTGGGGCATGGTTGGACTGAGTGCAACAAGCATGCGTGTACCACTGGTAGGCAATCTCAGATAAGCAAAGTCACGGGCAGGCTCCCACATCTCCGTCAGCGTATTTGGGAGATACTCGCCCATCGAGTGTCCGAGGCTCTTGGTCATCTGTAGTGACTTGCGCCTGAGGATGGACGACACACTCTCCTTTTCCTTTTCGATGATTGCCTCGTAGCCACCTTCATAGTCTTCCCTGATTCTGGGGGGCTTGTTGCACCCGAACTGGAGGAGGACACAGAAACACTGTTAGAGCCTTTCTGAGATGTGAGCTTGAAGATGTGTACTGTGTCGTGTGCAGAACTGATGGCCAAGAGGGTCGAGACAGGGTTAAAGTTGATCGACTAAATCTTGGCATTGCGAGTTCGTCATCTCAACTGGTAGAGTTTTTCTGCATTTGGTAAACCCCATACGCAGATGATGGTGCCTTTCTCGGAGGCAGTGGCGAGGAGGGTGCTGGTGGAATTGATGGAGAGGAAGGAAATGGGGGCTTTATGAGCCTGGATGATGTTGACGACGGTGAGGGAGTGGGTGGAGAAGATGTGGCAGAAGAGGACGAGGATGCGGAGGCAGAGGCTGTTGTGAGCAGTGTGGAGGAGGAGGGGATGGGGGATGGGTAGGCAAGATAAGAGCTGTCTGTGGAAGGAGAGAGCGCACAGATGGCTGGAGAGGAGAGTCAGCAGCGGTGCTGGGAGTATGCAAGAATCAGAGATGAACCGTCTGGATTGGATGTGGGCTCTATGACTGGGGGTGGGCAACACTCTGTCAACATAGGGAGATGTGACGTCACGCGTGTGACCAAAAGTGTCACAAATCTTGACACACACGAAATTCATTGATTTCCTGTGCTCCCCTGTATCAATTAAGGTACTATACATTGCCCTACAAATATATAGTGTACATACACAGAGATTTGGAGTGTAAATTGTAGTTACAAGCTTGATCATGATGTCACACATCCTCCCATTCATCCTCATTTTCTCCATTGTTTCCTGTAGGTTCAAATTCCTCTTCATTCCCATTCTCTTGCCCTCTGTAAGGGCTCCATTTCCCATTATCATAGAGGTCAATTGCTTGCTGCATTGCTTGCCTGAGCAATGAAACCTTACTTCTTCTGGTCAAGTTTGTCAAGTTTGGGGCTCCTGCTGCTTTGAATGCACTGAAATGATCCTTGAGTCTCTCTCCTGCAAGTTTTCCAACATTATCCTTGTCCATAATGAGTTCAATGCTTGCAATTCTGGCAGCATTAGATGCAAGCTTTTCTTGTCTTGCCTGTGCTGCATCCTTCTTCTTAGCTATTTTTACTTCTGTGTGCTCAATGATGTCATGCTTTCTCTGCATATCAACAGCCTTAACTCTTCTACCCTCCTGGTGTAAAAATTTGAAGTCTTCAGGTGTGCTAAACTTTGATTCCATGAATGCCCAAGTCTCATTGTGGTGGAACATTGCCTGAGCATTGCACTGAAGTATGGTAAGCTGAGGCTGCTTTTGCATTAAAACTCTGAATGACCCAAGGGCCCCTTCATTAACATCATTTGTTGTTGGAAGCCAAGACATATCTTTTTCCTTTGCAGTTGCTTCATCAATCAAACCACCAGGTGTAAATTCTGATGTGAAGTGCTTCCACCCTTTAGCAGCTCCTTGAAAGAATCTGACAAGAAGTGGTTGTAGGTGAGGCAAACCTGACTTCATATTCTGTATTGCATTGATGATTTCAGGTGACTTCCAGGGCAATCCATCAACTACACCTTGTTCATGAGATGCATGAATGCCAATCAGAAGCTCAGGATTTCTGATGATATGTTTTATATGAGTATATACCCTATGGTGGAAAGGGCCCATCTCCAACATATTGTTCTGCCCTCCACGAATTACACACATATAAGGATGACTGACAAATTGTGCATATAAAGCTAGTACTGCAAGTTCTGTCAAAGTTGCTTGGCATCCCAAAGCATTGCATAAGTTCTTTTCCATATGGCTGTATTGTGTTGTCTGCTTTCTACTGTGAGCAAAATCCAGATATTTTAGAATCAAGTCTTTATGCAGAAGCAAGACCCCAGCAGCCTCACAATGTGATTGAAAATGAGTGTTAGAGGTATCAGGAAAAGTAAAATCTGCTTTGGTCTGCTTTTCCCACCAAAAGCAGAACTGATTATGATGACCTTTTTTATCATCTTTGTGATTTAACACAGCACCAGCTATTTGTGTAGCTTTTATACCACCCTTGGCTGTCATTTCAAAAGCCCTTTGCTGGGCTGGAGTCATATCATTTTGCCCAGAGACTTCCTTTAGTACAGCAGCATTATCCCTATTTGCAAGCAGAACTGGTGGTGTAACATGATTTTCTTCCCACCACAGTGTCATCTCAGCATTACCTGCTTTGACTGTATTAAGGTCCTTGTGACATCCACAACCAGCCCAAATAAAAAGCTTGAGAGTCTTCTTTTCAGGATCTGAAAGCCTTTCATATGCCTCTTTTCCCAGTTCAATTATTGCTTTTTCAGTCATTCTAGCTACCCTCTCTTTTTTCTCATCTTCAGAGAGAGCATTCCATTTTCTTTGACCACCATGATCCTGAATCATCTGTTTATATGCATCCAAGAATTTTGGCAGTAAATGTGCATTTGTCCTTTCAACAAGCTCATTTTCTCCAAGTTGCTGGTACATTGCCTCTATCTTCCTCTTTTCTAATGCAGAAACATCCTTTTTCTCTTTTGCACAGTGATCTGTAAGCATCCCTGCCAGTTTGGAAAATAAATCCACTGTCTGAAGAAGGTGACCATAGTGCTGCCCCATTGGAGACCTGTTAAATATATCTGTGATTGTCTCCAAAGTTTTATCCCAGTCCTTCATTGACTGCTCACTTGTGCCATCAAGTGATGGCATAATTCCAAGGAAGCATGTAGCTTGCTTCTCAGTCCCATCAGCACCATTATAATCTTCAGCCTTCAAGTTAACATGCCTAGAGTTGTAGTTGATATTGCGATGGCTGGTTCCATCAGCACTAAACGTCATGGCTGCAATACCAAGATTAAGTAAAAAGTCATTGATTAATTGAATAAACCAACTCTCTGCTTCAAGCATCTCATATCCTAGCTGGATTTGTGAGGCAATCCAACCCTCCACAAGTACATGAGAAACTGTCCTCCTGCTGACAGATCCAATTGATGTTATGCCTGCAGTTTTGAAGACAGCAGAAATCACTTGACCAATACAATCCTTTGAACATCCAGCTTTTACTAGCAAGCATATAAGATTTCTTGTATCCTCTGTATAAGCTCCTTTATGCATAAGGCTGTGTGTGGCCCTCTCCTTCAATGCCTGTTCTCAAGCCTTGGTCATTGCCAGCTGCCTTTGTGCAGCTGCAAGTTTATGATGTCTTTTGAGCCTGTATATCTGCATCTTGCATTTTTTCAACTCTTTCCTTGTAGTATTAAGCTCTTGAGAACATGATTTAATGCTTCTCATGGAGTGTTCTAGGCACAAAGAAAGATCACTTCTCAAACCAGCATTTTCCTTCTCCAAATGCATAAGTGATTGAATGGCATGATTTGCACATGATAATGTGTCTTTCTGACCCTTGGAACTCCCCCAGGCAGCTAACTTTAAGACATCAATTTGTTCCTTTAACAATCCCTTTTTCTTGTCACTGCATTGTCTAGCTCTTTTCTCAACATGAAGCTTCTTATACAGCTCCTGGTATCTCAATTTATTTTGCCTTAAGTCCTCTTTCAACCCTACAACTTTTCCTTGCTCAATCTGGAGAGCACTTTTGAGATTAGCTGAGTTACTTTTCTCATTGGCAATATTAAGCTTTTTGCAGAGCTCCTGATATTTCAGATCCATTTCCTCCAAGTCCTCTTTAAGCTTAAGAACATTTCCCTGCTCAATCTGCAGAGCAGCTTCAAGAGCAGCTGATTTACTTTTCTCATCAGCTAGCTTGCTCTCCTGGCATTGAATTGTGTCTAATGCATCATGGTAATTTGTCTCCATGTCTTTCAGAAGCTCTTTTAGTTGATCATGGGTGTGGTTAGATGCAGCTTTTGTCCTGGCATCTGCTAGATTCTGTTGTTTTGCTGCTTTTCCTGCTTTATTAGGTGGCATCCTAGCAACTGTACCTTATTATACTATTAGTTTACTATCATGACTTGCAGTAGACATGCTTACAAGGTAAGAGATGCACTGGAGATGATGGTGGGAGGAAGAAAGATGGCCTGACATGCTGAAACCTCGTGGAAAGCCATATCTGTTACCTGTGACAGTTCTGTGACAAAGGCTCAACTTGCAAGCTGAACTCCTCATTCCAGAGACATCAGATCAGTAAGGTATAAGGGAGAAAGTTGCTTCTATTCATATGCTCCACAACTTGTATTGACCATATTTCAAAAATACTTGACAGGATGGCCCAAACAAGGGAGTCAAGTACCACATTCTGGGTATTAGACCAAGAATTATAAAATTCTGATCAATAGAAGTTGTAGGGCATGTAATAAGAAGCAACTTTCTCCCTTACACCTTACTGATCAGATGTATCTGGAATGAGGAGTTCGGCTTGCAAGGTTAGCCCCTGTGACAGGGTGACATTTGGCAGGCATTTGCCCATTGGCATACTTCTGCTACATCAGGCTTATTACGGCTGGTACATAATTGCAGATTCATTGCATAGAATCCCATTTTTACTCTACTATGAGCCATTTGAGCATGGTGACAAGGGGGAATGTGGTTGGGTCAAGATTTCGGCGTGTCACAGCCATGTCACACGCTGTGACGCGTGTCACGCTTATGCGAGATTGCCCACCCCCACTATGACATGTAGAAGACGCATGTTTGAGATATCATAGATGTATATCTCCGTCTCGAGGACGATGACGAGGGTCTTGACGATCTGAAGCTTCCGAGGGCTTGACAGCGAGATGCAGAAGAGCATCGTCTGTGTTTGAGAGAACGCGGCCAAATGGATCGTAATTGAGGATGGCATAACCGCCGACAGACACACGAAAAGTCCTGGTTGAAGTTGGCGAAGAGCATCGCGTCCGAGCCTGACTAGGCCTCACTCGCCACGCCTCGTCAAAGCCGTCGAACATGTGCTTCCAGGCCATTCAGCTGGAAGATGAACGATCCCCAACACTTTTTTTTCTTTGTTTTTTTTCGCATAGAAATGTATTTGAGAAAGAACTACGAAAAACTAGCCTCCGTATGTTAATAAGTACCAGAGACTGAACTCTTTCACGCATCATCGCACGAGGCTACGACAAGTTTCTCAACATTGACGAGCCCATCCGCCGCGGATGGTCCTTCATCACACCACCCAGTGGTTCTTTCTCGACTCGTCGGAGTCACACTCTCTCTTGCGATGGCGTTATGCATCTGAGGCTGTTGGCTCTGAGGATTACGAGCTCAACTGGCTCATTTCTGCCTGTGTCACTCCACCCCACATGCCTCCTCACCCCCATGCGCCTCTGCAACCGGCAGATACCACTGTACCCTCCACTCCTCTTCATCCCACGCCTCCACGGGCCAGGCCAACACTGGGAGCTTTGGCTTGGCCCACGATAATATAAAGCCAGGCCTTTTGGGCCAAGCCAAGAATACCATTCATGGCTCTGGCAAACTATCAACTTTGTACTTGGCCGGAGATCATAAACATAAACAACTTGGTCCCGTTGTAAAATCTCGGATTGCGGGAAGAACCGCCTTCACTGGCAGCAGGCCCCGTTCGTAGCTATCTGCAGAGGATGAGGGAACGCGAGATATATGATGTGCAGCGTGGTCGAGGTTTGACGTACGTCTTCATTCGCAGCGAAGTGGACCTGGGCTGACGAGGCGTCTCACGCAGTGTGGCCAAATTAGTGCGAAATCTTAGGTCTCACTACGCATCTGAACTTCAAGCCTGCAGTGATCCTGCAGTGACGCACAGTCTGCAAGATATGGAGATGTTCAAGCCCAAGACGGGATTTCCTATCCTCTTCCACGGCGTGGCAGTCATCTCCTTCGTATTTCAGGAGCGCTCAAGTATCCCGAATACAGGTCACTGATTGGACTCCTGGGATCCTGCAGAAGGCGTGTCAACGTGGGACAGGCAGTGGAAGAGGTTGATGCATTTATGCGACTGATCATGAGGTCTTGTAGTCAAGGCCACACGCTTGCCGTACCTGCCAGCAATGCCCATATCCATTCCCGCACGCCGACGACGACGGTTGATCCCTCAATACCTCCCTCCAAACTCATGCCCAAATACTCTCCCTCATCTCCCTACAACGATCTACTTCCAACCTCCCCCTCCTTCCAATTTGGTCTTCCCGGGCGAATACTTAAGTGTGGTCCATTGCACCAAATCGAGCGGAGAGAACCCGCAAGGAAGAGAGAATTCCAGACTGCATCATCTGGCTGGCGAAAAGGGGGGACCATGGGCGAGGAGACGTTGGGCGAATGGGGATGGGGGCGAGGAAGGATCGGCTTGAGGTTCAGAGTCCATTTCTGACGCAGCAGCGGATTCTAGGGCTTTGTATGGGATAACAATGGTGGAGATGGTTCGAGGTCAACGCCGTCTTCCCCGCGCACAACAAGATTCCCGTCATCTCAAGTCAATGACCGGCCGGGGCGAAGCCAAAGCCAAAGAGACATTCCATGCCCGGTATTCCTGTCACCTCCGCGTCTGGGAGCGAGGGGGCTACAGAGGAGCGATGGTGGTATAAAGGTCCTGGTTAATCTTGAGGTGGTCGTCTCCTCCGAATCAAGCAGGGACTGTTTGAGGTCTTGAGGACTGAGGGCAGTTTTGCCCTCTATGCAGGTGAGGGTCCTAACATTTGTCAAAGTCGGACCTATCAATGCTGAAACCACGCATACTGCAGCGACTGAAGATGATAGAGACGACTGGGTTAGCACGATTTGACAGGCTAAGGCGCAATGGCTAGTCTCGCTGAATGTCGCTAATCCGAATTCGACTCTGACTTCGTCTGGATGTCAGGAAGTCGCTGCAGGGGTTGCCGTTCCCCCATCTGCGTCGCCGTTAACGCGAGTGCTCGAAGAAAGCGGGTTGAGAACATCGACGGAAGAAGTGGAACTAGAAGAAGCAAGGTAGAACACTTTTTACCCGGTATCTGGATACCGCATGAGAGAACGAAAGACCGCGCTGCGGACAGGAATTTGGCTGGAAAAGATGAAGACGCCATTGTAGGCTCTGTGGACGATGTGTGTGCGCTGGGTGTTCTGAAAAGGTGAGCAATGGTTTCTCTTTTATTTTATTCTCGATTGTTAACGATGACTATCTACAGACATTCCACATCACCGATACCAATACAGAGGAGAGTAAAGAGTAATCCAGCTCGGGCTTTCGTCATGGGTAAGTATGCTCGACCTGTAGTTTCTTCGGAGGCTGATGTTCACTGTTGTCAGATAACGGAAAGCTTTACAAAGTTCAATGGTGACCAATGAATTTTCCGGCAGCTGGAGGAGGAGTGAATTAGCTGCGACATGCGGCGTCGGCGTGTCATGCTCTCCGTCTTTTGCGTCCCTACCTGTCCCTCCTAGCCGATGCGGCGGCAGCAGCCCTGTCCCAGTTCTGTCTCCTCCCTTCTGCATATCAACACAATCAGTCGAATCCGGCATCACTTTCCATATTCATCACCCGGAGCTTTCTCAGAACTTTCACCCCCCTTATCGTGTCACTCGATACGATACACCCCGAGACTCTGTTGGACAGAACTTATTCTCCAACTTCATTGAAATCTTGACTCAACATCGTTTGCCCATGCTTACTTCAGATACACACAAGTGCCGCCTCCACCACTATCCTCAATACTACTTTTTCACTTCTCCTACTTATTGCTCTACACCCCTTACGCAAAATACCTTACCAAACAAAAAATCAACCCCGATGCAGCAAACTCAAGCTCCGCGATTGGATGTGGACAATTGTGCAGAGATACTCGATGCTTTTTTTGTTGTCGAAGGACTTGAGAGGTTGTACAGAGCCTGTTGATGAATGTGGAGGCGGAACGAGAGGACGATGAAGGAGAATACGAAAAGCTCGGATGCGTCCTTGATCTGGTGTCAAAAAGTAAGCCCAATTTGTGTATACCCTTGCGTTATCAACTAACGACGATAGTTGATCAGTCAAGTCAGTTCCCTCAGCACCTCCCTTCAAACACATGCCCAATCGCTTTCCCTTCAACGATCTACTTCAAACATCCATCTCTTCCAATTCGTTCTTCCAGGTCGAATACTTCTTAAGCATGGGCCATTGTACCAAATCGAGTGGAGCGAACCGCCAAGAGAGAGAGAGAGAGAGAGAGAGAGAGAGAGAGAGAGAATTTCTCTTGTTCTTAGACTGCCCCGTCTGGCTCGCGAAAAAGGGGAGACATTGGGCAAATGGGGATGGGGACGGGGGAGTATTAGCTCGAGGTTCAGAATCCAATTAATCGGACGTGGCGGTGGATTCCAGGGCTTTGTATGGGAGCAGGAACAGGAGCATAAGCGACTTCCATCTGCCATTGTCTTCTTGGAGGAGCGGTTCGTCCACCCCGTATTCCCCGCACAGAGCAAGGTTCCCATCATCTCGAGTCAATGTTCCATACCAGCCTGGGCGAAGCCAAAGCCAAAGAGACATTCCATGGCCAGTATTCCTGTGATTTCTGCGTCCAGGAGCGATGGGTGTATAATTAAGGCCAATTGGACCTGGTTGATCTCGAAATAGTCGTCTCCGAGTGGGGCGTCGAGCAGCAGTTTTGCCCTCTATGGAGGTGAGGGACCTAACATTTGTTATCAATGCTGAATCCGCGCTTACGATGCTGCAGCGAGATTCGACAGGCCAAGGCGCAATGGGTAGTATCCCTCAACGTCACCCATCCGAATTCGACCCTGACTTCATCTGCATCAACGAAAGATGTCGGGAAGTCGATGCAGGCATTACCGTTTCCCCCATTTGCGTCGGCCCAGCGCGATGTCGCTGATGACGGGGGAAACGCGAGTGCTCAAAGAAAGCGGGTTGAGAGCATCGACGGAAGAACTGGAGCTGGAAGATGCAAAGTGGAACACTGGACACCTGCTATCTGGATATTGGATGAGAACGAAAGAGCGTATGCACTGCGGACAATCATTTGGCTGGAGAAGAGGAAGACATGTGTGCGCGTGGGTGAGCAATGGTTTCTCTTTTATTTTGTTCTCTCAGGTGTTAATGACGATTATCTACAGACATTCTACATCACCAATACCAATACAGAGGATAGTAGGGAAGGCAGCGCGATTAAGCCATCTCGGGCTTGCAACGTGTGCTACGAGATGGTGTTCCCCGTTCTAGACTCGGAAACGGAACTCGAAGGAAGGGGACGTGACGATTCCAGCTCGAATTCGAGATTACGCCGTAATTCCGCAAACTCTGACACCAATGCATACGGCTAGGATACCATACCGTCCCTGTCAAATTTCTCCGCCTGGCTTTCCATGCCCTCCTGAATCGTCGTCACCTTTGACGCCCTCGACGCCTAAGCTGCTCAGGGGTACGGAGTTTGAGAAGCTGTCCGGATCCAAGTCGGGCGAACGCCGTTGGTGAAGAATTCCAACTAGACACGGCCACCGAGTAAGTTGCAGGGTGCCGATGTCGATGGGAACGAGAATGATGGCCGATCTCCAGGTCAGGAACAAGCACACCCTCAGTCGTCTGATACGAATGTCGCTCGTAATGAAGGAGCACCCGAAAAGATGCAACAGCACTCGTCTCCGAAGCCGGTCGAATCGACTGTGAAGAGGGAAATCAGTTTTCACTCGCTGCTCTCGCGTTGCAGCTGTGCGGACAGTGGTTGTAGATTCAAATGGACAGGAGGTACTGAAGTATCTGCAGCTGCGTCAAGCAGTAGTGGTCCTGCAAACGGGGAGAAAGGAGAATGACCAAGCAGGTTCTCCTTGGTTTCTGGTGGACCTTTTCAGAGTTCGCGCCTTTCCGTTGCTCTCGACACCAGTGAAAATAACGAAGGTGCCGAGAGGAGGCAAGTTGGAGCTGGAGAGAAGAGCTGAGTGAGTTATTGAAGGGTTCAAAGTCGAGGGCAGGATAAATTTTGTGAGATTGGTCTTGGAAATAATGAATACGATGATTTGAAGTGGGTTGTACTATCTCTGCTATTAAATTCATGGCTACACTATCTACAACAAAGTAAGGCACGCTCGTAAGACTCTGTGTCATAGCCTTCGCCAGACCTTAATCGCTAGATACGATCAGCCACAGACGGGTCAAAGAGCAGCTTACTATTACCGCTGCAACCCCCTGTAAGCCACTTCAGCAAGTGATTGCAGGATACATGAAAATGCAAACCGGCGTTATTTAATAAATAGGTCGCTCAAGTAGCACCAGTGTACTGGAAATTAAAGGGAGGGTTCTTGTATGCTGAAATCGTCCATGAGCATCCGCCGATGATGAATGAGGGGCTTTATACGCACAACTTCCTTCAGTGGCTTTGATGGATGTAAACTGGATCCCGTTAGCCTTGACCTGAGCCCGATCGACGTTCGGCTGATAAACGCCAATGCCGTAAGGCGTTGAACAGGGATTGATTCATACTTTTCGGCCTGGATGGGACTAGCATCGGCGACAGAGATAGCCAATGCGACTGCTGCAAGCCACTTCATGATGTGACAGAACTAAGGCCGCTGGTTCTCACTGTTTCCCTCTTTATACGACCAGCACCTAGCCCACAGTTACTAATTCAGACCAATTTCTTAACAATCGCTGGAACGTCCTGCATGGCTCGAGAAGCATATAAGCCATGTGTTTTGAGAGAACATTCACGTTTCCGAAGCTGGGGTTGTAATGATTTATCCTTGTATCACGAGGTCCGAGCGAATTCATGAGAGTTGGCAGCTGGGAAACATTGTGTGATTTGATTTTCGAATCGAGATCAAAGAGTATTTGATGTGGGACATGCTGGAAATTTGAGAGCCTTTTAATGACACGTGCGACGACAAGCAGGGATTCCGAAGACGTATGATCGATGGACATCTCTGACCAGCATGAGAATAAAAACTTGCTCAAGCATGTAGCGCAACGTACCCATTCGAGCCATCAAATGTATATTTGCGAATGCATAGCAGGACGGGAAACGGGGGGCGTGGAAACCCAAACAGATAAGTTTGGGAGGGACGTTATGATATTCCAACTGTATGCATTGGTGTCAGAGTTTGCTGCATTAGGGTTCGAATTCGAGCTGGAATCGTGACTTTCCCTTCCCTCGAGTTCCGCTTCCGAGTCTAGAACGGGAAATACCGTCTTGTAGCACACGTTACAAGTTGAGCTGGCTTGCTTGTCCGCCCTCCCTACTATCCTCCGTATTGGTATCGGTAATGTAGAATGTCTGTAGATAGTCATCGTTAACACCTTAGAGAACAAAATAAAAGAGAAGCGATTGCCCACCTTTTCAGAACACCCTGCGCAGATATCGTCCACAGAGCCTACAATGATATCTTCGTTTTCTCCAGCCAAATGCCTATCCGCAGCGCATACACTCTTTCATTCTCTCATCCGGTGTCCAGATAGCGGGTACTTAGTATTCCACCTTGCTTCTTCTAGCTCCAGTTCTTTCGCCGATGCTCTCAACCCGCTTTCTTCGGACACTCGCCGTCATCGGCAACATCGCCCTGAGCCGACGCAGAAGGGGGAAACGGCAACGTCCTGACATTTTCATCGATGCAGATGAAGTCGGGGTCGAATTCCGGAGGGGACACTAGCCATTGCGCCTTGGCCTGTCGAATCGTATCATCTCTATCATCTTCAGTCGCTGCAAGCATCCTAAGCGCGGATCAGCATTGACAAGTCCAATTTTGACAAACGTTAGGTCCCTCACCTGCGTAGAGGGCAACTTTGCCATTAGTACTCAAGGTCTCTGCTCGACACCATACTCAACCAGGTCCAATCGGCCTCTATACACCCGCCGCTCCTCCGTAATCCCCTCTCTCCCGGACGCAAGGTAACCAGAATACCGGCCATGGGAATGTCTCTTTGGCAGAGGTTTAGAGTAGATCGTTGGAGGGAGACGAAGGAGAGGTGTTGAGGGAACTGACTTGACTGTTAGTTGATAATGCACGAATCAAGGACGTCCTCTTGTTCCTTGCCTTCTCCGTACGACCGGCGTCGGTGTTGACAGTGGAAGGCATGGTGCGTAGCAATGTGTGTGACAGTCGGGAAGGAAGGCTGACGTGCGCCAGTGAACAGTATATAGGACTGTTCCAATATCAGCCACTCTTTTTTTTTCCGAATAGAAATATGTATTATGAAACTAGATGTACAAAGTACAAAGAAACAACCAGACAGATGACTGCTGTAAGGGACTATATGTAAAGACATATCAAGAATCAGGTCATAGGTAATAAGAGAACAAACAACAGCGAAACGGAAATGGACGCAACGGTCAATAACAATATCAGCCACTCAAAGCGCCAATCTAATTCTTGTTCATGCCCTGCCCATAAACTTAGGATGACGGCTAGAACGTTATTGTAACGATGATGATTTGTTTTCATTTTTCGGACGCCTACTGGGTTGACCTTGTTGGGAACGACGAATCGCCCGACGGAACGCGTAGCGGAACGGGAAGGAAGGAGAAGGGGAGTTTGGGCGGTAGGAGACGAGATGGGAATGGAGGTTAGAAGGGAGTTGAGGACGAGACAAGGAAACGGCGCAGGACGCCGAGCTCAAACTCAACGACGCTCGCAGGTACGAGCATCGCCATGTAGTTAGGCATCAAGTATATATTGCGTATGTACCACACGAATATCTAATCCCTTCCTCCTTTTGCCACTCGTGCTCTCTATATTCTCAACAGACCTGTCTGTCGTTTGTCCAGTGCGAGACTTATATGGCCTTTGGCGCCCTCGACGCTTAAGATACTGATGGGAATGGAGTTTGAGAGGCTGGCTGGATCCAAGTCGGGTGAACGCCCGTTTGAAGATGTGAATGGAAGGGGTCAGGTCGTTGGTGAAGAATGCCAACTCGACACGGGGTTGCAGGGTTGGTGAGGAGGTGGCCGATTGGTATATCAAGCTATGTACTGTGTAGTGTTGGGTAGTATGCATTGGAATAGTCGGTAATCCGCCTAATGATTTCAGTGAGACTCAAGTCGTGACACTCGGCGCCAGGCGCTCCTTGAACTCCGACTACCATCATCCTCCTTGCAGATTTTGCATCCAGCCTTTTCCCTCCCCCCTGGCTGGCGTTTTCGCTCTCTGGCCCTTCGCCTCAGGCTGTTCGTTCATTCGCTTTCGACAGCAGCTTGTTTTTTAGTCCTCCATAGGACACGTGTCACCATCAATCACCATCGATCTCTAGTTCTTGCATCGATCAACATCATTTTGCTCTGTCACCCGCAGACCTATACTGGTCTATCCTATCATTGCACTTGAGACTGGGTGCTATACCACTTGGGTCTTGGCCTGCTTTTACAGTTTTGTTTAGCCGTTGTGAGGAAAACTGAACAATACCCACAGCACCAGCAATTGGGTGCTATAGACAAGTAATTGTGGCCTGCTTTTCAGGTTTGTTTAGCCGTTGTGAGGAAACCAGAACAATACCCACAGCACCAGCGATTGGGGTGCTATAGACAAGTGATCGTGGCCTACTTTTCAGGTTTGTTTAGCCGTTGTGAGGAAACTGCAGGGATTAGCCGCAGTTGTGGGGTCTGCCTTGTAAAACCCTCAGCCTGTTTGGCCTCTCGATATGAGGCTATAGGACTTGCTTCCAGTGCTGCTTAAGCACCAGCCAGAATCGTTTTCAAATTTGGACTTTAGATGGGGGTATAGCATGGGCCCTCATTGATTTTGATAAAGTAAAGTATCTACCGTTTCTCTTACACTGTAGACCAGGGCAAATGTGAAGTTTAGCTAGTTGTAGTTAGGGCTTGGTCCCTAGTTAGTCCAATGGCCAGGTCCATTCAGGAGTTTATGTAGCTTGTAGCTACCTAACTTTCAATAGCAATTTTCTATTCGTAAAAAAAAAAAAAAAAAAAAAAAAGTGACACTCGGCGCCATATGGGTTATCTATATAATCGAACGACACGGCTTACACTCGAGATCAAGAGCAATGGCAACTGTGATGGCTGTTCAGAACAGATAGTCATTACCACGACATGTTATTCCTATTCCCACCTCTCGGCCAGTGTGTTTTGGAGATATACAATGGATCAGTGACATTCCTGACAAGTAGGACGGTTAGAACTGAGGCGTTTGTGTGTCACGCGGTCATGACGTGGCACTTGTTTGTGACATGTAATGTGTAACACAACTTACTTGCTTTACCACTGCCACCATTGCTGAGCATGTTTGCTGCTGCACGTCATTTCATCACTTTTGGTGGGAAATTCTTTTCCATTGGACGTGACTATGTATGTACCATTATCTATCTATCTGTATTAATTGACAAAATCATGATCAGAATGAAACTATTGGCAAGTAGCATCCATTGTGAAGAGGATTTGTTTACAACTTGAAATATTTCACTTCAGTCAATCAAGTTCAGAATGACACTATTGGTAAGTAGTGTCCATTGTTAAGGATTTGTTCACAACTTGAAATATCTCACTTCAGTCAATCAACAAGTGTGTAAAGTATATCAATCTACTTGTTCTGACATTAGTATATCCCATCAGATTGAAGTAAAGAGTGTGTTAAATATTCCAATCTCAATTCTGTACTAATAAATTACATGTTAGTTGTTTCTGAGGATGATATTGGTATGTTCTATTCATGTTGCTTATTTAGCCTATCTTGTTAATTCCATATGATTAAGGTCAGTATACACATATATATCCCACAGGGTCAACTCTAAAATCCATATCAGTAAAATACAAGAAATGGCTATCACCTCCTGACCCTTCTGTCAATCATGACAATGCTAGGCAGAAGCACCACAAGGATAGTGGACATTGGATTCTCAAGGATGAAAGATTTGTAAGTTGGAAAGAAGGTTTCAACCAGTTCCTATGGATTAATGGAATTTGTAAGTAATCCTGAATCTGCTGGCCTTTCCTTTTATTGATATTCCATAGCTGGTTGTGGGAAGACAATCATCTGGTATTTCATGGTTTTGACCTGTTAACAGTTGCTTACAATAACAAAGCTCCACTATCATACAAGACATCAAAAAAGTTTATGACAAACAGTCTGGTGTGGGCTTGGCCTATTTCTACTTTAATGTCAATGATTATGCAAAGCAGACAGTCAAGAGCTTTCTTGCTGCTGTGGTTATGTCACTAACTCCAAGATCCAAAAATCACAAATTATTGGAAGAGCTTCATCACAAAAATGACAAGCACTGCACTCCTACAACTGTGGAACTATTGGATGTTCTTCTGAAACTTATCCAAGGCTTTGAAAAGGCCTACATTATCATTGATGCCCTTGATGAATGCAAAGAATATGACGAATTGTGGAAAGTCCTGATCCAGATGCATGGTCATTGTTGTCTTTTAATAAGCAGCAGAAGGGAACAGAAAATAGTTGCATCTGTGCAGCAATGTATTCCCATGGAGATAGTTCTTTCTGCAGACCTCATCAATGGGGATATCAAGAGATACATTTATGATGCATTTGAGGCTGACCACAAGCTCAAAAGATGGTCTCATGTTGTGGATAATAACATACAAGAGGTGCTGTTGCAAAGAGCAAATGGAATGTGTGTGTGCTATGACAAACCTGGCAGGATAGTAGCTAATGATAAATAGGTTCCGCTGGGCTGCTTGCCAGATGGATGAACTTAGAAAGTGTTGCACCCAAAAGGCAGTTGCAGATGTTTTGCATCATATTCCTAAAACACTGGAAGATATATATGACCAAATTCTTCAAAGAATTGATGACCAAGACATACATAGTGCCAAAATGCTTCTTCATTGGCTGGTGCTTGCTATGGAACCAATGAAATTCAAGTAACTTATGTCCACTGTGACATTTGATGAATTCAAGCAAAATTTTGATCCTGAGCAGGCCTTGTCAGAGCCAGAGGATGTGCTAGAAGTCTGCTCAAGTCTTGTGATAAGAGGAGCAGATGAGACAGTAATACTTGCCCATGCATCAGTAAAGGAATATCTTCTGCAAGCACCAAGAATGATAAGGCAGTATACACTTAAGATATCAGACCTTTGCTCTGCACATGCACTGATGACATCATGCTGCCTGTCATACCTTTTACAAATAAAACAAGACACATTGAATTCAGGTGTATTCATAGAGTTCTGCCTAGCTGAGTATGCTGCAGAGCACTGGTATGAACACTTTCAGATGAGCAGCAAAGACTCTGATATAGAAGACTTGCTAAGTTCAATGTTCCAAAGCAGGAATTGTTTTATGAACTGGGTGAGTTTATATGATGTAGATGATGTATACCCTTGGGCAAAATTAGCAAGAAAAAATACTGCCCATCCACTATACTATGCTGCAATGCTTGGGCTCAAAACAGTTGCAGAGCACCTTTTAACAAATATTGATGCCAATATTCAGGGTGGAAGATATGGGAGTGCACTCCAGGCTGCAGTATTTGGGGACAGTCTTGACATTGTCAAGCTGCTCCTTGACAAAGGAGCTGATGTCAATGCTCAGGGTGGATATTATGGGAATGCACTCCAGACTGCAGCATATAAGGCCAATGTTGACATTGTCAGGCTGCTCCTTGACAAAGGAGCTGATGTCAATGCTCAGTGTGGAGAATCTGGGAATGCACTCCAGGTTGTAGTAAAGGAAGGTAATTTTGACATTGTCAAGCTGCTCCTTGACAAAGGAGCTGATGTCAATGTTCAGGGTGGATATTGTGGGAATGCACTCCAGGTTGCAGCATCTACAGCCAATGTTGACATGGTCAAGCTGCTCCTTGACAAAGGAGCTGATGTCAATGCTCAGGGTGGAGAATATGGGAATACACTCCATGCTGCAGTGTCTAAAGCCAATGTTGACATTGTCAAGCTGCTCCTTGACAAAGGAGCTGATGTCAATGCTCAGGCACTCTTGGCTGCAATAAAGAAGAGCAATGTTGACATTGTCAAGCTGCTCCTTGAAAAAGGAGTTGATGTCAATGCTCAGGGTGGAGAGTATGGGAATGCACTCCAGACTGCAGCATCTACAGCCAATGTTGACATTGTCAAGCTGCTCCTTGACAAAGGAGCTGATGTCAATGCTCAGGGTGGATTTTATGGGAATGCACTCCAGACTGCAGCAGTTTTGGCCAAAATTGACATTGTCAAGCTGCTCCTTGACAAAGGAGCTGATGTTAATGCTCAGGGTGGATATTATGGGAATGCACTCCAGGCTGCAGCATTTAGGGCCAAAATTGACATTGTCAAGCTGCTCCTTGACAAAGGAGCTGATGTTAATGCTCAGGGTGGATATTATGGGAATGCACTCCAGGCTGCAGCATATGAGGCCAATGTTGACATTGTCAAGCTGCTCCTTGACAAAGGAGCTGGTGTCAATGCTCAGGGTGGAAAGTATGGGAATGCACTGCATACTGCAGCATTTAGGGCCAATGTTGACATTGTCAAGCTGCTCGTTGGCAGGGGAGCTGATATCAATGCTCAAGGTGGATTTTGTGGGAATGCACTCCAGGCTGCAGCATATGTGGCCAAACTTGACATTGTCAAGCTGCTCCTTGACAAAGGAGCTGATATTAATGCTCAGGGTGGAGATTATGGGAATGCACTCCAGGCTGCAGCATATGTGGCCAATTTTGACATTGTCAAGCTGCTCCTTGACAAGGGAGCTGATGTCAATGCTCAGGGTGGAGAGTATGGGAATGCACTCCAGGCTGCAGCATATGTGGCCAATTTTGACATTGTCAAGCTGCTCCTTGACAAAGGAGCTGATGTCAATGCTCAGGGTGGATATTATGGGAATGCACTCCAGGCTGCAGCATTTAGGGCCAATGTTGACATTGTCAAGCTGCTCCTTGACAAAGGAGTTGATGTCAATGCTCAGGGTGGAAGATATGGGAATGCACTCCAGGCTGCAGCAGATGGGGCCAATTTTGACATTGTCAAGCTGCTCCTTGACAAAGGAGTTGATGTCAATGCTCAGGGTGGATTTTATGGGAATGCACTCCAGGCTGCAGCATATGGAAGCAATGTTGAGATTGTCAAGCTGCTCCTTGACAAAGGAGCTGATGTCAATGCTCAGGGTGGAGTTTTTGGGAATGCACTCCAGGCTGCAGCAGATGGGGCCAATGTTGACATTGTCAAGCTGCTCCTTGACAAAGGAGTTGATGTCAATGCTCAGGGTGGATTTTATGGGAATGCACTCCAGGCTGCAGCATATGGAAGCAATGTTGAGATTGTCAAGCTGCTCCTTGACAAAGGAGCTGATGTCAATGCTCAGGGTGGAGTTTTTGGGAATGCACTCCAGGCTGCAGCAGATGGGGCCAATGTTGACATTGTCAAGCTGCTCCTTGACAAAGGAGCTGATGTCAATGCTCAGGGTGGATTATATGGGAATGCACTCCAGGCTGCAACAGAGAGGGGCAATAGGGAAATTGTCAAGCTGCTCCTTGACAAAGGAGCTGAGGCTATCCACAATGTGGAATAATGTGATGATGAAACTGAAGAAAAAACTGGAGATAATCAAGATATACTGTATATCATCACAAAACTTATGTATACATAGTAGTGCAGAATAAAGTGCCACATAGGATTCAGGCTTAGTCAATGGGTGTAACATGAAATGACAAACACATGAAAAAAATCCAACAATGTAACAACTGTACCAAGGATATAAACTCTCAAAAGACAAAATGTGTCTGGCAGGCTCGAGCCTGAAGGGGCATCTCTCCACTCAAAGTTTTGCTAGACTTGACTGCTTTCACCATTTCTCAGGATCCACTTACTGGGGGTATGGCTGGCAAATGAGTAGCAGTCACTGTCTCATCCACAGAGTCAAGGAGGCTAACAAAAAGTGTTCAGTCAGCATTTGTGTGTGAGAAAAGATAGAGAGACAGGTAGCGTACGTGTATTGTTTGATGAGAGCGCACTCACCGCCATTCTCGAGGTCGATCGAGTACAAGTAAAAGTAACCTTCCAATGAGATAACCATGACTTGGGGCATGGTTGGACTGAGTGCGACGAGCGTGCGTGTACCACTGGTAGGCAATCGAAGATAAGCAAAGTCGCGGGCAGGCTCCCACATCTCCGTCAGCGTATTTGGGAGATACTCGCCCATCGAGTGACCAAGGCTCTTGGTCATCTGTAGCGACTTGCGCCTGAGGATGGACGACACGCTCTTCTTTTCCTTTTCGACGATCGCCTCGTAACCGCCTTCGTAGTCTTCCCTGCTGTCGACTGATTCTGGGGGGCTTGTCACACCCGAACCGGAGGAGGACGCAGAAACGCTGTTGGAGCCTTTCTGAGATGTAAGCTTGAAGATGTGTACTGTGTCGTGTGCGGAACTGATGGCCAAGAGGGTCGAGACGGGGTTAAAGTTGATCGAGTATATCTTGGCTTCGCGGGTTCCTCACCTCAACTGGTAGAGTTTCTCTGTGCCCCATACACGGATGACAGTGCCTTTCTCGGAGGCGGTGGCGGGGAGGGTGCTGGTGGAATTGATCGAGAGGAAGGAGATGGGGGCCTTGTGAGCCTGGATGACGTTGACGACGGTGAGGGAGCGGGTGGAGAAGACGTGGATGTCTCCGCATGGGGAGTGACAGAAGAGACGAGGACGCGGAGGCGGAGGTTGTTGTGAGCGGCGTGGAGGAGGAGGGGATGGGGGATGGGTAGGTGAGATAAGAGATGTCTGCGGAGGGAGAGAGCGCGCAGATGGCTGGAGAGGAGAGTCAGCAGCAGTGCCGGGAGTATGCAAGAATCAGAGACGAACCATCTGGATTGGATGTGGGCTCTATGACATGTAGAAGGCGCATGTTTGAGATATCATAGATGTATATTTCCGTCTTAAGGACGATGACGAGGGTCTTGCGGTTCATCTTGACTGCAAGAATGGAGGAGGGGAAGAGCAGCTCGCGTATGACAGATTTACGCTTTGTGTTGACGATCTGGAGCTTCCGAGGGCTCGACTGGGGCAGGTCTGGAGCGCCGACGAGGGCGAGCAGCGAGGTGCAGAAGAGCATCTCGACGATGCCACGAGCACCGTCTGTGTTTGAGAGAACGCGGCCAAATGGATCGCAATTGAGGATGGCATAACCGCTGTGGGTGCCGACCGAGACGCATGAAAAGTCCTGGTTGAAGTTGGCGAAGAGCATCTGCGGTCTCTTCTCCCAACACGACGGCGAGTGCCCTGGATTGAGGTGTGCTCCTTCCGAGTCCGAGTCCTTCCTCACACCGCCCAGTGGTCCTTCTCGGAGTCACACTTTCTCTTCCTCTGAATTTCTGCATGCACCTCTACACACCCGCCGCAACCAATCTCTCTGCCTCCACACTATCGTACTTAGGCCTGCGTCACCCCCCATGCCTCCTCGCCCCATGCGCCTCCACACACCTGCTGCAACCGGCAGCTACCACTGTACCCTCCACCCCTCTTCACCCCACGCCTCCATGCACCTGCAGAAAGCCGCGGCCTGGGCCAGGTCAAGCTCGAGCCAGTCCAACACCAGTGGGAGCCGGAGATCATAAACAACTTGGTCCCATTGTAAAATCTCGGATTGCGGGAAGAACCGCTTTCACTGGGAGGCCCTCGTTCGTAGCTATCTACAGAGGATGGTGAAACATGATGTGCAACGTGGTCGAGGCTTGACGTATGTCTCCATTCGCAGTGAAGTTAGTTTATATGGATGCTGTTTTTCCTGCATCAATGACGATTCGCATTAGGAGCGTCGAGTTTTAATTGTGTCGGCAGTCAGAAATACACCTGAACTTCTTACATTGGACGTGCGGCAATTTAGAGACTGAATGGTCGGTGCTCTTATAAGCGATAGAGAGACACGTCATTCATGCGCGATATAGTTATTATGACAAGAGCCCAAGCTCTCTTGATTATAATCGGTAATGCCATAGTCCTTTCGCTGGACTCGCTCTGACGCTCCTTCCTCAAAGGAGGATGGAAATGATTACTGGCATCACCGATCGGTGGATTTGTGAGCTGAATAGGGGATGAGGATAGGCCACCGGTTCTGGTCGTTCACCGTTGAGAACCTTCTGAGGGATTTTGGTTTCAGATGCCGACTCTCAAATGAAAAGCTCGTTTCTGCCTCAACTATTGCAACAGCAAATCCTCTCTCGTCCAACATTGCACAGTAAAGGAACGTGTTGATTGCTCACGAAAATGTTTTGCCAACTCGATGCTCTTTCCGAGAAGGAAACGAACTGTGTTAAAGGAGCAGAGTTGACGACCATGCCATCGAAAAGTGATTAGCGTTTGAAATAGCGTAGTTCTGACTCGGTACTAGTACATCTTGATAGCAACCTAAGCCACGTTATTGTCCACTGGGGACGACAGGTCACCAGGTGGACTCCTTTGTCACAGATCTGCTAGGGTCCTGCAGAAAGTGGGACAGGCAGTCGGCGGGGCGGAGTCGGACTTTGAAAATCGCCGCATTCCCGGTGTCTGAGTGTTGGGAAGAAGCGCCAGAGTCTGACCCACAGGCCGCATGATGTCATGCTGCCACACTCGTTCTTACCTTGTTCGCAATGCTTTCTCTGCTGCCGATGACAAAGCCTTGGCACTGTCCGAACGGGCATTCTCTACCTCCATCCAGTGGCCACTGGCACACTTTGCGATGCAATTACCACCTCTCGGACTCTCGGCTCTGACAAATTGTGGTCAAACGATAACATATCCTTTCTCACAAGGTTTGTGCACATCTGGCAATGTTCTCTAGCTAACGGCAGCCACAGAATGAAATCTCTTCTCAGATGGTCTTTGACACCTTCTTCAGATCAGCTGCCATGGTTCCATCTCCTCAGAAAGTGATTGTGATGCTGGAGAACCAGGTTTCTACTGCCCACCGGAGGGTGTCAGAGATGGACACAATCTCAGGGATAATTGACTACATGGCTCTTGTCACGGAGTCAACTATCGCAGGTGCGTTTTTTGTCTTGCTCTTGTGCCTCTGCATCGTGTGACGCAGGACGCAGAGAACTACATTCGTATTCCCCCAACGCTAAACCAAGACAATTGCGGTGAAACGATTGCGTTCCTCTCAGCCAAGGTCAGGGTCTCTACCATCCTCATCCCCCTTGCAGCACAACTCCCTCAAATCATTCTTGAGCTCTTTGCTTGTGCGAAACATCTTCGGTACGTAACAGTCTGTACCTCATCCACGCCACTCACGTTTCGACGAGTCCGATCCCGCCCTCATTGCAAGCATCCTTTCGTTATGGGTAAGTATGCTCGACCTGTAGTTTCTTCGGAGGCTGATGTTCACTGTTGTCAGATAATAGAAAGCTTTACAAAGTTCAACGGTGACCAGTGGATTTTCAGGCAGCCTGGAGGAGGAGGAGTAATTAGCTGCGACGGGCGGCGTCGGCGTTTCATCCTCTCCGTCTTTTGGGTCTTCCCTACATGTCCCTCTTAGCCGATGCGGCGGCAGCAGCCCCGTCCAAGTTCCGTCTCCTCCCTTCTGCATACCAACACAATCAGTCGAATCCAGCATCGCTTTCTATATTCATCACCTGGAGCTTTCTCAGAACTTTCACCCCCCTTATCGTGTCACTCGATACGATACACCCCGAGACTCTGTTGGACAGAACTTCTCTCACGGGGCTATTCTCCAACTTCATTGAAAGCTTTCTTCGACGCCTTGACTCAACATCTTTTGCCCATGCTTACCTCAGATACACACAAGTGCCGTCTCCACCACTGTCCTCAATACTACTTTCTCACTTCTCCTACTTATTGCTCTACACCCCTTACCTTACCAAACAAAAAACCATCCCCGATGCGGCAAACTCAAGCTCCGCGATTGGATATGGACAATTGTGCAGAGATGCTCGATGCGTTTTTTGTTGTCGAAGGACTTGAGAGGTTGTACGGAGTCTGTTGGTGCATGTGGAGGCGGAGAAAGCGAGGAACGAGAGGACGGTGAAGGAGAATACGAAAAGCTCGGATGCGTGCTTGATCTGGTGTCAAAAAGCAAGCCCAATTCCCGTATACCCTTGCGTTATCAACTTAACGACGATAGTTGATCAGTCAAGTTCAAACACATGCCCAATCGCTTTCCCTTCAACGATCTACTTCAAACCTCCCCCCTCTCACCTCGCTTCCAATTCCTTCTTCCAGGTCGAATATTTTTTAAGCGTGGACTATTGTACCAATTCGAGCTGAGCGAACCACCAAGAGAGAGAGAGAGAGAGAGAGAGAGAGAGTCCACCCCATCTTCCCCGTGTTCCCATCATCTCGAGTCAATGTTCCATACCAGCCTGGGCGAAGCCAAAGCCAAAGAGACATTCCATGGCCAGTATTCCTGTGACTTCTCCGTCCAGGAGCGAGGGGTCTTCGGAGGAGCGATGGGTGTATAAAGGCCAATTGGACCCGGTTGATCTCGAAATAGTTGTCTCCGAGTGGGGCGTCGAGCATCAGTTTTGCCCTCTATGCAGGTGAGGGACCTAACATTTGTTATCAATGCTGAATCTGCGCTTACAACGCTTGCAGCGACTGAAGGTGATAAAGACAACTGGGTCAGCATAATTCGACAGGCCAAGGCGCAATGGCTAGTATCCCTCAATGTCACCCATCCGAATTCGACCCTGACTTCATCCGCATCAACGAAAGATGTCAGGAAGTCGATGCAGGCGTTGCTGTTTCCCCCATCTGCGTCGGCTCAGCGCGATGTCGCCGGTGACGGGGGAAACGCGAGTGCTCGAAGAAAGCGCATTGATAGCATCGACGGAAGAACTGGAGCTAGAAGATGCAAAGTGGAACACTGGGTACCTGCTATCTGGATATCGGATGAGAACGAAAGAGTGTGTGTGCTACAGACAATCGTTTGGCTGGAGAAGACGAAGGCATGTGTGCGCGTGGGTGAGCAATGGTTTCTCTTTTATTTTGTTCTCTCAGGTGTTAATGACAATTATCTACAGACATTATACATCACCGATACCAATACAGAGGATAGTGGGGAAGGCAGCCCAAGTAAACCAGCTTGGGCTTGCAACGTATGCTGCGAGATGGTGTTACCCGTTCTAGACTCGGAAATGGAACTCGAAGGAAGGGAACGTGACGATTCCGGCTCGAATTCGAGCCCTAATGCTGCAGACTCTGACACCAATGCATACGGCTGGGATACCATACCGTCCCTGTCAAATTTCTCCGCCTGGCTTTCCACGCCCTCGTTTTCCGTTCTACCAGGTATTCCTGAATCGTTGTCACCTTTGACGCCCTCGACGCCTAAGGTGCTCATGGGTATGGAGTTTGAGATGCTGTCCGGATCTAAGTTGGGCGAACGCCGTTGGTGAATAATTCCAACTAGACACGGACACTGAGTAAGTTGCAGGGTGCCGATGTCGATGGGAACGAGAATGCGTAATGAAGGAGCACCCGAAAAGATGCAACAGCCGAAGCCGGTTGAATCGACTGTGGGGGAGGGGAACGGTTTTCACTCCCTGCTCTCGCGGTGCAGCTGTGCGGACAGTGGTTGCAGATTCAAATGGCGGTAGTAGAACAGGAGGTACTGAAGCATCCGCAGCCGTGTCAAGCAGTAGTGGTCCTGCAAACGGCGAGAAAGGAGAATTATCAAGCAGGTTCTCCCTGGTTTCTGGAGGACCTTTTCAGAGTTCGCGCCTTTCCGTTGCTCTCGACACCAGTGAGGATAACGAAGGTACCGAGAGGAGGCAAGCTGGAGCTGGAGAGAAGAGCTAAGTGAGCTATTGAAGGTTTCAAAGTCGAGGGCAGGATAAATTTTGTGAGATTGGTCTTGAAAATAATGAACACAATGATTTGAAGCGGGTCATACTATCTCTGTTATTAAATTCATGGCTACACCATCCACAACAAAGTAAGGTACGCCCATCAGACTCTGTCATAGCCTTCGCCAGACTTTAGTCGCTAGATTCGATCAGCCACAGATGGGTCAAAGAACAGCTTACTATTACCGCTCCAACCACCTGTAAGCCACTTCAGCAAATGATTGTAGGATACATGAAAATGCAAACTGGCGTTATTTAATAAATAGGTCACTCGAGTAGCACCCAACGTTGGTAGCGCCAGTATACTGGAAATTAAAGGGAGGGTTCTTGTATGCTGAAATCGTCCATGAGCATCCGCCGATGATGAATGAGGGGCTTTATACGCACAAGTGGCCTTGCTGGATCCCGTTAGCCTTGACCCGAGTCCAATCGACAATTCGGCTGATAGACGCCGATGCCGTAAGGCATTGAACACGCATTGATTCATGCTTTTCGGCCTGGATGGGACTAGCATTGCGACAGAGATAGCCAATGCGACTGCTGCGAGCCACTTCATGATGCGATGGAGCTAAGAACGCCGGTTCTCACCATTGCCCTCTTTATACGACCAGCACCTAGCCCGCAGTTACTAATTCAGACCAATTTCTTAACAATTGTTGGAACATCCTGCATGGCTCGAGAAGCATATAAGCCATGTGTTTTGAGAGAACGTTCACGTTTCCGAAGAAGCGCTCGAGCAAATTCATGAGAGTTGGCAGCCAGGAAACATTATGTGGTTTGATTTTCGAATAGAGATCAAAGAGCATTTCACGTGGGACATGCTGGGAATTTGAGAGCCTTTTAATGACGCATGCAACGACAAGTAGGGATTCCGAAGACGTATGATCGATGGACACCCCCAACCAGCATGAGAATAAAAACTGGCTAAAGCATGTAGCGTAACGTACCCATTCGAGCCATCAAATGTATATTTGCCAATGCATGGCAAAACGGAAAACGGGGGCGTGGAGACCCAACTGTATGCATTGGTGTCAGGGTTTGCTGCACTAGGGCTCAAATTCGAGCCGGAATCGTGGTTTTCCCTTCCTTCGAGTTCTGCTTCCGAGTCTAGCACTGGGAACATCGTCTTGTAGCACACGTTACAAGTCGAGCTGGCTTGCTTGTCCGCCTTCCCTACTATCCTCAATATCGGTATCGGTAATGCAGAATGTCTGTAGATAGTCATTGTTAACACCTTAGATAATAAAATAAAAGAGAAACGATTGCCCACCTTTTCAGAACACCCTGCGCAGATATCGTCCACAGAGCCTACAATGATATCTTCGTTTTCTTCAGTCAAACGCCTGTCCGCAGCGCATACACTCTTTCGTTCTCTCATCCGGTGTCCAGATAGCGGGTATTTAGTATTCCACCTTGCTTCTTCTAGCTCCAGTTCCTCCGCCGATGCTCTCAACCCGCTTTCTTCGAGCGCTCGCGTTTCCACCGTCATTGGCGACATCGACCTGAGCCGACGCAGAAGGGGGAAACGGCAACGCCTACAGCGACTTCCTGACATGTTTCGTCGATGCAGATGAAGTTAGGGTCAAATTCGGAAGGGTGACACTAGCCATTGCGCCTTGGCCTGTCGAATCGTATCATTTCTATCATCTTCAGTCGCTGCAAGCATCCTAAGCGCGGATCAGCATTGACAAGTCCAACTTTGACAAATGCCAGGTCCCTCACCTGCGTAGAGGGCAAAACTGCCCTCAGTACTTGGGGTCTCTGCTCGACACCATACTCAACCAGGTCCAATCGGCCTTTATACACCCACCGCTCCTCCGTGATCCCCTCTCTCCCGGACACAAGGTAACCAGAATACCGGCCATGGGAATGTCTCTTTGGCAGAGGTTTAGAGTAAATCGTTGGAGGGAGACGAGGGAGAGAGGTGTTGAGGGAACTGACTTGAAAATGCAAGCATGTACACGAATCGACACCAGATCAAGGACGTCCTCTTGTTCCTCGCCTTCTCCATACGACCGGCGTCGGTGTTGACAGTGGAAGGCATGACGCGTAGCAATGTGTGTGACAGTAGGGAAGGAAGGCTGACGTGCGCCAGTGAACAGTATATAGGACTGTTCCAATATCAGCCGCTCAAAGCGCCAATCTAATTCTTGTTCATGCCCTGCCCATAAACTTAGGACGACGGCTAGAACATTATTGTAATGATGATGATTTATTATCATTTTTCGGACGCCTACTGGGTTGACCTGTCTGTCGTTTGTCCAGTGCGAGACTTAAATTGATACACATGAGTAATAGCATTTGCGATGCCTGTCGATTAAGTGTTTGAAGCGGACGCCTTTGCTCCACTGCATAACTTCATTATTATACTGAAATTTCAGTATAGAGGGAAACAGAGTCGGCCCTTGTGAGTCCTGGTCAGAGGAGCTGCCAGCAGGGAACGAGAAATCGCAGGCTTTTTGGTTTTACAGACACTTTACATATACGGAGGCAACGTCTTCGGTTGATATTTGTGTTCGTAGTTTCAGTAATATATTTCTATGCTGGTGGGCGCAGAAGTGGAAGGCGGAGGCGTAGGTGTTGCCAGAGCACTATACCGTGTACCTGTACGGATGGAGCGCACTAGTCCAGTCGTCTTTGTAGATTTGGCCATGCTGTCAAAAAGTGGTCAGGAAGTGACGAGGAAATTTCCAAATGAGCACCGAAGGGAGTGGAGGTGGAATAGATGTTAGCACGGAGTCCTTCCGTATGCAAAAGTCTCCAAGCGATGCTCTAAAAAACCCGGATGTCGAAAGCCCAGTGGTATCAGATCAAAAAGGACCGTTAGCGTATAGAATGGCAGCACATTTGGATGATGCAGTTGATGATCCTGCAGAATGAAGAGGTTGAATATCGTGTAAGGTACTTCCCTTACCTATCGCTCTGCACCTTCTCCCACCCTAACACAAGTTCCTCCAAACCCTTCTCCGATTGCCTTGCCAAACAAGAAACCAGGTGTCCTTTGGGAGGACGGTGGAGGAAAGCGCGTTCTCGATCTGGTGTCAAAGTAAGCTCAATTCGTGTACGCGGTTGCGCTATTCAACTAATGATGATGATTAGCTCATGCCCAAACGCTCTCCCCCATCTCCCTCCAATGATCTACTTCAAACCTCAAGTACACCACCGATACCAATACAGGGGGTAGTAAGGGAGGCAGCACGAGTAAACCAACTCGGGCTTGTAATGTGTGCTATGAGACGGTATTCCCCGTTTTAGACTCGGGAACGGAACTCGAAGGAAGGGATTTCAGCTCAAATTTGAACCCTAATGCCGCAGACTCTGATACCAATGCATACAGTTGGGATACCACAACATCCCTTTCAAATCTCTCCACTTGGCTTTCCATGCCCTCGTTTTCCGTTCTACCAGGCAGTTCTAAATAATTATGGCCTTTGACGCCCTCGACGCTTAAGGCGCTGATGGGAATGGAGGTTGAGAGGCTGTCTGGATCCAAGTCGGGCGAACGCCCGTTTGAAGATGTGAATGGGAGGGGTCAGGTCGTTGGTGAAGAATGCCAACTCGACACGGGGTTGCAGGTTTGGTGAGGGTGCCAATGTCGATGGGAACGAGAATGGTGGCCGATCTCCGGGTCAGGAACAAACAGACTCTCCATCGTTCGATACGAGTGTCGCCGCCACTGCGCAGACAGTGGTCATAAACCCAAATGGCAGTGGTAGGACAGGGGCTACTGAAGGATCGGCAGCTGCGTCAAGCAGCAGTGGACCTGCAAACACATTTCTAGAGGAGTCGCGCCTTTCTGTCGAAATGAATTCAACGATGATTTGTAGCGGGTCATTATATCTCTGCCATTGTCTGTCTGTAGTGGAATTAGGTTGCCTTCATAGGCTCACCGCTCGTTCTATCGACTCAATGTCATCGTCATCAAAGGTATGCATTCCTTCGAACCATCTGCGTTCGGCGCTTATCTGAGTTTATTGCAGGTATCACTGCATCACGTCTGGCGCCATGTCAGAGTCTCGTTGAGTATACCGGTGAACTGGAATAACTACAAATGCATTAGCAGGTGGCCGATTGGTATATCGAGCTACGTACCGTTTAGTGTTGGGGTATGCGTTGGAAAAGTCGGTAATCCACCTAATGATTTCAGTGAGACTCAAGTCGTGACACTCCGGGTTATCTATATGTCTATATGTTCGGATCACATGTAATCGAACGACACGGCTTACACTCAAGATCAAGAGCAATGGAACAGATAGTCATTACCACGACATGGTATTCCTATTCCCACCTCTTGGCCAGTGTGTTTGGAAGATATACAATCGATCGGTGACATTCCTGACAAGTAGGACGGTTAGAACTGAGGCATGACATGTAATAAAATGATTCATGTGTCCGGTTGAGCATTTTTAGACCGGCAGTAGTAGTGAATACTATTCACTCTACAACGCTTCCCTGAGTATGAGGTTGATCAGTCCTGTGCTGGATGGAGCGTTTGCGCGTCACGCGGTCACGATGTGACACTTGTTTGTGCTTTACCACCACCACCATCGCTGAGCATGTTTGCTGCTGCACGTCATATCGTCACTTTCGGTGGGAAAATCTTTTCCATTGGACATGACTATGTATGTACCATTATCTATCTATCTGTATTAATTCACAAATTCATGATCAGAATGAAACTATTGGCAAGTAGCATCCATTGTGAAGGATTGGTTTACAACTTGAAATATCTCACTTCAGTCAATCAACAAGTGTGTACTAATTATATCAATCTACTTTTCCTGACATTAGTATATCCCATTAGATTGAAGTAAAGAGTGTGTTAGACATTCCAATCTCAATTCTGTACTAACAAATTATATGTTAGTTGTTTCTGAGGATGATATTGGTATGTTCTATTCATGTTGCTTGTTTGGCCTATCTTGTTGATTTCATATGATTAAGGTCAGTGTGCACATATGCCACAAGATCAATTCTAAAATCCATATCAGTAAAATACAAGAAATGGCTATCACCTCCTGACTCTTCTGTCAATCATGACAATGCTAGGCAGAAGCACCACAAGGACACTGGACTTTGGATTCTCAAGGATGACAGATTTGTAAGATGGAAAGAAGGCTTTAACCAGTTCCTATGGATTAATGGAATTTGTAAGTAATACTGAATCTGCTGGCCTTTACTTTTAATGATATTCCATACCTGGTTGTGGGAAAACAATCATCTGGTATTTCATGGTTTTGACCTGTTAACAGTTGCTTACAATAACAAAGCTCCACTATCATACAAGACATCAAAAAAGTTTATGACAAAACATCTGGTGTGGGCTTGACCTATTTCTACTTTAATGTCAATGATTATGCAAAGCAGACAGTCAGAAACTTTCTTGCTGCTTTGGTTATGTCACTAACTCCAAGATCCAAAAATCACAAAGTATTGGAGGAGGTTTATCACAAAAATGACAAGCACCACACTCCTACAACTGTGGAACTATTGGATGTTCTTCTGAAACTTATCCAAGGCTTTGAAAAAGCCTACATTATCATTGATGCCCTTGATGAATGCAAAGAATATGATGAATTGTGGAAAGTCCTGATCCAGATGTATGGTCATTGTTGTCTTTTAATAAGCAGCAGAAGGGAACAGAAAATAGTTGCATCTGTGCAGCAATGTATTCACATGGAGATAGTTCTTTCTGCAGACCTCATCAATGGGGATATCAAGAGATACATTTATGATGCATTTGAGGCTGACCACAAGCTCAAAAGATGGTCTCATGCTGTGGATAATAACATACAAGAGGTGCTGTTGCAAGGAGCAAATGGAATGTGTGTGTGCTATGACAAACCTGGCAGGATAGTAGCTAAATATCAATAGGTTCCGCTGGGCTGCTTGCCAGATGGATGAACTTAGAAAGTGTCATAGCCCAAAGGCAGTTGAAAATGTTTTACATCACATTCCTAAGACACTGGAAGACATATATGACCAAATTCTTCAAAGAATTGATGACCAAGACATACATGATGCCAAAATGCTTCTTCATTGGCTGGTGCTTGCTATGGAACCAATGAAATTCAAGCAACTTATGTCCACTGTGACATTTGATGAATTCAAGCAAAATTTTGATCCTGAGCAAGCCTTGTCAGAGCCAGAGGATGTGCTAGAAGTCTGCTCAAGTCTTGTAATAAGAGGTGCAGATGAGACAGTAATACTTGCCCATGCATCAGTAAAGGAATATCTTCTACAAGCACCAAGAATGATAAGGGGGGATACACTTAAGATATCAGACCTTTGTTCTGCACATGCACTGATGATATCATTTTGCCTGTCATACCTTTTACAAATAAAACAAGACACATTGAACTCAGGTGTATTCATAGAGTTCTGCCTAGCTGAGTATGCTGCAGAGCACTGGTATGGACACTATCATATGAGCAGCAAAGACTCTGATATAGAAGACTTGCTAAGTTCAATGTTCCAAAGCAGGAATTGTTTTATGAATTGGGTGAGATTATATGATATAGATGATGAATACCCTTGGGCAAAATTAGAAAGAAAAAATACAGCCCATCCACTATACTATGCTGCAATGCTTGGGCTCAAAACAGTTGCAGAGCACCTTTTAACAAATATTGATGCCAATATTCAGGGTGGAAGATATGGGAGTGCACTCCAGGCTGCAGCATTTGGGGCCAATATTGACATTGTGCAGCTGCTCCTTGACAAAGGAGCTGATGTCAATGCTGAGGGTGGATTTTATGGGAATGCACTCCAGGCTGCAGCATTTGGGGACAGTCTTAACATTTTCCAGCTGCTCCTTGACAAAGGAGCTGATGTCAATGCTGAGGGTGGATATTATGGGAATGCACTCCATGCTGCAGCATTTGGGGACAGTTTTAACATTTTCCAGCTGCTCCTTGACAAAGGAGCTGATGTCAATGCTGAGGGTGGATTTTATAGGAATGCACTCCAGGCTGCAGCATATGGAAGCAATGTTGACATTGTCAAGCTGCTCCTTGACAAAGGAGCTGATGTCAATGCTCAGGGTGGAGAATATGGGAATGCACTCCAGGCTGCAGCAAAGAAGGGTAATTTTGACATTCTCCAGCTGCTCCTTGACAAAGGAGCTGATGTCAATGCTCAGGGTGGAGAATATGGAAATGCACTCCATGCTGCAGCATATGAGGCCAATCTTGACATTGTCAAGCTGCTCCTTGGCAGGGGAGCTGATATCAATGCTCAGGGTGGAGAATGTGGGAATGCACTCCAGGCTGCAGCAAAGAAGGGTAATTTTGACATTGCCAAGCTGCTCCTTGACAAAGGAGCTGATGTCAATGCTCAGGGTGGAGAATATGGGAATGCACTCCAGGCTGCAGCACATGAGGCCAATTTTGACATTGTCCAAGCTGCTCCTTGACAAAGGAGCTGATGTTAATGCTCAGGGTGGAAGATATGGGAATGACCTCCAGGCTGCAGCATATAAAGCCAATTTTGACATTGTCAAGCTGCTCCTTGACGAAGGAGCTGATGTCAATGCTCAGGGTGGAGTTTTTGGGAATGCACTCAAGGCTGCAGCATATGAGGCTAATTTTGACATTGTCAAGCTGCTCCTTGAAAAAGGAGCTGATGTCAATGGTCAGGGTGGATCTTATGGGAATGCACTCCAGGCTGCAGCACAGAAAGGTAATTTTGACATTGT
Organism: Amanita molliuscula; assembly: GCA_023014405.1. Lineage (NCBI taxonomy): Eukaryota > Fungi > Basidiomycota > Agaricomycetes > Agaricales > Amanitaceae > Amanita > Amanita molliuscula. The sequence goes on from JAEBUP010000011.1 coordinate 926,652, forward strand.
CAAGCTGCTCCTTGACAAAGGAGTTGATGTCAATGCTCGGGGTGGATTTTATGGGAATGCACTCCAGGCTGCAACAGAGAGGGGCAATAGGGAAATTGTCAAGCTGCTCCTTGACAAAGGAGTCAATGTCAATGCTCAGGGTGGATTTTATGGGAATGCACTCCAGGCTGCAGCATATGGAGGCAATGTTGACATTGTCAAGCTGCTCCTTGACAAAGGAGTCGATGTCAATGCTCAGGGTGGATTTTATGGGCATGCACTCCAGGCTGCAGCATATGGAAGCAATGTTGACATTGTCAAGCTGCTCCTTGACACAGGAGCTGATTTCAATGCTCAGGGTGGAGAATATGGGAATGCACTCCAGGCTGCAGCATATGGAAGCAATGTTGACATTGTCAAGCTGCTCCTTGACAAAGGAGCTGAATCCACAATGTGGAATAATGTGATGATGAAACTGAAGAAAAAACTGGAGATAATCAAGATATACTGTATATCACCACAAAACTTATGTACACATAGTAGTGCAGAATAAAGTGCCACATAGCATTCAGGCTTAGCCAATGGGTGTAACATGAAATGACAAACACATGAAAAAAATCCAACAATGTAACAACTGTACCAAGGATATAAACTCTCAAAAGACAAAATGTGTCTGGTGGGCTCAAGGGGGCATCTCTACACTCAAAGTTTTGCTAGACTTGACTGCTTTCACCATTTCTCAGGATCCACTTGCTGGGGGTGTGGCTGGTGAATGAGTAGCAGTCACTGTCTCATCCACAGAGTCAAGGAGGCTAACAAAAAGTGTTCAGTTAGCATTTGTGTGTGAGAGGGGATAGAGAGACAGGTAATGTACATGTATTGTTTGATGAGAGCACACTCACCACCATTCTCGAGATCAATCAAGTACAAGTAAAAGTAACCTTCTGATGAGATAACCATGACTTGGGGCATGGTTGGACTGAGTGCGACGAGCATGTGTGTACCACTGGTAGGCAATCTCAGATAAGCAAAGTCACACACAGGCTCCCACATCTCCATCAGCATATTTGGGAGATACTCGCCCATTGAGTGACTGAGGCTCTTGGTCATCTGTAGTGACTTGTGAGAGGATGAGGATGCAGAGGCAGAGGCTGTTGTGAGCAGCATGGAGGAGGAGGGGATGGGGGATGGGTAGGCGAGATAAGAGCTGTCTGCAGAAGGAGAGAGCATGCAGATGGCTGGAGAGGAGAGTCAGCAGCAGTGCTGGGAGTATGCAAGAATCAGAGACGAACCAGTCTGGATTGGATGTGGGCTCTATGACATGTAGAAGACTGCATGTTTGAGATATCATAGACATATATCTCCACCTCGAGGATGATGACTGAGGGTCTTGCAGTTCATCTTGACCACAAGAATGGAGGAGGGGAAGAGCAGCTCACATATGACAGATTTATGCTTTGTGTTGACAATCTGGAGCTTCTGATGGCTGGACTGGAGTGCCAATGAGGGTGAGCAACGAGGTGCAGAAGAGCATCTTGATGATGCCACGAGCACCATCTGTGTTTGAGAGAACATGGCCAATTGGATCGCAATTGAGGATGGCATAACTGCCAACAGACACACAAAAAGTCCTGGTTGAAGTTGGTGAAGAGCATTGCATCTGAGCCTGACTAGGCCTCACTCGCCATGCCTCATCAAAGCCGTCGAACATGTGCTTCCAGGCCATTTAGCATTTGTCATCAGATGGAAGATGAACGATCCTGAACACTTTTTTTCTTTGTTTTTTTTCACATAGAAATGTATTTGAGAAAGAACCACGAAAACCTAGCCTCTGTATGTTAATAAGTACCAGAGACTGAACTCTTTTCACACACCACTGCTGATAGGTTCACTCCGCTATTGGAAATAGGGAGGAATGGGAGAGGTGTGAGGTCGTGAAAGGATTCCCGTCAACTCCAGGGCACTCGATGACAACGTTACACTGCGCGGTACTGGCAACTCCGCAGGATAATGACGTTCAGTCACACAAGGGCAGTGACAGCGAAGAACACGGAATGCGGAGTGCAATGAGACTTGAGACGTAAATGAGACAAGGAGGGCGTGACTAGGACTTGAAACTCAAAAGGAAACTGTGGTGATCTGATATGTTTTGCTGGTAACCTATTGTACATGGGCTTTATATACTTTTTCCTACTCTAAATAACGAAGTAATACTTGTGAAATTTTCACCTCGCAACCGTATATCCAAATCTGTCTTAAAGGTCTTCACACGATGGGGCTAGCTGAGGGACACAATGGTGGAATATGAGCACTGCGGTGAGAGCCAATACCACGACCCTGCACAGGATGCTAATAGACTTGTTGGATTGAAATAGACCTGCCTGATTGCCATGCGCAGGCAACTCCGGGGTTCATCTGTCTTGACTGTGGCCCTGTTCTTGATATTCCGCAGACCTGACTAATCTATACCATATCTGATCGTCGGCTGATGGCTTTATTCATCCGCTAGGGTCCTATTCCGCCATGTTGGTGCGTCGCTATGGATGACATGTCTCTTGGATCTTGGACTGTAGATCTTCCTAACATGGATATGGCTTGATGGCGCAGTCCCTTCTCCGGTGAACTAAGCTGTGCCGGCTGACGATTTTCATGTGACTCAGCCGATGGGGTGCTGACTTCGGGTGCAAATGACTGACTGGTGTGGGGTATGGATGGCATATGTGGGAGGTGACTTGCTTGTTGAGTGTGGGTGATGCTTGCCTTACTGCGGAAAAATGCGGAGTTGCACGGAATTGCGCAGAGTTGCTCAGTTGCTATCGCAGAATACCTGCGGATGACTCCTCTACACCCCTAGCTCGGAACAATGCTCATCACCTGCATGAGGCTATGACAAGTTTTTCAACATCGGCGAGCCTGTCTGTGTCCTTCATCACACCACCCAGTGCCAGTGGTTCTTTCTCAACTCGCCGGAGTCACACTCTCTCTTGCAATGGCGTCATGCATCAAGGCTGTTGGCTCTGAGGATTATGAGCTTGACTGGCTCATTTCTGCCTGCATCACCCCTATCCCACATGCCTCCTTGCCCCCATGCACCTCTGCAACCAGCAGATACCACTGTACCCTCCACCCCTCTTCATCCCACGCCTCCACTGAGCCAGGCCAACACTGGGAGCTTTGGCTTTTATTTTTTAAAATTAATAGAAATGGATTCACCTGAGGGCCTGAAGGGCCCTCATAATGCATAATACATGAGTATTTTATGGAGTGGGGAGTGGTCTCCAGCTGGAGGGACAGGTGTAGGCTGTCCCTATCTCAAAGAAGTGCTGTTGGTACTATATAAAGCCCATGTTTTAAAGGTAAATGGCCCATGAGTGGGGTGAATGAGGCAGAGTCAGGCTAGGTGGGCCTGTGAGTGTGTGGGATGAATAGGGCAAAGCACTTGGTCAAGTGCTGCTGTTGGTGGGAGGCATGATGTTTTGCACCTGTGAACCACAGTCCAAGTCAAGTACTATGGGCCAGTGTTTGAAGCAGGCTGCATAAAAGAAGGGGCAGCAAAGGTCTTGTTGCAGTGTGGCACTGCAGTTCAGACACTTGATAGATGTTGGCAGGGAAAGGTTTGTCAGCTGCTGAACCATGGCAGTTGGCAAATGGTGGTGTCATGATGGTAAAGGTGACTGTGGACTAGCCACTGCCATGGAGTAGACATCCTCATTTGAGGAAGGTATCCTCACAGAGGATGTGGAGAGTGCAATGAGAGTGTGAGGTGTGCTGGGGTTGATGCCCAAGCCCAGGGCCCAGGGCAAGGGCAGCATGAGCAGGCACTCCTTGACTCTGCTCACCCATCATCCTCTTGTCAGTCCATGCATCCAGCCCTTTCCCTCCCCTCTGGCTGGTCTTGACCACTCTCAATCATCACCTCTGATCATCCACTCTTTTGTCTTCCAACAGACATCATTTTCAAGTCCCTCATTGGGACACATGTTCACCATCAATCTCCATTGATCTGTTGCTATACCCTTGTTTTTTCTGCTGCAACCCCACACTCACCCTTCAGACATGACAATGACAAGGAACCATTATCTACCTGGAGATAGGGCAACAGTAGCCAGGCCTCTCATCACTATTCAATTTTTTCCCCTTTGATTCTGGATCAAGACTGTCTAAGAACCATTATCTACCTGGAGATAGGGAAACAGTAGCCAGGCTTAGGCAGTCTATGTGTGCTCTGGGTTGACCTTTCAAGTCCCCTTTTTTATGCTTAGCCAGCAATGAGCTCTGGCAGGATTGTTGCATTTGTGGGTGTTGCCTCAAACAACCCTCACCCAGGCATCAAGAACAAGCCTTTATTTGTTCAGGTTTTGCTTTCATTGCTGTCTAAGCAGCAGCACTGGACTCAAGATACTATTAAAAGTGCACAACTGTAACAAAGACTATATAGGTGACATGATTGTGGGGCTTGGTTCCCCTGTTTTTCCAGAGCTTCATTATGCATACCAGTAGATAAATTGTATCATAGTACGATACCTATGACACCAACACAGAATATTTCTATGCGAAAAAAAAAAAAAAAAACAAAGGCAGCACGAGAGGGTGCCGAAAAAGGAAGGTGGTGGTACGAGTTCAAGAAGGGCCCGGGGAGCTTTGGCTTGGCCCACGATAATATAAACCCGGGCCTTTTGGGCCAAGCCAAGAATACCATTCACGACTCTATCAACTTCGTACTTGGCCGGAGGTCATAAACAACTTGGTCCCGTTGTAAAATCTCGGATTGCGGGAAGAACTGCCCTCGTTCATAGCTATCTGCAAGGAAGGATGATGATGTATGATGTGCAATGTGCAGTGTGGTCGAGGTTTGACGTACGTCTTCATTCGCAGCGAAGTGGACCTGGGCTGATGAGGTATCAAATTGTTGCGAAACTTTAGGTCTCACTACGCATCTGAACCCCAAACCTGCAGTGATCCTGCAGTGACGCACAGTCTGCAGGATATCGACATATTCAAGCCCAAGACGGGATTTCCTATCCTCTTCCACGGCGTGGCAGTCATCTCCTTCGTATTTCAGGAATGCGCAAGTATCCTGAGTACAGGTCACTAATTGGACTCCTGGGATCCTGCAGAAAGCGCGTCAACATGGGACAGGCAGTGGAAGAGGTTGATGCATTTATGCGACGACGATGAGGTTTTGTAGTCAAGGCCATGCGCTCGCTGTACCTGCCAGCAATGCCCATGTCCATTCCCGCACGCCGACGACGACGGTTGATCCCTCAATACCTCCCTCCAAACTCATGCCCAAATGCTCTCCCTCATCTCCCTCCAACGATCTACTTCAAACCTTCCCCTCTCAACTCCCTTCCAATTTGGTCTTCCCTGGGCAAATAGTTCTTAAGCGTGGTCCATTGCACCAAATCGAGCGGAGAGAACCGCCAAGGGAGAGAGAATTTCAGACTGCATCGTCTGGCTGGCGAAAAGGGGGGACCACGGGCGAGGAGACGTTGGGCGAATGGAGATGGGGGCGGGGAAGGATCAGCTCGAGGTTCAGAGTCCATTTCGGACGCAGCAGCGGATTCTGGGGCTTTGTATGGGATAACAATGGTGGAGACGGTTCGAGGTCAATGCCGTCTTCCCCGCGCAGAGCAAGATTCCTGTCATCTCAGGTCAGTGACCGGCCGGGGCGAAGCCAAAGCCAAAGAGACATTCCATCCCTGGTATTCCTGTGACCTCTGCGTCCGGGAGCGAGGGGGCTATGGAGGAGCGATGGGTGTATAAAGGGCCTGGTTGATCTTGAGGTGGTCTTCTCCTCCGAATCGAGCAGGGACTGTTTGAGGTCTTGAGGACTGAGGGCAGTTTTGCCCCCTATGCAGGTGAGGGTCTTAACATTTGTCAAAGTCGGACCTATCAATGCTGAAACCACGCATACTGCAGCGACTGAAGATGATAGAGATGACTGGGTTGGCACGATTTGACAGGCCAAGGCGCAATGGCTAGTCTCGCTGAATGTCGCTAATCCGAATTCGACTCCGACTTCGTCTGGATGTCAGGAAGTCGCTGCAGGCATTGCCATTCCTCCCCATCTGCATCGGTGACAGTGTTGCCGTTAACGCGAGTGCTCAAAGAAAGCGGGTTGAGAACATCGACAGAAGAACTGGAATTAGAAGAAGCAAGGTAGAACACTTTTTACCTGTGTTGTGAAGATAGAGACGAGACGGGAGCGCTCGAGCGGATGCGAGTTAAAGCTCTACATTTACACTGTAAACTACACATATATATACTTTATACAATATGAAATAGACGGGTGTCAGCAGATAACTGTGCACTGTATTTATGTCAGGTGCTAATCATGCGCACTCGTCTTTTTGTTTCTTTTTTCCAATTCCTTTCATCGTGACCTCCTCTCCATCAGCTCGTGAATCTTCATTGTCTCGTGTCCAAGTCCATGACCTACTGCGCCTCATGCGCCTCCTTCTGCCATCGATCCGTCATTCCCAACACTCCCCCTCAGATTGACTCCAATCCCCATCATCTTTGTTAAATGCTCGTGTTGAATGCGGGGTAATCCCTTCATAAATATATCCGCTATATTCTCTTCACTCCATACATAGCGTATTTTCAGTTGTCCATTCTTCACGAGGTTCGCGAATGAAATGTAAAGCGATGTCAACATGTTTAGTGCGCACGTGAAATTCCGGATGGTGCGCAATAGCAATGGCCGCCTGATTGTCGCTAAGAATGGTGGGCGCATTTGGTGTGAATCCTATTTCGTCGAAAAGTGTATGGATCCAAAGCGCCTCTTGTGCTACATGAGTAGCTGCGACATATTCGGCCTCGGCAGTTGAAAGAGCAATAATGCTCTGCTTCTTGGAACTCCACGTGATAGCTCCCCCTGCGAATAATACTATATAGCCACTAGTAGATTTTCAGCTAGCCTGGGAAGCCCAATCAGCATCGCAATAAAAGATGGGATTATTCTCATCTGATCCCCTTCCCCCATATCCAATCCTATACTCCTTCGTCCCCTTCAAATATTGAAAATATCCTCTTTACGGCCGTCCAATGGCGCAGTTTAGGGTTGCGCGCAAATTGTCCAAGTCGCGTAGTTGCAAAGATGATATCGGCCCAAGTGATCGTAGCTAAACGGAGTAATTTCCCAATTAGGGCTGAATAAGCGTACGTCACTTGATCGGAACGGCTGTTGTCATCTTCTCCTTCTTCATAATCGAGATTGACATTGGGATCGAGTGGAGTCGATATAGGGTTACATTCATGAAGGCCTAGTTTGACTAGCACTTGATCAATATAATGCGTCTGTGAAAGGAAAAGCGTATGCTCATCTCGGTTATAATTGATTTGAATCCCAAGGAGATATTTTGGGATGCCAAGACTTTTAATTTCAAACTTCCTTTTGAGGTCCGAAGCAATCTGATCGATTTCCTGCTTCTGCATTAGTGATGGCAATGATGTCATCAACCCAAACAAGCAAAATAGAGAACTTATCACCGTTTCGCCAAATGAAAACACAGTAGTCGGCTCTAAGTTGTCGGTATGATAAGTCGAGGAGTGCGGCTGTAAGGGTATTGTTCCACACATTCCCAGCTTGCTTCAATCCGTATAGCGATCGTTGAAGGTGACATACGCGATTACTTCCATCGTTGAAACCAGGAGGTTGCCGCATATAGATTTCTTCTTGTAGTACACCGTTAAGATAAGCGTTCTTGACGTCGTACTGTGTAAGGTGCCAACCATGCTGTGCTGCAGCAGCGAGTAAAGTGCGGAGGCTTTCATAATGCATTACTGGTGCATAAGTGTTGAGATCGTCATAATTGAATCCCGGTTTTTGAGTGAATCCCTGAGCGATGAGTCGAGCCTTGAACCTAATGGTGTTCCCATGCTCATCGGTTTTTCGCTGTAAACACCCATTTGCTCCCCACCACATTCCGTCCCTCTGGAATATTCTCCAATCTCCATGTCCCCATCTTATCCAGCATACTCATCTCCTTGTCCATAGCCTTCTTCCATTCTACCCGGTCCTCACTCTCCAACGCATCTTCAACTTTCTTCGGCACCTTATCTTCATTTGACAGGAAAACGAAGTCAAAAGAATCAGCTGATTGATCATCGTGATCAATGATCTGTTGAGATCGGTCGGCAAAGCGATTGGCTGGTTTGCGCACGTCCAGGTTGTGGAGTAACTTGTAGTCAATGTTTTTGACAGTAGAACGAGGTTGGCGTGATGTGGAAGTAGGCGTGGCATTAGTTGTAGATGGTAGTGGTTCGAGCCGGTATCTTAATGATAAGGGGTTCGTTTCGTTGTGTAACAACTGTTCGGTTCAGTTGTAAGCTGTTGGTCCTGGCTTGTGTGCCGAATCCACCAAATCGAGTGTTACCGCTGCTCCTGGTGGTGCTCCTGGTGGTGCTACTGGCTCCCCCTCGGCAGCGCAATCCAGGTACACGAATAGTTTGTGTGGGCAGAGCGCAGTTCACCAAATGCGTAATTCTGAGAAACTTTAACGATTCGGCTACCAATATCATAGTAGCGAATAGATTTGGAACCGTCAATAAAACCTAAAAACTTTCCTTTTATTGACTTTGATTCCAATTTATTCTCTTGACGTTCATCCAACACCCAAACATCACAGCCGAATTCCCGGAGGTGGGAAACATCCGGTTTAGTCCTGGTCCAGGCTTCGTAAGGGGTTGTTTTAGACAGGGCGCGTGTTGGCGCACGATTGCAGAGATATACTGCATGTGAGATGGCGCTATCCCATAAATAGTTTGGTGTATTGCTGGCCAATAGCATAGTACAAGCCATTTCCACCAATGTTCAGTTAAACCGTTCAGGCAACGCCATTCTGGGATGGTGAGTATGGAGCTGATGGTTCAAGGACCATACCCTTCTCATTCACCCACTTCCGCAACCGCTCGTTGACCAACTCTTTGCCATTGTTGAGTCTAAGCTTCTTTGGCATCTTCCCATACTGTTTCTCGATATGGTTAAAGTATGTTGTAATTCGATCAAAGGCTTCGTCCTTTGTTTTCATGAATAGAACATGACACATGCGAGTTGCGTCATCTGTAAACGCAATGAAGTAACGGTGTTTATTGATAGATTGAATGGGTGCTGGTCCCCACACATCTGTCATAGTTCGTTCACCAGCAGTCTCCTGATCGGTGTGTAGCTTTGGTAGGATATGGCTTGCGAGCCATCTTCCCTTTTAGGCAGTCTTGGCAGGAGTTTGATGGGATCGACGTTTCGTCTATATTTATCCCTGTAATTAAATTCTCCCACACAGCGCGTTGTAGGGTGGTAATGGAGAGGTGACCATACCGTTTATGCCATTCGTCCCAAGAGTACTCTTGTACCCTGGCGACTAAGGCTTTATCATTAGCGCGCATTTCTGCTCTTGCATGAAGCAAGTATAGATGGCCAATCATCCGTCCCTCTCCAACAACTTTCCCATCCCTAGTCTTCAAATAACATTTCCCACCCGTCATTTCCACGTGTCCGCCGCCTTCATCAAAACGTCTGAGTGACATCAAACAATTCGGCGCGATTGGCACGTGTGAGACATTTTGTAATCGGTGTGAGAAATACTTTTCCCCAACTTGGAATTTGAGTATAACGGTTCCACAACCTAAAACGGGCACAGGCTCCGGTCCTATCCCTTGCAATGTTGTTTTCTCGAGTGGGGTATAGTCGGCGAAGGCATCGCATGACGTGCAAACATGAGCCGATGATCCACAATCAAGGATCCAATCGTTTTTGGAAAAAAGCATGGGACTTGCCATATATGAGAAGTCGGTGAGATTGGTGCCTGGCGCATCAACTTCTTGTGCCTGATTAGCTCGATTGGTTTTTCCGCCCTTCTTCTTCTTCAGCCCCTGTCCCTCTTTTCCTCCTCCTTTTGCCCAGCAGTCCTTTGCTAGATGACCTTTCTTTTTACAGTTGTGACACTCTCGCGTCTCCTTGATTAGTAACGATGTGCCATCACCAGAATCTCCAGTACATCCCTTTCTTCTCCTTTCTTCGTCGAGTAATACGGCGACCAGATCGGAAGATGAGATTGTGGGAGCATTACTTTGTGCGCCAAGGTATGCCGAGGTATAGCTGCCCCATGACTCTGGCAGCGACGTAAGCAATATCATGGCAAAGTCGTCGTCAGGGACTATACTCCCCATGAGGTGAAGCTCCTCCTGCATTCTCCTCAGCTTTGTGATGTGGGCAGACATGTCAAGGTCATTGGAAGCCGACATCCGGAATAGCACGCGCCACGCTGCAAGTATGCCGAGCTTTCCTCTTGTCTCCTTGACAGTCCTTAATTGTTCCCACATGGCTTTCGCAGTGATGGCACCTAAAAGGTGAATCATTTCACTGTCGCCTACCGCTAATTTGATGCGCGTCCGCGCCCTAGCATCCTTCTTCTGCCACTCAGTGATGGCCTTTGCCTCATTGTTTGTAGGTGCATTGTCGACCTTCGGTTTTGGGGGAGAAGAACTTCTTCAAGATCGAGATCGCGTAATACAGTGGTGATCTTCCTTTTCCACACTAACCAATTCGAGGCATTAAGGGGCTCGATTCGGTAACTTCCGGATCCAAGAGTGATGGTAGCGTCGGGTTTGGCGGTTGAAGTTTCTGACATCGCGTAGATCAATAACGAGTTTGAATATAGATAGAAGAATGTGTCTCAATGTATAAGGTTAAAGCGCGGGGCCCATAACCTGTTGTGAAGATAGAGACGAGACGGGAGCGCTCGAGCGGATGCGAGTTAAAGCTCTACATTTACACTGTAAACTACACATATATATACTTTATACAATATGAAATAGACGGGCGTCAGCAGATAACTGCGCACCGTATTTATGTCAGGCGCTAATCATGCGCACTCGTCTTTTTGTTTCTTTTTTCCAATTCCTTTCATCGTGACCTCCTCTCCATCAGCTCGTGAATCTTCATTGTCTCGTGTCCAAGTCCATGACCTACTGCGCCTCACGCGCCTCCTTCTGCCGTCGATCCGTCATTCCCAACAATACGATCAGCCACAGATGGGTCAAAGAGCAGCTTACTATTACTGCTCCAACCACCTGTAAGCCACTTCAGCAAATGATTATAGGATACATGAAAATGCAAACTGATTTAATAAATAGGTTCTTGTATGCTGAAATCGTCCATGAGCATCCGCCGATGACGAATGAGGGGCTTCATACGCACAACTTCCTTCAGTGGCTTTGATGGATGCAAACTGGATCCCGTTAGCCTTGACCTGAGCCCGATCGACGTTCGGCTGATAGACGCCAATGCCGTAAGGTGTTGAACAGGGATTGATTCATACTTTTCGGCCTGGATGGGACTAGCATCGGCGACAGAGATAGCCAATGCGACTGCTGCAAGCCACTTCATGATGCGACAGAGCTAAGGACGCTGGTTCTCACTGTTTCCCTCTTTATACGACAAGCACCTAGCCCGCAGTTACTAATTCAGACCAATTTCTTAACAATTGTTGGAACGTCCTGCATGGCTCGAGAAGCATAGAAGCCATGTGTTTTGAGAGAACATTCACGTTTCCGAAGCTGGGGTTGTAATGATTTATCCTTGTATCACGAGGTCCGAGCGAATTCATGAGAGTTGGCAGCTGGGAAACATTGTGTGATTTGATTTTCGAATAGAGATCAAAGAGCATTTGATGTGGGACATGCTGGAAATTTGAGAGCCTTTTAATGACGCGTGCAATGACAAGCAGGGATTCCGAAGACGTATGATCGATGGACATCTCTGACCAGTATGAGAATAAAAACTTGCTCAAGCATGTAGCGCAACGTACCCATTCGAGCCATCAAATGTATATTTGCGAATGCATAGCAGAACGGGAAACGGGGGCGTGGAAACCCAAACAGAGAAGTTTGGGAGGGACGTTATGATATTCCAACTGTATGCATTGGTGTCAGAGTTTGCTGCATTAGGGTTCGAATTCGAGCTGGAATCGTGACTTTCCCTTCCCTCGAGTTCCGCTTCCGTGTCTAGAACGGGAAATACCGTCTTGTAGCACACGTTACAAGTTGAGCTGGCTTGCTTGTCGGCCTTCCCTACTATCCTCAGTATCGGTATTGGTAATGTAGAATGTCTGTAGATAGTCATCGTTAACACCTTGGAGAACAAAATAAAAGAGAAACGATTGCCCACCTTTCCAGAACACCCCGCGCAGATATCGTCCGCTGCGGTATCATGTCTGCGGGTGTTGGTTTTCTTCTCTATTTGTTACAGTTTCTAATGTGTTTTTACATATGGCTTCTTCCGGCAGTCAATCTGTCCGGTAGTTCTTTTTGTACTAACGTACATATAGGTCTCATAATGCATATTTCTATTCGGAAAAAAAAAAAAAAAAAAAATCGTCCGCAGAGCCTACAATGATATCTTCGTTTTCTCCAGCCAAATGCCTATCCGCAGCGCATACACTCTTTCGTTCTCTCATCCGGTGTCCAGATAGCGGGTACTTAGTATTCCTGCATAGAGGGCAAAACTGCCATCAGTACTCAAGGTCTCTGCTCTTTTTTTTTTTTTTTTTTTCTTTCGCATGGAAATATTCATGTTACAAACACTACGTAGCGTACAACACTAAGTAACTACCGGTAGCATGAGCTCCGGATGATGCGAAGGGAACTGCGCCCTAAATACGTACAACGTTTTGACCTGCTCTGCCGTTTTTTGAATTTACATACAGTAGTTTACTCTGACGAGGGCCTATGCGATACCCCCGTCTAAAGTCCGATAAAGAAAACAAACCAGCCGGTGCTTAAGCGGTGATGAAAGCTTATCCTATGCGAACGATAAGGCTCGCTCTTGAAGCCAATCGAGGGTTTTACGAGGCAGAACCCTTAAACTGCGGCCTAACTGGTAACAGGTTGATCTATAGCAGTCCTGTTCCTGCTAAGAACTCTTCATCAACAGCCCAATTCCCCATGACGCCAAGCCAAAGAGTGTGGACTACACCCTCAGACAAGCTCCGACATGGGTAAGATCCTAAAAACAAAACTCCCCACAAGGGGATCAAACTCGAGCGCCACCAGACAATCCCGGGTTACCGCATGTGCCCAGTTGTTCGGTCAAATTGTCAACTTGATCCAGATTCAACAAGGCAAAGAGACAGGGCCCAATTCCAAAACGCTATCCCAAAGGGTGCAGGCCTCACCCAGAGGGAACTCTGAGTTGGAATATATCTGTAAGAAAAGAACCAGAGAGTGGTGTGAAAAGGTATAACAACAGACAATTGATAAGAGCAATGTCATAGATAATGAGCGGACAGGCCAGAGGCAATGGCCAAGAGTACTAGCAACTCCCAATGGTGAAGCAGGAGTGAAAAATGCTGTCAATCCATGAGGATGGAGGATGGACAGAAGAATCGACAGAGGGATGATGGTGGTCGGAGTTCAAGAAGCACCTCCAAGGTCTCTGCTCGACACCATACTCAACCAGGTCCAATTGGTATGACTGTCTGTATTGGACAAAATCCACAAAAACAAGTTGTTTCACCCCATTTCATCCTTATTCATGCAGGTTCATGGTGGATGACAGTGAATGACAGTGAATGACCATGGATCACGGTGGATCATGGTGGATCACCATGATTCACCGTGATTCATCGCACCAACTAGATATTGATTAGATCAATCATTCTATTCATGCTGACTGTTCACGACTGTTCATGGAGCATGAACATATACAGTGACTCAAAAAAGTGATTCAATGTTTGGTGCTTTTTGACTGTTTATGGCATAACTGAAAAACAAAGGCAAATAAGGGTAAATAGTGTAAGAGAGAATGGAGATATCACATCAGGGTTACACACTGATGAAAGAATTATGTAATTAGGCACAGTATCCATGGAGATATAGGCAATATAATTTGATGATGCATTGAATCACTTTTTTGAGTGTGCATCAGAAACATCAGAAACTGAGATTGATGGGCTACTATGACATGAAACTGATGATGGATGGTTATTATAATGATGGTACCTTAGCACCAATGCTATTTAAGCAGTGCTAAATGCTCATGGCTCCCCACTTCTGATATGTGCCCTATTTCTTCTTCCTACAAGGAAAACATCCTTTCCCTTGCCTCCCATGGTTACTCCACTTGCCATATTGCCTCTAAAACTGGCATTAGTCAGGCCACTATCTCCAGATCACTCCAGAATCTCCTTCCCAATCAACAAACCCCTCAGCTTGGTTGCCCTTCCAAGCTTTCTGCCACTGTCACACACTCCATCCTCACACAGATCACCACTGGAAAGGCTGCCAATGCTGTCCAGGTTACCAGGTACATCAACACCATCATCCTCAACCCAGTCTCCACCCAGACAGTCAGAAACATTCTGAAGAAACACTCATTCAAAGCTGTAACAAAGGAGAAGATGCCACTGCTCAGGACAGTGCACAGAAAGAAGCAGTTGGCCTTTGCTTTGAAATGCAGGGAGTGGACTGTGGAGGACTGGAAGAGGGTAATTTGGTCAGATGAGACCAAAATCAATAGGATTGGGTCAGATGGGGGGTAGTGGGTATGGAAACAGGTGGAGGAGGGGTTGATTGAAAGGGAGATACAAGGAACAGTGAAATTTGGAGGTGGGAATATCATGGTATGGGGCTGTATGGGCTGGAATGGTGTGGGGGAGCTTGCAGAGGTTGAGGGCAGGATGGATGCTAACCAGTATGTGGACATTTTGGATGATCCCTTACTGCCAAGCTTGGGAGAATCTGGGATTGCTAAAGGAGAATGTGTTTTTCAGCAAGACAATGACCCAAAGCATACCTCCAAAAAAGTCAGAGACTGGATGAAAGAGAAAAATATCACTCTTCTGGACTGGTCTCCACAGTCTCCAGACCTGAATCCCATTGAACACCTCTGATGCAGCTGGGCAAGCATGAAACAGCAGCAAAAGGAGTTTGGCAGATATGGGAGAGAGTGGCAGAGGTGTGGAATAATATAGAGCCAGAGGTGTGTCAGAACTTAATTGAAAGCATGCCTAGAAGAGTGGAAGCAGTGATAAAAGCCAAGGGAGGCCATACAAAGTACTAGAATGATCAGTTTCTATATTTCTTATACACACTCAAAAAAGTGATTCAATGAATGATCAAATTAAATTGTCTATATCTCCATGGATACTGAGCCTAATTACATAATTCTTTTATCAGTGTGTAGCCCAGATGGGATACTGTTATTCTCTCTCCCACTATTTACCTTTATTCGTTTTCGTTTCTCAGTTATTTTATAAACAGTCAAAAGCACCAAACATTGAATCACTTTTTTGAGTCACTGTAATACTTGAAATATACAGCCAGTGATCACGATGAACAACCAATGGATCACACAATGAACACGCAGGTTCATCGTGATCCATGGAAGGTTCACTGTACCTGGCATCATATCTACACTCACGTTCACTCTTGTTCATGCCCTATCTCGCACCATCTCCCTCATCACCCTCCTACCTGGCCTCCTGCTGCACGTACATCTCTGACACACCCAGTGTCATGTCACACTCTCGCGTTGAGCCCTCCAGCTCCATTGTCTCGCTCCAACACTCCCCCTCAACCATGGGAGTTTCAAGAAATGCACGTGAAATGGTCATCTTGAGAAACCACGCTGCCATGG
Source organism: Amanita molliuscula (assembly GCA_023014405.1). Lineage (NCBI taxonomy): Eukaryota > Fungi > Basidiomycota > Agaricomycetes > Agaricales > Amanitaceae > Amanita > Amanita molliuscula. Next base: position 942,271 of record JAEBUP010000011.1, read on the forward strand.
AGAAAGGGACGACTCTTGTCCCCCATTCACTGGTCTCCAACCGACCGTCAAAAAACAATTCCTTTGAACCCATCAACGCGACCTCTTGACAAGGGGGTAGGTGTGAGGGCAAGAGCAAGTGGGCTGGGACAAGGGCGAGGGAGGGCACGGTTGACAATGGCGAGGACCAGGGCAAGTGGGCGGGACAAGGGCGAAATGCAGGCAGGGCAAAAGGGAATGGCAGCCTCAGAGGAGGTTGTGGTTGGAGAGAGTATCAGAAGTAGATGAAGTTGTAGGGGATAGGTCTTACATTCAGGTCGGCTGTGGTGAGAGCTGGCGAGTGGTGGTAAGGAGACTCATGTTGAGCCTCCTGTACCAGATGCAAGGGAGCGCGTTTGCTGCGCCAAATTGGACAAAAAGTGCATGATCATGCATGAGTGGACTTCAATAAACAGTTTGCAATCATGCGTGATCATGCATGATACTCCACATGCATGATATTTGCCTGTGTCCTGATCATGCATGAATCAATTGTTCACAAACTCACTGCAACACCTGTCACTTATATTATCACTGCAAATGCCTGTCACTTATATGATAAATAAAAAGTACATGTCATCTTGGAATAGCTTGATGTAAATAAACAAAGGCACATGTAGTGCTGTAGGAGAGTATATACAGGTTATTGTCGCTGGGACGAAGCAGAGTGGCTAGTTGCGAGTAGTTAGTTGCCCAGCCCCTACTTCGGATCACTTTTGACCAGCTGGCAAGCCTCAATGCTGCACACTGGTGCTCCAGAACTACCTCATCGAGCCACAGGGAATGTGCCATCTTCATTTTGCTGGCATGTTTTGAACTCTTCACCAGCTCTATCTCCACGGAAGACAATGACCATTTGCCCCTTTGAAGTTGGGATAGCAGGGAAGAGGAACCGGGCAGGTATTGTATATGTCCTCTGCTGATGGTGAACACAGACAGCTGCAGGATTCTCACCTGACAGAATCAGTACTTGTTTGCCCTCTAATTTTCCTTTCCTGAACCCTACACCTTCCATGAAATCGGGTTTGCTATTCCTAATGACGGCCCAAATGTGCTTATTGATCAGCCCATACTTGAACATCCATGTTATGGGGAGAGCTAATATCAGAGTTAATTGGTTGCACTGTACGAATGGTAATGTGTCGACATACTCAAATCACCATAAGTAATCATCTCTTCGAGAACTTCTGTCCCTGAAGGTGAAAGGCTGGACGGATCTGTCGCATCGTCAACTGAGTCAGGATGCGTCGCATTGTCAGGTTGACCATTTGCAGGCACTGGCTCTGGTTGCTGAGTGAATGGATCAATTTCTGACGGACTAGGCAGAGGCGTCCTTGATGGTTCCTGCCTAGGTTCCAAAGAGAATACGGGCTGACGATCCTGGAGATCCGGCCTGAGAGGTCCAACATGAAACATTTGTAAATCAGCATCATCAGGGTCTCTGTAACATATTGAGCACAATCCCCTACACATATTGTAGAATCAACTTACGTCAATAGCAGATGATTGACATGTATGTTGATCATCCTTGTTCCGGCCTCCAATTCCATGCATAGTATTTGGTTGCCCAGGTGCTCTCACACCCTTCCACGTAGAAGTTTCTCTTGGTGTGGACTGATGACAATTACTCGAGTATTTTTCAGCTGACTATACACATCATATTCTCCATGCATTGAATTCCATCCGTTGTGATCTATATCTTCCAGCGAATTTGACGATGACCCCGAGCAGCTAACAACTACTTCCAAAAACCAAGGCAGCATGTAGACCTATATTTACCAAATCAATGGATATCAATAATTGGATTTAATGACATACGATCTTTTGTAATCCATTGATTACTACTCCTATAGTAGACGCACCCACCAGGTATACTCTTCCCTCTGCCCTGTAATACACGGACATGGGGCTTATGACCACTACGATATCGTCCACATGCAGCTGGTGAGGCCTGCTCCATTCATGACACTGGAATGGAATTAGTTGCCAAGATCTCACATGAAACTGTTTCAGGGGTAAGTTTAAGTCATTTCTAATGCTTTGACCATACCTCTTGTTTTGTGCAATCCAAAACCTCCATTCAATCACCTTCTATCTTCAATACCCACCCTTCCTTGTTCATCAACTCTGGCGAAGATGATGCAAGGACCTTGACAGTGTCTCCTACTTTGTACTGCCTTCTGACCAGTTGCAGCTTGACAACCATTTCCTCTCCTGTCTTGTCCTCTCGCACGACCACATTGTCAAATCTCATCAACGATCATGCCCCGCACAATACCCGATTGGAACACAACCTCCACCTTGTCATCTAATGCCAAAGGTGCGCCTAGATAATATTCATATGACCACCGCAGGAAGTCATGCGAAGGGGCTGGAAAAGCGAGCTGCGCCGCGCCCACCTCCATCCCTTCTGTAAAGGCATTTAGTTCTTGGAGGGATGGCCTGGGGTTTTCCAATTCCAATGCTTTATACGGAACTGTCGCCGTAGTGAAAGGTAAGCAGAAGTGATCTTTGTGGCGCTTATCCTCAAAACGGCATACCCCCGGTGATATCAGTTGGAGCGGCCAGGCTCGCTCCGGCACCCAGAACAAGTCAGTGTTCACGGCAAGCACATTCTCCGGATGGGGTTCTTGATGGCCGATCCACTCAGGATGAATGAGACGAGGCCGGTGTATGGTCTTGATATCCAGTCTTTCATCAGATTCTGGCCACAGCGTTGCGATGAGAAACAGTACTCTGGGAATTACGCATACTTCCACCATAGGCCAACTGTCCGTGTCTCTCACAAAAGCCAGATCACCTGCATATTTGCGTACGTTTGCTGGTATGTTGAGCTTTTTGAGTGCTCCTGCACTCCACATTCTAACCCAACAGGGCGACTTGATGCGAGGAGGTGGGGCAAGTCTCCAATTCGTCCATTGTAGGTGCTCGCTCTCTGGAATGCAAGAAATATCCAACGGATGCCATACTGTGGATAGGTTTTTGCACAATTCCTCAACGCCCTTCTTTTGAGTCGCTTCCACGAGTACATACATTCGCAAGCCTTGAGAGGGGGAAAGCACCGACTTGGCATATTGCGGTCTGACATGAAGACGTTCCCGCATCAGCCAGCAACTTTCAGCTTTGGTGCCCTCCTTTCAATACCGATTAAGAGGAAATCGCAGATTATGGACTGATGATTTTACTCACATGCACATGAACCCTCCACAGGTGAATTTCATCGTCTTCATGCATGCTCATTACTGCATGTGCAGCACGCATGATTTGCTCATCAAGAACGACATCATTCTCATCTTCATCTTCCTCGTCCTCATCGCAGTCATCAGATCCGTCATCCTGACCTTCTCTATCGTCCTGACGCATAATTCTGTGGGCCTCGTAGCGAGCGATCACTTGTGCTAAATGCGAGTGAGAGTTGTGAGCTTGGTTTTTGATGTTGCACCAGCACTCTTCACTATCAGAAGAGCCATCCGGGGGCGCTGTAGAATTGTTGATAAAGTTATGAAGGGCTATGTAACAATCACTATATAGTTTGACTTGCAGGAATGAATAACTTACATGTATTCTCATCCTCCTCGGAAGGCTCACTGTCCCTCCCATCGTTCTCCAAGGCCTCCACGTCCAGAAACTGGTTTGCTGGCTAGGAAAATTCAGCTTGTAAGCTTTTCAGACTGTATATGACAGTGAGCCAACAAAACCTCCAATCTTCATCACTTGTGACCTGTCGACAGTTGATCATCTTGAGTGCGCTTGCTTGTCTATTAGGCGGTTTCAGCAGCGGTTGACGGCATGCGATTTGACTCACCATTCTTGAAGGAGAGCACTGGCTTGTTATGATACTTGTATCATTTATGCAGAATAAGGCTTGTCAAGATTTATTGAAAATCAGCGCTGGTTAGTTAACTTCATCTTGTCTTTTGTCTCTGCAGATAGGCTTGTCAGGAAAACACACGAGAAACACATCGTTATTTTTCCGCTTTATGCATGGCATCTGCTCTCGCATGTGTAGTACACCCACATTCCCCATTGCAATTCTGCCCAGGTGTGGCGACGGTTCTATGACTGGGACACATAGTCTGACCAGGACGGTACTTACATTCTACTAATTACTACTGACTGTACTACTATTCGGCTACGGGACAAGTATGCGATGGAGGAAAAGAGTCAAATTTGAGCTCCAACTTTATTTATATAGAGTGGCATTGTGTTTGGATGATATTTGGTTCTAAGAAGCACACCGACAAAGCACCCTGCAGGTACTTCTCTGATCCACAGAACATACTTGATTCGTGGGTTCCACATTGCCAAATATGGACTGCTTCTCTGTTTGGCGCAGCCCATCCATTGCAAATAAAGTACAAACAACACGTTGCTTCTATATAATCCTGCGACTAAGTCCGCTGTAATTTTTCCCTTCCCCCATGTCCCGTATACCTGAGTGCAGCGTCCAGGCGCCACTTCCCCAACATTTAATAACTGTAGCCATATACATAGTTTAGCTGTATACAAAATATCTAAGATCTAAAGTGATGTGAGAACCGATACGGTAGCCTCTTCGTACCGAAGAGTTTGGTGACAGTATGGAGATATCTTCGTACCTGTGTTCTGTGGTTCACGACATGAAGGATTATTGCTGCTGTATGCAGTTCGGTTCTGTCTGTATCATGCAGGAGAAACATTGGTGAACATTGGTGGCTGCTCTCAACAAATGTCAAAAAGTATGTCTGGTCCTATACAATCGATGTCCTCTGGTATTCTCCCTCTATGCTGTGCACTCGCTTAGACATCCAATGCCCTCACCTGCCTCATGAACTTGTTCAAAGAAATACCGTTCTCTGGCTGAAGCTCGGTGAGCTCAGATTCGAATATTTTCTCCAATCTGCTCATAACTGCCTGCTCCTCTAGATTTAGCGATTCACGACGTTTTGCTAGTTTGTTCAGACATTTTTTGGCTTGGGAGTAATGTGAACGGTGATTATGGAAGGTTCTTTCTGCAATTTTAGATCCCTTCTGACAGAAGAATGCCAGTGTGTCATTTACTGAAACGCTTGGGCCATTATGCATCTTGACTTTTCTTGCTAGGTTGGCACCGTCGCTGAATGGGATGTTCAATTGCCCACAAATGTCATCAACCAGTCTTGCATGGAGAAAGATGGTTAAAGCTCCTGTGTGCACATTGCGGACGAGATTATGAAACATGTTCATGATCTCATCATCGATCACTCCATCCAGATAGTTGAATACGACATTGGGTATGACATCCAGTGTTGATTGGGCGATGAGGGACTGACTAACAGCTGTTGAGCTTCCCTGGGTGCCCCATGTCGAGCCCTGTGCCTGCGAAGTGGCAGATGATTGGGCAGATGCAATGATGGATGCGGCAGTATTCGCCAATGCAGGTGATGGAGCGGACATGGCGACGGACACGGCAGTCCGTGCCAACGGCTGTGGATCGTCTCTCATAGGCAGTCACCTGCCTACGATGGTGAGAGGCTTGAATTGGCCACCCAGGGCAGATGCCTCTTGTAGTAAGTCTTGAAACTCTTGGTTTGATTCTGTGGGGCTGATATCCATGCGATCCCATGTTATCAAATCTCCCATCTCCTCTGAGGCGTCTGTTTCAAGTTAGTATCATACAGAGATTTACCATATGGGTCTCACCAGACTCATACAATTGGTCATCCACCGACAAGAGCAAAGCAGCTGGCTGGATGGGAGTAAGTGACTCGTCTGTGCTGCTATTGTGGTGTCATTGACTGAGAAGGACACTGACAGGCACCAACCTCTGTTCAGGAGTCCTCGCAGGGGCTGGTGGTCGAGAAGAATGACGTCGATTTATCATCGCAGAGTCTCGTGAACCACGATGGGGGGGCATGGTTAGGCATAGATGGCAAAAAAAAATTTATACTGAATTCAAGATCTGCCTGCACCTGGATACCTGGGTTGAGATGGATGGTTGGCAGAAAATTTTTTTACTGTGCACCTGGATACCACTTTACCAAGTCATGGATCCAAGGCAAGCACTCGTGGCTACCTATGAAAGCCTTGGAAACGAGTGGATTGGAACCTATGTGTCCAATATGGGGATGTAACCTGCCTTTGTGCACAAACAGACGAAATTCGGGCCTTTGCGGACGATGCAGAAAGGGTGTGGCCCAATTTTCTTTTTCAACTCCCTTAATAACTAATAACTCACGGTTCTCTACATGCAGGGCCGTAACTTATTGAGCAATTTGGAATATGAGACTCTATGAGACGCGCTTACCAGCATGCTTATGGCTTGTGAAGCTGCGATTACCATGTCGTTGGACGAAGCAACTGGGACAATACCCATTGTTATAGAACACAGAGAAGAACCTCGCCTTCCTGGTTGGGCATGTGTCGAGATCGATAAGAACTGGCTAGTGTATGCAAGTCAGGGTTTGACTTTGACAGACATTGCCAAAACAGTTGATTGCCACCCGTGAACCATGCATTGGCGCCTGCTGGAACATGGTATAGCAGTACCCACCCCTCCCATCATCCAAAACATTCAACAACCTGATGGAACCCTCACCAAGGAATGGCATCCAATGGGACCAATGGGACCAAGTATCAGATATGAACCCGAGCACTTAGACGAGAAGGTTAGCAGTATTATCAGCTGTTTCAATAATTATAGTGTGGAGTTTGTGCGCGCTGGCCTCTGTCTCAAAGGATATCGAGTAGCCACTAAATACATATGTGCCTCTTTGACTAGACTGCGAGGTGTTCAGCCTCGCTTCATCAATAGACCCATAGAAAGGTGCGTGTATTCCATGCCAGAAGTCAATTCCCTTTGGCATCACGATGGATACCACAGTATGTGCATTACATTGGCCATGCTATTAAAACTCACATAAGAAGAGCTCATCAGGTGGAAATTCGTGATCCATGGCTTCATCGATGGAAAGTCACGCTTTATAACTGGAATTCGATGCAGCACAAACAACCGTGCCACCACCATCTTTCAGTTATTTCTGGACACCATGTCAAAGCATGGTCTCCCAAGTCATGTCTGCAGTGATCATGGAACAGAAAATGTTAGAGTAGCTGCATACATGATACAAGAACGCGGTGATGGGTGTGGTTCCTATATATGGGGAAGGTATGTCTTTTCGCCTTCCCTATCTATTAACAAACAACCATATTGATCAAACACTCAAGATCCGTGCACAACATTCATATCGAACGATTATGGGTGGAAGTTGGACGTATAGTTGTGTCCAAGTGGAAACCTTTTTTCAACGGTTTAGAACAAAACCATGGGTTGCGAGTGGATTCGGCTGCTCACTTGTGGTTATTGCACCATCTCTTCCTTGATATGCTCAATGACGACATTACTGAATGGTCTGAGCATTGGAATGTCCATGTTATGCACCTCAAGGGAGAAAAGAACATGGCCCCACAAGATTTATTCATATTGGGCTTAAGAAGACGCACAATGATGGCTCATGTCGTTAGAGATGAAGAGGCGGTGGATGATGTGGGTCAATTTGGTATAGACTGGGAAGGTCTGGAGGATGACCAACTCGTGCATGAGATACAAGCATGAGGCCACGAAAATCCATTTGAAGATTATGCACCAGATAGGTTGAACACTGTCCCGTGCGAACCCCCAGGATGCCCATTGACACAGGAGCAGGTGGAACAGCTGGACTCTGCGCTGGAGGCAGAATTCGACCGGGAGATGCATGACATGGATTTGCTCACCACCTTTTGGATACGAGCACTTACCTTATGCATGGACACTTTTAGAGTATGATGACCAACATATTGCTAAAGCGCAACGTACACACATCACGCTACATATAAATACAACTCAATTACTTGATCTCACCTCAGTCTGAATACAACGAGACTGAATCTATCCTTTAGGTTTCTGTCCAATACATATTGTATTCGAGATTCTTTGACAATTGATTTTATTATACATATAGTATTTGGACAGTGACAAAACTAATTTTATAGTGTATTATACTCGTTTGCGGCATGGAGGAGGGAGGTATGGAACCATATGTTGAATTGTGATGCATGCTCATCATTCAAGTGTCCAGGTTCCAACAGCATGTTCATGATATCGGCATCCATGGTTATCTCCATCGTCTTCAGGCAAGATGCGATGCGCAGAAGAGGACGCGCATGGTTGGGCTGTGAGTCTGGCATGAATTTGATGATCACCTGATGCCATATTCAGTAGCTGGTGTGACAAGCATATATGAAGTGGGTACCTCAACTGTCGTGAAAGGATTAGAAGGCAAGATGGGAACGTCCGCTATGGCTGCCCAAAATAGTTCAGCGTGAGTCATGAGTGCTTTTGCCTGGACCTGCTCATACTCATCTTCTGAAATGATTGTACCAACCAGCTCGCTTGGATGTCCATCACCTCGCAGCCAACGGATGAGACATGTTGCAAGTAGACCACTAAATGTCTCTGCCCTTGCCCAATTCTTCACCCCTTGATACTTACAAATGAAGCGGATCCTGTCGATAACATCTTGAGGTGCCTGTATACGATTGTTCCACAGCAATGCTACTAATTGGAATCCGTAGAGATAATGCTGGTCAGTCTCAGCATCGTCTTTCAGGATTGTTGTTAATGCTTTGATATCCATGTCATCGGGAATGACAATGTCGGCTTTGCATTCAATCAAGTGATGCAAGGGGCAGATATGATGCAGCTTGAGGCCTTCGGCGAATGCCTGGAAGTAGGCATGTTCCCAAGGTTTTGTAGCTCCAATCAATACAGAAGAGAGCAGTTGGCGCTTGAAGGTAGCATGTTGCATTTCATCACAGGGCTCGAAAAAAAAAGTAAACTGGAGATACATGCGTCAGATTGATCAAAGGAAGATGACATAGGCATGGAACTTACATCAAGGAGGGGCGTTGCCCATAAAACTACAGGATGGTCATAGGACAGACTCCTGTCCCCCTGTTGCCCCTGCTTCAATGTGGCTGTTCGCTTTAATGATAAGATCGCATGGACCATGTTACGAGTTTCATGGTCCGGAATCATGGCAAGCAGATGCTCTTGCTTGAACACCTCATTGGAGTCATGGGCGAGAAAATTGATGCATTCTGGTCCTTTGAAGAAGGCTGCATAAACAAGGAACGGATTGACCATGAATGGCTCCAGCAGTACTTGGATCATGGTCAGAGATGTCAAGAGTCCATCAAGTTCATATTCCTTGATGTTATCCTGACACTTGAATCCTGACGGACGCATAAGATCTAAAGTATGATAAAAGCCCATGATGTCCACCCATTGGTCCTTAAGCCAGATTTGGAGAGCCCCTTGGTAGACGCTTACTGTCACCCCGTCTCCTTCTGCAAGGTCATTGATGAAGTAATCATCCTCGCTGGGATTGGACCTACAAGAAATGAGCAGCAGGAAACAAAGAGAAATAAGACATACATTGAAAATTTACTGCTATATGGTTCGTTTCAGTGCCAGTGATGAGCATGCATAGTGATATTGACCACTTACATTTTAAAGGGGGCAAGTATTGTCAGCAAAGCATTGATGCATGGAATGTCACAATAAACCTGATCGGACTCAGGAGAAAAAGTCCAAACGTCTCCACCAAGCAAGTGATAACGTATCAGGTTGATCAGTGTCTCCGAGGCATCGCGCGATGTAGGCGCCTTAAGCATGAATGTTTGATTGTTTGATTTGGCCTGAATTTGATCGCCCCACGCATTGATACCATGCAGCTTTGGCAGTACTATTTTTGACATGTCAATACCAATATTGGTCAAGTCCTGCTGGGAGGCGGGACTCTCCATGCATTGTTGGATATGGTGACCTAAGGGCTGCATGATATAGTTATGTGCTTAGTTCCTCGGCTTTCAATGTTGTTGGACTTACACTATAAGACAAGGACCGCCGCAAAGGCATAGACACTGGTGTTGATGACCGAGATTTATTGGGCTGAGGACATGTATCATCAATACAATCTTCTCCATCTTGATTCAATTTTAGTTTCAACCATGTTAATGGAGCCAGTATTTGCCAAGGCATGCAAGCATGTGTGAGGTCATGCTGTGGCCCAGCTGTAATTGGACCCCGAAGATTACCAACGGTGGGTGCTAGGATGATAACGGTGAGACTTTGTCATATGCAATATGGAGATTGCACTGACCAAGTAATAATAGGGGGACATCTGTCGTCACACCCAGTAATGCTTGACTACATATGAAATCAATAGTAAAATTCTGAAGGCCCACCAAGCTGACATGGTATGTGACTTTCCCCATTGGACCCTTGTTGTTTTTTTTCTTCCCTAGGATATCCCACAAGAGCTTGTAAAAGTTTGCACCATCGTCCTTCTTGTCTTTGGTGAGTTGGAACCCAAACCCTTTCAAGTGTGCTCCCAGAGCGCAATCGATGGTTTTCCATGGGCAATCTGCAGCTCTGTCCAAAGTTACCCGGAAAACGAGGTTGTTTTGTCATAAGCAGTCGATAAGCTCGGATATTTCATGCTGATTGAAAACTGGCTCTGGAGGAATGTGTCCTCTGTAGGACCGATCCTTGTCAATTACAAAGGGCCAAAACCCACACTCGAGAACAATGGTTGGGGAAGCTGCAGTAATTGCAGCAGTCGATGGCCGAGGAACCTGGCTCTGGATGTGAGAATTAGAGGGGCGGTGACGCGCGGCGGCCTCGGTGTGCTCCTCATTTGCAGTTGCAGTTGCAGAGTTGGAAACATGCAGGGATTGCCATGGTACGATGGCCAAGCCAGCTGGCGCCACACCGTTCATGTAGGCAAGCCTGGGGGGACTCCTGGCTATAGTCACAGGGCTAAGAAGTGGAGCAGCAAAGCCTACGTGGAGTTCGGTATGTGCATCAAGTTGTTCACCACATATGCATTTACTGGTGGTGAGTTGTGTATCCTTGAAAATAATGAGTATAGTACAACTCAGCATTGGTGAAGGGGACTTACTAGCAGGAAATATGCCCCACACTGACTATTGAAGCATGGGCCTTGACCCGAAGAGGGAGTCCGAAGTTTCTTATGCTGCCACCAAGCATGACCACAGGTGCAATGCTCAGTAGTGTTAGTAGGCATCTTCTGAAACTCTGGACCAAACACTGATTTGGGACACTGGCAACCCATGTGTGTGCAAAGGCCTCTTTGCTCCAGATGGAACACATTGGAGCCGGACATGAAAAGAGTAGAGGGGGGGGGGGGGAGGGGGGGAGGAAAAAAGGCGAGAAAAAAAGATACCTATGCCATTTTATGCCAAACTGTGAGCACAACCATCTCTTAGCATAGCAATCATCTGATATCATAGTTATTCCACAACGGACAGAAGCAAATTTGAAACAGTGAACACGAAAAGTGTACATGATGCATGACATATACAGGATGATCACAAGTATCGGCGAGGGCCTAATCTGTAAGGTACGAGGATGAATATGGTCTGCTGAAGATGAATGCCTTATCATTGGTCCAAGATTGATGGGTCCATATGGTATCTGTATGTCGTGACCCATTTAATGGGTGCAGGTTCCATGGGTTGCCTGAACGGAACTCTCGGGTCTGGTGGCAGTTGTAATGATGTAGGCCTTGATAACTCCATTTCAATAAACAGACAACTATGAGTCAGCAATGCCGACAAATGAAATCATACAACAATATCGAACAAATGACCAACTTGTTGATGGGAATGAGGCCAGTGACAACACAAATAACTCAATCTATTAATGATAGATAGGATTTTAGGGTTTCGCCAGCTCACTATGTCTCTCAGCATACAACAATATTAAATGGCCAACTTATTGATGGGAATGAGGTCATTGACTACCCAAAAACTCATTCTATTAATAATGGTTGGCAGTGCAACAATCGACAGGAGCCTATAAATATAACTAATGATATGATCTACATGGTGATATGCATTAGGTGCATAAACAATCATATTCAGACATACGAGACTGTGATATAAGCAAATGCATACTGATGCATAGGGGAGTACAATAGCCAAGAGTGGCTGTACATCTCTCTGCCCCTTACAAAAATTAACATTTGGCTTGATATGTCGTCTAGTACGATATTAATAAAGAAACTGTCAAATCCTTCAGATATGCAATGTTTTCAGAGTAGCCCCTCGAAAGCATTTACACTCCACGCCGGTCCCTCGTCAATTTGTAGCAACAGCATATCTATGTCGAGTGGCTTGCGGCATCCGGTTGACCACCCATACACCTCCCACGTCTCCGGAATGAGATGAAATGTATACCATGCTAGGCCGCCCTGGTAGCCATGCACCGTCCAGTGCATTTTTTGTTCCGACTTTGACGAATGGGCTCTCCCCCTGTGTTAGGAACAGAGGATCCCATTAAACCTGGTGAACGATCATCTAATACTCTTACATTATCACCCAGTCGACCACCTGCCTGTGATTGATGGCCGCCCATATCTTGTTCATGTGCGCTTTCAATGCCCAATGAGTCAAGCCCATGGCATCACCCTTTTCCCACTGTGGTAGCCCCCACCATTTGCTCGTTCTGAAGGTAAAAATGCGCGGGTCGTATTCGAGCATGCTAGATGAGCAGGATGTGGGAAATATGGTAGAGAGAGGCAAACAACAAACTGCTGCCCTCTGGCCAATACCCGCACACCGCAAGCCACTCACCTCGTCACTGCAGCCCTCTGCTCACCCAACCTGCCTCCAACGAGGCTCGTCTTGTCACCAACTGCCCTCTGCTTGTTCAGCCGGCCTCCAACGAGGCCTGTCTCATCACCACCGCCCTCTGCTCACTCAGCCGGCCTCCAACGAAACGAGGCCCATTAGGGATCATATTTGGGAAGGAAGGAGTGGATGTGACTCTGGCCACATAGGATATGTTCATCTTTCATATATTTAAAGCCACCCCGTTTCTTTTTAGGCCACGGTACCAACATTGGCTTATTATCTACAGCATAAGTGCCATCTCCCATTGTCGAAAAGGCAGTCCAAAAATATGTCATTGCACAGTATCTTGGTCACACTATTCATCATGTGTATGTTTCATCGAAAATAGGTGTGTGCCTTACAATTTTACAATAATAAGGATGGCATCAGGAAACATCATTTAATATATTCATTGCATCCTCGTATAGCCCATCAACATACAACTGGATCCGCACTTGGCCAACTGTTATCGTTATTATCAGTGGAATGCCTATGACATGCATGGAGCTGTGGCTTTACGTGTGATTAAGGATCTTCAACTCGCCGCACTTCCAATCAACTAAAGTCTGTTCATGCATGATCATGCATTGTCATTTCTGGCTGTTTAATGAGCAAAAATGAGTGATCATGCATGATCACTCAGAGTGTTTGGATGCAAAATGAGTCATGCATGAATTCATGCATGCGTGATCATGCGTGATCATGCATGAGTGTGAGTGGATCATGCATGATCATGCGTGAACACACCTATTTTAATGGTTTTTGTCCAATTCGATGAAACATAGAGCATGTAACAACTCCCATGAAAATTTTGATGTGGTAATAGCTGTTGATGTGCCGTGAACGAGAATGTGTTGGTGAAGATTTGAAATGCGTTGGTGCAGTAGGCCTTGAAGACAGTCCAAATGCGAAAGTTGTCAGCTCTAGCTGGGTGAGCAACTAAAGGATGCAGCGATGCGGCGAGCGAATGGGAAATGGAGAGGGTGACTAAGAGAGAGAGTGAGAGGGCTTAGATTGAGCCAGCATGTGTTTCTGGTGGCCCATTTTGTTATTGTGTCTCTGTAGGCCATCTGGTCTGGAATCCGCATCCTAAAAATAGACACATACTGATGACACGATCAATAATTGATCAACAGATATTTCCCAAAATGTCAGCAATACACAGAATTCCCTGTACACCATACGGTTTTCGATTCATGCGCACTCTGCCAGCCAGCTTGTTTGTCGCTTATGAGCTGTGTCTCAACCATGCACAGCCACTCACCTTCCACAGGCCTTATGCTGCGACTTGGAAGAGGCACGTCCCGGAGCATCATTACAAACCTGGTGCATCATATCTTCTGTAATTTGATGTACTATTGACATTGTATTAGTGAGAAGACACGCACCTGGCTTAGTCAATGCCGTGGCTTAGGGCACCATCAGCCCCATTCAACTTGACGCACACCTTCAGTACGATTCAAAGTCCTGAAATGGAAGACATACCGCTGTTCAGTCTTCAGAAGTCCCCATTGAAGAGGACTGAGGAAGCGAATGTAACCGCTGGCATACAAAAGGCTGTCTCTAAGCTTGTGGACAAAATTGAGGCAGAGTTCCCTGATTGTATGGTGGCGTGGGTCGTCATGTAAGTCGAATTTCGTCATGAGGACCCCATAATCAATCCTCTAGGGGTGGTCTACACACCTCGCGCTCGTGCGATGAGCCCCACTGGATGGTCCGAGGCTTTGCTAAGGGACGCGCCTGCTATACATTACACATATTCAAGAACGGCAGCGCTGAGTGAGGGAAATGGGTCGGGGGGAAATGGGTCAATGAGATCCTTGATGTCAATCAGCTGTGTTACCCACTGGAAGACCATTTGATTTTTTGGGTTTATTAGATATTCAGTAGTGACATATTGGATCTGTTAGTTTTGGAGATATTTTCATTTTATCCATTGAATTTCTTGAGGGATCACTACTATCTATTGGGATCGGTGGGGCAGTGGGTGGCACAAAGAGAGCAGAGGGCTCTCTACAGAGAGGGCGGGTGGCGAGCAGACAGCGGCGAGTTATTTTTAGTAGGTGTTGGAAAGATGTACAGCCACTTACATATATATAGCTGATGTCTCTTGGCGATCATAGTCCAGCAGACTGCCACTTGATATATATAGCATCAGCTTCTATGCTCAATTCATCATAAAATTGCTGAAAATAAAGTGTCTTTCCAACAGCACAATCTCCAGCTGCATCCACATACTTCAACATCAACATGCATTAATGATGCCAATCAACCCCCATCAGTTTCTAGCTGTATGGTGTGACGGCATTAGGCCATCCACTTGGATATTCTTCGGCCATGTGTATCTGATGCCTTTCTTGAGGGTTTGAAAACATATACCATCATATGTTTTTTTTAGAAGGAATCAGAGAAATATGGTGTGACGACGTTAGGCCATCCACTTGGATATTCTTCGGCCATGTGTCTATCTGATGCCTTTCTTGAGTGTTTGAAAATGTATACCGTCATATATATATTTTTAGAAGGAACTAGAGAAATGTACAGTCACTTACTTATATGTAGCATCTGTGTTGTATCCTGGCCTACACTGGACACTTCCTCATTGATCAGCTCGAGAATCGTAACTGTCTGTTGTAGGCTCCCAGCGTGCTTTCGGAAAAGAATAGCTACGGACTTACATGAATTGACATCGTCAGTGATCTCATTCCCTTCAACAACATTGCCATTTTGTTTGTCACTATGCAATTACATTTAAATCTTTAGCCCTACCTTGGATCACATAGCACTAAATAGGTACCGTCGATGACAAACTGTGATGCCCCTTTATGGCCCTGGCAAACTAATGGAAAGAATCCTGCCTCTGGCTTGCATGTCTTGAATACATCACCTACATGTACACCACTCAGTGGAACCACAAACTGGCCTCACAAAGACGGATGTTCCGGGAAGAGATATTTGCTTGGTATATTCAAATCCCGTTGATCATGGTTAACCGTAATTGCATCGGGAGAGTCTCCCGACAGGATCAGGACCTTTTCCCCTTCCAAGAACCCCTTGCAGAATCCACTGTCCAGAATGAATGGGTCAGGCTTGGTATTGCAGATGCAGGCCCACATTCTCTTCATAATTAACCCATCTTTCAACATCCAAGAAGCAGGGTAAGCTATTGCAAGAATGTCAGATGTATTAGCCATGGATGACTTACAAAGAAATGAACTCACTTCGCCTGTCATACGATATATTTACTTCAACTTCAACTTCAGGCTCTAATGGCATAGGAGTCGCTGGGCGCTGCTGGGGCAGTGGTGTTATGATTTGAGGTTGATAAATACGAGTGTCTGCCCAACGCGACCCTACATGATACATCCGTATGTCTCAACCTGGTTGATTCCCTGTAACGCACTGAGCCTGTACCAGCACATGCTGAAGGAACGACTCACCTTGATAACAAAAAATTGACATGGATATCAACCTGTTCGAGATCCTGACTGTAATTCTACACGTAGAACTTGCCTGCCTAAGTGTTCCTGGACCCTGCCAAACAGGCCTTTGTCATGATGTCGACCACATATGACTACCTCCATATTGACAAGCTCTCTGTAACGATCATATGAGCTCCAAAGCCTTGATTCCTCCTGTTTCTCCGGTAGCGCAGGAGCTGGTGTAGCCCCAGGCAAAGTTTTGTCTGCTTCTAAAAACCAAGGCAGTACTTCGAACTGTAATGCCTATTCAAGAAAAGATCCCGAAGAACATGACATATAGCATACCCTTTCATTTGATTGGTGCTCAATTACCCCTATGCTTGCCACGCCTACTTGAACCACCCTACCCTTTTTTCCATAGAATGACGATATAGGGCATATAACACCCACTGTATCATTTATATGCAGGACGCAAGTGCTTGACCATTCATGGCCACTGCAAGGACACAGTTGCCAAGACTTCACAACAAACTGTCTCACAATTAAGATTAAAGCCTGGAAGAGTCTGCTATAATTCCATACCTCCTCTTCCTTCATCCGACCCAATACAGTAACTCGATCATTCTCAACACATAGCACCCACCCCTCCTTCTTGCTTTCTGGCGATGATGCTGCACACACCTTTACCTCATCTCCCACTTCATAGAACCTTCTGACATCTCATATGTCTACCGTAATCTCCTCCCGTGTCCCCTCCTCGCTCACGACCACTTCATTAAAACTGACATCCATCACAACACCTCGAATGATACCCGATTGGACAATCACCTCAACTTTATGGTCGATTTCCAACGATGCCCCCACATAGTATTCATATGTCCATCGGAGAAACTCGGGCAAAGGCAACAGGAAATCAAGTTGCTGGGCACCAATCGCCATCCCTTCGCAAAATGTATTGAGCTCCTTCAAGCTTGGCTGTGGGTCATCGATCTCCAGCACACCAATTGGTACCAAGGCAATCGCAAAAGGTAGCCAGAACGTATTTTTATGTCGCCTGTCGACAAACTGGTACACCCCAGGAGCTGATGTTTGGAGCAGATAGCAGTGATCTGGAAACCAATACGAATCCTTATTGAAAGTGTGAAGTGCATCTAAGTTGGGCTCCTGGTGACTGATCAGATCCGGGTGTACTAGACAAGGTAGGTGTAAGGTTTTGATTACTACTTTCTCTTCTGGGTTAGTCCTTGACGCCGTGGCAAAGAGATAGGGCATCCGAGGAACTAGACAGACTTCAACCATAGGCCAGATTTGTGTGTTGCACACAAATGCGAGGTCTCCAGCATAGTGGCATATGTGCGGTGCCACATTCTTCTGCTCCAGTACCAAAGCCTTACGAAGTCGAACCCAACAGGGGGCTTTTATATGCTGTGGTCTTGGCCGCCAGTTAATCCATTCGAGCCTCTCTTCAACTGGTACAAACCAAATGTCCAATGGATGATAAACAGTGGACAAGTTAATGCATAGTTTCTCTACATCTTCATGCCGGTTTGATTCAACCAATAACCAAGAATGCAATTTTGCTGGATAAACGACAGATGCAGCATATCAGGGACGGACACGGAGGCGATCACAGAAGAGGTCAAAACTCTCTAATTCATGCCCTTCCTTAAGAGAGGTGTTCACCAACATTTGTGAAGAGAATGAGTTCACGTACATGAACCCGAACGCGCCACATGCCGATATCTGCATCATTGGGTAGGTGCGATGTGGTCTCTATAATTCCCTCGACAGTTTCATCATTGATTTGCCCATCCAAATCCCTTGCTTGATCCCCGTCCTCTTCACAAGCAATTCGATGTGCTTCATAGCGAGCGATGACTGCTTGAAGATGTGATTGGATACACGGTGCCTCAATCATGGACGTTGATGTTATTGTAGTGGATGATACATCAGATGACCTGTGAACCATTGAATCATCAATAAAATTGTTGGAAGCTGCTCCATAAATCAAGCATTGATATGTTTGGAAAATGAGATTGGGTACCGCGGTCATCTTCAGAGTACTCGCTATCATCATAATCTTTGGCCTCCAAGTCTAAGAAAGTGCTAGTGCTGAGCTTGAAACATTATCCATCAGCATTTGTTTCTCAATAGTGTAGGTAGTACGGACCTCATCTGTTCGCTGATGCTTGCGGCTGGCTGTGCCTGAATCTTGTATACATTTGTTCGACTACCAACCAAATGTAGTGCTAGCTGCTTGACGGACCCTCTTTGCTCACCATTATACACGATATCGCGTGCTTGCAGCGTATCTTCTCATTTCTGCAAAGAGTTGCATCAGACATACCCCACCCGGAAAACACGACCTGGGTACTAGTATAATGGGCCATATTGCTTGACCACAAATGCCTGGTGTTCATGGATTCACTTACATTGAAAGCAGCTACTCTACTACACTACGAGCAAAACACAAATGTACATGATGGGGGAGAAAAGTCTCGCATGAGTTTTGGACTCTGGCTTATAAAGAAGTGCAAAGTCTGTTAGGGTAACAAACAGATTAAAAAGGCAAAAGAAATCCCATAATCTGGCACGATCAAACCACTATTTGGATCCCTAACAATCACACGCAGGCTATATAAGCAAGGTCTGGGAAGTTGAATCAGTTTCTTTCGCCCCGTTCCTTCGTTGCCCCCTCCCAAGTTGCTCCCTCACGAGTTGCTACCCCTGCATTTCTCTGCCTTGTCCGTTGAGTAGATACATAAGTAGCCAGCCTTTCCCCCATACCTTAGAGTATCAAAATTAGAATACCAAATGAGACCGTATGCAGAGAATGTTTGTAATGAAAAATTATATGTTGGCAGTGTTTCCCCCCCTTGGTACAAGTAAAACAGTATGGCATATTCAATAGCTCATGTGCTCATGCATTGCATTTCAGTGTTCACTCGCCGTCATGAGCGATTTTAATCACACTGTCTAGATTCGCTTTGCTTACAACTAGGTATGATATCCTTGAAATTAGTGGATTCACTCATAACCAGATATTATTGGACTCATGATAGCATCCCAGGTTAAATCTGAGATCTGTATTGTATGGATTCCACATTGCCGCACTTCCCTGTGGATGCAAGTTTGAGATGGTGGCTTCGATGGCGTTATCGGGCATATTCCTGTTCTTGGTCACAACGAGCAAGACAAATTCAGCATTGCTGGGCTATTCTTGTGTGACGGCGCTGACCGAGTGTGTTTCCTTTTCAAGGAAAAAATGTCAACTGATTGTCTTACCAACAGGAATGTACATTTTCTCTCTCCCTCTCTCCTTGATTGGAATGGCTGACGATGTGGGGCTGGAATAGATATGTGGCGTGTTGTACGCGCATATGCCTGAGGTCTTCCTGGCACCACAGTGCGGTACAGGTGATGGGCTCGTCAACATTGGCAATGCCAGAGTGGATGCAGCTTGAACCCGACCCTGGGATCGCCGCGTCTCTCCTTGGTGGAGTGTGTCTCTCCCCATAGGCCTCACCCACTCCTACCAAGTGTTGATGGCCTGAGTAACGACCGTTCTGAGGACTCTACTAGGTATGTTGTCATGGTATTAATCCGAATGTATGAGACAGAACTTTTATATTATAGCCATAATGCTACATGACCTCGGCTTACTGCGTACTCATATGCATGCCTCCTGTTTTTTCTTTCCCAGCCCCAATTGTTTCATTGCACTCTTGATACGTATCTGTAACTGCGAAGTATTACCATAAACGGTTGGATCCAGACTTTCAATCACCTCCAGAGGTGTATCAATTAGCTGACCTAAATCGTCATACAGGTCTTGCAAGTTAGCGTTGTCTAAAAACAATCTGCTCCTCTTCTTTTTCTGGATGTGCATGTATACATCTTTGGCCCACAAATAGTTGCTGCGATGATTGTGGAACGTCTTGGAGCTGTAGAAACCTTGTTTGTTGAAATAATCGATGATGTCGGATATTGATATTGCTGGTGTACCGGGGCCAGCACTTCGGCGTCTCATAGGGGTACTGCAGCCAAAAGGGATCTTCACAATGCTGCAAATGCTTTCCACAAGATGTGCAAACACTGTTTCTGCAAAGGCGGTATGTAATCTCATCGTCGGGAGTATAACTTTTTCGAAGAGTTCTTTGTGTTGAGGATATAAGATGGACCGCACAGCCGCAGTAATTCCAGATGCTTCGTATTCTGGAAGCTCAATGTTGGGGCCTATGCCTCCATTTAGGCCCATTAGAAAGGGGTTCTTGTTGATGGGCGACGCAATGGTGGAGCCCAGACTGGGCATGATCAGTTCCTGATCAGGTCTGTGAGCAAGTTATCAGCAGATGATACAGATGAAGTGACCTTTGTGCCTATGTATAGTATGTATAGCGGTTGGCTATCAGTGACGTGATACAACTCCATCCACTGATCGCATTCAAAGCTCTCGATGGTGGGCCAGATGGGCTTAGCCATATCCTGTTGGTTGGATACACAGCCGATAAGTTCCCATCCTGTTTGCGAGGTTGTGTATTTTAATGCGTCGTCCATCATTGCAGGAATGCTTGCTGTACCCAGCCATATCTTGTCTTCCTGTTCCTGCCTGCTGCGTAATGCATCCTGAACTGGGACCAAGGCAGAATCAGAACAGAATTGGATGTGTTTGTACACATCTGACACAGATGGGGCTGTTGGTAAGCATGCTATTGATTTGGCGTGGAGGATGTTGTTCAGACTGATTTTGAAGTAGGTTAAAACCACTGCATCCGTGTCCGATGTACCATAGCTAGTTGAGCTTGCTGCCTTAGCCTCAGACCTGCCTTTCCCTTTCCCCCCTTCAGGGATGTGAATAACGCCTTGCAGCCTCAACAGCTCGAGCAAACTGTTCAAGCTCTCATCTGAGTATTCAGGGATATCGAGGTGGTCAGAATTCCTGCCATCTGACATAGGATATTTGGTAAGATGAACAACGATCAAGGCAGTTGTTTGATTCATACCTTCATTAGCTTCAGGAGAGTCAGCCATTCGACTCATACCTTCAATATCCTCGGGAGCAGCTCTGACCACTGATGAACGGGGTGTGAGCTTCAATCTTGAGTGTGACCGTCTTACTTACAGTCCTCAGCATTTTCATCATTGCTTTCATACAGACCCACTGAATGGGGTGAGTTTTGATCTTGAGAGCGACCATGTCACTTATGGTCCTCAGGTGCATTTTCATCGCTACTTTCACACATATCAGCCTCACTATCATTCATTTCCGCTTGTCTAGCATGAGTTTCCAATTGGCGTGTGATGGATGAGTGACTTACAGTCCTCAAGTGCTGTATTATCGGTTTCAGTACCATGTTCATCTTCAGACACATTGGATGAGCCAGCCAGCATAGAAGAATTATATCTGCACTCAGCCAATGTCATCAATGCCTCATCTGGGTTGAGAGGCCGACGTCTCGCACATGTGGGACGCGTCAAGGTGCCTCTCCTGTTGGTGGCCATGTGTAGATACGTGCGTCCATGCAAACTTCCATGACTAGAAGATGGCATATGGCAGGAAGAGGAATGGGGGGGAAGAAATGAACCCTTGAATGCTGCTTTAGGTGAAGTGGAAATTTTTTAGTCTGGGAACTTATCCACACACAACAGCCTTGTCTCGGCCATTTGCTTTACTCTCAATCGTATCGCCCATCCCGTCAATGGATCAAGACCCCGTAAATAACCTCACTGCTGCCTATGAGGTGCTGAGCTTGCGTGTAAGGCGCACATTACTGATTGAATCTCAAGATACTGTTCATTTGCGTCTTTTGCAACAAGATGTCATTGATTTTTTCAATTCAGTACAGGTGGTAAGTATGGTAAATTTCCTTGAACAACATCTTAATTTAAGAGTTCCTAGATCCGTGTTCGTTTGCAAGAAGGAGAGTACAGTACCATAGAGCAATCTGTCACTTTGATGCTGGAGCATTTGCAAGCCTCAGAAAGTCGTTCTCAGAACATGCCCGGACCAGGGCTACCCTTGAGTGCCAAAATCAAACGCAGTGTTGGGAGGCCCCGCATTGAGATAGAACCTACCTTTCTCAGACATGCTACTGAATGTTCTGGACCCACTCAATGGACGGGTGTATTTAAGGCATGTGCATGAACTATCAGTCGCCGAATGATCGATTATGGAATCCGACCACCCAGACATCCTGTTTTTCAGACTGTAGTGGCAGATGATGGCACGCAAATGCGATGACCAGGCGATCAGCAATTGCAGATGATCCGCAAGCTTTGGACGCTCTTATATCTGAGATATTATGTACATATCTGGATCTTGGGAGAGGAAAAATGGATGGTGCATTGTGGGGATGAGGATTTGTCATCCCCCGACGTGCCTTGCGCAACTCGCTCTTACACATCACTGGTCAGTCTGCACGGTTTGTATGCCCTACAGTCGAAAGGCGTACTTACTGTGTGCCTGCAGCCAACAGCCTATGGCACCACGATGGAAATCACGGCAAGTCCCCTCATGGATTAAAAAAGAGGTCAGCATGCTGATAAGACCATAGAGCTCATACGCTGGGGCATCATATGCCATGCGTTCATTGACGGCAAGACTCGTTTGGTTCCAGGTGCCATGTTTAGCATTAACAACTGCGTGGCGACTGTTCTCGAACTATTTCTCAAGGCAATTGATGCACATGGATTGCCCAGCCGCGTCCGAGGAGATCATGGTATGGAAAATGTGGAAGTTGCGAGATATATGGAAGTTCATCACGGCCCAGACAGGGGATCATACATTTGGGGCCTGTAAGTGAATAGGTTATAAAAATGCGCTGCCTATTGAAAGCTCAATCAAATAACAGGTCTAAGCATAATATTCGTGCAGAGCGCCTTTGGGTGGACTTGGTCCATGATGTGTCAGCCAAGTGGCATCATTTTTTCGAGGATCTTGAAGCCTATCATGGTTTTGATCCAGCTGAGCCATCACACAAATGGCTGCTACATCATTTGTTCGTCCCCGAGATGAATGTTGAGCTACAAGGCTGGGTACAGACTTGGAATGCACATAAAATGCAGCTCAATGGGGAGCATAACAAATCACCCAGAGAGATGTTTTTGCTCAGCCTTGCAGAGCGCGAAACACCGGGGGCCATGGAAAGGATCATATGCCAAGAAGAGCTTGTCGAGCATATAGCACATTTCGGCATAGACTGGGAACTCCTTCATGATGCTGAAGTCAACGATGGAGATATTAATGGTGCAAGTAATCGGAGACTGTTTGTACACAATCAACCTGAACAGCTCAGTGAATTCAGATGCAAACCTCCTAACTGTCCACTGGCTATTGCTGAGGTCAATCAAGTTGACGACATTCTCCATCAGGAATACAGGCCAACATCATTCCGAAGCATGACGGAGTGTATATTGATTTGGGTTTGTGCACTTGCCCTTTGTCATGACATTGTTAATGACCATGATTGATTGGGACAATCTAGTGTACATGTTTTCTTTTTCTCGTTTAGTCCCTATGCGGTGCAGGCACTTCCTCTAAGCTATGTAGACAACATATTAGGTGATATATATATTAAGAAGGACCTTTTAGTACTGTTCGTTGTTGTTTGACACTCAGTTGAGAAAGATATAGTCAGTGTATCAGCCCCATGGGCGTACAATTCATTCAAGTATGATCCTTGTAGTCATTTTGGAGTTGAAGGCACTCACGTATTATAACAGGTCCTACAGATTGCATGGCAATTGGGATAATATACTAGGCAGGGTCTTACAATGAGTCGGCTACCTATGCAGGCTACAGGTCAAGCAGTGTTGAAACCTTTCTCCATAAAGTTGCCGAACATCCATTCATCAAACTTCATTACCCTATCATTATCCATAGAGCAAGGCTCTAGCAATATGTTGCATAGGTCTGAACCAAACCATACATCAACGCTGGAGAAGCAAGTTGCTATTTTTATCATGCCGCAAGACAAGTCGGAGTCAGGAATATATTTCAAGTGGATCTGCAGCTTGATTAGCCAGCATTATACAAAGGTATGCTAACCTACTCTCAACTTGTTGCTGGCATCTCTGAGCATTGATGACGCTGTGACTGCGTGGTGGAATAGAATGGCCCTATAAGCTTTGCTAGTCGTATGAAGAGCATCTGTTTCAAATGGGTTCCTGGATCCTTTGAGCCATCGAAGAGTCTGAAGGATGAAAAGTTTGTAAAGTAGGCAGGATATGTGGTCAGTGGCGTTGTCTCCAGACCATTCTATCTGGCTTATTACATCATCAGGGGATTCAATTCGACAGTTGTATACAGCAGCAAGGAATCGCAACAAGTCATTGCACTATATTATTCCCATTAATGGAGTATACATGTAGCTGTTGGAACACTTACTGGTAGTAGCCTATCATGACCGAAATTGATGTTGAACCCATCTTGGAATGCCCAGGAAGTCCCGATGATTCCAGGGATCGTGGTGGCCTATTAATATCAGTGCCAACACTAGACAGTTGAATAGTTTGATGGTATTCAAGAGTGCACACCTTTGTAAAGTGTGCAGCCTGGGCAACAAGTGTAAGTACATATGATGATATGTGGTATTGGACTCATGTTGGCATTGAACAGAATTGCAGGGCCCGCCACCAGATGTGTCTCTACTGCGGTGATGGGTATCGTTTCTTCTGCACCAAAGTCAAAAATGGCCTCTACTATTCTGTATGTCGCCTGATCAGGTATGAGGGAAAGGTAGAAGTCCCACTCTAATGGGAGGTCCATTATATCTTTATATGCTGTGGCCATTAAGATAAAGGGCGATATAGGATCTGGCCCTAGGCCAGTGTTTATTAGATACAATGCTGCAAGCATACCATCAGCACGAAACAAGAGTGTATCCTGGGCATCCACAGCAGGGAGCGGTGCAAATGACATGGAAGCAAAGCCACCGGTCTCACTCCGGATCCAGTACCCTTTTTCATCACCTATACGCAAATTGATGGCGGTGTCAAACACCACAAGCTCGGGTGCACGACCTGTAACTGTAGAGTCCCCACCTTGGCTGAGAAAGGTCAGTGAAAACTTGACAATCACAAAAAAATATGTAACACACATGGCGAAGGTGCGCGCTGGCGACATCAAGGCATAAAGCAACTCTACATGAGATGTGACACCTAGAATGGGTGTGAACTCTTCATCCAAAAGGTTCGTTTCACTCATCGCAATGCATTGCAGAGTGTTGATGAGGTTGTGAGCCAGTCCATCTTTGGAACCTGCCATATATGCTGCCTGACAGGAAGATACTTCATTGTGGTACCGGATGTCAGTTCTCCATATGTGGAGAGCAAATGGGTAAAGCTGTGGATATGCTGGCCCGACTAGCACGTCATAATCTTGATGACAAGACTGTGTTTGAGTAGTGAGCTGGGTAATGGAAGATGATGGATTGGTGGCATGAGTTTGTTGGCCCAAGGGGCCACGGGTGGAAGGGAGCATGACGATGTGGGCTGTCGAAGTTGCCTGCCAAATGTACTCTAAGATAAGACTCTTTATATGTGCCCAAACTCGTACCTGATCATTTTCAGATGGCAAGGTGGCTGACGCTTCTGTTGGTTGTGATTGAGGACATCCTTCAATGCATGTATTAGGCATGGAATTCTCCTCCTGTCATGCCTGGACCCATCCAGTACTGGATAATTGACACCATGCCCAGCAAGGATGAAGTTCACCCCCCTGTTCGAGGGGGCCGTGTATGTTTTTCATCCTGGGTACTATACAAACTTAAACATGTCTCATGACAGCAAATTATGAAATGCACAAACGAATATGATATGCTTAGCTTTGTCACTGGGGTGAGGGTGAGAAAGTGTCTTCTTGATATATCCGGCAGTAAATTCATATGGTGGGACGGAAACAAGGGAATATGTATATCTAGATTTTATGAATTTACCACGTTGACATGTTTGCCAGGCAAGTTGATAATATGCATCTGCATTGGGATTGGATACAGGTTGCATTCGGAGATTGAGGAAGTTCATGTGTTCAACGATCAGTTCATCAAGTTTACCCCATATTTCTGTGTCATCTGGCTCTGACAACAGGTCTAATTGGACAGATAGCTGCAATTTTTCAAGACATCGGACCAGGCCACTCAACTCAGTGTCAGTTGGGTGGAAATCCGGAGAAGCTTTGGTCTCCGTCTTACAAGTATGATGCTATTCTATTTGTAAGTCAATTGGCACAGAGCAGTATGGCTATACTGACGACAAATGGCATTATCATGCAGGTGATTGCAATGTTTGATGTATTGGCATCTTGGCGCTTAGAACTGGACGGCCCTGCTGTGGATTGATGCGACTCCCTTCTTTGCCTGCTTCGAGTTGCAGACTGGAGGCGCTGGGCCGTAATAGGCAATTGAGATGCAATGGGTGGAGTAAAGAGTGGGAACCATGGTATATTCCTGACAGCTGTTAATGGATTCTGATCAGGGAAGATGATCATTAGGGTGAGAGTGGACTCCCACAGTCATTGAAGACAAGATGTCAATGGGAGGGGTGCTTCGAAAACATAAGTGATCACTTATTGAAACTAATTATTGTTTCTTATGTGGGAACAGGCAGGTGAGCCATATATTGCTTGCCACACAAGCAAGACATGTTATATTGTGCAAGTGTAACTATGCTCTGCTATCTGTGTAAGTCAAGTAATATACAATGGTCAGACAATAACTTACGTGTGGGTAAAAGCCCCCACACCTGGTGGCAGGGCTAGGACCACGGAGTGTATATCAAACATTCTCAGGAACATCAGACAGACTGGCTTGAAGGAGGTAGTGTTGCCAGTATGGGTGGTGACAGCTATCACAAGCCTCTTCTGGTGACAAGGGCGTATCCCTCACATATGGGAGCTGCATGTTGTCAGTTGGCTAACGATGCTGGCAAGTAGGATTCGCACCTGGCCAAAGGTGGCTGCAGTGCAATGGCAGTGCATCTCTGAACATGAAGAACGGAGGTACAACTTGTGCAGTATCTCAAGTGTGCTGATGTGAGTCACATTTTGGGGATCCATTGCAGGGGGAGCAGTAGTGGTGAAGGGGGGAAATTTTACGATACTTGGCATGTTGCTTTTTAATACTTGACTTGTATTTGTTTCAGAGGGAATGGGATGAATGGGATGAACAGAATGAACAGAATGAATTTCTTCTCCACAATGCAATGTTCATGCCATGTTCACACTCTACAGTCATTAACACTTATCTACCAATTCTCTTTGTTCACGCCATTCATGGCATTCATGCTGATCATGGTGCCCATGCCAATTCAGTGTTATCATGTGCATTCATTCTTGTTCATTCTTGTTCATGCCTGCTCCACTGTCATCCACTGTGATTCACCATGAACCTGCCTGCTTCATCGGGTTTCAGGATGAACAGCTTGTTTTTGTGGATTTTGTCCAATACGGACCATCATAAATCGGCCTTTATACACCCACTGCTCCTCCGTAATCCCCTCTCTCCCGGACGCAAGGTAACCAGAATACTGGCCATGGGAATGTCTCTTTGGCAGAGGTTTAGAGTAGATCATTGGAGGGAGATGAAGGAGAGGTGTTGAGGGAACTGACTTGATAATGCAAGCATGTACACCAGATCAAGGACGTCCTCTTGTTCCTCACCTTTGACCAGCATCAGTGTTGACAGTGGAAGGCATGGTGTGTAGCAATGTGTGTGACAGTAGGGAAGGAAGACTGACATGTGCCAGTGAACAGTATCTAGGACTATTCCAATATAAGCCACTCAAAGTGCCAATCTAATTCTTGTTCATGCCCTGCCTATAAACTTAGGACAATGGCTAGAACGTTATTGTAATGATGATGATTTGTTATCATTTTTCGGACACCTAACTGTCCTACTGGGTTGACCTGTCCATTGTTTGTCGAGCATGAGACTTAAATTGATAAAGGTCATGAGAGAGAAAGTGACATGGATATTGTTCATCTTACACCTCACGTAGTTAAAGGTTGATGTGTTATGAGTTGGTACTGTACAGTCAGCATGCTTGGCTCAGTATCTTGTTCGAATAATGGCAAGGCGCATGATATTATTGAAAATGTTTATCATGCAATACAAAGTATTACAAGATGCGAACCACGTCAGTAAATAATTTAGACGAAAATGCATACTCTGCCATCAAGTTTAAGACTCGGAAGCAAGTGACCGTCACTTGGGTAGCAGGAACCAGCTATGCCACGTGTCCTATCTCTGCCATGAGCCGCGTTTTTTTTTTTTTCCGAATAGAAAGATGCTATTGTGAGAGAACTAGGTATCATACTACGATACATTCACTACTGGTAGCATAATGAAGCTCCGGAAAAACCAGGGGAGCCAAGCCCCAATGTTTTCAGCCTTTCTATCCATGTCCTTCAAACCTAGGGCCGAAGGGAGCCATTCACTAACCCCCCTCTAAAGTCCAAAAAAAAGCCAGTGCTTAAGTGGCAGTGTAAGCGAAACCTAGGCCTCTTGTTGCAAGGCCGAACAGGCTGAGGGTTTTACAAGGCAGAACCTGTTATGAGCATAACTCATCCTATACAATTTTGACAGTAACGACATTGATGATGATTATGAAGACATGGACTAGAGGAGTCGGAACATATTTTCTTTTTCTTTTTATCTTTTCATTTGCACTCAAACGTTTAGACACAGGGCTCAGACAATACTACGGTTGCAGGGGCTGGCTATGTTAGGACTGTGACCCTTATGTGGAA
This sequence comes from Amanita molliuscula, assembly GCA_023014405.1. Lineage (NCBI taxonomy): Eukaryota > Fungi > Basidiomycota > Agaricomycetes > Agaricales > Amanitaceae > Amanita > Amanita molliuscula. The sequence goes on from JAEBUP010000011.1 coordinate 971,152, forward strand.
GGTGGTTGGGTCAGCATCGGCTATGGGATATACCGAGTGCTGACTAGGACAGTGGCCTGATGATGGGCCTACACTATGAAAGGAATCATGAGTGACATGGCGCCTGAGGGGCGACATGGGAATGCCGAAGAGTACCGACAACTTGGTACTGGCGTATGTGGGAATCGGCTGAGATGCAGAACAATAAGTGTGGCCATAGATGGAAGGACAGTGTGTGGATGTGGGAGAGTATCTCCAGGTATGGTCATATGGGCGCAGGCTCAGCTGCTGTGCATTGTCCTTATTGTGAGGGACTTTAGCTGTGTGCTGTCTGTGCACAGACCAGGGGAGCAGTATATAAGGGTTGTCGTCTTAGGTAGCAAGTCCCTAAGACTCTAGATAGTTTGTGTCCTAGACACTTCTTCTTGAGCAACTAGTCTTGTCTTTGGCTGAACAAGCCACCCTTCTCATAAGTCTTTTGGGTTGTGTTTAGGCTTGTCCTAACATAATCTAGAGTCTTTTTTACTCTACCCCGTTGGTCTTACAGCACTGAGCACGCCTTGCTCATTGTTGCTCACAGCGCCAATGGCCTAGTTTCACATCTGAGAGGTAGTAACTGCGTAGCCCATGACCTCTCTAGGTGACATCAATTACACCACACTTACTGTCAACAGGCATCGAATGAGACATCCTCAATTCACCTGTTGGGTCTGTCTACAAAACAGTAACAAACGAGAATACTAGTGTGTCGGGAGAGTGTAGGCAGGAGACCACAGATGTGCCCCAAGCATAGTATATTGTTACTGCGGAAAAACTCAGGAACGAGAGAACCAACCCATTTGTGTTGCATATCAAGGCTGAACCAAAGTTCCTCACACACTCCCTGTACAAGCAACCCCTACTTTGTTATTGGGGTTGATAACTTGGCACAAAGATAGTGAGGTGAACTGCCGGGTGCACACATTTGAGTAGCTTGCAGACCCATGATATTCAGACAACAACCCTCTTGTTTCCCAAGAGGCATCATCGACTGGCGCAGATTTATTGCCAGAGGAACAGATCAAGTGTCGGTGGAGGCCCGAACTTGATTGAAGATTTTTTACAGCGAGTCAGACAACGAGACACAATGCAGTACTTGTTCACATACATTTTACCATATGCCCAGGCAACACTCTCGGAGATCGGGTGCATCTTCAAGGTGGACTGGGTGACAATCAATGACACAGTCCAGACGGGACCTAGAGAATTTATCGGCGATACCATCATTTGTCGATACAACAACCATGTTAGGTTATGGTGGAAACACCGAAAGGAGGAGCGCAAGATTGAATGCGCTCAAGCACAGTTGATCCTGTGGCAACAAGAAGCCGAGCAGGAATTGGAACAGAAGGAAGCCTGGGAGGCTTTACTTATGGAAAGGGCCACCACTCGCGCAGTCTTGCGAGCAGAGCATGCCATGAAAAAGGTGGAGAGGGAATATCAGACCCTCATACAATTACTGGAGGTCCAGTACAAAGGTGACACCTCCAACCCCATCTGGCTAGCCCTGGTCTCGTCAAAATATAACCAGTGGTTAACAAAGGCGACATGGCTATCCTACATTACAGGGTAGCAGTAGAACGACTTCAGTGCATGCACCATGTACAGGAGTTGTATGAACACGAAGGCATGACTATGAGTCATGAAGACTGGAATGTGTGGATGCACGTGATGAACAGAAACATACAGGCAACCCGCTACACTAAATGGAAGTGTGAGCAGGAAGAGGAGGAACGCTGCAAGGGGATCAGATTCGACCCCCTTCTTGTCACTAAGCCACCTGGAGCTATCATTGCCAGGATGCCAGAACGAATCCTCACAGAGCCTTGGCATCATCTGCGCTCCATTGGGCTAGATCATTTTCTCAAGGATATTGGTGAGGACTCATGGAATGACCATAAAGCCAGGTTATTAGGATGGCGTGCTAGCATCAAAGCGCACCTACCTGGGCCAAGGGCTAGGAGTCCAATCGCACCACACCAGTGGAGAGAAAATGGGTACTGCTACATGTACCTGTTTAAAGAGGAGTACTACAACAAGTACAATTGGCCAGCTTGGCCCACTCTTTACAATGTTGTAAACTGGGAACCTGAACTGAGGGATGACATGGTAGTCTTTGCCATCCAGGACAGCATTCGACCTGGGCAGTGTCATATCATTGAAGAGTCAGCTATATGTCGAGATGACATCGAGTATACCTGGGACGAGTTGGTAGACCTACACAAGGTCTCCCATTACACATGGACAGTGCGTTTTGGAGGACAGTCAAAATCCAAACACAGGGCAGCGCAGCGAAAACTGGCCCAAGCACCTATTAAATGAGTCAACCTCAGAACAACAGTCACAGTTGAACAAGCCTACACAGAGGCAGCTGGACGAATATACCCAGCAGTACTAGAACCCAAACTGGTTGTGCAACCAGCACGGTCATACGCAGCAGCAGCACAAGCCGGTAAGGAAAATAAAGCATGAGTTGTCACTCAAGGAGGTGATGCAGCACATTGGGGAGGAGGTGTACCCACTACAGCAGATTGGCTCTCAAATGAAGAGTACCTGCAAGGCGCAAATAACGCCCATAAGAAAAGAGAAATTGATCAATGGAGAAGGATCATAGAAAGGGAGGCATGGTTGCCCTACCCTTACCCAAAGATGTCCTGAGCCAATAGCAGCTTTAACCCAGACATACCAGGATATTGTTACCTGGTTTTGATTAAAAAAGAATACTGGGACGAATTCATGTGGCCAGCATACCCTCAGATTCAGGAGATCTGCACATGGGACCACAACCTATGAGAAACCGATGTAACTACCATTATCCAGAAGTCGTACATGCAGGACACCACTTGCACATTGAACGATACAATAGCAACTGCAGAGGATGGTTCCATGTTGAATGTCTCAACAGGGAAGGCATGAGTCACTACAAAATAGGCGCTATGCCTTTCAGACTCACAGTTGATATGGTCACTCATGCCTACCAGGCAGTCCTAGGATGGAGAGAATACTGGCAGAATACCTCGACACTGGAACCCTTACCATCTACTCAACCAGCTGCAGCAGTCGCAGCAAGAGAGGATGAGACACACTGACAAGCAGAAGAGAGGCAGCAGGCAATCACCAGTGCAGGACAGGCTCTTGCCTCCATGATTAACGAATATCAATGATCCAATCATCAAGAGCCAGGTCCACTCACCAAGGCAGAAATGCCTGATTTTTACCAAGGAGATCCTTGAACGGTAGACGGATGGCTATGCCAAATGGAAACATATTTCATGTTGGTGAATGAGACAAAGGACTTGCGAAAAGTTTCCATCTGCCTGTACCAGATTAAAGGCGGAAGGGATAACAGGGCAGCTGATTGGAGCGGTGTGAAACTAAAAGCCTTTCAAGAAGTGCAGCAAGAGTTTCAGGACAAAATAGACAACAATGGATGGAGCTCTGAGTTGGATTGGGTGCAACTCAATACAGGGGAAAGCACCACTGATGACTGAGCATGGGTCAGACGACCACTGGAAAACCAGTTCCCTTTCCAGGACTGGGTGGATTTTAAACAACAGATGCATGACTTTTCATGTTGATGGATAGGGATCCCGAAGTTCGGTTCAGCCAAATGCCAGTTGGTTCTGGTTCTGGTTCAGGCAATTGCCAGAGCACCTGAACCCGAACCGAACTGCCTGAACCGACTTCCCAAAAAGGAAATTTTACTGCTACTGCCACTGCCACAGTGGTTTTTTTCCATGGTTGTAACTCAATTTACCACTGCAACTGCTGCTCACCCTTGCCCACTAGCCCACTGCTGCCTGCTGCCTGCCACTACCACTTGCCTGTCACTGCCTGCTGCCTTTCCCACGCCCCTTAGCCCACTGCTGCCTGTGGCCTGCCACCTTTTCCATGGCCACTAGCCCACTGCTGCCTGCCACCACCACTTGCCCACCACTGCCTGCTGCCTTTGCCATGGCCACTAGCCCACTGCTGGCTGCTGCCCACCACCACCACTTGCCCACCACTGCCTGCTGCCTGCCACTGCCACTAGCCCACCACTGCCTGCTGCCTGCTTGCCACTACCCTGCTGCCAGCCCTTTCCCAACCTTACAATGGCCTACCTACATTGCCCACCATGGCCTCCCTAGCAACTACCCATCCAGTGTTGCCTGCCCACCACTGCCCACCCACCACTGCCCACCCACCACCATCCTCACCCCACTGCATACCACCCACCACACCTTCCACCTGCCTGGTCACTGCTGTTATCACCCACCATCAACTGCCAATGGACCTGCTGACTCAATACAACTGCCCAACACCATAATTACTATGCTCATTTGGTCAATAACTCAGGAACTAACCGTCCAATTTACATAATTCTTGGTTTGCTAGAAAGCCCTGATTCACATCTCTCAGGAATTAAGTAGTTTATATTTTTATGCAATGCATTTATGGAGATATGAGGCAAAGGCCAAAAAATGGGAACCAAAGGCCTGGGCACCCAGCAAGGTGGCTTAGTAGTTCCTACCATTATGTGCTTGTGTAGTTGTATATGAAAATCTTATTCAAGTTTTCAACAGGTGATCATGCTGCTATTAATGTAGTGGCCTATTACCTCTACTACCTTGACAACCACTGGACCAACCACCTGCTCACCTCACCACTTCTGCCCACCACTGCCTCACCATCACCACACCACACCACACCACACCACTGCCACCTTTCCCAACCACTTGCTTGCCTTGCTGGTGCACTATATGCACTGATGACAAATCCTGGAGGTGCAGGGCCACTGTGTACACATGCAAACATGTTCCAATATGTGATTATTCTTCAGTTTTGCTCAAATTTCCTATTAAAAAGGCTTTTCCCACGGTTCAGGTCGGTTCGGGCAATTTCTAGTTGGTCCAGGTTCAGGTTCAGCCAAAAATGGCCCCGAACCAAACTGAACTGAACTTTGGGAGCCCTAGAACATACGGTTCAGGTTAACCGAATTTTGGCAAAGCTCGAAGAGCACAAGCTGTCATTAAAGCCGGAAAAATGCTTCTTTGACAAAACAGAGATGGACTTCTTAGGAGTAGTCATCAGCAAAAACTCGGTCAGAATGGAATCTGCCAAGGTCAAGGCAGTAACTGAATGGCTGAAGCCTACTTGCAAAAAAGAGGTCCAACAATTTTTGGGCTTCGTAAACTTTTACAGGCACTTCATGAAAGACTTTGCCAAAGCAGCAAAACCCTTAATGCGTCTCACTGGAAAGGACGAATGGAAGTGGACAGAGCTACAGGATGTAGCATTTGAAAAACTAAAAAGGACAATAGCTGAGGAGGTGGTGTTGCAGATCCCCAACGAGGATGGGCAGTTCCGAGTCGAGGTTGATGCCTCTGACTTTGCCATTGGGGGAATATTGTTGCAACAGATAGAAAATGACACATGGAAACCAGTGGCCTTTATCTCAAAGTCACTCAACAACACAGAAAGGAACTATGAGATTTATGACAAGGAAATGCTTGCAGTCATGCACACCTTCTACAAATGGTCCCATTATCTCAAGGGAGCCAAACAGACAGTGGAAGTTCTGATGGATCATCAGAACTTAACATACTTCAGGAAAGCACAGAACCTAAACAGAAGACAGGCACGTTGGGTCACAGACCTACAGGATTACAACTTTGTGATCAAACACTGGAGTGGGAAGTCCAACACAAAGGCAGACTTGTTGTCAAGATGGGCAGGACATGCCCAGGGAGAAAATGATAACGAAGGTGTGGTTCTGCTGAAAGAACACCTTTTCATACGAGTATTTGATGATGATTGTGCAATAGATGACATCATGAAAGATATCAAAGATGTGCCCAAGCAGCAGTGGGAGACCCAGGTGGTCAAGGGCCTCAAAAAGGCTGGAGGAGATTATAAACTAGAGAAGGGGCTCGTTACCTGGAAAGGGAGAGTCTATGTACTGGCAGTTGTGGCATTATGGGAAGATATTATCGCAATCCACCATTCGTGGGGACACTCAGGTGTTGCAAAGACATTGGAGTCTTTAACGCGAAACTTCTGGTGGCTGAACATGTGCACAGATATAGAGCACTACATTCCTGGCTGTGAAACTTGCCAGAAAGCAAAGCCAGACAGGACAGTGTGTGTGGCACTGCTTCGACCAAATGAGGTTCCCTCAGAACCATGGGAAATAATATCGATGGACTTCATAGGACCATTGCCAGAGTCAAAAGGCAATGATACCATCATGGTAGTAGTGGATAGGTTCACCAAGAAATCATACTTCTTGCCAACAACAAAGGAAATCACATCGCAAGGGACAGCGGTGTTATTCAGAGATAATGTGTTCTGGGAGCATGGCCTCCCGAGGAAAGTAATCAGCAATAGGGGGCCTCAGTTTGCCTCCAAGTTTATGGACAACCTTTACGGGATGCTGGGGATAAAGGCCAATAGATCAACAGCCTACCATCCTCAAACAGACAGACAGACAGAGTGGGTGAATCAGGAGGTCAAAGAATTCCTGACAATATTCATGAACAACCGACAAGACAACTGGAGCGATTGGTTGTCAGTGGCGCAATTCTGCCACAATGATTGAGTTCACTCAGCCACAGGATTCATCCTGTTCTTTATGAACTATGGATGACACCCCAGTAAGGGGTTGGACCCTACTTATGCACCTAAAGTGGTGGCAGTAGAGCAGCTCGCCAAGGAGCTGGAAGATGTACATGCAAAGGCAAAAAAGGCCTTAGAAAAAGCAGCTCAGATCATGAAAGAGCGCTATGACATGCATCGCCGAGAGGCGCACAAGTATAAACCAGGCAATAAGGTTTACCTCAGTATGGAAAACCTACCAGTCATCTGAGCAACTAAGAAGCTCGATGGAAAATTTGTCAGTCCTCTAGAAGTTCTCACTAAAGTTGGTGAGTTGTCTTATAAAATAAAAATCCCAGCATCATGGAAAGTGTACAATGTTTTCAACGAAGTCTTGTTGAAGCCATACAAGGAACTGGAGTTCCCCAGGCAAAAAGCAAAGGCAGCGGCATGCAAGGATGCGCAAATGGTGGAGGAGTCCCTGGAGGATGAATATGAAGTGGAAGAAGTCATGGACAGTCACATCAGTGGACACGGAGGCAGGAGGTTGGAATACCTCATAAAATGGAAAAATTACCCAGTGGAGGAGTCCACCTGGGAACCGGTGGAAAATGTTGCCAACACAAAGGCAGCAGTAAAAACGTTTCACAAAGAGAACCCTAATGCACCAAAACACATCAGAAATCTGAAGGATGGAAAGGTGTATATCCAATTTACAGAAACAGTTTCCCAACAACCCCCTAGTGCACCAAGGCACAGACAAAGTTGAGGAACCCATTGGAAAGATAGGCAGAGACTATTTGGCTGGGAAGATGGTCGTTTTGGACCACAATACTTAGAAAATATGGAGCGCAGATGGCGCAGATGGAAAGGAACCCGGAATGCAATTATGGAGCTTCCAGACGACACTGATGGGATGTTCTCCAGAGATCTGGAGTGTGGTGGGCAGTCACCCATACTTGATTTCCCACAGAGGGGAGAAAAAGAAGAATTAGAGGAGGAGCACCAAGCGCACGAAAGGGACACCGAATGTCTTAAAAAGAAAATCCTAAAAAAGGCAGGGAAATCAGAGGCTGCTAAAGAAAGCAGCAAGTTGGAACAAGACCAACAGAAAAGAATTAAGGGTGTTGCACGTCCTGCAAAAACATTAGTCCAGTGGAAAACCACCATCAAGGAGGTGGAGGATGAAGATTCGGCACAGTCGGGCTTGACGCCTGAGGAACAAAGTGAGCAGTTGGACCGCTTTTATGAAAGAATGAAGAAAGATCCACACTATGTGGATGCAGAAATGTCAGCCTCTTGGGACGCGAGGCCTTAAGGGGGGGTGATGTTATGAGCATATCTCATGCCCCTATCATTTTACAGTAACGACATCAATAATGATTACGAGGATACAGACTTAGAGGGTCGGGTTATATTTTATCTTTCTTTTTATCTTTCTCTTTGGACTCAAACGTTTAGACACAAGGGCCAGACGAGATGCCACTAGGATGGGAAGCCTGTGCGAAAGCTATAGCCCTTATATGGAAGGAGGTTAGGTCAGCACCGGTTGAGGAACTAGACCGAGAGCCGACTTAGGAGATGGCCTGATGATGGGCCTATGCCATGGAAGGATACATGAGTGGCATGGCGCCTGAGGGGCAACATGGGAATGCTTGATGGTACCAGCGACTCGGTACTGGCATCGGCAGGAACGGCTGGAAGCGCTACACAATAGGTGCTGCCATATTAGGGAAGATTAGGCTGGGTATGGTCATATGGGCACAGACTTGGCTGCTGCGCTTCTCCTCTTATTATGAGGGGTTATAGCTGCGTGCTGACTGCGCACAGACCATGGAGAGACTTTATAAGGGCTGTAGTTTAGCATAGACATCCCTTAAGTCTCTAGATAGTTTTTGTCACCTAGACATACTAGCAGAGCAATTGGATTCGTCTTTGGCCTAGCAGGCCATCACTGTGGGACATTGTAAGGGTTATGTTTAGGGACCTCCTAACAATCCCTTCCTGGTTGAGTACCTCGACATGGAACCATCCCCTGCAGTTGCTATTGTACTTTTCGATGTGCAAGGTGGTTGGGTGAGAGTATGACTTCCTGATAATGGTAGTCACATCAACATTTCGCATATTAGGGTCCCATGAACAGATTTCTTGAATCTGCAGGTATGCTGGCCACATGAACTTGTCCCAGTACTTTTTCTGGATGAGCACCAGGTAACAGTATCCTGGGATGTCTGGGTTAAGACCACTGTTAGCCCAGGACATCTTTGGATATGGGTATAGCAACCAGAACTCTTTCTCCACAATTCATTGCCACAACTCAATGTCTCTTTTTTATGGGCATTGTTTGCCCCTTGTGGATACTCTTCATTTGAGAGCCAATCCACTGCTGTGGGAATTCCTCCCCCCCACCATGCCATGTCACCTCTTTGAGTGACTGTTCATGCTTTATTTTCTCCCAAGCCAGTTTGTGCTGCCACTGCATATGATCATGCTGGTTGCACAATTGGTCTTGGTTCTACCACTGCTGGGTAACTCCTTCCAGCTGCTTCTGCCACTGCCTGTTCTATTGAAACAGTTGTTCTGAGATTGACCCTTTTAATTGGTGCTTGGGCCAACTGTCTCTGCCTTGCCCTGCACTTGGATTTTGACTGTCCTCCAAAGCATACTATCCATGTGTAGTGTGAGACCTTGTGAAGGTCCACCAACTCTTCCCACTTATATTCAATATTGTCCCTTTGGACTGCTGACTCCTCAATGATATGGCACCACCCAGGTCTGATGCTTTCCTGGATGGTGAAGATAACTGTTGGGTTCCTGAGCTCTGGTTCCCAATTCACAATGTCATAGAGGGTAGGCCATGCCAGCCAGTTGTACTTGTCATAGTATTCCAACTTGAAAAGGTACATATAACAGTACCTGTTCTGTCTCCACTGGTTTGGTGCGATAGGACTACAAGCCCTTGGTCCTGGTAAGGCTGCTTTGATACTAGCATGCCATCCCAAAACCCTAGCCTTGTGGTCATTCCATGTTTCTTCACCAACTTCTTTTAGGAAATGATCCATTCCTATGGTTCAAAGTCAGTTCAGAGGCTCTGTGAGGAGTTGTCCTGGGGTCCTGGGTAATATAGGTCCAGGTGGTTTTGTGATGAGAAGGGGATCAAAACAAATCCCCTTGCAACACTCCTCTTCCTCCTGCTCATGCTTCCACTTGGTGTATTGTGTCACCTGTATACTGCCATTCATGGCATGCATCAACACATTCTGGTCTGCATGTTCCATCATCATCCCCTCATGCACATATAGCTCCTCCATATGATGCATATGGTCTAGTTTCTCTAAGGCCACCTTGTATTTCTGGATAGCCCTATCTCCATTGTTTATCAACATGATCCACTGATTGTACTTGGACACCATCAGTGCCAGCCAGACTGGGTTGGACTGATCTCCTTTGTATTGTTTTCCCAGCAGCTCAATCAGGGTCTTGTATTCCCTGTTTCCTCTCTTCATGGCCCTCTCAGCCCATATGACAGCTCATTGTGCTTCCCTCTGCTCCAATAAGGCTTCCCAAGCCTCTTTCTGGATTAAGTCCTCCTTGGCTTCACATTGCTGGAGGATGAGCTGTGCTTGTGCATGCTCTGCCCATTGTTTCTCTTTGGTGTATTTCCACCATAGTCCCACATGGTTGTTGTATTGGCAAATGACTGTGTTGCTGATAAACTCTCTTGGTCCCATCTGGACCTTGTCATTCTCCATGACCCACTCCACCTCTAAGATACATCCTATCTCTGAGAGTGTCACCTGGGCATATGGCAAAATATATAGAGAGGAATCCACTTGGGAGTCAGCAGAAAATGTTGCAAATGCACTGGCAAAAGTCAAGAAGTTTCACCAGGAGAATCCTAGCACACCAAGGTGCTTGAGGAACTTGGGGGGGATGGAGTTCACCCCATACAAAAACTTTATGATGGCTGTCATAAGAGACCAGGGGAACACTTCACATGCATCAAGGCATGAGAGCATTCAAGAGACTACGAAACGATGGCCAGTCAAGGAGCCATCAGTATACCAGGAAGGAGGGTGACACCCCTATCGTTATGGGCACATTACATCAGCGTCACAAATCACTACGAGGATATGGCATGGGTACAGCCACAGGGCCGGACAGGGCCAGGAGCGTGCAGGCATAAAAGTCCAAAGTCATTATGGACACAGCCACAGAAGCCCCTATGAGGGATTAGCTCAGCACCTGCCATACAAGGACTTGAGGGAAGGGATTAGTCAGGAAGCACAGCCACTGGGACGAATATGGAAAGAGGCATTGCGGGACCAAGACAAAGGATCGTTTAGCCATACAGGGAGCATGCAGCAAAGGTGGCTCTTGGCAACAGGTCTACGAAGGGTCCAGACACAGTCCAGACACAGGCACAGCTCAGACAACCCAAGATAATGGTAGAGGGAGGAAGGTCATTAGACCAATGGCGGAAATGCCACATGACAACGAACACAAGGCAGCACTCATGCTTAGCACTCACAGCATATGCTGGGAAGTTACACGCCAGTTCAGGGATATTGGACATGGATGCCAACAGCAGACTCAATGGCCAGGGGAAGGCATGAGTAATGAAACAGGTCCAGTGGCATATAATCCCATACATGGATATATGCACGCTGATGAACCACAAGGTCAGGACAGTCTAGGGAGGTCCACAAAGATCCAAGCTTGGCTAGAGGCAGCCGGTTAAGGGATAGAGTCATCACGGGAGGATTGTGCTCATATGTGCTCACTTGAAACATGCTGCCAGACAATAGGGATGGGCACTGGAACATGGAAGGAGTGTTGTTGGTCTATGGGAGGTACCAGGGGGGATTCCCTGGAGGTATATAAGGTCGGACAGTTGTAGTCTTGAGTCCTTAAGACTCAAGATGGTTTCTCTCTCACTAGGAGTTAGCTCTCTCTAGTAGAACCATGCTTGTAGTAGTAGGGCTTGCAATATAGCCTGTGTTTCGTCTCTGGAGTAACACTCCACCTCTGCGAGGCTTTGGGGTTTTGTTTACGAAGTGGAAGCTCATAACATAATCTTGAGTCTTATCTATCAACCCCTTGTTGTGTCACATAGCTCCAAGCAGTATGGCTTGTTAAGCTTCCCTGTGAAGCGAGGCCTTGATGACGACATGGACGACTTCTGGGAGGTAGTAATTGCACAGCCCACAACCTCCCCAGGCGACAATGACAATGACAACCCACTGTCAACGGGTGCTGTTTAAGTGTCCTCAATACGCCTGTAGGGCCTGGCAGCAAACCCATCTGGGTGTCTACAAACAGTAAATGGATGAGAACTAGAGTTCGCCGGGTGGAGCATAGGCAGGAGACCATAGATGCGCCCTGGGTAACTAGTACCATTACTGCAGAAGAGTTCATGGAACGAATGAAGGAATGCTCTTAATGTGTATATCAAGGCTGAGATCAATTCCCATTATACCCTCTGTACTAGCAAGCACGAAATTAGCTGCGTGCTTGATAACTAGGCACAAGGACACTTGGGGGAAGTGCCAGGTACACATTTTGAGTTAAAGCTTGTGGACCTGTCGACCAAATCGAAGAGACAAGTGTGGGTAGGGATTGTTAGGACCAACCCTAAACACAACCTGAAGACTTATGAGAAGCGGCTTGTTAAGCCAAAGACAAGACTGTTGCTCAAGTAGCTGTCTAGGGATGACAAACTATCTAGAGTCTTAGGGACTCGCTACCTAAGACTACAACCCTTATAAACCTCTCTCCTGGTCTGTGCGCAGGCAGCATGCAGCTAAAGTCCCTCACAATAGAGACAATGCGCAGCAGCTGAGTCTGCGCCCATATGACCATACCTGGAGATAATCCTCCCACACCCACACACTGTCCTTCCATATTCAGCCACACTTATTGTTCTGTGTCTTGGCTGATTCCCACATATGCCGGTACCTAGTCAGTCAGTACTCCTCGGCGTTCCCATGTCACCCCTCAGGCACCATGCCGCTCATGATTCCTTTCATAGTGTAGGCCCATCATCGGGCCATTGTCCCTGTCGGCACTCGGTCTGTCCCATAGCTGATGCTGACCTAACCACCTTCCATATAAGGGTTGCAGTCCTAACATAGCCAGCCCCTGCAACTGCAGTATCATCTAAGTCCTGTTTCTATACATTTGAGTGAAGTGAAATAGATAAAAAGAAAAGAAAAATATCTCCCGACTCCCTAAGTCCGTATCTTCATAAATGTCATCGACGATGTTACTGTGAAAATTGAATTGGATGAGTTATGCTCATAACATCACCCCCCCCTTAAGGCCTCGTGTCCCGAGAGGCTGACATCCCCGCATCCACATAGTGTGGATCTCTCTTCATTCTTTCATAGAAGCGGTCCAACCACATGTGTCTGTTCTTCAGGCGTCAAGCCTGATTGTTCTGAATCATCATCCTCCACCTCTTCTATGGTGGTTTTCCATTGAATGGTTTTCTTTATAGGGTGTCCAACCCCCTTAATTCTTTTCTGATGTTCTTCCTCAGACTCACTGCTTTCCTTAGCAGCCATCGGTTTCACCAGTTTTTTCAAGATTTTCTTTTGAAGACACTCAGTGTCTTTCTTGTGCACTCGGCGCTCCTCCTCCAATTCTTCCTTTTCACCCCTCTGTGGGAAATCAAGCATGGGTGACTGCCCGCCATGCTCCAGGTCTCTGGAGAACATCCCATCAGTATCATCCAGAAGCTCCATAATTGCCTTCCGGTCTCCTTTCCAACTGTGCCATCTGCACTCCATGTTTTCCAAATATTTTGGCCCAAAATGACCATCATCCCAGCCAAATAGTCTTTTATCCTTCCAGTGGGTTCCCCAACTTGATTTGTGCCTTGGTGCACTAGGGGTTTGTTGGGGGACTGTTTCCACGATTTTTATATACACCTTCCCATTTCTGAGATCTTTGATGTATTTAGGTGCATTAGGATTTTCTTTGTGAAACTTCTTGACTTTCGCTGATGTGTTAGTGATGTTTTCTGCTGGTTCCCAGGTGGATTCCTCCACCGGATAGTGTTTCCATTTTACAAGGTATTCCAACCTCCTGCTGCTTCGTCCACTGACCTGGCTATCCATAATTTCTTTGACTTCATATTCGTCCTCCTGGGACTCCTCCACCATCTGCGCATCCTTGCGCGCTGCCGCTTTAGCTTTCTGCTTAGGGAATTCCGGTTCCCTGTATGGTTTCAACAAGACTTTGTTGAATACGTTGTAGACCCGCCATGATGCTGGTATTTTTAATTTATATGATGATTCGCCAACCTTGGTGAGGACTTCTAATGGACCGACAAACTTTCCTGTCGAGCTTCTTGGTTGCTCAAATGACTGAGAGGTTTTTGGTGCTAAGATAAACCTTGTCGCCAGGTTTGTACTCTCGTGCCACTTGTCGATGGCTGTCATACTGCTCTTTCATAATTTGAGCGGCTTTCTCCAAAGCCTTTTTCGCTTTTGTGTGCACATCCTCAATCTCCTTTGCCAACTGTTCCACAACTACCGCTTTCAGTGTGTAGGTTGGGTCTAATCCCTTGTTCGGGTGTCATCCATAGTTCATGAAGAAGGGCGTAAAGCCCGTAGATGAGTGTACTCAGTCGTTGTGGCAGAATTGCACCACTGACAACCAATCACTCCAGTTGTCTTGGCAATTGTTTATGCACATGGTCAGGAATTCCTTTACTTCCTGATTGATGCATTCTGTCTGTCCATCCGTCTGCGGGTGATAGGCCGTTGATCAGTTGGCCTTGATTCCCAACATCCCATATAAGTCGTCCATGAATTTTGAAGCTGAACTGGGGTCCTCTGTCACTTATCACTTTTCTTGGGAGGCCATGCTCCCTGAAAACGTTGTCTCTGAACAGCACTGCTGTTCCCTGTGATGTGATTTCCTTTGTGGTGGGTAAGAAGTATGCCTTCTTAGTGAACCTATCTACAACCACCATGATTGTGTCCATTCCTTTTGATTTGGGGAGCGGTCCCATGAAGTCTACAGAGATAACTTCCCATGGTTCTGTCAGGACCTCATTTGGTCGGAGTGGTGCTGTGTGTGCTTGTCAATCCGGTTTCGCCTTTTGGCATGTTTCACAACCCAGAATATATTTTTCTATGTCCTCGTGCATGTTTGGCCACCAGAAGTTCCTCGTCAAAGACTCCAATGTCTTTGTGACTCCTGAATGCCCCCATGAATGGTGAATTGCGATAATGTCTTCTCGCAATGCCACAACTGCTGGTACGTATACTCGTCCCTTCCAGGTGACGAGTCCTTTCACTAATTTGTAATCTCCTCTGGCCTTCTTGAGGCCCTTGACAACCTGTGTCTCCCACTGCCGCTTAGGCACATCCTTAATGTCTTTTATGATGTCGTCTATTGCTCAATCATCATCGAATACTCATACAAAGAGGTGTTCCTTGAGCAGAACTACCCCTTCATTGTCATTTTCTCCCCAGGCATGTCCCACCCGTCTTGATAATAAGTCCACTTTAGTGTTGGACTTTCCACTCCTATGTTTTATGATGAAATTGTAATCCTGCAAGTCTGTCACCCATCGCGCCTGCTGTCAATTCAAGTTCTGCACCTTTCTAAAGAATGTTAAGTTCTGATGATTGGTTAGAACTTCGACTGTGTGTTTGGCCCCTTTGAGATAGTGGGACCATTCATAAAAGGCATGCATTACTGTGAGCATCTCCTTATTGTAGATCTCGTAGTTTTGTTCGGCGTTGTTAAGGGATTTTGAGATGAAAGCCACTGGCTTCCAAATGTCATTCTCTGTCTGTTGCGATAAAATTCCCCCAATGGCAAAGTCAGAGGCGTCCACCTCTACTCGAAACTGCCCATCTTCATTAGGGATCCGCAACACCACCTCTTCTGCTATGGTTTTCTTCAGCATATCAAATGCTGCGTCCTGAAGTTCTGTCCACTTCCACTCATCTTTCCCTGTCAGGCGAGTTAATGGTTTGGTGGCTTTAGCGAAGTCCTTGACAAAGCATCGATAAAAATTTACGAAGCCCAAGAATTGTTGGACTTCTCGCTTGCAGGTTGGCTTAGGCCACTCTGTTACCACCTTTACTTTGGTGGACTCCATTCGAACTGAGTTTTCACTGATGACTACTCCCAGGAAGTCCATCTCCTTTTTGTCAAAGAAACATTTCTCCGGTTTCAACAACAACTTATGCTCCTCCAATTTTGCCAAGATACAGTTAACCTGTACTGTATGCTCCTCCTGATTCTTTGAGAATACAAGGATGTCGTCCATGTATATGATGACCCATCCTTCTGCTATCTCAACCCTGAAGATGTCGTTCATCATTGTTTGGAAGGTGGCTGGCGAATTTGTGAGTCCAAAGAACATGACCAAGGGCTTGAAGAGTCCTCTATTGGTTCGGAAGGCTGCCTTCCATTCGTCTCCCTCTTTGATGCGTATGTTGTTGTATCCCCAACATATATCCATTTTTGAGAACACTTTAGCTTGTGATAGTTTGTCTACTAATTCTCCTATCAGCAGTAGAGGGTATTGATTTTTAACTGTCATCTCGTTAAGTCTCTGGTAGTCCTGCACTGGTCTCAGTTTCCCATCCTTTTTCTTTACAAAGAAGAAGGGAGATGCCATTGGCGATTTGCTTGACTGAATTCTTCCAGAATCCAGATTTTCTTTTAGAAATTCATCCAGTTGCGACTGCTCATCCCTGTTCAATGGATATATTTTGCAGTCGACTGGGTTAGACCCAGGGATCAACTCAATAGTGTGATCCCATCGCCTCTGTGGTGGTAACTCGTCGAAAGTCTCTTTCTCAAAGACCTTTTGGTGTTTCAGGTAATGTCTGGGGACTGCCTCCTCCAGAGTTTGTTTTTTTGGTTTTCTCCTGCCTCCTCTGCAGCTATCTTTGTTGCTGTTGATGCATATGCCCTGATGCGTAATTCTGGTTCACCAATGTGAACAGCCAGTAGTCGTTCTCCTTCTTGGAGGAATTGAGCTATGTCGATTTCATCTTCTAGTTCCTGAACTGACAAAGATCTCCAACATGTGCCAGGACACCGATTAAATTCTAGGGATTGTTTTTTCCAATTGATGGTTGGGTTATGAAGCCTCAACCATTCAAATCCCAAAAATAAGTCAGTTTTGCCAATGTTTGTTACAGCGCACTCTATGATCTTGTGGTCCCCGATCCACAGTTTGACTTTGGCCATGTACTCTAGCAAACCCATCAAGTTCGTTGTTCCATCAGTGTTGTACACTGGTACAGGTCAGATCAGTTTTCATTTGGCTATCTGATGTTGTTCCACGAACTCCTTGCTAATGCAAGACCCTGTACACCCAGAATCCAATAACATTTTTATCAGAATGGTTGTTAACGTGTCCAAAGTGGTTATGGTTCCTTTCAGGTCCAATTCATTTTTTCCTGTCCCTTGCACTTTCTTTTCTCATCAGTGCACCAGGTTCCACAGGGCATCCATTTCTGTCATAGCATTTAACTGGTCCACCAGTTGTCCATCCGCTTCCTTTACTCATTTGGTGTTTACCCATTGTTGTAAACATTCCACCACTATCTGTTGGGCTGCTCCCAAATCCTTCTCAACACCCACTGTGGGGTCCATGTCTTTAATCATCCTCCTTGTTTTGCACTCACTCTTAGGTTTCTCAAGTGATGTACATTCCCTCTGCATTCATAGAGTAAATCATGCATTTGAATTTGGGAGTCTACATATGGTACATCACTATTTGAAACCCGAGTAGCAGCCAGCAGCACTGAGCGCTTGCCTACTGGCTTTCTGCAAAATCCGAGACCTCTTCTATATGTGCTATTGGGGTTGTTTCCCCTTTCTTGACATATCTGACAACCTGCTTTCCTTTATCGCTGGTTGTGATTTGTTTGGGTTTCCTGCATTGCCATGCCAGATGCCCCTTCTCACCACACTTTGGGCATGTAGCTTTCTGCCAGCACTCTTTCTCTGAGTGTCCTTGTCTTTCACAGTAGGTACAAACAACTGATGTCCTTTGCTTGTCCATGTCCATTGCATTAGGGTCAGATTGACTCCCTGATGCTACTGGAGGTGGTGCCCTAAACTGCCACTGTGGTCGGCCAGAGGCGGTTGGCGTTTGTTCTTTGTATTCCCTTTGTGACTTAGGGAATCCGTAGGCTTTGTTAGCCTTTCACCAAGCCCACGCTAGTGCTGTAACTCTTGTCTGGATCTGATGTAACATTGCATTGTCTGCCAAGCCTCCATATTGAATCAATTCTCTCCCTAATGCTGGGTTGAGATTATTTTGGAATTGTGAGATTAAGGCTTGGTCATTCCAATTGGTTAAGGAGGTAAGGGAATTGAATTTGATGATGTAGTCTTCTACTATCATGATCCCCCGCTGTAATTTTAGTAAGGCCTCGATAGCCTTCTCCTTTGTTTCTGTCAACATGAAAAAGTTGTGCATCTGCTGTTTAAAATCCATCCAATCTGTGAAAGGGAATTGGTTCTCCAGGGGTTGTCTAACCCATGCTTGGTCGTCTGCCGTACTTTCTCCTGCATTGAGCTGTGCCCAATCTAGTTCTGTGCTCCAACCATTGTTGGCTATTTTGTCCTGGAATTCCTGGCTGTTTGTCGATGGCTATCATACTGCTCTTTCATGACTTGAGTGGCTTTTTCCAATGCTTTCTTTGCAGTCTTGTGCACCTGTTCCAGTTCCTTGGCCAGTTGTTCCACGGCTACTGCCTTCGGCGCGTAGGTGGGATCAAATCCTTTGTTGGGATGCCATCTGTAATTCATGAAGAAGGGCGTGAAGCCCATTGCTGAGTGTATCCGATCGTTGTGGCAGAACTGTGCCACTGACAGCCAATTGCTCCAGTTATCTTGGCGATTGTTGATGAACATGGTCAGGAATTCCTTTACTTCCTGATTAACACACTCCATCTGTCCATCTGTCTGCAGGTGATAGGCCATTGATCGGTTGGCCTTGATTCCCAACATTCCATATAAGTCGTTCATGAATTTTGAAGCGAACTGAGGTCCTCTATCGCTTATAACTTTTCTTGGGAGTCTGTGCTCCTGGAATACGTGGTGTTACAACTTCTTTCTCTTATGCTTACTTATTACAATAACCTTTCTTCACTTCATCGCTATGCTTTGATACTCGTTTCATCCACCTGAACTACCCCTCGTTTTACTTCCTTTTATATTTCTTCATTGTTCTCTAGGCAGTATATAAACCTCCGCATGTACTGTAGTACCTCAGTTCCAACTTAATCGAGTATTGTCCTTTACTGAACAACCCTCTCGCTCTCATCCTCTTTATCGCTCGAGCTACCTTCGTCGTTGCCTAGCACAACGTCGAACAGCATTCTTGTCCAGTGACTGGGATTAGGCTGAGACTCTAGTCGTCATTGTTGACTCGATAACAAACCAAGGGCATCGATCTTAACACAAGTTGGAACTCACTGAACTGCTTAGTGCATCGTCACTAGCTAGACAATATAGATCCGAAACGACCCGAAACCAGACTCTCTAACCAGAGACCACCAAACGATTCCTTTCTCTTTAAAGGAACATATTATCTAGAAAGACAGGAGCTCTTTTTCTCGACACTAAACAAATGTTGGGAATTTCGAGGAGTAGGAAAGAACAAGAACACCCCAGTACCTGACGAATACTTTGAAGGGGACTACATTGAAGGAGACGAACACTCACTACCTGGAAAACTTTGGGTTGAGTGGAGAAACGAACAAAAAGAACCAGAAGAAGAACCAGAACTATATTTCGAGAGACCCAAAGAAACCCTTTGGTGGGAAGAGTACTGTGACGCGGAATTCGATTTCGACGGTACTGATCCATACTACTCTCTCTCTGAAACATCCATAACAGGGTGGAACACCTTTTTGGAACAAAAACAAATTGAATACGAACTAGAAAACCCGAGACCTGAAACAGAAGCTGAAACCGACACAAAACAAATGGCAACTAACGTTGAAACCACCGATGCCCCTAGGGGAGACATCAAACCAGTCTCAGCACAAATTTTCACAGGAGATCGGACCAAAGCTAAATCATTCATCAACTGGTTTAGCGATTTCTTTGCAATAAACGCCCACAACTATGAAGGGAAACATGAAAAGAAAATCAGATACGTCCTCCAATGCCTAGGAAAGGAACTAGACGACTGGAAAGAAATAATCCGCGACCAACTAGATGAAAAAGATGGACTTACTTGGGAAAACTATGACACCTTTGTCAAACGATTCCTTGATGACTGGGGAGAAGTCAACACTGCAGTCAGGGCACTGAATGAGCTCACTAAATTACGAGTTGGAGGAGAGATCACTGTCCCGATCTACGTCCGAAAATTTAGAATGCTCATAGGATCCTCCAGACTAACCAGAACTACCGCCCAACTTCAGGCATTCGTCCGAGGCCTACCAACCACCATTGCTGCCAAGATCCTCGAAGGACAAGGCGACTTTAAAACTATCACAGACGCCTACAGAAAAGCAGAACAACTCAATGCAGCATGGGAAATGATGAAAGCATTAGGAAAAACTGATACAGGGCATCGATTCAATAAAACAGGGGGACCTAAAACAATCCATACCATACAAACCGGATGCCTTACTGATGGGCAACAAGAAGAATATATGCGTTCTGGGAAATGTTTCAGATGCGGAACCATTGGTCACCTATCCCGAAATTGCCCAAAGAAAGATACCACCAAGAACCTGCCCCCTTCAGGACGATTCACCAGAACAATCACCGAGGATAACGATGCTAAGAAAATTCGCACTATGATTGCGGCTCTCAGCACAGAGGAACGAGAAACTCTCCTCACTGACCTTGAAACCGAGGGTTTTTAAAGCGGAGGAACCAGAAAGCAGTTGGAACCTCCAAGAACGATTATGGACAGTTAGCACTCGACTCTGTAATAGTAAGATTGAATAATAATCAACGACTCTCAATAACTGTCCAATCACCCGAATTACCCGCTGAGATATCTGCCCTTGTTGACTGCGGAGCAGAAGGAAACTTCATTGATGAAACTATAACAAAAAACATGAACAAGAAACCACTAATTCGACCAATACAAGTTAAGAATGCCGACGGAACAGTAAACTTAAACGGAATGATCACACATAAAGTCAAGATTCCCTACCACATCGGAAACCTACAAATCAAAACAAGCTTCCTAATCACTAAACTGGGAGATCAAAAACTTATACTTGGACTCCCCTGGTTAGAAAAATACAACCCAGCAATAAACTGGAAGGAACGGACCCTTGAGCTCGATCACCAACCCCTATACAAACCGACAAAGCAGATAGAAAGGAACCTAGATCAGGAAATTGACGAATACTGGATCAGGGTTAAAACTTCGGCATCACAAGCACTAGAACACACACTACGCAAAGAAACCATAACGACGCTGCCAGACGAGTACCAAGAATGGAAGTCTACCTTCGAAAAGGTGCCTTCAGAACAATTCCCAGTCAGACGCACATGGGATCATGCAATTGATCTCAAAACCGGATTTACCCCAAAAGTCAGCAAAATCTATCCACTATCAATAAAAGAGCAATCATCCCTCGACGAATGGATCACAGAACAGCTAGCTAAAGGATACATTAGACCATCCAAATCCCCACAAGCCTCGCCATTCTTCTTCGTCGCAAAAAAGGAAAGTGGAGCGCTCCGGCCATGTCAAGACTACCAATACCTGAACAAATGGACAATAAAGAATGCATACCCACTACCATTGATCTCTGATCTAATGACCAAATTATCCAGTGCTCAATATTTCACAAAACTAGATCTCTGATGGGGATACAACAACGTTCGGATAAAAGAAGGAGATGAATGGAAAGCAGCCTTCATAATGAACAAGGGACTATATGAACCAACAGTCATGTTCTTTGGCCTATGCAATTCCCCACCACTTTCCAGACAATGATGAACGAATACTTCCAAGACATGATCAACGAAGGATGGTTAATCATTTACATGGACGACATTTTAATATGTGGAACAACACCCAAAGACTTAGAAACTCGGACAAAACGTGTCCTAGAATGACTAAAAGAAAATGACTTATTTCTCAAACTCGAAAAATGCAAGTTCTGCACTCAGGAAATCGAATTCCTCGGAATGATCATTAGACCTGGGGAGATAACAATGGACCCTGATCAAACTGGCAGGAATAGCAGATTGGCCGACACCAACAACAGTCAAGCAAGTACGATCCTTCCTAGGATTTGGGAATTTCTACCGACGATTCATTGGAAACTTCGCAACCCTTGCTCGACCACTTATTGATCTCACAAGAAAAGATGAAGTGTTCCTCTGGACACCAGAACGACAGGTGGCATTTAACAACCTAAAAAAACGCTTTACAACAGCCCCTGTACTCCGAATGCCAGATGTCACCCGACCATTCATCCTGCAAACCGATGCCTCGAATAAAGCAACAGGAGCAGTACTGAAACAAGCCGATGAAGCAGGACTCCTGCACCCTTGCGGCTTCATCTCACACGCCCTGACCATGACAGAGCAAAACTATCAGATTTACAACAGGGAACTACTGGCAATCGTCAAAGGACTTGCAGCATGGCGACACCTTCTTCATGGATCACCTCATACCACTATCGTTCATTGTGATCACAAGAATTTATCCTTTTATCGAACTCCACAATGCCTTACTGCCAGACAAGCCAGATGGTCCTCCTTCTTAAGCGAATTCGATCTCCGAATAGAGCACATCCCTGGAACTAAGATGTTTGAAGCAGACGCCCTATCTCGACGACCAGACCACATTGGAATGGACGACACCCCAGAAGAAACCACGGTGTTACCACCTGAACGATTCATCAGGCTTATAGCAGATGACCTAGCAGGGAAGTTGCGCAAAGGCATGATTAAAGACGACTTTGGACAAATACTAGTCGAAGTAATCCAAAATCATCAAGCACCACCAATAAAATCAAAGCTGCAAGACTGGACATATGTCGACCACATCGTACATTACCAAGGAAAAACCTATGTACCCGATCAAGATGGATTGCGCACTCAACTCATTAAACTGACGCATGAATCACTTACATCTGGGCACCCCTGGACGATTTAAAACTCTAGAACTACTCAAACGAAACTACTGGTGGCCTGGAATGAACAAGCATACCAGAGAATGGATCGAAGGATGCGCGCTCTGCCAGCAAATGAAAGTAAACACTCACCCCAACACCCCTGCCCTACAACCGATCAAATCTAATGCCACCCGACCCTTTCCAACAAGTCACAATTGACTTCATCACAGACCTACCAATCACCGACGGCTTCGACTCGATCATGGTCACGGTGGACCATGGACTTACAAAGGGGGTAACCTTTTCCCCTTGTCACAAAACAATTGACAGCACTAGGAACCGCAGATCTATACATAAATGAAAACTTCAAACGATTCGGTTTACCGGATATCCTCATATCTGACAGAGGACTGCAGTTCGCATCTAAAGTATTCCGAGAAATAGGAAAAGCGCTGGGAATAAACCATAGAATGAGCACAGCCTACCACCCCCAGACAGATGGCGAGACAGAACGAGTCAATCAAGAACTAGAAGTCTACCTCCGAATGTTCTGCACAAACGAACCGCACAGATGGAAATCGCTACTGCCAATTGCGGAATTCGCTCACAATAACTGACACCATGATACCATCAAAGCATCACCGTTTCAGCTAATGTATGGAGTAGACCCTGTCGCTATTCCCACAGCCGCATCCCCTATGACGACCCCAGCAGCTGAAAACCGACTACGAATGCTACAAAAAGCTAGAGAAGAAGCACTTGCCCACACATGAACTCACTAGACAAATGGTAGCGCTCAGAACAAAAGACAAAAGTATCAGATTCGAGAAAGGAGACAAAGTCTGGCTCGAAAATCAAAACCTCCGAATACCCTATGAGTCAAGGAAGCTAGCGCCCAAAAGAGAAGGACCCTTCATGATTGAGCAAGTACTAGGACCTGTCACCTACAAACTGAAACTCCCCAAACAATGGCGCATCCATCCCATGTTTCATACTACATTGTTAACTCCATATAAGGAAACAATGGCGCATGGACCAAACTTCATGAAACCACCCCCTGATCTCATCAACAGACAAGAAGAGTTTGAAATAGAAGCAATCATCACACACAGAAAACGAGGAACCGGCTATCAATATCTAGTCAAATGGAAAGGGTATGGACTGAACGAAAAACTCATGGGAACCTGAAACAAATCTGAAAAACTGCTGCAGGACATCCTTAGAGCATATAAGAACTGCCGAGACCTGCTATGAAAACCATGGTCCAGTATCACAACAAACAGATCCTCAGACAGAATACTAGACATACCAAAAACATCGCTTCCCCCTACTCCCAATTCTCTCCCAGACAATCTATCCCAAAACTTAGACACCTAATCATCCAACTCCCTAATTGAACCCATCCTCACCAAGGACGACACGCAATAGGAACAGCCTTCATTGAACTACGCAAAATCCTGCTCTATTGAACAAAAGTACCGTCACTACACCCAGTATATAAGACACAGATCAGCCCTGACTCCCAGACACCAACCGACGCCATCAACAGAGATCGCCATGTCAGGCAAGCGCGAAGAGCACTGACCTTATGGATCATCGACCGAACAAGAGACCTGGAAGCGGCGGGAGTGACCTGCCTACACCGGACTGAGGCACTATTCCCAGACAAAATCAATTTCCCATCCAGTGGACTGCTGAACTTTAACTTACCCCCGAACTACCTATACATCCCACACGGAGGGATACCACCTCCATACCCGAATCCGCCGCCACCTGCCCCACTACCGCAACTTTGAATGGGAACCTGGATACCCAATGATCATGGGCATCATTCATCACACAAATCAGGGAACGATTACGCATCGAATTCCACCTAGACCACTACACGAACCATATTTGGCTGAAAGACCTCCCATGCGACCTAATACTCCCAGACCAGAAGCATTGGCCAATCAACTCTTACAAAACATCCTCTCTATTGACGCAGACAATTCATTCTGGAACATGGAATACTTCGATGAAGTCAACCTATAAAAGAACGAGATTCCCACTTCCTAGCCTTCCAACCAATGTCACAAACACAAAGATGTTCTCGCTCGTCGCCATCCTCGTCGCCCTCGTCTCCATTCTCTTCCCCTCTGTCCTCATCGGAGGACTCGTTCTCGCCACCCTCCTCACTACCCTCACCCTCGCCTATTCTTTTCCCGAAAAACTCCCAGAGCTCGACAGTCTTCACACCACCCCTCGAAATCTTCGTCGAAACCGAAACAATAACCTACTGCCGACGACGACCTACACATTCACCCACCCGAACTCATCGAGGAACCACCCCTTACAGAAGAAGTCATTCCCTGCACCTGTTCCCCGAATCAAACCCCCTCGTCGCCGCCGCCTCTCTAGAGGCCTCATACATCACAGCCAATCTCCGAGACCTCTCTGCTCCACTTGGAGCCCTCATAGGACTCACCCTCACCACCGACCCCAACGCCATGACCTACGCTGAATGAGATCTTGCACTCCACGAACTTCGTCAATTGAAAGTCACCCTCGACTCCGTACGATGGCACATAGATACAGCGCAAAAGGACGTCGAAAACATCGTCCACTGGTACGAGTCTAGAGCAGACCATGCCTGGACGACTCAAGGTTGGCCTTAAGAAGTCGGTGACTTCTCGCATAGGGAGGGGGTAATGTTACAACTTCTTTCTCTTACTGCTTACTTATTACAATAACCTTTCTTCACTTCGTCGCTATGCTTTGATACTCGTTTCATCCACCTGAACTACCCCTCAGTTTTACTTCCTTTTATATTTCTTCATTGTTCTCTAGGCAGTATATAAACCCTCCGCATGTACTGTAGTACCTCAGTTCCAACTTAATCGAGTATTGTCCTTTACCGAACAACCCTCTCGCTCTTGTCCTCTTTATCGCTCGAGCTACCTTCGTCGTTGCCTAGCACAACATCGAACAGCATTCTTGTCCAGTGACTGGGATTAGGCCGAGACTCTAGTCGTCATTGTTGACTCGATAACGAACCAAGGGCATCGATCTTAACAGCAAGCCATCACTAGTGCTGGACAAGCTCTTGCTGCAATGATCAACGAGTACCAACGATCCAACCGTCGGGAACCAGGACCTCTTACTAAGGCAGAAATGCCTGCGTTCTATGAAGGGGATCCCCGAACGGTGGACAGATGGCTGCGACAGATGGAAACGTACTTCATGTTGGCCAACTGAAATAGAGGAACATCGAAAGGTCTCAATCTGCCTGTACAGAATCAAGGGCGGAAAAGGGAATAGAGCTGCGGACTGGAGTGGAGTGAAACTCAAAGCCTTTCAGGAGGTGCTTCAGGAGTTTCAGGACAAACAGGAAACCAGTGGCTGGAGTGCAGAATTGGATTGAACACAGCTTAACGCTGGACAGTCGACCGACGATGATCGAGCATGGATTCGACGACCCTTGGAGCACCAATTTCCTTTCACAGACTGGATAGATTTCAAAAACCAGATGCATGAGTTCTTCATGTCTACCGAAACAAAGGAAAAGGCCATCAAGGCACTATTAAAACTACAACAGGGAACGATGATTGTAGAAGACTACATCATCAAATTCAACTCCCTCACCTCGTTGCCTGATTGGAACGATCAAGCTTTAATCTTGCAGTTCCAGAACCATCTCAACCCAGTACTTGGTCGAGAACTGATCCGATACAGAGGATTACCAGAGAACGCCACTCTTCATCAAATTCAGACACGAGTCACAGTGCTCGCCAGAGCATACCAAAAAGCCAATGAGGCTTATGGATTCCCTGCACAACGACAGGAGTACAAAGAACGAGCCCCGGCTCACAACAGTCGCCCACAGTGGCAATATAGAGCACCACCACCAGTTGTGTCAGGAAGTCGAACCGATCCTAACGCAATGGATGTCAATACACAGAAGCTTTGTTCCCATTGCAAAATGAGGAACCACTCAGTGGAGGAGTGCAGGCAGAAAAATAGCACTTGTTACAAGTGCAGCAGGAAAGGGCACACAGCATGGAGGTGCAAAAAGGAAATTACAACCAGCAATAAAGGAAAGCAGGTTGTCAGATATGTCGACAATAGGGAAATGACCCCAGTCAGCCACATAGAGGAGGTCTCGGATTTTGCAGAAAGCCAGTAGGCGAGTGCTCAGTGCTGCTGGCTGCTACTCAGATTTCTAGTAGTGGTGTACCAATAGTAGATTCCCAAATTAAATTGCATGATTTACTTTATGAATGCAGTGGGAAGGTACATCACCTAAGAAATCTAAGAGTGAGCGCAAAAAAGGGACAACAATTACCAGCATGGACACCACAATGGATATTAAGGAGAATTTGGGAACAGCCCAAACAGACAGCAGTGGAATGTCTACAACAATGGGTAGACAGTAAAAGAATGGAGGAGGTGGATGGACACCTGGTAGACGATCTAAATGCTATGACAGAAGCCAACACCATGTGGAATTTAGTACACTTATGGGAAAAAACAGTGCAGGGGACAGGATATAACGAAATAGACCTGACCGGGGTCATAACAAAAATGGACGGATCAAAGAGCGTCCGCATTAAAATGTTACTAGACTCCTGGTGCAACTGGAACCTGTATCAGTACCAAGTTCAGTAGAGAAACACCAAATACCCAAACGACGTCTAGTCCGACCTATGCCCATATATAACTGCAGATGGGACAAAAAACTCGAGAGGTGCCCTGGAGTACATGGCAAAGATAAAATTACGCATTGGTGAACATGAAGAAGTCATTGAATGCATGGTCACACATCTCTCGAAAACTAGTATCTTCTTAGGTTTCGATTGGTTGAGGAAACACAACCCAACCATCAACTGGAAGAAGCAGACGCTAGAGTTTAACTGTTGTCTGGGCACTTGCTGGAAGGGTTCCTCTGTCCAGGAACCTGAAGACGAAATGGATATAGATGATGATCTTGAGGCGGAAGATAAAATACTGGCAGTACACATAGGCGAGCCAGAATTAAACATTAGAGCCTATCACATCGACTGCCACAAAAATAGCAGCTGAGGAGGCAGAGAAAACCAGAAAACGAACTCTGGAGGAAGCAGTCCCCAGACATTACTTAGGACATCGGAAAGTTTTTGAAAAGGAGACTTTCGATGAACTACCACCACAGGTGGCGATGGGATCACGCTATTGAGTTGATCCCTGGGTCTAACCCAGTTGACTGCAAGATATATCCACTTAATTGGGACATGAGCAACAACAACTGGACGAATTTCTAAAAGAGAACCTGGATTCTGGGCGAAATCCAGTCAAGCAAGTCGCCCATGGCATCACCCTTTTTCTTTGTCAAGAAAAAGGACGGGAAACTCAGGCCAGTACAGGACTACCGGCGACTCAACGAGATGACAGTCAAAAACCGATATCCACTACTGCTCATAGGGGAACTGGTGGACAAGTTGTCACAGGCAAAGGTTTTCTTGAAAATGGATATATGTTGGGGTTACAACAACGTACACATCAAAGAAGGAGATGAGTGGAAAGTGGCTTTTCGAAACCAACAGAGGACTCTTTGAGCCCCTGGTCATGTTCTTTGGACTCACAAATTCACCAGCCACTTTCCAAACAATGATGAATGACATTTTCAGAGTGGAGATAGCAGAAGGATGGGTCATCATTTACATGGACGACATCCTCGTATTTTCAAAAAATCAAGAAGAGCATACGGAACAGGTTAACCATATATTATCAAAGCTGGAAGAGCATAAGCTCTCATTAAAACCTGAAAAATGTTTCTTCAACAAAAAGGAAATGGATTTCCTTGGAGTCGTTATCAGTGAAAACTCGGTCCGGATGGAATCTGCCAAGGTCAAGGCAGTAATGGCTTAAGCCAACATGCAAGCGGGAAGTCCAACAATTCTTGGGCTTCATAAACTTTTATCGACGCTTCATCAAGGACTTTGCAAAAGCGGCCAAACCCCTGACTCGTCTTACAGGGAAAGACGAATGGAACTGGACAGAGCTTCAGGATGCAGCATTTGACATGCTGAAGAAAACAATAGCAGAAGAAGTGGTGTTGCGAATCCCAGATGAGGATGGTCAATTTTGAGTAGAGGTGGACACCTCTGACTTTGCCATTGGGGGAATCTTATTGCAGCAGGTAGAAAACGAACGTATGGAAGCCTGTGGCTTTCATTTCAAAATCCCTAAATGATGCTGAGCGAAACTACAAGATCTATGACAAAGAGATGCTCGCAGTTATGCACGCCTTCTATGAATGGTCTCACTATCTAAAAGGAGCCAAACACACAGTTGAAGTTCTGACGGACCATCAGAACTTAACATATTTCAGGAAGGCACAGAATCTAAACAGGCGGCAAGTGCGATGGGTGACGGACTTGCAGGAGTACAATTTCGTCATAAAACATAGGAGCGGAAAGTCCAATACAAAGGCGGACTTGCTCTCACAACGGGCGGGACATACCCATGGAGAAAATGACAACGAAGGGGTAGTTCTACTCAAAGAACACCTCTTCATACGAGTATTCGATGATGATCATGCAATTGACGACATCATGAAGGACATAAAAGACGTGCCCAAGCGGCAATGGGAGACACAGGTTGTCAAGGGCCTTGGAAAGGCCGACGGAGAATACAAATTCGAAAAAGGACTCGTCACTTGGAAAGGGCGAGTATATGTACCAGTGGTTGTGGCATTGCGAGAAGACATTATCGCAATCCATCATTCATGGGGACACTCTGGAGTTGCCAAAACTTTGGAGTCTTTAACAAGGAACTTTTGGTGGCCGAATATGCGCAAGGACATAGAACGCTATATTCCGGGTTGTGAAACATGCCAGAAGGCAAAACCGGATTGACAAGCGTGCGTGGCACCCCTCAGACCCAACGAAGTTCCAATGGAACCATGGGAAGTCATCTCAGTTGACTTCATGGGACCCCTACCCATGTCGAAAGGAAACGACACAATCATGGTGGTGGTGGACAGGTTTACAAAGAAGTCATACTTCTTACCCACCATAAAAGAAATTACATCACAAGGAACAGCAGCGCTGTTCAGGGACCACTGTGTTAAGATCGATGCCCTTGGTTCGTTATCGAGTCAACAATGACGACTAGAGTCTCGGCCTAATCCCAGTCACTGGACAAGAATGCTGTTCGACGTTGTGCTAGGCAACGACTGAAGGTAGCTCGAAGCGATAAAGAGGACGAGAGCTGAGAGGGTTGTTCGGTAAAGGACAATACTCGATTAAGTTGGAACTGAGGTACTACAGTACATGCGGAGGTTTATATACTGCCTAGAGAACAATGAAGAAATATAAAAGGAAGTAAAACGAGGGGTAGTTCAGGCAGATGAAACGAGTATCAAAGCATAGCGACGAAGTGAAGAAAGGTTATTGTAATAAGTAAGCATAAGAGAAAGAAGTTGTAACATTACCCCCTCCCTATGCGAGAAGTCACCGACTTCTTAAGGCCAACCTTGAGTCGTCCAGGCATGGTCTGCTCTAGACTCGTACCAGTGGACGATGTTTTCGACGTCCTTTTGCGCTGTATCTATGTGCCATCGTACGGAGTCGAGGGTGACTTTCAATTGACGAAGTTTGTGGAGTGCAAGATCTCGTTCAGCGTAGGTCATGGCATTGGGGTCGGTGGTGAGGGTGAGTCCTATGAGGGCTCCAAGTGGAGCAGAGAGGTCTCGGAGATTGGCTGTGATGTATGAGGCCTCTAGAGAGGCGGCGGCGACGAGGGGGTTTGATCGGGGAACAGGTGCAGGGAATGACTTCTTCTGTAAGGGGTGGTTCCTCGACTGAGTTCGGGTGGGTGAATGTGTAGGTCGTCGTCGGCAGTAGGTTATTGTTTCGGTTTCGACGAAGATTTCGAGGGGTGGTGTGAAGACGTCGAGCTCCAGGGAGTTTTTCGGGAAAAGAATAGGCTGAGGGCGAGGGTAGTGAGGAGGGTGGCGAGAACGAGTCCTCCGATGAGGACAGAGGGGAAGAGAATGGAGACTGAGGGCGACGAGGATGGCGACGAGCGAGAACATCTTTGTGTTTGTGACGTTGGTTGGAAGGCTAGGAAGTGGGAATCTCGTTCTTTTATAGGTTGACTTCATCGAAGTATTCCATGTTCCAGAATGAATTGTCTGCGTCAATAGAGAGGATGTTTCGTAAGAGTTGATCGGCCAATGCTTCTGGTCTGGGAGTATTAGGTCGCATGGGAGGTCTTTCAGCCAAATATGGTTCGTGTAGTGGTCTAGGTGGAATTCGATGCGTAATCGTTCCCTGATTTGTGTGATGAATGATGCCCGTGATCATTGGGTATCCAGGTTCCCATTCAAAGTTGCGGTAGTGGGGGTGGTGGCGGGATTCGGGTATGGAGGTGGTATCCCTCCGTGTGGGATGTATAGGTAGTTCGGGGGTAAGTTAAAGTTCAGCAGTCCACTGGATGGGAAATTGATTTTGTCTGGGAATAGTGCCTCAGTCCGGTGTAGGCAGGTCACTCCCTGCCGCTTCCAGGTCTCTTGTTCGGTCGATGATCCATAAGGTCAGTGCTCTTCGCGCTTGCCTGACATGGCGATCTCTGTTGATGGCGTCGGTTGGTGTCTGGGAGTCAGGGGCTGATCTGTGTCTTATATACTGGGTGTAGTGACGGTACTTTTGTTCAATAGAGCAGGATTTTGCGTAGTTCAATGAAGGCTGTTCCTATTGCGTGTCGTCCTTGGTGAGGATGGGTTCGATTAGGGAGTTGGATGATTAGGTGTCTAAGTTTTGGGATAGATTGTCTGGGAGAGAATTCGGGAGTAGGGGGAAGCGATGTTTTTGGTATGTCTAGTATTCTGTCTGAGGATCTGTTTGTTGTGATACTGGACCATGGTTTTCATAGCAGGTCTCGGCAGGTTCTTATATGCTCTAAGGATGTCCGCAGCAGTTTTTCAGATTTGTTTCAGGTTCCCATGAGTTTTCGTTCAGGTCCATACCCTTTCCATTTGACTAGATATTGATAGCCGGTTCCTCGTTTTCTGTGTGTGATGATTGCTTCTATTTCAAACTCTTCTTGTCCGTTGATGAGATCAGGGGGTGGTTTCATGAAGTTTGGTCCATGCGCCATTGTTTCCTTATATGGAGTTAACAATGTAGTATGAAACATGGGATGGATGCGCCATTGTTTGGGGAGTTTCAGTTTGTAGGTGACAGGTCCTAGTACTTGCTCAATCATGAAGGGTCCTTCTCTTTTGGGCGCTAGCTTCCTTGACTCATAGGGTATTCAGAGGTTTTGATTTTCGAGCCAGACTTTGTCTCCTTTCTCGAATCTGATACTTTTGTCTTTTGTTCTGAGCGCTACCATTTGTCTAGTGAGTTCATGTGTGGTGAGTGCTTCTTCTCTAGCTTTTTGTAGCATTCGTAGTCGGTTTTCAGCTGCTGGGGTCGTCATAGGGGATGCGGCTGTGGGAATAGCGACAGGGTCTACTCCATACATTAGCTGAAACGGTGATGCTTTGATGGTATCATGGTGTCAGTTATTGTGAGCGAATTCCGCAATTGGCAGTAGCGATTTCCATCTGTGCGGTTCGTTTGTGCAGAACATTCGGAGGTAGACTTCTAGTTCTTGATTGACTCGTTCTGTCTCGCCATCTGTCTGGGGGTGGTAGGCTGTGCTCATTCTATGGTTTATTCCCAGCGCTTTTCCTATTTCTCGGAATACTTTAGATGCGAACTGCAGGTCCTCTGTCAGATATGAGGATATCCGGTAAACCGAATCGTTTGAAGTTTTCATTTATGTATAGATCTGCGGTTCCTAGTGCTGTCAATTGTTTTGTGACAAGGGGAAAAGGTTACCCCCTTTGTAAGTCCATGGTCCACCGTGACCATGATCGAGTCGAAGCCGTCGGTGATTGGTAGGTCTGTGATGAAGTCAATTGTGACTTGTTGGAAGGGTCGGGTGGCATTAGATTTGATCGGTTGTAGGGCAGGGGTGTTGGGGTGAGTGTTTACTTTCATTTGCTGGCAGAGCGCGCATCCTTCGATCCATTCTCTGGTATGCTTGTTCATTCCAGGGCCACCAGTAGTTTCGTTTGAGTAGTTCTAGAGTTTTAAATCGTCCGGGTGCCCAGATGTAAGTGATTCATGCGTCAGTTTAATGAGTTGAGTGCGCAATCCATCTTGATCGGGTACATAGGTTTTTCCTTGGTAATGTACGATGTGGTTGACATATGTCCAGTCTTGCAGCTTTGATTTTATTGGTGGTGCTCGATGATTTTGGATTACTTCGACTAGTATTTGTCCAAAGTCGTCTTTAATCATGCCTTTGCGCAACTTCTCTGCTAGGTCGTCTGCTATAAGCCTGATGAATCGTTCAGGTGGTAACACCGTGGTTTCTTCTGGGGTGTCGTCCATTCCAATGTGGTCTGGTCGTCAAGATAGGGCGTCTGCTTCAAACATCTTAGTTCCAGGGATGTGCTCTATTCGGAGATCGAATTCGCTTAAGAAGGAGGACCATCTGGCTTGTCTGGGAGTAAGGCATTGTGGAGTTCGATAAAAGGATAAATTCTTGTGATCACAATGAACGATAGTGGTATGAGGTGATCCATGAAGAAGGTGTCGCCATGCTGCAAGTCCTTTGACGATTGCCAGTAGTTCCCTGTTGTAAATCTGATAGTTTTGCTCTGTCGTGGTCAGGGCGTGTGAGATGAAGCCGCAAGGGTGCAGGAGTCCTGCTTCATCGGCTTGTTTCAGTACTGCTCCTGTTGCTTTATTCGAGGCGTCGGTTTGCAGGATGAATGGTCGGGTGACATCTGGCATTCGGAGTACAGGGGCTGTTGTAAAGCGTTTTTTTAGGTTGTTAAATGCCACCTGTCGTTCTGGTGTCCAGAGGAACACTTCATCTTTTCTTGTGAGATCAATAAGTGGTCAAGCAAGGGTTGCGAAGTTTCCAATGAATCGTCGGTAGAAATTCCCAAATCCTAGGAAGGATCGTACTTGCTTGACTGTTGTTGGTGTCGGCCAATCTGCTATTCCTGCCAGTTTGATCGGGTCCATTGTTATCTCCCCAGGTCTAATGATCATTCCGAGGAATTCGATTTCCTGAGTGCAGAACTTGCATTTTTCGAGTTTGAGAAATAAGTCATTTTCTTTTAGTTGTTCTAGGACACGTTTTGTCCGAGTTTCTAAGTCTTTGGGTGTTGTTCCACATATTAAAATGTCGTCCATGTAAATGATTAACCATCCTTCGTTGATCATGTCTTGGAAGTATTCGTTCATCATTGTCTGGAAAGTGGATGGGGAATTGCATAGGCCAAAGAACATGACTGTTGGTTCGTATAGTCCCTTGTTTGTTATGAAGGCTGCTTTCCATTCATCTCCTTCTTTTATCCGAACGTTGTTGTATCCCCATCGGAGATCTAGTTTTGTGAAATATTGAGCGCCTGGATAATTTGGTCATTAGATCAGAGATCAATGGTAGTGGGTATGCATTCTTTATTGTCCATTCGTTCAGGTATTGGTAGTCTTGACATGGCCAGGAGCGCTCCGCTTTCCTTTTTTGCGACGAAGAAGAATGGCGAGGCTTGTGGGGATTTGGATGGTCTAATGTATCCTTTAGCTAGCTGTTCTGTGATCCATTTGTCGAGGGATGATTGCTCTTTTATTGATAGTGGATAGATTTTGCTGACTTTTGGGGTAAATCCGGTTTTGAGATCAATTGCATGATCCCATGTGCGTCTGACTGGGAATCATTCTGAAGGCACCTTTTCGAAGGTAGACTTCCATTCTTGGTACTCGTCTGGCAGCGTCGTTATGGTTTCTTTGCGTAGCGTGTGTTCTAGCGCTTGTGATGCCGAAGTTTTAACCCTGATCCAGTATTCGTCAATTTCCTGATCTAGGTTCCTTTCTATCTGCTTTGTCGGTTTGTATAGGGGTTGGTGATCGAGCTCAAGGGTCCGTTCCTTCCAGTTTATTGCTGGGTTGTATTTTTCTAACCAGGGGAGTCCAAGTATAAGTTTTTGATCTCCCAGTTTAGTGATTAGGAAGCTTGTTTTCGATTTGTAGGTTTCCGATGTGGTAGGGAATCTTGACTTTATGTGTGATCATTCCTGTTTAAGTTTACTGTTCCGTCGGCATTCTTAACTCGTATTGGTCGAATTAGTGGTTTCTTGTTCATGTTTTTTCGTTATAGTTTCGTCAATGAAGTTTCCTTCTGCTCCTGCAGTCAACAAGGGCAGATATCTCAGCGGGTAATTCGGGTGATTGGACAGTTATTGAGAGTCGTTGATTATTATTCGAATCTTACTATTACAGAGTCGAGTGCTAACTGTCCATAATCGTTCTTGGAGGTTCCAACCGCTTTCTGGTTCCTCCGCTTTAAAAACCCTCGGTTTCAAGGTCAGTGAGGAGAGTTTCTCGTTCCTCTGTGCTGAGAGCCGCAATCATAGTGCGAATTTTCTTAGCATCGTTATCCTCGGTGATTGTTCTGGTGAATCGTCCTGAAGGGGGCAGGTTCTTGGTGGTATCTTTCTTTGGGCAATTTCGGGATAGGTGACCAATGGTTCCGCATCTGAAACATTTCCCAGAACGCATATATTCTTCTCGTTGCCCATCAGTAAGGCATCCGGTTTGTATGGTATGGATTGTTTTAGGTCCCCCTGTTTTATTGAATCGATGCCCTGTATCAGTTTTTCCTAATGCTTTCATCATTTCCCATGCTGCATTGAGTTGTTCCGCTTTTCTGTAGGCGTCTGTGATAGTTTTAAAGTCGCCTTGTCCTTCGAGGATCTTGGCAGCAATGGTGGTTGGTAGGCCTCGGACGAATGCCTGAAGTTGGGCGGTAGTTCTGGTTAGTCTGGAGGATCCTATGAGCATTCTAAATTTTCGGACAGTAGATCGGGACAGTGATCTCTCCTCCAACTCGTAATTTAGTGAGCTCATTCAGTGCCCTGACTGCAGTGTTGACTTCTCCCCAGTCATCAAGGAATTGTTTGACAAAGGTGTCATAGTTTTCCCAAGTCCATCTTTTTCATCTAGTTGGTGCCGGATTATTTCTTTCCAGTCAGTCTAGTTCCTTTCCTAGGCATTGGAGGACGTATCTGATTTTCTTTTCATGTTTCCCTTCATAGTTGTGGGCGTTTATTGCAAAGAAATCGCTAAACCAGTTGATGAATGATTTAGCTTCGGTCCGATCTCCTGTGAAAATTCGTGCTGAGACTGGTTTGATGTCTCCCCTAGGGGCATCGGTGGTTTCAACGTTAGTTGCCATTTGTTTTGTGTCGGTTTCGGCGTCTGTTTCAGGTCTCAGGTTTTCTAGTTTCGTATTCAATTTGTTTTTGTTCCAAAAAGGTGTTCCACCCTGTTATGGATGTTTCAGAGAGAGAGTAGTATGGATCAGTACCGTCGAAATCGAATTCCGCGTCACAGTACTCTTCCCACCAAAGGGTTTC
Organism: Amanita molliuscula; assembly: GCA_023014405.1. NCBI lineage: Eukaryota > Fungi > Basidiomycota > Agaricomycetes > Agaricales > Amanitaceae > Amanita > Amanita molliuscula. The sequence goes on from JAEBUP010000011.1 coordinate 1,007,278, forward strand.
TTTGGGTCTCTCGAAATATAGTAGTTCTGGTTCTTCTTCTGGTTCTTTTTGTTCGTTTCTCCACTCAACCCAAAGTTTTCCAGGTAGTGAGTGTTCGTCTCCTTCAATGTAGTCCCCTTCAAAGTATTCGTCAGGTACTGGGGTGTTCTTGTTCTTTCCTACTCCTCGAAATTCCCAACGTTTGTTTAGTGTCGAGAAAAAGAGCTCCTGTCTTTCTAGATAATATGTTCCTTTAAAGAGAAAGGAATCGTTCAGGTGGTCTCTGGTTAGAGAGTCTGGTTTCGGGTCGTTTCGGATCTATATTGTCTAGCTAGTGACGATGCACTAAGCGGTTCAGTGAGTTCCAACTTGTGTTAAGATCGATGCCCTTGGTTCGTTATCGAGTCAACAATGACGACTAGAGTCTCGGCCTAATCCCAGTCACTGGACAAGAATGCTGTTCGACGTTGTGCTAGGCAACAATGAAGGTAGCTCGAGCGATAAAGAGGACAAGAGCGAGAGGGTTGTTCAGGTAAAGGACAATACTCGATTAAGTTGGAACTGAGGTACTACAGTACATGCGGAGGTTTATATACTGCCTAGAGAACAATGAAGAAATATAAAAGGAAGTAAAACGAGGGGTAGTTCAGGTGGATGAAACGAGTATCAAAGCATAGCGACGAAGTGAAGAAAGGTTATTGTAATAAGTAAGTGTAAGAGAAAGAAGTTGTAACACTCGCTGTCTCTCCTCTGCTTGTTGATGGATTTCGTCCTCCCGTGCTGCTACTGCTGCAGCTGGTTGTGTATCGGGTAGTGGTTCCAGCGTCTCGGAATCCTGCCAATGTTGTTTCCAGCCCATTACTGCGTGATAGGCATGTGTAATCATGTCGACGGTAAGTCAAAAAGTTCCAGCACCAACTCGGTGAGAACCGTATCCTTGCCACATCATGGCCTTCATCCATGGCCATCCACCAGGTTCTCCTGAGACTCGGACACAGTGCCACATGTGGTTGCATCCTTTGGTTCGTCTCCAGTATATGGGTCGGTACTCGTCCATGAGTTCCGGATCCCATCTGTAAATTTCCCTGATGGTCAGGTATGCCGGCCATTTATAAGAGTTCCAATATTCTCGTTTTACAAGCCAGAGGTAACAATATCCAGGATGTTTCGGATGCAGTTTATTTTGTGCCTGCTCTGAGAGTCCCGGTCGTTTATTTCATAGACAGGGATCTATTTCTACTAGAGCTGCCGCTGCGTCTGAGCGCACTGGTTGCTCCAGTAACTGTTCCCCATTATCTTCCCTTAGGCTTATAATTTCGCCTACTTCAGGATCGTTTGTTAGCTCTGCTCCGACTCGGAGTTCTTTGTGACCACTGGTGAATAGTATCTCTACCATGTCCCATCCGTTAACGTCGGCCATTTCTAAGCCTACGTGTACCACATCGGTTCGTTCTGTGGCAGTCCACCTTGTATGGACTCCTTCATTTCGGTATTCTGTTTCCATTTCCCATATGGCTGCAATTGTAGGATAAGCAGGCCATTCGTACTTGTCCCAGTACTTTGGTTTGATGAGATTAAGGTAACAGAATCCTGGTACCAATGGTGCAAGTTTTTCTGGGATGGGGCCCATGCGAATGGTCCACCAGAAGCCGGGTGATATGTTTCCATTTATAGCATGCATCCACGCATTCCAATCTTCATGACTCATGGTCATTCCTTTGTGCTTGTACAGTTCTTGTATGTGGTGCTGGCACTGTAGTTTTTCCATAGCTATCTTGTATCAGCGGATAGCTTTGTCGGCATCATTTATCAGTATGAGCCACTGGTTGTATTTTGATGAGACCAGGGCCAGCCAAATAGGGTTAGAGGTGTCGTTGTTGTATTGGACCTCTAGTAATTCCATGAGCGTGCGGTATTCTCTTTCCACTTTCCACATAGCACGCTCTGCTTCGCAAGACTGCGCGAGTGGCGGCTCTTTCCATAAGAAGGGCCTCCCAGGCTTCCTTCTGTTCTAACTCCTGTGCAGCTTCTCGTTGCCTGAGGAGTTTCTGTGCTTGAGCATGCTCGAGTCATCGTGACTCTTTCTGGTGTTTCCAATACAACCGGACATGGTTATTGTAATGGCGAATGATAGTGTCACCAATAAATTCTCTGGGTCCTGTCTGGACCCTATCGTGAATTGTGACCCAGTCTGCCTCGAAGATGCACCCAATCTCCGAGAGTGTCACCTGGGCATAAGGTAATATGTATGTGAATGCGCACTGCATTGTGCTAAACGTATGTGTTGAAGCTGTAAAAGAATCTTCAACCAATTTCGGGCCCTCCACTGACAACTGGTCCGTTCTATTGGCTGTCCAGTTCAGAATCCGTGCCTGTCAATGACGTCTCTTGGGAAACAAGAGAGATAATGTCTGCTGTGTCGTGGGTCCGCAAGCTATCAAAATATGTGTGCCTGGCAATTCACCTCACTATCTTTGTGCCAAGTTATCAACCCAAAATCAGGTAGGGTTGCTTGTACAGGGAGTGTGTGAGGAACTTTGTATCAGCCTTGATACATAACATAAATCAAATGTCTTCACTCGTTCCTGAGCTCTTTGGAAATAGCAGTGTACTATACCCGGGGCGCGTCTATGGTCTCCTGCCTACGCTCTCCCAGTGCACTAGTACTCTCTCCTGCTACTTTGTGTAGACTACCCAAGTAGGGTTTGTCGTCAGGCCCAATGGGGCGTATTGAGGATCTCTCGTTCGAGACCTGTTGACAGTTATGTGTCATGCGTCAATGTCACCTGGAGAGGATGCGGGCTATGCGATTACTTCCTCTCAGAAATGAAACTAGGCTGTTGGCGCTGTTAGCAACGATGAGCCAGACATGCTCGGTGCTGTAAGGTCCAACGGGGTAGAGTGGTAAAGACTCTAGATTATGTTAGGGACGACCTAAACACAACCTCAAGACTTATGAGAAGGGTGGCTTGTTCAGCCGAAGACAAGACAGACAGATCAGTCAAGATAAGATCAAGACTAAAACCTGTTGCTCAAGTAGAAGTGTCTAGGACACAAACTATCTAGAGTCTTAGGGACTCGCTACCTAAGACTACAACCCTTATATACCTATCTCCTGGTCTGTGCGCAGTCAGCGCGCAGCTAAAGTCCCTCACAATAGAGACGATGCGCAGCAGCTGAGTCTGTGCCCATATGACCTTACTTGGAGATCTTCTCCCACACCAACACTCTGGTTCTTCCATATACGGCCACGCCTATTGTTGTGCGTCTCGGCCAATTCCCATCTACGCCAGTACCTAGTCGTCGGTACATCTTGGCATTCCCATGTCGTCCCTCAGGTGCCGTGCCACTCATGTATCCTTCCATGGCGTAGGCCCATCATCAGGCCGTTGTTCCCGTCGGCACTTGGTCTATGTCCATAGCCAATGCTGACCTAACCACCTTCCATATAAGGGTCGCAGTCCTAATGTAGTCTGTCCCTGCAACCAAGGTATCGTCTGAGTCCTGTATCTAAACGTTTGAGTGCAATGGAATAGATAAAAAGAAAAGAAAAATATAGTCTGACTCTCCAAGACCGTATCTGCATAGTTGTCATTAGTGTCATTACTGTGAAAATTGAACGGGATGAGGTATGCTCATAACACTCACACCTTCTCATTCCTCGCTATTTCTAATAGCGGAGTGAACCTATCATATTGGCTGCCCCAGTGAGGCTGTTGAAAGAATTACGCCGTCAACACTGCCTGAGTCACCCCAGGACCAGCAATTCCCTGGTCACTATGCCCCATCCCCATCGTCCGCCAATGTTTTCGCCGACTGGTACAACTCACTGAAACAAAGAGCCGAGAACGTGCAGCAACTTTTGCACCAAGACCCTAGCAAGGCATTGAGCGAAATATTCAAAAGCACTAACATGTTCCAACGTCAATCCTGCCAACGACTAGGCCTCACCCCGGAATTCCAAGCCATCGACGACATCGACAGAGCCTTCCGCCAACCCTCAACATCCTCTCGTAGCCCACCAGATCAATCCGAGACATTCCATTCCTTCGATGTTTCCACCAGCACCCTGCCAGCCAACCCGCCAGATCTGCCCCACTCCCACAAATCAAGCCTGCTCACCTTGTCGCCATCAGAACTTCTGCAACTGTCGCCAAGCCCACTGCCAGTTTCCTCAAGCTCAAGCAGTTCCAGTTCCAGTTCCAGTTCTTCAAACCTCGACAACCTAGTTCCACCTTTGACAGTCAAAATGGCCAACCATGCACAAACCAAGCCCATGCCTGCGCGATACGCCTCCGCCGCACCCTGCTTCGATTCAAATCAACCCTGCCGCCTTCCGCGCTACTTCGACAAGCTAGAACTTTTGTTTAGCGAAGCTGGCATCACCTCCACACAACAGAAAAAGGTATACACGCTACGCTACCTCCATGACATGGAATATGATCTATGGGGAGGAGTAGATACCTTTGATGCTGCCTCTACATATGAGGCTTTCAAGGCATCGGTAACCATGCTGTACACCGGAGTAATCAATGAGCGCGAACACACACAGGCGGATTTGGACCACCTAATTGAAGAGACACTCCACCTTGGAATCCAAACCACAGAGGATCTATGCAACTATTACCAGCACTTTCTGGTAATCACAAAGTATCTCATCAAGAACGGGTGGCTCTCGACACGCCAACAGAGCGAGTATTTCTTCAAGGGATTCCAGGTCCACATCGGCATGGAGATGTATAGGTACATGCACAGCCAGTACCCGAACGTACACCGTGACGACCCCTACTCCCTTGAGCAAACGTTAGCAGCTGCACAAGAGGTCATCCAGGGTGTATCTTTTTACAATAAGCTAATCAACAAGCCCACCGCGCCCCATACTGCAAGAACAGAGTACCCTGCTGCCTACCCCACCAACCCCGCATCAACCCCACCAGCCAAACTCGAGCCAGCAGCAACACCTGGCGTGAAGACTGAAGACATGTTCAGTCTCATGGAGAAGATGGTGCAAAGTTCACTACAGACGCAGACGATGCTGCAATCCCTCATGCAATCGCTTGCAACCACCCAGACGCATGCACCAGCTCCACGGAATTGGTCGCAAACAACGCCAGCAACAGGTTCCAATTCCGGTACACGCCCTGCTATCCCGGGTTGCACATTCTGTGGCAACTTGGCCCACTTTATTGGTCGATGCCCAGAAGTCGACAGCTACATCGCGAGTGGAAAAATCATGAGGAACCTCGAGGGACACATAGTGTTGCCAACTGGCAACTACGTATCAAGATACTTACCTGGGAACAATATGAAGGAGTGTGTCGACAAGTACCACTGGCAAGTCAATGCTCAGCCAACCCAGCAATCCGGGATCTGCCCTGCCATGTTCTACTCGCCCCACGACAATCACCAAGAGCTGGCAATGTCAAGCACCGTGCCGATTTTAAGTTATGAGACAGCAGCAAACCCCGCAGACAACATCGACAAGGAGATTGAACAGATGCAGAGGGCTCTGGTAGCGTTGCAAGCAGCAAAGAAAAACAAGGTAGTCTTTGACGGAGTAGAGATTCCGCTATGCACAAGAGGAAAGGATCCACGACCACCAGCAGCACCAGCAGCACCAGCCCCGCCACCAGAAGAAATCACCTCGCTGGGAGTCGCCAAAGCCCGTGACCAGCCACCTACGCACCCTTTTGCCAATGCTCACAACGCCAACTATCAGCCGCCGACAGACCAGCTGTTTGGGGCACCACCCAAGAACAAGGATCCCTCATACACTACTGCTACTCCTGCGCAAAACCTGCAGGCCATCAATCAAATCTTCAAACGCGTCCTCACAAGTCCCACTGCCAACCTTAGCTTCGAGGAGCTGCTAGCAGCCTCGCCCAACATCCGGCACAAGATGCGCAAGTTCTTGACTCCGCATCGTGTCCCAGTCACCAACACTGCCAACACCACTACCAACCCCACCAACCCCACAGACATGCACAACGTCTTTGTCCTGCTGGACATAGCAGAAGTGTACTATGCGGCAGACCCCCACTACAAGGTGCACCTCAAGGTCAGCAAGGAGTCTCACGTGCTGCGGTGCATACAGGCTAGAGTCGACTGCGTCATGGACCCGGGCTGCTCGATAATCTGCATGTCCGACACTGTCAGCCACCAGCTCGGAATCGTGTACAACCCTGCCATCAAGATTGACATGGAAGCAGCAAACAGCGAGGTCAACACATCGCTCGGTTTGGCCAAGGACGTACCATTCAGGGTAGGGAACATCGAGCTATACTTCCAGGTCCACGTCATCTGCTCCCCCGCATACGACATCCTTCTCGGCCGCCCCTTCGATGTGCTTGCCCAATCAGTGGTCAAAAATTATCAAAACAAAGAACAGACCATCATGATCCATGATCCCAACAGCAATGCCGTTGTTACCATCCCAACCATACCCCACGGACCACCGCATTTCATCAAAATGCGCGAGGAGAAGGAGGGTTTTCAAGTAGCCTTGAGGAACTGATTCAAAATCACGGAGAGGTAGCCTGTATCATCATGATTGACGGAGCTCAGAACCCCATAGAAATAGAAGCATATACCCCCGTCCCCTTGATACAGCGCACCCCTGATGTACATAGCAGTAGCACAGACAATCCAAACCTTGCTCGCTTGTACCTCGGAGCCGCGCTAAGTCTTAACGAATTCGACACGACCAAATGCGATCCAACCACCCGCGCCTTCCTTCACGACACCATACGATGCCCTAGCAAGCCCAACTCCACGGAACCATCCTACCCCAAGTCCCGCAACCCTTGCCGCGATAATGTCTCACCAGTATTCTTATCCCCACAAAAGAAAAAGTACAAGCCAGTCGACAAGAAAGTCAAGCCCGTTATTAGCCAGCTACCACAAGAATTCAGAATTGTTCGAGAAATTAAAGGCGACCCACTAGCCAGTCTACCGGAACTCAGCACAAACCCGCCAGACTTCATACCCGTTGGAAGGTATACACAGGAACGTATGGAAAACCTAGACCAAGAACATGACAAGGACTTCCTGTGGCCTGAGGAATGGAAGCTAATGCACCATTTCATGACCAAGCACGACCAAGCGTTCGCCTGGGACGACACTGAATGTGGACAGTTTAAAACAGAGTATTTCCTGCCTATTGACATTCCAACAGTTCCACATACTGTTATGAGCATACCTCATCCCGTTCAATTTTCACAGTAACGACACTAATGGCAAATATGAAGATACAGTCTTGGGGAGTCGGAATATATTTTTCTTTTCTTTTTATCTTTTTATCTTCACTCAAACGTTTAGACACAGGCCTCAGATGATACCTTGGTTGCAGGGACAGACTACATTAGGACTGCAACCCTTATATGGAAGGTGGTTAGGTCAGCATCGGTTATGGACATACCGAGTGCCGACTGGAACAGCGGCCTGATGACAGGCCTATGCCATGATAGGATACATGAGTGGCACAGCACCTGAGGGGTGACATGGGAACACTGAGATGTACCGACAACTAGGTACCAGCGTAGATGGGAATCGGCCGAGACGCACGACAATAGGCATGGCTGTATATGGAAGGACAGAGTGTTGGTGTGGGAGGATATCTCCAAGAAAGGTCAGATGGGCACAGATCGGCTGCTGCGCATTGTTCCCGGCTTGAGGGACTTTAGCTGTGCGCTGTCTGTGCACAGACCAGGAGAAAGGTTTATAAGGGTTGTAGTCTTAGGTAGCGAGTCCCTAAGACTCTAGATAGTTTGTGTCCTAGACACTTCTACTTGAGCAACAGGATTAGTCTGATTCGGACTTGTCTTGTCTGTCTTGTCTTTGGCTGAACAAGCCACCCATTCTCATAAGTCTTGAGGTTGTGTTTAGGTCATCCCTAACATAGTCTAGAGTCTTTACCACTCTACCCCATTGGTCTTACAGCACCGAGCATGTCTGGCTCATCATTGCTCACAGCACCAATGGCCTAGTTTCATTTTCTGAGAGGTAGTAACCATGCAGCCCGCGACCTCTCCAGGCGACTACAGCACACACACTGTCAACGGGTGTCGAACGAGACGTCCTCAATTCACCTGTTGGGTCTGTCTACAAAAACAATAACAAACGAGAATACTAGTGTGTCAGGAGAGCGTAGGCAGGAGACCACAGACGCGCCCCGAGCATAGTATATTGTTATTGCCGAAAAGCTCAGGAACGAGTGAAAAAAACTCGGTATACATGTGTATCAAGGCTGAACCAAAGTCCCTCTATACCCTCTGTACAAGCAACCCCTACTTTGTTATCAGGGTTGATAACTTGGCACAAGGACACTAGGGCGAATTGCCAGGCACACGCATATTGATAGCTTTCGGACCCATGATGCAGCAGACAACAACTCCCTTGTTTCCCAAGGGACATCATCAATTGGCGCAGATAAATTGCCAGAAGAACGGATCAAGTGTCGGAGGAGGCCTGAACTTGATTGAAGATTTTTTACAGCGAGTCAGACAACGAGACATGATGCAGTGCTTGTTTACATACATACTTCCTTACGCCCAGGCAACACTATCGGAGATTGGGTGCATCTTCAATGCAGACTGGGTAACAATCAACGATACGGTCCAGACAGGACCCAGAGAATTCATCGGTGACACAGTCATACGCCAATATGACAACCATGTCCGACTATGGTGGAAACACCGAAAGGAGTTGAGACAACTTGAGCACGTTCAAGCGCAGATCCTCCTGAGGGAGTGGGAAGCTCAACAAGAGCTAGAACAGAAGGAAGCCTGGGAGGCCCTTCTAATGGAACGAGCTGCCACTCACACAGTCCTATGGGCCGAACGCACAATGCAGAAGGCTGAGAGGGAATATCAAACCCTCATCGAGTTATTGGAGGTTCAGTATAAAGGGGACACCTCCAACCCCATCTGGTTAGCCCTGGTCTCATCAAAATACAACCAGTGGCTCATGCTCATCAACAATGGTGACAAAGCTATCCAATGCTACCGGGTGGCAATAGAACGACTCCAGTGTGTGCACCACATACAGGAGCTGTATGAACACGAAGGCATGACCATGAGTCATGAGGACTGGAATGCATGGATGCACGCGATGAATGGAAACATATGAGCAACCCGCTACGCTAAATGGAAGCGTGAGCAGGAAGAAGAGGAAAGACGCAAGGGGATTTGATTCGACCCCCTTCTCATCACAAGGCCACCTGGGGCTATCATCTCCAGGACACCAGAACGACTCCTCATGGAGCCTCGACACCATCTTCGCTCTATTGGGTTAGAGCATTTCCTCAAAGACATTGGCGAGGACTCGTGGAACAACCATAAAGCCCGACTACTAGGATGGCACACTAACATCAAAGCGCACCTACCTGGACCACGAGCTCAGAGTCCAATTGCACCAAACCAATGGAGGGAGAATGGGTACTGCTACATGTACCTGTTCAAAGAGGAGTACTACGACAAGTACAATTGGCCGGCTTGGCCCACCCTCTACAACATTGTAAACTGGGAACTGGAGCTTCAAGATGACACAGTGGTCTTTGCAATCCAGGACAGTATTTGACCTGGTCAGTGCCACATCATCAAGGAATCAGCCATACGACGAGATGACATCGAGTACACTTGGGACGAATTGGTAGACCTACACCAGGTTTCCCATTACACATGGACAGTATGTTTTGGTGGACAATCCAAGTCCAAATGAAGGGCAGCACAGCGAAAGCTTGCCCAAGCACCCATCAAACAAGTCAACCTTAGGACAACAGTCACGGTTGAACAAGCCTACGCAGAGGCGGCTGGACGAACATATCCAGCAATAGTGGAACCTAAACCCATGGTGCAACCAGCACGATCATATGCAGCGGCAGCACAGGGAGAAAAGGAAAATAAAGCATGAGTCGTCACTCAGGGAGGTGACGCAGCACACTGGCATGGTGGTGTACCCACTACGGTGGATTGGCTCTCAAATGAAGAGTACCCGCAAGGAGCAAATAATGCTCATAAGAAAAGAGAAATTGATCAGTGGAGGAGAATCGTAGAAAGGGAGGCATGGTTGCCCTACCCCTACCCGAAAATGTCTTGGGCCAACAGCAGTTTCAACCCAGACATACCAGGTTACTGTTACCTGGTCCTGATCAAAAAACAGTACTGGGATGAGTTTCTATGGCCGGCCTACCCACAGATACAGGAAATCTGCACCTGGGATAGGGAACTCAGGGAAAATGATGTAACCACCATCATCCGAAAAGCATACAACAAGGATACCACTTTGCATATCGAACGATACAACAGTAATTGCAGAGGATGGTTCCACGTCGAGTGTCTCAACAGGGAAGGAATGGGCCACTACAAACTAGGCGCCTTGCCCTTCAGGTTAACTGTCGAAATGATCACTCACGCCTACCAAGCTGTACTAGGTTGGAGGGAGTACTGGCAAGACACTCAAACAATAGAATTGTTACCTGACACCCAACCGGCAGCAGCAGTAGCAGCAAGGGAGGATGAAATCCACCAACAGGCAGAGGAAAGGCAGCGAGCTATCACCAGTGCCAGACAAGCTCTTGCTGCCATGATAAATGAATACCAATGGTCCAACTGTTGAGAACCAGGACCTCTCACCAAAGCAGAGATGCCGGCCTTCTATGAAGGAGATCCTCGAATGGTGGACAGATGGTTGTGCCAGATGGAGACTTACTTCATGTTGGCTAATGAAAAGGAAGAATGCTGGAAGGTCTCAATTTGCCTATATAGAATCAAAGGCGGAAAAGGGAATAGGGCCACAGACTGGAGCAGAGTAAAACTCAAAGCCTTCCAGGAGGCACTCCAGGAATTCCAGGACAAACAGGACGTTAGTGGGTGGAGTGCAGAATTAGATTGGGTGCAGCTTAATGCTGGACAATCTATGGACAATGATCAAGCATGGGTTAGATGACCTTTGGAACATCAATTTCCTTTTATGGACTGGATGGATTTCAAAACTCAAATGCACGAGTTCTTCATGTCCACCGAGACAAAGGAAAAAGCCATCGAGGCACTACTGAAATTACAACAGGGGATGATGATTGTAGAGGACTACATCATCAAATTCAATTCCCTCACCTCACTGACTGACTGGAACGACCAAGCCTTGATCTCACAGTTCCAGAACCATCTCAACCCAACACTTGGTCGAGAATTAATCCGATACGGAGGATTACCGGACAATGCCACTCTTCACCAAATCCAGACATGAGTCACAGCGCTTGCAAGGGCATATCGCAAAGCCAATGAGGCTTATGGATTTCCTGCAAGTAGACAGGAATACAAGGAGCGAGCTCCGACCACAAATGGTCGCCCTCAGTGGCAATTCAGAGCGCCACCGCCAGTCACATCAGGAAGTCGATTGGATCCTAACGCAATGGACATTGATGGCAAGGATGCGAAAATTTGTTCCTACTGTTGAAAGAAAGGACACCTAGTAAAAGAGTGCTGGGCAAAGAAACAACATGCAGAATTAACTTGTCCCAAGTGCGGCGAGAAAGGTCATGTGGCATGGACCTGTAAGGAACCCAAAAACATTACAACAGGAGATAAGGGGAAACAAGTGGTCAGATATGTCGACAATAGGGAAACGACCCCAGTCGGACATATAGAGGAGGTCCTGGATTTTGCAGAGAGCCAGTAGGCAAGTGCTCAGCGCTGCTGGCTGCTACTCAGTTTTCGGATAGTGATGTACCAGTAGTAGATTCCCAAATTAAATTGCATGACTTACTTTATGAATGCAGTGGGAAGGTACATCACTTAAGAAACTTAAGAGTGAGCACAAAGAAAGGAGAACGATTACAAACATGGATGCCTCAGTGGATGCTGAGAAGAATTTGGGAACAACCCAAACCAATAGCGGTGGAATGTCTACAACAATGGGTGGACAATAAAAGAATAGCAGAGGTGGATGGACACCTGGTGGACGACTTAAATGCCATGACAGAAGCTGATGCAATGTGGAACCTGATGCACTTACAAGAAAAAACAGTGCAAGGAACTGGTTATAATGAGATAGACCTAACAGGAGTTGTAACCAAGATGGACAGATCAAAGTCCATCCGCATAAAAATGCTACTCGACTCTGGCACAACTGGAACTTGTATCAGTACAGATTTCATGGAAAAGCACCAGATAAAGAAATGACACTTGGTACGACCAATGCCAATATACAATGCGGATGGAACAAAGAACTCGAGAGGTGCTCTAGAGTACATGGCAAAGATAAAACTACACATCGGTGAACATGAAGAAGTCATTGAATGCGCAGTGACACACCTCTCAAAAACAAGCATCTTCTTAGGTTTCAATTGGTTGAGGAAACACAACCCAACCATTAACTGGAAGAAACAGATGCTAGAGTTTAACCGCTGCCTGGGCACTTGTTGGAAGGGTTCCTCTGCCCAAGAACCTGAGGACAAAATGGATATAACAGAAGACCTCGAAGCAGAGGACAGACTGTTGGCAGTCCACATTGGGGAACCAGAACTTAACATCAGGGCTTACGCGTCGATGGCTACAAAGATAGCAGCAGAGGAGGCAGAAAAAACCAAAAAATGAACTCTGGAGGAGGCAGTCCCCAGACATTATCTAGGACACTGAAAGGTCTTCGAAAAAGAGACCTTTGATGAACTACCACCACGGCAGCAATGGGATCACACTATAGAGTTGATCCCTGGGTCTAACCCAGTTGACTGCAAGATATATCCGCTCAATCGAGACGAGCAGCAGCAACTGGATGAATTTTTGAAAGAGAACCTGGATTCTGGGTGAATCCAGTCAAGCAAGTCACCCATGGCATCACCCTTTTTCTTTGTCAAGAAAAAGGATGGAAAACTTAGGCTGGTACGGGACTACCGGCGACTCAACGAAATGACAGTCAAAAATCAATATCCACTACCGCTGATAGGAGAGTTAGTGGATAAGTTGTCACAAGCAAAGGTATTCTCAAAAATGGACATACATTGGGGATACAACAACGTATGCATCAAAGAAGGAGATGAGTGGAAGGCAGCTTTCCGAACCAACAGAGGACTCTTTGAGCCTCTAGTAATGTTCTTTGGACTCACAAATTCACCTGCTACCTTCCAAACCATGATGAACAACATTTTCAGAGTCGAGATAGTGGAAGGCTGGGTCGTCATATACATGGACAACATTCTCGTATTTTCAAAAAATCAGGCGGAGCATACAGTACAGGTTAACCATATCCTAAAGAAACTAGAAGAACACAAGTTGTCATTGAAACCGGAAAAATGTTTCTTTGATAAAAAAGAAATGGACTTCCTTGGAGTAGTCATCAGTGAAAATTCGGTCCGAATGGAGTCTGCCAAAGTAAAGGCAGTAACAGAATGGCTGAAACCAACTTGCAAACATGAAGTCCAACAGTTCTTGGGCTTCGTCAATTTCTATCGATGCTTTGTAAAAGATTTCACTAAAGCAGCCAAACCCTTAACTCATCTTACAGGAAAAGACGAGTGGAAGTGGACTGAGTTGCAGGACGATGCATTTGACATGCTAAAGAAAACGATAGCACAAGAGGTGGTGCTGCGAATCCCAAATGAAGATGGACAGTTTTGAGTAGAGGTGGACGCCTCTGACTTTGCCATTGGGGGAATCTTATCGCAGCAGGTGGAAAACGACGTATGGAAGCCTGTGGCTTTCATTTCAAAATCCCTAAATGACGCCAAGCGAAACTATGAGATCTACGACAAAGAGATGCTCACAGTAATGCATGCCTTCTACGAGTGGTCCCACTACCTTAAAGGGGCCAGACATACAGTCGAAGTTCTGACAGACCACCAGAACTTAACATATTTTAGAAAGGCACAAAACCTAAATCGACAGCAGGCGCGATGGGTGACAGACTTGCAGGAGTACAACTTCGTCATAAAACACAGGAGTGGAAAGTCCAACACAAAGGTGGACTTACTATCCAGACAGGCAGGACATACCCGTGGAGAAAATGACAATGAAGGGGTAGTTCTGCTCAAAGAACACCTCTTTATACAAGTATTTGATGATGATTGGGCAATAGATGACATCATGAAGGACATAAAAGATGTGCCCAAGAGGCAATGGGAGACACAGGTTGTCGAAGGCCTTGAAAAGGCCAACAGAGAATACAAATTTGAAAAAGGACTCGTTACCTGGAAGGGACGAGTGTACGTGCCAGCAGTCATAGCATTGTGAGAAGACATTATCGCAATCCACCATTCATGGGGACACTCAGGTGTCGCAAAAACATTGGAGTCTCTAATGAGAAACTTCTGGTGGCCAAACATGTGCAAGGACATAGAAAAGTACATTCTGGGATGCGAAACCTGTCAAAAGGCAAAACCGGATCGACAAGTGCATGCAGCCCCACTTTGACCAAACAAGGTTCCAACAGAACCATGGGAAGTCATCTCAGTCGACTTCATGGGACCCTCACCTATGTCAAAAGGGAATGACACAATCATGGTAGTAGTGGATAGATTTACCAAGAAGTCGTACTTCTTGCCCACTACAAAGGAAATTACATCACAAGGAACAGCAGCACTGTTCAGGGACAACGTATTCTGGGAGCATGGTATCCCAAGAAAAGTCATAAGCGACCGAGGACCTCAGTTCGCTTCAAAATTCATGAATGATCTGTATGGAATGTTGGGAATTCAGCCAAATCAATCAATGGCCTACCATCCCCAAACAGACAGACAGATGGAACAAGTAAATCAGGAAGTGAAGGAATTCCTGACCATGTTCGTTAACAATCGCCAAGATAACTGGAGTGATTGGCTGTCAGTGGCACAGTTCTGCCACAATGATCGAGTACATTCTGCCATGGGCTTTACGCCCTTCTTCATGAATTACGGACGACACCCGAACAAAGGTCTGGACCCCACCTACGTGCCGAAAGCGGTAGCTGTGGAACAGTTGGCAAAAGAAATAGAGGATGTGCATGAAAAAGCAAAGAAGGCCTTGGAAAAAGCTGCTCAAATCATGAAGGAGCAGTATGATAACCATTGCCAAGCATCACGAGAATATAAACCTGGCAATAAGGTTTATCTCAGCACTGAAAACCTCCCAGTAATCTGAGCAACCAAGAAGCTCGATGGAAAATTTGTCGGACCACTTGAAGTCCTCGCCAAAGTCAGCGAATCATCATATAAACTAAAAATCCCAGCAGCGTGGCAGGTCTACAACGTTTTCAACGAAGTCTTGTTGAAACTGTACAGGGAACTGGAATTCCCAAAGCAGAAAGCAAAGGCAGCAGCGTGCAAGGACATGCAAATGGTGGAAGAGTCCCAGGAGGACGAATATGAAGTTGAAGAAATCATGGAGAGCCGTATTAGCGGACGAGGAGGAGTGAGGTTGGAATACCTCGTTAAATGGAAAAACTATCCAGTGGAGGAATCCACCTGGGAACCAGCTGGAAACGTAGCCAATGCACCGGCTAAAGTCAAGAAGTTCCATAAAGAAAACCCCAAGGCTCCTAAGCTCATCAGGAACCTAAAAAATGGAAAAGTGTACATTCAGTACACAGAAACAATTCCCCGACCAACCCCTAGTGCACCAAAGCACAAACAAAGTTGGGGCACCCATTGGAAGGATAAACAACTTTTTGGATGGGATGATGGCCGGTTCGGCCCAAAATACTTAGAAAACATGGAGCGCAGATGGCGCAATTGGAAAGGAGACAGGCGGGCAATCATGGAATTGCCAGACGACACCAATGGGACATTCTCCAGAGATTTGGAGCGCAGCGGGTGGTCACCTGTGCTTAATTTCCCAAAGAGGGGAGAAAAAGAAGAGTTGGAAGAGGAGTGCAAAGCGCATGACAGAGACACTGAGTGTCTTCAAAAGAAAATCTTGAAAAGGACGGAGAAAACAGAGGCTGCTAAAGACAGCAGTGAGTCGGAAGAGGACTGACAGAAACGAATTAAGGGCATTGCATGCCCTATAAAAACATGGAAAACCACCGTTGAGGAGGTGGAAGACGATGATTTGGAACGATCGGGCTTAACACCTGAAGAGCAAACTAAGTGGCTAGCCCGCTTTTATGAACACATGAAAAGAGATCCACACTATGTGGACTCTGCAACTTCAGCCTCTCGGGATGCGAGGCCTGAAGGGGGGGGTGATGTTATGAGCATACCTCATCCCGTTCAATTTTCACAGTAACGACACTAATGGCAAATATGAAGATACAGTCTTGGGGAGTCAGAATATATTTTTCTTTTCTTTTTATCTTTTTATCTTCACTCAAATGTTTAGACACAGGCCTCAGACGATACCTTGGTCGCAGGGACAGACTACATTAGGACTGCGACCCTTATATGGAAGGTGGTTAGGTCAGCATTGGTTATGGACATACCAAGTGCCGACTGGAACAGCGGCCCGATGACGGGCCTACGCCATGATAGGATACATGAGTGGCATGGCACCTGAGGGGTGACATGGGAACGCCGAGATGTACCGACGACTAGGTACTGGCGTAGATGGGAATCGGCCGAGACGCACGACAATAGGCATGGCTGTATATGGAAGGACAGAGTGTTGGTGTGGGAGGATATCTCCAAGAAAGGTCAGATCAGCACAGATCGGCTGCTGTGCATTGTTCCCGGCTTGAGGGATTTTAGCTGCACGCTGTCTGCGCACAGACCAGGAGAAAGGTTTATAAGGGTTGTAGTCTTAGGTAGCGAGTCCCTAAGACTCTAGATAGTTTGTGTCCTAGACACTTCTACTTGAGCAACAGGATTAGTCTGATTCGGACTTGTCTTGTCTGTCTTGTCTTTGGCTGAACAAGCCACCCATTCTCATAAGTCTTGAGGTTGTGTTTAGGTCGTCCCTAACACATACACCATGGGTTCAACGCAATATCCCAATTCCGCCAGGACTATACGACCAAATCTGCAAGATCATCCATACCAAGATCGATGCCAGTGTTTACGAGCCATCCAACTCCTCGTACCAATCCCGCTGGTTCTGCGTATTGAAGAAAAATGGTAAGCTGCACCTAGTACACTCGCTCGAGCCCCTCAATGCCGTCACCATCCGCCACTCCAGTGTCACGCCTATTCCGGAACACATCACGGAGAATTTTGCTGGTAGGGCCTGCAGGGCAATGCTGGACCTCTACGTCAGATATGACAAGCGCCTGCTTGCAGAAGGATCCCACGACTTGATGACATTCCAGACGCCCTTTGGAGCCATGCACCTGACAACACTGCCTATGGGTTGGACTAATTCCGTCCCTATTTTCCACGACGACGTTACATCCATCCTACAGCCTGAGATCCCAGATCTCACCATCCCGTACATCAACGATGTCCCAGTAAAAGGCCCACCAACACGCTACCAATGACTCGATGGAACCTATGAGACTATCCCCACTAATCCCGGAATTTGATGTTTCATATGGGAACACTTCCAGGGGCTCAACCATGTTGTTCAACGCATGAAGTACGCCAGTGGAACATTCTCGGGGAAGAAGCTTGTCCTTTGCGCACCAGAAATCACAGTAGTCGGTCACCTATGCACCTATGAAGGCTGCAAACCCGAGAAGGACTTGGTAGCTGCCATCACCAACTGGGGACCCTGCAAGTCGTTGTCGGAAGTCTGCACCTTCCTTGGCACCATTGGGGTTGGCCGGATCTTCATCAAAAACTTCGCCAAGCACACGCACCCACTTGTAACGTTAACCAGGAAGGCCATGCCATTCACATTCGGCCCCGCGGAAGTAGCAGCACAAGAGGACCTCAAAAGGGCACTCATTGCATCACCAGCGCTGCGCCCTATTGACTACAAATCTGACGCTCCCATGATATTATCCATTGACACATCCTATATCGCAATTGGCTTTTTCTTATGTCAGTGCGACCCCAACAGGCCCTCGGCTCACTATTACAATTGTTTTGGATCAATCACGCTGAACGAATGAGAAGCCTGCTTTTCGCAGCCCAAGCTTGAGATCTACGGGCTCTATCGCACCCTGAAGGCACTAAAGTTGTATCTCATTGGAGTACGGAACCTCATCGTCGAAGTGGATGCTCATTACATCAAAGACATGCTCAAGAACCTGGATATCGCACCCTCCGCTTCCATAAACTGCTGGATCCTATCGATTCTGACTTTCCACTTCGAACTGGTTCATGTTCCCGGAAAATTGCATGCTCCCGACGGATTGTCAAGACGCCCACCACAGCCACTCGATGAGCTGCTAAACAAGGACGAGGACGAGGAGTTTGATGATTGGATCGATAAGTTATATGGGTTCATGCATCAGATTAATGAAGTTCCTAGAGACTGTGCATTAAACTTGCCCCGTGGAAGAGAAAAGATCAACCCCGACCTTCAGAAGACCCTTCTGCACTATGGAACAGACAGGGAACACCGCAATTATCGCCCAGCCACCACCTTCACCTCCAACTCAGTTCCGCCCAACTCCAGTAACCCCATGCTACTGCCCACTGGAGATATAATAGACAGGATGTACGAAGAAGTTTTCCCATGGTGCGTCAACACCTCCGGAAAAGAAGAGGCATGACTTTTACTTGTCAAGCAGTTCTTAATGGAGTTGGAATGACCTGCAGAGGTATCAGATGAGGAGTGGCCTAGCTTCACACGGTATTGTGTCAAGTTTTTCATCCACGCTGAACGATTATGGTATAGGGATAAGGACGGAGCTCATAAAGTGGTGGTAGAAACAAAGAAACGGCTGGGTGTGTTATTCAACTGCCATGATGGTTTGGGACATCGCGGATATTATGCTACTCATGCAGCAATCATGGAACAGTTCTGGTGGCCACAGATGCAGGATGACATCAAATGGTACATCAAGTCCTGTCACGCATGTCAAGAGTGACAACTACAACAGTTCTGCATCCCGCCTGTCATCGCCATCCCCACTCCAATATTTGCCAAGATGTACATGGATACGATGCACCTTCCGCTGTCTAATCAGTACAAGTACCTGATTCAAGCCCACTGCTCTCTGATGCATTACCCAGAATACTGCGCTTTACGTTGAGAAACTGCCAATGCCATTGGGGACTGGATCTTCGAAAATTTGATATGTCATTGGGGAAGCTTGGTTGAGATTGTCACAGACAACAGAGTGCCAATACTGAGAGCTGCAGAGTACCTCGCCAACAAATACAACATCCGCCACATCCACATCTCCGGTTACAACTCCCACGCTAATGGAATTGTCGAACGCAGCCACTACAATGTCCGACAGGCATTGTACAAAGCAACCAATGGCAACGAGTCGCAGTGGTCTACTGCGTTGCATTCAGTATTCTGGTCAGAACGTGTCACAGCTAGGCGTCGCATGGGGGTGTTGCCCTACTTTGCAGTTACTGGGACACAGCCACTACTCCTGCTGGACATCACTGAGGCTACCTACCTGCTTCCGCCACCCTCTGCGTTCTTGTCAACCATGGAGTTAATAGCCCGCCACACCACAGAGTTGCAGAAGTGTCATGCCCAAACAGAGGCTCTTAAGGACAAAGTCTATCAAGCCTGCATAGCCACAGCAAAATGGTTCGAGCAAGAGCACCTGACAATCATCAGGGACTTTGATTTCCAGCGAGGGGATTTGGTCTTAGTCCACAACATGGCAATAGAGAAGTCGCTCAATAAGAAGATGCACCCCTGTTACATTGGTCCCTATGTTGTTCTATCCCGTAACTGCGGAGGAGCTTACATCATTTGCAAACTGGACAGTACAGTACTTGACAGGCCATACGCGGCATTCTGCGTAATCCCCTACTTTGCCCACAAAAAACTGACTATACCAGAGAATGTGCTTGACACCTCCAAGGAGCACGTCTGGGACATGTCCAACTCCGCTTCTTTAGGCAACGACAACCCAACTGACATGACACCAGCAAACGGTGAAGGTAATGAAGACTCAAATGATGATCTTTCTGACATAGAAGATAACAAGGATGAAATGTACTATACTTAGATAACTACAACATTCAATTCTGCTAGAAGTCCGCAATTCCGCCAATTCCGCATTGCTTAAAAATTTAAAAACAGACCCCGGTTCACTAGTAAAGTGTTTCGCCTTCTTTCACCTACTTTTACCTACCTTTACTTCACCTGTAACCTTGATACAGACACCTCGACCTTTATACTTTCCGATTAAAGACTACTAAATTCACCCCACAGCAAGCAAGAAAAACGTATATTGATAAAGACAACACAAAAAGTACACCAGGAAACGAAACAAGATATGGTACAATGAAGGCCGTGGAGAAATACTAGCTAGGAGCAAAACAAGGAGGCAGCTCCATAGCCGAGTCACCAGTCTCATCCATGGACGCCATTCGTTCCACTACCACTTGATCCGGCTCCAATTCCTTGACATACTCCAGCTCCTCGCTAGGCGGCACGGGGCTCCAACTCACCTTGGATGGGCTAGCATTGCTCACCCCACCCTCATTATCATATGGAGTGGACAAGTGCCCCAGAGACCTTTTGAGCAAGTCCTCAACGCGACCAGAGGACCCGCGGAGAGAGCCCAACTCCTGCAGTATTGCGGTTTGTACGTTGGAGGAACCAATAAATGTTTGTAAAAGGGTGGTGAGGAGTCGCATCTGATCATGCAGCCACTGGTTCTGCTTGCAGAGGAGCCGGTTTTGTTCTTGAAGTAGGGAGATAGCCTCCCTCCTCGAGCCTGAGGTTAAGCCACTTTCCGAAGCCAGGACCTTAGCGCTTGTGTCCCACGGAATGGCCTCTTCAGCGGCCCGGATGTCGTCTTCAGCGTCGCTCACCACGACAACCCTCGATTTCTTCTTCTTCTTCTCCTGCCCAGACACGGGAATGCTGCTGACGAAACATTTCTGGCAGAGGTGCTGGCACTCCGCACAGACTCGGCTCTTGGGCCCAGGGGCTGGGTAACAGGCTATGCCTGCCAGCTTGCACCTAACAAGACAATCAGGAAGATGTTTTAAAGGGAAAGAAAGAAACTCACCGGTCGCACAGCAGCTCATTTGGTGACGCTGATTTGGCCTGCTTGGATGGACCAGCCTCCAACCCCATGCTTGCTGTGCGCACCCACTTCTGCTTCCGTTGCGCCCGCGTGGTCTCCCTTTGATTCGCAGCGACCAGTGCTGCCAATGTTGCTTCATCTTGGTCCTCCATCGTCACTTCGTCCGCCTCTACCTGCGCCCGAACCATCGCAACATCCAAAGAAGAGCCTGGCCGGCGATCAGGCAGGAGCAGGTGCACTCGAGGATGGGCAGCTTGTTGGCGGCATGTCTCGACCTCCTGTTGTCTCCGCTCCAATTCCGCAGCTTCCTCTTCCGTGGCCAGCCTCTGTGCCTCTTCTTCTTTGTGAGCCTTTCGTCGCACTTCCTCTTCTGCTCGAGCCCTCTTTTCTGCGGCCTCTTTCTCCTCTCGCCACACCTGCTCCACCTCCTCTGCAGCCCTTCGCCGCACTTCTTCCTCTTCTCAGGCCCTTTGCTCCGCGGCCTCCTGTTCTTCACGAGCCTTCCGCTCAGCCGCCTCTTGCTGCTTGCAGGCCCGCTCAGCCTTTAATACAGCCAAATGAGCCGCGGCCTCATCGCGGGCCTTCTTCTCCGCCTCTTCCTGCATTCGGCGCTCCTCTTCCTCCCATTCCAGTTGTGCCTCCATGCGTGCAATCTCTTCATCAGAGTTGGATTCAGAGAGTTGGTGAGGAGAAGACATGATGGTGGGGATGAAGGGGAGTAGGAGAATGAACTTTAAGCTAATTCGACAGAGGCCTCAATCGCATGATCCCGTGACCGGAAGTCGACATACCCGAGTAGCGCACACAGTCAAGGCCCAATTCCGCAGACCCTGCTATTCCGAGTATAAAGAAGACTTCTGTCCACAGCTGGACCAAGACGTATAAAGCCCAGGGAGCTTCCACACATGTTTCATTTTATTCTTATTTCAGTTTCATTCGTAGTATAGTTCTCTTTTCATTTCTAGGTTGCATACCACATGAAAAAGCACTGCATTCAGTTTCATTCATAGTATAGTTCTCTTTTCATTTATAGGTCGCATACCACATGAAAAAGCACTGCAGCCGACCACCAGCAATCTACTATCCAATCCCTTCGTGCGACTGACTGAGGACAGTCAGATTTTTAAGTGGGGGGGAGATGATGAGCATCATTCCGATGTGACAGTGTATAGGTATCAAATGGACTAGTCTCAGCACTAGATGTTAGAAACCTTACCCTCACTAGGATTACACATGCCTGACCCCGTTGCTTAGCATCTGCACCCATCCAAAGTCTTCCGCAAGTCTTCCGTGCTAGCTACAAGCAACTCTGCCAACTCCACGATTATCCGCTATAAGGCAAGCGTCACCCATGCCCAACAACCAAGTCATCTCCTGCATACGCCATCCAAAACCCGCACTAGTCGGTCATTCACATCTGATGTCAGCACCATGTCAGCCAAGTCACACAAAATTGTCAGCTGGCATAGCTTAGGTCACTGGAGAAGGGACTGTCACCATCAATATCATATCCGCATTAGGAAGGAGCTACAGTCTACGATCCAAGGGTCACCCCTATGCAGCTGCCACGTCATCCCTAGCAACAAACCAACATAGCGGGTCAGGACTCTCGCAGACGAGTAAACCCATCGGCCGATGACCAGTTACAGTATGGACCAGTCAGGTCCACGGAAAATAGAGCACAGGGACGTGTCAAGCCAGATGAATCCTGGCATTGCCGCCAACAGCGATCATCAACATCTATTTCAAGTATATGATTCTATTAGCGTCCCGCATCGGGTCGCAATACTGGTTCTCACCGCAGCGCTCCTATACCACCATCATGTCCCTCAGCTAGCCCCATTGCGCAAAGACTTTCAAGATGGATTTGGATATACGGTTGCAAGGTGAAAATTTGCAGAGTCACTTCGTCATTAGTAGGGTAGAAAAACGTATATAAGCTCATGTACAACACTTAGAAAAACAGAATAGTACACCCCAGCCTTCAAGTCTCATCCTTTCAGCTACGCCCTCTTCGTTTCATTCGTGCCTCTGAGTTTTTGTTGTACTCCACATCCCGCATTCATTGCTGTTACACCTTGTGTGACAAACGTTATTATCCACGGAGTTGCCAGTTCTGCACAGCGTACCATTGTCATCGAGCACACCGGAGTTGACAGGAACTCTTTCACGACCTCACACCTTCTCATTCCTTGCTATTTCTAATAGCGGAGTGAACCTATCAACGACAAACACGAGGCAGCACTCATGCTTAGCACTCACAGCATATGCTGGGAAGTTACATGCCAGCTTAGGGATATCGGACACAGATGCTGACAGCAGACTCAATGGCCAGGGGAAGGCATGAGTAATGAAACAGGTCCAGTGGCATATAATCCCATACATGGATATATGCGCGCTGATGAACCACAAGGTTGGGACAGTCTAGGGAGGTCCACAAAGATCCAAGCTTGGCTAGAGGCAGCTGGTTAAGGGATAGAGTCGTCACAGGAGGATCGCACTCATATGCGCTCACTTGAAACATGTGCCGGACAATAGGGATGGGTGCTGGAACATGGAGGGAGTGTTGTTGGTCTATGGGAGGTACCAGGGGGGATTCCCTGGAGGTATATAAGGTCGGACGGTTGTAGTCTTGAGTCCTTAAGACTCAAGATGGTTTCTCTCTCACTAGGAGTTAGCTCTCTCTCTAGTAGAACCATGCTTGTAGTAGTAGGGCTTGCAATATAGCCTGTGTTTCGTCTCTGGAGTAACACTCCACCTCTGCGAGGCTTTGGGGTTTTGTTTACAAAGTGGGAGCTCATAACAAATGACTTCACCCTAAACAAAAAACCAATTAGACAAATAAAGAAAGATCTAAGTCAGGAGCTTGATGAATACTGGATCAGAGTCAAGATGTCAACATCACAAAGTCTGGAACATGTGCTATGCCAAGAAACTATGACAACTGCCCTGCCAAAAGAATACCTGGAATGGAAATCTACCTTTGAGAAAACAGCCTCAGAACAGTTTCTGACCAGTCACACATGGGACCATGCAATAGATCTCAAAACAGGATTCACCCCAAAAGTTAGCAAAATCTACCTGCTATCGATAAAAGAAGTTTTGTACCCAAGAAATCAAATTCCTCAGAATGATAATCAGACCTGGAGAAATAACTATGGATCCAATTAAATTAGCAGGAATAGCCAACTGGCCAATGCCAATGACAGTCAAGCAAGTGTGATCCTTCTTATGATTTGGACATTTCTATTGATGATTTATTGGAAACTTCACAGAGCTGGCATGACCACTCACTGATCTCACAAAGAAAGACGAAGCATTCCTGTGAACACCAGATAGGCAAAAGGCATTTGAAAATCTGAAAAGGTGATTCATGACTGCCCCAGTACTTCAAATGCCAGATATCACCCAACCATTCACCTTGCAAACTGATGCATCAAATAAAGCAATAGGTGCAGTCCTGAAACAAGCCAACAAGATGGGAATCCTACACCCTTGCAGTTTCATTTCCCATGCCCTGACTACAATGGAACAAAACTACCAGATCTATGACAGAGAATTACTGGCAATTGTTAAAGGACTTGCAGCTTGGCAACACTTCCTTCATGGATCACCACACACTACTATTATCCACTGCAACCACAAGAACCTATCCTTCTATCAAACCCCACAATGTCTTACTCCCAGACAAGCATGCTGGTCCTCATTCTTAAGTGAATTCAACCTATGAATTGAGCATGTCCCTGGTACCAAGATGTTTGAAGCAGATGTTCTTTCTCAACAACCAGATCATGTAGGCACTGAAGACACCCCAGAGGATGTCACCATACTACCCCCTGAACAATTCATTAGAATTATTGCAAATGACCTAGCTGAAAACTCCAAAAGGCATGACCAAGGATGACTTTGGACAAATATTAGTTGAAGTAATCCAGAATCATTGCACACCACTGATAAAGTCCAAGCTCCAAGACTAGACATACACTGACCACATTGTGCACTATCAAGGGAAAGTATATGTACCAGATCAAGATGGATTGCACACCCAACTCATCAAGATCACACATGAATCACCCACATCTGGACACCCAGGATGATTCAAAACTTTAGAATTACTTAAATGAAATTACTAAACACATCCAAGAATGGATTGAAGGATGTGCACTTTGCCAACAAATGAAAGTCAACACTCACCTGAATATCCCTGCCTTGCACCTGATCAAATCTAATTCTACCTCCCTTTCAACAAGTAATGGTTGATTTCATCACTGATCTGCCAATTGAAGATGGCTTTGACTCAATCATGGTCATGGTGGACCATGGCCTTATGAAGGGGGTAACCTTTTCCCCTTGCAACAAAACAATTGATGCACTAGAAACTGCAAACTTGTACATAAATGAGAACTTCAAATGATTAGGCTTCCCATATCTAACAGAGGACCACAATAAGAAATAGGAAAGCATTGGGAATCAATCATAGAATGAGCACAGCTTATCACCCTCAAACAGATGGTGAAACAGAATGAGTCAACCAGGAACTAGAAATCTATCTCTGAATGTTCTGTACAAATGAACCACACAAATGGAAATCATTATTGCCAATTGCAGAGTTCACCCACAATAACCAACATCATGATACCATCAAGGCATCTCCATTTCAATTAATGTATGGAATGGACCCTGTGGCTATCCCCACAGCTGCACACCCAATGACAAACCCCTGCAGCTGAAGACCAATTACAGATGCTACAGAAAGCCAGGGAAGAAGCACTTGCAGCACATGAACTTGCCAGGCAGATGGTAGTGCTCAGGACAAAAGATAAAAGTATCAGATTCGGGAAAGGAGACAAAGTTTGGCTTGAAAACTGAAACCTCCAAATACCCTATGAATCAAGAATACTAGCACCTAAAAGAGAAGGACCCTTCAACAAGTTTTAGGACCCATTACTTGGCACATATGTACACCCCATGTTTCATACTACACTACTAACCCCATATAAAGAAACAATGGCACATGGACCAAACATTACAAGACCACCCCCTGATCTCATAAATGGACAAGAAGAGTTTGAAATATAAGCAATTGTGACACACAGGAAACAAGGAATGGGCTACCAGTATCTAGTCAAATGGAAGGGGTATGGACTGAATGAGAACTCATGGGAACCTGAAGCAAACCTTAAGAATGCTGCAGATATCCTCAAAGTGTATAAAAACCATTGAAACATACTATGAAAGCCATGGCTCAATACCACAACAGACAGATTCTTAAACAAAACATTAGATATACCAAAAACATCACTTCCCCTTACTCCCATTTCTCTCCAAGACACTCCATCCCAAAACTCCGTCACCTACTCATCCTACTCCCTAATTGAACCCACCCACATCAAGGAAGATGCTCCATAGGAACAGCTTCATTGAATGAAGTACAATTTTGCTTTACCAAGCATGAGTACCATCATTGCATCCAGTATACAAACAATGACCCATGACCAACCTCCAAACATTATCCAAAATAATCCTCAGAGACCACTATGCCAGGGAAGTGCAGCAAGCACTAGTTGTATGGATCATTGACCACACACAAAACCTAGAAGCAGTGGGAGTGGCTTGCCTACATCAAACAGCAGCACTATTCCCCAACAAAATTGCTTTCCCATCCAGCAGACCACTAGATTTCGACCTTCCCCCTAATTATCAATACATTCTGCATGGAGGAATACCACACCCATACCAAATCCATCAATGCTGCCCTATTACCAGAACTTTGAATGGGCACCAGGATACCTGATGATTGCGGGCATCATCTACCAAACCGAATATGGGCCAATTACACACCAAATCACACCTAGACCATTACATGAACTGTATCCAGCAGAGGAAACTCCCACATGACCTGATATTCCTATACCAGAAGCCTTAGCCAATCAACTCTTACAAGAAATCCTTTCTATTGATGCAGGCAACCCATTCTGGGATTTAGAATATGTTAACAAACATACTCCCACACAAGATCTAAAAAAGGAGCTGACTCCCACTACCTGGCCTTCCAACTGCATCCACATATCAAAATGTTCTCTTTCATTGCCATCCTTGTCACCCTTGTCTCCACCATCTTCTCTTCTGCAGTTGCTGGAGGAGTCATCCTCATCATTTTACTAGCCATCCTTTCCCTTGCCACCACACTCCCTGAAAGACTCCCAGAACTTGCCATCCTCACACCACCCCTTGAAATCTTCATCAAGACCAATACTATGGTTTTCACAGATGACAAAATTCACATCCATCTGCCTAAACTTGCCAAAGAACAGCCCATTGTCAAAGTTCTTCCCCCTGCACCTACCCCTCACTCAAACCCCCTCATTGCCACTGCTTCCCTAGAAGCCTCTTACTTGACTGCAAATCTCTGGGACCTCTCATCCCCACTTGGGGCCCTCACTGGACTCACCCTCACCACTGACCTGAATGCAATGACCTATGCAGAACAAGACCTCATGCTCCAAGAGCTCTGACAACTGAAAGCCACCCTCAACTCCATACAATGGCATGTTGATACAGCACATAAGGACATCAAAAATATCCTCCACTGGTATGAGTCCAGGATGGACCATGCCTGGACTACCCAAGGTTGGCCTTGAGAAGTCAGTGACTTCTTGCATAAGAGGGGGGTAATGTTACAATTTCTACATTGCTTACTTACTTTCATCATTATGTTTCATTACTTGTTTCACCTACCTGTTTCACCCCTCATTTTACTTCCTTTTATACCTTCTCATTGTTCTCTAGACAGTATATAAACCCACCCATGTACCATAGTTCTTTAGTTCCAACTTAGTCAAGTATTACTCTCATCTGAACAATCTGATTGCTCTCACCTTCTTCATTGTCTCCTCCACCTTCATCATCATCTAGCACAATGACAAGGCTATCTTTGTCCATTGACTGGGAGTAGACCAAGCCTCTATTTGTCACTGACAACTTAGAAACAACATCAAGGGCATTGACCTTAACATTGTGAGCAATCACATCTCATCTCTGGTCCAACAAACCACACTATAAGGTCTTGAGGTTGTGTTTAGGTGTGTCCTAACAAGATGCCTCCTCAGGCTTGTGCCCACCAGACATATTTTCTCTCTGAGAGTTTATATCCTTGGTACAGTTGTTACATTGTTGGATGTTTTTCATGTGTTTGTCATTTCATATTACACTCATTGGCTAAGCCTGAATGCTATGTGGCACTCTATTCTGCACTACTATGTACAAATAAGTCATGTGGTGATCCACAGTACATCATCATCATCATCATCATCATCATCATCATCACTTTCTTCCACATTGTGGATAGACTTGGCTCCTTTGTCAAGGAGCAGGTTGACAATTTTCCTATTACCCCTCTCTGTTGCAGCTTGGAGTGCATTCCCATAAAATCCTCCCTGAGCATTGGCATCAGCTCCTTTGTCAAGGAGCAGCTTGACAACATCAAGATTGCTTCCATATGCTGCAGCCTGGAGTGCATTCCCATACAATCCACCCTGAGCATTGACATCAGCTCCCCTGTCAAGGAGCAGCTTGACAATGTCAAGATTGGCCTCGTATGCTGCAGTCTGCAGTGCATTCCCATAATCTACACCCTGAGCATTGACATCAGCTCCTTTGTCAAGGAGCAGCTTGACAATGCCAAAATGACCCTTCTTTGTTGCAGCCTGGAGTGCATTCCCATAAATTCCACCCTGAGCATTGACATCAGCTTCTTTGTCAAGGAGCAGATTGGCAATGTCAAGATTGGCCCCATGTGCTGCAGCCTGGAGTGCATTCCCATGAAGTACATCATGAGCATTGACATCAGCTCCTTTGTCAAGGAGCAGCCTGACAATGTCAAGATTGGCCCCAAATACTGCAGCCTGGAGTGCATTCCCATAATATCCACCCTGAGCATTGACATCAGCTCCTTTGTCAAGGAGCAGCTTGATAATGTCAAGATTGGCCTCATATGCTGCAGCCTGGAGTGCATTCCCATAAATTCCACCCTGAGCATTGATATCAGCCCCTTTGTCAAGGAGAAGCTTGACAATGTCCACATTGCTCTTCTCTATTGCAGCCTGGAGTGCATTCTGATATAGTCCACCCTGAGCATAGACATCAGCTCCTTTGTCAAGGAGCAGCTTGACAATGTCAAGATTGGCTTTATATGCTGCAGCCTGGAGTGCATTCCCAAAATATCCACCCTGAGCATTGATATCAGCCCCTTTGTCAAGGAGAAGCCTGACAATTTCCACATTGCTCTTCTCTATTGCAGCCTGGAGGGCATTCTGATATAGTCCACCTTGAGCATTGACATCAGCTCCTTTGTCAAGGAGCAGTTTGACAATGTCAACATTGGCCCCATATGCTGCAGCCTGGAGTGCATTCCCATATTCTCCACCTTGAGCATTGACATCAGCTCCTTTGTCAAGGAGCAGCTTGACAATGTCAACATTGGCCACATATACTGCAGCCTTCCCAAAATATCCATCCTGAGCATTGACAGCAGCTCCTTTGTCAAGGAGCAGCTGGACAATGTCAAGATTGGCCCCAAATGCTGCAGCCTGGAGTGCACCCCCATATCTTCCACCCTGAATATTGGCATCAACATTTGTTAAAAGGTGCTCTGCAACTGTTTTGAGCCCAAGCATTGCAGCATAGTACAGTGGATGGGCTGTATTTTCTCTTTCTAATTTTGCCCAAGGGTATTCATCATCTACATCATATAATCTCACCCAATTCACAAAACAATTCCTGCTTTGGAACATAGAACTTAGCAAGTCTTCTATATCAGAGTCTTTGCTGCTCATCTGATAGTGTCCATACCAGTGCTCTGCAGCATACTCAGCTAGGCAGAACTCTATGAATACACCTGAATTCAATGTGTCTTGTTTTATTTGTAAAAGGTATGACAGGCAAAATGATGTCATCAGTGCATGTGCAGAACAAAGGTCTGATATCTTAAGTGTATACTGCCTTATCATCCTTGGTGCTTGCAGAAGATATTCTGTTACAGATGCATGGGCAAGTATTACTGTCTCATCTGCTCCTCTTATCACAAGACTTGAGCAGACTTCTAGCACATCCTCTGGCTTTGACAAGGCTTGCTTGGGATCAAAATTTTGCTTGGATTCATCAAATGTCACAGTTGACATAAGTTGCTGAAATGTCATTGGTTCCATTGCATGCACAAGCCAATGAAGAAGCATTCTGGCATTATGTATGTCTTGGTCATCAATTCTTTGAAGAATTTGGTCATATACCCCTTCCAGTGTCTTAGGAATGTTATGCAAAACATCCTCAACTGCCTTTTGGCTTCGACACTTTCTAAGTTCATCCATCTGGCAAGCAGCCCAGCAGAACCTATTGATCATTAGCTAATATCCTGCCAGGTTTGTCATAGCACACACACATTCCATTTGCCCCTTGCAAGAGCACCTCTTGTATGTTATTATCCACAGCATGAGACCATCTTTTGAGCTTGTGGTCAGCCTCAAATGCATCATAAATGTATCTCTTGATATCCCCATTAATGAGGTCTGCAGAAATGACTATCTCCATGGGAATACATTGCTGCACAGATGCAACTATTTTCTGTTCCCTTCTGCTGCTTATTAAAAGGCAACAATGACCATACATCTGGATTAGGACTTTCCACAATTCATCATATTCTTTGCATTCATCAAGGGCATCAACAATGATGTAGGCCTTTTCAAAGCCTTGGATAAGTTTCAGAAGAACATCCAATAGTTCCAAAGTTGTAGGAGTATAAAGCTTGTCATTTTTGTGATAAACCTCTTCCAATACTTTGTG
The DNA here is from genome assembly GCA_023014405.1 of Amanita molliuscula. NCBI lineage: Eukaryota > Fungi > Basidiomycota > Agaricomycetes > Agaricales > Amanitaceae > Amanita > Amanita molliuscula. The sequence continues at coordinate 1,038,109 of JAEBUP010000011.1, forward strand.
ATTTTTGGATCTTGGAGTTAGTGACATAACCAAAGCAGAAAGAAAGCTTCTGACTGTCTGCTTTGCATAATCATTGACATTAAAGTAGAAATAGGCCAAGCCCACACCAGACTGTTTGTCATAAACATTTTTGATGTCTTGTATGATAATTGAGCTTTGTTATTGTAAGCAACTGTCAACAGGTCAAAAATCATGAAATACCAGATGACTGTCTTCCCACAACCAGCTGTGGAATATCAATAAAAGTAAATGCCAGCAGATTCAGTATTACTTACAAATTCCATTAATCCATAGGAACTGGTTGAAGCCCTCTTTCCAACTTACAAATCTCTCATCCTTGAGAATCCAAAGTCCACTATCCTTGTGGTGCTTCTTCCTAGCATTATCATGATTGACAGAAGGGTCAGGAGGTGATAGCCATTTCTTGTATTTTTCTGATATGAATTTTAGAGTTGATATTGTGGCATATGTGAACACTGACCTTGATCATATGAAAATAATAAGACAGGTCAAACAAGCAACATGAATAGAACATGCCAATGTAATCCTCAGAAACAACTAACATGTAATTTGTTAGTACAGAATTGTGATTAGAATATCTAACACACTCTTTACTTCAATCTAATGAGATATATGTCAATTAATACAGAGAGATGGATAACAGTACATGCATAGTCATGTCCAATGGAAAAGAATTTCCCATGCAAAATTTCGAAATCATGTGCATCAGTAAAAAACGTGCTCATCGATGGTGGTGGTGGTAAAAAGCAAGTTGTGTTACAAGTCACAGGGATGTGTCACGTTATGACACTGACACGGCGTGTCACTGCGCTTGCTTGCAGCAGGTGGTGATATCACTGACATGCCAACTCCGAGTCTATGAAGTGAGTGTAGACAACAGGACATGTCTGCTTCTCTTGTGCCTCTAGCTGTCAGCCAAACTGTGATGTCGGTTGGACTAACAGGATTCAGTTCAGTGCATACTCATCAAAACCACTGTTGATATGACTGTACGTATAAAGCCCCTCATTCATTGTTGGTACACCCTCATGGACGATTTCAGCGCACAAGAACCCTTCCTTTGATTCCCAATACTGGTGCTACCAACACTTGATCCGTGGTTCCTGCTACCCAAGTGACAGTCACTTGCTTCCGAGTCTTAAACTTGATGGCGGAGTATGCATTTTCGTCTAACCTACAACTGTTTACTGACGTGGTTCGCATCGCATTGTAATACTTTGTATTGCGTGACAAACATTTTCGATAATATCATGCGCCTTGCCGTTATTCGAACAAGATGCTGAACAAAGCATGCTGACTGTACCAACTCATAACACATCGACCTTTAACTACGAGAGGTGTAAGACGAACGATATCCACGTTGCTTTCTCTCTCATGACCTTTATCAATTTAAGTCTCGCGCTGGACAAACGACGGACAGGTCAACCCAGTAGGACGGTTAGGCGTCCGAAAAATGATAACAAATCATCATCATTAACATTCTAGCCGTCGTCCTAAGTTTATAGGCAGGGCATGAACAAGAATTAGATTGGCGCTTTGAGTGGCTGATATTGGAACAGTCCTATATACTGTTCACTGGCGCACGTCAGCCTTCCTTCCCTACTATCACACACATTGCTACGCACCATGCCTTCCACTGTCAACACCGACGCCGGTCGTCAACCCCTCCCCTCCATCATTGTCAAAAAACCCGCACATTAATACTGCTGATCATTTTTCAGATTTACCCCATGTTCGCCAATGATTTGCCAGTCACCCAGTTGCCAGTGCGGAAGATGAGGACAAAGACCGAATGATACTTTTGATTCCCATGGTGGGCAAGGCGGACATCTGCAGGGTACATTCAAAAATAACACAGCGCCATCCCTTTTTCTATTGTTTGTCACTGGTCAGGCACAGACCAATGAAAATGTCACGGAAAAGTTGAGAAAAGAATATGCTGCATGGGTCCAGGCAAGAATTGTGGCGGGAACGCTTCGGGCCGGAGCAAGGATGGGGAAGCAGGGAGGGAACGGCAGATAGCGACAAATACAGCAACGCGTTGCAACGCCAAGCGCCTCACAACCGTGCAGAAATGCCCAATGTTTCATGAAGGACTTGCGAGGCAGAGAAGGCGAGGGACAAGAAGACGTCCTTGACTCGTGCATTATCAACTAACAGCCAAGTCAGTTCCCTCAACACCTCTCGCCCTCGTCTCCCTCCAACGATCTACTCTAAACCTCTGCCAAAGAGACATTCCCATAGCCGGTATTCTGGTTACCTTGCATCCGGGAGAGAGGGGATTACGGAGGAGCAGTGGGTGTATAAAGGCCGATTGGAATCTTGATTACTGAGGGCAGTTTTGCCCTCTATGCAGGTGAGGGACCCAACGCTTGTCAAAGTTGGACTTGTCAATGCTGATCCGCGCTTAGGATGCTTGCAGCGACTAAAGATGATAGAGATGATACGATTCGACAGGCCAAGGCGCAATGGCTAGTGTCACCCTTCCGAATTCGACCCTAACTTCCTCTGTGTTGGGGATGACGGATCGACGGACGGCTACACTATCTACAACAAAGTAAGGCACGCTCATAAGACTCTGTGTCATAGCCTTCGCCAGACCTTAATCGCTAGATACGATCAGCCACAGACGGGTCAAAGAGCAGCTTACTATTACCGCTGCAACCCCCTGTAAGCCACTTCCGCAAATGATTGCAGGATACATGAAAATGCAAACCGGCGTTATCTAATAAATAGGCCGCTCGAGTAGCACCAGTGTACTGGAAATTAAAGGGAGAGTTCTTGTATGCCGAAATCGTCCATGAGCATGCGCCGATGATGAATGAGGGGCTTTATACGCACAACTTCCTTCAGTGGCTTTGATGGATGTAAACTGGATATTGACCCGAGCCCAATCGACATTCGGCTGATAGACGCCGATGCCGTAAGGCGTTGAACACGCATTGGTTCATGCTTTTCAGCCTGGATGGGACTAGCATCAGTGACAGAGATGGCCAATGCGACTGCTACGATCTACTTCATGATGCAACAGAGCTAAGAACGCCGGTTCTCACCGTTGCCCTCTTTATACGACCAGTACCTAGCCCACAGTACTAATTCAGACCAATTTCTTAACAATTGTTGGAACATCCTGCATGGCTCGAGAAGCATATACGCCATGTGTTTTGAAAGAACGTTCACGTTTCCGAAGCTAGGGTTGTAATGATTTATCCTTGTATCACGAGGTCCAGAAGCGCCCGAGCGAATTCATGAGAGTTGGCAGCCGGGAAACATTGTGCGGTTTGATTTTCGAATAGAGATCAAAGAGCATTTCACGTGGGACATGCTGGGAATTTGAGAGCCTTTTAATGACGCATGCAGGGATTCCGAAGACGTATGATTGATGGACATCTCTGACCAGCATGAGAATAAAAACTGGCTCAAGCATGTAGCGCAACGTACCCATTCGAGCCATCAAATGTGTATTTGTCAGTGCATGGCGGAACGGAAAACGAGGGCATGAGTGTATGCATTGGTGTTAGAATTTGCTGCACTAGGGCTCGAATTCGAGCCGGAATCGTGACTTTCCCTTCCTTCGAGTTCCGCTTCCGAGTCTAGAACTGGGAACACCGTCTTGTAGCACACGTTACAAGTCGAGCTGGCTTGCTTGTTGGGAACGACGAATCGCCCGACGGAACGCGTAGCGGAACGGGAAGGAAGGAGAAGGGGAGTTTGGGCGGTAGGAGACGAGATGGGAATGGAGGTTAAAAGGGAGTTGAGGACGTTACAAGGAAACGGCGCAGGACGCCGAGCTCAAACTTACAACGCTCGCAGGTACGAGCATCGCATTGTAGTTAGGCATTTAGTATATATATTGTGTATGTACTACACGATTCAATAATTCCTTTCCTCCTCTTCCTCTCGTGTCTCCTATATTCTCAACATTGCATGTCCGCCTTCCCTACTATCCTCCGTATTGGTATCGGTAATGTAGAATGTCTGTAGATAGTCATCGTTAACACCTTAGAGAACAAAATAAAAGAGAAACGATTGCCCACCTTTTCAGAACACCCTGCGCAGATATCGTCCGGTGACCGCCCGCAGGTTACCCGGTCACCTCTTGCCCGTGCTAGACCCTAAGGTAGAGAATGCCCTTTTGGACAATGTTAAACCTTTCCTCGGCAGCAGAGAAAGAGAACGATTAGGAGAATGAGGCATTGCGAACAAGGGCCGACTCTGTTTCCCTCTATACTGAAATAAAGTTACGCAGTAAACACTTATAAATGGTGGCCCCTTTCCTCATCCTTCCAGCCCATGTCCGCCATCGACGACGACAACTGGTAGGCTTATATAGCCCGCAAATTGATGAACCCTTCGCCACCGTCAACTCCGAAAACGACCGTGGCTCTCGATTGCTGGACATTCTCGTTCGTTAACTTGGTACACCCCCCCAGGAACAACCAGGAACTTTTCCGTGCCTGGTTCAAGTCGTTTGAGGACAGAGTCACCGCTTGGCGACACGCATCGAAGGCCATGTTGTGCTCCTCGTCGATATTCAATACAGATGTCGGCGACGACCAATACACTGCCATTCACACCAGTATCCCGGAAAATGAGGCTGCTGACCTCGTCTCAAATTATGCCGGCCCCGACTCGCTGCGATAAAACGCTTTCGCCACACTGCTGGATCACACTGGCGACTGGCCTGGCGTTCACACGCGAACCGCGGCCATCAACTATTGCCTTTCCGCGACTCACGTTGGGCCATTACTCCGTCTTTAGGGGCAGGACGAAAATGCTTGATCACGGTGTCCGGAGATTATTTTTTTTTTCCGCATAGAAATGATATATTACAACTAAAATCATGTACCTAAGAGATATTCAACAACCGGTACCATTGGCCCGTAAGGAACTATGCAATAACGCATGCAAGCCAGAGCTAAAAAGAGAAATAGAAATAACAACCAGCTAAGCAAAACGAAAGCAACGGGCATTTCGGTGTCCGGAGATTCCCCCCAAAAGTGCCTCAACTGCCCAGACCGGCCCCCCCTGACCCGCGAACATATCATGTGTAAGTGTCTACGCTATGTAGGGCGGTACTCCTCTTTCTTTTCTTTCCTTCGGACGGACAACAATTATATAGGTCTCATAGCCTAACCCGACCGCTGGAACATTCGGCGACATAGATCCTGGAGGCACGCCGGTGTCCTACCTCTGCCACGAGCCGCGTTTCACCAGCTTTCTTGACTAGGGTCTCGTTCGTCATACCAACAACCACCGTCGTCTTTTTCTCGTTTACTTAGGACTCCTTTGTAATCGTCTACTTCCGAATACAATCATTTCTATGCGGAAAGAGAGAACGCGGCCAAATGGATAATGGCGTAACTGCTGCGAGTCCACCTCCTTGCCCCCATGCACCTCCACACACCTGGTGCAACCGGCAGCTACCACTGTGCCCACCCCTTTTCACCCCACGCCTCCATGCACCTGCCCAAAGCCGTGGCCTGGGCCAGGTCAAGCCTGAGCCAGGCCGACACTAATGGGAGCTCTTGCCCGGCCCACGACAATGTAAAGCCGGGCCTTTTGGGCCAAGCCAAGTCGTGTACCATCCACGACTGTGGCCGACAAAACTACCAACTTCGTACTTGCCGGAAATCATAAACAACATGGTCCCATTGTAAAATCTTGGATTGCAGGAAGAACCGCTTTCACTGGCAGGCCCTCGTTCGTAGCTATCTGCACAGGATGATGATGTATGATGTGCAGCGTGGTCGAGGTTTGGCGTACGTCTTCATTCGCAGCGAAGTGGACCTGGGCTGATGAGGCGTCAAATTGTTGCGAAACTTTAGGTCTCACTACGCATCTGAACTTCAAGCCTGCAGTGATCCTTGTTCAAGCCCAATACGGGTTTTCCCATCCTCTTCCGCGGCGTGGCAGTCATCTCCTTCGTATTTCATTCGTAAGCCATTCTCGTAGTTTATGATGTTGATATAATCATCCACATTAGAATCCTATTGGCATTATAGCGCCTTATTTTACCCATAAACGCACAATTCTTTCATGACGAACTTGAGAAATCCAAGTCGGCACTGTTGATGAATGTGGATCCTGTTTTTTCCTGCATTAATGACGATCCGCATCAGGAGCGTCGAATTATAATTGTGTCGGCAGGCAGAAGTACACCCCGAACTTCTTACAATGGACATGAGGCGATCCCTCGATTTTGTCGCCAGTCCTCTGAGACTGAATAGTGAGTGCTCTTATAAGCGACAGAGAGATACGTCGTTCATGCGCGATATAGCAACTTGGAATCCCGAAGAACCCATAAATATATCACAATACAATTACAGTGCCGAGTGTCGAGAACAGGAAAGAGAGTAACTCTGTCTCAGAATTTGGAACAATATGATCTATAGCCGGTACCGGTAGCGATGACGAGCACTACCTAGGTAGACCGTACATCACGATGGCGAGTAAATGTATGCCACTATGTTCCAATTTGGCGTAGACTTTTCACGACCGCATTCATCGACCACTGATCGGTGGGGTTGTGAGCCGACAGGCAATGAGGATAGGCCATGCGTGAAAAGACCTGCCGCGAAGACCCACCTGTTCTGCTCGTTCACCGTTGAGAACCTTCTGAGGGATTTCCCCGTTATTGGCTAAAAGTTCGGGTACCCTATCAAATTCCATCGTAAATCCTTGCACAGTAAAGGAATGTATTGATCGCTCATGAAAATATTTTGCTAACTCAAGTGCTCATGCCACTGAATCGAAAAATCGAGTAGCATTTGGATTTTTTATTTTATTTTAGTAAATTTGTTCGAAACCTATGTAGTTAGACTACCGTATCAACCATGCCCCAGGGGGGCGGGGAAAAGACTTGTACTCGAGAAGAGGAAAGTAGTAATCAAAACATACTAATGGTATGTGCCTGCAAAAGTTCTTTGTAATGTGTCGAACGTCTGGAGATTCCACTGTTGATATCCGAGTAGCGTCATGCCAAGCCAGGTAAAACGGGCAAAGTCTTGAATTAGCCGCGTGAGACAGCTGTTTGGTCCCTATGCAGTTGATACAACGCTCCGTGTTGCATGTTGTCTTTCATGTACACTCCATGTAGTGCACACCATGAGAGTTCACTGAATGTGACTGTGCACATTTGAAGCATGAAGGTGCGATTGCTGTACAGTGTTTTGAAGTGTGCCCCCAGCGACCGCATGTTGAACATTGGGGTGTGACATTCTTGATATGCCATCGTCGCCTGCAGTAGAGAGGGGAGGATCGATTCTGCGAGATGCGTTGGTGAAATAACAGGCTCTTCATGTTGCGTTCGAGCCTCGCAGTACGTCTTTGGAGGTGGGAGAGGAGGAGCTGGGGGAGGTGGCGGCGAAGCCATAATGACAGTGCGAGCCGGTGGTGTCGGCATAGAGACTGGTGTGGATGTGCGGAAAGAAAAGGTGACTCTTCATCCAAGAGGTCAATGAAACGAGTGTTGACATCTTCAGCCAGATCGAATGGATGCCCGCAATCCGAGCGGAGACGCGTACAAACTGGGCAAATGCCCAGATGGGGACAGGAGCTGGGTATTTGAGCTGGCCGCATGTGGCACATGAGTAATAGCGTTTGCGATGCCTGTCGATTAAGTGTTTGAAGCGGATGCCTTTGCTCCACTGTGTAACTTCATTGTTATACTGAAATTTCAGTATAGAGGGAAACAGAGTCGGCCCTTGTGAGTCCTGGTCAGAGGAGCTGCCAGCAGGGAACGAGAAATCGCAGGCTTTTGGTTCTACAGATACTTTACATCTTCGGTTGATATTTGTGTTCGTAGTTTCAGTAATACATTTCTATGCTTAAAAAAAAACGACATGGCTGGCGGTGGCAGGCTGTCTGCACGTGTATTGATTTGAATGTCAGTGGACGCAGAAGTGGAAGGCGGAGGCGTAGGTGTTGCCAGAGCACTATACCGTGTACCTGTGCGGATGGAGCGCACTGGTCCAGTCGTCTTTGTAGATTTGACCATGCTGTCAAAGAGTAGTCAGAAAGTGACGAGCAAAATTCAAAATGAGCACCGAAGGGAGTGGAGGTGGAATAGATGTTAGCACGGAGTCCTTCCGTATGCAAATTCTCCAAGCAATGCTCTAAAAAACCCGGATGTCGAAAGCCCAGTGGTATCAGATCAAGAAGGACCGTCAGCGTATAGAATGGCAGTACATTTGGATGATGCAGTTGAGGATCCTGCAGAATGGAAGAGGTTGAATATCGTGTAAGGTACTTCCCTTACCTATCGCTCTGCACCCTCTCCCACCCTAACACAAGTTCCTCCAAACCCTTCTCCGATTGCCTTGCCAAACAAGAAACCAGGTGTCCTTTGGGAGGATGGTGGAGGAGAAGCGCGTTCTTGATCTGGTGTCAAAGTAAGCTCAATTCGTGTACGCGGTTGCGTTATTCAACTAACGACGATGGTTAGCTCATGCCCAAACGCTCTCCCTCATCTCCCTCCAATGATCTACTTCAAACCTCACCTCCCTTCCAATTTGGTCTCTCTGGGTGAATACTTAAGCGTGGTCCATTGCACCAAATCGAGCGGAGAAAACCGCCAAGGTTTCTCTTGTTTTCAGACTGCATCGTCTGGCTGGCGAAAAGGGGGGTCCACGGGCGAGGAGACGTTGCGCGAATGGGGATGGGGGCGGGGAAGGATCAGCTTGAGGTTCAGAGTCCATTTCGGACGCAGCAGCAGATTCTAGGGCTTTGTATGGGATAACAATGGTGGAGACGGTTCGAGGTCAACTCCGTCTTCCCCACGCACAGCAAGATTCCCGTCAATAACCGGCCGGGGCGAAGCCAAAGCCAAAGAGACATTCCATGCCTGGTATTCCTGTGACGTCTGCGTCCGGGAGCGATGGGTGTATAAAGGGCTTGGTTGATCTTGAGGTGGTCGTCTCCTCCGAATCGAGCAGGGACTGTTTGAGGTCTTGAGGACTGAGGGCAGTTTTGCCTCCATGCAGGTGAGAGTCCTAACATTTGTCAAAGTGGACCTATCAATGCTGAAACCATGCTTACAGCGACTGAATATGGTACAGATGACTGGGTTAGCACGATTCGACAGGCCAAGGCGCAATGGCTAGTCTCGCTGAACGTCGCTAATCTGAATTCGACCCCGACTTCGTCTGGATGTCAGGAAGTCGCTGCAGGCGTTGCCGTTCCCCCATCTGCGTCGGTGGCGGTGTCGCCGTTAACGCGAGTTCTCGAAGAAAGCGGGTTGAGAGCATCGACGGAAGAACTGGAACTAGAAGAAGCAAGGTAGAACACTTTTTACCTGGTATCTGGATACCGCATGAGAGAACGAAAGACTGCGCTGCAGACAGGAATTTGGCTGGAAAAGACGAAGACGCCATTGTAGGTTGTGGACGATGTGTGAGCAATGATTTCGCTTTTATTTTGTTCTCGATTATTAACGATGACTATCTACAGACATTCTACATCACCGATACCGATACAGAGGATAGTAAGGAAGCCAGCGCGAGTAAACCAATTCGGGCTTATAACGTGTGCTACGAGACGGTATTCCCCGTTTTAGACTCGAAACGGAACTCGAAGGAAGGGATTTCAGCTCAAATTTGAACCTTAATGCCGCAGACTCTGATACCAATGCATACAGTTGGGATCCCTTTCAATTTTCTCCGCCTGGCTTTCCATGCCCTCGTTTTCCATTCTACCAGGCAGTTCTGAACCATCGTCACCTTTGACGCCCTCGACGCTTAAGGCGCTGATGGGAATGGAGTTTGAGAGGCTGTCTGGATCCAAGTCGGGCGAACGCCCGTTTGAAGATGTGAATAGGAGGGGTCAGGTCGTTGGTGAAGAATGCCAACTCGACACGGCGTTGCAGGTTTGGTGAGGGTGCCAATGTCGATCCTTAGCGAAATGTTCAGGTCGCTTCAAGGAGGCAGGAAAACATTGGCGCAGTATTTGGAAAACGAAGTCGGTTCGCGGAAAATGGTTTATTCGCCTCTTGGGCAGCCGAAAAAGAGAAGTGCTCCCTTCGCTAGGTGCAAACCGCAGCACTTTTTCATAGAAGCGTGTGACAACAAAATCACACATTTTACGCGCTTTGTTAGGATTGTTACAGGACATATGCCGTCAGCGGATTTCAGGTCAAGATTCTTTCCGGAAAGTAATCTCAGGTGTCACTTTGGCTCATCTAAACCTTGGTTCTTGCGGGAACATATCATGTGCAGGTGCGTGTACTATACTCATTCCTTTTTCTCAATCTCTTCGTTAGCCCGAAAACGAAGCAATTACGTGGCTATCGCAAATTTTTTGAAAGACAACCTGTCAGTGGGATCTTTTGAAGATATCGACTTCAATGTTTTATAATTGCCTGTTGCTTGCTTTCGTTGAGTAGTTTCGTATCGTTTTCAATTGTTTTCATTGTTGTTCTGTTTTTATGCTTTTGCATAGTTTATCTGACATACAATTGTTCGGTTGTATCCTAGTTTCAATACTCTACGTTTGAATGTATATTTCTATTCGTAAAAATAAATAAAAATAAAAAGAGTGTTTGCGCGTTACGCTGTCACGACGTGACACTTGTTTGTGACATGTAACATGTAACACAACTTGCTTTACCACTGCCACCATTGCTGGGCATGTTTGCTGCTGCACGTCATTTCATCACTTTTGGTGGGAAATTCTTATCTATTGGACATGACTATGTATTGTACCATTATCTATCTATCTGTATTAATTGACAAAATCATGATCAGAATGAAACTATTGGCAAGTAGTGTCCATTGTGAAGAGGATTTGTTTACAACTTGAAATATCTCACTTCAGTCAATCAACAAGTTCAGAATGAGACTATTGGTAAGTAGTGTCCATTGTGAAGGATTTGTTCCCAACTTGAAATATCTCACTTCAGTTAATCAACAAGTGTGTACTAAGTATATCAATCTACTTGTTCTGACATTAATATATCCCACTAGATTGAAGTAAAGAGTGTGTTACATATTCCAATCTCAAATCTGTACTAACAAATTACATGTTAGTTGTTTCTGAGGATGATATTGGTATGTTCTATTCATGTTGCTTGTTTGGCCTATCTTGTTAATTCCATATAATTAAGGTCAGTGTGCACATATGTATCCCACAAGATCAACTCTAAAATCCATATCAGAAAAATACAAGAAATGGCTATCACCTCCTGACTCTTCTGTCAATCATGACAATGCTAGGCAGAAGCACCACAAGGACACTGGACTTTGGATTCTCAAGGATGAAAGATTTGTAAGTTGGAAAGAAGGTTCAACCAGTTCCTATGGATTAATGGGATTTGTAAGTAATACTGAATCTGCTGGCCTTTACTTTTATTAATATTCCATAGCTGGTTGTGGGAAGACAATCATCTGGTATTTCATGGTTTTGACCTGTTAACAGTTGCTTACAATAACAAAGCTCCACTATCATACAAGACATCAAAAATGTTTATGACAAACAGTCTGGTGTGGGCTTGGCCTATTTCTACTTTAATGTCAATGATTATGCAAAGCAGACAGTCAGAAGCTTTCTTGCTGCTTTGGTTATGTCACTAACTCCAAGATCCAAAAATCACAAAGTATTGGAAGAGCTTTATCACAAAAATGACAAGCTCCATACTCCTACAACTTTGGAACTATTGGATGTTCTTCTGAAACTTATCCAAGGCTTTGAAATGGCCTACATTATTGTTGATGCTCTTGATGAATGCAAAGAATATGATGAGATGTGGAAAGTCCTAATCCAGATGTATGGTCATTGTTGTCTTTTAATAAGCAGCAGAAGGGAACAGAATATAGTTGCATCTGTGCAGCAATGTATTCACATGGAGATAGTTCTTTCTGCAGACCTCATCAATGGGGATATCAAGAGATACATTTATGATGCATTTGAGGCTGACCACAAGCTCAAAAGATGGTCTCATGCTGTGGATAATAACATACAAGAGGTGCTGCTGCAAGGAGCAAATGGAATGTGTGTGTGCTATGACAAACCTGGCAGGATAGTAACTAATGCTAATGATTAATAGGTTCCGCTGGGCTGCTTGCCAGATGGATGAACTTAGAAAGTGTCATAGCCAAAAGGCAGTTGAAAATGTTTTACATCACATTCCTAAGACACTGGAAGACATATATGACCAAATTCTTCAAAGAATTGATGACCAAGACATACATAATGCCAAAATGCTTCTTCATTGGCTGGTGCTTGCTATGAAACCAATGAAATTCAAGCAACTTATGTCCACTGTGACATTTGATGAATCCAAGCAAAATTTTGATCCCAAGCAAGCCTTGTCAGAGCCAGAGGATGTGCTAGAGGTCTGCTCAAGTCTTGTAATAAGAGGAGCAGATGAGACAGTAATACTTGCCCATGCATCAGTAAAGGAATATTTTCTACAAGCACCAAGAATGATAAGGCAGTATACACTTAAGATATCAGACCTTTGTTCTGCACATGCACTGATGACATCATGTTGCCTGTCATACCTTTTACAAATAAAACAAGAAAAATTGAATTCAGGTGTATTCATAGAGTTCTGCCTAGCTGAGTATGCTGCAGAGCACTGGTATGGACACTATCATATGAGCAGCAAAGACTGTGATATAGAAGATTTGCTAAGTTCAATGTTCCAAAGCAGGAATTGTTTTATGAATTGGGTGAGATTATATGATGTAGATGATGAATACCCTTGGGCAAAATTAGAAAGAGAAAATACAGCCCATCCACTATACTATGCTGCAATGCTTGGGCTCAAAACAGTTGCAGAGCACCTTTTAACAAATATTGATGCCAATATTCAGGGTGGAAGATATGGGAGTGCACTCCAGGCTGCATCATTTGGGGCCAATATTGACATTGTGCAGCTGCTCCTTGACAAAGGAGCTGGTGTCAATGCTCAGGGTGGATATTATGGCAATGCACTCCAGGCTGCAGCATATATAGCCAATTTTGACATTTTCAAGCTGCTCCTTGACAAAGGAGCTGATGTCAATGCTCAGGGTGGATTTTATGGGAATGCACTCCAGGCTGCAGTATGTAGTGTTAATCTTGACATTGTCAAGCTGCTCCTTGACAAAGGAGCTGATGTCAATGCTCAGGGTGGATATTATGGGAATGCACTCCAGGCTGCAGCATTTGGGGACAGTCTTAACATTTTCCAGCTGCTCCTTGACAAAGGAGCTGATGTCAATGCTGAGGGTGGATATTATGGGAATGCACTCCAGGCTGCAGCATTTGGGGACAGTCTTAACATTTTCCAGCTGCTCCTTGACAAAGGAGCTGATGTCAATGCTCAGGGTGGATATTATGGGAATGCACTCCAGGCTGCAGCATATGGGGCCAATGTTGACATTGTCAAGCTGCTCCTTGAAAAAGGAGCTGATGTCAATGCTTGGGGTGGAACATATGGGAATGCACTCCAGGCTGCAGCATATGAGGCCAATGTTGACATTGTCAAGCTGCTCCTTGACCAAGGAGCTGATACCATTGCTCAGGGTGGAAAATATGGGAATGCACTCCAGGCTGCAGCAGTTCAGGCCAAACTTGACATTGTCAAGCTGCTCCTTGACAAAGGAGCTGATGTCAATGCTCAAGGTGGATATTATGGGAATGTACTCCAGGCTGCAGCACAGAAGGGTAATTTTGACATTGTCAAGCTGCTCCTTGACAAAGGAGCTGATGTCAATGCTTGGGGTGGAACATATGGGAATGCACTCCAGGCTGCAGCATATGAGGCCAATGTTGACATTGTCAAGCTGCTCCTTGACCAAGGAGCTGATGTCAATGCTGAGGGTGGATATTATGGGAATGCACTCCAGGCTGCAGCAGTTTGGGCCAAACTTCACATTGTCAAGCTGCTCCTTGACAAAGGAGCTGATGTCAATGCTCAGGGTGGAGAGTATGGGAATGCACTTCAGGCTGCAGTAGAGGAGGGTAATTTTGACATTGTCAAGCTGCTCCTTGACAAAGGAGCTGATGTCAATGCTCAGAGTGGATATTATGGGAATGCACTCCAGGTTGCAGCAAAAAAGGGTAATTTTGACATTGTCAAGCTGCTCCTTGACAAAGGAGCTGATTCAATGCTCAGAGTGGATATTATGGGAATGCACTCCAGGTTGCAGCAAAAAGGGTATTTTTGACATTGTCAAGCTGCTCCTTGACAAAGGAGCTGATGCCAATGCTCAGGGTAGATATGATGGGAATGCACTCCAGGCTGCAGTAAAGGAGGGTAATTTTGACATTGTCAAGCTGCTCCTTGACAAAGGAGCTGATGTCAATGCTCAGAGTGGATATTATGGGAATGCACTCCAGGTTGCAGCAAAAAAGGGTATTTTTGACATTGTCAAGCTGCTCCTTGACAAAGGAGCTGATGCCAATGCTCAGGGTAGATATGATGGGAATGTACTCCAGGTTGCAGTAAAGGAGGGTAATTTTGACATTGTCAAGCTGCTCCTTGACAAAGGAGCTGATGTCAATGCTCAGGGTGGAAGATATGGGAATGCACTGCAGGCAGCAGCATACTATTGGGCCAATGTTGACATTGTCAAGCTGCTCCTTGACAAAGGAGCTGATGTCAATGCTCAGGGTGGATTTTATGGGAATGCACTCCAGGCTGCAACAGAGAGTGGCAATAGGAAAATTGTCAAGCTGCTCCTTGACAAAGGTGCCAAGTCTATCCACAATGTGGAAGAAAGTGATGATGATGATGTACTGTAGATTACCACAAGACTTATTTGTACATAGTAGTGCAGAATAGTGCCACATAGCATTCAGGCTTAGCCAATGGGTGTAACATCAAATGACAAACACATGAAAAAAATCCAACAATGTAACAACTGTACCAAGGATACAAACTCTGAGAGAAAATATGTCTGGTGGGCTCAAGCCTGAGGGGGCATCTCTACACTCAAAGTTTTGCTAGACTTGACTGCTTTCACCATTTCTCGGGATCCACTTGCTGGGGGTGTGGCTGGCGAATGAGTAGCAGTTGCCATCTCATCCACAGAGTCAAGGAGGCTAACAAACAGTGTTCAGTCAGCATTTGTGTGTGAGAGAGGGATAGAAAGATAGGCAACGTACGTGTATTGTTTGACGAGAGCACACTCACCACCATTCTCAAGGTCGATCGAGTACAAATAAAAGTAACCTTCCGATGAGATAACCATGACTTGGGGCATGGTTGGACTGAGTGCGACGAGCGTGCGTGTACCACTGGTAGGCAATCTCAGATAAGCAAAGTCGCAGGCGGGCTCCCACATCTGCGTCAGCGTATTTGGGAGATACTCGCCCATCGAGTGACCAAGGCTCTTGGTCATCTGTAGCGACTTGCGCCTGAGGATAGATGACACGCTCTTCTTTGCCTTTTCGACGATCGCCTCGTAGCCGCCCTCGTAGTCTTCCCTGCTGTCGACTGATTCTGGGGGGCTTGTCGCACCCGAACCGGAGGAGGACACAGAGACGCTGTTGGAGCCTTTCTGAGATGTGAGCTTGAAGATGTGTACTGTGTCGTGTGCGGAACTGACGGCCAAGAGGGTTGAGACGGGGTTAAAGTTGATCGAGTTTCTCTGCGTTCGGTAAACCCCATACGCGGATGACGGTGCCTTTCTCGGAGGCGGCGGCGAGCAGGGTGCCGGTGGAATTGATGGAGAGGAAGGATATGGGGGCTTTGTGAGCCTGGATGACGTTGACGATGGTGAGGGAGCAGGTGGAGAAGATCTGGACGTCACCGGATGGGGAGGTGGCAGAAGAGGACGAGGAGGCGGAGGCGGAGGTTGTTGTGAGTGGCGTGGAGGAGGAGGGGATGGGGGATGGGTAGGCGAGATAAGAGCTGTCCGCGGAAGGAGAGAGCGCGCAGATGGCTGGAGAGGAGAGTCAGCAGCGGTGCTGGGAGTATGCAAGAATCAGAGACGAACCGCCTGGATTGGATGTGGGCTCTATGACATGTAGAAGACGCATGTTTGAGATATCATAGATGTATATCTCCGTCTCGAGGACGATGACGAGGGTCTTGCGGTTCATCTTGACCGCAAGAATGGAGGAGGGGAAGAGCAGCTCGCATATGACAGATTTACACTTTGTGTTGACGATTTGAAGCTTCCGAGGGCTTGACTGGGGCAGGTCTGGAGCACCAACCAGAGGGCGAGCAGCGAGATGCAGAAGAGCATCTCGACGATGCCACGAGCACCGTCTGTGTTTGGGAGAACGCGGCCAAATGGATCGCAACTGAGGATGGCATAACCGCCGACAGGGACGCACGAAAAGTCCTGGTTGAAGTTGGCGAAGAGCATCGCGCCCGAGCCTGACTAGGCCTCACTCGCTGCCCTCGCTGCACGCTCGCCACGCCTCGTCAAAGCCGTCGAACATGTGCTTCCAGGCCATTCGGCGTTCGTCGTCAGATGGAAGATGAACGACCCCGAACACTTTTTTTTCTTTCTTTTTTTTCGCATAGAAGTGTATTTGAGAAAGAACTACCGGAGACATTGCCTCCGTATGTTAATAAGTACCGGTGACTGAACTCTTTTCACGCATCATCAACATCGGCGAGCCCGTCCACGTCCTTCGTCACACCACCCAGTGTCAGTGGTTCTTTCTCGACTCGCCGGAGTCACGCTCTCTCTTGCGATGGCGTTATGCATCTGAGGCTGTTGGCTCTGAGGATTACGATCTCAACTGGCTCATTTCTGCCGGCTCAGTTGCAGTGTCTGGACCACCCTTATGTCCAAATTTGGACATAAGTACCCGTCCCCTTTTGGACATAAGTGCACCTGCCAAATCCGGATGCATCCCTATTTAGACATAAGTGCCCCATCCAAATTCGGTTATGAGTAGCCTATTATAGTAGCGCTTTCCCACGCATCGTCAAAACGTCGTCCTTTTTTTTTTTTTTTTTTTTTTTGCGTATAGAAATTTGCTATTGGAAACGTAGGTAGCTACAAGCTACTGTAAACTTCCGAACGGACCTGGCCGTCAGAATAACTAGGGACCATGCCCTAACTACTTAGCTATTTTCTAATATGACCTGGTGTTTATACAAAGGAGGCAGTCTCGGTAAAGGGTTTCAAATAGCGATGAGGGCCTATTCATACCCCCATCTAAAGTCCAAACAAGCCGTTGCTTAAGCAGCATTAAAGTGAAACCTAAAGCGATAAGGCTCGCTAAACCAGCTCTTGATGCAAAGCTAAACAGGTTGAGGGTTTCTCGAGGTGATACCCACAAACACGGCCATGTCGAAAAGCAAACCTAAAACAAAAAATCCCGAGGCCCGATTCCAGGGTGTCGCTCCACCGGTGCAGGCCTCACCAGGCGCCACTCGCATAAACACTCCCGGAAGTTTTTGAGGAATCGAACTCGAGCGCTGTCCAAACGCTCCCAGGTTACCGCATGTGCCCGGTTGTGACGGTCAAAACAATGGACTTGATCCAGAAATGACTTTGAAAAAACGGCCCGATTCCAGGGTGTCACTCCACTGGTGCAGGCCTCACCAAGCGCCACTCGCATGAACACACCTGGAATATGTGCATAGACAAACCAAAGGAGGTTGAAATGGTATTGTTGACAGATTGATAAGATCGATAAACACATGTCCTGAGGAGGACTGCAACATAAGCTGCCTGTCGATAGGCAAACAAGCGGACGGCTTGAGGCGAAGGGCCAGTATGTTGGAGTACGAGCTTATACTACGACACAGCTATGTCCATGTTTGGACTTGTTTACCTGCTGACATATAGTATGAGACTTTTCATTCGTCAAACCTCAGTTATTGTCACATAACTGAGGTGTAAGTCTACATTCGTTCTAGCTACCAGTCATGTACTTACCATACCTTAGCATCCTCCATAAGGTATACACATTAACACAGTTATTGTCACATAACTGAGGTCATCCTCCATAAGCTGTCAGCCTTCCCTGCCAATAGGTTATGGGCCCCAACATGGCTGTCATGTCAACAAGTGATACTATCAAAGTCATTAAGCTCCAGAAGCTAAATGATGATGGTACCAACTGGGTCACCTACTGGGAATGAGTCATGAACACGTTAACCCACAAAGGCCTTTGTTGGCATGTAACTGGGACTGTGCGAAAGCCAATGGCTATCAAAGAGAAGGATGGAAAATACTTCAAAGAGGGAGAAGAAGATGATCTGAAAAAGGCCCTCAATGATAACGAAATCGAGACAATGGAGAAAGCCATGGACGAGTACGAGCAGAAACAGGCATCAGTCAGCGAGGTCATTTACGAGACTATAAGTCAGTCAATGTTCCTCCAGGTCAAGAATGAACCAACTGCTGCAAAAGTATGGTCAAAACTCGTATCAATCATGCAGGAGAAAGGAGATCTGATCCAAGTCAGCATTCTCACAAAACTCCAGACTATGATTTGTCTTGAAGACAATGACATCCGTTCACACCTAGCAAAGATGAGTGAGCTGAAGGAGCAGCTCGAGGGGATGGGCGCACCTGTCTCTGATCCATCATTTGCTGCCATGATTCGAAAATCTCTTTCACCTAGTTACCGACCCCTACTTCAGACTCTTAGCGCTACTGCTCACATAAATAAGAAGACTCTTACAAGTGACCAAATCATTGCCGCCATACACGAAGAAGCTGATGAGCTCATTGTTCAAAAGGAGGCTGATAAGGCTGCTGAAACTGCAGCCATGGTTGCCACGCATGCTAAGAAAAGGGGACAGGATCAAAAGAAGAAGTGTTCTAACTGTAAACGTGCAGGACACACAAAGGAGGAGTGTTTTCGGAAAGGAGGAGGAAAAGAAGGCCACGCACCATGGGACAAGAAGAAGAGAGACGGAGCTAAAGCCAACGCCGCATCAACAGAGGATACAACCAATGAGGATGTATCACTTGCCACCACTTGCATCCCAACCAAACCCCTCGAAGCGCTAAGTGCAACGCCAACACTCAACAATATTATCATAGACTGTGGAGCAACCCACCAATTCACTCCCAATTGGTCTGACCTCATCAATTTCACTGAGATAGAGCCAAAACCCATAAAAGCTGCAAACGGACGCATTCTGCAAGCTACTGGTCAAGGAGACTTAAAAGTCCTTTTTCCTATGGGTAATGGTCAGGAATCAACCAAAGTTACGCTCCAAGGAGTATACTATTCACCTGAATTTGCCTTCACATTGATCTCCGTGGGCACAATGGACGGAAAAGGGTTCCAGGTCACCTTCAGTGATGGGATATGCACTATAAGTACACCCAAACCATCACGTCAAGTTATTGGCCGCATCCCCATTTCCAATGGCCTCTATCATGTCTCTCTTGCACAGAAAGGGTCATTTTCAAGTGCCAAAACAGCCACTGCCGCTACTGGAAAAATTTCCATTAGTGAACTACACCGGCGAATGGGACATGTGAACCATGAAGCTCTACAAAGCATGGTTAAGAATGGCACAGTCACGGGAATAGATCTAGACATGAACTCGAAACCAGAGTCATGCATGGATTGCACAAAAGCAAAAGCTACCCGCAAACCATTCCCAAAACGGAGCATGAGCGAATGCGCCAAGAAATATGGTGACAAAGTCGTATCTGACCTCTGGGGACCTGCCCCCACTGCATCTATCAAAGGGAAGCAGTACTACCTCGCCTTTCAAGACGAGTACACCCATGAAATGCGCATCTACTTCCTACGACAGAAGTCTGAAGCTTTCGAGACCTACAAGATCTACGAAGCTTGGGTCAGGATGCAACATGAGGCAAAGATTAAAATTTTCGGCACTGACCGAGGAGGAGAATTCACGGGCGCTGCCTTCACTAAACACCTTGAGAAAGCTGGTACTGTTCGCCACCTAACTGTACATGACAGTCCACAATCAAATGGAAAGGCAGAACGAGCCAACCGCACCATAATTGAGGGGGCAAGAGCCATGCTACTAGCATCAGGACTCCCTGACTTTCTATGGGCCAAAGCCACTTCTCACCACGTTTGGTCGCGCAACCGGGTTCCCACCAAAACCCTTATGGACTCTATTACTCCAATTCAGATGGCAACCGGAAACCGTCCCAATCTGTCAGACGTGAGAGAATGGGGACATAAAGTGTGGGTAAAGCGGACTCACAGTTCCAAATCGAGTTCAAAGGTGAATCAAGGCCATTTTGTCGGTTTTGATGAAGAATCTAAAGGATACCGCATATACTGGGAGGACAAGCGCAATGTAACTGTTGAGCGCGATGTTTACTTCGACAAAGAGAGTTCTTTAGCTCCAGAAACAATGTTGATTGAGGGGGAGACTTACAGGACAACCAACGAGCCTGAAAAGGCATCAAAAACCGTCACCTCCACAGAAAAAACAATGTCGAACAAGATAGTGGACACCGCCCATGAAACAGTTAACGCGTCGATGAAGAGCACTGAAAAGGCTTCCAATCGACCCCTAGTTGACGAAAATCCGCTCAAAAACGAAAGAGATACAAGCAAAACAAGCGCACCTGCCACCAAAAACCCACCAGAGCCATCCACCCAAGATCCTAAGCCATCTAACCCAATCCAACCTTCAGACGACGAAGAGGAGGTTGCAGAGGAGTTGCTGGGACGTGGACAATGACCTAGGAAACCCATGGGATACTACAAATCCTTGTTGAAGGGAGAAGGAAGGCCAGGACGAAGCATGGTCGCTGAAACTGAAAATCAACAAGATTACCAGCTATCTGCAGTTGATCTAGATGAAGACGACTTACTCTTTGCTGGATTGAGCGAAGAAGAGTACGCTCTAGGGACAGGGGGAGAGCCGAGGACTCTAGACGAAGCATTGACTGGAGACGAAGCTGACAAATGGCATGCGGCTGTGCAAGCCGAACTCGACCAAATCGAGAAACTGGGCACTTGGAGAATCGTTGAGGCTCCTGTGGGCGCGAACATAGTTTCCTGCAAGTACGTGTTCAAGTACAAACGCGACGAGCTAGGAAATATCACCAAATACAAGGCTCGACTGGTAGCACGCGGATTCACTCAGAAATTCGGCGTCGACTACTTTGATACTCGAGTCTGGATTGTTCGTTGGGAGACCCTGCGCAATCTTCTTGCCCAGGCTGCATCACGCAATGCTGTCATCCACCAGGCAGACGTCAAGAATGCTTACCTGAATGCTGAGATAAAAGAAGACATTTATGTCGAGCTACCTCCCTCATACCACGAATTTAAGGCCCTATCACCCAAAACTAAGGGAAAGCGACTCGTATGTAAACTTGATAAGGGCCTATATGGCACCAAACAGGCTGGCCGAGGCTGGTACATGAAATTACGGAGTGCATTCATCAGTCTCAGATACAAGGTATCAAACACCGATCTAGGTGTATTCTACAAACTCTCAGACAACAACTACACAATCGTTGCTGTCACAACCAATGACCTCACCATCATTGCCAAATCGACAAAATCAGCTCAACTGATCAAGAATCAGCTAAATGAGCATTTCGAGCTCATCAATCTCGGCGAAATTAAGTGGCTACTGGGTGTCCATATCACTCGAAATCTTGACGACCACACAATCTCACTCGGCCAGCAGGCATACATTGATGAAATCATCAAGCGTTTTGAACTTGAGGAAGCTCGTCCTGCTTCCACGCCCATGGAGCCTGGAGCCGATTTTATGCCAGGCATGCCACATGTGTCACTGACAAAACTAACTGCTCGGGAACGCTCCAAATATCGAGAAATGATCGGAGCGCTGCTCTACTGTGCCACAGTGACTCGACCTGACATCACATACACA
The DNA here is from genome assembly GCA_023014405.1 of Amanita molliuscula. Taxonomy (NCBI): domain Eukaryota; kingdom Fungi; phylum Basidiomycota; class Agaricomycetes; order Agaricales; family Amanitaceae; genus Amanita; species Amanita molliuscula. The sequence goes on from JAEBUP010000011.1 coordinate 1,059,878, forward strand.
ATCTCGACACTCTCTCGCTACCTCGAGGATCCATCCAAGACCCACTATATAGCTGTACAGCGAGCTATTCGCTACCTCAAGGACACTTGAGACAAGAGACTTGTGCTTGGAGGCCGAGATCCAGAACTTTTTGGATTTTCCGATGCTGACTGTGTTACAACTTCTTTCTCTTATGCTTACCTGTTACAATAGCCTTTCTTCACTTCGTCGCTATGCTCTGATACTTGTTTCACCTGCCCGGACTGCCCCTCGTTTCCCTACCTTTTATACTTCTTCATTGTTCTCTAGGCAGTATATAAACCTCCGCCTGTACCGTAGTACCTCAGTTCCAACTTAATCGAGTATTGTCCTTTACTGAACAAGCTTCTCGCTCTCGTCCTCCTCATCGCTCGAACCATCTTCATCGTCGTCTAGCGTAATGGCGACAAGCACCTCTGTCCATTGACTGGGATTAGACCGAGACTCTAGTCGTCATTGTTGACTCGATAGCGAACCAAGGGCATCGATCCTAACACAAGTTGGAACTCACTGAACTGCTTAGTGCATTGTCACTAGCTAGACAATATAGATCCGAAACGACCCGAAACCAGACTCTCTAACCAGAGACCACCGAACAATTCCTTTTTCTTTAAAGGGACATATTATCTAGAAAGACAGGAGCTCTTTTTCTCGACACTAAACAAACGTTGGGAATTTCGAGGAGTAGGAAAGAACAAGAACACCCCAGTATCTGACGAATACTTTGAAGGGGATTACATCGAAGGAGACGAACACTCGTTACCTGGAAAGCTTTGGGTTGAGTGGAGAAACAAACAAAAAGAACCAGAAGAAGAACCAGAACTATATTTCGAAAGACCCAAAGAAACCCTTTGGTGGGAAGAGTACTGCGATGCAGAATTCGAGTTCAACAGTACTGATCCATACTACTCTCTCTCTGAAACATCCATAACAGGGTGGAACACCTTTTTGGAACAAAAACAAATCAAATACGAACTAGAAAACCCGAGACCTGAAACAGACGCCGAAACCGACACAAAACAAATGGCAACTAACGTTGAAACCACCGATGCCCCCAGGGGAGACATCAAACCAGTCTCAGCACGAATTTTCACAGGAGATTGGACCAAAGCTAAATCATTCATCAACTGGTTTAGTGATTTCTTTGCAATAAACGCCCACAACTATGAAGGGAAACATGAAAAGAAAATCAGATATGTCCTCCAATGCCTAGGAAAGGAACTAGACGACTGGAAAGAAATAATCCATGATCAACTGGACGAAAAAGATGGACTTACTTGGGAAAACTACAACACCTTTGTCAAACGATTCCTTGATGACTGGGGAGAAGTCAACACTGCAGTCAGGGCGCTGAATGAGCTCACTAAATTACGAGTTGGAGGAGAGATCACTGTCCCGATCTACATCCGAAAATTTAGAATGCTCATAGGATCCTCCGGACTAACCGGAATTACTGCCCAACTCCAGGCATTCGTCCAAGGCCTACCAACCACCATTGCTGCCAAGATCCTTGAAGGACAAGGCGACTTTAAAACTATCACAGACGCCTACAGAAAAGCGGAACAACTCAATGCAGCATGGGAAATGATGAAAGCGTTAGGGAAAACTGATACAGGGCATTGATTCAATAAAACAGGGGGACCTAAAACAATCCACACCATACCAACCGGACGCCTTACTGATGGGCAACGAGAAGAATATATGCGCTCTGGGAAATGTTTCAGATGCGGAACCATTGGTCACTTATCCCAAAATTGCCCAAAGAAAGATCCTACCAAGAACCTGCCCCCCTCAGGATGATTCACCAGAACAATCACTGAGGATAATGATGCTAAGAAAATCCACACAATGATTGCGGCTCTCAGCACAGAGGAACGAGAAACTCTCCTCACTGACCTTGAAACCGAGGGTTTTTAAAGCGGAGGAACCAGAAAGCGGTTGGAACCTCCAAGAACGATTATGGACAGTTAGCACTCGACTCTGTAATAGTAAGATCGAATAATAATCAATGACTCTCAATAACTGTCCAATCACCCGAATTACCCACTGAGATATCTGCCCTTGTTGACTGCAGAGCAGAAGGAAACTTCATTGACAAAACTATAACAAAGAACATGAACAAGAAACCACTAATTCGACCAATATGAGTTAAAAACACCGATGGAACAGTAAACTTAAACAGAATGATCACACATAAAGTCAAGATTCCCTACCACATCGGAAACTTACAGATCAAAACAAGCTTCCTAATCACTAAACTGGGAGATCAAAAACTTATACTTGGACTTCCCTGGTTAGAAAAGTACAACCCAGCAATAAACTGGAAGGAACGGACCCTTGAGCTCAATCACCAAACTCTATACAAACCGACAAGGCAGATAGAAAGGAACCTAGATCAGGAAATTGATGAATACTGGATCAGGGTTAAAACTTTGGTATCGCAAGCGTTAGAACATATGCTACACAAAGAAACCATAACGATGCTGCCGGACGAATACCAAGGATGGAAATCTACCTTCAAAAAGGCGCCATCAGAGCGATTCCCAGTCAGACGCACATGGGATCATGCAATTGATCTCAAAACTGGATTTACCCCAAAAGTCAGCAAAATCTATCCACTATCAATAAAAGAGCAATCGTCCCTCGACGAATGGATCACAGAACAGCTAGCTAAAGGATACATTAGGCCATCCAAATCCCTGCAAGCCTCGCCATTCTTCTTCGTCACAAAAAAGGAAAGCGGAGCGCTCCGGCCATGTCAAGACTACCGATACCTGAATGAATGGACAATAAAGAATGCATACCCACTACCACTGATCTCTGATCTAATGACCAAACTATCTGGCGCTCAATATTTCACAAAACTAGATCTCCGATGGGGATACAACAACGTTCGAATAAAAGAAGGAGATGAATGGAAAGCAGCCTTCATAACGAACAAGGGACTATACGAACCAACAGTCATGTTCTTTGGCCTATGCAATTCCCCATCCACTTTCCAGACAATGATGAACGAATACTTCCAAGATATGATCAATGAAGGATGGTTAATCATTTACATGGATGACATTTTAATATGTGGAACAACGCCCAAAGACTTAGAAACTCGGACAAAACGCGTCCTAGAACGACTAAAAGAAAACGACTTATTTCTCAAACTCGAAAAATGCAAGTTCTGCACTCAGGAAATCAAATTCCTCGGAATGATCATCAGACCCGGGGAGATAAAAATGGACCTGATCAAACTGGCAGGAATAGCAGATTGGCCGACACCAACAACGGTCAAGCAAGTACGATCCTTCCTAGGATTTGGGAATTTCTACCAACGATTCATTGGAAACTTCGCAACCCTTGCTCGACCACTTATTGATCTCACTAGAAAAGATGAAGCGTTCCTCTGGACACCAGAACGACAGGTGGCATTTAACAGCCTAAAAAAACACTTTACAACAGCCCCTGTACTCTGAATGCCAGATGTCACCCAACCATTCATCCTGCAAACCGACGCCTCGAATAAAGCAACAGGAGCAGTACTGAAACAAGCCGATGAAGCAGGACTCCTGCACCCTTGCGGCTTCATCTCACACGCCCTGACCACGACAGAGCAAAACTATCAGATTTACGACAGGGAACTACTGGCAATTGTCAAAGGACTTGCAGCATGGCGACACCTTCTTCATGGATCACCTCATACCACTATCGTTCATTGTGATCACAAGAATTTATCCTTTTATCGAACTCCACAACGCCTTACCCCCAGACAAGCCAGATGGTCCTCCTTCTTAAGCGAATTTGATCTCCGAATAGAGCACGTTCCTGGAACTAAGATGTTTGAAGCAGACACCCTATCTTGATGACCAGACCACATTGGAATGGACGACACCCCAGAAGAAACCACGGTGTTACCACCTGAACGATTCATCAGGCTTATAGCAGACGACCTAGCAGAGAAGTTGTGCAAAGGCATGATTAAAGACGACTTCGGACAAATACTAGTCGAAGTAATCCAAAACCATCGAGCACCACCAATAAAATCGAAGCTGCAAGACTGGACATATGTCGACCATATCGTACATTACCAAGGAAAAACCTATGTACCCGATCAAGATGGATTGCGCACTCAACTCATTAAACTGACGCATGAATCACCTACATCTGGGCACCCCGGACGATTTAAAACTCTAGAATTACTCAAACGAAACTACTGGTGGCCTGGAATGAACAAGCATACCAGAGAATGGATCAAAGGATGTGTGCTCTGCCAGCAAATGAAAGTAAACACTCACCCCAACACCCCTGCCTTACAACCAATCAAATCTAATGCCACCTGACCCTTCCAACAAGTCACAATTGACTTTATTACGGACTTACCAATTGCCGATGGCTTCGACTCGATCATGGTCACAGTGGACCATGGACTTACAAAGGGGGTAACCTTTTCCCCTTGTCACAAAATGATCGACACATTAGGAACCGCAGACCTATACATAAATGAAAACTTCAAACGATTCAGCTTACCGGATATCCTCATATCCGACAGAGGACCACAGTTCGCATCTAAAGTATTCCAAGAAATAGGAAAAGCGCTGGGAATAAATCATAGAATGAGCACAGCCTACCACCCCCAGACAGATGGCGAGACAGAACGAGTCAATCAAGAACTAGAAGTCTACCTCCAAATGTTCTGCACAAACAAACCGCACAGATGGAAATCGTTACTGCCAATTGCAGAATTTGCTCACAATAACCGACACCACGATACCATCAAAGCATCACCGTTTCAGCTAATGTACAGAGTAGACCCCGTTGCTATTCCCACAGCTGCATCCCCTATGACGACCCCAGCAGCTGAAAACCGACTATGAATGCTACAAAAAGCTAGAGAAGAAGCACTCGCCACACACGAACTCGCTAGGCAAATGGTAGCGCTCAGAACAAAAGACAAAAGTATCAGATTCGAGAAAGGAGACAAAGTCTGGCTCGAAAATCGAAATCTCCGAATACCCTATGAGTCAAGGAAGCTAGCACCCAAAAGAGAAGGACCCTTCATGATTGAGCAAGTACTAGGACCTGTCACCTACAAACTGAAACTCCCCAAACAATGGCACATCCACCCCGTGTTTCATACTATATTGCTAACTCCATATAAGGAAACAATGGCGCATGGACCAAACTTCATGAAACCACCCCCTGATCTCATCAACGGACAAGAAGAGTTTGAAATAGAAGCAATCATCACACACAGAAAATGAGGAACTGGCTATCAATACCTAGTCAAATGGAAGGGGTATGGACCGAACGACAACTCATGGGAACCTGAAACAAACCTGAAAAACGCTGCGGACATCCTTAGAGCATATAAGAACCACCGAGGCCTGCTATGAAAACCATGGTCCAGTATCGCAACAAACAGATCCTCAGACAGAATACTAGACATACCAAAAGCATCGCTTCCCCCTACTCCCGATTCTCTCCCAGACAATCTATCCCAAAACTTAGACACCTAATCATCCAACTCCCTAATCGAACCCATCCTCACCAAGGACGACGTGCAATAGGAACAGCCTTCATTGAACTACGCAAAATCCTGCTCTATCGAACAAAAGTACCGTCACTACACCCAGTATATAAAACGCAGATCAGCCCCAACTCCCAGACACCAACCGACGCCATCAGCAGAGATCGCCAAGTCAGGCAAGCGCGAAGAGCACTGGCCTTATGGATCATTGACCGAACAAGAGACCTAGAAGTGGCGGGAGTGACCTGCCTACACCAGACAGAGGCACTATTCCCAGACAAAATCAATTTCCCATCCAGTGGACTGCTGAACTTTAACCTACCCCCGCACTACCTATACATCCCACATGGAGGGATACCACCTCCATATCCGAATCCGCCACCACCACCCCACTACCGTGATTTTGAATGGGAACCTGGATACCCAATGATCACGGGCATCATTCATCACACAAATCAAGGAACGATTACACATCGAATTCCACCTAGACCACTACACGAACCATATTTGGCTGAAAGACCTCCCACGCAACCTAATACTCCCAGACCAGAAGCATTGGCCAATCAACTCTTATGAGACATCCTCTCTATGGACGCAGACAATTCATTTTGGGACGTGGAATACTTCGATGAAGTCAACCTATAAAAGAACGAGATTCCCACTTCCTAGCCTTCCAACCAACATCACAAATACAAAGATGTTCTCACTCATCACCATCCTCATCGCCCTCGTCTCTACTCTCGTCCCCTCTGTCCTCATCGGAGGACTCGTTCTCACCACCCTCCTCGCTACCCTCGCCCTCGCCTACTCTTTTCCCGAAAAACTCCCCGAGCTCGACGTCTTCACACCACCCCTCGAAATCTTTGTCGAAACTGAGACGATGATCTACGCCGACGACGACCTACACATTCACCTGCCTGAACTCGTTGAGGAACCACCTATTGCAGAAGAAGTCATCCCTGCACCTATCCCCAGATCGAACCCCCTCGTTGCCGCTGCCTCCCTAGAAGCCTCATACATTACAGCCAATCTCCGAGACCTCTCTGCCCCACTCGGAGCCCTCGTAGGACTCACCCTCACCACCGACCCCAACGCCATGACCTATGCTGAATGAGATCTTGCGCTCCGTGAACTTCGCCAACTGAAAGTCACCCTCAACTCCGTACAATGGCACACTGATACAGTGCAAAAGGACGTCAAAAACATCGTCCACTGGTACAAGTCTAGAGCAGATCATGCCTGGACAACTCAAGGCTGGCCTTAAGAAGTCGGTGACTTCTCGCATAGGGAGGGGGTAATGTTACAACTTCTTTCTCTTATGCTTACCTGTTACAATAGCCTTTCTTCACTTCGTCGCTATGCTCTGATACTTGTTTCACCCGCCCGGACTGCCCCTCGTTTCACTACCTTTTATACTTCTTCATTGTTCTCTAGGCAGTATATAAACCTCCGCCTGTACTGTAGTACCTCAGTTCCAACTTAATCGAGTATTGTCCTTTACTGAACAAGCTTCTTGCTCTTGTCCTCCTCATCGCTCGAACCATCTTTGTCGTCGTCTAGCATAACGGCAACAAGCACCTCTGTCCATTGACTGGGATTAGACCGAGACTCTAGTCGTCATTGTTGACTCGATAGCAAACCAAGGGCATCGATCCTAACAGACTGGGCCTCTCAAGGTCACCGCCACTCAATTTCGGGTTTCACCATTTTTTATGGACAAGGAGCAGTATCATGGAGCTCGAAAAAGCAGCCAATTATCACGCTATCCAGCACTGAGGCCGAATACGTTGCATTGTCACATGTCACAAAGGACCTACTCTGGCATCGCAAACTCCACACAGAACTATCACCATTTTTCAACCCGATCACTGCACCAATCCAACTCTTCTGCGACAATCAAGGTGCCATTGTTTTGTCAAAGGATGCAACATTCCACATGCGCATGAAACATATTGATACCTGTTTCCATTTCATTCGAGAAACTGTCAATAACAACATTCTTTCAATAATTTACTGTTCAACCCACGATATGGTCGCAGATATATTCACCAAGTCACTTGCTCGATTCAAGTTTGGAAAATTCCGTTCATTACTAGGTATTTATTAATTATCTACTACATTTCGCTTGAGGGGAAGTGTTGGAGTACGAGCTTATACTACGACACAGCTATGTCCATGTTTGGACTTGTTTACCTGCTGACATATAGTATGAGACTTTTCGTTCATCAAACCTCAGTTATTGTCACATAACTGAGGTGTAAGTCTACATTCGTTCTAGCTACCAGTCATGTACTTACCATACCTTAGCATCCTCCATAAGGTATACACATTAACACAGTTATTGTCACATAACTGAGGTCATCCTCCATAAGCTGTCGGCCTTCCCTGCCAATACAGTAAACGTAACAACCAGCCAATGGGGAGGGAAGGGCTGGATTCGAAAACAAGAGGGCAGATGAGGAGAGGATGATGGTGGTCAGAGTTCGAAAATGTTGTCCATTGTCAATCTCCATTGTTTCCACACTCCCTGCTGTCTGCATCTATCCCATGGCTCCTGGAAGGCCCTCAGGTACTAAAAACAAACCAGGACACTCTGCTGGTGGTTTTAGAGCTAATTCTGGTCGGAAACAAGCAAAGAAAGTGCCTGCACCATCTGCTGGCCCTTCTCTGTCATCTATGAGATCTGGCACTCCAGACTCAGGTATGGATGGTCATATATACTTCTTATGTGATCAATAATTCAATAATTATGCTTTTAGGGCCATCTATTGTGATTGGACATGGTAATCAGCAAGACTTGTTTCCAATCTTTAGTATGTCCTTGATTTCTGCCATCTCCTTATACTAATCAAAATAAAACACAGATAGGGCCACAAAGTAAGCCTTAGCATGGTTTATTTAGTCTTAATGTGTATGATTTTGATTTCAAGCTCATCTACAAGTTCATTTTCAGAGCAAGCCTCCACAGTGACAGATGACATGGCTGCTGACACTTTAAATTCAGATCATCCATTCCCATATCTCAATTCAGTTCATCCAGGTACTGCATGGGATGTGGACCTTGCCACAGAGTCAGATGATCAATGGGATACCAATTTTGAGAGTGATGATTCTTTCAATGATAACTTTATACCTCATGATGATAACTTGCCTGCCACTGGAGTTGTTGCTGCATATCTTGCTTCTGTCAAAGACAAACTTGTCTATGAATTGTCTGGGAATGCTACCCCATTGTGTTACCAAAATGGCACATTCTGGATTATGCCCAAAGATGGCTACTTTGCAATGCATTCACTCAGATTCTCTGGTGGCATGACACCAGAACATTTTTATTACCCAAGAGTTTTTGTTTGGTTGCCACATCTTCTGGATAGAAGTGGTTTGACATGGCAAAATCCCACTTGTTGTTTTTATCAGGATAAAGAGCATCCATTGACTGTCAAGGGTTGGAACAGTGATCCTGTAGCAAGGAGGATCATTGACTTGAAAGATAACTACTATATCATAACTCAGTGATTTCGTTGTAGGAAGGCTGATGCTTCTGGTCCTACTGGTTGTGGAAGGACAATGAACCTGTATGACCCAGACATTTTGAGGCAGTTGGATCCTAGCCTTGTGGATGAGTTTCCTGCATTTTTGACACATTGCAGTGGCATTGATAAAACATTGATGACTCTCATCCGAGCTGGTATTGGACATGGGCTTAGCTCCAGTGCATGGTCAAGAATTATGAAAGAGCTGCATGTAAGGGAACATGATCTCAGGGAACTAAAGTACTTGCATGCCATTACAGCTCACATTGGTGACTTGCATAGATTATGTTCTACAGTCAAGACATACCCACCATTTTCTGGGTTTCATGATCAATCTGGCTATGGTGGCTTTTCTCCATCAAGGTGGTATATCAAGGACATCTATATTGACTACATGGAACATATTCACCCAATTTTGGACCAATGCATGTCTGCATTATCTGGGTACATCCTCAAGTGGGATCACAGCTTTAAGCTACCTAAATGCATGATGAAATTGGAAGGCACACAGATATTCACAGCTCTATTTACTGTTGTCAATGAGTGGGAGCAAATTTGATATCAAGCATTTGTGCCTACCAAGTCACTTGCTCATCTTCGTGCTGGACTGGAAGCAATTGTTGCATCCCTTAAACAACATGGCCTTCCTGAGCCTGTTTTGGGATTCACTGGTGCTGTATCTCAGGATATTGGAACATTTGTTGCTTCCATGCCATCATTGGGAGAAAATGTTACTCCTGTGCAGCTTGATCAATTTTCTGATCTTCCACTACTGTCCTTGCCTGACACTGTATCAATCCATGTGCTTGGAAGTCACCATGAAATACAAAGTGCATGCTTAAACATTTTACAACAAATTTCAGATGATGAAAGCACTTTGCACATTGGATTTGATATGGAATGGGAGTTTACAACTGGTCTTGGTGGTGCAGGTCCTCAGAGGACAGCATTGATTCAGATTGCATTGCCTACCACTGTTTATTTGCTGCAAGTTTACCATCTGCATCATTTGCCTAGCTCTGTCAAGACACTGCTTCATTCAACTCAGATAATAAAAATTGGGCATAATGTTGGTGCTGACTTGGCAAAATTGGCTCGTGACTTCCCAGATTTTACACTTCTTCCTAAAATAAGAAATTCATACCCTGGTGTTATTGAGCTTGGGAAGTTGGCAGCAGAAAAGAATGCAGTGTCCAATGCCAATGCATCACTAAATGCAATCACAGCAGCAACTTTAGGCTGTTATCTCTCAAAGGAATGGAGAACCAGTGAATGGGGCCTACCTACCCTAACAGATGATCAGAAGCACTATGCAGCTTTGGATGCACATGTTGCACTTCAAATTTTTGATGTTCTCAAAAGCAGTGAAACAACTGGTCAGCCTTTATCAGCTGCAACACAGGTTGGTCAGCTTGTAAGCTTATGTGTGAGGAGACATGAAATTGCTCATGGAGAGATTGTTGCACAACCTGCAAAGTATGATATACTTGTTGGAAAGGACAAAAACCTTGTCTCAATTGGTGTTTCTACAACAAAGACTAGAGCACTAATCAAGATCTCAGAAGTACTTGCACAAAATTGTGTAATTGCTTATCATCAGCAGTCACTGAAAGACATTAAAGGAGACAATGATACCTTCATGGCAGTTGTCAGCATTAGTGCACTCTGTACTTGAAGAAATAACATGGCTGTTAGTGCTGTATCAGATCCTGAGCAGAGGAATATTGTTCTGCCTACTGTAGCCAAACCATCACAGAATCCACAGGCAGACACTAATGATGATTCACAGAATGCATCTGATGATTCTGATGTGGAAGAGGACACAGAAGATAATAATGAAGAGTCCATAAGCCCATCAGGATATAGCCAAGAAACAAGTGGTGACATTCCAAGCCGAATCCTGGCTGATTGCTTTCATGTGATGGACAGGGTAAATAGGACAATTTCATGCAAACATACTGCTCTTAAAAAATTTGCAACTGCATTCAGTGACACCATGCTTGTACCTGATAAGGGTGATAAAGATTTAGTTGAGGCAGTATTAAAAAAGAAAGGAGAAAGCTGGGGAAGGGTTAAGTTTAAATCTCCTGCTTGGTTGTGGAGGAGGGTACATTGGTTTATACCCCAGAAGGATATGCTGTATATCCTACTGAACGAATTATTTGAATCTTGGGCAACAGTCAAGTGTGTTGTTACTGGTCAGAAGTTGTTCAATGATGAAACCCACAAAAAGGCACAAAGTATTTTAGTTGAAGTACAGAAAGGATGGATATCTGACCCTACCTTTATGTCAGTATATATGAAAGAAGGGGTTGACAAGGATGGGCTCAACCTGTACCATTGCATCTGGGGAACAAACTCAGTAGAAGGGGCAGTACATAATCCTATAAGACGAAATTTTGGAGCCTTGTATGCATCACCAGAGTTAGCTGATGCCCTCATTGCAGATTTTCGACATTGCCACAATGTAGACTGTGGGTCAGTGCATAAACATGGTGTGCAATATGCTGGGCATTATGGCCCTTGGCTTGATCATGAAATTCAGAAGCTGAGAGAAGATATCCCCTGGAGTAGCAAACCAGCCCTTCAACTGATGTTGTCTGACATTGATCCATTAGACTTTGGTCCTACAGTGGAACAATTTGGAATTGCATGCATACCATCAGACACTCATATCAAATGCAACTTTGTTGGAGCAGATCTTGATCTACAGATGTCAGTACAACCAGTACATCCATTAAAGCTCCATCTTTCAAGGCTTCATGGAGACAGGAAAGATATCTATGCATTTCTTGCTAAAGCACAAGGGACAAAGTTTGCTGTGACACCAGTCCATACCAAAGGAGAATTTGAATTGTTTGCAAAATCAGTCCTGCCTGGAGGTGACTGGTGCACACAAAATAAGCCACACTTTGAGCAAATGGCCTATTGGTGGTCTGCCAATGCTGATGGCAGAACAGTATTCTATAAACTGCCTGAGCATTTGTCAACATACTATGCCACATTTAATGCAAGAAGACAGACACAGCAGACCCTGATAGAAAGTCAAGCACAGCGCCAGCATAATCAAAGGCGAATTCAGCCTCTTGGCCATCATGCAAAGGTGTTACCTGCAGTTGATGTTCATCAGTTATCCAGAACAAGTGCTTCTGATATAGAAACAGAGATGGCTTCAGATAATCCAATTGACTATGATGATCATAACATACCAAATTTAAATGATGAAGTTGATATGGATGTGGATATTGAACCAATTGCATCCAGTTCTACAACACCTGTGCATGATGCTGATGTTCTGTTTACCCAGCATGAGACTGCTACAGCTGCACTGAACTTGCTTCGTCCATCCACAAAGAACAAGAAGTCCAAAAAATCCCATGTTGTATCTGGTAGCTCCTTGAGCAGTTTTGTGACTGGAACAAGTGCTAGGGCAAGGAGGAAGTGCAAGGTGTGTGTCCTTGCTGGTTGTGATGGTAGTGATTGTCCAGGATCAGGAGGTAGATCAAAATGTCAATTTGAGTAAGAAACTCACTTTATTCTTTTGAAATTACAGCTAATAAATAAGGGAAATCAAGGGAATCAACTGAAATGATCATGTAATTTTTTTTTTTTGTATACTGTTTCTTTGAATCCTCTGCCTACAAACATTATTTTGTATTTTTTATCTCAATTTCAAAGAAAATCCTGTAAAAAATGAGCAACAATTGGAATATAATACATAATTGAATCAAAGGCAAGGATTTACATGCCTAGACCCTTTTTTGATTTTTTCAATTTTTTTGTGTCCATGGTCCAGACATGGCACCTGAGCCTTTCTGCCTGCGTAACCCCACATGCCTCCTCACGCCCATGTGTCTCTGCAACCGGCAGATACCACTGTACCCTCCACCCCTCTTCATCCCACGTCTCCACGCACCTGCCGAAAGCCGCGGCCTCAGCCAGGTCAAGCCTGAGCCAGGCCAACACTGGGAGCTTTGGCTTGGCCCACGATAATATAAAGCCAGGCCTTTTGGGCCAAGCCAAGAATACCATTCATGGCTCTGGCAAACTATCAACTTTGTACTTGGCCGGAGATTATAAACAACTTGGTCCCATTGTAACATTTCGGATTGCGGGAAGAACCACTTTCACTGGCAGCAGGCCCCCGTTCGTAGCTATCAGAGGATGATGGAACGCGAGATATATGATGTGTAGCTGTTACAACTTCTCCTTTTTTACACTTACTCACTACAATAACCGTTCTTCACTTCGTCGCTATGCTTTGATACTTGTTTCATCTGCCTGGACTGCCCCTCGTTTCACTTCCTTTTATACTTCTTCATTGTTCTCTAGGCAGTATATAAACCCCCGCATGTACCGTAGTACTTCAGTTCCAACTTAATCGAGTATTGTCCTTTACTGAACAACCCTCTCGCTCTCATCCTCTCTATCGCTCGAGCTACCTTCGTCACTGCCTAGCACGACGTCGAACAGCATTCTTGTCCAGTAACTGGGATTAGACCGAGACTCTAGTCGTCACTGTTGACTCGATAACGAACCAAGGGCATCGATCCTAACACAAGTTGGAACTCACTGAACCGCTTAGTGCATCGTCACTAGCTAGACAATATAGATCCGAAACGACCCGAAACCAGACTCTCTAACCAGAGACCACTGAACGATTCCTTTCTCTTCAAAGGAACATATTATCTAGAAAGACAGGAGCTCTTTTTCTCGACACTAAATAAACGTTGGGAATTTCGAGGAGTAGGAAAGAACAAGAACACCCCAGTACCTGACAAATACTTTGAAGGGGATTACATTGAAGGAGATGAACACTCGCTACCTGGAAAACTTTGGGTTGAGTGGAGAAACGAACAAAAAGAACCAGAAGAAGAACCAGAACTATATTTCGAGCGACCCAAAGAAACCCTTTGGTGGGAAGAGTACTGTGATGCGGAATTTGATTTTGACGGCACCGATCCATACTACTCTCTCTCTGAAACATCCATAACAGGGTGGAACACCTTTTTAGAACAAAAACAAATCGAATACAAACTAGAAAACCCGAGACCTGAAACAGACGCCGAAACCGACACGAAACAAATGGCAACTAACGTCGAAACCACCGATGCCCCCAGGGGAGACATCAAACCAGTCTCAGCACGAATTTTCACAGGAGATCGGACCGAAGCTAAATCATTCATCAACTGGTTTAGCGATTTCTTTGCAATAAATGCCCACAACTATGAAGGGAAACATGAAAAGAAAATCAGATATGTCCTCCAATGCCTAGGAAAGGAACTAGACGACTGGAAAGAAATAATCCACGATCAACTAGATGAAAAAGATGGACTTACTTGGGAAAACTATGACACCTTTGTCAAACGATTCCTTGACGACTGGGGAGAAGTCAACACTGCAGTCAGGGCGCTGAATGAGCTCACTAAATTACAAGTTGGAGGAGAGATCACTGTCCCGATCTATGTCCGAAAATTTAGAATGCTCATAGGATCCTCTGGACTAACCAGAATTACTGCCCAACTCCAGGCATTCGTCTGAGGCCTACCAACCACCATTGCTGCCAAGATCCTCGAAGGACAAGGCGACTTTAAAACCATCACAGATGCCTACAGAAAAGCAGAACAACTCAACGCAGCATGGGAAATGATGAAAGCATTAGGAAAAACTGATACAGGGCGTCGATTCAGTAAAACAGGGGGACCTAAAACAATCCATGCCATACAAACCAGACGCCTTACCGATGGGCAACGAGAAGAATATATGCGTTCCGGGAAATGTTTCAGATGCGGAACCACCGGTCACTTATCCCGAAACTGCCCAAAGAAAGATACTACCAGGAACCCGCCCCCTTCTGGACAATTCACCAGAACAATCACTGAGGATAACGATGCTAAAAAAATTCGCACTATGATTGCGGCTCTCAGCACAGAAGAACGAGAAACCCTCCTCACTGACCTGGAAACTGAGGGTTTTTAAAGCGGAGGAACCAGACAGCGGTTGGAACCTCCAAGAACAATTATGGACAGTTAGCACTCGACTCTGTAATAGTAAGATCAAATAATAATCAGCGACTCTCAATAACTGTCCAATCACCCGAACTACCTGCTAAGATATCTGCCCTTGTTGACTGCGGAGCAGAAGGAAACTTCATTGACGAAACTATAACAAAAAACATGAACAAGAAACCACTAATTCAACCAATACGAGTTAAGAACGCCGACGGAACAGTAAACCTAAATGGAATGATCACACATAAAGTCAAGATTCCCTACCACATCGGAAATCTACTAATCGAAACAAGCTTCCTAATCACTAAACTGGGGGATCAAAAACTTATACTTGGACTCCCCTGGTTAGAAAAACATAACCCAGCAATAAACTGGAAGGAACGGACCCTCGAGCTCGATCACCAACCTCTACACAAACCAACAAAGCAGATAGAAAGAAACCTGGATCAGGAAATCAACGAATACTGGATCAGGGTTAAAACTTCGGCATCACAAGCACTAGAACACACACTACGCAAAGAGACCATAACGACGCTACCAGACGAGTACCAAGAATGGAAATCTACCTTCGAAAAAGCGCCTTCAGAACGATTCCCAGTCAGACACACATGGGATCATGCAATTGATCTCAAAACCGGATTTACCCCAAAAGTCAGCAAAATCTATCCGCTGTCAATAAAAGAGCAATCATCCCTCGACGAATGGATCACGGAACAGCTAGCTAAAGGATACATTAGACCATCCAAATCCCCACAAGCCTCGCCATTCTTCTTCGTCGCAAAAAAGGAAAGCGGAGCGCTCCGGCCATGTCAAGACTACCGATACCTGAATGAATGGACAATAAAGAATGCATACCCACTACCATTGATCTCTGATCTAATGACCAAACTATCCGGCGCTCAATATTTCACAAAACTAGACCTCCAATGGGGATACAACAACGTTCGGATAAAAGAAGGAGATGAATGGAAAGCAGCCTTCATAACGAACAAAGGACTATACGAACCAACAGTCATGTTCTTTGGCCTATGCAATTCCCCATCTACGTTCCAGACAATGATGAACGAATACTTCCAAGACATGATCAACGAAGGATGGTTAATCATTTACATGGACGACATTTTAATATGCGGAACAACACCCAAAGACTTAGAAACCCGGACAAAACGCGTCCTAGAACGACTGAAAGAAAACGACTTATTTCTCAAACTCGAAAAATGCAAGTTCTGCACTCAGGAAATTGAATTCCTCGGAATGATCATTAGACCTGGGGAGATAACAATGGACCCAATCAAACTGGCAGGAATAGCAGATTGGCCGACACCAACAACGGTCAAGCAAGTACGATCCTTCCTAGGATTTGGGAACTTCTACCAACGATTCATTGGGAACTTCGCAACCCTCGCTCGACCACTTATTGATCTCACAAGAAAAGATGAAGCGTTCCTCTGGACACCAGAATGACAGGTGGCGTTTAACAACCTAAAAAGATGCTTTACAACAGCCCCTGTACTCCGAATGCCAGATGTCACCCAACCATTCATCCTGCAAACCGACGCCTCGAATAAAGCGACAGGAGCAGTACTGAAACAAGCTGATGAAGCAGGACTCCTGCACCCCTGTGGCTTCATCTCACATGCCCTAACCACGACAGAGCAAAACTACCAGATTTACAACAGGGAACTACTAGCAATCGTCAAAGGACTTGCAGCATGGCGACACCTTCTTCACGGATCACCTCATACCACCATCGTTCATTGTGATCACAAGAATTTATCCTTTTATCGAACCCCACAACACCTTACCCCCAGACAAGCCAGATGGTCCTCCTTCTTAAGCGAGTTCGACCTCCGAATAGAGCACTTCCCTGGAACTAAGATGTTTGAAGCAGACGCCCTATCTCGACGACCAGACCACACTGGAACGGACAACATCCCGGAAGAAACCACGGTGTTACCACCTGAACGATTCATCAGGCTTATAGCAGACGACCTAGCAGAGAAGTTGCGCAAAGGCATGATTAAAGATGACTTTGGACAAATACTAGTCGAAGTAATCCAAAATCATCGAGCACCACCAATAAAATCGAAGCTGCAAGACTGGACATATGTCAACCACATCGTACATTACCAAGGAAAAACCTATGTACCAGATCAAGATGGATTGTGCACTCAACTCATTAAACTAACGCACGAATCACCTACATCTGGGCACCCCGGACGATTTAAAACTCTAGAATTACTCAAACGAAACTACTGGTGGCCCGGAATGAACAAGCATACCAGAGAATGGATCGAAGGATGCGCGCTCTGCCAGCAAATGAAAGTAAACACTCACCCCAACACCCCTGCCCTACAACCGATCAAATCTAATGCCACCCGACCCTTCCAACAAGTCACAATTGACTTCATCACAGACTTACCAATCGCTGATGGCTTCGACTCGATCATGGTCACGGTGGACCATGGACTTACAAAGGGGGTAACCTTTTCCCCTTGTCACAAAACGATCGACGCACTAGGAACCGCAGACCTATACATAAATGAAAACTTCAAACAATTCGGTTTACCGGATATCCTCATATCCGACAGAGGACCGCAGTTCGCATCTAAAGTATTCCGAGAAATAGGAAAAGCGCTGGGAATAAACCACAGAATGAGCACAGCCTACCACCCCCAGACAGATGGTGAAACAGAACGAGTCAATCAAGAACTAGAAGTCTACCTCCGAATGTTCTGCACAAACGAACCGCACAGATGGAAATCGCTACTGCCAATTGCGGAATTCGCTCACAATAACCGACACCACGATACCATCAAAGCATCACCGTTTCAGCTAATGTATGGAGTAGACCCTGTCGCTATTCCCACAGCTGCATCCCCTATGACGACCCCAGCAGCTGAAAACTGACTACGAATGCTACAAAAAGCTAGAGAAGAAGCACTTGCCACGCACGAACTCGCTAGACAAATGGTAGCACTCAGAACAAAAGACAAAAGTATCAGATTCGAGAAAGGAGACAAAGTCTGGCTCAAAAATCGAAACCTCCGAATACCCTATGAGTCAAGGAAGCTAGCGCCCAAAAGAGAAGGACCCTTCACGATTGAGCAAGTACTAGGACCTGTCACCTACAAACTGAAACTCCCCAAACAATGGCACATCCACCCCGTGTTTCATACTACATTGCTAACTCCATATAAGGAAACAATGGCGCATGGACCAAACTTCGTGAAACTACCCCCTGATCTCATCAACGGACAAGAAGAGTTTGAAGTAGAAGCAATCATCACACACAGAAAACGAGGAACCGGCTATCAATACCTAGTCAAATGGAAAGGGTATGGACCGAACGAAAACTCATGGGAACCTGAAACAAATCTAAAAAACGCTGCGGACATCCTTAGAGCATATAAGAACTGCCGAGACCTGCTATGAAAACCATGGTCCAGTATCGCAACAAACAGATCCTCAGACAGAATACTAGACATACCAAAAACATTGCTTCCCCCTACTCCCGATTCTCTCCCAGACAATCTATCCCAAAACTTAGGCACCTAATCATCCAACTCCCTAATCGAACTCACCCTCACCAAGGACGACGCGCAATAGGAACAGCCTTCATTGAAATACGCAAAATCCTGCTCTATCGAACAAAAGTACCGTCACTACACCCAGTATATAAGACACGGATCAGCCCCAACTCCCAGACACCAACCAACGCCCTCAGAGACCACCATGTCAGGCAAGCACGAAGAGCACTGGCCTTATGGATCATTGACCGAACAAGAGACCTGGAAGCGGCGGGAGTGACCTGCCTACACCGGACAAAGGCACTATTCCCGGACAAAATCAACTTCCCATCCAGTGGACCGCTGACCTTTAACCTACCCCCGCACTACCTATACATCCTGCATGGAGGAATACCACCTCCATACCCGAATCCGCCGCCACCACCCCACTACCGCGACTTTGAATGGGAACCTGGATACCCAATGATCACGGGCATCATTCATCACACGAACCAGGGAACGATTACGCATCGAATCCCGCCTAGACCGTTACACGAACCATATTTGGCTGAAAGACCTCCCACACGACCTAACACTCCCAGACCCGAAGCATTGGCCAATCGACTCTTACGAAACATCTTCTCTATTGACGCAGACGATTCATATTTGGACGTGGAATACTTTGACGAAGTTAACCTATAAAAGAACGAGATTCCCACTTCCTAGCCTTCCAACTAACGTCGCAAATACAAAGATGTTCTCACTCGTCGCTATCCTCGTCGCCCTCGTCTCTACCCTCTTCCCCTCTGTCCTCATCGGAGGACTCGTTCTCACCACCCTCCTCGCTTACTCTTTTCCCGAAAAAATTCCTGAATTTGACGTCTTTACACCACCCCTCGAAATCTTCGTCGAAACCGAAACAACAACCCATACCGACGACGACCTGCACATTCACCCGCCTGAACTTGCCAAGGAACCGCCTATCGCAGAAGAAGTCATCCCGGCACCTATCCCCAGATCGAACCCCCTCGTCGCCACCGCCTCTCTAGAAGCCTCGTATATTACAGCCAACCTCCGAGACCTCTCCGCCCCACTAGGAGCCCTCGTAGGACTCACCCTCACCACCGACCCCAACACCATGACCTACGCTGAACGAGATCTAGCACTCCGAGAACTTCGTCAATTGAAAGTCACCCTCGACTCCGTACGATGGCACATAGACACCGCGCAAAAGGATGTCGAAAACGTCGTCCACTGGTACGAGTCTAGAGCAGACCACGCCTGGACAACTCAAGGGTGGCCTTAAGAAGTCGGTGACTTCTCGCATAGGGAGGGGGTAATGTTACAACTTCTCCTTTTTTACGCTTACTCACTACAATAACCGTTCTTCACTTCGTCACTATGCTTTGATACTTGTTTCATCTGCCTGGACTGCCCCTCGTTTCACTTCCTTTTATACTTCTTCATTGTTCTCTAGGCAGTATATAAACCCCCGCATGTACCGTAGTACTTCAGTTCCAACTTAATCGAGTATTGTCCTTTACTGAACAACCCTCTCGCTCTCGTCCTCTCTATCGCTCGAGCTACCTTCGTCGCTGCCTAGCACGACGTCGAACAGCATTCTTGTCCAGTAACTGGGATTAGACCGAGACTCTAGTCATCACTGTTGACTCAATAACGAACCAAGGGCATTGATCCTAACAGTAGCGTGGTCGAGGTTTGACGTACGTCTTCATTCGCAGCGAAGTGGACCTGGGCTGACGAGGTGTCTCATGCAGTGTGGTCAAATCAGTGCGAAATCTTAGGTCTCACTACGCACCTGAACTTCAAGCCTGCAGTGATCCCGCAGTGACACACAGTCTG
This sequence comes from Amanita molliuscula, assembly GCA_023014405.1. Taxonomy (NCBI): domain Eukaryota; kingdom Fungi; phylum Basidiomycota; class Agaricomycetes; order Agaricales; family Amanitaceae; genus Amanita; species Amanita molliuscula. The sequence goes on from JAEBUP010000011.1 coordinate 1,080,330, forward strand.
CAAGATATCGACATGTTCAAGCCCAAGACGGGATTTCCTATCCTCTTCCACGGCGTGGCAGCCATCTCCTTCGTATTTCAGGAGCGTTCAAGTATCCCGAATACAGGTCACTAATTGGACTCCTGGGATCCTGCAGAAAGCGCGTCAACGTGGGACAGGCAGTGGAAGAGGTTGATGCATTTATGCGACGATGATGAGGTGTTGTAGTCAAGGCCACGCGCTCACCATACCTGCCAGCAATGTCCGTGTCCATTCCCGCACGCCGACGACGACGGTTGATCCCTCAATACCTCCCTCCAAACTCATGCCCAAATGCTCTCCCTCATCTCCCTACAACGATCTACTTCCAACCTCCCCCTCCTTCCAATTTGGTCTTCCCGGGCGAATACTTAAGTGTGGTCCATTGCACCAAATCGAGCGGAGAGAACCCGCAAGGAAGAGAGAATTCCAGACTGCATCATCTGGCTGGCGAAAAGGGGGGACCACGGGCGAGGAGGCGTTGGGGGAATGGGGTGGGGGTGAGGAAGGATCGTTCAGAGTCCATTTCTGACGCAGCAGCGGATTCTAGGGCTTTGTATGGGATAACAATGGTGGAGATGGTTCGAGGTCAACGCCGTCTTCCCCGCACAGAGCAAGATTCCCGTCATCTCAAGTCAATGACCGGCCGGGGCGAAGCCAAAGCCGAAGAGACATTCCATGCCCGGTATTCCTGTCACCTCCGCGTCTGGGAGCGAGGGGGCTACAGAGGAGCGATGGTGGTATAAAGGTCCTGGTTAATCTTGAGGTGGTCGTCTCCTCCGAATCGAGCAGGGACTGTTTGAGGTCTTGAGGACTGAGGGCAGTTTTGCCCTCCATGCAGGTGAGGGTCCTAACATTTGTCAAAGTTGGGCCTATCAATACTGAAACCATGCATACTGCAGCGACTGAAGATGATAGAGACGACTGGGTTAGCACGATTTGACAGGCTAAGACGCAATGGCTAGTCTCGCTGAATGTTGCTAATCCGAATTCGACTCTGACTTCGTCTGGATGTCAGGAAGTCGCTGCAGGCGTTGCCGTTCTTCCCATCTGCGTCGGTGGTGGTGTTGCCGTTAACGCGAGTGCTCGAAGAAAGCGGGTTGAGAACATCGACGGACAGGCGCTCCTTGAACTCCGACCACCATCATCCCTGCCACATCCGCCCTCTTGTTTTCGAATCCAGCCCTTTCCTCCCCACTGGCTGGTTGTCCTGCTCTATGGCCCTTCGCCTCAGGCCGTCTGTTCATTTGCCTATCGACAGGCAGTTGGTTTCAAGTCCCTTGCTGGGACACGTGTTATCGATCTCATCGATCTTCGATCTGTCGACTATACCCTACCGGTATCTTTCTTTGGTTTTATAACCAACTACTTGTGGAGCGTGGCATGAGGAGTGCGGCCTGCTCCTCTTTGCTTTCTACCTAGTGGCTATCCGAAGCAAGTAGCAGGTCTTGATTGCCATTTGTCAGGGGAACCCGATCCTCTGAACTTCATTACAGCTCGATTCAAGATCAAGTTTTCAGTTTGACCGATCAACTGGGGTATGTGGTAACCCAGGACTGTTTACAGCGCTCGTGGTCGATCCCCTTAGTTGGGGTTTTTTAGGTTCCAATCTTGGTTTAGGATGCTTAGCCAGCAATGAGCACTGGCTGGTTTAGCTGTGTTTGTGGGTATCACCTCGATAAACCCTCAACCCTTTGGAGTCGCTTTCCGAGCTGATTAAGCACCAGCAGGTTTTGTTTTTCTTTTCTTTGAAACCTACAACGTACATGTAACACCACTCGTAACACCAGGACGAAGATGAAAGATGTTGTAAGCGGGTTGAGAGCATCGACGGAAGAACTGAAGCTAGAAGAAGCAAGGCGGAATACTAAATACCCGCTATCTGGACACCGGATGAGAGAACGAAAGAGTGTATGCGCTGCGGATAGGCGTTTGGCTGGAGAAAACGAAAGACATGTGTGCGCGTGGGTGAGTAATGGTTTCTCTTTTATGTTGTTCTCTCAGGTGTTAATGACGATTATCTACAGACATTCTACATCACCGATACTAATACAGAGGATAGTAGGGAAGGCAGCACAAGTAAACCAACTCGGGCTTGTATGAGACGGTATTCCCCGTTTTAGACTCGAAAACGGAACTCGAAGGAAGGGATTTCAGCTCAAATTTGAACCCTAATGCCGCAGACTCTGATACCAATGCATACAGTTGGGATACCACAACATCCCTTTCAAATTTCTCCACTTGGCTTTCCATGCCCTCGTTTTCCGTTCTACCAGGCATTCGTTCTACCAGGCAGTTCTAAATAATTATGGCCTTTGACGCCCTCGACGCTTAAGGCGCTGATGGGAATGGAGGTTGAGAGGCTGTCTGGATCCAAGTCGGGCGAACGCCCGTTTGAAGATGTGAATGGGAGGGGTCAGGTCGTTGGTGAAGAATGCCAACTCGACACGGCGTTGCAGGTTTGGTGAGGGTGCCAATGTCGATGGGAACGAGAATGGTGGCCGATCTCCGGGTCAGGAACAAACACACCCTCCATCGTTCGATACGAGTGTCGCCGTCACTGCGCAGACAGTGGTCATAAACCCAAATGGCAGTGGTAGGACAGGGGCTACTGAAGGATCGGCAGCTGCGTCAAGCAGCAGTGGACCTGCAAACACGTTTCTAGAGGAGTCGCGCCTTTCTGTCGAAATGAATTCAACGATGATTTGTAGCGGGTCATTATATCTCTGCCATTGTCTGTCTGTAGTGCAATTAGGTTGCCTTCATAGGCTCATCGCTCGTTCTATCGACTCAATGTCATCGTCATCAAAGGTATGCATTCCTTCGAACCATCTGCGTTCGGCATTTCTCTGAGTTTATTGCAGGTATCACTGCATCAAGTCTGGCGCCATGTCAGAGTCTCGTTGAGTATACTGGTGAACTGGAATAACTACAAATGCATCAGCAGGTGGCTGATTGGTATATCAAGCTACGTACTGTGTAGTGTTGGGTTGTATGCGTTGGAAAAGTCGGTAATCCGCCTAATAATTTCAGTGAGACTCAAGTCGTGACACTCGGCGCCATATGGGTTATCTCTATGACTATATGTTTGGATCACATGTAATCGAACGACACGGCTTACGCTCGAGATCAAGAGCAATGGCAACTGTGATGGCTGTTCGGAACAGATAGTCATTACCACCACGTGGTATTCCTATTCCCACCTCTCGGCCAGTGTGTTTCGGAGATATACAATCGATCGGTGACATTCCTGACAAGTAGGACGGTTAGAACTGAGGCATGACATGTAATAAAATGATTCATGTGTCTGGTTGAGCATTTTTAGACCGGCAGTAGTAGTGAATACTATTCACTCTACAACGCTTCCCTGAGTATGAGGTTGATCAGTCCTGTGCTGGATGGAGCGTTTGCGCGTCACGCGGTCACGATGTGACACTTGTTTGTGACATGTAACACAACTTACTTGCTTTACCACCACCACCATCGCTGAGCATGTTTGCTGCTGCACGTCATATCGTCACTTTCGGTGGGAAATTCTTTTCCATTGGACATGACTATGTATGTACCATTATCTATCTATCTGTATTAATTCACAAATTCATGATCAGAATGAAACTATTGGCAAGTAGCATCCATTGTGAAGGATTGGTTTATAACTTGAAATATCTCACTTCAGTCAATCAACAAGTGTGTACTAATTATATCAATCTACTTTTCCTGACATTAGTATATCCCATTAGATTGAAGTAAAGAGTGTGTTAGACATTCCAATCTCAATTCTGTACTAACAAATTATATGTTAGTTGTTTCTGAGGATGATATTGGTATGTTCTATTCATGTTGCTTGTTTGGCCTATCTTGTTGATTTCATATGATTAAGGTCAGTGTGCACATATGCCACAAGATCAATTCTAACATCCATATCAGTAAAATACAAGAAATGGCTATCACCTCCTGACTCTTCTGTCAATCATGACAATGCTAGGCAGAAGCACCACAAGGACACTGGACTTTGGATTCTCAAGGATGACAGATTTGTAAGATGGAAAGAAGGCTTCAACCAGTTCCTATGGATTAATGGAATTTGTAAGTAGTACTGAATCTGCTGGCCTTTACTTTTAATGATATTCCATAGCTGGTTGTGGGAAAACAATCATCTGGTATTTCATGGTTTTGACCTGTTAACAGTTGCTTACAATAACAAAGCTCCACTATCATACAAGACATCAAAAATGTTTATGACAAAACATCTGGTGTGGGCTTGGCCTATTTCTACTTTAATGTCAATGATTATGCAAAGCAGACAGTCAGAAACTGTTAGGATCAATGCCCTTGGTTCGTTATTGAGTCAACAATGATGACTAGAGTCTTGGTCTAATCCCAGTCACTGGACAGGAATGCTGTTTGACGTCGTGCTAGGCAGCGACGAAGGTAGCTCGAGCGATAAGGAGGACGAGAGCGAGGGGGGTTGTTCAATAAAGGACAATACTCGATTAAGTTGGAACTGAAGTAGTACGGTACATGCGCAGGGTTTATATACTGTCTAGAGAACAATAAAGAAGTATAAAAGGAAGTGAAACGAGGGGCAGTCCTGGCAGACGAAACAGGTATCAGAGCATAGCGACGAAGTGAAGAAAGGCTTATTGTAACAGGTAAGGAAAAAAGAGAAGAATCGTAACATTACCCTCTCCCTATGCGAGAAGTCACCGACTTCTTAAGGCCAGCCTTGAGTCGTCCAGGCATGATCAGCCCTGGACTCGTACCAGTGGACGATGTTTTCGACGTCCTTTTGCGCTGTATCAATGTGCCATCGTACAGAGTCGAGGGTGACTTTCAGTTGATGGAGTTCATGGAGCGCAAGATCCCATTCAGCATAGGTCATGGCGTTGGGGTCGGTGGTGAGGGTGAGTCCTACAAGGGCTCCGAGTGGGGCAGAGAGGTCTCGGAGATTGGCTGTGATGTACAAGGCTTCTAGAGAGGCGGCGGCAACGAGGGGGTTTGATCTGGGGATAGGTGCAGGGATGACTTCTTCTGCAATAGGTGGTTCTTCGACGAGTTCGGGTGGATGAATGTGTAGGTCATCGTCGGCGTAGGTCATTGTGTCGGTCTCGACGAAGATTTCGAGGGGTGGCGTGAAGACGTTGAGCTCGGGGAGTTTTTCGGGGAAGGAGTAGGCGAGTGCGAGGGAAGTGAGGAGGGTGGCGAGAACGAGTCCTCCGATGAGGACTGAGGGGAAGAGAGTAGAGACGAGGGCGACGAGGATGGCGATGAGCGAGAACATCTTTGTATTTGCGACGTTGGTTGGAAGGCTAGGAAGTGGGAATCTCGTTCTTTTATAGGTTGACTTCGTCAAAGTATTCCACGTCCCAGAATGAATCGTCTGCGTCCATAGAGAGAATGTCTCGTAAGAGTTGATCGGCCAGTGCTTCCGGTCTGGGAGTATTAGGTCGCGTGGGAGGTCTTTCAGCCAGATATGGTTCATGTAGTGGTCTAGGTGGAATTCAATGTGTAATCGTTCCTTGATCTGTGTGATGAATGATGCCCGTGATCATTGGGTATCCAGGTTCCCATTCAAAGTCGCGGTAGTGGGGTGGTGGCGGTGGATTCAGGTATGGAGGTGGTATCCCTCCGTGTGGGATGTATAGGTAGTGCGGGGGTAGGTTAAAGTTCGGCGATCCGCTGGATGGGAAACTGATTTTGTCTGGGAATAGTGCCTCTGTCCGGTGTAGGCAGGTCACTCCCGCTGCTTCCAGGTCTCTTGTTCGGTCGATGATCCATAGGGCCAGTGCTCTACGCGCTTGTCTGACATGGTGATCTCTGCTGAGGGCATTGGTTGGCGTCTGGGAGTTGGGGCTGGTCTGTGTCTTATATACGGGGTGTAGTGACGGTACTTTTGTTCAATAGAGCAGGATTTTGCGTATTTCAATGAAGGCTGTTCCTATTGCACATCGTCCTTGGTGAGGATGGGTTCGATTAGGGAGTTGGATGATTAGGTGTCTAAGTTTTGGGATAGATTGTCTGGGAGAGAATCGGGAGTAGGGGGAGGCAATGTTTTTGGTATGTCTGGCATTCTGTCTGAGGATCTGCTTGTTGCGATACTGGACCATGGTTTTCATAGCAGGTTTCGGTGGTTCTTATATGCTCTAAGGATGTCCGCAGCGTTTTTCAGATTTGTTTCAGGTTCCCATGAGTTTTCGTTCGGTCCATACCCTTTCCATTTGACTAGGTATTGATAGCCAGTTCCTCGTTTTCTGTGTGTGATGATTGCTTCTATTTCAAACTCTTCTTGTCCGTTGATGAGATCAGGGGGTGGTTTCATAAAGTTCGGTCCATGTACCATTGTTTCTTTATATGGAGTTAACAATGTAGTATGAAACATGGGATGGATGCGCCATTGTTTGGGGAGTTTCAGTTTGTAGGTGACAGGTCCTAGCACTTGCTCAATCGTGAAGGGTCCTTCTCTTTTGGGCGCTAGCTTCCTTGACTCATAGGGTATTCGGAGGTTTCGATTTTCGAGCCAGACTTTGTCTCCTTTCTCGAATCTGATACTCTTGTCTTTTGTTCTGAGCGCTACCATTTGTCTAGCGAGTTCGTGTGCAGCGAGTGCTTCTTCTCTGGCCTTTTGTAGCATTCATAGTCGGTTCTCAGCTGCTGGGGTCGTCATGGGGGATGCGGCTGTGGGAATAGCGACAGGGTCTATTCCGTACATTAGCTGAAACGGTGATGCTTTGATGGTATCATGGTGTCGGTTATTGTGAGCGAATTCCGCAATTGGCAGTAGCGATTTCCATCTGTGCGGTTCGTTTGTGCAGAACATTCAGAGGTAGACTTCTAGTTCTTGATTGACTCGTTCTGTCTCGCCATCTGTCTGGGGGTGGTAGGCTGTGCTCATTCTATGGTTTATTCCCAGCGCTTTTCCTATTTCTCGGAATACTTTAGATGCGAACTGCGGTCCTCTGTCAGATATGAGGATTTCTGGTAAACCGAATCGTTTGAAGTTTTCGTTTATGTATAGATCTGTGGTTCCTAGTGTGTCAATCGTTTTGTGACAAGGGGAAAAGGTTACCCCCTTTGTAAGTCCATGGTCCACCGTGACCATGATTGAGTCGAAGCCATCAGCGGTTGGTAGGTCTGTGATGAAGTCAATTGTGACTTGTTGGAAGGGTCGGGTGGCATTAGATTTGATCGGTTGTAGGGCAGGGGTGTTGGGGTGAGTGTTTACTTTCATTTGCTGGCAGAGCGTGCATCCTTCGATCCATTCTCTGGTATGCTTGTTCATTCTGGGCCACCAGTAGTTTCGTTTGAGTAATTCTAGAGTTTTAAATCGTCCGGGGTGTCTGGATGTAGGTGATTCATGTGTCAGTTTGATGAGTTGAGTGCGCAATCCATCTTGATCTGGTACATAGGTTTTTCCTTGGTAATGTACGATGTGGTCGACATATGTCCAGTCTTGCAGCTTCGATTTTATTGGTGGTGCTCGATGATTTTGGATTACTTCGACTAGTATTTGTCCAAAGTCGTCTTTAATCATGCCTTTGCGCAACTTCTCTGCTAGGTTGTCTGCTATAAGCCTGATGAATCGTTCAGGTGGTAACACTGTGGTTTCTTCTGGGATGTTGTCCGTTCCAATGTGGTCTGGTCATCGAGATAGGGCGTCTGCTTCAAACATCTTAGTTCCAGGGATGTGCTCTATTCGGAGGTTGAATTCGCTTAAGAAGGAGGACCATCTGGCTTGTCTGGGGGTAAGGCGTTGTGGAGTTCGATAAAAGGATAAATTCTTGTGATCACAGTGAACGATGGTGGTATGAGGTGATCCGTGGAGAAGGTGTCGCCATGCCACAAGTCCCTTGATGATTGCCAGTAGTTCTCTGTCGTAAATCTGATAGTTTTGCTCTGTCGTAGTTAGGGCGTGTGAGATGAAGCCGCAAGGGTGCAGGAGTCCTGCTTCATCGGCTTGTTTCAGTACTGCTCCTGTTGCTTTATTCGAGGCGTCGGTTTGTAGGATGAATGGTCGGGTGACGTCTGGCATTCGGAGTACAGGGGCTGTTGTAAAGCGTTTCTTTAGGTTGTTAAATGCCACCTGTCGTTCTGGTGTCCAGAGGAACGCTTCATCTTTTCTTGTGAGATTGATAAGTGGTCGGGCAAGGGTTGCGAAGTTTCCAATGAATCGTCGGTAGAAATTTCCAAATCCTAGGAAGGATCGTACTTGTTTGACCGTTGTTGGTGTCGGCCAATCTGCTATTCCTGCCAGCTTGATCGGGTCCATTGTTATTTCCCCAGGTCTAATGATCATTCCAAGGAATTTGATTTCCTGAGTGCAGAACTTGCATTTTTCGGGTTTGGGGGATAGGTCGTTTTCTTTTGGTCATTCTGGGACGCGTTTTGTCCGGGTTTCTAGGTCTTTGGGTGTTGTTCCACATATTAAAATATCGTCCATGTAAATGATTAACCATCCTTCGTTGATCATATCTTGGAAGTATTTGTTCATCATTGTCTGGAAAGTGGATGGGGAATTGCATAGGCCAAAGAACATGACCGTTGGTTCGTATAGTCCCTTGTTCGTTATGAAGGCTGCTTTCCATTCGTCTCCTTCTTTTATCTGAACGTTGTTGTATCCCCATCAGAGATCTAGTTTTGTAAAATATTGAGCGCCGGATAGTTTGGTCATTAGATCAGAGATCAATGGTAGTGGGTATGCATTCTTTATTGTCCATTCATTCAGGTATCGGTAGTCTTGACATGGTTGAAGTGCTCCACTTTCCTTTTTTGCGACAAAGAAGAATGGCGAGGCTTGTGGGGATTTGGATGGTCTAATATATCCTTTAGCTAGCTGTTCTGTGATCCATTCGTCGAGGGATGATTGCTCTTTTATCGATAGTGGATAGATTTTGCTGACTTTTGGGGTAAATCTGGTTCTGAGATCAATTGCATGATCCCATGTGCGTCTGACTGGGAATCGTTCTGAAGGCGCTTTTTCGAAGGTAGATTTCCATCCCTGGTACTCATCCGGTAGCACCGTTATGGTTTCTTTACGTAGTGTGTGTTCTAGCGCTTGTGATGCCGAAGTTTTAACCCTGATCCAGGTTTCTTTCTATCTGCCTCGTCGGTTTGTGTAGAGGTTGGTGATCAAGCTCAAGGGTCCGTTCTTTCCAGTTTATTGTTGGGTTATATTTTTCTAACCAGGGGAGTCCGAGTATAAGTCTTTGATCTCCCAGTTTAGTGATTAGGAAGCTTGTTTCGATTTGTAGTTTTCCGATGTGGTAGGGAATCTTGACTTTATGTGTGATCATTCTGTTTAAGTTTACTGTTCCGTCGGTGTTTTTAACTCGTATTGGTCGAATTAGTGGTTTTTTGTTCATGTTTTTTGTTATAGTTTCGTCAATGAAGTTTCCTTCTGCTCCGCAGTCAACGAGGGCAGATATCTCAGCGGGTAATTCAGGTGATTGGACAGTTATTGAGAGTCGTTGATTATTATTCGATCTTACTATTACAGAGTCGAGTGCTAACTGTCCATAATCGTTCTTGGAGGTTCCAACCGCTTTCTGGTTCCTCCGCTTTAAAAACCCTCGGTTTCCAGGTCAGTGAGGAGAGTTTCTCGTTCCTCTGTGCTGAGAGCTGCAATCATAGTGCAAACTTTTTTAGCATCATTATCCTCGGTGATTGTTCTGGTGAATCGTCCTGAAGGGGGCAGGTTCCTAGTAGTGTCTTTCTTTGGGCAGTTTCGGGATAAGTGACCGATGGTTCCACATCTGAAACATTTTCCAGAACGCATATATTCTTCTCGTTGCCCATCAGTAAGGCGTCCGGTCTGTATGGCATGGATTGTCACTCCAGGCTGCAGCATATGGAAGCAATGTTGACATTGTCAAGCTGCTCCTTGACAAAGGAGCTGATATCAATGCGCAGGGTGGAGTTTTTGGGAATGCACTCCAAGCTGCAGCAGCATATGGAAGCAATGTTGACATTGTCAAGCTGCTCCTTGACAAAGGAGCTGATGTCAATGCTCAGGGTGGAGAATATGGGAATGCACTCCAGGCTGCAACAGAAAGGGGCAATAGGGAAATTGTCAAGCTGCTCCTTGACAAAGGAGCTGAATCCACAATGTGGAATAATGTGATGATGAAACTGAAGAAAAAACTGGAGATAATCAAGATATACTGTATATCACCACAAAACTTATGTACACATAGTAGTGCAGAATAAAGTGCCACATAGCATTCAGGCTTAGCCAATGGGTGTAACATGAAATGACAAACACATGAAAAAAATCCAACAATGTAACAACTGTACCAAGGATATAAACTCTCAAAAGACAAAATGTGTCTGGTGGGCTCAAGGGGGCATCTCTACACTCAAAGTTTTGCTAGACTTGACTGCTTTCACCATTTCTCGGGATCCACTTGCTGGGGGTGTGGCTGGTGAATGAGTAGCAGTCACTGTCTCATCCACAGAGTCAAGGAGGCTAACAAAAAGTGTTCAGTCAGCATTTGTGTGTGAGAGGGGATAGAGAGACAGGTAACATACATGTATTGTTTGATGAGAGCACACTCACCATCATTCTTGAGATCAATCAAGTACAAGTACAAGTAACCTTCTGATGAGATAACCATGACTTGGGGCATGGTTGGACTGAGCATGACGAGCATGTGTGTACCACTGGTAGGCAATCTCAGATAAGCAAAGTCGCACACAGGCTCCCACATCTCCATCAGCATATTTGGGAGATACTTGCCCATTGAGTGACCAAGGCTCTTGGTCATCTGTAGTGACTTGTGAGAGGATAAGGATGCGGAGGCAGAGGCTGTTGTGAGCAGCATGGAGGAGGAGGGGATGGGGGATGGGTAGGCGAGATAAGAGCTGTCTGCAGAAGGAGAGAGCATGCAGATGGCTGGAGAGGAGAGTCAGCAGCAGTGCTGGGAGTATGCAAGAATCAGAGACGAACTGTCTGGATTGGATGTGGGCTCTATGACATGTAGAAGACGCATGTTTGAGATATCATAGACATATATCTCCACCTCGAGGACGATGACGAGGGTCTTGTGGTTCATCTTGACCACAAGAATGGAGGAGGGGAAGAGCAGCTCACATATGACAGATTTATGCTTTGTGTTGACAATCTGGAGCTTCTGATGGCTGGACTGGAGTGCCAATGAGGGTGAGCAATGAGGTGCAGAAGAGCATCTCAATGATGCCACGAGCACCATCTGTGTTTGAGAGAATGTGGCCAATTGGATTGCAATTGAGGATGGCATAACTGCTGACAGACACACAAAAAGTCCTGGTTGAAGTTGGTGAAGAGCATTGCATCTGAGCCTGACTAGGCCTCACTCACCACACCTCATCAAAGCTGTCGAACATATGCTTCCAGGCCATTCAGCATTTGTCATCAGATGGAAGATGAACGATCCTGAACACTTTTTTTCTTTGTTTTTTTTCACATAGAAATGTATTTGAGAAAGAACCACGAAAACCTAGCCTCCATATGTTAATAAGTACCAGAGACTGAACTCTTTTCACACACCACCACATGAGGCTATGACAAGTTTTTCAACATTGGCGAGCCTGTCTGCATCCTTCATCACACCACCCAGTGCCAGTGGTTCTTTCTCAACTCGCCAGAGTCACACTCTCTCTTGCAATGGTGTCATGCATCAAGGCTGTTGGCTCTGAGGATTATGAGCTTGACTGGCTCATTTCTGCCTGCATCACCCCATCCCACATGCCTCCTCGCCCCCATGCGCCTCTGCAACCAGCAGATACCACTGTACCCTCCACCCCTCTTCATCCCACGCCTCCACAAGCCAGGCCAACACTGGGAGCTTTGGCTTTTTTTTTTTTTAATTAATAGAAATGGATTCACCTGAGGGCCTGAAGGGCCCTCATAATGCATAATACATGAGTATTTTATGGAGTGGGGAGTGGTCTCCAGCTGGAGGGACAGGTGTAGGCTGTCCCTATCTCAAAGAAGTGCTGTTGGTACTATATAAAGTCCATGTTTTAAAGGTAAATGGCCCATGAGTGGGGTGAATGAGGCAGAGTCAGGCTAGGCGGGCCTGTGAGTGTGTGGGACGAATAGGGCAAAGCACTTGGTCAAGTGCTGCTGTTGGTGGGAGGGATGATGTTTTGCACCTGTGAACTGCAGTCCAAGTCGAGTACTATGGGCCAGTGTTTGAAGCAGGCTGCATAAAAGAAGGGGCAGCAAAGGTCTTGTTGCAGTGTGGCACTGCAGTTCAGACGCTTGATAGATGTTGGCAGGGAAAGGTTTGTCAGCTGCTGAACCATGGCAGTTGGCAAATGGTGGTGTCATGATGGTAAAGGTGACTGTGGACTAGCCACTGCCATGGAGTAGATGTCCTCATTTGAGGAAGGTATCCTCACAGAGGATGTGGAGAGTGCAATGAGAGTGTGAGGTGTGCTGGGTTGATGCCCAAGCCCAGGGCCCAGGGCAAGGGCAGCATGAGCAGGCACTCCTTTACTCTGCTCACCCATCATCCTCTTGTCAGTCCATGCATCCAGCCCTTTCCCTCCCCTCTGGCTGGTCTTGACCACTCTCAATCATCACCTCTGATCATCCACTCTTTTGTCTTCCGACAGACATCATTTTCAAGTCCCTCATTGGGACACATGTTCACCATCAATCTCCATTGATCTGTTGCTATACCCTTGTTTTTTCTGCTGCAACCCCACACTTATCCTTCAGACATGACAATGACAAGGAACCATTATCTACCTGGAGATAGGGCAACAGTAGCCAGGCCTCTCATCACTATTCAATTTTTTTCCCTTTGATTCTGGATCAAGACTGTCTAAGAACCATTATCTACCTGGAGATAGGGAAACAGTAGCCAGGCTTAGGCAGTCTGTGTGTGCTCTAGGTTGACCTTTCAAGTCCCCCTTTTTTATGCTTAGCCAGCAATGAGCTCTGGCAGGATTGGTTGCATTTGTGGGTGTTGCCTCAAACAACCCTCACCCAGGCATCAAGAACAAGCCTTTATTTGTTCAGGTTCTGCTTTCATTGCTGTCTAAGCAGCAGCACTGGACTCAAGATACTATTAAAAGTGCACAACTGTAACAAAGACTATGTAGGTGACATGATTGTGGGGCTTGGTTCCCCTGTTTTTCCAGAGCTTCATTATGCATACCAGTGTCAGGACTGCCCTGAACACAACCTTACAGACTAGAGTGGTGGTTTGTTAGACCAAAGACGATTCAGTTGCTCAAGTAGCTATGTCCAGTGACAATAGACTATCTAGAGACTTAAGAGTCTCTCTACGCTAACTACGGCCCTTATATACAACTCCCCTGGTCTGTGCGCAGACAGCGCGCAGCTAAAGTCCCTCACTAGGGATCAATGTGCAGCAACTAGTCCTGCACCCATCTAACCATTCATGGAGAGTTTCATCCCTTCCCAACTCTTGGGTTATCCACATGCGGCCTTCCTATTGTTCAGGACTATTGGCCGATTCCCATGCTCGCCGTACCGTTGACTCGGTTCTCCTTGGCATTCCCATGTCGCCCCTCAGGTGCCGTGCCGCTCATGATTCCTTTCGTGGCGTAGGCCCATCATCGGGCCGTGTTTCCTGTCAGCACTCAGTCTATATCCATAGCCGATGCTGACCTAATCTCCTTCCTTATAGGGACCGCAGTTCTCGTAGGCCATCCTCCTAAGTCCCGTTGCGTAGTCTTCATCGTAGACGTTTGAGTGAAGTTAAATAGCTAAAAAGAAAAGAAAAATAGTGTCCATCTCCTCATGATCGTATCTTCGTGATCGTCATTGATGTTGTTACTGTAATGTTTGAAATGGAGGAGGTATGCTCATAACATCACCCCCCCCTCAAGGCCTCGCGTCCCGAGAGGCTGACGTCGCGGAGTCCACATATCTTGGATCTTCCTTCATTCGTGCATAAAACGCAGCCAAGCGCGCTTGTTGATCATTGGGTGACAACCCGGTTTGTTCTGAGTCGATGTCTTCGACTTCCTCAATGGTGGTCTTGTAAGTGACCAATGATTTGTTCTGATGACCCATGCCCTTAATCCTCCTTTGTCGGTCTTCTTCTGACTCGCTGCTTTCCGGAGCAGCTACTGTTTTTTCTTTTTTAAGGATTTTCTTGGCAAGTACTGCCATATCTTTTTCTTGAGCTTTTCATTCCTCCGCTAACTCCTCCACATCTGTTTTCTGAGGGAAATTAAGCACGGGTTTAAACCACCCGCCGTGCTCCAGGTCTCTGGAGAATGTCCCATTGGTGTCGTCCGGTAACTCCATTATGGCCGCTTGTTCACCCTTCCAATTGCGCCATCTGTGCTCCATGTTTGCAAGATATTTTGGTCCAAAGTGACCGTCGTCCCATCCAAACAGCCTTTGACGGTCCGTCCAATGAACTCCTCGACCCTTTTTGTTCTTGATTAATGGTTTGGGTGCCTTGGGGGTTCGTTCTGGTGTGCTGGGACCTGGCCTCGTTTCGGTGTACTGGATGTATTGTTTCCCATCTCGAAGATTCCTTACGAGTTTTGGGGCGTCGGGATTGGCTTTGTGAAATTTTTTTACAATGGCCGGGGCATTGACAACATTCTTTACAGGTTCCCAAGTGGCCTCCTCCACTGGGTAGTTCTTCCACTTAATGAGGTACTCTAGCCTCGCTCCTCCTCTGCCGCTCACTCGGCTTTCTAAGATTTCTTCAACTTCATATTCTCCTTCCTGCAATTCCTCCACCATCTGCGCGTCTTTGCGTGCTGCTGCCTTAGCCTGTTGTTTTGGGAAAACTGGTTCCCTATACAGTTTCAACAGGACTTCATTAAAAACATTGTAGACCTTCCATGAGGCCGGAATTTTTAGTTTGTATGAGGATTCCCCTATTTTGGCGAGTACTTCCAAAGGACCCACAAATTTCCCATCTAGCTTTTTCGTAGCTTGAATGACTGGTAGATTTTCAGTGCTAAGGTAGACTTTTTCCCTGGGCTTGTATTCATGTGCCTCCCGGTGATGTGTGTCGTATTGCTCCTTCATAGTTCGAGCTGCCTTTTCTAGTGCCAACTTTGCTTTAGCGTGAATGTCCTCTAACTCTTTTGCTAATTGTTCGACCGCTATTGCTTTTGGTGTGTAAGTAGGGTCCAATCCTTTATTTGGGTGCCTTCCGTAATTCATATAGAACAGAGTGAATCCTGTTGCCGAATGGACTCTGTCGTTGTGACAGAATTGAGCCACCAACAGCCAATCTGACCAATTGTCTTGTCGGTTGTTCACAAAGATTGTCAGGAATTCTTTCAATTCCTGGTTAACTCGTTCTGTCTGTCCATCTGTTTGCGGGTGGTAGGCCGTGGATCGGTTGGCCTTAATTCCCAACATTCCATACAAGTCATTCATGAATTTTGAGGCGAATTGAGGTCCCCGATCGCTGATTACTTTTCTGGGGAGTCCGTGTTCCCTAAACACGTTGTCTCGGAAGAGCACTGCTGTTCCTTGTGAAGTAATTTCAGAATTGGTTGGTAAGAAGTAGGATTTTTTGGTGAAGCAGTCCACAATGACTAGTACCATGTTATTGCCTTTTGATTCCAGCAACGGTCCGACGAAGTCGACTGAAATAATTTCCCATGGTTCTGCAGGAACTTCGTTTGGTCGGAGGGGTGCTGCTCGGGCAGTCCTGTCAGGTTTGGCCTTCTGGCATGTTTCACAGCCAGGGATATATTGCTCAATGTCTTTGTGCATATTGGGCCACCAGAAATTCCTGGTGAGCGATTCCAGTGTCTTGACTACTCCCGAATGTCCCCACAAGTGATGAATTGCAATGACATCTTCACGCAATGCAGGCACTGCTGGTACGTAGACGCGTCCCTGCCAAGTGACTAGTCCCTTGTCGAATTTATATTCACTGCCCATCGTTTCCAGTCCTTTTACTACTTGCATTTCCCATTGTCAATGAGGTACATCTCGTATGTCTTTGATGATGTCTTCTATGGCTCTGTCATCATTGAAGACTCAAACGAATAAGTGTTCTTTGAGTAGAACAACCCCTTCATTATCTTTTTCTCCTTTTTCGTGTCCCGCTCGTCTGGATAACAAGTCCGCCTTGGTGTTAGACTTGCCACTTTGGTGCTTGATTACAAAGTTGTAATCTTGCAAGTCGGTTACCCATCTCGCTTGTCGCCTATTGAGATTTTGCACCTTCCGGAAGTACATTAGGTTCTGATGATCTGTTAGAACCTTGATGGTTTGTTTTGCTCCTTTGAGGTAGTGCGCCCATTCATAGAAGGCGTGCATTACCGCGAGCATTTCCTTGTCGTAAATTTCGTAGTTTCGTTCAGCGTCATTTAGGGATTTGGAAATAAAGGCCACAGGCTTCCAAAAACCGTCCTCCCGTTGTTGCGATAATATCCCACCAATCGCGAAGTCCGAGGCATCCACCTCTACTCTGAATTGTCCCTCTTCATTCGGAATTCTAAGGATTACTTCTTCTGCTATGGTTTCTTTTAGCCTATCAAAGGCTTCATCTTGTAACTGCATCCACAGCCACTCCTCTTTTCCAGTAAGCCATGTCAATGGCTTTGCTAATTTAGCGAAATCCTTCACAAATCATCGATAGAAGTTGACGAAACCTAAGAACTGTTGAACTTCCTTTTTACACTTTGGTTTCGGCCACTCGGATACTGCCTTTACTTTGGTGGGGTCCATGCGGACAGTGTCTTTTCCAATGATTACTCCCAAAAAGTCAATTTCGTTCTTATCAAAGAAACATTTCTCCGGTTTTAAGGATAACTTATGTTGTCCTAACTTCTCTAGGATGCGATTCACGTGCTTCGTATGTGCTTCCTGATTTTTAGAGAACACCAGGATATCGTCCATGTAGATTACTACCCATCCTTCTGCAATTTCTACTTGGAATATGTCATTCATCATAGTTTGGAAGGTGGCGGGTGAATTTGTGAGACCGAAAAACATGACCAGCAGTTCGAATAGCCCACGATTGGTTCTAAAGGCGGCTTTCCACTTGTCCCCTTCTTTAATGCGTACGTTGTTATAGCCCCAATGTATGTCCATTTTTGAAAATACTTTCGCTTGCAATAGTTTGTCTACAAGCTCTCCTATCAGGGGCAGGGGGTAGCGGTTCTTGACCGTCATCTCATTTAGCTTCCTGTAATCTTGTACAGGCCGAAGTTTTCCATCTTTCTTTTTGACGAAAAAGAAAGGCGACACCATTGGTGATTTACTTGCTTGGATTCATCCGGACTCCAAGTTTTCTTTCAGGAATTCATCTAGTTGCTGCTGTTCCTCTCAGTTTAAAGGATAGATTTTACAATCTACTGGAGTGGATCCTGGGATTAACTCTATCGCATGATCCCAACGTCAGCATGGTGGAAGTTCGTCAAAGGTTTCCTTCTCAAAGACCTTTCTGTGCTTTAGATAATGATTGGGAACTGCCTCTTCGAGTGTACGCTTTTTCTCCTTTCCTGCTTGCTCCACAGCTATCTTTGTCGTGGTCGAGGCAAAGGCTCGGACCTGCAACTCAGGTTCTCCAATATGAACAGCTAGGAGGCGTTCTCCTTCTCGTAGTCGGTAAGACTCTTCGATCTTGTCTTCCGGTTCCTGTACCGAGGATGGTTTCCAGCAAGTGCCAGGGCATCGATTAAATTCCAAAGACTTCTTTTTCCAGTTAATGGTTGGATTGTGGTGCTCCAACCAGTCGTGTCCCAGGAACAAGTCAGTTTTGCTTAGTCTGGCCACTGCACAGTCCATTACTTCTTCATGAGATCCTATCCGCAATTTGAATTGGACAAAATACTCGACGCTTCCTGAACCATTCCGAGTTCCATCAGCGTTGTATACAGGTATTGGTCGCAATAACTTTTTCTTGTTCATCTTGTGTTTCTCCACAAATTCCTCGCTTATACATGAGGAGGTGCATCCCGAGTCTAGAAGCATAGTTATGTTTGCAGTTTGGAAAGTGTCCATAGTGGTAAGAGTTCCTTTCAGATCTAGTTCCTGTCTTCCGACTCCTTGTACTACTTTTTCTCACAAGTGTACCAAGTTCCAAAGGGCGTCGGTTTCTGACAAGGCATTTAATTGTTGGACTAACTGTCTATCCACTTCTTGGACTCTCCGGTTATCTACCCATTGTCATAGACATTCTATTGCGACCTGTTCTGGTTGCTGCCAGATCCGTCTTAGCACCCAAGGGGGTGTCCATACTTTTAATCTTCTTCCGTGTTGTGCGCTCATTTCTAAGTTTCTTATTTGGTGTACTTTCCCTCTGCATTCATAGAGTAAATCCTGTACATTTATTGTGGAATCTCTAGGTACTAGTACACTTTTACACAAAACTTGTTCTGAAGCCAGTGAGACAGAGCGTTTGTCTACTGGCTGTCTCCAAAATCCGAGATTTCCTCGATTTTAGCGCATCCTTCTGGGGTCGTTTCCCCGTTTTCTATCATCCTCATTACTTGTTTTCCCTTGTCTCTTGTTGGTTCCTTCTTCCAACATCTTTCCTCATTATGACCCTTCTTCCCACATTTACTACATTCCGGTATAGGCTTCCTTCCTCATGGCAACAGGCAACGGCGACTATAGTGTCCCTCTCTTTTGCAATTGTAACACCATGGCTTATTTTCCCTTTTCTTATCTACATCCATGGTGTTTGGGTCTCAGCTATTCGAAGCGAACGGGGCAGGTGCTTTATATTGATATTGAGGCCGTGGATTAGCACTTGGAGTTTGCTCCCTATATTCTTGTCGTGCTTTCGGGAAGCCATATGCTTCATTGGCTTTCCTATAGGCTTGTGCCAACGCTGTTACTCTTGTTTGTATTTGTTGTAACGTTGCATTGTCTGGAAGTCCTCCGTATCGAATCAAGTCCCTCCCTAAAGCTGGATTTAAGTTACTTTGGAATTGGGAAATTAATGCTTGATCGTTCCAATTGGTTAGGGAAGTGAGGGAATTGAATTTGACGATATAGTCTTCTACTATCATTGTTCCCTGTCGTAATTTGAGCAAGGCTTCGATTGCTTTCTCCTTCGTTTCTGTGGACATGAAGAAGTCATGCATCTGATGTTTAAAGTCTGCCCAGTCTATGAATGGGAACTGATTTTGTAGTGGCCGTCGTATCCAGGCCCGGTTATCTTCTGTGGACTCTCCTTCGTTTAACTGCTGCCAATCCAGCTGTGAGCTCCATCTGCTGTTATCAATCTTATCTTGGTATTCTTGAAGAGCTTCTTGGAATGCCTTTAGTTTCACGCCACTCCAATCTGCAGCTCGGTCCCCTTTCCCTCCTTTCATTCGGTAAAGGCATATGGGAATTTTCCTTTTGACATCCATTTCTCGTGCCAACATGAAATAGGTTTCCATTTGTTGTAACCATCCATCAACAGTTCGGGGATCCCCTTGGTAGTAATCAGGCATTTCTGCCTTTGTGAGGGGTCCGGGTTCAGTCCTGTTGCTCCGCTGGTATTTGTTTATTATAGCAACAAGGGCCTGTCCTGTGTTGGTGATTGCTCTTTGCCTATCCTGTTCCTGCCAATGGATCTCGTTCTCTCGAGCTGTCACTGCTGCAGCAGGTTGTGAATCTGGAAGGGGTTCGATAGTTTCAGAATCCATCCAGGTGTTTCTCCATCCTAGAATTGCATGATAGGCGTGGGTGACCATGTCCACTGTTAATCGAAAGGTTCCTACACCAACTCGGTGCGATCTGTAACCTTGCCACATCATGGCCTTTAACCATGGCCAACCGTTTGGTTCCCCAGTTACCCGAACACAATGCCACATATGATTACATCCTTTGGTTCTTCTCCAATATATAGGTTGGTCCTCATCCATGAGCTCTGGATCCCACCCATATATTTCCCTAATGGTTGGGTATGCTGGCCATTTATACTCATTCCAGTATTTCTTTTTTACCAACCAAAGGTAACAATAACCAGGATGTTTTGGGTGTAACTCGTTTTGTTGTCGTTCGGTTAATCCTGGATGGTTACTTCTTAAGCAAGGATCTATTTCCACCAGAGCTGCTGCTGCGTGTGATCGCGCTGGTTGCTCTGGTGCTCCGAGATCACTTTCCTCTCCGAGGCTGACGACTTCCCCTTCTTCCGTTGTAATTCTCTGATCCGCCCCGACTTTGTAATGTCCCATTCCTTCTTGGTTGAGGCATTCGACGTGAAACCATCCTCTAGTATTGCTGTTGTATCTTTCGATGTGAAGGATGGTTTTGTTGGCATAAGATTGTTGAATGATTGTGGTGACATTTTCTTCTCGAAGGTTTTGGTCCCAATTACAAATTTCTTGTATCTGTGGGTACGCTGGCCACATAAACTCTTTCCAGAATTCCTCTTTTATTAACACCAGGTAACAATATCCTGGTATGTCTGGATTGAGTCTGCTGTCGACCCAAGACATTTTTGGGTAAGGATAAGGGAGCCAGGACTCTTTCTCAACAACCCTTCTCCATTCCTCGATTTGTCGCTTCTTATGGGCGTCGTTGGCTCCTTGAGGATATTCTTCCGTGGATAACCAGTCTGCAGTAGTAGGAACCCCGCCACTCCAATGTGCTGCATCCCCTCCGGCGGTGATGACTTTTGCTTTGCTTTCTCCTCCAGCTAGTGCTGCCGCTGCATATGATCGTGCTGGTTGCACTACTGGTTTGGGTTGAATTGTAGCCGGATAGGATTGCCCTGCCGCTTGTTTTACTGCTTCCTGGACAGTGACTGTTGATCGAAGATCAACCCACTTGATAGACGTGGTGGCAAGAGGTCGATTCTTAAGTCGACGCTTTGACTTGGATTGTCCTCCGAACTGTACCGTCCAGGTGTAGTGAGAAACCTTGTGGAGGTCAACGAGCTCATCCCAAGTGTACTCGATGTCGTCTCGTCATATGGCAGATTCCTCAATGATGTGACATCGTCCTTGTTGAATACTATCTTGGATAGCGAAGACTACCATATCATCTCTAAGCTCTGGTTCCCAATTGAGAATATCGTATAACGTTGGCCAGGCGGGCCAGTTGAACTTGTCGTAATACTCGGCTTTGAATAGATACATGTAACAGTATCCGTTTTGTCTCCATTGATCGGGAGTGATGGGTCCCCATGCTGTAGGTCCCAGCAAGTATGCCTTGACGCGGGCATGCCATCCCAACAGTCTTGCTTTATGATCATTCCAAGTGTCTTCCCCTATTTCGGACAGAAAGTGATCAAGTCCTATTGGGAGTCTGACAAGTGGTTCTGTTAAGAGGCGTTCCAGAGTAGTTGGGAGGATACGACCAGGCGGTTTAGTGATGAGCAAGGGATCGTATCGAATCCCCTGCCATCGTTCCTCTTCCTCTTTTTCCTTTTTCCACTTAGCGTAGCAGGTGGCTTGTATGTTTCCATTAATGGCGTGCATCCACGTGTTCCAGTCCTCATGACTCATGACCATTCCCTCGTGTTCGTAGAGTTCTTGGACGTGATGAGCGCAGCGTAGCCGTTCGATGGCTATTTTGTATTTTCAGACTGCTTTGTCCCCATTGTTGATTAACATTAGCCATTGATTGTATTTTGAGGACATGAGAGCGAGCCAAATAGGGTTGGAGGTATCACCCTTGTATTCTTCCTCCAGGAGTTGTACGAGGGTTCGGTATTCCCCCTCCGCCTTGCGCATTGCGCGTTCTGCGCGTAGTACTGCTTTCGTGGTGGCACGTTCCATTAGAAGGGCCTCCCAGGCTTCCTTCTGTTCGAGCTCTTGCTGGAGCTCTTTTTCTCGTAATAGTTTTTGCGCCTCGGCGCGTTCTTGCTTCCGCTCCTCCTTGCGGTACTGCCAGTATAATCTGACGTGGTTGTCGTAGCATCGGATGATAGTGTCACCGATGAAGATAGGTGTTCTTGTAAGAACCGGTTCGTTATGATCGGCCCAGTCCGCCTCGAAAATTTGACCAATTTCCGGGAGTGTCGCCTGAGCGTAGGGTAAGATGTAGTGAAAGGTGCAGTTCATTTTTGCGAGGAGGAGTGATAATAGTTTTTCCTGTAAATAAAATCTTCAAACTATTTCAGGCCCTCCACTGACAATAGTTCTGTTCGTACGGCAATCTGCGCCTGTTGATGACGTCTCTTGGGAAACAAGAGAGATACTGTCTGCAGTGTCGTGGGTCCGCAGGCTATCAATTGGGCACACCCGGCAGTTCGCCTCAATGTCCTTGTGCTCAGTTATCAGCCCGAAGTCAGGTAGGGCTGCTGATACAGAGGGTATGAGAGGACTTTATATCAGCCTTGATATGTGACACCAGTTGAGTTTCTTCGCTCATTCCTTGAGCTTTTCCGCAATAACAGTATACTATACCCAGGGTGCATCTATGGTCTCCTGCCTACGCTTCACCCCAGCGAACTAGTATTCTCGTCCGTTACTGTTTGTAGCCACCCAAGCTTGGGTTTGTCGCCAGGCCCAACGGGCGTATTGAGGACACTTAAACAGTGCCCGTTGACAGTGTTTTTTGTCAGAATCGAAGTTGCCAACGGTTCTGGGATAATTGGATTACAACCGTCCAAGTATGTTGTAGTCGACAAGAGGTTCCGGGACTCTAGTGGATTACTACCTCCCAAAAGATCAAACTAGGCCTCTGATTGTCAGGAGCAACTACAAGCGGCATGCTTGGTGCTGGACAGCACAGAGGGGTAGAGAATAAGTCTCTAGATTATGTCAGGACTGCCCTGAACACAACCTTACAGACTAGAGTGGTGGTTTGTTAGACCAAAGATGATTCAGTTGCTCAAGTAGCTATGTCCAGTGACAATAGACTATCTAGAGACTTAAGAGTCTCTCTACGCTAACTACGGCCCTTATATACAACTCCCCTGGTCTGTGTGCAGACAGCGCACAGCTAAAGTCCCTCACTAGGGATCAATGTGCAGCAACTAGTCCTGCGCCCATCTAACCATTCATGGAGAGTTTCATCCCTTCCCAACTCTTGGGTTATCCACATGCGGCCTTCCTATTGTTCAGGACTATCGGCTGATTCCCATGCTCGCCGTACCGTTGACTCGGTTCTCCTCGGCGTTCCCATGTCGCCCCTCAGGCGCCATGCCGCTCATGATTCCTTTCATGGCGTAGGCCCATCATCGGGCTGTGTTTCCTGTCGGCACTCGGTCTATATCCATAGCCGATGCTGACCTAATCTCCTTCCTTATAGGGACCGCAGTTCTCGTAGGCCATCCTCCTAAGTCCCATTGCGTAGTCTTCATCGTAGACGTTTGAGTGAAGTTAAATAGCTAAAAAGAAAAGAAAAATAGTGTCCATCTCCTCATGATCGTATCTTCGTGATCGTCATTGATGTTGTTACTGTAATGTTTGAAATGGAGGAGGTATGCTCATAACAACCAGTAGATAAATTGTATCATAGTACGATACCTATGACACCAACACAGAATATTTCTATGCGAAAAAAAAAAAAAAACAAAGGCAGCACAAGAGGGTGCCGAAAAAGGAAGGTGGTGGTATGAGTTCAAGAAGGGCCCAGGGAACTTTGGCTTGGCCCATGATAATATAAACCCAGTATTGAGAAATCTGCCTGCCTAGAATGCCCTTAGGGGCTATTTCCTTTTGTAGATAAATCGTAGATTAGATTTCTCTTATCTGTCTCACTCTTATTTAGAATAAGCGCAAATATGTACAAATACATAAAATGTATATAAGGACAGTGCTTTGTGCTAATAAACTCAGTTGCTCTTCCTTGCCCACCAGCATGTAAGTAAGCTCTCCTACCTTTGGTAGTATTGTCAATGGTTGCTGCTATGAGCGCACCTTGGCACTTCCACTAGCACAACCATGCTGCTCACAGCACATGGTGTGCAGCTCAACAGGTTATGGGCCCTGGTTAGCAGCCCTTGGCACTACTGGATGGTCATCATGACTCTGAACAAATAGAGCAATGGGTATGTGCTTAAAGCACAATGATAGACCCTATCTCCACATCATTTGGAACAATGGTGAACATCATTCAGTCACAACCAGACCATACTACCTTAACAATAGACGTCTCTATCCAAAAGATATAATGATGCTAAGTGGAATCTTATTCATATTCTAATCATTCTGATTATAATACAAAAATGCTAATACAATTTTTATTAGCATCACTACCTTGCAAATGTCTTCCTGTCCTACTGGCATTGATGCTATTCCTGTTTTCACTGGAATCAATTACCAAGTATGGAAAGAAAAAATGAAGTCATATCTTCTACACATCGGTGCTTGGGCAGCTATGATGGACAGTTTTCCCAGGCCTTCTGAGCCTTCAGCAGCAGAAGTAACCGCAGGATACTCCATGGCTGAATACAGAAAAGACCTTGGGGAGTGGCAGAAACTTAATGATGCAGGCCTCAGCACGATCCACCTCAAAGTTTCCGACTCTCTCTGACAACATATCGCAGAAGAGGCAAATGCGGCAGGGGCTTGGAACATTATTCAAACCAAATATCAGACAACAGCTCCATCACAGATCTTCGCAGATTTCCGTACTGCCATCTCATTCCAGCTCTCTGGAAAAGACCCTGTTCCAGAAATAGAAAAACTCGGTGGCCTTTTCTCACATCTTAAAGATGATGGCATAGATATTCCCGATTTCATGCAGGCACTCTTACTTGCACAGGTGCTTCCAAAAGAATGGAATGCACTATCTACCACAATTTTTCAGATCTATGGAACAGATAAATTTACATTCCAGGCCATCAGCGAGAGCATCATTGGAGAATATAGGTGCAAGTTTTCTATGCAGCCTCCTCAGAATAATAGAGATTGCACTAATAAAATTAGCAGCGTCAAATGTAAAGAAAAAGATGCAGGATGGAAAGATCAGAGGACTACTGATCAACCAAAAGAAGTCCAGCCCCATCAGTCTGGTTGTCAATCTCTGGTGAAAAATTGATCCCAATCTCGACAACGCAGATGCCGAGGAGGACGTGGGAAACGTCGAGCTCAAGAAGCTGAAACTCAGTCCACAGAAGAAAATACCATTGAGATTGTATCTCCGGCTATTATTGAACTTTCCAATGCAGCTCAAAAAGTCACAGAATCTAGATTCCCTCCAGCAAATAGATTTACTGGACACTCCACCTCTCAGCAAGGTGTTTGGCAGTGCTCCAATGACACTAGATCATTGGCTCAAAGAATCGGGGTAACGCCAACTATTGGCACCCTTAAAATTCTTGATGAAATAATGGTCAATATTCCATCTTCTGAACCACTTGCCAAGCAAATCAGAATGATGACTCCTCCCCTAGATGAGGAGCCTGATGACACCTTCTCAGCGCCACTCTTCTCTGAGGACAAAGATGACAAGGACGCCATAAGTCTTGGGGATGACAATGAGGATCTTGAGTATGTCATAAAACACGTTCGTGATTTTATTACTAACAGCTGCTTTCAGCACTATGGTAGTATAGAAAAAATATTAGATAAAAATCTAATATATTATTTTTCTCATTTTTCGAACTGTGTGAAATGTCAGAACAAAGATACAAAATCTTGGATCTTGGATTCAGGAGCATCCCTTCACTTTACTCATGATATTGACAATTTTTGTTATTATCGTCCATTATCAACTAAGTGCTTTGTACAAACAGCTGCTAAAGGAAAGACCCTACAAATTGTAGGTGTTGGAACCATTATGGTTTTACATTCCCTAAATGGAAAAGACGAAATGAATCTATTAAGACCTGTCTTTTATATTCCTGATATGGATACTAGATTACTATCCATGGGAACATTCCTTCAACAAGGATTTACTCTATTCGGCAATCTTGTGAAAATTGATCTCACAAGTAAAAATAAAATGATTCGGTTCACCCCTCATAATAAAGGTCAAACCATTTTTTGGCTTGATTCAAAAACTATCAGCCAATCAATAAACGCCGTCACAAAAGCACCAGATTTTTGGATTTGGCATAAGCGCCTGGGACATCCCCAAGAGGCAGCTATTAAAAACAGAAAGAAAACTCTTTCTGGAATGCCAGATATTATTATTCCCTCACATCATCACATATGTCCAGGCTGCGCAAAAGGAAAAATGCATAGCAAACCCTTTCCTGATTCAGAAAGTAGAGCAAAAGCTCCTTTCAACTTAATTCATTCTGATCTCAAAGAAATATCCAAAATATCATACCACAAATACAAATACTTTGTGACATTCATTGATGACTATTCGGGATATCTATGGATTGGATTATTAAGGAAAAAATCAGACACAACAACAGCTATTGTGCAGTTTATAGCAACTATCAAAAATAATATGACATAACTCCAAAAGCATGGAGATATGATGGAGGATCAGAATTTCTGAAATCTGAAAGGCAAATGAAAGATCTAGGAATTGAGATCCAGACATCTCTTCCCTATCAAGCACAGCAAAATGGGCATGCTGAGCGGATGAACCACACTATATGGGAAAAGGCTCAGTCTTTGCGCTTTGATGCCTGCCTACCACCATCATGGTGGGAATTTGCCTTAGAGCATGCTGTGTACCTATATAATAGGACACCAATGGGATGCCTTAAATGGCAGATGCCTTATTTCTTCCTTAATAAGGAAAAGCCGAATATCTCAAATTTGCGAGTATTTGGATGCCAAGCCTACATCTACACTCCAGAAGAGCGTAGAAAAACTAAAATGGAACCAAGATCTGAAATGATGATCTACCTCGGTTTCAAACAAGGAATGAAGGGATATTGTTTCATGAATCCCAAAAATAATACTCTTGTCATGGCTGCTATGGCACTTTTTGACGAAATGTGCTTTCCTAGGTGTTCCCGTGATTCTGAGAAACCTAGCTTTATTAATCCTGATAATGAGTTCAAGGATCTTTCTCCTTTTGAACCAACAAATGATACACCATTTGAATCGTTGGGAGACGATCAGGAAAATAACTGTTAGGATCGATGCCCTGGGTTCGCTATCGAGTCAACAATGACAACTAGAGTCTTGGTCTAATCCCAGTCACTGGGCAGGAATGCGGTTCGATGCTGTGCTGGACGACGACGACGAAAGCAGCTTGAGCAACGAAGAAGACGAGAGCGAGAGGATCATTCAATAAAGGACAATACTCGATTAAGTTGGAACTGAGGAACTACTGTACAGGCGGGGGTTTATATACTGCCTAGAGAACAATGAAGAAGTATAAAAGGAAGTAAAATGAGGGGTAGTCCAGACAGATAAAACAAGTATCAAAGCATAGCGATGAAGTACAGAAAGGTCGTTGTAATAGGTAAGCATATAAAAAGAAGTTGTAACAATAACCCAAAGACTCCATCTAATTCTTCAGAATCATCAGAAAATGATGACTCAGAAGAAGAAGAAGAAGAAGATGATGATGATGATGATGAAATTCAACATGAATTAAATCAATCAGAATCATCTGATGAGGATCCACCTCAGCGGTCACAAAGAGATAGACAACCAGTATCTCACCCTGACAATGTATATGGAGATCGAACTCCAGCCGAGATCAAAGCTATGGATAGGCATCGGCACCTCCCTGAATCAGAGAAAGTAATGATAAATCAACTTCTTTCCCAAGCCATTCCTCATTATGAGGAAATCGCAAATCCTGTGATCCCTGAACATCACAGGGATATCATCTGCTTACCAATCAATGAGAGAAACAATTGGTACGCAGCTGAAAAGAAGGAATGGAATAAACTTCTTGAGTGTGGAGTAATCAAAGATCTACAACATCTCCCAGACAACCAAAAGGTGATTGGTTGCAGATGGGTCTATGATTTAAAGTCCGATGGACATAAAAAGGCATGCCTTGTAGCACAAGGCTTCTCCCAGATAGATGGCATTGATTATGATGAGATTTTCTCACCAGTAGTTAGATATGAATCTGTCCGACTAATGCTTGCTTTAAGCATGTTAGAAGATTTTCACATATCTTTCTTAGACATAACATCTGCATTCCTATATGGAACATTACATGAAGAAATATTCATGAAACAACCCCCTGGGTTTATCACTAAGGGGAAGGAAACCCTCGTATATTGCTTACTCAAAGCATTATATGGTCTAAAGCAAGCAGCCCTTGCATGGTGGCGCTCTTTAGACAAATCTATGGAAAAAATGGGTTTCAAACAAATTTATTCTGATGCTGGAATATTCGTTTTCATTAACAATGGCGAAATTGTGATCGCCATGATTTATGTTGATGATTCCATTTTTATGGGATCAAATAGAACATTGGTTCTGAAAAAGAAACAAGAGTTCATGTCAGTATGGGAATGCCAAGACCTAGGAGACTTGGAGGATCAGGGAGAATCAAAAACATTCCTCTCCATTAATATTAAATGACAGGGCAAAATGATCTTAATTGATCAAAAGCCATACCTACTTAAGGTACTGTCACAACTTGGAATGCAAAATGTTACCACCAGTGATACTCCCTTGCCACATGATTATACCCCATTAAAACATGTTGGATCTGTAGATGACACTTTGCACTCCAGATATCAATCTATAATCGGATCATTGTTATATTTAATGATTGGAACATGGCCAGACATATGCTTTGCTGTGATAAAAATGTCACAGTTCTCAGCAAACCCAACACTTGATCACTACAATAAGGCTGTTGGCATAGCAAAGTATTTGGTCAGTACCACCGATTATCACATTAGATATAATGGGAAGTCCAAGGAAGGTCTTGCCAGTTATATGGACTCCGATTGGGCATCGGATATTAATGACCATAAATCAACATCAGGTTTCTTTAGCATTCTTGCTGGAGGAACAGTATGTTGGATCTCTTGCAAGCAGACTTCAGTGTCACTATCCTCTATGGAGGCTGAATACATTGCATTATCAGATTGTGCAAAAAACAACTTTTGGATGAAAAGCTTGTTTAATGAAATTCATTATCCCTTGTCTACTGTTCTGATTTATGGTGACAATATGGGATCACTATTTATTGCACAAAATGCTGTCACAGAAAAGAGGTCAAAGCATATTGATATACAGTATCATTACATTCGTGACCTTGTCACTGAAAAAGTTGTTGCACTTTTCTTCATTGAAGGAAAGCATAACCCTGCTGACATGCTCACAAAAAACTTGGGATGAATATTGTTCCATAAATTCTTACCAATGCTTGGTTTAATAAAATCAGCATAACAAGTGCTTGTGCTTGGTCCTGGAGTAGGACCTTAAACTGCTTCGTTCTTCCTCAATTATCTGCGGAATTGTACTCAGAGCTTGACACCACAGAACAACCTCTTGCTACGATGGGAAAAAATAACTGATGAAAATCAACAAAGAAGACTGTACTCCATATCAATGGATATGCAAATGTTGGACATAACTGCATGAACTTGTCCTGCTGCAACCTTCCTGCGAATCCTTCTCTGCCATCCCCACCTACATGTCCCAGAATAACCATGTCCCTGGCCATCACCATGTGGATAGATCGTGTCAGCACTGGACAGGATCCATGGACTCTGCCTGAGAAAGCATTTTGGGCATGGCAGTTGTACAAACGATGGAAGAGAGAAGGACAGTCAGGCCACCTTTCTTTTGACGACTTCTAGGAAAAAGTAAATCATCCAAAAATAATCAGTACATGGTACTGATCATGGGGGGGTATTGAGAAATCTGCCTGCCTAGAACGCCCTTAGGGGCTATTTCCTTTTGTAGATAAATCATAGATTAGATTTCTCTTTTCTGTCTCACTCTTATTTAGAATAAGTGCAAATATGTACAAACACATAAAATGTATATAAGGACAGTGCTTTGCGCTAATAAACTCAGTTGCTCTTCCTTGCCCACCAGCATGTAAGTAAGCTCTCCTACCTTTGGTAGTATTGTCAATGGTTGCTGCTATGAGTGCACCTTGGCACTTCCACTAGTGCAACCATGCTGCTCACAGTGCATGGTGTGCAGCTCAACACCTGGGCCTTTTGGGCCAAGCCAAGAATACCATTCACGACTCTATCAACTTCGTACTTGGCCGGAGGTCATAAACAACTTGGTCCCATTGTAAAATCTCGGATTGCGGGAGAACTGCCCTCGTTCATAGCTATCTGCAAGGAAGGATGATGATGTATGATGTGCAATGTGCAGTGTGGTTGAGGTTTGATGTACGTCTTCATTCGCAGTGAAGTGGACCTGGGCTGATGAGGTATCAAATTGTTGTGAAACTTTAGGTCTCACTACGCATCTGAACCCCAAACCTGCAGTGATCCTGCAGTGACGCACAGTCTGCAGGATATCGACATATTCAAGCCCAAGACAGGATTTCCTATCCTCTTCCACGGCGTGGCAGTCATCTCCTTCGTATTTCAGGAATGTGCAAGTATCCTGAGTACAGGTCACTAATTGGACTCCTGGGATCCTGCAGAAAGCGCGTCAACATGGGACAGGCAGTGGAAGAGGTTGATGCATTTATGCGACGACGATGAGGTTTTGTAGTCAAGGCCACGCACTCGCTGTACCTGCCAGCAATGCCCATGTCCATTCCCGCACGCCGACGACGACGGTTGATCCCTCAATACCTCCCTCCAAACTCATGCCCAAATGCCCTCCCTCATCTCCCTCCAACGATCTACTTCAAACCTTCCCCTCTCAACTCCCTTCCAATTTGGTCTTCCCGGGCAAATAGTTCTTAAGCGTGGTCCATTGCACCAAATCGAGCGGAGAGAACCGCCAAGGGAGAGAGAATTTCAGACTGCATCGTCTGGCTGGCGAAAAGGGGGGACCACGGGCGAGGAGACGTTGGGCGAATGGAGATGGGGGCGGGGAAGGATCAGCTCGAGGTTCAGAGTCCATTTCGGACGCAGCAGCGGATTCTGGGGCTTTGTATGGGATAACAATGGTGGAGACGGTTCGAGGTCAATGCCGTCTTCCCCGCGCAGAGCAAGATTCCTGTCATCTCAGGTCAGTGACCGGCCGGGGCGAAGCCAAAGCCAAAGAGACATTCCATCCCTGGTATTCCTGTGACCTCTGCGTCCGGGAGCGAGGGGGCTATGGAGGAGCGATGGGTGTATAAAGGGCCTGGTTGATCTTGAGGTGGTCTTCTCCTCCGGATCGGGCGGGGACTGTTTGAGGTCTTGAGGACTGAGGGCAGTTTTGCCCCCTATGCAGGTGAGGGTCTTGACATTTGTCAAAGTCGGACCTATCAATGCTGAAACCACGCATACTGCAGCGACTGAAGATGATAGAGATGACTGGGTTGGCACGATTTGACAGGCCAAGGCGCAATGGCTAGTCTCGCTGAATGTCGCTAATCCGAATTCGACTCCGACTTCGTCTGGATGTCAGGAAGTCGCTGCAGGCATTGCCATTCCTCCCCATCTGCATCGGTGACAGTGTTGCCGTTAACGCGAGTGCTCAAAGAAAGCGGGTTGAGAACATCGACAGAAGAACTGGAATTAGAAGAAGCAAGGTAGAACACTTTTTACCTGGTATCTGGATACCGCATGAGAAAACGAAAGACTGCGCTGCGGACAGGAATTTGGCTGGAAAAGACGAAGACGCCACTGTAGGCACTGTGGACGATGTGCGTGCGCTGGGTGATCTGAAAAGGTGAGCAATGGTTTCTCTTTTATTTTATTCTCAATTGTTAACGATGACTATCTACAGACATTCTACACCGATACCAATACAGAGGATAGTAAGGAAGGCAGCGCAAGTAACCCAGCTCGGGCTTTCGTCATGGGTAAGTATGCTCGACCTGTAGTTTCTTCGGAGGCTGATATTCACTGTTGTCAGATAACGGAAAGCTTTACGAAGTTCAACGGTGACCAATGGTTTTTCCGGCAGCCTGGAGGAGGAGTGAATTAGCTGCGACATGCGGCGTCGGCGTGTCATCCTCTCCGTCTTTTGCATCTTCCCTACCTGTCCCTCCCAGCCGATGCGGCGGCAGCAGCCCCGTCCAAGTTCTGTCTCCTCCCTTCTGCATATCAACACAATCCGTCGAATCCAGCTATTCATCACTCGGAGCTTTCTCAGAACTTTCACCCCCCCTTATCGTGTCACTCGATACGATACACCCCGAGACTCTGTTGGACAGAACTTATTCTCCAATTTCATTGAAAGCTTGACTCAACATCGTTTGCCCATGCTTACTTCAGATACACACAAGTGCCGCCTCCACCACTATCCTCAATACTACTTTCTCACTTTTCATACTTGTTGCTCTACACCCCTTACGCAAAATACCTTACCAAACAAAAAATCATCCCCGATGCGGCAAACTCAAGCTCCGCGATTGGATGTGGACAATTGTGCAGAGATGCTCGATGGATTTTTTTGTTGTCGAAAGACTTGAGAGGTTGTACGGAGCCTGTTGATGAATGTGGAGGCGGAACGAGAGGACGGTGAAGGAGAATACGAAAAGCTTGGATGCGTGCTTGATCTGGTGTCAAAAAGTTAGCCCAATTCGTGTATACCCTCGCGTTATCAACTAATGACGATAGTTGAGAGAGAGAATTTCTCTTGTTCTTAGACTGCCTCGTCTGGCTCGCGAAAAAGGGGAGTATGGGAGACATTGGGCGAATGGGGATGGGGACGGGGGAGTATCAGCTCGAGGTTCAGAATCCAATTAATCGGACGCGGCGATGGATTCCAGGGCTTTGTATGGGAACAGGAACAGGAGCATAAGCAGCTTCCATCTGCCATTGTCTTCTTGGAGGAGTGGTTCGTCCACCCCGTCTTCCCCACACAGGCAAGGTTTCCATCATCTCGAGTCAATGTTCCATACCAGCCTGGGCGAAGCCAAAGCCAAAGAGACATTCCATGGCCAGTATTCCTGTGACTTCTTCGTCCAGGAGCGAGGGGTGTTCGGAGGAGCAATGGGTGTATAAAGGCCAATTGGACCCGGTTGATCTCGAAATAGTCGTCTCTGAGTGGGGCGTCGAGCATCAGTTTTGCCCTCTATGCAGGTGAGGGACCTAACATTTGTTATCAATGCTGTATCTGCGCTTACGACGCTTGCAGCGACTGGGGGTGATAAAGACAACTGTATCCCTCAACGTCACCGATCCGAATTCGACCCTGACTTCATCTGCGTCGACGAAACATGTCAGGAAGTCGCTGCAGGCGTTGCCGTTCCCCCCATCTGCATCGGCTTAGGGCGATGTCGCCGATGACGGGGGAAACGCGAGTGCTCGAAGAAAGCGGGTTGAGAGCATCGACAGCAGAACTGGAGCTAGAAGAAGCAAAGTGGAACACTGGGTACCCGCTATCTGGATATCGGATGAGAGAATGAAAGAGTGTGTGCACTACAGAGAATCGTTTGGCTGGAGAAGACGAAGGCATGTGTGCGCGTGGGTGAGCAATGGTTTCTCTTTTATTTTGTTCTCTCAGGTGTTATTGACGATTATCTACAGACATTCTACATCACCGATACCAATACAGAGGATAGTAGGGAAGGCAGCGCAGGTAAACCAGCTCGGGCTTGCAACGTGTGCTACGGGATGGTATTTGTTGAGAATATAGGAGGGCACGAGAGGAAGAGGAGGAAAGGAATAATGTATTCGTAGAGTACAAACGAATATATATTGTATGCTTAACTACGTGGCGATGCTCGTACCAGCAAGCGTTGTGAGTTTGAGCTCGGCATCCTGCGCCGTTTCCTAGTCTCATCCTCAACTCCCTTTCAACCTCCATTCCCATCTCGTCTCCTACCGCCCAAACTCCCCTTCTCCTTCCTTCCCGTTCCGCTACGCATTCCGTCAGGCGATTCATCGTTCCCAACACTCCCCCTCGAATCGGCTTCTAAACCTATCCCTCTACTCAGTTTTCCATGTTGGTGTCGCAGTAGTCCTTTGGTGAATATGTCAGCTAGGTTCTCAGCCGTATTGACATAGTGGACACGTAGACATCCCTGCTGTACATGGTCGCGTGCGAACTGTAAGGGCGTGTTGATGTGTTTAGTGCGCGTGTGGAATTCTGGGTGATGCGCGATCGCAATGGCTGCTTGGTTGTCGCTAAAAATAGTAGGCGTCGGTACCGAGATGCCTAATTCGGTAAGCAGTGCCTGAAGCCATAATACTTGTTTGGCGACATGCATAATGGCAACATATTCAGCCTCAGTGGTCGATAGGGCAACTGAGCCTTGTCATTTGGAACTCCACGCGATTGCTCCCCCTGTGATGGTGATCACATAGCCACTGATGGATTTGCGGCTGGCCTGAGATGCCCAATCTGCGTCACAGTAAATAGCAGGGTCACTCATACTACCTTTACTACCATTATAGCATAGTAGCATGTTACTTGTCCCCTTTAAGTAATGGAATACATGCTTGACGGCGGTCCAATGGCACGGCTTAGGGTTGCGAGTAAATTGGCCAAGCCGCTGGGCTGTGAAGGTGATGTCACCGTGTGTCATAATTGACAAATACAGGAGCATGCCAATAAGGGTGGTGTATGTGTAGGTAGTGGTGTTCGGCTGGGGTTCCTGATCCTCTCCATTCTCATAGTCAAGGCTGACGTTAGGGTCAAGCAGTGTCAACACAGGATTGCAATCCTGAAGACCTAACTTGATGAGGGTCTTCTCAATGTAATGGCCTTGGGAGAGTGTCATGTGGCGGGTGTTAGGATCGATGCCCTTGGTTTGCTATCGAGTCAACAATGACAACTAGAGTCTCGGTCTAATCCCAGTCAATGGACAGAGGTGCTTGTCGCTGTTACGCTAGACGACGATGAAGATGGTTCGAGCGATGAGGAGGACGAGAGCGAGAAGCTTGTTCAGTAAAGGACAATACTCGATTAAGTTGGAACTGAGGTACTACAGTACAGGCGGAGGTTTATATACTGCCTAGAGAACAATGAAGAAGTATAAAAGGTAGTGAAACGAGGGGCAGTCCGGGCGGGTGAAACAAGTATCAGAGCATAGTGACAAAGTGAAGAAAGGCTATTGTAACAGGTAAGCGTAAGAGAAAGAAGTTGTAACATTACCCCCTCCCTATGCGAGAAGTCACCGACTTCTTAAGGCCAGCCTTGAGTTGTCCAGGCATGATCTGCTCTAGACTCGTACCAGTGGACGATGTTTTTGACGTCCTTTTGCGCTGTATCAGTGTGCCATTGTACGGAGTCGAGGGTGACTTTCAGTTGGCGAAGTTCACGGAGCGCAAGATCTCGTTCAGCATAGGTCATGGCATTGGGGTCGGTGGTGAGGGTGAGTCCTACGAGGGCTCCGAGTGGGGCAGAGAGGTCTCGGAGATTGGCTGTAATGTATGAGGCTTCTAGGGAGGCGGCGGCAACGAGGGGGTTCGATCTGGGGATAGGTGCAGGGATGACTTCTTCTGCGATAGGTGGTTCCTCAACGAGTTCAGGCAGGTGAATGTGTAGGTCGTCGTCGGCGTAGATCATTGTCTCGGTTTCGACAAAGATTTCGAGGGGTGGTGTGAAGATGTCGAGCTCGGGGAGTTTTTCGGGAAAAGAGTAGGTGAGGGCGAGGGTAGCGAGGAGGGTGGTGAGAACGAGTCCTCCGATGAGGACAGAGGGGACGAGAGTAGAGACGAGGGCGATGAGGATGGTGATGAGCGAGAACATCTTTGTATTTGTGACGTTGGTTGGAAGGCTAGGAAGTGGGAATCTCGTTCTTTTATAGGTTGACTTCATCGAAGTATTCCACGTCCCAAAATGAATTGTCTGCGTCCATAGAGAGGATGTCTCATAAGAGTTGATTGGCCAATGCTTCTGGTCTGGGAGTATTAGGTTGCGTGGGAGGTCTTTCAGCCAAATATGGTTCGTGTAGTGGTCTAGGTGGAATTCGATGTGTAATCGTTCCTTGATTTGTGTGATGAATGATGCCCGTGATCATTGGGTATCCAGGTTCCCATTCAAAATCATGGTAGTGGGGTGGTGGTGGCGGATTCGGATATGGAGGTGGTATCCCTCCGTGTGGGATGTATAGGTAGTGCGGGGGTAGGTTAAAGTTCAGCGGTCCACTGGATGGGAAATTGATTTTGTCTGGGAATAGTGCCTCTGTCTGGTGTAGGCAGGTCACTCCCGCCACTTCTAGGTCTCTTGTTCGGTCAATGATCCATAAGGCCAGTGCTCTTCGCGCTTGCCTGACTTGGCGATCTCTGCTGATGGCGTCGGTTGGTGTCTGGGAGTCGGGGCTGATCTGCGTTTTATATACTGGGTGTAGTGACGGTACTTTTGTTCGATAGAGCAGGATTTTGCGTAGTTCAATGAAGGCTGTTCCTATTGCACATCGTCCTTGGTGAGGATGGGTTCGATTAGGGAGTTGGATGATTAGGTGTCTAAGTTTTGGGATAGATTGTCTGGGAGAGAATCAGGAGTAGGGGGAAGCGATGCTTTTGGTATGTCTAGTATTCTGTCTGAGGATCTGTTTGTTGCGATACTGGACCATGGTTTTCATAGCAGGCCTCGGCGGTTCTTATATGCTCTAAGGATGTCCGCAGCGTTTTTCAGGTTTGTTTCAGGTTCCCATGAGTTGTTGTTCGGTCCATACCCTTTCCATTTGACTAGGTATTGATAGCCGGTTCCTCGTTTTCTGTGTGTGATGATTGCTTCTATTTCAAACTCTTCTTGTCCATTGATGAGATCAGGGGGTGGTTTCACGAAGTTTGGTCCATGCACCATTGTTTCCTTATATGGAGTTAGCAATGTAGTATGAAACACGGGGTGGATGCGCCATTGTTTGGGGAGTTTCAGTTTGTAGGTGACAGGTCCTAGTACTTGCTCAATCATGAAGGGTCCTTCTCTTTTGGGTGCTAGCTTCCTTGACTCATAGGGTATTCGGAGATTTCGATTTTCGAGCCAGACTTTGTCTCCTTTCTCGAATCTGATACTTTTGTCTTTTGTTCTGAGCGCTACCATTTGCCTAGCGAGTTCGTGTGTGGCGAGTGCTTCTTCTCTAGCTTTTTGTAGCATTCGTAGTCGGTTTTCAGCTGCTGGGGTCGTCATTGGGGATGCGGCTGTGGGAATAGCAACGGGGTCTACTCCGTACATTAGCTGAAACGGTGATGCTTTGATGGTATCGTGGTGTCAGTTATTGTGAGCAAATTCCGCAATTGGCAGTAACGATTTCCATCTGTGCAGTTTGTTTGTGCAGAACATTCGGAGGTAGACTTCTAGTTCTTGATTGACTCGTTCTGTCTCGCCATCTGTCTGGGGGTGGTAGGCTGTGCTCATTCTATGATTTATTCCCAGCGCTTTTCCTATTTCTCGGAATACTTTAGATGCGAACTGTGGTCCTCTGTTGGATATGAGGATATCCAGTAAGCCGAATCGTTTGAAGTTTTCATTTATGTATAGGTCTGCGGTTCCTAATGCGTCGATCGTTTTGTGACAAGGGGAAAAGGTTACCCCCTTTGTAAGTCCATGGTCCACCGTGACCATGATCGAGTCGAAGCCGTCGGCGATTGGTAAGTCCGTAATAAAGTCAATTGTGACTTGTTGGAAGGGTCAGGTGGCATTAGATTTGATCGGTTGTAAGGCAGGGGTGTTGGGGTGAGTGTTTACTTTCATTTGCTGGCAGAGCGCGCATCCTTCGATCCATTCTCTGGTATGCTTGTTCATTCCAGGCCACCAGTAGTTTCGTTTGAGTAATTCTAGAGTTTTAAATCGTCCGGGGTGCCCAGATGTAGGTGATTCATGCATCAGTTTAATGAGTTGAGTGCGCAATCCATCTTGATCAGGTACATAGGTTTTTCCTTGGTAATGTACGATATGGTCGACATATGTCCAGTCTTGCAGCTTCGATTTTATTGGTGGTGCTCAATGGTTTTGGATTACTTTGACTAGTATTTGTCTGAAGTCATCTTTAATCATGCCTTTGCACAACTTCTCTGCTAGGTCGTCTGCTATAAGCCTGATGAATCATTCAGGTGGTAACACCGTGGTTTCTTCTGGGGTGTTGTCCATTCCAATGTGGTCTGGTCGTTGAGATAGGGTGTCTGCTTCAAACATCTTAGTTCCAGGAACGTGCTCTATTCGGAGATCGAATTCGCTTAAGAAGGAGGACCATCTGGCTTGTCTGGGGGTAAGGCATTGTGGAGTTCGATAAAAGGATAAATTCTTGTGATCACAATGAACGATAGTGGTATGAGGTGATCCATGAAGAAGGTGTCGCCATGCTGCAAGTCCTTTGACGATTGCCAGTAGTTCCCTGTCGTAAATCTGATAGTTTTGCTCTGTCGTGGTCAGGGTGTGTGAGATGAAGCCGCAAGGGTGCAGGAGTCCTGCTTCATCGGCTTGTTTCAGTACTGCTCCTGTTGCTTTATTTGAGGGTTTGCAGGATGAATGGTCAGGTGACATCTGGCATTCGGAGTACAGGGGCTGTTGTAAAGCGTTTTTTTAGGCTGTTAAATGCCACCTGTCGTTCTGGTGTCCAGAGGAACGCTTCATCTTTTCTAGTGAGATCAATAAGTGGTTGAGCAAGGGTTGCGAAGTTTCCAATGAATCGTCAGTAGAAATTCCCAAATCCTAGGAAGGATCGTACTTGCTTGACCGTTGTTGGTGTCGGCCAATCTGCTATTCCTGCCAGTTTGATCGGGTCCATTGTTATCTCCCCAGGTCTAATGATCATTCCGAGGAATTCAATTTCCTGAGTGCAGAACTTGCATTTTTCGAGTTTGAGAAATAAGTCGTTTTCTTTTAGTCGTTCTAGGACGCGTTTTGTCCGAGTTTCTAAATCTTTGGGCGTTGTTCCACATATTAAAATGTCGTCCATGTAAATGATTAACCATCCTTCGTTGATCATATCTTGGAAGTATTCATTCATCATTGTCTGGAAAGTGGATGGGGAATTGCATAGGCCAAAGAACATGACTGTTGGTTCGTATAGTCCCTTGTTCGTTATGAAGGCTGCTTTCCATTCATCTCCTTCTTTTATTCGAACGTTGTTGTATCCCCATCGGAGATCTAGTTTTGTGAAATATTGAGCGCCAGATAGTTTGGTCATTAGATCAGAGATCAGTGGTAGTGGGTATGCATTCTTTATTGTCCATTCATTCAGGTATCGGTAGTCTTGACATGGCCAGAGCGCTCCGCTTTCCTTTTTTGCGACGAAGAAGAATGGTGAGGCTTGCGGGGATTTGGATGGCCTAATGTATCCTTTAGCTAGCTGTTCTGTGATCCATTCGTCGAGGGACGATTGCTCTTTTATTGATAGTGGATAGATTTTGCTGACTTTTGGGGTAAATCCGGTTTTGAGATCAATTGCATGATCCCATGTGTGTCTGACTGGGAATCGCTCTGATGGCGCCTTTTCGAAGGTAGATTTCCATCCTTGGTATTTGTCCGGCAGTGTCGTTATGGTTTCTTTGTGTAGCGTTGATAAGTTCACCCCGCTATTGGAAATAGCGAGGATCAGGAAGGGGTGAGGTTGCGAAAGGATTCCCGTCAACTCCGGTGTGCGTGATGACAACGCTACGACGTGCGGAACTGGCAACTCCGCGGATAATAACGTTTGTCACACAAGGCATAACAGTGATGAACGCGGGACGCGGAGTACGACAAAAGCTCAGAGGCGCAAACGAAACGAGGAGGACATAGCTGAAAGGATGAGACTCGAAGGCTGGGGTGTACTATCTTATTTTTCTAAGTGTTGTACATGAGCTTATATACATTTTTCTACCCTACTAATAACGAAGTGCCTCTGCAAATTTTCACCTTGCAACCGTATATCCAAATCCGTCTTGAAAGTCTTCGTGCAATGGGGCTAGCTGAGGGACGTGACAGTGGTATTGGAGCGCCGCGGTGAGAGCCAGTATCGTGACCCAACGCGGGACACTAATAGAGTTGTATACTTGAAATAGATGTTGCTGATCGCCACGCGCGGCAACGCCGGGATTCATCTGGCTTGACGCATCCCTGTTCTCTATTTTCCGCAGACCTGACTGGTCTATACCATAGTTGGTCATCGGCCAATGGGTTTACTCGTCCGCTAGGGGCCTGATCCGCTATGTCAGTGCATCGCTAGGGATGACGTGGCGTCCGTATATGGGTGACCCTTGGATCGTAGACTGTAGATCCTTCCTAATGCGGATATGGTATTGATGGCGGCAGTCCCTTCTCCGGTGACCTAAGCTGTGCCGGCTGACAATTTTATGTGGGTTGGCCGACAGGGTGCTTTATCGGATGTGAACGACCGACTAGCGCGGGTTTTGGATGGCGTATGCGGGAGACGACTTGGTCGTTGGGCGTGGACGACGCTTGCCCTATAGCGGAGAATCGCGGAGTTGGCGGAGTTGCGTGTAACTAGCGCGGAAGATTTGCGGAAGACTTTGGCTGAGTGCAGATGCTAAGCAACAGGGTCAGGCATGTATAATCCTAGTGAGGGTAAGGTTTCTAATGTCTAGTGCTGAGACTAGCCCGTTTGATACCTATACACCATCACATCGGAACGATGCTCATCATCTCCCCCCCACTTAAAAATCTGACTGTCCTCAGTCAGTCGCACGAAGGGATTGAATAGTAGATTGCTGGGTTTTCGGCTGCAGTGCTCTTCATGTGGTATGACCTATGAAATGAAATGAAAAGAAACTATACTACGAATAAGACTGAAATATAAATGAAACATGCATGGATGCCTGGCGGGCTTATAACCTGCGATACGTCTTGGTCTGGCTGCGGGCAGAAGTCTTCGTCATATTCGGAACAGTGGGGTCCACGGAATTGGGCCTTGATTGTGCGCGCTACTCGGGTATGTCGACTTCCGGTCACGGGATCGTGCGATTGCGGCCTTCATTGAATTCTCTTTAACTTCATCCTTCTAGTTCTCTTCATCTTCTCTTATCATGTCTTCCTCCAGACAAACTCCCGAGTACAACTCTGACGAAGAAATCGTGCACATGGAGGCGCAGCTGGCACGGGAAGAGGAGGAGCGGCGCGTGCGGGAAGAGGCGGAAAGAAAAGCCCGCTTGGCATTGCTAAAGGCTGAGAGGGCTAGGAAGTTGCAGGAGGCTGCTGAGCGAAAGGCTCGCAAGGAAAGAGAAGCGGCGGAGAGGAGGGTCCAGGAGGAAGCGGAACGGAAATTACGCAAGGAGAGAGAGGCCGCGGAGGAGAGGGCTTGAGAAGAGGAGGAGCGACAGAGAGCTGCTGAAGAGAAACGAGAGGAAGCGGAGAGGCGAGCTGCTGCAGAAGAAGCCGTGGAAGTCGAGCAGCGATGACAGGAAGCCGAGAGGCAGGCTCGCGAGGAAACGGAGCTTGCGCGGCAACAACACGAAATCGAAACATGCCACCAACAAGTATCTCTACCCCGGGTTCGACTTCACCTGCCCGAGCGTCAACCGGGTTCCTCGCTGGATGTTGCAACAGTGTGGGCGCAGGTGGAGGCGGAGGAAGCGACAATGGAGGAGGCAGATGAGGCAACGCTGGCGGCACTGGTTGCCATGAATCAAAAAGAGGCCACGTGGGCTCAGCGGAAGCAGAAGCGGGCATGCGGGGGTAGAAGCTGGTCCGTCCAAGCGGGCCAAGTCGAGGTCGCCAAACGAGCCGCCTTGCGACCAGTGCGTTTTCTTCTCTTTCCTTTCCACGTCTTCTCCTGATCATTCGCTAGGTGCTCATTGGCAGGCATCACCTGCTACCTGTCTCCAGGGCCTAGGAGCCAGGTGTGCGTGGAGTGCCAACACCTCCGCCAGAAGTGCGTGATAGGTGGCATTCCTGCATCTGGGTGGGACAAGAAGAGGATCAAGTCAAAGGCCGTTGTCATGAGCGACGACGAAGACGAAATCTGGGTCGCGGAAGAGACCGTTCCGCGGAATACGAGCAACAGGGTCTGGGTCACGACAGATGGCCCTACAACGAACTGGACGAGG
This sequence comes from Amanita molliuscula, assembly GCA_023014405.1. Lineage (NCBI taxonomy): Eukaryota > Fungi > Basidiomycota > Agaricomycetes > Agaricales > Amanitaceae > Amanita > Amanita molliuscula. The sequence goes on from JAEBUP010000011.1 coordinate 1,122,071, forward strand.
GAGGCTGTCTCCCTCCTTCAAGAACAGAACCGACTCCTCTTTGAGCAAAACCAATGACTCTTCGACCAGACGCGGCTCCTTACCGTGCTGTCTCAAACTTTCATCGGGTTGTCAAATGTGCAGACAGAAATGCTCCGGGAGCTGAGCTCCCTCCATGGGTCTTCCGGTCGCGTCGAGGACCTTCTCGAGAGGTCACTGGGGCGCTCACCCACCCCATATGATAACGAGGGCGGCACGGATTACGATAGCACGTCGGATGTGCGTTGGAGTCCCGTTCCCTCTAGCGAGGAGCTAGAGTATGTTGAGGAGTTGGCGCCGGAAGGGGTTGTGGCGGAATGAGCAGGGTCGTCAGCAAGCGTGGGGGCAGGGGCGTCAGTGGCAGTAACGGGCGAGGAGGTGATGGATGAGACTGGCGACTCCCCTATGGAGCCGCCTGCTCGTTTTTCTTCTAGTTAGTTGTTTCTTCGCGGCTTTCTTCATATCGTTTAGTTTCTTGATGTACCGACGCAATACAACTATTTCTTGCTCACTGTGGAATGGGTTAGTAGTCTAAGCCAGAAAAGATAGCGGTCTGGAAGTCTGTATCGAAATCGCGGATGAGACAACTGTAGGTAAAAGTAGGCGAGGAATGAAGAAGAACTTTACTAGTGGTCCTGGGTATGTATTCAAAAATTAAACAGCGCGGAGTTGGCAGAATTTGCGCAGGATTAGGAGTTGTTATCTAAGTATCGTACATGTCTTTGTTTTCTTCTATGTCGGAAAGATGGCCAGTCGAATCTTCATCGTCTTCATCGTTTGCTGGCGCCGTGTTGGTTGGGTCATCGTCACCTAATGAGCTGGAGTTGGACATCTCCTGAACGTTTTCCTCAGAGGTGTCGAGCACATTCTCTGGTATGGTTAACCACTTGCGGGCAAAGTATGGAATTATGCAGTATGCCACGTATGGTCTGTCAAGTACGGTGCCATCGAGCTCACAAATAATGTAAGCTCCTCCGCAGTTACGGGATAGAACAATGTAGGGGCCAATATAGCAGGGGCACATCTTCTTGTTGAGCGACTTCTCTATGGCTGTGTTGCGGACCAAAACTAAATCCCCTCGCTGGAAGTCAAAGTCCCTGATGATCGTCGGATGCTCTTGCTCGAACCGTTTTGCTGCGGCCACGTGGGCGTGATAGACTTTGTCTTTAAGAGCCTCCATTTGGGCGCGACACTTCTGCAACTCCGTGGCGCGGCGGGCTATTAACTCCATGGTCGACAAGAATGCAGAGGGTGGCGGGAGCAGGTAGGTGGCCTCAGTGATATCTAGCGGAAGTAGCGGCTGTGTCCCGGTAACTGCAAAGTAGGGCGACACCCCCATGCGATGCCTAGCTGTGACGCGTTCTGACCAGAATACTGAATGCAACGCAGTAGACCACTGCGACTCGTTCCCATCAGTTGCTTTGTACAGCGCCTGTTGGACGTCGTAGTGGCTGCGTTCGACAATTCCATTGGCGCAGGAGTTGTAACCAGAGATGCGGATGTGGCGGATGTGGTATTTGTTGGCGAGGTACTCCGCGGCTCTCAGTATTGGTGCTCCGTTGTCCGTGACGATCTCGACCAAGCTTCCCCAACGACATATCAAATTTTCGAAGATCCAGTCCCCAATGGCGTTGGCGGTTTCTCGACATAAAGCGTGGTATTCTGGGTAATGTGTCAGAGAGCAGCGGGCTTGAATCAGGTACTTGTACTGATTAGATGGCAGGAGGTGCATCGTATCCATGTACACCTTGGTGAATATTGGAGCGGGGATGGTGATGACAGGCGGAATGCGGAACTGTTGTAGTTGTCGCTCTTGACATGCGTGACAGGACTTGATGTACCATTTGATGTCGTCCTGCATCTGTGGCCACCAGAACCGTTCCATGATTGCTGCACGAGTAGCGTAATATCCGCAATGTCCCAAACTGTCATGGCAGTCGAATAGCACTCTAAGTCGTTTCTGTGTTTCTACCACCACTTTGTGAGCTCCGTCCTTGTCCCTATACCATAATCGTTCAGCGTGGACGAAGAACTTGACACAATACCGCGTGAAACTAGGCCACTCCTCGTCTGATACCTCCGCGGGTCTCTCCAACTCTGTTAAGAATTGCTTTACGAGTAAAAGTCGTGCCTTGTCTTTTCCGGAGGTGTTGACGCGCCATGGGAAAACTTCTTCATACGCCCTGTCTATTATATCTTCCGCGGGCAGTAGCACGGGGTTACCGGAGTTGGGCGGAACTGAGTCGGAAGTGAAGGTGGTGGCTGGGCGATAATCGCGGTGTTCCTTGTTGGTTTCATAGTGCGGGAGGGTCTTCTGAAGGTCGGGGTTGATCTTTTCTCTTCCACGGGGCAAGTCTAATGCCCAGTCTCTAGGAACTTCGTTAATCTGATGCATGAACCCATATAACTTATCGATCCAATCATCAAACTCCTGGTCCTCGTCCTTGTTTAGTGGCTCATCGAGTGGCTGTGGTGGGCATCTTGACAATCCGTCGGGAGTGTGCAATTTTCCGGGAACATGAACCAGTTCAAAGTGGAAAGTCAGAATCGATAGGATCCAGTGGTTTATGGAAGCGGAGGGTGTGATATCTGGGTTCTTGAGCATGTCTTTGATGTAACGAGCATCCACTTCGACGATGAGGTTCCGTACTCCAATGAGATACAACTTTAGTGCCTTCAGGGCGCGATAGAGCCCGTAGATCTCGAGCTTGGGCTGTGAAAAGCAGGCTTCTCGTTCATTCAGCGTGATTGATCCAAAACGATTGTAATAGTGAACCGAGGGCCTGTCAGGGTTGCACTGACATAGGAAAAAGCCAACCGCAATATAGGATGTGTCAACAGATAATATAACAGGAGCGTCGGATTTGTAGTTGATAGGACATAGAGCTGGTGATGCGATGAGTGCCTTCTTGAGGTCCTCTTGAGCCGCTACTTCCGCGGGGCTGAATGTGAATGGCGTGGCCTTCCTGGTTAACGCTACTAGTGGATGCGCGCGCTTGGCGAAGTTTTTGATGAAGATCCGGCCAACCCCAATGGTGCCAAGGAAGGCGTGGACTTCTGACAATGACTTGCAGGGTCCCCAGTTGGTAATAGCGGCTACCAAGTCCTTCTCGGGTTTGCGGCCTTCATAGGTGCATAGGTGACCGACTACCATGATTTCTGGCGCGCAAAGGACGAGCTTCTTCCCCGAGAATGTTCCGCCGGTGTACTTCATGCGTTGAACGATGCGGTTGAGCCCCTGGAAGTGTTCCCATACGAAATGTCGAATTCCGGGATTAGCGGGGATAGTCTCGTATGTCCCGTCAAGTTGTTGATAGCGGGTCGGGGGGCCTTTCACTGGAACATCGTCGATGTACGGAATAGTGACGTCTGGGATCTCCGGCTGCAGGATGGAGGTGACGTCGTCGTGGAAAATAGGGACGGAGTTCGTCCAACCCATAGGCAGCGTTGTCAGGCGCATGGCTCCAAAGGGCGTCTGGAATGTCGTCAAGTTGCGAGATCCTTCTGCAAGCAGGCGCTCATCATATCCGACGTAGAGATCTAGCATTGCGCCGCAAGCCGTTCCAGCGAAATTCTCCGCGATGTGTTCCAGGATAGGCGTGACACCGGAGTGGCGGATGGTGATGGCGTTGAGGGGCTCGAGCGAATGTACTAGCCACAACTTGCCATTTTTCTTTAATACGCAAAACCAGCGGGATCGGTACGAGGAGTTGGACGGCTCATAAACGCCGGCGTCGATCTTGGTACGGATGATCTCGCAGATTTGGTCATATAGTCCCGGCAGAATTGGGATATTGCGTTGAACCCATGGCATATGCGGAACTGTTGGAATGTCAATAGGCGGGAAATACTTCGTTTTAAACTGTCCGCGTTCAGTGTCGTCCCAGGCAAACGCTTGGTCGTGCTTGGTCATGAAATGGTGCATTAGCTTCCGTTCCTCGGGCCACAGGAAGTCCTTGTCATGTTCTTGGTCTAGGTTTTCCATACGTTCCTGCGTATACCTTCCAACGGGTGCAAAGTCCGGCGGGTTTGTGCTGAGTTCCGGTAGGCTGGCTAGCGGGTCACCTTTGATGTCTCGAACGATTCTAAATTCTTGAGGTAACTGACTAATGACGGGCTTGACTTTCTTATCGACTGGCTTGTACTTTTCTTTTGCGGGGATAAAAACACTGGTGAAACATTATCGCGGCGAGGGTTGCGGGACTTGGAGCGGGATAGTTCCGCAGAGTTGGACTTGCTAGGGGATTGTATGGTGTTGTGAAGGAAGGCGCGGGGGTGGTCGGATCACATTTGGTCGTGTCGAATTCGTTAAGACTTAGCACGGCTCCGAGGTACAAGCGAGCAAGATTGTGATTATTCGTTCTACTGCTATGTACATCGGGGGCGCGCTGTATCGAGGGGACGGGGGTATATGCTTCTATTTCTATAGGTTTCTGAGCTCCGTCAATCGTGATGATACAGGCTACCTCTCCATGATTTTGAATCAGTTCCTCGAGGCTACTTGAAAACCCTCCTTCTCCTCGCGCATTTTGACGAAACACGGTGGTCCGCGGGGTATGGTCGGGATGGTAACAACTGCGTCGCTGTTGGGATCGTGGATCGTGATGGTCTGTTCTTCGTTTTGATAATTTTTGACCACCGATTGGGCAAGCACGTCGAAAGGGCGGCCAAGAAGGATGTCGTATGTGGGGGAGCGGATGACGTGGACTTGGAAATATAGCTCGATATTGCCCACCTTGAATGGTACGTCCTTGGCTAATCCGAGCGATGTGTCGACTTCGCTGTTTGCTGCTTCCATGTTGATCTTGATGGCGGGGTTGTATGCGATTCCGAGCTGGTGGCTGACAGCATTGGACATGCAGATTATCGAGCAGCCCAGGTCCACGACGCAGTCGACTACTGCACAGTCGTCGACCCTAGCCTGTATGCACCGCAGCACGTGGGACTCCTTGCCGACCTTGAGACGCGCCTTGTATTGGGGGTCTGCCACGTAGTACGCTTCGGCTATGTCTGGCAGGACAAAGACGTTGCGCATATCCGTGGGGTTGGCGGGGTTGGTAGCGGGATTGGCGGAGTTGGCGACAGGGACACAACACGGAGTCAAGAATTCACGCATCTTGTGGCGGACGTCGGGCGAGGCTGCTAGCAGCTCCTCAAAGCTAAGGTTTGCGGCGGGGCTCGTGAGGATGCATTTGAAGATTTGCTTGACGGCCTGCGGGTTCTGCGCGGGGGTAGTGGTAGTGTATGAGGGGTCCTTGTTTTTGGGTGGTGCCCCAAATGGCTGATCTGTCGGCGGCTGGTAGTTGGCGTCACGAGCGTTGGCAAAAGGGTGCGTAAGCGGCTGGTCGCGGGCTTTAGCGACTCCCGGCGAGGTGATTTCTTCTGGTGGCGGGGCTGGTGCTGCTGGTGGTGCTGGTGGGCACGGTTCCTTTCCTTTTGCGCGTAGCGGAATTTCTACCCTGTCAAATACTACCTTGCTCTTTTTGGCTGCTTGCAACGCTATAAGAGCCCTCTGCATCCGTTCAATCTCCTCGTCGACGTTGTCCGCGGGGTTTGCTGCTGTCTCGTAACTTAAAATCGGCGCGGTGCTTGACGTTGCCAGCTCTTGGTGGTTGTCGCGGGGCGAGTAAAACATAGCGGGGCGGATTCTGGACTGTTGAGTTGGCTGGGCGTTGACTTGCCGGTGGTACTCGTCGACGCGTTCCTTCATGTTGTTGCCGGGTAAGTATCTTGATATGTAGTTGCCGGTTGGCAACACTATGCGTCCCTCGAGGTTTCTCGTGATTTTTCCGCTCGCGATGTAGCCGTCAACCTCTGGGCATCGACCGATAAAGTGGGCCAAGTTGCCACAGAACGTGCAACCCGGGATAGCAGGGCGTGTACCGGAACTAGCGCCTAGCGGAACTGCATTGGAACTGGTAGCTGGCATCGTCTGTGACCAATTCCGCGGAGCTGGCGCGCGTGTCTGGGTTGTAGCGAGTGATTGTGTGAGGGATTGCAGCATCGTCTGCGTCTGTAGCGAACTTTGCACCATCTTCTCCATGAGGCTGAACATATCTTCTGTTTTCACGCCAGACGTTGCTACTGGCTCGAGTTTGGCTGGCGGGGTTGACGCGGGGTTGGCAGAGTTGGCGACGGGGTACTCTGGTCTAGCGGTATGGGGCGCGGCGGGCTTGTTGATTAGTTTATCGTAAAACGACGCACCCTGGATAACTTCTTGCGCGGCCGCTAACGTTTGTTCGAGAGAGTAGGGGTCGTTGCGGTGTACGTTCGGGTACTGGCTGCGCATATACCTGTACATTTCTGTTCCGATGTGGACCTGGAATCCCTTGAAGAAGTACTCGCTTTGCTGGCGCGTCGAGAGCTGCCCATTCTTGATAAGATACTTCGTTATTACCAGAAAGCACTGGTAATAACTGCATAGATCCTCCGCGGTTTGGATTCCGAGGCGGAGAGTTTCCTCGATTAGGCGGTCCAAATCCGCCTGCGTGTGCTCGTGCTCGTTTATTACTCCGGTATACAGCGCGGTTACTGATGCTTTGAAAGCCTCGTACGTTGAGGCGGCGTTGAAGGTGTCTACTCCTCCCCATAAGTCGTACTCCATGTCGTGGAGGTAGCGCAGCACGTAGACCTTTTTCTGCTGCACAGAGGTGATGCCAGCTTCACTAAATAATAGTTCGAGCTCGTCAAAGTAGCGCGGAAGGTGGCGGGGTTGGTTTGAATCAAAGCGGGGTGCGGCGGAGGTGTAACAAGCAGGCATGGGCTTGGTTTGTTGTGCGTGGTCGGCCATCTTGACTATCGGTGGTGGAACTGAGTTGCCGAGGTTTGAGGTTGAACTGCTGGAACTGGAACTTGAACTTGAGCTTGAGGAAACTGGAGGCGGGCTTGGCGATGGTTGCGGGAGTTCTGATGGCGACGAGGTGAGCGGGCTTGATTCGTTGGAGCAGGGCGGATCTGGTGGGTTGGCTGGCGGGGTGCTGGTGGAAATGTCGAAGGAATGGAATGTCTCGGATTGATCTGGCGGGCTACGAGAGGATGTTGAGGGTTGGCGGAAGGCTCTGTTGATATCGTCGATGGCTTGGAATTCCAGGGCGAGGCCTAGTCGTCTGCGGGATTGACGTTGGAACATGTTGGTGCTTTTGAATATTTTGCTCAATGCCTCGCTAGGGTCCTGCTGTAAAAGTTGCTGCGCATTCTCGGCTCTTTGTTTAAGCAAGTTGTACCAATCGGAGAAGATGCTGGCAGACGACGGGGATGGGGCGTAATGACCGGGGAATTGCTGGTCCCGGGGTGATTCGGGCGGTGTTGACGGCGTAATTCTTTCAAAGCCTCACTGGGGCAGCCAATATGATAAGTTCACCCCACTATTGGAAATAGCGAGGATCAGGAAGGGGTGAGGTCGCGAAAGGATTCCCGTCAACTCCGGTGTGTGCGATGACAACGCTACGACACGCGGAACTGGCAACTCCGTGGATAATAACGTTTGTCACACAAGGCGTAACAGCGATGAATGCAGGACACGGAGTATGACAAAAGCTCAGAGGTGCAAACAAAACGAGGAGGACGTAGCTGAAAGGATGAGACTCGAAGGCTGGGGTGTACTATCTTATTTTTCTAAGTGTTGTACATGAGCTTATATACATTTTTCTACCCTACTAATAACGAAGTGCCTCTGCAAATTTTCACCTTGCAACCGTATATCCAAATCCGTCTTGAAAGTCTTCGCGCAATGGGGCTAGCTGAGGGACGCGACAGTGGTATTGGAGCGCCACGGTGAGAGCCAGTATCACGACCTGACGTGGGATGCTAATAGAGTTGTATACTTGAAATAGACGTTGCTGATCGCCACGCGCGGCAACGCCGGGATTCATCTGGCTTGACGCGTCCCTGTTCTCTATTTTCCGCAGACCTGACTGGTCTATACTGTAGTTGGTCATCGGCCGATGGGTTTACTCGTCTGCTAGGGGCCTGATCCGCTATGTCGGTGCGTCACTAGGGATGACGTGGCGTCCGTATATGGGTGACCCTTGGATCGTAGACTGTAGATCCTTCCTAATGCAGATATGGTATTGATGGCGGCAGTCCCTTCTCCGGTGACCTAAGCTGTGCCGGCTGACAATTTTATGTGGGTCGGCCGACAGGGTGCTTTATCGGATGCGAACGACTGACTAGCGCGGGTTTTGGATGGTGTACGTGGGAGACGACTTGGTCGTTGGGTGTGGACGACGCTTGCCCTATAGCAGAGAATCGCAGAGTTGGCAGAGTTGCGCATAACTAGCGCGGAAGATTTGCGGAAGACTTTGGCTGAGTGCAGATGCTAAGCGACAGGGTCAGGCATGTATAATCCTAGTGAGGGTAAGGTTTCTAACGTCTAGTGCTGAGACTAGCCCGTTTGATACCTATACACTGTCACATTGGAACGATGCTCATCAGTGTATGTTCTAACGCTTGCGATACCGAAGTTTTAACCCTGATCCAGTATTCGTCAATTTCCTGATCTAGGTTCCTTTCTATCTGCCTTGTCGGTTTGTATAGAGTTTGGTGATCGAGCTCAAGGGTCCGTTCCTTCCAGTTTATTGCTGGGTTGTACTTTTCTAACCAGGGAAGTCCAAGTATGGGTTTTTGATCTCCCAGTTTAGTGATTAGGAAGCTTGTTTCGATCTGTAAGTTTCCGATGTGGTAGGGAATCTTGACTTTATGTGTGATCATTCCGTTTAAGTTTACTGTTCCATCGGCATTTTTAACTCATATTGGTCGAATTAGTGGTTTCTTGTTCATGTTCTTTGTTATAGTTTCGTCAATGAAGTTTCCTTCTGCTCTGCAGTCAACAAGGGCAGATATCTCAGCGGGTAATTCAGGTGATTGGACAGTTATTGAGAGTCATTGATTATTATTCGATCTTACTATTACAGAGTCGAGTGCTAACTGTCCATAATCGTTCTTGGAGGTTCCAACCGCTTTCTGGTTCCTCCACTTTAAAAACCCTCGGTTTCAAGGTCAGTGAGGAGAGTTTCTCGTTCCTCTGTGCTGAGAGCCGCAATCATTGTGCGGATTTTCTTAGCATCATTATCCTCAGTGATTGTTCTGGTGAATCGTCCTGAGGGGGGCAGGTTCTTGGTAGGATCTTTCTTTGGGCAATTTTGGGATAAGTGACCAATGGTTCCGCATCTGAAACATTTCCCAGAGCGCATATATTCTTCTCATTGCCCATCAGTAAGGCATCCGGTTGGTATGGTGTGGATTGTTTTAGGTCCCCCTGTTTTATTGAATCGACGCCCTGTATCAGTTTTCCCTAACACTTTCATCATTTCCCATGCTGCATTGAGTTGTTCCGCTTTTCTGTAGGTGTCTGTGATAGTTTTAAAGTCGCCTTGTCCTTCGAGGATCTTGGCAGCAATGGTGGTTGGTAGGCCTCAGACGAATGCCTGGAGTTGGGCAGTAATTCCGGTTAGTCCGGAGGATCCTATGAGCATTCTAAATTTTCGGACGTAGATCAGGACAGTGATCTCTCCTCCAACTCGTAATTTAGTGAGCTCATTCAGCGCCCTGACTGCAGTGTTGACTTCTCCCCAGTCATCAAGGAATCGTTTGACAAAGGTGTCGTAGTTTTCCCAAGTAAGTCCATCTTTTTCGTCCAGTTGATCGCGGATTATTTCTTTCCAGTCATCTAGTTCCTTTCCTAGGCATTGGAGGACATATCTGATTTTCTTTTCATGTTTCCCTTCATAGTTGTGGGCGTTTATTGCAAAGAAATCGCTAAACCAGTTGATGAATGATTTAGCTTCAGTCCGATCTCCTGTGAAAATTTGTGCTGAGACTGGTTTGATGTCTCCCCTGGGGGCATCGGTGGTTTCAACGTTAGTTGCCATTTGTTTTGTGTCGGTTTCGGTGTCTGTTTCAGGTCTCAGGTTTTCTAGTTCGTATTCGATTTGTTTTTGTTCCAAAAAGGTGTTCCACCCTGTTATGGATGTTTCAGAGAGAGAGTAGTATGGATCAGTACCGTCGAACTCGAATTCTGTGTTGCAGTACTCTTCCCACCAAAGGGTTTCTTTGGGTCTTTCGAAATATAGTTCTGGTTCTTCTTCTGGTTCTTTTTGTTCGTTTCTCCACTCAACCCAAAGCTTTCCAGGTAACGAGTGTTCGTCTCCTTCGATGTAATCCCCTTCAAAGTATTCGTCAGATACTGGGGTGTTCTTGTTCTTTCCTACTCCTCGAAATTCCCAACGTTTGTTTAGTGTCGAGAAAAAGAGCTCCTGTCTTTCTAGATAATATGTCCCTTTAAAGAAAAAGGAATTGTTCGGTGGTCTCTGGTTAGAGAGTCTGGTTTCGGGTCGTTTCGGATCTATATTGTCTAGCTAGTGACGATGCACTAAGCGGTTCAGTGAGTTCCAACTTGTGTTAGGATCGATGCCCTTGGTTTGCTATCGAGTCAACAATGACGACTAGAGTCTCGGTCTAATCCCAGTCAATGGACAGAGGTGCTTGTCGCCATTACGCTAGACGATGACGAAGATGGTTCAAGCAATGAGGAGGACGAGAGCGAGAAGCTTGTTCAGTAAAGGACAATACTCAATTAAGTTGGAACTGAGGTACTACAGTACAGGCAGAGGTTTATATACTGCCTAGAGAACAATGAAGAAGTATAAAAGGTAGTGAAATGAGGGGCAGTCCAGGCGGGTGAAACAAGTATCAGAGCATAGCGACGAAGTGAAGAAAGGCTATTGTAACAGGTAAGCATAAGAGAAAGAAGTTGTAACAGTGGGCGTCTCAGTCGTACGAGATGTGAATTCCGAGTAGGTATTTTGGCACACCAAGAGATTTGATTTCAAATTTCCCTTTGAGATCAATTTCAATTTGGTCTGTGCCCTTTATAGAATTTGAGATGCCGACGATGTCGTCTACCCATAGCAGCAGGATCGCGAATCCGTTTCTGTCATGCTTGATGTAGACACAGTAGTCGGCTCATTGTTGTTGGTATAAAATGTCGGTTAGCGCTTCTGTAAATGTCGTGTTCCATACGTTACCAGCTTGTTTGAGCCCATAGATAGATTTGTAGAGTCGGCAGACTCGGCCGCTCCCATCATCGAATCCCGGGGGTTGCTGCATATATATTTCCTCATCCAGGGTTCCATTCAGGTACGCGTTTTTGACGTCGAATTGCTGCAGGTGCCGGCTGTTTTTAGCTGTTGGTGCTGGTAGGGCCCTGAGGCTCTCATAGCACATAACTGGCGCAAATGTGTTATTGTCATCGTAGTCCGGTCTGGGCTTCTGTGTAAAACCTTGGGCGACGAGTCGCACCTTGTAGCATATGATGTTTCTGTGTTTGTCTGTCTTTTTCATGTACACCCATTTACTTCCTACAGCCTTTCTCCCCTCCGGTAATTCCTCCAGTTTCCAAGTCCCCATCTTCTCCATCATCCCCAACTCCTCTTTCATAGCCTTCAACCATTCCTCCCTTTCCTCACCTCCCAGCGACTCCTTGATGTTCTTTGGCAGGTCGTCTGATTTGGCGAAGTATGCATGCTCAATTACTTCATTGATGACATCAGTGATTTGATCGGAAACTTGATGTGATCGATCAGCCGGTTTCTGAGCGTTTGGGTTGTCAATGAGCCTATAGTCCAAGTTCTTCTTGGCAGCGCACTGTGGGCGATTGGTGGTTGAGCTGGTTTGGGCAGCTGGTCTAGCCGGGATGTGGATCATTATTTTGGGCTCGGTTGTTGCTTCTGTAGCAGTGTCGTAATCGGATTCTATTTCTGTCCGATTGTGATCAGCCTGTTTTGGCGATGATTCCTGATGATCGGCTGGATTGGGCGATGGTCCCTGATCTATAATAGGTTGATCCATAATGATTTCCCTTGTTGTTACTGATAGCTCCCCCTCAGCGCACAATCCGGCTGCTCTCACAACAGCACCGGGAATGTCGGCAACTGGGAGGCTGTGTTCAGTGAAAGAGAAATTCTGGGAGACCCTGATGGAGCGTGTGGCAGCATCATAATAGCGGACAGAGTGTGACTCATCAATGAAACCCATGAATTTCATTTTTCCCGCCTTGGCATCCAATTTTGTCTGCTGCCGCTCATCCAATACCCACACATCACACCCAAATTCCCTAAAATGTGAGACATCTGGCTTCTTCCCGAACCATGCCTCATAAGGCGTTTTGCCCTGGAGTGCGCGTGTTGGAGATCTATTCCTTAAATAGGTTGCGTGAGAAACGGCTATATCCCAAAGAAAAGTAGGTAAATCTCGGGCCAATAGCATCGTCCGTGCCATCTCCACTAGTGTGCAATTGAATCACTTGGCAACTCCATTTTGGGAGGGTGAGTATGGTGCAGTCGGCTCCAAAACCAATCTGCGTCCATCCACCCATTTCTTCAGCTTCTCGTTAATTAACTCTTTCCCATTATCTAAGCAGAGCTTCTTTGGCTTCTTTCCATACTGTGTCTCAATATGGGTAAGGTATGTGGTAATCCAATCAAATGCTTCATCTTTCGACTTTAAAAATAGAACGTGACACATACGCATGGCATCATCCGTGAATGCGATGAAGTATCGGTTTTTATTGATGGATTGAATTGGAGCGGGTCCCCATACATCCATCATAGTGCGCTCTCTGGGAGTACCCAAATGGTTTGATGCCTCTTGAGGAAATGAGCGGCGAGCCATCTTCCCCTTTAGGCAGTGATCGCATGATCATGATGGGATCGTCGACTCGTCTATATTTAGGCCTGTAACCATTTCCTCTCGTTTGGCGCGCTGCAAGGCTGTGGTGGATAGGTGGCCATAACAATGGTGCCACTCTTCCCATGATAGTCCTGGTACCCTACTGACATAAGCTTTGTCGTGGGTATTGAGAAGTGTGCGCGCATCCAAGAGGTACAGTTTGTTGCGCTCTTTTCCAGCTCCTATTAATTTCCCCTGACTAGACTGCAAATAGCACCTGGTCTCATCAAAGTTGACGCGTCGTCCATCTTTGGCGAAGCGGCTGAGGGATAGGAGGCAGTTCAGCATGTCCGGCACATGTAGCACATGCTCCAATTTATGAGATATGACTTTCCCATCTACTGAGAAGTTCACTGTGACTGTTCCCCATCCTAAAACTTTAGTGGGTGTGGGACCTACCCCTTTTAGAGTTGCATCTTGTTAGGATCGATGCCCTTGGTTCGTTATCGAGTCAACAGTGACAACTAGAGTCTCAGTCTAATCCCAGTCACTGGACAAGAATGCTGTTCAACGTCGTGCTAGGCAGCGACGAAGGTAGCTCGAGCGATAGAGAGGACGAGAGCGAGAGGGTTGTTCAGCAAAGGACAATACTCGATTAAGTTGGAACTGAAGTGCTACGGTACATGCGCAGGGTTTATATACTGTCTAGAGAACAATGACGAAGTATAAAAGGAAGTGAGACAAGGGGGAGTCCAGACAGATAAAACAAGTGTCAGAGCATAGCGACGAAGTGAAGAAAGGCTATTGTAACAGGTAAGGAAAAAGAGAAGAAATCGTAACATTACCCCCTCCCTATGCGAGAAGTCACCGACTTCTTAAGGCCAGCCTTGAGTTGTCCAGGCGTGATCAGCTCTGGACTCGTACCAGTGGACGATGTTTTTGACATCCTTTTGCGCTGTATCAACGTGCCATCGTATGGAGTCGAGGGTGACTTTCAGTTGTCGGAGTTCACGGAGCGCAAGATCCCGCTCAGCGTAGGTCATGGCGTTGGGGTCAGTTGTGAGGGTGAGTCCTACGAGGGCTCCAAGTGGGGCGGAGAGGTCTCGGAGATTGGCTGTGATGTACGAGGCTTCTAGAGAGGCGGCAGCAACGAGGGGGTTTGATCTGGGGATAGGTGCGGGAATGACTTCTTCCGCGACAGGTGGTTCTTCGACGAGTTCGGGCGGGTGAATGTGTAGGTTGTCGTTGGCATAGGTCATTGTTTCGGTTTCGACGAAGATTTCGAGGGGTGGCATGAAGACGTCGAGCTCGGGGAGTTTTTTGGGGAAGGAGTAGGCGAGGGCGAGGGTGGCGAGGAGGGTGGCGAGAACTAGTCCTCCAATGAGGATTGAGGGGAAGAGAGTAGAGACGAGGGCGATGAGGATGGCGATGAGCGAGAACATTTCTGTATTTGCGACGTTGGTTGGAAGGCTAGGAAGTGGGAATCTCGTTCTTTTATAGGTTGACTTCGTCGAAGTATTCCATGTCCCAGAATGAATCATCTGCGTCAATAGAGAGGATGTTTCGTAAGAGTTGATTGGCCAATGCTTCTGGTCTGGGAGTATTAGGTCGTGTGGGAGGTCTTTCGGCCAAATATGGTTCGTGCAGTGGTCTAGGTGGGATTCGATGCGTAATTGTTCCTTGATTTGTGTGATGAATGATGCCCGTGATCATTGGGTATCCAGGTTCCCATTCGAAATCGTAGTAGTGGGGCAGTGGCGGTGGATTCGGGTATGGAGGTGGTATTCCTCCGTGTGGGATGTATAGGTAGTGTGGGGGTAGGTTAAAGTTCAGCGGTCCACTGGACGGGAAATTGATTTTATCTGGGAATAGTGCCTCTGTCCGGTGTAGGCAGGTCACTCCCGCCGCTTCCAGGTCTCTTGTTCGGTCAGCGATCCATAAGGTCAGTGCTCTTCGCGCTTGCCTGACATGGTGGTCTCTGCTGAGGGCGTTGGTTGGTGTCTGGGAGTTGGGGCTGATCTGTGTCTTATATACTGGGTGTAACGACGGTACTTTTGTTCGATAGAGCAGGATTTTGCGTATTTCAATGAAGGCTGTTCCTATTGCGCGTCGTCCTTGATGAGGATGGGTTCGATTAGGGAGTTGGATGATTAGATGTCTAAGTTTTGGGATAGATTGTCTGGGAGAGAATCGGGAGTAGGGGGAGGCAATGTTTTTGGTATGTCTAGTGTTCTGTCTGAGGATCTGTTTGTTGCGATACTGGACCATGGTTTTCATAGCAGGTTTCGGCGGTTCTTATATGCTCTAAGGATGTCTGCAGCGTTTTTCAGATTTGTTTCAGGTTCCCATGAGTTTTCGTTCGGTCCATACCCTTTCCATTTGACTAGGTATTGATAGCCGGTTCCTCGTTTTCTGTGTGTGATGATTGCTTCTATTTCAAACTCCTCTTGTCCATTGACGAGATCAGGGGGTGGTTTCATGAAGTTCGGTCCGTGCACCGTTGTTTCTTTATATGGAGTTAACAACGTAGTATGAAACACGGGGTGGATGTGCCATTGTTTGGGGAGTTTCAGTTTGTAGGTGACAGGTCCTAACACTTGCTCAATCATGAAGGGTCCTTCTCTTTTGGGCGCTAGCTTCCTTGACTCATAGGGTATTCGGAGGTTTCGATTTTCGAGCCAGACTTTGTCTCCTTTCTCGAACCTGATACTTTTATCTTTTGTTCTGAGCGCTACCATTTGTCTAGTGAGTTCGTGTGCAGCGAGTGCTTCTTCTCTAGCCTTTTGTAGCATTCGTAGTCGGTTCTCAGCTGCTGGGGTCGTCATGGGGGATGCAGCTGTGGGAATAGCGACAGGGTCTATTCCGTACATTAGCTGAAACGGTGATGCTTTGATGGTATCATGGTGTCGGTTATTGTGAGCGAATTCTGCAATTGGCAGTAGTGATTTCCATCTGTGTGGTGTCAGGACTGCCCTAGACACAACCTAATGACTCAGAGTGGGGACTTGTTTAGTCCAAAGATGAAAAGAGTTGCTCAGAAGCTATGTCTAGTGACAATAGACTATCTAGAGACTTAAGGTCTCTTACGCTAAACTACGGCCCTTATAAAGCCCATCCCCGGTCTGTGCGCAGACAGCGCGCAGCACAAGTCCCTCACAATAAGGCGACTCGGCGCAGCAACCACTCTGCGCCCATATGACCATACTTGGGGTCATCTCTCCATATACGGCTGCGTCTTATTGTGTTGCGCATTCAACCGTCCCCATGCACGCCGTACCGTAGACTCGGTACTCCTCGGCGTTCCCATGTCGCCCCTCAGGCGCCATACCGCTCATGAGTCCTTTCATAGCGTAGGCCCATCATCGGGCCACCTCCTAAGTCGGCACTCGGTATATCTTCATAGCCGAGGCTGACCTAACCACCTTCCATATAAGGGCCATAGTGTTCGCACAGAGTTTCCTTCCTAGTGGCGTCTCGTTCAGCCCTTGTTTCCTAACGTTTGAGTAAAGTAAAATAGCTAAAAAGAAAAGAAAAATATAGTCCGACTCTCCGAGACCGTATCTTCCGATCTTCTATTGATATCGCTGTCTCTAAGTGTATGTCTTCATAGCGATCGTTATGTCGTTACTGTAATGGTTTGAAAATAAGAGGTGTGCTCATAACATCACCCCCCCCTCAAGGCCTCGCGTCCCGAGAGGCTGACGTGGCGGAGTCCACATATCTGGGATCCTCCTTCATTCTAGTATAGAACGCGGCCAAGCGCGCTTGTTGATCGTCGGGCGACAGCCCGGTTTGTTCTGAGTCGACGTCCTCGACGTCTTCAATGGTGGTCTTGTAGTTGACCAATGGTTTTTTCTGGCGACTCGCGCCTCTGATCCTCCTCTGTCGGTCTTCTTCCGACTCGCTGCTCTCCTTGGCAGCCTCCTTGTTCTCCCTTCCTAAGATTTTCTTGGCGAGTACCGCCATGTCTTTCTCCTGAGCTCTTTTTTCCTCCGCTAGCTCCTCCGCTTCCGTCGTCTGAGGGAAATTAAGCACGGGTACAGACCGCCCGCCGCGCTCCAGGTCTCTGGAGAACGTCCCATCAGTGTCGTCCGGCAGCTCCATGATTGCTGCCCTTTCGCCTTTCCAGTTGCGCCATCGGCGCTCCATGTTTTCCAGGTATCTTGGCCCGAAACGGCCATCCTCCCATCCAA
Organism: Amanita molliuscula; assembly: GCA_023014405.1. Classification (NCBI taxonomy): domain Eukaryota; kingdom Fungi; phylum Basidiomycota; class Agaricomycetes; order Agaricales; family Amanitaceae; genus Amanita; species Amanita molliuscula. The sequence continues at coordinate 1,138,948 of JAEBUP010000011.1, forward strand.
ACAGCCTTTGTCGATCTTTCCAATGCGTTCCTCGACTCTTCTTGTGCTTGGTGGCACTAGTGGGTTGTTTTGGTGTAGTTGTTTCAGTATACTGGATATATAAGATCCCATCTCGGATGTTTCTGACGAGTTTGGGAGCATCCGGATTCGTTTTGTGGAACTTTTTGACTATGGCGGGTGCGTTAACAACATTCTTGACTGGTTCCCAAGTGGCTTCCTCCACTGGGTAATTTTTCCATTTTACGAGGTACTCCAGCCTCGCTCCCCCTTTGCCGCTGACTCGGCTTTCTAAGATTTCCTCTACTTCGTATTCTCCTTCTCTGGATTCTTCCACCATCTGTGCGTCCTTACGCGCCGCCGCCTTGGCTTGTTGTTTCGGGAAAACCGGTTCCCTATACGGTTTCAGAAGGATTTCATTGAAAACGTTGTAGACCTTCCATGAGGCCGGAATTTTAAGTTTATATGCCGACTCGCCTACTTTAGCGATTACCTCCAATGGTCCGACGAATTTTCCGTCTAACTTTTTAGTTGCTCGAATAACGGGAAGATGTTCCGTGCTAAGGTAGACTTTATCTCCGGGTTTGTATTCCCTAGCCTCCTGTCGGTGAGTATCGTATTGTTCCTTCATCATTTGCGCTGCTTTTTCTAACGCTATTTTTGCTTTAGTGTGAACGTCCTCTAATTCCTTGGCCAACTGTTCGACTGCCACCGCTTTTGGTGCGTAGGTGGGGTCGAGACCTTTGTTCGGGTGTCGTCCATAGTTCATGTAGAAGGGGGTAAACCCTGTAGCGGAATGTACGCGATCGTTGTGGCAAAATTGAGCCACTGACAGCCAATCCGACCAATTGTCCTGTCGGTTGTTGACAAAGATAGTTAAGAACTCCTTTAGTTCTTGATTGACTCGCTCCGTCTGTCCGTCTGTCTGCGGGTGGTAGGCCGTTGATTTGTTAGCCTTAATTCCCAACATCCCATATAAGTCCGTCATGAATTTGGAGGCAAATTGAGGGCCTCGGTCGCTAATGATTTTTCTGGGGAGTCCGTGCTCCCTGAAGACGTTATCTCGGAACAGCACCGCTGTTCCTTGTGAGGTAATATCCGACGTTGTTGGTATAAAATAGGATTTTTTGGTGAAGCGATCTACAATGACCAGGACCATGTTATTCCCTTTTGACTCTGGTAATGGTCCGACAAAGTCTACTGAAATAATCTCCCATGGTTCCGAGGGTATTTCATTTGGTCGTAGAGGTGCTGCCCGGGCAGTCCTGTCTGGTTTTGCTTTCTGGCATGTCTCACAGCCAGGGATATATCGCTCTATGTCTTTGCGCATGTTAGGCCACCAGAAATTGCGGGTGATCGATTCTAATGTTTTGGCAATTCCCGAATGGCCCCATGAGTGATGAATGGCAATGATATCCTCGCGTAGTGCTGGTACTGCTGGTACATAAACGCGTCCTTGCCAAGTGACTAATCCTTTCTCCAACTTGTATTCTCCTCCTGAGATCTCTAGTCCCTTTATCACCTGAGTTTCCCATTGACGACGGGGAACTTCTCGGATATCCTTGATGATGTCATTTATGGCCCGATCGTCGTCAAATACTCGGACGAATAAATGCTCCTTGAGTAGGATGACACCTTCATTATCGTTTTCTCCTTTACTGTGTCCCGTACGTCGGGACAGTAGGTCGGCTTTGGTATTAGACTTGCCGCTTCGATGTTTGATTATGAAGTTATAGTCCTGCAAGTCAGTTACCCATCTCGCCTGACGCCTGTTAAGGTTCTGCGCTTTTCGGAAATATGTTAAGTTCCGATGATCTGTCAGAACTTCGATAGTCTGCTTTGCTCCTTTAAGGTAATGCGCCCATTCGTAAAAGGCGTGCATTACAGCGAGCATTTCTTTATCGTATATCTCGTAATTTCGTTCGGCATCGTTAAGTGACTTTGAAATAAAAGCCACCGGTTTCCACAACCCATCCTCCCTTTGCTGAGACAAGATTCCTCCTATGGCAAAGTCTGAGGCGTCCACCTCCACTCGGAACTGTCCCTCCTCATTGGGGATTCGAAGCACCACTTCCTCTGCTATGGTTGTTTTAAGCCTATCAAAGGCTTCATCTTGCAGCTGTGTCCACAGCCACTCTTCCTTTCCCGTAAGCCGTGTCAACGGCTTTGCTAGCTTTGCGAAATCCTTTACGAAGCGTCGGTAGAAATTAACGAAGTCCAAGAACTGTTGGACTTCCTTTTTACACTTGGGCGTCGGCCACTCAGATACTGCTTTGACTTTTGCAGGATCCATTCGTACTGTGTCCTTCCCAATGATGACTCCTAAGAAATCGATTTCGTTTTTATCAAAGAAGCACTTTTCCGGCTTCAGTGATAACTTATGTTCTTCCAGTTTCTCGAGTATTCGATTGACATGTTTTGTATGTTCCTCCTGGTTTTTTGAGAACACCAGGATATCGTCCATGTAGATGACCACCCATCCTTCCGCGATCTCGACTCTGAATATGTCGTTCATCATCGTTTGGAATGTGGCGGGTGAGTTGGTTAAGCCAAAGAACATGACAAGTGGTTCGAACAATCCTCGATTCGTTCTGAAAGCGGCCTTCCACTCGTCTCCCTCTTTTATCCGAACATTGTTATAGCCCCATCTTATATCCATTTTTGAGAATACTTTTGCTTGGGACAACTGATCCACGAGTTCCCCAATTAAGGGCAGAGGGTAACGGTTTTTGACCGTCATTTCATTTAATTTCCTGTAGTCCTGTACAGGTCTGAGTTTCCCGTCTTTCTTTTTAACAAAGAAGAAAGGCGACGCCATTGGTGATTTGCTGGCTTGGATCCGCCCAGAATCCAAGTTTTCCTTCAAGAAGTCGTCCAGCTGCTTTTGTTCGTCTCTATTAAGGGGGTAGATTTTACAGTCTACAGGAGTCGACCCGGGTATGAGTTCAATTGCATGATCCCATCGTCGTCTTGGTGGGAGTTCATCAAAGGTTTCTTTCTCGAATACCTTTCGGTGTTTTAAGTAATGGTGAGGAACCGCTTCCTCCAGCGTTCGTTCTTTCTCTGTTTTGGCCTGTTCCGCAGCTATTTTTGTGGCGGTCGAGGCAAAGGCTCGTATTTGCAGCTCCGGCTCTCCGATATGTACGGCAAGAAGACGTTCTCCTTCTTTTAGATGATATGATATTTCAATCTCGTCTTCAGGTTCTTGTACTGAGGAGGGTTTCCAGCAAGTACCTGGGTACCGGTTAAATTCCAAGGACTTCTTTTTCCAATTGATGGTTGGATTGTGGTGTTCCAACCAATCATGTCCTAGGAATAGATCCGTTTTGCTGAGTGTAGCAACAGCGCAATCCATTATTTCCTCATGTGATCCTATGCGTAATTTGAACTGAACAAAATATTCAACACTCCCCGATCCGTTTCGCGTTCCGTCTGCGTTGTATACAGGGATGGGTCGCAAGAGTTTCTTTTTGTTCATTCTATGTTTTTTGACGAATTCTTCGCTTATGCACGAAGCTGTGCACCCTGAGTCTAATAGCATAGTTACGTCGGCGGATTGTAGTGTGTCCATAGTGGTTATGGTTCCTTTTAGGTCCAATTCCTGTTTTCCTACTCCTTGTACCACTTTTTCTCTTAAGTGGACCAGGTTCCAAAGGGCGTCTGCTTCTGACAGCGCGTTTAACTGTTTTACAAGTTTCCCATCGACTTCTTTCATTCGTTTTGGTTCTACCCATTGCCTTAGGCACTCAATTGCCGTCTGTTCTGGTTGTTGCCAGATTCGTCTTAGTATCCAAGGGGTAGACCAGGCTTTTAATCTTTTTTCCGGTTTTACGCTCATTTCTAAGTTTCTTATACGGTGTATGTTCCCACTGCATTCATAGAGTAAGTCGTGCACATCTATTGCAGAATCTATTGGTACTAGTACACCGTTACAAGAATCCGAACTATGAGCCAGTTGAACAGAGCATTCGTTCACTGGCTGTCTCCAAAATCCGAGACCTCCTCGATTTTGGCACATCCTTCCAGGGTCGTTTCCCCGTTATCTATCATTCGTACCGCCCTCTTTCCTTTGTCCTTGGCGGCTTCCTTTTTCCAACATCTTTCCACTGTGTGGCCTTTCCTTCCACAATTACTACACTCCGGTATGGGTTTCCTTCCCCGTGGCAGCGGGCATCGACGACTGTAGTGTCCCTCTTTTTCACAGTTATAGCACCATGGCTTGACGTTTTGTTTTTTATCCACGTCCATGGCGTTTGGGTCCCGACTTCCTGATGCGAAGGGGGCTGGTGCCTTATATTGGTATTGGGGACGGGGATTGCTACTGGGAGTTTGCTCTCTGTATTCTTGTCGTGCTTTCGGGAAGCCGTATGCTTCATTGGCCTTCCTATAAGCTCGAGCAAGTGCGGTCACTCGCGTTTGTATTTGGAGTAGAGTAGCGTTATCCGGAAGTCCTCCATATCGAATTAAGTCCCTTCCCAAGGCTGGATTGAGATTACTCTGGAACTGGGATATCAAGGCCTGGTCGTTCCAGTCGGTAAGCGTGGTGAGAGAGTTGAACTTGACAATGTAGTCCTCGACCATCATTGTTCCTTGTCTCAACTTTAGTAAGGCTTCTATCGCCTTTTCTTTTGTTTCTGTCGACATGAAGAACTCGTGCATTTGATTTTTAAAATCAGTCCAATCTGTGAACGGGAATTGGTTCTGTAAGGGTCTTCGTACCCATGCTCGATTATCCTCTGTCGACTCTCCCTCATTTAGCTGTTGCCAGTTAAGTTGCGAGTCCCAGCCGTTGTTATCTATTTTGTCTTGGAACTCCTGCAATGCCTCCTGGAGTGCTTTGAGCTTGACACCGCTCCAATCTGCTGCCCTGTCTCCCTTGCCTCCTTTCATTCGGTATAGACAAATAGAAATCATTCGCTTTGGATCTACTTCTCTCGATAGCATGAAGTAGGTTCCCATCTGTCGTAACCAAGCGTCGACCGTTCGTGGATCTCCTTGATAGTAATCAGGCATTTCTGCCTTTGTGAGGGGTCCTGGCTCGGGTCGGGAACTCCGTTGGTACTCGTTTATGATGGCTACTAGGGCTTGACCAGCGCTGGTGATAGCTCGCTGTCTCTCTTCCTCCTGACGATGAATTTCGTTTTCTCTTGCTGCTACTGCTGCAGCAGGTTGAGTGTCTGGCAGAGATTCCAGCGTTTCCGTGTCCATCCAATAGTTTCTCCATCCAAGTACGGCATGGTATGCCTGGGTGACCATTTCTACCGTTAACCGGAAAGGTCCTGCTCCGAGTTTGTAATGTCCCATGCCCTCTCGATTTAGGCATTCAACATGAAACCATCCTCTTGTGTTACTGTTGTATTTTTCAATGTGTAATATGGTTGACTGGGAGTAACTTTTTCGAATGATGGTGGTGACATTTTCCTCTCGGAGGTTCTTGTCCCAATTGCATATTTCTTGCAATTGCGGGTAGGCCGGCCACATGAATTCATCCCAGTAGTCTTTCTTGATTAATACCAGGTAACAATATCCTGGTATGTCTGGGTTGAACCCGCTGTTGGCCCAAGACATTTTTGGGTAGGGATATGGCAACCATGCCTCCCTTTCAACAATTCTCCTCCACTGGTCAATCTCTCGACGTTTATGAGCTTTATTCGCTCCCTGTGGGTATTCCTCCATCGATAACCAGTCTGCTGCTGTGGGGACTCCGCCATTCCAGTGCGCTGCATCCCCTCCGGCGTTGATGACTTTTCCTTTACTTCCTTCACCGGCTAGTGCTGCCGCTGCGTACGATCGCGCTGGTTGCACTACTGGTTTTGGTTCTATGATGGCCGGGTATGTTCGTCCGGCTGTCTGGTTCACTGCTTCTTGAACTGTTACTGTTGATCTAAGATCAACTCGTTTAATGGATGTGGTGGCGAGAGGTCGATTTTTTAATCGTCGTTTGGACTTTGACTGTCCTCCAAAACGTACCGTCCAGGTATAGTGAGAGATTTTGTGAAGGTCTACAAGTTCGTCCCATGTGTACTCGATGTCGTCTCGTCGCACGGCGGACTCTTCAATGATATGACATCGCCCTGGTCGGATACTTTCTTGGATAGCGAAGACCACAGTATCATCCCTAAGCTCCGGCTCCCAATTTATAATATCGTAGAGGGTGGGCCAAGCAGGCCAGTTGAACTTGTCGTAGTATTCGGCTTTAAACAGATACATGTAGCAGTATCCATTTTGCCTCCACTGGTCTGGAGCGATCGAGCTTTTTGCTATGGGTCCAGGTAGGTATGCTTTAACACGGGCTCGCCATCCTAACAACCTGGCTTTGTGATCGTTCCAGGTGTCCTCTCCTATCTCAGACAAGAAATGGTCAAGTCCGAGTTGGAGTTTTATCAATGGTTCGGTAAGCAGGCGTTCTGGTGTGGTGGGAAGGATTCGTCCCGGCGGTTTTGTGAGGAGTAAGGGATCATAGCGAATCCCTTGACGACGTTCCTCCTCCTCTCGTTCTCGCTTCCACTTGGCATAACGAGTGGCGCGTATGTTGCCATTCATGGCATGCATCCATGCGTTCCAGTCCTCGTGGCTCATCGTCATTCCTTCATGAGCATAGAGTTCCTCCACATGATGAGCGCACTGAAGTCGCTCGACAGCCACCCGATATTTCATTATTGCCTTGTCCCCGTTGTTGATCAACATCAACCATTGATTATATTTCGAGGAAACAAGGGCTAGCCAGATTGGGTTTGAGGTGTCTCCCTCATATTGATCCTCCAGAAGTTGTATGAGAGTCTGGTACTCTCGTTCGGCTTTGCGCATAGCGCGCTCTGCTCTTAGTACAGCTTTGCTTGCTGCACGTTCCGCCAGAAGGGCCTCCCATGCTTCCTTCTGTTCGAGCTCTTGTCTGAGCTCTTGTTCTCGTAGTAATTGTTGCGCCGCGGCGCGTTCCCTCTTCCGCTCTATTTTGCGGTATTGCCAGTATAATCTGACATGGTTGTCGTATCGACGTATGATGGTGTCGCCGATGAAAGCTGGTGTCCTAACAAGGACAGGTTCGATGAAGTCGACCCAGTCCGCCTCGAAGATCTGACCGATCTCCAAGAGTGTCGCCTGGGCGTGGGGGAGGATGTGTTGGAAGTAGCAATTCATTTTGCCGAGGGATGGTGTAAGGACGTTTCCTGTAAAACAATCTTCAATCAAGTTCAGGCCCTCCACTGACACTTGATCCGTTCTTTCGGCAGTCGAAATCCGCGCCTGTCGATGATGTCCCTTGGGAAACAAGGGAGTTACTGTCTGTTGTGTCGTGGGTCCGCAGGCTATTAATTGGGCACACCCGGCACTTCACCTCACTATCTTTGTGCCTAGTTATCACCCCGAAATCAGGTAGGGGTGCTAGTACAGGGAGTATGTGAGGAAATTGGGATCAGCCTTGATATGTGGCACCAATTAAGTTTTTTCGGTCGTTCCGTGACTTTTTCCGCAATGCTAGTATACTATGCTCAGGGCGCGTCTGTGGTCTCCTGCCTACGCTCTCCTGACACACTAGTATTCTCGTCTAGCACTGTTTGGTAGACAGACCCAACGGGTGTATTGAGGACGTCTCGTTCGACGCCCGTTGACAGTAAAGTGTCGTTGTCGATGTCGCCAACGGTCCCGGGATAATCGGGTTACAACCGTCAAAGAATGAAACTAGGCCGTTGAATGTCTCTTGCAACTACGAGCGGCGTGCTCGGTGCTAGACAGCTAACAACGGGGTAGAGAGTAAAGTCTCTAGATTATGTCAGGACTGCCCTAGACACAACCTAATGACTCAGAGTGGGGACTTGTTTAGTCCAAAGATGAAAAGAGTTGCTCAGAAGCTATGTCTAGTGACAATAGACTATCTAGAGACTTAAGGTCTCTTACGCTAAACTACGGCCCTTATAAAGCCCATCCCCGGTCTGTGCGCAGACAGCGCGCAGCACAAGTCCCTCACAATAAGGCGACTCGGCGCAGCAACCACTCTGCGCCCATATGACCATACTTGGGGTCATCTCTCCATATACGGCTGCGTCTTATTGTGTTGCGCATTCAACCGTCCCCATGCACGCCGTACCGTAGACTCGGTACTCCTCGGCGTTCCCATGTCGCCCCTCAGGCGCCATACCGCTCATGAGTCCTTTCATAGCGTAGGCCCATCATCGGGCCACCTCCTAAGTCGGCACTCGGTATATCTTCATAGCCGAGGCTGACCTAACCACCTTCCATATAAGGGCCATAGTGTTCGCACAGAGTTTCCTTCCTAGTGGCGTCTCGTTCAGCCCTTGTTTCCTAACGTTTGAGTAAAGTAAAATAGCTAAAAAGAAAAGAAAAATATAGTCCGACTCTCCGAGACCGTATCTTCCGATCTTCTATTGATATCGCTGTCTCTAAGTGTATGTCTTCATAGCGATCGTTATGTCGTTACTGTAATGGTTTGAAAATAAGAGGTGTGCTCATAACATGTGGTTCGTTTGTGCAGAACATTCGGAGGTAGACTTCTAGTTCTTGATTGACTCGTTCTGTCTCGCCATCTGTCTGGGGGTGGTAGGCTGTGCTCATTCTATGGTTTATTCCCAGCGCTTTCCCTATTTCTCGGAATACTTTAGATGCGAACTGTGGTCCTCTGTCAGATATGAGGATATCCGGTAAACCGAATCGTTTGAAGTTTTCATTTATGTATAGATCCGCGGTTCCTAGTGCGTCGATCGTTTTGTGACAAGGGGAAAAGGTTACCCCCTTTGTAAGTCCATGGTCCACCATGACCATGATTGAGTTGAAGCCGTCGGCGATTGGTAGGTCTGTGATGAAGTCAATTGTGACTTGTTGGAAGGGTCGGGTGGCATTAGATTTGATCGGTTGTAGGGCAGGGGTGTTGGGGTGAGTGTTTACTTTCATTTGCTGGCAGAGCGCACATCCTTCAATCCATTCTCTGGTATGCTTGTTCATTCCGGGCCACCAGTAGTTTCGTTTGAGTAATTCTAGAGTTTTAAATCGTCCAGGGTGCCCAGATGTAGGTGATTCATGCGTCAGTTTAATGAGTTGAGTGCACAGTCCATCCTGATCGGGTACATAGGTTTTTCCTTGGTAATGTACAATGTGGTCGACATATGTCCAGTCTTGCAGCTTTGATTTTATTGGTGGTGCTCGATGGTTTTGGATTACTTCAACTAGTATTTGTCCAAAGTCGTCTTTAGTCATGCCTTTGCGCAACTTCTCTGCTAGGTCGTCTGCTATAAGCCTGATGAATCGTTCGGGTGGTAACACTGTAGTTTCTTCTGGGGTGTCATCCATTCCAATGTGGTCTGGTCGTCGAGATAGGGCGTCTGCTTCAAACATTTTAGTTCCAGGGACGTGCTCTATTCGAAGGTCAAATTCGCTTAAGAGGGAGGACCATCTGGCTTGTCTGGGGGTAAGGCGTTGTGGGGTTCGATAGAAGGATAAATTCTTGTGATCGCAATGGACGATAGTGGTATGAGGTGATCCATGAAGAAGGTGTCGCCATGCTGCGAGTCCTTTGACGATTGCCAGTAGTTCCCTGTCATAAATCTGATAGTTTTGCTCTGTCATGGTCAGGGCGTGTGAGATGAAGCCGCAAGGGTGCAGGAGTCCAGCTTCATCGGCTTGTTTCAGTACTGCTCCTGTTGCTTTATTCGAGGCGTCGGTTTGCAGGATGAATGGTCGGGTGATATCTGGTATTCGGAGTACAGGGGCCGTTGTAAAGCGTTTCTTTAGGTTGTTAAATGCCACCTGTCGTTCTGGTGTCCAGAGGAATGCTTCATCTTTTTTTGTGAGATCAATAAGTGGTCGAGCAAGGGTTGCGAAGTTTCCAATGAATCGTCGGTAGAAATTCCCAAATCCTAAGAAGGATCGTACTTGCTTGACCGTTGTTGGTGTCGGCCAATCTGCTATTCCTGCCAGTTTAATCGGGTCCATTGTTATTTCCCCAGGTCTAATGATCATTCCGAGGAATTCGATTTCCTGAGTGCAGAACTTGCATTTTTCGAGTTTGAGAAATAAGTCGTTTTCTTTTAGTCGTTCTAGGACACGTTCTGTCCGGGTTTCTAAGTCTTTGGGTGTTGTTCCACATATTAAAATGTCGTCCATGTAAATGATTAACCATCCTTCATTGATCATGTCTTGGAAGTATTCGTTCATCATTGTCTGGAAAGTGGATGGGGAATTGCATAGACCAAAGAACATGACTGTTGGCTCGTATAGTCCTTTGTTTGTTATGAAGGCTGCTTTCCATTCATCTCCTTCTTTTATCCGAACGTTGTTGTATCCCCATCGGAGATCTAGTTTTGTGAAATATTGCGCGCCAGATAGTTTGGTCATTAGATCGGAGATCAATGGTAGTGGGTATGCATTCTTTATTGTCCATTCATTCAGGTATCGGTAATCTTGACATGGCCGGAGCGCTCCGCTTTCCTTTTTTGCGACGAAGAAAAATGGCGAGGCTTGTGGGGATTTGGATGGTCTAATGTATCCTTTAGCTAGCTGCTCTGTGATCCATTCGTCGAGGGATGATTGCTCTTTTATTGATAGTGGATAGATTTTGCTGACTTTTGGGGTAAATCCGGCTTTGAGATCAATTGCGTGATCCCATGTGCGTCTGATTGGGAATTGTTCTGAAGGCGCCTTTTCGAAGGTAGATTTCCATTTTTGGTATTCGTCTGGCAGCGTTGTTATGGTTTCTTTGCGTAGCGTGTGTTCTAGTGCCTGCGATGCCGAGGTTTTAACCCTGATCCAGTATTCGTCGATTTCCTGATCCAGGTTTCTTTCTATCTGCTTTGTCGGTTTGTGATCGAGCTCAAGGGTCCGTTCCTTCCAGTTTATTGTTGGGTTATGTTTTTCTAACCAGGGGAGTCCGAGTATAAGTTTTTGATCTCCTAGTTTAGTGATTAGGAAGTTTGTTTCGATTTGTAGATTTCCGATGTGGTAGGGGATCTTGACTTTATGTGTGATCATCCCGTTTAAGTTTACTGTTCCGTCGGCGTTTTTAACTCGTATTGGTCGAATTAGTGGTTTCTTGTTCATGTTTTTTGTTATAGTTTCGTCAATGAAGTTTCCTTCTGCTCCGCAGTCAACGAGGGCAGATATCTCAGCGGGTAATTCGGGTGATTGGACAGTTATTGAGAGTCGTTGATTATTATTCGATCTTACTATTACAGAGTCGAGTGCTAACTGTCCATAATCGTTTTTGGAGGTTCCAACCGCTTTCTGGTTCCTCCGCTTTAAAAACCCTCGGTTTCTAGGTCAGTGAGGAGAGTTTCTTGTTCCTCTGTGCTGAGAGCCGCAATCATAGTGCGAATTTTCTTAGCATCGTTATCCTCAGTGATTGTTCTGGTGAATCGTCCTGAGGGGGGCGGGTTCCTGGTAGTATCTTTTTTTGGGCAGTTTCGGGATAAGTGACCGATGGTTCCGCATCTGAAACATTTCCCCGAACGCATATATTCTTCTCGTTGCCCATCAGTAAGGCGTCCGGTTTGTATGGCATGGATCGTTTTAGGTCCCCCTGTTTTATTGAATCGACGCCCTGTATCAGTTTTTCCTAATGCTTTCATCGTTTCCCATGCTGCATTGAGTTGTTCCGCTTTTCTGTAGGCGTCTGTGATGGTTTTAAAGTTGCCTTGTCCTTCAAGGATCTTGGCAGCAATGGTGGTTGGTAGGCCTCGGACGAATGCCTGGAGTTGGGCAGTAATTCCGGTTAGTCCGGAGGATCCTATGAGCATTCTAAATTTTCGGACGTAGATTGGGACAGTGATCTCTCCTCCAACTCGTAATTTAGTGAGCTCATTTAGTGCCCTAACTGCAGTATTGACTTCTCCCCAGTCGTCAAGGAATCGTTTGACGAAGGTGTCATAGTTTTCCCAAGTAAGTCCGTCTTTTTCATCCAGTTGGTCGCGGATTATTTCTTTCCAGTCATCTAGTTCCTTTCCTAGACATTGGAGGACGTATCTGATTTTCTTTTCATGTTTCCCTTCATAGTTGTGGGCATTTATTGCAAAGAAATCGCTAAACCAGTTGATGAATGATTTAGCTTCGGTCCGATCTCCTGTAAAAATTCGTGCTGAGACTGGTTTGATGTCTCCTCTAGGGGCATCGGTGGTTTCAGTGTTAGTTGCCATTTGTTTTGTGTCGGTTTCGGCGTCTGTTTCAGGTCTCGGGTTTTCTAGTTCGTATTCGATTTGTTTTTGCTCCAAAAAGGTGTTCCACCCTACTATGGATGTTTCGGAAAGAGAGTAGTATGGATCAGTGCCGTCGAACTCGAATTCCGTGTCGCAGTACTCTTCCCACCAAAGGGTTTCTTTGGGTCTTTCGAAATATAATTCCGGTTCTTCTTCTGGTTCTTTTTGTTCGTTTCTCCACTCAACCCAAAGCTTTCCAGGTAAAGAGTGTTCGTTTCCTTCGATGTAATCCCCTTCAAAGCATTCGTCAGATACTGGGGTGTTCCTATTCTTTCCTACTCCTCGAAATTCCCAATGTTTATTTAATGTCGAGAAAAAGAGCTCTTGTCCTTCTAGATAATATGTTCCTCTAAAGAGAAAGGAATCGTTCGGTGGCCTCTGGTTAGAGAGTCTGGTTTCGGGTCGTTTCGGATCTATATTGTCTAGCTAGTGACGATGCACTAAGCGGTTCAGTGAGTTCCAACTTGTGTTAGGATCGATGCCCTTGGTTCGTTATCGAGTCAACAGTGACAACTAGAGTCTCGGTCTAATCCCAGTCACTGGACAAGAATGCTGTTCGACGTCGTGCTAGGCAGCGATGAAGGTAGCTCGAGCGATAGAGAGGACGAGAGCGAGAGGGTTGTTCAGCAAAGGACAATACTCGATTAAGTTGGAACTGAAGTGCTACGGTACATGCGCAGGGTTTATATACTGTCTAGAGAACAATGACGAAGTATAAAAGGAAGTGAGACAAGGGGGAGTCCAGACAGATAAAACAAGTGTCAGAGCGTAGCGACGAAGTGAAGAAAGGCTATTGTAACAGGTAAGGAAAAAGAGAAGAAATCGTAACACATCTGAAAGCGGCGTATAGTCAGAGAAAGCGTCGTGGGTCATGCATATGTGGGAAGTTGTCCCACAGTCCAGTAGGCAGTCTAGTTTGGAAAAGTCCGACGCATTAGCCATATAGGAGAACTGATTGAGATTGGTGCCTGTTGCATCATCCTGTGCCTGGTGTGCCTGATTGCACTTTCCCCTTCTCTTTGGCCCCTGTCCCTCTTTCCCACCGCCTTTGCCCCAGCAATCTTTTGCCAGGTGACCCTTCTTTTTGCAATTATTGCATTTGCGCATCTCATTCGCCTGTAATGCCGTCACCGCTGAGCCATCACCGGTCTGGCCTTTCCTTCTTCGATCCTCGTCGAGAAGGATGGCAATCAATTCTGCTGACGTAATGATGCCAGTTGTGTTTGAGCCGAGGTATGCCGAGGTGAATGGATCCCATGTCTCGGGTAATGAGGTGATGAGTATCATCGCGAAATTGTTGTCACGGACAATACTTCCCATCAAGTGTAACTCCTCCTGCATCCTCCTAAGCTTCATCACATGTGCCTGCATATCAAAATCGTCATCGGCCTTTGCCTGAAATAGTGTGCACTGGGCGGTCAAAATGCCAATCTTTCCCTGCGCTTCTTTTACTATTTTTAGCTGATCCCACATCTCCTTTGCTGTATTTGCTCTGAGTAAGTGAATCATCTCGGAATCTCCTACCACTAGCTCGATCCGTGTCCTAGCAGTAGAGTCCTTCTCGCGCCAAGTATTAATAGCCTTTTGCTTGTTGTCTGTAGGTTTCCCTGTAATCTTTACAGTTGGCGGCCCTTCCGTAATGATGTCGTCTATTTTAAGGTCCCGGAAGATTGCGAGCATTCTTCTCTTCCACGCTAGCCAATTCGTGGAATTGAGTTGCTCAATCCGGTAAGAGCTAGAACCAGTGATCGGTACCGATTCTTTTGACATAATAACGGCCTATTTAGGAAACTTTTAGTAATGAGATTGAGAGCGTGATTGAGTACGAGGTTTATATAATCAATAGCGTCTGGGAGCGGGGCCCATAACCTGTTGAGAATATAGGAGGGCACGAGAGGAAGAGGAGGAAAGGAATAATGTATTTGTAGAGTACAAACGAATATATATTGTATGCTTAACTACATGGCGATGCTCGTACCAGCGAGCGTTGTGAGTTTGAGCTCGGTGTCCTGCGCCGTTTCCTAGTCTCGTCCTCAACTCCCTTTCAACCTCCATTCCCATCTCGTCTCCTACCGCCCAAACTCCCCTTCTCCTTCCTTCCTGTTCCGCTACACGTTCCGTCGGGCGATTCGTCGTTCCCAACAGTATTCCCCGTTCTAGACCCGGAAACGGAACTCGAAGGAAGGGAACGTGACGATTCCGGCTTGAATTCGAGCCCTAATGCCGCAGACTCTGACGCCAATGCATACGGCTGGGATACCATACTGTCCCTGTCAATCTTCTCCGCTCGGCTTTCCACGCCCTCGTTTCCGTTCTGCCAGGTATTCCTGAATCGTTCTCACCTTTGATGCCCTCGACGCCTAAGGTGCCCATGGGTATGGAGTTTGAGAAGCTGTCCGGATCCAAGCTGGGCGAACGCTGTTGGTGAAGAATTCGAACTAGACACGGCCACTGAGTAAGTTGCAGGGTGCCGATGTCGATGGGAACGAGAATGGTGGCCGATCTCCGGGTCAGGAACAAACACACCCTCAGTCGTCCGATACGAGTGTCGCTCGTAATGAAGGAGCACCCGAAAAGATGCAACAGCACTCGTCTCCGCAGCCGCTCGAAAATCGACTGTGAAGAGGAAAAACGGTTTTCATTCGCTGCTCTCGCGTTTGCAGCTGTGGGCACAGTCGTCGCAGACTCAAATGGCGGCAGTAGGACAGGGAGTACTGAAGCATCTGCAGCTGCGTCAAGCAGCAGTGGTCCTGCAAACGGGGAGAACAGAGAATGATCAAGCGGGTTCTCCCTGGTTTCTGGAGGACCTTTTCAGAGTTCGCGCCTTTCCGTTGCTCTCGACACCAGTGAGGATAACGAAGGTGCCGAGAGGAGGCAAGCTGGAGCTGGAGAGAAGAGCTGAGTGAGTTATTGAAGGGTTCAGAGTCGAGGGTAGGATAAATTTTGTGATATTGGTCTTGAAAATAATGAATACGATGGTCTGAAGTGGGCCATACTATCTCTGCTATTAAATTCATGGCTACACTATCCACAACAAAGTAAGGCACGCTCATAAGACTCTGTGTTATAGCCTTCGCCAGACCTTAATCGCTAGTTACAATCAGCCACAGATGGGTCAAAGAGCAGCTTACTATTACCGCTGCAATCGCCTGTAAGCCACTTTAACAAATGATTATAGGATACATGAAAATGCAAACTGATTTAATAAATAGGTTCTTGTATGCTGAAATCGTCCATGAGCATCCGCCGATGACGAATGAGGGGCTTCATACGCACAACTTCCTTCAGTGGCTTTGATGGATGCAAACTGGATCCCGTTAGCCTTGACCTGAGCCCGATCGACGTTCGGCTGATAGCCAATGCCGTAAGGTGTTGAACAGGGATTGATTCATACTTTTCGGCCTGGATGGGACTAGCATCGGCGACAGAGATAGCCAATGCGACTGCTGCAAGCCACTTCATGATGCGACAGAGCTAAGGACGCTGGTTCTCACTGTTTCCCTCTTTATACGACAAGCACCTAGCCCGCAATTACTAATTCAGACCAATTTCTTAACAATCGCTGGAACATGGCTCAAGAAGCATATAAGCCATGTGTTTTGAAAGAACACTCATGTTTCCGAAGCTGGGGTTGTAATGATTCATCCTTGTATCATGAGGTCCAGAAGCACCCGAGCGAATTCATGAGAGTTGGCAGCTGGGAAACATTGTATGGTTTGATTTTCGAATCGAGATCAAAGAGCATTTCACGTGGGACATGCTGGGAATCTGAGAGCCTTTCAATGACGAATGCAACGAGAAGCAGGGATTCCGAAGATATATGATCGATGGACATCTCTGACCAGCATGAGAATAAAAACTTGCTCAAGCATGTAGCGCAACGTACCCATTCGAGCCATCAAATGTATATTTGCCAATGCATGGCAGAACGGAAAACGGGGGTGTGGAAACCCATTCCTTCGAGTTCCGCTTCCGAGTCTAGAACTGGGAACACCGTCTTGTAGCACACGGCTGGCTTGCTTGTCCGCCTTCCCTACTATCCTCCGTATTAGTATCGGTAATGTAGAATGTCTGTAGATAGTCATCGTTAACACCTTAAAGAACAAAATAAAAGAGAAACGATTGCCCACCTTTTCAGAACACCCTGCGCAGATATTGTCCACAGAGCCTACAATGATATTTTCGTTTTCTCCAGCCAAATGCCTAACCGCAGCGCATACACTCTTTCTCATCCGGTGTCCAGATAGCGGGTACTTAGCATTCCACCTTGCTTCAGTTCTAGCTCCAGTTCTTCCCCCGATGCTCTCAACCTGCTTTCTTCGAGCACTCGCGTTTCCCCCGTCATCGGCAACATCGCCCTGAGCTGAAAACGGCAACGTCCTGACATCAACTTGTGATGCTTTGAAAAGGTATGGAACTGTGTCTAGAGCTTCTAAGGGAGAGGGTCATAGTATGTAAATTTCTGTGTACCGGATATGCAAGGGGCAGAATACGTTGCGATGCCAGCCTTTTCGTTATACGAGTCATATGAGCATGCTAACCGTTTGCCTCCGCCACCAGGCAGATCAACTACAAAGTTCGGTGTCAAGAAGCCAGCGATCGTCCCCCGTATATGGCGTTCAAGAGACAATATGGTAGATAGCTTCGTGCGTAAATCTTCTACACCTTTCACCATGTCTCCTTGATACACTGTGACAGAACCTCAGCATCAATTATAAACGACACAGGCTGAACTAGAACCGACCATAGTACTGGTTTCAAGTTGCGATGGTTTCAAAATCAAATGTCAGTGTCAGACATGTAGCTCAGTAAAGTCATCTATCTCACCGGCTGTATGTTATTGTTGGCTAGCTTCAATATCAACATCTTCATCGTGTCCAACTCGTCGTTCACTCCCTTCAAGAGGACAGTCTGATTCCGAACAGTGATTCCCCGTTCGAACAACTTCCGAGCAGCCACCTCCGTGACCCACGTAATTTCTCGCGGGTGGTTGAAGTGGGTATGCAAGGCGATCGTCTTACCCATTGATCGTGCGTCGTCTGCGATCTTCGTGAGGGCATCCATCCACTCATGGTCAGACAAAATTTTCATTGGAGATGCAGCCAATCCTAATAGTAGATGTGAGGATATAAATGTCCCTCCCGACCCAGTTGTTGAGAGCACGTACCTTTGGTAGCGATTCTGAGTCTTCGAATGTGGGGGATCGAGAGAAGCCGCATCCCAATCTCGAGTAGTTGCTCGTACTGGAGGTAGTAGGCGTCGCCACCTGACACTACGATGTCATTGAGAGTAGGGGTGTCTTCGATGTATCGAAACACTTTCTCCCAGCGACGTCGAGCAGGAGGGGATGGAACCTTGCTGACGGTGACCGTCTGGGCTCCTACGGCGTAGGACCTCGTACTAGAACGCGAAGTTCATCAATTAGGAACATTTGACGATCGCATGTGCACTTGCCAGAAGCGACAATAAACCGGACAAACTGAGGTTGCTGTTGCATTTACTAGTCAGGAAAATCTTGAAGCCGAAGAGAAATGGGGAGAGCACCTAAAAATAGAGCCTTAGTGGGATACCTGTGCACAAGGCCAGGGACGGGAGAGTCTTGCATCTCGTGCAAGGAATCCAGCGAAAGTTTGGGGTGATCTGGCTTCAGTGATGACTTGAGGGGAATAAACTGCTTTCTGAGAGGATCCATGAGGACACGAGACCAGTCGACGAGACTGAGGATATGCGGCGTCAGACGAATAGACATTGGTGCGGCCCTGATACCTTCCATCACATCGGCAATGAAATCGTCCCGAGTCTGGATATGCTGCAGCTCTGGCGGTGTTGTGACATCGTGGGCCAATGTTTCTGGAACCACACGTCCCAAAAAATTACAGAGTTGCCGTTCTCCCTGAACTACGTTAGAAATCTGTCGACCCAAGGCTTGAGATCGTCTTATGTGAGTCAAACCAAAAGTCTCGTACCTGCCAGTCATGGTCAAGAAAATCTTTTGCAGACGCATCGCTCCAGTGAGAAATGGCATGCCAGTAAGCAGGATGTTTCGCTTCGGTGGTGTCCGCAAGGCTTGTAGTTGTAAATCCTGCAGAACCCTGCGAGACCCTGATGGCGGTCTGTGTATATCTAAGCGCAAGGGTCTACGTTCCAGGAAGATTGAATTACAGGCTTTTGGCCAAGAAACCCGCTGGAAGGACCAACAAGTGGGAGAGCTGACAAGGAGCGCCGCCGAATACACGATGATCGTCCCACAGGTCTGATGGCCAAAGGCGCAGCCATGGAGACGGAATTACAGTGTTGAATGAGCCACGGGATATCCCGTGGATATCCCTGAATCCATGCAAACGTGGACAGGCCATGGATAATGTGGATGTGGATTCGGCCGCATATAGTAACTGCTGAGTCATGGATCCCGTCTTAGATAGCATGTAGTCACTCTCAAGGACCCAACAGCTTATCTCAGCGAATCGGACCTGCGGAACTCGAAAAATCGACGGTAGACTTCATCGATTCATCTCGCGCTCAATCAGCTCGGGAGGTTCCGTTCGTCCATTGTCATTGAAGAGGCGCCAGAGTCTGACCCCACAGGCAGCATGATTGCCACACTTGGCGGCAGTTATTTTCTCACCTTGTTCGCAATGCTTTCTCTGCTGCCGATGACAAAGTCTTGGCACTGTCCGAACGGGCATTCCCTACCTCCATCCAGTAGCCACTGGCACACTTTGCGATGCAATTACCACCTCTTGGCTCTGACAAATTGTGGTCAAACGATAACATGTATAAGCATCTATCCTTCCTCACAAGGTTTGTGCACATCTGGCAATGTTCTCTAGCTAACGGCAGCCACAGAATGAAATCTCTTCTCAGATGGTCATTGACACCTTCTTCAGATCAGCTGCCATGGTTCCGTCTCCTCCATTCTGCATATCAACACAATCAGTCGAATCCAGCATCACTTTCCATATTCATCACCCGGAGCTTTCTCAGAACTTTCGCCCCTCCTTATCGTGTCACTCGATACGATACACCCCGAGACTCTGTTGGACAGAACTTCTCTCACGAGTCTATATTGAAAGCCTTCTTCGACGCCTTGACTCAACATCTTTTGCCCATGCTTACTTCAGATACACACAAGTGCCGCTTCCACCACTGTCCTCAATACTACTTTCTCACTTCTCCTACTTATTGCTCTACACCCCTTACCTTACCAAACAAAAAACCATCCCCGATGCGGCAAACTCAAGCTCCGCGATTGGATGTGGACAATTGTGCAGAGATGCTCGATGCATTTTTTGTTGTCGAAGGACTTGAGAGGTTGTACGGAGCCTGCTGATGAATGTGGAGGCGGAGAAGGCGAGGATCGAGAGGATCGAGAGGACAGTGAAGGAGAATACGAAAAGCTCGGATGCATGCTTGACCTGGTTCGTTTTCTCCAGCCAAATGCCTATCCGCAGCGCATACACTCTTTCGTTCTCTCATCCGGTGTCCAGATAGCGGGTACTTAGTATTCCACCTTGCTTCTTCTAGGTCCAGTTCTTCCGGCGATGCTCTCAACCCGCTTTCTTCGAGCGCTCGCCGTCATCGGCAACATCGCCCTGAGCCGACGCAGAAGGGGAAACGGCAACGTCCTGACATGTTTCGTCGATGCATATGAAGTTAAAGTCGAATTCGGAAGGGTGACACTAGCCATTGCGCCTTGGCCTGTCGAATTGTATCATCTCTATCATCTTCAGTCGCTGCAAGTATCGTAAGCGCAGATCAGCATTGACAAGTCCAACTTTGACAAACGCCAGGTCCCTCACCTGCATAGAGGGCAAAACTGCCATCAGTACTGAAGGTCTCTGCTCGACACCATACTCAACCAGGTCCAATCGGCCTTTATACACCCACCGCTCCTCCGTAATCCCCTCTCTCCCGGAGGAAAGGTCATCAGAATACCGGCCATGGGAATGTCTCTTTGGCAGAGGTTTAGAGTAGATCGTTGGAGGGAGACGAGGGAGAGAGGTGTTGAGGGCACTGACTTGACTGTTAGTTGATAATGCACGAATCAAGGACGTCCTCTTGTTCCTCACCTTCTCCGTACGACCGGCGTCGGTGTTGACAGTGGAAGGCATGGTGCGTAGCAATGTGTGTGACAGTAGGGAAGGAAGGCTGACGTGCGCCAGTGAACAGTATATAGGACTATTCCAATATCAGCCGCTCAAAGCGCCAATCTAATTCTTGTTCATGCCCTGCCTAAAACTTAGGACGACGGCTAGGACGTTATTGTAACGATGATGATTTGTTATCATTTTTCGGACGCCTAACTGTCGTACTGGGTTGACCTGTCCGTCGTTTGTCGAGCACGAGACTTAAATTGATAAAGGTCATGAGAGAGAAAGCGACGTGGATATCGTTCGTCTTACACCTCTCGTAGTTAAAGGTCGATGTGTTATGAGTTGGTACAGTCAGCATGCTTTGCTCAGTATCTTGTTGCAAGGCGCATGATATTATCGAAAACGTTCATCACGCAATACAAAGTATTACAAGATGCGAACCACGTCAGTAAATAATTATAGGTTAGACGAAAATGCATACTCCGCTAGCAAGTGACCGTCACTTAGGTAGCAGGAACCAGGCATGCCACGTGTCCTACCTCTGCCACGAGCCGCGTTTCACTAGCTCTTTCTTGACTAGGTCTCATTCGTCATACCAACAACATCCTCCTGCTCTGTGGTCTTTCCAGTACCGTATACACACGGGCCATAAGGCACCGTCGTCTTTTTCTCGTTTACTTAGGACTCCTTTGTAATCGTCTACTTCCGAATACAATCATTTCTATGCGGAAAGAGAGAACGCGGCCTTTGAAATGGATAATGGTGTAACCGCTGCGAGTGCCGACAGGGTTGAAGTTGGCAATCCGGAATGGCTGACTTGCTCACCGCCCTCGCCTCGTCAAAGCTGTCGAACATGCGCTTCCAGGCAATTCGGCGCGATATCACCTCCACTAGTACGCACGCGGCCTCTTCTCCCAGCACAATTGCATTGTCGCACGTGGCTACGACAACATCGGCGAGGTGCGCTCCTTCCTTTCTTCCTGACCGCGTCCTTCCTCACAACCACCCAGTGGTCCTTTCTCAACTCGGAGTCACACTCTCTCTTCCTCCGAATTCCTGCACGCACCTCTACACACCTGCAGCAACCGGGCGCGCGTAGACATTTCACCATCGACCGATCGGTGGGCTGAATAGGGGATGAGGATAGGCCACCGGTTCTGGTCGTTCACCATTGAGAACCTTCTGAGGTATTTTGGTTTCAGATGCCGACTTTGCTTGCGTCAAATGAAAAGCTCATTTCTGCCTCAACTAATGCAACCGCTTACACGTCAGTGTTTTTCGTTAATTCAGGGATCTCCCCGTTATTGGCTAAAAGTTCGGGTGCAATGGTTTATCTTTTATTTTGTTCTCTCAGGTGTTAATGACGATTATCTACAGACATTCTACATCACCGATACCAATACAGAGGATGGTGGGGAAGGCAGCGCAAGTAAACCAGCTCGGGCTTGCAACATGTGCTATGAGATGGTGTTCACTATTCTAGACTCCGAAACGGAACTCGAAGGAAGGGAACGTGACGAATTCGAGCCATAATGCCGCAGACTCCAGTGACACCAATCCATACGGCTGGGATACCATACCGTCCCTGTCAAATTTCTCCGCCTGGCTTTCTGCCAGGTAGCCCTGAATCGTTGTCACCTTTGACGCCCTCGACGCCTAAGGTGCTCATGGGTATGGAGTTTGAGATGCTGTGGTGTTGTAGTCAAGGCCACGTGCTTGCGGTACTACAGGCAGTCGAACCGCCTCTTCCAGCAATGCCCATGTCCATTCCCGCACGCCGATGACGATGGTTGGTCCATTGCACCAAATCGAGCGGAGCGAACCGCCAAGGGAGAGATAATTTCTCTTGTTTTCAGACTGCATCGTCTGGCTGGCCAAAAGGGGGACCACGGGCGAGGAGACGTTGCGTGAATGGGGATGGGGGCGGGGAAGGATCAGCTTGAGGTTCAGAGTCCATTTCGGACGCAACAGCGGATTCTAGGGCTTTGTATGGGATAACAATGGTGGAGACGGTTCGAGGTCAATGCCGTCTTCCCCGCGCACAGCAAGATTCCCGTCATCTCAAGTCAATGACCGGCCGGGGCGAAGCCAAAGCCAAAGAGACATTCCATGCCCTGGTATTCCTGTGATCTCTGCGTCCGGGAGCGAGGGGGCTACGGAGGAGCGATGGGTGTATAAAGAGCCGATGGGTGTATAAAGGGCCGATTGGACCTGGTGCCTCCTCCGAGTCGAGCAGGGACTGTTTGGGGTCTTGAGGACTGAGGGCAGTTCTGCCCTCCATGCAGGTGAGGGTCCTAACATTTGTCAAAGTCGGACCTATCAATGCTGAAACCACGCTTACAGTGACTGAATATGATACAGATGACTGGGTTAGCACGATTCGACAGGCCAAGGTGCAATGGCTAGTCTCGCTGAACGTCGCTAATCCAAATTCGACTCTGACTTCGTCTGCATCGACAAATCGTGTCAGAAGCTGCGGCTGCAGGCATTGCCGTTCCCCCCAACTGCGTCGGTGGCAGTGTCGCCGTTAACGCGAGTGCTCGAAGAAGGCGGGTTGAGAGCATTGACGGAAGAACTGGAACTAGAAGAAGCAAAGTAGAACACTTTTTACCCGCTATCTGGATACCGGGTGAGAGAACGAAAGAGTGTGCCGCGGACAGACATTTGGCTGGAAAAGACGAAGATACCATTGTAGTCTCTGCGGACGATGTGTGTGAGCAATGATTTCTCTTTTATTTTATTCTCCATTGTTAACAATTATTATCTACAGTACATCGCCGATACCAATACAGAAGATAGTAAGGGAGACAGCACGAGTAAACCAGCTCGGACTTGTAACATGTGCTATGAGACGGTGTTCCTCATTCTAGACTCGGAAACGGAACTCGAATGAAGAGAACATCATAATTCTGGCTCAAATTTGACCCCTGATGCTGCAATCTCTGACACCGGGATACCATAATGTCCCTGTCAAATATCTCTGCCTGACTTTCCACATCCTCGTTTTCCGTTCTACCAGGCAGTTCTGAATCATCGTCGCCTTTGACGCCCTCGACGTTTAGGGCGCTGATGGGAATGGAGTTGGAGAGGCTGTCTGGATCCAAGTCAGGCGAACGCCCATTTGGAGATGTGAATGGCAGGTGAGGTTGAGGTCATTGATGAAGAATGCCAACTCGACACGGCGTTGCAGGTTTAGTGAGGGTGCCAATGTCGATGGGAACGAGAATAACGGCCAATACCCGGATCAGGAACGAGCACACCCTCCATCGTTCGATACGAGTGTCGCTCGTGATGAAGAAGCACCCGAAAAAATGCAAGAGCACCCGCCCCCGAAGCTGGTTGAATCGACGGGTGAAGAGGTTTTCACTCCCTGCTCTCGCGTTGGAACTTCACTGCGCCGACAGTGGTCGTAGACCCAAATGGCGGTATTAGGACAGGGCTACCGAAGGATCTGCAGCTGCGTCGAGCAGCAGTGGTCCTGCAAACACGTTTCTAGAGGAGTCGCGCCTTTCCGTTGAAATGAATTCAATAATGACTACGATGATCTGTATCTCTGCCATTGTCTGTTTGTAGTGCAATTAGGTTGCCTTCATATACTCATCGCTCGTTCTATCGACTCAATGTCATCGTCATCAAAGGTATGCATTCCTTCGAACCATCTGCGTTCGGCACTTCTCTGAGTTTATTGCGGGTATCACTGCATCAAGTCTGGCGCCATGTCAGAGTCTCGTTGAGTGTGCCGGTGAACTGGAATAACTACAAATGCATCAGCAAGTGGCCGATTGGTATATCGAGCTACGTACCGTTTAGTGTTGGGTAGTATGCATTGGAAAAGTCGGTAATCCGCCTAATGATTTCAGTGAGACTCAAGTCGTGACACTCCGGGTTATCTATATGTCTATATGTTCGGATCACATGTAATTGAACGACACGGCTTACACTCAAGATCAAGAGCAATGGAACAGATAGTCATTACCACGACATGGTATTCCTATTCCCAGCTCTCGGCCAGCGTGCTTGGGAGATATACAATCGGCTACTAGCTTGAGGGAAATCGGTGACATTCCTAACAAATAGGACGGTTACAGGCGCTCCTTGAACTCCGACTCCCATCATCTCCCCTACATCTGCCCTCTTGTTTTAGCATCCAGCCCTTCCCTCCACATTGGCTGGTTTTCCTGTGTCATAGCCTTTCGCCTCAGGCTGTCCGCTCATTTGTCCACCGACAGCCGCCTCATCGCGTTCATCGATCTCATCGATCTGTCGACCATACCTTCTTGAAGGATTTTCGCTCCTATGCCTTTTCCAGGGCTTTTTCATAGTCAATGCTAGCATCAGCATCGGTTTTGCACTGGGAACACCACCCACTCGTGCCCGATCATGTTCGATTATACCCGATGGTCATTTAGGTAGGCTTGCACGCACATTTGCTGCGCCAAATTGGACAAAAAGTGCATGATCATGTGTGATCCACTCACACTCATGCATGAATCAATTGTTCACAAACTCACTGCAACACCTGTCACTTATATTATCACTGCAAATGCCTGTCACTTATATGATAAATAAAAAGTACATGTCATCTTGGAATAGCTTGATGTAAATAAACAAAGGCACATGTAGTGCTGTAGGAGAGTAGATACAGGTTATTGTCACTGGAACAAAGCAGAGTGGCTAGTTGTGAGTAGTTAGTTGCCCAGCCCCTACTTTGGATCACTTTTGACCAGCCGGCAAGCCTCAATGCTGCACACTGGTGCTCCAGAACTACCTCATCAAGCCACAGGGAATGTGCCATCTTCATTTTGCTGGTGTGTTTTGAACTCTTCACTGGCTCTATCTCCATGGAAGACAATGACCATTTGCCCCTTTGAAGTTGGGATAGCAGGGAAGAGGAACCGGGCAGGTATTGTATATGTCCTCTGCTGATGGTGAACACAGACAGCTGCAGGACTCTCTCCTGACAGAATCAGTACTTGTTTGCCCTCTAATTTTCCTTTCCCGAACCCTACACCTTCCATGAAATCAGGTTTGCTATTCCTAATGACGGCCCAAATGCGCTTATTGATCAGCCCATACTTGAACATCCATGTTACGGGGAGAGCTAATATCAGAGTTAATTGGTTGCACTGTACGAATGGTAATGTGTCGACATACTCAAATCACCATAAGTAATCATCTCTTCGAGAACTTCTGTCCCTGAAGGTGAAAGGCTGGACGGATCTGTTGCGTTGTCAACTGAGCCAGGATGCGTCGCATTGTCAGGTTGACCATTTGCAGGCACTGGCTCTGGTTGCTGAGTGAATGGATCAATTTCTGACGGACTAGGCAGAGGCATCCTTGATGGTTCCTGCCTAGGTTCCAAAGAGAATACAGGCCGACGATCCTGGAGATCCGGCCTGAGAGGTCCAACATGAAACATTCGTAAATCAGCATCATCGGGGTCTCTGTAACATATCAAGCACAATCCCCTACACGTATTGTAGGATCAACTTACGTCGATAGCAGATGATTGACGTGTATGTCGATCATCCTTGTTCCAGCCTCCAATTCCACGCATAGTATTTGGTTGCCCAGGTGCTCTTGCACCCTTCCACATAGAAGTTTCTCTTGGTGTGGACCGACAACAATTACTTGAGTATTTTTCAGCTGACTATACACGTCATATTCTCCACACATTGAATTCCGTCCATTGCGATCTATATCTTCCAGCGAATTTGATGATGACCCCAAGCGGCTAACAACTACTTCCAAAAACCAAGGCGGCATGTAGACCTATATTTACCAAATCAATGGATATCAATAATTGGATTTAATGACATACAATCTTTTGTAATCCATTGATTACTACTCCTATAGTAGACACGCCCACCAGGTATACTCTTCCCTCTGCCCTGTAATACACAGACGTGGGGCTTATGACCACTATGATATCGTCCACATGCAGCTGGCGAGGCCTGCTCCATTCATGACACTGGAATGGAATTAGTTGCCAAGATCTCACATGAAACTGTTTCAGGGGTTAGTTTAAGTCATTTCTAATGCTTTGACCATACCTCTTGTTTTGTGCGATCCAAAACCTCCATTCGATCACCTTCTATCTTCAATACCCACCCTTCCTTGTTCATCAACTCTGGCGAAGATGACACGAGGACCTTGACAGTGTCTCCTACTTCGTACTGCCTTCTGACCAGTTGCAGCTCGACAACCATTTCCTCTCCTGTCTTGTCCTCTCACACGACCACATTGTCAAATCTGACATCAACGATCATGCCCTGCACAATACCTGATTGGAACACAACCTCCACCTTGTCGTCTAATGCCAAAGGTGCGCCTAGATAATATTCATATGACCACCACAGGAAGTCATGCGAAGGGGCTGGAAAAGCGAGCTGCGCTGCACCCACCTCCATCCCTTCTGTAAAGGCATTTAGTTCTTGGAGGGACGGCCTGGGGTTTTCCAATTCCAATGCTTTATATGGAACTGTCGCCGTAGTGAAAGGTAAGCGGAAGTGATCTTTGCGGCGCTTATCCTCAAAATGGCATACCCCCAGTGATATCAGTTGGAGCGGCCAGGCTCGCTCCGGCACCCAGAACAAGTCAGTGTTCACAGCAAGCACATTCTCCGGACAGGGTTCTTGATGGCCGATCCACTCAGGATGAATGAGACGAGGCCGGCGTACAGTCTTGATATCCAGTCTTTTGTCAGATTCCGGCCACGGTGTTGCGATGAGAAATGGTACTCTGGGAATTACGCATACTTCCACCATAGGCCAACCGTCTGCGTCTCTCACAAAAGCCAGATCACCTGCATATTTGCGTATGTTTGCTGGTATGTTGAGCTTTTTGAGTGCTCCCGCACTCCACATTCTAACCCAACAGGGCGACTTGACGCGAGGAGGTGGGGCAAGTCTCCAATTCGTCCATTGTAGGTGCTCGCTCTCTGGAATGCAAGAAATATCCAACGGATGCCATACTGTGGATAGGTTTTTGCACAATTCCTCAATGCCCTTCTTTTGAGTCGCTTCCATGAGTACATACATTCGCGAGCCTTGAGAGGGGGAAAGCACTGACTTGGCATATTGCAGTCTGACACGAAGACATTCCCACATCAGCCAGCAACTTTCAGCTTCGGCGCCCTCCTTTCAATACCGATTAAGAGGAAATCACAGATTATGGACTGATGATTTTACTCACATGCACACGAACCCTCCACAGGTGAATTTCATCGTCTTCATGCATGCTCATTACCGCATGTGCGGCATGCACAATTTGCTTGTCAAGAATGACGTCATTCTCATCTTCATCTTCCTCGTCCTCATCGCAGTCATCAGATCCGTCATCCTGACCTTCTCTATCGTCCTGACGCATAATTCTGTGGGCCTCATAGTGAGCGATCACTTGTGCTAAACACGAGTGAGAGTTGTGAGCTTGGTTTTCGATGTTGCACCGGCACTCTTCACTATTGGAAGAGCCATCTGGGGGCGCCGTAGAATCGTCGATAAAGTTATGAAGGGCTATGTAACAATCACTATATAGTTTGACTTGCAGGAATGAATAACTTACATGTATTCTCATCCTCCTCGGAAGGCTCACTGTCCCTCCCATCGTTTTCCAAGGCCTCCACATCCAGAAACTGGTTCGCTGGCTAGGAAAATTCAGCTTGTAAGCTTTTCAGACTGTATATGACAGTGAGCCAACAAAACCTCCAATCTTTGTCGCTTGTGACCCGTCGACAGTTGATCATCTTGAGTGTGCTTGCTCGTCTATTAGGCAGTTTCAGCAGCGGTTGACGGCATGCGATTTGACTCACCATTCTTGAAGGAGAGCACCGGCTTGTTATGATACTCGTATCGTTTATGCAGAATAAGGCTTGTCAAGATTTATTGAAAATCAGCGCCAGTTAGTTAACTTTGTCTTGTCTTTTGTCTCTGTGGATAGGCTTGTCAGGAAAACACACGAGAAACGCATCGTTATTTTTCCGCTTTACGCATGGCGTCTGCTCTCGCATGCGTAGTACGCCCACATTCCCCATTGCAATTCTGCCCAGGTGTGGTGACGGTTCTATGACCGGGACACATAGTCTGACCAGGACGGTACTTACATTCTACTAATTACTACTGACTGTACTACTATTCGGCTATGGGACAAGTACGCGATGGAGGAAAAGAGTCAAATTTGAGCTCCAACCTTATTTATATAGAGCGGCGTTGTGTTTGGATGATATTTGGTTCTAAGAAGCACACCGACGAAGCACCCTGCAGGTACTCCTCTGATCTGTGGAACGTACTTGATTCGCGGGTTCCACATTGCCAAATATGGACTGCTTCTCTGTTTGGTGCAGCCCATCCATCGCAAATAAAGTACAAACAACATGTTGCTTCTATATAATCCTGCGACTAAGTCCGCTGTAATTTTTCCCTTCCCCCATGTCCCATATACCTGAGTGCAGCATCCAGGCGCCACTTCCCCAACATTTAATAACTGTAGCCATATACGTAGTTTAGCTGTATACAAAATATCTAAGATCTAAAGTGATGTGAGAACCGATACGGTAGCCTCTTTGTACTGAAGAGTTTGGCAATGGTATGGAGATATCTTCGTACCCATGTTCTGTGGTTCACGACATGAAGGATTATCGCTGCTGTATGCAGTTTGGTTCTGTCTGTATCATGCGGGAGAAACATTGGTGAACATTGGCGGCCACTCTCAACAAATGTCAAAAAGTATGTCCGGTCCTATACAATTGATGTCCTCTGGTATTCTCCCTCTACGCAGTGCACTCACTTAGACATCCAATGCCCTCACCTGCCTCATGAACTCGTTCAAAGAAATACTGTTCTCCAGTTGAAGCTCGGTGAGCTCAGATTCGAATATTTTCTCCAATCTGCTCATAACCACCTGCTCCTCTAGATTTGGCAATTCGCGACATTTTGCTAGTTTGTTCAGACATTTTTTGGCTCGGGAGTAATGTGAACAGTGATTATGGAAGGTTCTTTCTGCAATTTTAGATCCCTTCTGACAGAAGAATGCCAGTATGTCATTTACTGAAACACTTGGGCCATTATGCATCTTGACTTTTCTTGCTAGGTTGGCACCGTCGCTGAATGGGATGTTCAATTGCCTGCAAATGTCATCAACCAGTCTTGCATGGAGAAAGATGGTTAAAGCTCCTGTGCGCACATTGTGGACGAGATTATGAAACATGTTCATGATCTCGTCATTGATCACTCCATCCAGATAGTTGAATACGACATTGGGTACAACATCTGGTGTTGATTGGGCAATGAGGGACTGACTAACAGCTGTTGAGCTTCCCTGGGTGCCCCATGTCGAGCCCTGCACCTGCGAAGTGGCGGATGATTGGGCGGACGTGACGATGGATGTGGCAGTATTCGCCAACACGGGTGATGGAGCAGACGTGGCGACAGACACGGCAGTCCACGCCAATGGCCGCGGATCATCTCTCATAGGCAGTCACCTGCCTACAATGGTGAGAGGCTTGAATTGGCCACCCAGGGCAGATGCCTCTTGTAGTAAGTCTTGAAACTCTTGGTTTGATTCTGCAGGGCTGATATCCATGCGATCCCATGTTATCGAATCTCCCATCTCCTCTGAGGCATCTGTTTCAAGTTAGTATCATACAGAGATTTACCATATGGGTCTCACCAGACTCATACAATTGGTCATCCACCGACGAGAGCAAAGCAGCTGGCTGGATGGGAGTAAGTGACTCGTCCGTGCTGCTATTGTGGCATCGTTGACTGAGAAGGATGCTGACAGGCACCAACCTCTGTTCAGGAGTCCTCGCAGGGGCTGGTGGTCGAGAAGAATGATGTCGATTTATCGTCACAGAGTCTCGTGAACCACAATGAGGAGGCATGGTTAGGCACAGATGGCAAAAAAAAATTTATACTGAATTCAAGATCCGCCTGCACCTGGATACCCGGGTTGAGATGGACAGTTGGCAGAAAATTTTTTTACTGTGCACCTGGATACCACTTTACCAAGTCATGGATCCAAGGCAAGCACTCGTGGCTACCTACGAAAGCCTTGGAAAACGAGTGGATCGGAACCTACATGTCCAATATGGGGATGTAACCCGCCTTCGTGCACAAACAGACGAAATTCGGGCCTTTGCGGACGATGCGGAAAGGGTGTGGCCCAATTTTCTTTTTCAACTCCCTTAATAACTAATAACTCATGGTTCTCTACATGCAGGGCTGTAACTTATTGAGCAATTTGGAATATGAGACTCTACGAGACGCACTTACCAGCATGCTTATGGCTTGTGAAGCCGCGATTACCACGTCATTGGACGAAGCAACTGGGACAATACCCATTGTTATAGAGCAGGGAGAAGAACCTTGCCTTCCTGGTCGGGCACGCATCAAGATCGATAAGAACTGGCTAGCGTATGCAAGTCAGGGTTTGACTTTGACAGACATTGCCAAAACAGTTGATTGCCACCCGTGAACCATGCGTCAGCACCTGCTGGAACATGGTATAGCAGTACCTGCCCCTCCCGTCATCCAAAACATTCAACAACCCAATGGAACCCTCGCCAAGGAATGGCATCCAACGGGACCAACACGACCAAGTATCAGATATGAACCCGAGTGCTTAGACGAGAAGGTTAGCAGTATTATCAGCCGTTTCAATAATTATCATGTGGAGTTTGTGCATGCTGGCCTCCATCTCGAAGGATATCAAGTAGCCACTAAATACATATGTGCCTCTTTGACTAGACTGCGAGGCGTTCAGCCTCGCTTCATCAATAGACCCATAGAAAGGCGCGTGTATTCCATGCCAGAAGTCAATTCCCTTTGGCATCACAATGGATACCACAGTATGTGCATTACATTGGCCACGCTATTAAAACTCACATAAGAAGAGCTCATCAGGTGGAAATTCGTGATCCACGGCTTCATCGATGGAAAGTCACACTTTATAACCAGAATTTGATGCAGCACAAACAACCATGCCACCACTGTCTTTCAGTTATTTCTGGACGCCGTGTCGAAGCATGGTCTCCCAAGTCATGTCCGCGGTGATCATGGAACAGAAAACATTAGAGTAGCTGCATACATGATACAAGAATGCGGTGATGGGCGCAGTTCCTATATATGGGGAAGGTATGTCTTTTCGCCTTCCCTATCTATTAACAAACAACCATATTGATCAAACACTCAAGATCTGTGCACAACATTCGTATCGAACAATTATGGGTGGAAGTTGGACATATAGTTGCGTCCAAGTGGAAACCTTTTTTCGACAGTTTAGAACAAAACCATGGGTTGCGAGTGGATTTGGCTGCTCACTTGTGGTTATTGCACCATCTCTTCCTTGATATGCTCAATGACGACATTACTGAATGGTCCGAGCATTGGAATGTCCATGTTATGCGCCTCAAGGGAGAAAAGAACATGGTGCCACGAGATTTATTCATATTGGGCTTAAGAAGACACATGATGATGGCTCACGTTGTTAGAGAAGAAGAGGCGGTGGATGATGTGGGTCAATTTGGTATAGACTGGGAAGGTCTGGAGGATGACCAACTCGTGCATGAGATACAAGCACGAGGCCACGAAAATCCGTTTGAAGATTATGCACCAGATAGGTTGAACACTGTCCCATGCGAACCCCCAGGATGCCCATTGACATGGGAGCAGGTGGAATGGCTGGACTCTGCGCTGGAGGCAGAATTCGACCTGGAGACACATGACATGGATTTGCTCACCACCTTTTGGATACGAGCACTTACCTTATGCATGGACGCTTTTAGAGTATGATGACCAACATATTGCTAAAGCGCAATGTACACGCATCACGCTACATATAAATATGACTCGATTACTTGACCTCACCTCAGTCCGAATACAACGAGACTGAATCTATCCTTTAGGTTTCTGTCCAATACATATTGTATTCGAGATTCTTTGACAATTGATTTTATTATACATATAGTATTTGGACAGTGACAAAACTAATTTTATAGTGTATTATACTCGTTTGCGGTGTGGAGGAGGGAGGTATGGAACCATATGTCGAATTGTGATGCATGCTCATCATTCAAGTGTCCAGGTTCCAACAGCATGTTCACGATATTGGCATCCACGGTTATCTCCATCATCTTCAGGCAAGATGTGATGTGCAGAAGAGGACACGCGCGGTTGGGCTGTGAGTCTGGCATGAATTTGATGATCACCTGATGCCATATTCAGTAGCTGGTGTGACAAGCATATATGAAGCGGGTACCTCAACTGTCGTGAAAGGATTAGAAGGCAAGATGGGAACGTCTGCTATGGCCACCCAAAATAGTTCAGCGCGAGTCGTGAGCGCTTTTGCCTGGACCCACTCATACTCATCTTCTGAAACGATTGTACCAACCAGCTCGCTTGGATGTCCATCACCTTGCAGCCAACGGACAAGACATGTTGCAAGTAGACCACTAAATGTCTCTGCCCTTGCCCAATTCTTCACCCCTTGATACTTACAAATGAAGCGGATCCTGTCAATAACATCTTGAGGTGCCTGTATACGATTGTTCCACAGTGACACTACTAATTGGAATCCATAGAGATAATGCTGGTCAGTCTCAGCATCGTCTTTCAGGATTGTTGTTAACGCTTTGATATCCATGTCATCGGGAATGACAACATTGGCTTTGCATTCAATCAAGTGATGCAAGGGGCAGATACGACGCAGCCTGAGGCCTTTGGCGAATGCCTGGAAGTAGGCGTGTTCCCAAGGTTTTGTAGCTCCAATCAATACAGAAGAGAGCAGTTGGCGCTTGAAGGTAGCATGTTGCATTTCATCACAGGGCTCGAAAAAAAAAGTAAACTGGAGATACATGCATCAGATTGATCAAAGGAAGATGACATAGGCATGGAACTTACATCAAGGAGGGGCATTGCCCGTAAAACTACAGGATGGTCATAGGACAGACTCTTGTCCCCCTGTTGCACCTGCTTCAATGTGGCTGTTCGCTTTAATGATAAGATCGCATGGACCATGTTACGAGTTTCGCAGTCCGGAATCATGGCAAGCAGATGCTCTCGCTTGAACACCTCATCAGAGTCACGGGCGAGAAAATCGATGCATTCCGGTCCTTTGAAGAAGGCTGCATAAACAAGGAACGGATTGACCATGAATGGCTCCAGCAGTACTTGGATCATGGTCAGAGATGTCAAGAGTCCATCAAGTTCGTATTCCTTGATGTTATCCTGACGCTCGAATCCTGATGGACATGTAAGATCTAAAGTACGATAAAAGCCCATGATGTCCACCCATTGGTCCTTAAGCCGGATTTGGAGAGCCCCTTGGTAGACGCTTACTGTCACCCCATCTCCTTCTGCAAGGTCATTGACGAAGCCATTGTCCTCGCCAGGATTGGACCTACAAGAAATGAGCAGTGGGAAACAAAGAGAAATAAGACATACATTGAAAATTTACCGCTATATGGTTCGTTTCAGCGCCAGTGATGAGCATGCATAGTGATATTGACCACTTACATTTTAAAGGGGGCAAGTATTGTCAGCAAAGCATTGATGCATGGAATGTCACAATAAACCTGATCGGACTTGGGAGAAAAAGTCCAAACATCTCCACCGAGCAAGTGATAACGTATCAGGTCAATCAGTGTCTCCGAGGCATCACGCAATGTAGGCACCTTAAGCATGAATGTTCAATCGTTTGATTTGGCCCAAATTCGATCACACCATGCATTGATACCATGCAGCTTCAGCAGTACTATTTTTGACACGTCAATACCAATATCGGTCAAGTCCTGCTGGGAGGTGGGACTCTCCACATGTTGTCGGATACGGCGACCTAAGGGCTGCACGATATAGTTATGTGCTTAGTTCCTCAGCTTTCAATGTTGTTGGACTTACACTATAAGACAAGGACTGCCGCAAAGGCATAGACACCAGTGTTGATGACCAAGATTTATTGGGCTGAGGACATGTATCGTCAATACAATCTTCTCTGTCTTGATTCGATTTTAGTTTCAACCACATTAATGGAGCCAGTATTTGCCAAGGCATGCAAGCATGTGCGAGGTCACACTGCGGCCCAGCTGTAATTGGACCCCGAAGATTACCAACGGTGGGTGCTAGGATGATAACAGTGGGACTTTGTCATACGCAATATGGAGATTGCACTCACCAAGTAATAATAGGGGGACATCTGTCATCAAGCCCAGTAATGCTTGACTACATACGAAATCAATAGTAAAATTCTGAAGGCCCACCAAGCCGACATGGTACGTGACTTTCCCCATTGGACCCTTGTTGTTTTTTTTTCTTCCCTAGGATATCCCACGAGAGCTTGTAAAAGTTTGTGCCATTGTCCTTCTCGTCTCTGGTGAGTTGGAACCCAAACCCTTTCAAGTGCGCTCCCAGAGCGCAATCGATGGTTTTCCATGGGCAATCCGTGGCTCTGTCCAAAGTTACCCAGAAAACGAGGTTGTTTTGTCGTAAGCAGTCGATAAGCTTGGATATTTCGCGCTGATTGAAAACTGGCTCTGGAGGAATGTGTCCTCTGTAGGACCGATCCTTGTCAATTACAAAGGGCCAAAACCCACACTCGAGAACAATGGTTGGGGAAGCTGCGGTAATTGCAGCAGTCGATGGCCGAGGAACCTGGCTCCAGACGAGAGAATTAGAGGGGCGGTGACGCGTGGCGGCCTCAGTGCACTCCTCATTTGTGGTCGCAGTCGCAGAGTTGGAAACATGCTGTTAGGACCATGCCTAAACACAACCTGAAGACTTAAGAGTGGGGCTTGTTAAGCCAAAGACAAGAACGTTTGCTCAAGTAGCTGTCTAGGTATGACAAACTATCTAGAGTCTTAGGGACTCGCTACCTAAGACTACAACCCTTATATACCTCTCTCCTGGTCTGTGCGCAGACAGCACGCAGCTAAAGTCCCTCAAGCCGGGATCAATGCGCAGCAGCCGATCTGCACTCATCTGACCTTTCTAGGAGACATCCTCCCACACCAACACTCTGTCCTTCCATATATGGCCACGCCTATTGTCGTGCGTCTCGGCCGATTCCCACATATGCCAGTACCTAGTCATCGGTACATCTCGGCATTCCCATGTCGCCCGTCAGGCGCCGTGCTGCTCATGTATCCTTCCATGGCGTAGGCCCATCATCAGGCCATTGTTCCTGTCGGCCCTCGGTCTATGTCCATAGCCGATGCTGACCTATCCTCCTTCTGTATAAGGGTCGCAGTCTTAATGTAGTCTGTCCCTGTGACCAAGGTATCTTCTGAGTCCTGTTCCCTATCGTTTGAGTGAAGCGAAATAGATAAAATGAAAAGAAAAATATATCCTAACTCCCCCAGACCGTATCTGCATAATTGTCATTAGTGTCGTTACTGTGAAAATTAATGGGGACGAGGTATGCTCATAACACACGCAGGGATTGCCATGGTATGATGGCCAAGCCAGCCGGCACCACACCGTTCATGTAGGCAAGCCCGGGGGGACTCCTGGCTATAGTTGCAGGGCTAAGAAGTGGAGTGGCAAAGCCTACATGGAGTTTGGTATGTGTGTCAAGTTGTTTGCCACATATGCATTTACCGGTGGTGAGTTGTGTATCCTTGAAAATAATGAGTATAGTACGACTCAGCATTGGTGAAGGGGACTTACTAGCGGGAAATATGCCCCACACTGACTATTGAAGCATGGGCCTTGACCCGAAGAGGGAGTCCAAAGTTTCTTATGCTGCCACCAAGCATGACCACAGGTGCAATGCTCAGTAGCGTTAGTAGGCATCTTCCAAAACTCTGGACCAAACACTGATTTGGGACACTGGCAACCCGTGTGCATGCAAAGGCCTCTTTGCTCCAGATGGAACACATTGGAGCCAGACATGAAAAGAGTAGAGGGGGGGGGGAGGGGGGGAGGAAAAAAGACGAGAAAAAAAGATACCTATGCTGTTTTATGCCAAACTGTGAGCACAACCATCTCTTAGCATAGCAATCATCTGATATCGTAGTTATTCCGCAATGGATGGAAGCAAATTTGAAACAGTGAACGCGAAAAGTGTACATGACGCATGACATATATGGGATGATCACAAGTATCGGCGAGGGCCTAATCTGTAAGGTACAAGGATGAATATGGTCTGCTGAAGATGAATGCCTTATCATTGGTCCAAGATTGACGGGTCCATATGGTATCTGTATGTCATGACCCATTTAATGGGTGCAGGTTCCATGGGTTGCCTGAACGGAACTCTCGGGTCCAGTGGCAGTTGTAATGATGTAGGCCTTGATAACTCCATTTCAATAAACAGACAACTACGAGTCAGCGACGCCAACAAATGAAATCATACAACAATATTGAACAAATGACCAACTTGTTGATGGGAATGAGGCCAGTGACAACACAAATAACTCAATCTATTAATGATAGATAGGATTTTAGGGTTTCGCCAGCTCACTATGTCTCTCAGCATACAACAATATTAAATGGCCAACTTATTGATGGGAATGAGGTCATTGACTACCCAAAAACTCATTCTATTAATAATGGTTGGCAGTGCAACGATCGACAGGAGCCTATAAATATAACTAATGATATGATCTATGTGGTGATATGCATTAGGTGCATAAACAATCATATTCAGACATATGAGACTGTGATATAAGCAAATGCGTACAATGCATAGGGGAGTACGATAGCCAAGAGTGGCTGTACATCTCTCTGCCCCTTACAAAAATTAACATTTGGCTTGATATGTCGTCTAGTACGATATTAATAAAGAAACCGTCAAATCCTTCAGATATGCAATGTTTTCAGAGTAGCCCCTCGAAAGCATTTACACTCCACGCCGGTCCCTCATCAATTTGTAGCAACGCATATCTATGTCGAGCGGCTTGCGGCATCCGGTTGACCACCCATACACCTCCCACGTCTCCGGAATGAGATGAAATGTATACTGCACTAGGCCGCCCTGGTAGCCACGCACCGTCCAGTGCATTTTTCATTCCGACTTTGACGAATGGGCTCTCCCCCTGTGTTAGGAACAGAGGATCCCATTAAACCTGGTGAACGATCATCTAATACTCTTACATTATCACCCAGTCGACCACCTGCCTGTGATCGACGGCTGCCCATATCTCGTTCATGTGCGCTTTCAATGCCCAACGAGTCAAGCCCATGGCATCACCCTTTTCCCACCATGGTAGCCCCCACCATTTGCTCGTTCTGAAGGTAAAAATGCGCAGGTCGTATTCGAGCATGCTAGATGAGCAGGATGCGGGAAATACGGTAGAGAGAGGCAAACAACAAACTGCCGCCCTCTGGCCAATACCCGCACACCGCGAGCCACTCACCTCGTCACTGCAGCCCTCTGCTCACCCAACCTGCCTCCAACGAGGCTCGTCTCGTCACCAACTGCCCTCTGCTCGTTCAGCCGGCCTCCAACGAGGCCCATCTCATCACCACCGCCCTCTGCTCACTCAGCCGGCCCCCAAAGAAATGAGGCCCATTAGGGATCATATTTGGGAAGGAAGGAGTGGATGTGACTCGGCCACATAGGATATGTTCATCTTTCATATATTTAAAGCCACCCTGTTTCTTTTTAGGCCACGGTACCAACATTGGCTTATTATCTACAGTGTAAGTGCTATCTCCCGTTGTCGAAAAGGCAGTCCAAAAATATGTCATTGCACAGTATCTTGGTCACACTATTCATCATGTGTATGTTTCATCAAAAATAGGTGTGTGCCTTACAATTTTACAATAATAAGGATGGCATCAGGAAACATCATTTAATATATTCATTGCATCCTCGTATAGCCCATCGACATACAACTGGATCCGCACTCGGCCAACTGTTATTGTTATTATCAGCGGAACGCCTATGACATGCATGGAGCTGTGGCTTTACGTGCGATTAAGGATCTTCAACTCGCCACACTTCCAATCAACTAAAGTCTGTTCATGCATTGTCGTTTCTGGCTGTTTAATGAGCAAAAATGAGTGATCATGCATGATCACTCAGAGTGTTTGGATGCAAAATGAGTCATGCATGATCATGCATGAGTGTGAGTGGATCATGCATGATCATGCGTGAACACACCTATTTTAATGGTTTTTGTCCAATTCGATGAAACATACACACAGCTCCTTAACATGCACGTCTATGCGATTTCAACATGAAGATGATTTTTTCAAAATTTTCCTACCTTTTGTGTGGATCAAGACAGCAGGGAATGCCGTCACTCTGGGAACATGCAGTAACCCAGTCCTGCTTGACAGTGCTCAACACAACCCTTTTTGGATAGGCCGCATTTGTGGGAGTTTGCCTCGTGAAACCCTCAGCCCGTATAGCATCGCGTCAAGAGCTTTAGGTTGCACTTCCATTGCCAATTAAGCACCGGCAGGTTTCTTGTTTAATATGGACTTTAGATGGGGGTAATCCGAATAGGCCCCCATCGTCATTGACACTGTACATTACGACATGGAAGGAGAGACTGAAAACATTGGGGCTTGGCTCCCCTGGCTATCCGGAGCTATGCTTACCGGTAGTGTATGTATCATTGTACAATACCTAGCATTCAATAGTATCTTTCTATTCGAAAAAAAAAAAAAAAAAAAAAAATAGGATGGTTAGAACAGAGGCATGACATGTAATAATATGATTCACGTGGATTCTTGTGTCTGGTTGAGCATTTTTAGACCGGCGGTAGTAGTGAATCCTACTAACTCTACAATGCTTCCCTGAGTATGAGGTTGATTGGTCCTGGTAATTTATGCTGGATGGGCTCTTCACCTCTCCGGCCAGCCCTCTACTCCTGAGGTGTTTGTGCGTCACGTGGTCACGACATGACACTTGTTTGTGACATGTAACATGTAATGCTGTTACAACTTACTTGCTTTACCACTGCCACCATTGCTGAGCATGTTTGCTGCTGCACGTCATTTCATCACTTTCGGTGGGAAATTCTTTTCCATTGGACATGACTATGTATGTCCCATTATCTGTCTATCTATATTAATTGACAAAACCATGATCAGAATGAAACTATTGGCAAGTAGTGTCCATTGTCCATTGTGAAGAGGATTTGTTTACAACTTGAAATATCTCACTTCAGTCAATCAACAAGTTCAGAATGAGACTATTGGTTTGGCTAAGCCTGAATGCTATGTGGCACTTTATTCTGCACTACTATGTATACATAAGTTTTGTGGTGATATACAGTATATCTTGATTATCTCCAGTTTTTTCTTCAGTTTCATCATCACATTATTCCACATTGTGGATGACCTCAGCTGCTTTGTCAAGGAGCAGCTTGACAATGTCAAAATTACCCTTCTTTGCTGCAGCCTGGAGTGCATTCCCATATTCTCCACCCTGAGCATTGACATCAGCTCCTTTGTCAAGGAGCAGCTTGACAATGTCAAAATTGTCCATATATGCTGCAACCTGGAGTGCATTCCCATAATATCCACCCTGAGCATTGACATCAGCTCCTTTGTCAAGGAGCAGCTTGACAATCTCAACATTACCCCCACGTGCTGCAGCCTGGAGTGCATTCCCATAAACTCCACCCTGAGCATTGACATCAGCTCCTTTGTCAAGGAACAGCTTGACAATTTCAAAATTCCTCATATATGCTGCAGCCTGGAGTGCATTCCCATATTCTCCACCCTGAGCATTGACATCAGCTCCTTTGTCAAGGAGCAGCTTGACAATGTCAAAATTGTCCATATATGCTGCAACCTGGAGTGCATTCCCATAATATCCACCCTGAGCATTGACATCAGCTCCTTTGTCAAGGAGCAGCTTGACAATCTCAACATTAGCCCCACGTGCTGCAGCCTGGAGTGCATTCCCATATTCTCCACCCTGAGCATTGACATCAGCTCCTTTGTCAAGGAGCAGCTTGACAATTTCAAAATTTTTCATATATGCTGCAGCCTGGAGTGCATTCCCATATTCTCCACCCTGAGCATTGACATCAGCTCCTTTGTCAAGGAGCAGCTTGACAATGTCAAAATTTTCTATACATGCTGCAGCCTGGAGTGCATTCCCATAATATCCACCCTGAGCATTGACATCAGCACCTTTGTCAAGGAGCAGCTTGAAGATGTCAACATTAGCCTCATATGCTGCCTGGAGTGCATTCCCATAAAACCCACCCTGAGCATTGACATCAGCTCCTTTGTCAAGGAGCAGCTTGACAATGTCAAAATTTTCCATATATGCTGCAGCCTGGAGTGCATTCCCATATTCTCCACCCTGAGCATTGACATCAGCTCCTTTGTCAAGGAGCAGCTTGACAATTTCAAAATTTTTCATATATGCTGCAGCCTGGAGTGCATTCCCATAAACTCCACCCTGAGCATTGACATCAACTCCTTTGTCAAGGAGCAGCTTGACAATGTCAACATTAGCCTCACATGCTGCTGCCTGGAGTACATTCCCATAATATACACCCTGAGCATTGACATCAGCTCCTTTGTCAAGGAGCAGCTTGACAATATCAACATTAGCCCCACGTGCTGCAGCCCAGAGTGCATTCTCATAAACTCCATCCTGAGCATTGACATCAGCTCCTTTGTCAAGGAGCAGCTGCACAATGTCAAGATTGGCCTCACATGCTGCAGCCTGGAGTGCATTCCCATATTCTCCACCCTGAGCATTGACATCAGCTCCTTTGCCAAGGAGCAGCTTGACAATGTCAAAATTACCCTTCTTTGCTGCAGCATGGAGTGCACTCCCATATCTTCCACCCTGAATATTGGCATCAATTTTTGTTAAAAGGTGCTCAGCAACTGTTTTGAGCCCAAGCATTGCAGCATAGTATAGTGGATGGGCTGTATTTTCTCTTTCTAATTCCGCATGAGGGTATTTATCATCTACATCATATAATCTCACCCAATTCATAAAACAATTCCTGCTTTGGAACATTGAACTTAGCAAGTCTTCTATATCAGAGTCTTTGCTGCTCATCTGATAGTGTCCATACCAGTGCTCTGCAGCATACTTAGCTAGGCAGAACTCTATGAATACATCTGAATTCAGTGTGTCTTGTTTTATTTGTAAAAGGTATGACAGGCAAAATGATGTCATCAGTGCATGTGCAGAACAAAGGTCTGATATCTTAAGTGTATACTGCCTTATCATTCTTGGTGCTTGTAGAAGATATTCCTTTACTGATGCATGGGCAAGTAATACTGTCTCATCTGCTCCTCTTATCACAAGACTTGAGCAGACTTCTAGCACATCCTCTGGCTCTGACAAGGCTTGCTTGGGATCAAAATTTTGCTTGAATTCATCAAATGTCACAGTGGACATAAGTTGCTTGAATTTCATTGGTTTCATAGCAAGCACCAGCCAATGAAGAAGTATTTTGGCATTATGTATGTCTTTGTCATCAATTCTTTGAAGAATTTGGTCATATACCCCTTCCAGTGTCTTAGGAATGTTATGCAAAACATCCTCAACTGCCTTTTGGCTTCAACACTTTCTAAGTTCACCCATCTGGCAGGCAGCCCAACGGAACCTATTGATCATTAGCTACTATCCTGCCAGGTTTGTCATAGAATACACACATTCCATTTGCTCCTTGCAACAGCACCTCTTGTATGTTATTATCCACAGCATGAGACCATTTTTTGAGGTGGTGGTCAGCCTCAAATGCATCATAAATGTATCTCTTGATATCCCCATTGATGAGGTCTGCAGAAAGAACTATCTCCATGTGAATACATTTCTGTACAGATGCAACTATTTTCTGTTCCCTTCTGCTGCTTATTAAAAGACAACAATGACCATGCATCTTGATTAGGACTTTCCACAATTGATGATATTCTTTGCATTCATCAAGGGCATCAACAATAATGTAGGCCTTTTCAAAGCCTTGGATAAGTTTCAGAAGAACATCCAATAGTTCCACAGTTGTAGGAGTGTGGTGCTTGTCATTTTTGTGATAAACCTCTTCCAATACTTTGTGATTTTTGGATCTTGGAGTTAGTGACATAACCAAAGCAGCAAGAAAGCTCTTGACTGTCTGCTTTGCATAATCATTGACATTAAAGTAGAAATAGGCCAAGCCCACACCAGACTGTTTGTCATAAACATTTTTGATGTCTTGTATGATAATTGAGCTTTGTTATTGTAAGCAACTGTTAACAGGTCAAAACCATGAAATACCAGATGATTGTCTTCCCACAACCAGCTATGGAATATCAATAAAAGTAAAGGCCAGCAGATTCAGTATTACTTACAAATTCCATTAATCCATAGGAACTGATTGGAGCCCTCTTTCCAACTTACAAATCTTTCATCCTTGAGAATCCAATGTCCACTGTCCTTGTGGTGCTCCTGCATAGCATTGTCATAACTGACAGCAGGGTCAGGAGGTGATAGCCATTTCTTGTATTTTTCTGATATGGATTTTAGAGTTGATCTTGTGGGATACATATGTGCACACTGACCTTAATCATATGGAATTAACAAGATAGGCCAAACAAGCAACATGAATAGAACATACCAATATCATCCTCAGAAACA
This sequence comes from Amanita molliuscula, assembly GCA_023014405.1. Lineage (NCBI taxonomy): Eukaryota > Fungi > Basidiomycota > Agaricomycetes > Agaricales > Amanitaceae > Amanita > Amanita molliuscula. The sequence continues at coordinate 1,181,771 of JAEBUP010000011.1, forward strand.
ACTAACATGTAATTTGTTAGGTCAAAATTGAGATTGGAATATTTAACACACTCTTTACTTCAATCTAATGGGATACTAATGTCAGAACAAGTAGATTGATACACTTAGTACACACTTGTTGATTGACAGAAGTGAGATTGACTGAAGTGAGATATTTCAAGTTGTAAACAAATCCTCTTCACAATGGACACTACTTGCCAATAGTTTCATTCTGATCATGATTTTGTCAATTAATACAGATAGATAGATAATGGTACATACATAGTCATGTCCAATGGAAAAGAATTTCCCACCAAAAGTGATGAAATGATGTGCGGCAGCAAACATGCTCAGTGATGGTGGCAGTGGTAAAGCAAGTAAGTTGTGTTACATGTTACATGTCACAAACGAGTGTCACGTCGTGACCACGTGACATGCAAACAGGAGTAGAGGCTGGCCAGAGGGCGAAGAGCCCGTCCAGCATAAATTACCAGGACCGATCGACCTCATACTCAGGGAAGCATTGTAGAGTGAATAGTACTATTCACTACTACCGCCGGTCTAAAAATGCTCAACCGGACACAAGAATCCACGTGAATCATATTATTACATGTCATGCCTCAGTTCTAACCGTCCTATTTGTTAGGAATGTCACCGATTTCCCTGAAGCTAGTAGCCGATTGTATATCTCCCAGCACGCTGGCTGAGAGCTGGGAATAGGAATACCATGTCGTGGTAATGACTATCTGTTCCGAACAGCCATCACAGTCGCCATTGCTCTTGATCTCGAGTGTAAGCCGTGTCGTTCAATTACATGTGATCCAAACATATAGTCATATAGATAACCCGTATGGCACTGAGTGTCACGACTTGAGTCTCACTGAAATCATTAGACGGATTACCGACTTTTCCAACGCATACTACCCAACACTAAATGGTACATAGCTCGATATACCAATCGGCCACTTGCTGATGCATTTGTAGTTATTCCAGTTCACCGGTATACTCAATGAGACTCTGACATGGCGCCAGACTTGATGCAGTGATACCTGCAATAAACTCAGAGAAGCACCGAATGCAGATGGTTCGAAGGAATGCATACCTTTGATGACGATGACATTGAGTCGATAGAATGAGCGATGAGCCTATGAAGGCAACCTAATTGCATGACCCGCTACAAATCATCGTAGTCATTATTGAATTCATTTCGACAGAAAGGCGCGACTCCTCTAGAAACGTGTTTGCAGGTCCACTGCCGCTTGACGCAGCTGCAGATCCTTCAGTAGCCCCTGTCCTACCACCACCATTTGGGTTTACAACCACTGTCTGCGCAATGATGCTCCAATGCGAGAGCAGGGAGTTAGAACCGTTTTATCCTCTTCGCGGTCGATTCAACTGGCCTCGGAGACGAGTGCTCTTGTCTTCATCACGAGCGACACTCGTATCGAACGATGGAGGGTGTGTTTGTTCCTGACCTGGAGATCGGCCACCATTCTCGTTCCCATCGACATTGGCACCCTCACCAAACCCTTCAAATACCCACAACGTACTCAGCGGCCGTGTCCAGTTGGCGTTCCTCACCAACAACCTCAACCTCACCCATCCTCCCCTCCCATTCCCATCTCCAAACGGGCGACTTGCATCCAGACGGCCTCTCAAACTCCATATCCAGGGCGTCAATCTGTATTGGTATCGGTGATGTAGAATGTCTGTAGATAGTCGTCGTTAACAATCGAGAACAAAATAAAAGAGAAACCATTGCTCACATTTTCAGAGCACCCTGCGCGCACACATCGTCCACAGAGCCCATCTTTGTCTTTTCCAGTCAAATCCCTGTCTGCAGCGCACTCTTTCGTCCTCTCATGCGGTAGCGGGTAAAAAGTGTTCTACCTTGCTTCTTCTAGTTCCAGTTCTTAAGAAGAATTCACCCAGGAAGACCAAATTGGAAGGGAGGTGAGGTTTGAAGTAGATCATTGGAGGGAGAGCGTTCGGGCATGAGCTAACCATCATCATTAGTTGAATAGCGCAACCGCGTACACGAATTGAGCTTACTTTGACACCAGATCAAGAACGCGCTTCTCCTCCACCGTCCTCCCAAAGGACACCTGGTTTCTTGTTTGGCAAGGCAATTGGAGAAGGGTTTGGAGGAGCTTGTGTTAGGGTGGGAGAAGGTGCAGAGCGATAGGTAAGGGAAGTACCTTACACGATATTCAACCTCTTCATTCTGCAGGATCCTCAACTGCATCATCCAAATGTGCTGCCATTCTATACGCTAACGGTCCTTCCTGATCTGATACCACTGGGCTTTGGACATCCGGGTTTTTTAGAGCATCGCTTGGAGACTTTTGCATACGGAAGGACTCCGTGCTAACATCTATTCCACCTCCACTCCCTTCGGTGCTCATTTGGAATTTTCCTCTTTCACTTTCTGACTACTCTTTGACAGCATGGTCAAATCTACAAAGACGACTGGACCAGTGCGCTCCATCCACACAGGTACACGGCACAGTGCTCTGGCAACACCTACGCCTCCGCCTTCCACTTCTACGTCCACCGACATTCAAATCAATACACGTGCAGACAGCCTGCCACCGCCAGCCACGTCGTTTTTTTTTTTAAGCATAGAAATGTATTACTGAAACTACGAACACAAATATCAACCGAAGACGTTGCCTCCGTATATGTAAAGTATCTGTAAAACCAAAAGGCCTGCGATTTCTCGTTCCCTGCTGGCAGCTCCTCTGACCAGGACTCCCAAGGGCCGACTCTGTTTCCCTCTATACTGAAATTTCTGTATAATAATGAAGTTACGCAGTGGAGCAAAGGCATCCTCTTCAAACACTTGATCGACAGGCATCGCAAACGCTATTACTCATGTGCATCAATTTAAGTCTCGCACTGGACAAACGACAGACAGGTCAACCCAGTAGGACAGTTAGGCGTCCAAAAAATGATAACAAATCATCATCGTTACAATAACGTTCCAGCCGTCGTCCTAAGTTTATGGGCAGGGCATGAACAAGAATTAGATTGGCGCTTTGAGCGGCTGGTATTGAAACAGTCCTATATACTGTTCACTGGCGCACGTCAGCCTTCCTTCCCTACTATCACACACATTGCTACGCACCATGCCTTCCACTGTCAACACCGACGCCGGTCGTACGGAGAAGGCGAGGAACAAGAGGACGTCCCTAATCTGGTGTCAATTCGTGTACATGCTTGCATTATCAAGCCAGTTCCCTCAACACCTCTCTCCCTCGTCTCCCTCCAACGATTTACTCTAAACCTCTGCCAAAGAGACATTCCCATGGCCGGTATTCTGGTTACCTTGTGTCCGGGAGAGAGGGGATTACGGAGGAGCGGTGGGTGTATAAAGGCCGATTGGACCTGGTTGAGTATGGTGTCGAGCAGAGACCTTGAGTACTGAGGGCAGTTTTGCCCTCTACGCAGGTGAGGGACCTGGCATTTGTCAAAGTTGGACTTGTCAATGCTGATCCGCGCTTAGGATACTTGCAGCGACTGAAGATGATAGAAATGATACGATTCGACAGGCCAAGGCGCAATGGCTAGTGTCACCCTTCCGAATTTGACCCTAACTTCATCTGCATCGACGAAACATGTCAGGAAGTCGCTGCAGGCGTTGCCGTTTCCCCCTTCTGCGTCGGCTCAGGTTGATGTCGCCAATGACGGTGGAAACGCGAGCGCTCGAAGAAAGCGGGTTGAGAGCATCGGCGGAGGAACTGGAGCTAGAAGAAGCAAGGTGGAATACTAAATACCCGCTATCTGGACACCGGATGAGAGAACGAAAGAGTGTATGCGCTGCGGACAGGCGTTTGGCTGAAGAAAACGAAGATATCATTGTAGGCTCTGTGGACGATATCTGCGCAGGGTGTTCTGAAAAGGTGGGCAATCGTTTCTCTGTTATTTTGTTCTCTAAGGTGTTAACCATGACTATCTACAGACATTCTACATTACCGATACCGATATGGAGGATAGCAGGGAAGGCGGACAAGCAAGCCAGCTCGACTTGTAACGTGTGCTACAAGACGGTGTTCCCAGTTCTAGACTCGGAAGCAGAACTCGAAGGAAGGGAAAGTCACGATTCCGGCTCGAATTTGAGCCCTAGTGCAGCAAACCCTGACACCAATGCATACAGTTGCCCGTTTTCCGTTCTGCCATGCATTGGCAAATATACATTTGATGGCTCGAATGGGTACGTTGCGCTACATGCTTGAGCCAGTTTTTATTCTCATGCTGGTTAGAGATGTCCATCGATCATACGTCTTCGGAATCCCTACTTGTCGTTGCATGCGTCATTAAAAGGCTCTCAAATTCTCAGCATGTCCCACGTGAAATGCTCTTTGATCTCGATTCGAAAATCAAACCACATAATGTTTCCTGGCTGCCAACTCTCATGAATTTGCTCGAGCGCTTCTTCGGAAACATGAACGTTCTCTCAAAACACATGGCTTATATGCTTCTCGAGCCATGCAGGATGTTCCAACAATTGTTAAGAAATTGGTCTGAATTAGTAACTGCGGGCTAGGTGCTGGTCGTATAAAGAGGGCAACGGTGAGAACCGGCGTTCTCAGCTCTGTCGCATCATGAAGTGGCTTGCAGCAGTCGCATTGGCTATCTCAGTCGCAATGCTAGTCCCATCCAGGCCGAAAAGCATGAATCAATGCATGTTCAATGCCTTGCGGCATCGGCATCTATCAGCCGAATGTCAATTGGACCTGGGTCAAGGCTAACGGGATCCAGTTTACATCCATCAAGGCCACTTGTGCGTATAAAGCCCCTCATTCATCATCGGCGGATGCTCATGGACGATTTCAGCATACAAGAACCCTCCCTTTAATTTCCAGTATACTGGCGCTACCAACGTTGGGTGCTACTCGAGTGACCTATTTATTAAATAACGCCAGTTTGCATTTTCATGTATCCTACAATCATTTGCTGAAGTAACTTACAGGTGGTTGGAGCGGTAATAGTAAGCTGTTCTTTGACCCATCTGTGGCTGATCGAATCTAGCGACTAAAGTCTGGCGAAGGCTATGACAGAGTCTGATGGGCGTACCTTACTTTGTTGTGGATGGTGTAGCCATGAATTTAATAACAGAGATAGTATGACCCGCTTCAAATCATTGTGTCCATTATTTTCAAGACCAATCTCACAAAATTTATCCTGCCCTCGACTTTGAACCCTTCAATAGCTCACTCAGCTCTTCTCTCCAGCTCCAGCTTGCCTCCTCTCGGCACCTTCGTTATCCTCACTGATGTCGAGAGCAACAGAAAGGCGTGAACTCTGAAAAGGTCCGCCAGAAACCAGGGAGAACCTGCTTGATAATTCTCCTTTCTCGCCGTTTGCAGGACCACTACTGCTTGACACGGCTGCGGATGCTTCAGTACCTCCTGTCCTACTACCGCCATTTGAGTCTGCGACCATCCGCACAGCTGCAACGCGAGAGCAGCGAGTGAAAACTGATTTCCCTCTTCACAGTCGACCCGACCGGCTTTGGCGACGAGTGCTGTTGCATCTTTTCAGGTTCTCCTTCATTACGAGCGACACTCGTATTGGACGACTGAGGGTGTGCTTGTTCCTGACCTGGAGATCGGCTATCATTCTCGTTCCCATCGACATCGGCACCCTGCAACTTACTCAGTAGCTGTGTCTAGTTGGAATTCTTCACCAACGGCGTTCGCCCAACTTGGATCCGGACAGCATCTCAAACTCCATACCCATGAGCACCTTAGGCGTCGAGGGCGTCAAAGGTGACAACGATTCAGGAATACCTGGCAGAACGGAAAACGAGGGCGTGGAAAGCCAGGCGGAGAAATTTGACAGGACGGTATGGTATCCCAGCCATATGCATTGAGTCTGCGGCATTAGGGCTCGAATTCGAGCCGGAATCGTAATGTTCCCTTCCTTCGAGTTCCGTTTCCGAGTCTAGAACGGGGAACACCATCTCGTAGCACACGTTGCAAGCCCGAGCTGGTTTACTTGCGCTGCCTTCCCTACTATCCTCTGTATTGGTATCGGTGATGTAGAATGTCTGTAGATAATTGTCATTAACACCTGAGAGAACAAAATAAAAGAGAAACCATTGCTCACCCATGTGCACACATGCCTTCATCTTCTCCAGCCAAACGATTGTCTGTAGTGCACACACTTCCTAGCTCATGCTTAGAAATTTAAACAGTCATGAGCAGTTACACTTACTGGAATTGCAATCTCATTCTCACTCCTCTCATCCTCATGAGGTTAGTCAGTTGACCTTATGTTGAATTCCTGTTAACAAAACAAAGTATCAGCTATCAAATTCATTTGACAATACTGAAGGTATGCTCTATCATTGAAGTTTTAACACCATTCCACTGAAACACTTAGAAGATGATCAACCCTTACAAGGTGCCTCTAGGACCACTGGGGGGATTATCAGGGGCAAGAAATGTGTTTAGCCTGGCTGATGGCCCTGAGATCAGATCAGACATGATTAAACCACAGGGCTTGGTGAAGGTGTTCAAGTCCTGCATTGATATTTCCAATGATAAGATTAAACCAAACCTGGTCCTCAAGACACAGGTAACTCCATCCCTTGTAGATGTGTTGTGAAGATAGAGACGAGACGGGAGCGCTTGAGCGGATGCGAGTTAAAGCTCTGCATTTACACTGTAAACTACACATATATATACTTTATACAATATGAAATAGACGGGCATCAGCAGATAACTGCGCACCGTATTTATGTCAGGCGCTAATCATGCGCACTCGTCTTTTTGTTTCTTTTTTCCAATTCCTTTCATCGTGACCTCCTCTCCATCAGCTCGTGAATCTTCATTGTCTCGTGTCCAAGTCCATGACCTACTGTGCCTCACGCGCCTCCTTCTGCCATCGATCCATCATTCCCAACACTCCCCCTCGGATTGACTCCAATCCCCATCATCTTTGTTAAACGCTCGTGTTGAATGCAGGGTAATCCCTTCGTAAATATATCCGCTATATTCTCTTCACTCCGTACATAGCATATTTTCAGTTGTCCATTCTTCACGAGGTCGCGAATGAAATGTAAAGCGATGTCGACATGTTTAGTGCGCGTGTGAAATTCCGGATGGTGCGCAATAGCAATGGCCGCCTGATTGTCGCTAAGAATGGTGGGCGCATTTGGCGTGAATCCTATTTCGTCGAAAAGTGTATGGATCCAAAGCGCCTCTCGTGCTACATGAGTAGCTGCAACATATTCGGCCTCGGCGGTCGAAAGAGCAATAATGCTCTGCTTCTTGGAACTCCATGCGATAGCTCCCCCTGCGAATAATACTATATAGCCGCTAGTAGATTTTCGGCTAGCCTGGGAAGCCCAATCAGCATCGCAATAAAAGATGGGATTATTCTCATCTGATCCCCTTCCCCCATATCCAATCCTATACTCCTTCGTCCCCTTCAAATATCGAAATATCCTCTTTACGGCCATCCAATGGCGCGGTTTAGGGTTGCGCGCAAATTGTCCAAGTCGCGTAGTCGCAAAGATGATATCGGCCCGAGTGATCGTAGCTAAATGGAGTAATTTCCCAATTAGGGCTGAATAAGCTGTACGTCACTTGATCGGAACGGCTGTCGTCATCTTCTCCTTCTTCATAATCGAGATTGACGTTGGGATCGAGTGGAGTCGATATAGGGTTACATTCATGAAGGCCTAGTTCGACTAGCACTTGATCAATATAATGCGTCTGCGAAAGGAAAAGCGTATGCTCGTCTCAGTTATAATTGATTTGAATCCCAAGGAGATATTTTGGGATGCCAAGACTTTTAATTTCAAACTTCCTTTTGAGGTCCGAAGCAATCTGATCGATTTCCGCTTCCGCATTAGTGATGGCAATGATGTCATCAACCCAAACAAGCAAAATAGAGAACTTATTGCCGTTTCGCCGAATGAAAACACAGTAGTCGGCTCTAAGTTGTCGGTATGATAAGTCGAGGAGTGCAGGCTGTAAGGGTATTGTTCCACACGTTCCCAGCTTGCTTCAATCCGTATAGCGATCGTTGAAGGTGACATACGCGATTACTTCCATCGTCGAAACCAGGAGGTTGCCGCATATAGATTTCTTCTTGTAGTACGCCAGTTAAGATAAGCGTTCTTGACGTCGTACTGTGTAAGGTGCCAACCATGCTGTGCTGCAGCAGGCGAGTAAAGCGCGGAGGCTTTCATAACGCATTACTGGTGCATAAGTGTTGAGATCGTCGTAATCGAATCCCGGTTTTTGAGTGAATCCCTGAGCGACGAGTCGAGCCTTGAACCTAATGGTGTTCCCATGCTCGTCGGTTTTTCGCGTAAACACCCATTTGCTCCCCACCACATTCCGTCCCTCTGGAATATTCTCCAATCTCCATGTCCCCATCTTATCCAGCATACTCATCTCCTCGTCCATAGCCTTCTTCCATTCTACCCGGTCCTCACTCTCCAACGCATCTTCAACTTTCTTTGGCACCTTATCTTCATTTGACAGGAAAACGAAGTCAAAAGAATCAGCTGATTGATCATCAGTGATCAATGATCTGTTGAGATCGGTCGGCAAAGCGATCGGCTGGTTTGCGCACGTCCGGGTTGTGGAGTAACTTGTAGTCAATGTTTTTGACAGTAGAACGAGGTTGGCGTGACGTGGAAGTAGGCGCAGGCATTAGTTGTAGATGGTAGTGGTCGAGCCGGTATCTTAATGATAAGGGGTTCGTTTCGTTGTGTAACAACTGTCGGTTCAGTTGTAAGCTGTTGGTCCGGCTTGCGCGCCGAATCCACCAAATCGAGTGTTTCCGCTGCTCCTGGTGCTCCTGGTGGTGCTCCTGGTGGTGCTACTGGCTCCCCCTCGGCATGCAATCCGGGTACACGAATAGTTTGTGTGGGCAGAGCGCGTTCACCAAACGCGTAATTCCGAGAAACTTTAACGATTCGGCTACCAATATCATAGTAGCGAATAGATTTGGAACCGTCAATAAAACCTAAAAACTTTCCTTTTATTGACTTTGATTCCAATTTATTCTCTCGACGTTCATCCAACACCCAAACATCACAGCCGAATTCCCGGAGGTGGGAAACATCCGGTTTAGTCCCGGTCCAGGCTTTGTAAGGGGTTGTTTTAGACAGGGCGTGTGTCGGCGTGCGATTGCGGAGATATACTGCATGTGAGATGGCGCTATCCCATAAATAGTTTGGTGTATTGCTGGCCAATAGCATAGTACGAGCCATTTCCACCAATGTTCGGTTAAACCGTTCGGCGACGCCATTCTGGGATGGTGAGTATGGAGCTGATGGTTCAAGGACCATACCCTTCTCATTCACCCACTTCCGCAACCGCTCGTTGACCAACTCTTTGCCATTGTCGAGTCTAAGCTTCTTCGGCATCTTCCCATACTGTTTCTCGATATGGTTAAAGTATGTCGTAATTCGATCAAAGGCTTCGTCCTTTGTTTTCATGAATAGAACATGACACATGCGAGTTGCGTCATCTGTAAACGCAATGAAGTAACGGTGTTTATTGATAGATTGAACGGGTGCTGGTCCCCACACGTCTGTCATAGTTCGTTCACCGGCAGTCTCCGATCGGTGTGTAGCTTCGGTAGGATATGGCTTGCGAGCCATCTTCCCTTTTAGGCAGTCTTGGCAGGAGTTTGATGGGATCGACGTTTCGTCTATATTTATCCCTGTAATTAAATTCTCCCGCACAGCGCGTTGTAGGGCGGTAATGGAGAGGTGACCATACCGTTTATGCCATTCGTCCCAAGAGTACTCTTGTACCCCGGCGACGAAGGCTTTATCATTAGCGCGCATTTCTGCTCTTGCATGAAGCAAGTATAGACGGCCAATCATCCGTCCCTCTCCAACAACTTTCCCATCCCTAGTCTTCAAATAACATTTCCCACCCGTCATTTCCACGTGTCCGCCGCCTTCATCAAAACGTCCGAGTGACATCAAACAATTCGGCGCGATTGGCACGTGTGAGACATTTTGTAATCGGTGTGAGAAATACTTTTCCCCAACTCGGAATTTGAGTATAACTGGTTCCACGACCTAAAACGGGCACAGGCTCCGGTCCTATCCCTTGCAATGTTGTTTTCTCGAGTGGGGTATAGTCGGCGAAGGCATCGCGTGACTGTGCAAACATGAGCCTGATGATCCAGCAATCAAGGATCCAATCGTTTTTGGAAAAAAGCGTGGGACTTGCCATATATGAGAAGTCGGTGAGATCGGTGCCTGGCGCATCAACTTCTTGTGCCTGATTAGCTCGATCGGTTTTTCCACCCTTCTTCTTCTTCAGCCCCTGTCCCTCTTTTCCTCCTCCTTTCGCCCAGCAGTCTTTTGCTAGATGACCTTTCTTTTTACAGTTGTGACACTCTCGCGTCTCCTTGATTAGTAACGATGTGCCATCGCCGGAATCTCCAGTACGTCCCTTTCTTCTCCTTTCTTCGTCGAGTAATACAGCGACCAGATCGGAAGATGAGATCGTGGGAGCAGTTACTTTGTGTGCCAAGGTATGCCGAGGTATAGCTGTCCCATGACTCTGGCAGCGACGTAAGCAATATCATGGCAAAGTCATCGTCAGGGACTATACTCCCCATGAGGTGAAGCTCCTCCTGCATTCTCCTCAGCTTTGTGATGTGGGCAGACATGTCAAGGTCATCGGAAGCCGACATCCGGAATAGCGCGCGCCGCGCTGCGAGTATGCCGAGCTTTCCTCTTGTCTCCTTGACAGTCCTTAATTGTTCCCACATGGCTTTCGCAGTGATGGCACCTAAAAGGTGAATCATTTCACTGTCGCCTACCACTAATTCGATGCGCGTCCGCGCCCTAGCATCCTTCTTCTGCCACTCAGTGATGGCCTTTGCCTCGTCGTTTGTAGGTGCATTGTCGACCTTCGGTTTTGGGGGATCCGCGAGAAGAACTTCTTCAAGATCGAGATCGCGTAATACAGCGGTGATCTTCCTTTTCCACGCTAACCAATTCGAGGCATTAAGGGGTTCGATTCGGTAACTTCCGGATCCAAGAGTGATGGTAGCGTCGGGTTTGGCGGTTGAAGTTTCTGACATCGCGTAGATCAATAACGAGTTTGAATATAGATAGAAGAATGTGTCTCAATGTATAAGGTTAAAGCGCGGGGCCCATAACCTGTTGTGAAGATAGAGACGAGACGGGAGCGCTCGAGCGGATGCGAGTTAAAGCTCTGCATTTACACTGTAAACTACACATATATATACTTTATACAATATGAAATAGACGGGCGTCAGCAGATAACTGCGCACTGTATTTATGTCAGGCGCTAATCATGCGCACTCGTCTTTTTGTTTCTTTTTTCCAATTCCTTTCATCGTGACCTCCTCTCCATCAGCTCGTGAATCTTCATCGTCTCGTGTCCAAGTCCATGACCTACTGCGCCTCACGCGCCTCCTTCTGCCGTCGATCCGTCATTCCCAACAAGATGTTCTCCAGGACTTGGGTACCAAGTACTCTCCAATCAAGAGTAAATATGCTTTAACTAAGCTAAAATTTTCAAGCAGATTCACCACCTCACAGAGTATAATCAGAGGATCTATGTAAATGAGGAAGGCAACTGGATTATCAAAGGCAGGTACAAAGATGTTGTCAACAATGATGAAGAGGGGGTTGAGTGGTCCATTGCTGATGGAAAACATGTATTAACAATTTGTGCTGTGAGTTTCTATATTTCATGTTTTCCACTTTACTTACAATGTTTGCAGGAGGAAGAAGTCAATACTGCTGTTGGCACAAGTAGTGCCAGCCCCTTCATATCTGTTTCAGGACCCTCTGGAGTTGGTGTTTCTGGTGTTTCTGGTCTCACTGATGTTATTGGCATTTCTGGTGCTAGTGCTGTCCCCTCTCAGTTGTCCACTGATGAGCTGGTGGTTATTCTCAACATTCCTACATACCTGATTGACAAGGATGATACATCCTTGAAGTCATACTACCAGAAGTACAAAGCTTGCATCCATGCTCAGCACACTGTTGATGATTTGGCCTCAAAAGGCCAATGGCCTGCACAAAAGAAGCCAAGTATGACTGATTTGATCAAAATATTTGTTTCTCCTTCTATGTGGCACTCCCATGTCAAGAAGATGTCCAAAGTCCCTAACTATCCTGTCATGCAAGAGTGGTTGGAGGGTGGGCAGAGTGCCCCTGATGATATAGAAGTCTGGGGTTTCACAAAGACAAACTACAACTTTGTTGACTTGATGAGGTATTTTGATGAGCAGGACAAGCTCAAGGCTGGTAGAGGTAAAACGAAACAGAATGTGGCAGAGGACACCACTGGGTCAAAGCACAAGAAGAAGAAGAAGAATGTAGATAAAGGTGAAGGAACTAGCAGGATGAAGTCTGCAAAGTAAGCTCTTTGGTCATGTGAAATGATGTATGTATGCAAGCCTTTGTAGTGTTACTTTTATGCCAATACAAGTTGTGTCACTGTGCAATGTGCTCTCAAACTATGCTTGGTTTTGGATCTTGTTATTTATTCCAGTGGTTACTGCAACAAATGAACAACCCTTCCCAGAAATACCTTTTTCAACATTCTCCAAGTTTATTGAAAATAATTTCCATTCTACAATAACCCTTTCAACAGTTCTTATGATCCTATTTTCCATGACTGAAAATACTACCATCCTAAGTATTCATGCACATCAACAAACACAAGAATATAGAGGAGAAATATCAGGAATGGCTACTGGCTGGATGAAGTGCCTAACACGTGCAGTATTGCAGCAGGTGAGAAGAAGGGGTGACAGAATTTTGCCAGACAGTAATGTGGACAATGATGAAGATGGTGACAATTGCACTGTCAAAGTGAGCTTGAAGTTTGATGCCTTGGCTAAGCTGCTGCAACTATATCCTTATGACAAGAAAGGAAAATTCACAGGAAAGCTTAAACCAGTGTCACACAAGGAGATATCTCCTGTGCATGTCATTTGCCGAGATTCAGTGGTCTGTGAATCTATTAACTGTAATCCAAGGTCACTACTGCAACACACCAAACCAAGGGACATTCCACTTGTGACATTAATAAAAGAATTTGCATCATATGAACAAATACAAGTACTCAGTGGATATTGTCCAGATTGCAAGACTGTTTACTATGCAGATCATGAAAGAATACCAACTCGAGTGGAAAACAAGTATGACAGGCTATACTTGAACTCTGCTGCATATATTAAGATTGGACAGAGTTTATGGGTTGATAGATTATTCACTTCCACTGTTATGGGTGGCATTTATAGCTTCCATGCATCAACAGCCACTTATGCTGAGTTTTGGAACATGTCATTTGGTTCTGTGAAAGTGGCAAGAAGGCAAATATGGCAGGCATTTATACAAGAATCAATATGGATGCAAGCTACTGAGTCCAAGGTGAATTTCACAATTGAAGATGGCCTGCCAATAGATGATGTTACAAAAGGAGCATTTCAATTTCTGGGAAACAGTGGTATCATCACTGGATCATTGCAACACAGTTGTAATGAATGCACACAAAAGTACAGGGAGAGGTCTGGAGACATTCATGGCATGGATCCTTCAGCAACTTTTGGCATGGAAGACACTGTAATTTCACTTCCATTTCAAACTATTACCATTGAGGACTGTGCTCCTGTGAAATTGGATGGGATTGTAATGGGGCATACAGTAAGGTTTGAAAACCATGTTTGTCTGTTATTTATTACATGATCACAGTATTGTGGTTTTCCAAATTGTACTCATGACTTGTTGAATGCACATGGTGGGGTATATTGTGCATATCATGAAAATTTATTTCGAAGATTCTGTCATGTTGGTAATTGCAGCAATACTAAAATCCAAGGTACCCAAGCATGTGCACAGCACCAAGGGAGGTGGCAAAGACATGTCCTCAATCACAAAGCAAATATCTTGGGAGGATATAGAAGAGCAATGAGAAGATCAGATGAGACATGGCCATGGATGTCTGCTTATGATCATGAACAACAGCCTCATGACACTGAAGAGACAGTTGAAAGAAGAAATGCAGAACTCTTCACTCCTCCAAGAACATATTGTGTTGAAACAATTTGTGCACCTTGTGGTGTTGTAATTGGATGGGCAAAATTCACAAAGGCAGAATCACCTGCAAATATATTGAGTTTTCTGGAACATGTATATCCAGATGATGAGAGCAGACCTTCATACATATGTATTGATAAAGCCTGCATGCTGCTTCATTCAAGTGTCTCAAATGGTACATGGGATAGGTGGAAGAATACTAGCAGGTTTATTGTAGACTCTTATCACTACGTGAACCATCATGCAAGTGATTCATTATGTTGTCAGTGGTGCAACCCTGCACCATTGGATGGGTCTGCCCCTAACTTGGTTATTGTGGAGAGAGATGATAATGGAAGGCCTTATTACAAACATGCATTCAATACACAAGTTTGTGAGCAATTGAATGCCTGGTTGGGTGGATTTGATCACATTTTGAGGAGAATGACATCATGGAACTTCAACTGGTTCTTACACAGCATGTTGTTCTATCATACAAGGCATGTTATCAGAAGGCAAGGTCAAGGGGATGCAGAAGTTTTGGATGAAGAGATGTAGAAGAAACATATATATAGTTGAATAATGTGTAGTTTTTAATGTGTAGTTTTGAGTTTGGCCTGAGTTCAGTCTGAGTTCAGTCCAAGTTAAGCTTGGATTAGTTCCCAACTTGGATTGAGCTCGGACTGAACTTGGATTCCTCAGACAATTTCACCCTACTTGGAGTCAACTTGGATTCTACTCAGAGTCCTCAGACTGAGCTCAGATTCCACTTGGACAAGGGGGGGAGTGTTAATAACTGCTTCTATGCTTGATTATGAAATTATAGTCTTGTAAGTCCATCACCCATCTCACTTGTTGCTGATTTAGATTCTGCACTTTTCTGAAGTAGGTCAAGTTCTGGTGATCTGTTAGAACCTTGACCATCTGTTTGGCCCCTTTAAGGTAATGGGACCATTTGTAAAATGCATGCACCACTGCAAGCATCTCTTTGTCATAGATCTTGTAGTTTCTCTCAGCATCATTGAGTGACTTTGAAATGAAAGCGACTGGCTCCATTTATTGTCTACCACCTGTTGTGATAGGATTCCCCCAATGGCAAAGTCAGAGACATCCACCTCTACTCGAAACTGTCCATCTTCATTAGGGATCCATAACACCACCTCTTCTGCAATTGTTTTCTTTAGCTTATCAAAAGCTATGTCTTGTAGTTCTGTCCACCTCCATTCATCCTTCCTGGTCAACTGGGTTAATGGCTTTGCTGCCTTTGCAAAGTCTTTTACAAATCATCAGTAGAAGTTGACAAATCCCAAGAACTGCTGGACCTCTTGTTTACAGGTAGGTTTTGGCCACTCAGTTACTGCTTTAACTTTAGCAGATTCCATCCTGACTGAATCTTTGCTAATAACAACTCCTAAGAAGTCCATTTCTTCTTTGTCAAAGAAGCACTTCTCTGGTTTAAGTGACAGCTTGTGCTCTTCTAGCTTTGCTAGGATATGGTTGGCCTGGGCTGTGTGCTCTGCCTGATTTTTTGAGAATACTAAGATATCATCCATGTAAATGATGACCCATCCTTCCACTATTTCCACTTGGAAGATATTGTTCATCATTGTCTGGAAAGTGGCTGGTGAATTAGGCCAAAGAACATGACCAAGGGCTTGAAGAGTCCTCTATTGGTTCGGAATGCCACCTTCCATTTGTCTCCCTCTTTGATGTGCACATTGTTGTAGCCCCAACACATGTCAAGACCTTTGCTTGTGATAGTTTATCCACCAGCTCTCTGATGAGTGGGAGTGGGTATCAATTTTTCACCATCATCTCGTTTAACTTCTGGTAGTCCTGTACCAGTCTCTGTTACAATTTCTTTCTCTAATGCTTACTCATTACAATAACTCTTCTTCACTTTGTTGCTACATTTTGTTACTTGTTTTACCTGCCCATTTCACCCCTCATTTTACTTCCTTTTATACCTCTCCATTGTCCTCTAGACAGTATATAAACCCATGCATGTACCATAGTTCCTTAGTTCCAACTTAGTTGAGTATTGCTCTCATCTGAATGATCCTCTTGCTCTTGCCTTCCACAACTGCTCAAGCTACCTTCATTGTTGTCTAGTACAGTGCCAAGGCCTACTTTGTCCATTGACTGGGATTAGACCGAGACTCTAGTTGTCACTGTTGACTCTGTAACAAACTGAGGGCATCAACCTTAACAGTCTCAACTTTCCATCTTTCTTCTTTACAAAGAAGAAAGGAGATGCCATTGGCGATTTCCTTGGCTGGATCCATCCAGAATCCAAGTTTTCTTTTAAGAATCCATCCAGCTGTTGCTGCTCATCCCTATTCAATGGGTAAATCTTGCAATCAACTGGGTTAGACCCAGGGACCAACTCAATAGTGTGGTCCCATTGCCACCATGGTGGTAGTTCATTTAAAGTCTCCTTTTCAAAGACCTTTCGATGTCCCAAATAGTGTCTGGGGACTGCTTCCTCCAGAGTTCTCTTTTTTGTTTTTTCTGCTTCCTCCACTGCTATCTTTGTAGCAGTTGACATGTATGCTCTAATGCACAGCTCCAGTTCTCCAATATGAACTGCTAGTAATCACTCTCCCTCTTCCAAGTGCTGTGCCATGTCTATCTTGTCTTCTGGTTCTTGGACTGACAAAGATTTCCAACATGTCCTGGGACATTGGTTAAATTCCAATGATTGTTTTTTCCAATTGATTGTTGGATTGTGGTGTTTCAACCAGTCAAACCCCAAGAACAGATCAGTTTTGCCAATGTGCATCATGGCACATTCTATGACTTCCTCATGGTCTCCTATCCATAGTTTGACCTGTGCCATGTACTCCAACTGTCCCATAGAATTTTGGGTTCCATCAGCATTATATACAGGCACTGGTCGCACCAAGCATCGTTTTGCTATCTGGTGCCTTTCCACAAAGTCTTTGTTTATACAAGACCCAGTTGCTCCCAAGTCTAATAACATTTTAACCTTGATGGTTTTTAGCATGTCCATAGTGGTGATAGTCCCTTTCAGATCCAACTCTTGTGATCCAGTTCCTTGTACTACTTTTTCTTGTAAGTGCACCAGGTTCCACATGGCTTCTGCTTCTGTCATTGTGTTCAACTGATCCACCAGTTGACCATCTACTTCTTCTATTTGTTTTGCATGCACCCATTGCTGCAAACATTCTACCACTATCTGTTTGGGCTGTTCCCAAATTCTCCTTAACATACATTGGGGGTACATGTTTTTAAATGTTCCCCTTGCTTTGTGCTCACTCGCAGGTTTCTTATCTGGTGTACATTCCCACTGCATTCATAGAGTAAATCCTGCACATTTATTTGGGAGTCTGTATATACTTGTACACCAGTATCTGAAACCTGTCTAGTAGCCAGCAGTGCTGAGCACTTGCCTACTGGCTTTCTGCAAAACCCTGGAGCTCTCCAAGCTCCTTGTACTCCTCCACCATCATATCTCCAGCTGTAATACTCCTCACAGCTCATTTGCCTTTCTCCCCCATTGTTATTTGTTTGGGCTTTGTGCATTCCATTACTACATGCCCTTCCTCTCCACAATTGTAACATGTGGGTGTCCTTCTTTTTCTTGGTTTCAGACAATCCTTGCTGAAGTGTCCCTTTTTCCCACAGTTGTAACAGGTGATTGTCTTTTGATCCCTGTCAATGTCCATGGCATTTGGGTCGGACCGACTTCCTGATGCAATTGGGGGTGGTGCTCTGTACTGGTATTGGGGCCAACCATGGGCAGCTGGTGCTCACTCTCAGTATTCTCTTTGAGATTTTGAGAATCCATAGGTCTCATTGGCCTTTTGATAAGCTCTTGCGAGTGCCATCACTCTTGTTTGAATTTGATGCAGAGTTGCATCCTTGGGCAATCCACCATATTGAATTAATTCTCTTCCCAAAGCTGGGTTGAGATTACTTTGGAACTGAGAGATCAGAGCCTGGTCATTCCAATTGGTTAACAATGTAAGGGAATTGAATTTAATGATGTAGTCTTCAACTATCATCATCCCTTGTCACAATCCTAAGAGTGCTTCAATTGCCTTTTCCTTTGTTTTGGTGGACATGAAGAAATCATGCAATTGATTTTTAAAATCCATCCAGTTGGTAAAAGGGAACTGATTGTTCAGAGGTCACCATCTCCAAGCCTGATCATTGTCAGTGGCTTCTCCAGCATTTAGCTGAGCCCAATCTAATTCGGGACTCCAGCCATTGTTGTTGATTTTGTCTTGAAACTCCTGCTGTGCTTCCTGAAAAGCTTTGAGTTTCACCCCACTCCAGTCTGCCACTCTGTCTCCTTTTCCTCCCTTTCTTCTATAGAGGCATATCGAGATTCTCCATAAAGGTTCCTTTTTCAGGCTAGCATGAAATAGGTCTCCATTTGTCATAACCAACCATCCACTGTTCGTGGATCCCCTTGGTAGTAATCAGGCATTTCCACCTTGGTAAGGGGTCCTGGTGCCATTCGATTGGACCATTGGTACTCATTAATCATGGTGGCAAGAGCTTGCCCCATGTTAGTAACTGTTTGCTGCCTCACCTCCACCTGTCGGTTTATCTTGTTTTCTTGAGCAGCCACTGCTACTGCTGGCTGGGTATCGGGTAATGGTTCAATTGTTTCCATATCTGCCCAATGTTCCTGCCATCCCATTATGGCATGATATGTCTGTGTGATCATGTCTACTGTGAGCCTAAAGGGAGTGGTGCCTATTTTATAGTGACTCATGCCTTCCTGGTTGAGACATTTGATGTGGAACCATCCTCTGCAATTGCTATTGTATTTTTCAATATGCAGAGTAGTCAGGTGAGTGTAGGATTTTTGGATTATGGTAGTTACATCCTCCTCCCATAGGTTTCTGTCCCAAGTGCAGATTTCTTGGATCTGCAGATATGCCAGCCATAAGAATTTGTCCCAGTACTGCTTTTTAATCAAAACCAGGTAACAGTAACCTGGTATGTCTGGGTTAAAACCACTGTTGGCCCCTGACATTTTTGGGTAAGGGTAAGGCAACCATGCCTCCCTTTCTACAATCCTCCTCCACTGATCAATTTCTCTTTTATTATGAGCATTGTTAGGTACTCTTCATTTGAGAGCCAGTCCACTGCTGTGGCCATGCCACCATTCCAATGTGCTGCATCACCCCCTTGAGTGATGACTCATGCTTTGTTCTCCTTACCAGCTTGTGCTGCTGCTGTGTACAACCACGCTGGTTGCACAACTGGTTTGGGTTCCACTATTGCTGGGTATGTTCGTCCAGCTGCTTCTGCTATGGCCTGTTCCACAGTAACTGTTGTTCTGAGGTTAACCCTCTTGATTGGTGCTTGGGCTAGCTGTCATTGCTTAGCCCCGTGCTTGGACTTTGACTGTCCTCCAAAGCGCACTGTCCATGTGTAATGGGAGACCTTGTGAAGGTCCACCAACTCATCCCATGTGTACTTGATATCATCTCAACATACAGCTGATTCTTCGATAATGTGGCATTGTCCTGGTTGAATGCTATCCTGGATTGCAAAGACCACTGTGTTGTCCCTGAGCTCTGGTTCCCAGTTGATAATGTCATAAAGTGTGGGCCATGCTGGCCAGTTGTACTTGTCATAGTACTCTGCTTTGAACAGATACATATACAGTGACTCAAAAAAGTGATTCAATGTTTGGTGCTTTTTGACTGTTTATGGCATAACTGAACAACAAAGGCAAATAAGGGTAAATAGTGTAAGAGAGAATGGAGGTATTACATCAGGGTTACGCACTGATGAAATAATTATGTAATTAGGCACAGTATCCATGGAGATATAGGCAATATAATTTGATGATTCATTGAATCACTTTTTTGAGTGTGCATCAGAAACATCAGAAACTGATATTGATGGGCTGCTATGACATGAAACTGATGATGGATGGTTATCACAATGATGGTACCTTAGTACCAATGCTATTTAAGCAGTGCTAAATGCTCATGGCTCCCCACTTCTGATATGTGCCCCATTTCTTCTTCCCACAAGGAAAACATCCTTTCCCTTGCCTCCCATGGTTACTCCACTTGCCATATTGCCTCTAAAACTGGTATTAGTCAGGCCACTGTCTCCAGAGTACTCCAGAATCTCCTTCCTGATCAACAAACCCCTCAGCTTGGTTGCCCTTCCAAGCTTTCTGCCACTGCCACACACTCCATCCTCACACAGATCACCACTGGAAAGGCTGCCAATGCTGTCCAGGCTACCAGGCACATCAACACCATCATCCTCAACCCAGTCTCCACCCAGACAGTCAGAAACATTCTGAAGAAACACTCATTCAAAGCTGTAACAAAGGAGAAGAAGCCACTGCTCAGCACAGTGCACAGAAAGAAGCAGTTGGCCTTTGCTTTGAAACACAGGGAATGGACTATGGAGGACTGGAAGAGGGTAATTTGGTCAGATGGGGGGCAGTGGGTATGGAAACAGGTGGAGGAGGGGTTGATTGAAAGGGAGGTACAAGGAACAGTGAAATTTGGAGGTGGAAATATCATGGTATGGGGCTGTATAGGCTGGAATGGTGTGGGGGAGCTTGCAGAGGTTGAGGCCAGGATGGATGCTAACCAGTATGTGGACATTTTGGATGATCCCCTACTGCCAAGCTTGGAAGAATCTGGGATTGCTAAAGGAGAATGCATTTTTCAGCAAGACAATGACCCAAAGCACACCTCCAAAAAAGCCTGAGACTGGATGAAAGAGAACAATATCACTCTTCTGGACTGGTCTCCACAGTCTCCAGACCTGAATCCCATTGAACACCTCTGATGCAGCTGGGCAAGCATGAAACACCAGCAAAAGGAGTTTGGCAGATATGGGAGAGAGTGGCAGAGGTGTGGAATAATATAGAGCCAGAGGTGTGTCAGAACTTAATTGAAAGCATGCCTAGAAGAGTGGAAGCAGTGATAAAAGCCAAGGGAGGCCATACAAAGTACTAGAATGACCAGTTTCTATATTTCTTATACACACTCAAAAAAGTGATGCAATGAATGATCAAATTAAATTGTCTATATCTCCATGGATACTGAGCCTAATTACATAATTCTTTTATTAGTGTGTAGCCCAGATGTGATACTGTTATTCTCTCTCTCACTATTTAACTTTATTTGTCTCTGTTTCTCAGTTATTTTATAAACAGTCAAAAAGCACCAAACATTGAATCACTTTTTTGAGTCACTGTAGCAGTATCTGTTTTGTCTCCACTGGTTTGGTGCGATGGGACTCCTGGCCCTTGGTCCTGGTAGGTGCACCTTGATGCTAGCATGCCATCCTAGTACCCTGGCCTTGTGGTCATTCCATGACTCCTCACCAACTCCCTTTAGGAAATGGTCCATTCCTATGGTGTGAAGTTTATTGATGGGTTTGGTGAGTAGACACTCCAGTGTCCTGGAAATGATAGCCCCAGGTGGCTTTGTGAAAAGAAGGGGATTGAAATGAATTCCCCTGTGGCACTCTTCCTCCTCCTGCTCACACTTCCATTTTGCATAGCAGGTCACCTGTATATTGCCATTCATGGCATGCATCCATGCATTCCAATCAAGTGGTCCATTGTCATCCCCTCATGCTCATACAACTCTTGTATGTGGTGCACATGGTTCAACCACTCTACTGCTACCTGGTACCGCCAGATAGCCTTATTGCTGTTATTTATTGACATGAGCCACTGGTTGTATTTTGACGATACCAGGGCTAACCAAATCGGGTTGGACGAGTCACCTTTGTATTGGACTTCCAACAACTCCATAAGGGTTTGGTATTCCCTTTCTGCTTTGCACATGGTGTGCTCTGCTTGCAAGACTGCACGAGTGGCTGCCCTTTCCATAAGTAAAGCCTCCCAGGCTTCCTTCTGCTCCAACTCCTGCTCAGCTTCTTGTTGCCGAAGGAGTGTCTGTGCTTGCACGCACTTGAGTCATCGTGACTCCTTCCAGTGTTTCCAATACAACCAGACATGATTGTCATATTGGCAGATGATTGTATCCCTGATAAATTCTCTTGGTCCTGTCTGGACTGTGTTGCTGCTGGTAACCCAGTCTTCCTTGAAGATGCACCCAATCTCCAAGAGTGTTGCCTGGGTGTAGGGTAGAATATATCTGAATGAGCACTGCATTGTGTCTCATCTAATCATTCTGCTGCAAAAAATCTTCAAACTATTTTGGGCCTCCACTGACAATAGCTCCATTCATTCGGCTTCAAAAATCTGCACCTGTCAATGATGCCTCTTGGGAAACAAGAGGGTTTGTGTCTGTCATGTCATGGGTCTGCAAGCTACTCAGAAGTGTACACCCAGCAATTCGCCTCACTGTCCTTGTGCCTAGTTATCAAGTGTGCAGCAAATTTCATGCTTGCTAGTACAGAGGGTATGTGTGGACTTTATATCAGCCTTGATGTGTACAACAACCAGGTTGGTTCTCTCATTCCTGAGTTTTTCGGCAATAATGGTATACTATGCTTGGGGCATGTCTGTGGTCTCCTGCCTACGCTCTCCCAACACACTAGTATTCTCTTCCATTACTGTTTGGTAGACAGACCCAACAGGTGAATTGAGGACATCTCATTCAATGCCCATTGACAGTATGTGTGGTGGTGTCAATGTCACCTAGAGAGGTCACAGGCTGCACAGTTACTACCTCTCAGAATCAAACTAGGCCATTGGTGCTGTGAGCAATGACAAGCAAGGTGTGCTCAGTGCTGTAAGACCAATGGGGTAGATGGTAAAGACTCTAGATTATGTTAGGATGACCCTAAACACAACCCAAAGATCTCAAAGTGAGGCTTGTTAAGCCAAAGACAAAGCTGATTGCTCAAGAAGAAGTGTCTAGGACACAAACTATCTAGAGTCTTTGGGACTTGCTACCTAAGATGACAACCCTTATATACCAACTCTCTGGTCTGTGCACAATCGGCATGCAGCTAAAGTCCCTCACCTAGGGATCAATGCACAGCAGCCAAGCCTGCACCCATATGACCATACCTGGAGTTATCCTCCCACACCAACACACTGTCCTTCCATATATGGCTGTGCTTATTGTTCTTGCATCTCAGCTGTTTCCCATGTCACCCCTCAGGCACTGTTCAGCCAATGAATCTGTCATAGCCTAGGCCCATCATTGGGCCATGTCCCTGTCAGCACTCAGTCTATCCCAATAGCTGATGCTGACCTACCACCTTAGTATTGCCTGAGCCTTGTATCTAAATGTTTGAGTGTAGATAAAAAGATAAAAAGATCAAAAGAAAAGAAAAATATATCCCATCTCTCCAAGTCCATATCTTCATTAGTCATATTGATGTCGTTACTGTGAAAAATGATTTCTGCTCATAACACTTTATAACATAATTTCATGTTACTTGTCCCCTTCAAGTAATGGAATACACACTTGACAGCAGTCCAATGGCACAGCTTAGGGTTGCAAGTGAATTGACCTAATTGCTGGGCTGCAAAAGTGATATCACCATGTGTCATAAGCAACAGATATAATAGCATGCCTATCAGGGTGGCATATGCATAGGTAGTAGCATTTGGCTGAGGGTCCTGATCCTCTCCATCTTCGTAGTTGAGGCTGACATTAGGGTCGAGTGGCATTGACATGGGGTTGCAATCCTGAAGACCTAGCTTTACGAGGGTCTTCTCAATGTAATGGCCTTGGGAGAGTGTCAGGCAGTGGGCATCTCGGTCATATGAGATGTGAATGCCGAGTAGATATTCTGGTGCACCAAGAGATTTGATTTCAAATTTCTTTTTGAGATCAACTTCTATTTGGTCAGTGCCTTTCATAGAATCTGAGATTCCAACAATGTTGTCTACGCATAGCAATAGGATCACAAATCCTTTTCTGTTGCACTTGATATAGACACAGTAGTTGGCTTGTTGTTGTTGGTATAAAATGTTGGTTAGTGCTGATGAACCTACTCCAATGCCAGCTGGCAAGGGAGTGGTGAGGGGGTTGAGTCCAGGAAGACTCCCAGCACCAAGGCTGAATGATATTACAGAGGAGGGTGTATTGTATTGTTTGTCCATGACCCAGTAACTAAGTAACTATGTGACTGTCACTATAACTAACCCCTATCCACAGCTACACTGAGCTAATGCTCATCAGCACTTCTGTAAATGTCACATTCCATATGTTACCAGCTTGTTTTAATCCATAGATGGATTTGTAGAGTTGGCAGACTTGGCCACTCCCATTGTCAAATCCCAGGGGTTGCTGCATATATATTTCCTTCTCCAGGGTTCCATTCAGGTACATGTTTTTGATGTCAAATTGCTGCAGGTGCCAACTGTTTTTAGCTGTTAGTGCCAGTAAGGCCCTGAGACTCTCATAGTGCATGACTGGTGTGAATGTGCCACTGTTGTTGTAGTCCAGTCTGGGCTTCTGTGTAAAACCTTGGGCGACAAGTCACACCTTGTAGCATATGATGTTTCCATGTTTGTCTGTCTTTTTTGTGTACACCCATTTACTTCCTACAGCCTTTCTCCCCTCTGGTAATTCTTCTAGTTTCCAAGTCCCCATCTTCTCCATCATCCCCAACTCCT
This sequence comes from Amanita molliuscula, assembly GCA_023014405.1. NCBI lineage: Eukaryota > Fungi > Basidiomycota > Agaricomycetes > Agaricales > Amanitaceae > Amanita > Amanita molliuscula. The sequence goes on from JAEBUP010000011.1 coordinate 1,206,361, forward strand.
CTTTCATAGCCTTCAACCATTCCTCCCATTCCTCACCTCCCAGTGACTCCTCGACATTCTTCAGCAGGTTGTCTGATTTGGCGAAATATGCGCACTTGATAACTTCATTGATGACATCAGTGATTTGATCGGAAACTTGATGTGATCGGTCAGCAGGTTTCCGAGCATTCAGGTTATCAATGAGCTTGTAGTCCAAGTTCTTCTTGGCTGTGCACTGCGGGCAATTGGTGGTTGAGCTGGTTTGGTCTAGCTGGGATGCAGATAGTTATTTTGGGCTTGGGTGTTGCTTCTGTAGCAGTGTCATAATCAGAATCTATTTCTGTCTGATTGTGATCGGCCTGATTTGGCAATGATTCCTGATGATTGGCTGGATTGGGCAGTGGTCCCTGATCTATAATAGGTTGATCTGTAATGATTTCCCTTGATGTTACTGATGGCTCCCCCTCAGCACACAATCTGGCTGTTCTCACAACAGCACTGGGAATGTTGGCAACTGAGGGACTGTTTTCAGTGAAAGAGAAATTCTGGGAGACCCTGATAGAGCATGTGGCAGTGTCATAATAGTGGATAGAGTGGGACTCATTGATGAAACCTATGAATTTCATTTTTCCCACCTTGGCGTCCAATTTCATCTGCTGCTGCTCATCCAACACCCACACATCACACCCAAATTCCCTAAAATGTGAGACATCTGGCTTCTTCCCAAACCATGCCTCATAAGGTGTTTTGCCCTGGAGTGCACATGTTGGAGATCTATTCCTTAAATAGGTTGCATGAGAAACAGCTATATCCCAAAGAAAATTAGGTAAATCTCTGGCCAATAGCATTGTCCATGCCATCTCCACTAGTGTGCAATTGAATCACTTGGCAACTCCATTCTGGGAGGGTGAGTATGGTGCAGTCAGCTCCAATACCAGTCTGTGTCCATCCACCCATTTCTTCAGCTTCTCATTAATTAATTCCTTCCCATTATCTAATCAGAGCTTCTTTGGCTTCTTTCCATACTGTGTCTTGACATGGGTAAGGTATGTGGTAATCTGATCAAATGCTTCATCTTTTGATTTTAAAAATAGAACATGACACCACATGGCATCATCTGTAAATGTGATGAAGTATTGGTTTTTATTGATGGATTGAATTGGAGCTGGCCCTCATACATCCATCATAGTGCACTCACTGGGAGTACCTGAACAGTTTGATGCCTCTTGAGGAAATGAGCAGTGAGCCATCTTCCCTTTTTGGCAGTGATTGCATGATCATGATGGGATCAACAACTCATCTATATTTAGACCTGTAACCATTTCCTCTCATTTGGCATGCTGCAGGGCTGTGGTGGATAGGTGGCCATAACAACAGTGCCACTCTTCCCATGATAGACCTGGTACCCTACTGACATAAGCTTTGTTGTGGGCATTGAGAAGTGCACGTGCATCCAAGAGGTATAGTTTGTTGTGCTCTTTTCCTGCTCCTATTAATTTCCCCTGACTAGACTGCAAATAGCACCTGGTCTCATCAAAATTGATGTTTTGTCCATCTTTGGCGAAGCAGCTGAGGGATAGAAGGCAGTTTGGCATGTCTGGCACATGTAGCACATGCTCCAATTTATGTGATATGATTTTCCCATCTACTGAGAAATTCACTGTGACTGTTCCCTGTCCTAAAACTTTAGTGGGCATGGGACCTACCCCTTTTAGGGTTGCATCTGAAAGCAGTGTATAGTCAGAGAAAGCATTGCAGGTCATGCATATGTGGGAAGTTGTCCCACAGTCCAGTAGCCAGTCTAGTTTGGAAAAGTCCAATGCATTAGCCATATAGGAGAACTGATCAAGATCAGTGCCTGTTGCATCATCCTGTGCCTGGTGTGCCCAATCGCGCTTTCCCCTTCTCTTTGGCCCTGTCCCTGTTTCCCACCACCTTTGCCCCAGCAATCTTTTGCCAGGTGACCCTTCTTTTTGCAATTGTTGCATTTGTGTGTCTTGTTTGCCTGTAATGTCATTGCTGCTGAGCCATCACTGGTCTGGCCTTTCCTTCTTCAATCCTTGTCAAGAAGGATGGCAATCAATTCCGCTGACATAATGATGCCAGTTGCATTTGAGCCGAGGTATGCTGAGGTGAATGGATCCCATGTCTCAGGTAATGAGGTGATGAGTATCATCACGAAATTGTCATCATGGACAATACTTCCCATCAAGTGTAACTCCTCCTGCATCCTCCTAAGCTTTGTCACATGTGCCTGCATATCAAAGCCACCATTGGCCTTTGCCTGAAATAGCATGCACCAGGCAGTCAAAATGCCAATCTTTCCCCATGCTTCTTTTACTATTTTTAGCTGATCCCACATCTCCTTCACCATATTCACTCCAAGTAAGTGAATCATCTCAGAATCTCCTACCACTAGCTTGATCCATGTCCTAGCAGTTGAGTCCTTCTCACAACAAGTATTGATGGCTTTTTGCTCATTGTCTGTAGATTTCCCTGCAATCTTTACAGTTGGCAGCCCTTCCACAATGATGTCATCTATTTTTAGGTCCTGGAAGATCATGAGCATTCTTCTCTTCACACTAGCCAATTTGTGGAATTGAGTTGCTCAATCTGGTAAGAGCTAGAACCAGTGATTGGTACCAATTCTTTTGACATAATAATGGCCTATTATGGAAATTTTTAGTGATGAGATCGAGGGCATGATTGAATATGAGGTTTATATAATCAATAGCATCTGGGAGCAGGGCCCATAACCTGTTGAGAATATAGGGGGCACGAGAGGAAGAGGAGGAAAGGAATTAATGATTCATGTAGTACATATGCAATATATACTAAATGCCTAACTACAATGCAATGCTCATACCTGCAAGCATTGTAAGTTTGAGCTCAGTGTCCTGCACTGTTTCCTTGTCATGACCTCAACTCCTTTTTAACCTCCATTCCCATCTCATCTCCTACCACCCAGACTCCCCTTCTCCTTCCTTCCCATTCCGGTACACGTTCTGTTGGGTGATTCATCATTCCCAACACTCCCAAACACAGACAGTGCTCATGGCATCATCGAGATGCTCTTCTGCATCTCACTGCTTGCCCTCTGGTTGGTGCTCCAGACCTGCCCCAGTCAAGCCCTCGGAAGCTTCAAATTGTCAACACAAAGTGTAAATCTGTCATATGCGAGCTACTCTTCCCCTCCTCCATTCTTGTGGTCAAGATGAACTGCAAGACCCTTGTCATCATCCTTAAGATGGAGATATACATCTATGATATCTCAAACATGTGTCTTCTACATGCCATAGAGCCCACATCCAATCCAGATGGTTCGTCTCTGATTCTTGCATACTCCCAGCACCACTGCTGACTCTCCTCTCCAGCCATTTGTGCACTCTCTCTTTCCACAGACAGCTCTGATCTTGCCTACCCATCCCCCATCCCCTCCTCCTCCACGCCACTCACAACAACCTCTGCCTCTGCCTCCTTGTCCTCTTCCACCACCTCCCCATCCAGTGACATCCAGATCTTCTCCACCTGTTCCCTCACCATCGTCAATGTCATCCAGGCTCACAAAGCCCCCATCTCCTTCCTCTCCATCAATTCCACCAGCACCCACCTTGCCACTGCCTCCGAAAAAGGCACCATCATCTGCATATGGGGCTTACCAAATGCAGAGAAACTCTACCAGTTTAGATGAGGAACCCATGAAGCCAAGATTTACTCAATCAACTTTAACCCTGTCCCGACCCTCTTGGCTGTCAGTTCCACACACAACACAGTACACATCTTCAAGCTCACATCTCAGAAAGGCTCCAACAGTGTTTCTGCATCCTCCTCCAGTTTGGGTGCAACAAGCCCCCCAGAATCAGTTGACAGCAGGGAAGACTATGAAGGCAGCTATGAGGCAATCATAAAAAAGGAAAAGAAGAGCATGTCATCCATCCTCAGGTGCAAGTCACTACAGATGACTAAGAGCCTTGGTCACTTGATGGGTGAGTATCTCCCAAATACACTGACAGAGATGTGGGAGCCCACCCATGACTTTGCTTATCTTCAATTTCCTACCAGTGGCACATGAATGCTCATTGCACCCAGTCCAACCATGCCACAAGTCATGGTTATCTCATCAGAAGGTTACTTTTACTTGTACTCGATCAACCTCAAGAATGGTGGTGAGTGCACTCTCATCAAACAATACATGTATGTTGCCTATCTTTCTATCCCTCTCACACACACAAATGCTGACTGAACACTTTTTGTTAGCCTCCTTGACTCTGTGGATGAGATGGCAACCACTAGTCATTCACCAGCCACACCCCCAGCAAGTGGATCCCAAGAAATGGTGAAAGCAGTAAAGTCTAGCAAAACTTTGAGTGTAGAGATGCCCCCTCAGGCTTGAGCCTGTTAGGACTGGCCTAAACAAAACCACAAAGCTTATGAGAAGGAGGCTTGTTCAGCCAAAGACAATTCTAGTAGATGCCAGGAGTTCTGTCTAGGACAAGAAACTACCTAAAGTCTTAGGGACTGACTACCTAAGACCACAACCCTTATATACCAACTCCCTGGTCTGTGCACAGTCAGTGTGCAGCTAAAGTCCCTCACAACAGAGACAATGTGCAGGAGCCAAGTCTGTGCCCATATGACCTTTCCTGGAGGTATCCTCTCACACCCACACACTGTCTCTCTATATACAGCAGCATCTTATTGTGTAGCACCTTCAGCTGTTCCCATGAACACCAGTACCATTCCCTCAGTACCTTCAGGTATTCCCATGTTGCCCCTCAGGTGCTGTGCCACCCATGATTCCTTTCATGGCATAGGCCCATCATCAGGCCATTGTCCCAGTCAGCACTCAGTATGTCCCATAGCTGATGCTGACCTAACCACCTTCCTAATAAGGGCTGCAGTCCTAACATAGGCATCCCATAGTGAAGTCTCGTTGTCTAGCCCTTTTATCTAAACATTTGAGTCCAATGAAAAAGATAAAAAGAAAAGAAAAATGAATCCCAACTCTCCGAGTCTGTATCTTCATAAGTGTCATCAACATCATTACTGTGAAATTATAGTGGAATGAGTTATACTCATAACATCACCCCCCCTTAAGGCCTCATGTCCCGAGAGGCTGACATTTCCGCATCCACATAGTGTGGATCTCTCTTCATTTTTTCATAAAAGCAGTCCAACCACTCGTCCTTCTCCTCAGGTGTCAAGCCTGACCATTCCAATTCCTCATCTTCCACCTCTTCTACAGTGGTTTTCCACTGAATTTGTTTCCTTGCAGGGCATGCAATGCCCTTGATTCGTTTTTGTTGGTCCTCTTCTGACTCACTGCTCTCCTTAACAGCCTCTGGTTTCTCCATCTTTTTAAGATTTTCTTTTGAAGACATTCAGTGTCTTTTTCATGCACTTGGCACTCCTCCTCTAATTCATCAGTCCCCTTCTGTGGGAAATTAAGCACAGGTTTCACCCACCCACCACGCTCCAGGTCTCTGGAGAACGTCCCATTGGTATCATCTGGCAACTCTCGGAGTGCCACCCTACTGCCCTTCCAATTGCACCATCTGTGCTCCATGTTTTCGAGGTATTCCTGCCCAAAGCATCCATCCTCCCATCCAAATAGTTTTTTCTGCCACCATTGTTGCAGGGTCATCCTGTAAGGGGTGCGTTGTGACACCCTCATGTTTCATACATGCCTTGGTGCACAAAGATTTTCCTTATGGAACTTTTTGACTTTCGCCTGTGTGTTGGTGACATTCTCAGCTGGTTCCCAGGTAGACTCTTCTACTGGATAGTTTTTCCATTTGATGAGGTATTCCAACCTCCCACCTCCACATCCACTGACATGACTGTCCATGATTTCCTCAACTTTATATTTGTCCTCCTGGGACTCTTCCACCATTTGTGCGTCCTTGCATGCTGCTGCCTTTGCTTTTTGTTTGGGGAACTCTGGTTCCCTGTATGGCTTTAACAAGACTTCATTAAAGACATTATAGACTCTCCAAGATGCTGGGATCTTGAGTTTATAAGACAACTCACCCACTTTGTTAGGAGGTCCCTAAACATAACCCTTGAACATCCCACAGAGATGGCTTGCTAGGCCAAAGACAAATCCAATTGCTCCACTAGTAATGTCTAGGTGACAAAAACTATCTAGAGACTTAAGGGATGTCTATGCTAAACTACAGCCCTTATAAAGTCTCTCCATGGTCTGTGCACAGTCAGCACTCAGCTATAACCCCTCACAATAAGAGGAGAAGTGCAGCAGCCAAGTCTGCACCCATATGACCATACCTGGGATCATCCTCCCACACCAACACACTGTCTCCTCCATATATGGCTATGCCTATTGTCTCGCGTCTTGGCCGTTTCCCATGTCGCCCCTCAGGCACTGTTCAGCCTATGTATCCATCATAGCCTAGGCCCATCATTGGGCTGTTGTCCTAGTCGGCACTCGGTATCGACCATAACCGATGCTGACCTAACCACCTTCCTTATAAGGGCTGCGGCTTTTGCATAGGCTTCCCATCCTAGTGGCATATCATCTGGCCCTTGTATCTAAATGTTTGAGTCCAAAGAAAAAGATAAAAAGAAAGGAAAAAATGAAACCCATCCCTCTAAGTCCATATCCTCATAATTGTCATCGACGTCATTACTGTAAAATGTATCTGGGATGAGTTATGCTCATAACACACTTTTGCAAGTACTTCTAGTGGACCAACAAACTTTCTGTCAAGCTTCTTAGTTGCTCAAATAACTGGTAGGTTTTCTGTGCTGAGATAAACCTTGTCTTCTGGTTTGTATTCCTGTGCCACCTGATGATGAGTGTCATACCACTCTTTCATTATCTGAGTGGCTTTTTCCAAAGCCTTCTTTGCTTTTGTGTGCATGTCTTCTATCTCCTCTGCCAGTTGTTCTACTGCTACCGCCTTTGGCATGTAGGTAGGGTCCAACCCCTTATTGGGGTGTCATCCATAATTCATAAAGAAGGGTGTGAAGCCTGTTCTCCAATTGTTTTGGCGATTGTTGATGAATATGGTCAAGAATTCCTTTACTTCTTGATTTACCTGCTCTGTCTGTCCATCCGTCTGAGGGTGATAAGCCATCGATCTGTTGGCCTTAATCCCCAGTATCCCATAAAGGTCATCCATAAATTTAGAGGCAAATTGAGGGCCTCTGTCACTAATTACTTTCTTCGGGAGACCATGCTCCCAGAACACATTATCTAGGAATAGTACCACTGTTCCTTGTGATGTTATTTCTGATGTGGTTGGCAAGAAATACAATTTTTTTGTGAACCTGTCCACAATTACCAAGACCATGTCATTGCCTTTTGACTCTGGTAATGGTCCAATAAAGTCGACTGATATCACTTCCCATGGTTCAGAGGGAACCTCATTTGGTCTTAGAGGTGCCACACATGCCTGTCTGTTGGGTTTTGCCTTCTGGCAAGTTTCACAACCCAGAATATATTGTTCAATATCCTTGCGCATGTTTGGCCACCAAAAGTTTCATGTCAAAGACTTTAATGTCTTTGCAACCCCTGAATGTCCCCTAGAATGATGAATGGTGATGATGTCTTCTTGTAATGCCACTACTGCCAGTACATTGACTCTCCCCTTCCAGGTGACGAGTCCTTTCTCTAATTTGTAATTGCCTCCTATTTTTTCGAGGCCTTTGACCACCTGGGTCTCCCACTGCCATTTAGGCACATCCCTTATGTCCTTCATGATGTCATCCAATGCACAATCATCATTGTATACTCATGTTTGAACAAAGAGGTGTTCTTTCAACAGAACTACCCCTTCATTGTTGTTTTCTCCCTGGGCATGTCCCACTTGTTGTGACAACAAGTCTGCCTTTGTGTTAGACTTCCTGCTCCTGTGTTTGATTATGAAATTGTAATCCTGTAGGTCCATTACCCATCTTGCTTGTCGTCAATTTAGATTCTGTGCTTTTCTGAAGTAGGTCAAGTTCTGGTGATCTGTTAAAACCTTGATTGTCTGTTTGGCTCCCTTAAGGTAATGGGACCATTTGTAGAACACATGCATTACTGCAAGCATCTCCTTGTCATAGATCTCATAGTTCCTCTTGGCATTGTTGAGCAATTTTGAAATAAAAGTGACTGGCTTCCACTTGTCATCCTCCACTTGTTGTGACAGGATTCCCCCAATGGTGAAGTCAGAGGCATCCACCTCTACTCGAAATTGTCCATCTTCATTGGGAATCCTCAGCACTACCTCCTCTGCAATGGTTTTCTTTAGCTTATCAAAAGCTACATCCTGAAGCTCTGTCCATTGCCACTCATCCTTCCCAGTCAACCAGGTAAGTGGCTTTGCTGCTTTAGCGAAATCTTTTACAAATCTTCGGTAGAAATTTACAAAGCCCAAGAATTGTTGAACTTCTCATTTGCAGGTAGGCTTCAGCCAGTCTGTTACTGCTTTAACTTTAGCACTCTCCATGTGGATGGAATCCTTGCTGATAACAACTCCTAGGAAATCCATTTCGCTTTTGTCAAAGAAACACTTCTCCAGTTTCAATGATAACTTATGCTCTCCTAACTTTGCTAATATACAGTTAACCTGAACTGTATGTTCCACCTGTTTTTTTGAGAATACAAGAATGTCATCCATGTAGATGACAACCCATCCTTCAGCTATTTCCACCTGAAAGATATCATTCATCATTCTTTGGAAGGTGGCTGGTGAATTAGTTAAACCAAAGAACATGACCAATGGTTTGAAGAGTCCTCTATTGGTTTGAAAAGCTGCCTTCCACTCATCTCCCTCCTTGATGCACACATTGTTGTAGCCCCAACAAATGTCCATCTTGGAGAAGATCTTGGCTTGTGATAGTTTATCTACCAGCTCTCTGATAAGTGGGAGTGGGTATCGATTTTTTACCATCATCTCATTTAATTTTCAGTAATCCTGTACTGGTTGTAGTTTTCCATCCTTCTTTTTGACAAAGAAGAAAGGAGATGCCATTGGCAATTTACTTGGCTGAATTCTTCCAGAATCCAGGTTTTCTTTTAGAAATTCATCCAGCTGTTGCTGCTCATCCCTGTTTAATGGATAGATTTTGCAACCAACTGGGTTAGACCCAGGGACCAACTCAATAGCATGGTCCCATTGCTGCTGTGGTGGTAGTTCGTCGAAAGTCTCCTTTTCAAAGACCTTTCAGTGACCCAAATAATGTCTGGGGACTGTTTCCTCCAGAGTTCGCTTTTTTGCCTTCTTGGCCTCCTCTTCTGCGATCCTTGTTGCCGTAGATGCATATGTGCATCTTCACAACTCTGGTTCACCAATGTGAACTGCCAGTAATCACTCTCCTTCCTCCAGACATTGTGCTGTATCTATTTCGTCCTCTGGTTCTTGAACCAACAAAGATTTCCAGCACATTCCTGGACAATGGTTGAATTCCAACAATTGCTTTTTACAATTGATCATTGGATTGTGATGTCTCAGCCAGTCGAATCCTAGGAACAGATCTGTCTTTCCAATGCACATCACAGCACATTCTATGACCTCTTCATGGTCTCCTATCCATAGTTTTACTTGTGCCATGTATTCTAATTGCCCCATAGAGTTCCAAGTTCCATCAGCATTGTATACAGGCACAGGTCGCACCAAGCATCATTTCACTATCTGGTGCCTTTCCACAAAGTCTTCATTTATACAAGACCCAGTTGCTCCTGAGTCTAACAACATTTTCACCTCAATGGTTTTTAGCATGTCCATAGTGGTGATGGTTCCTTTTAGATCCAACTCTTGTGCTCCAGTTCCTTGTACTACTTTTTCTCATAAGTGTACCAGGTTCCATAGGGCTTCTGCCTCCATCATGGCATTCAGCTGATCTACCAGGTGTCCATCTACCTTGCTTATCCATTTTGTATGCACCCATTGTTGCAAACATTCCATTGCTATCTGTTTGGGCTGTTCCCAAATCCTCCTTAACATCCATTGAGGGGTCCATTTTTTCAATCGTTCCCCTTGTTTTGCACTCACTCACAGGTTTCTTATCTGGTGTACATTCCCACTGCATTCATAGAGTAAATCCTGCACATTTATTTGGGAGTCCATATATATTTGTACACCAGTATCTGAAGTAGCCAGCAGTGCTGAGCGCTTGCCTACTGGCTTTCTGCAAAACCCTGGAGCTCTCCAAGCTCCTTATACTCTTCTGCCATCATTTCCCTGGCTGTGATACTCCTCATGGCTCGTTTGCCTTTCTCTCCCATCATTATTTGTTTGGGCTTTGTACAATCCATTACTACATGCCCTTCTTCTCCACAATTGTAACATGTGGGTGGTTTTCTTTCCCTTTTCAGCCTTTTGCAATCCTTGCTATAGTGACCCTTTTTTCCACAATTGTAACAGGTGATTGTCTTTTTATCTCTGTCAACATCCATTGCATTTGGGTCAGACTGACTTCCTGATGCAATTGGGGGTGGTGCTCTGAACTGGTATTGAGGATGACCACTAGCAAGCGGTGCTTGTTCCTTGTATTCTCTTGGTGCTTTCGAGAATCCATAGGCCTCATTGGCCTTTCAATAAGCTCTCGCAAGCACCATTACTCTAGTTTGGATTTGATGCAAGGTTGTGTTTTCATCCAATCCCCCATGTCGAATTAGTTCTCTTCCCAAGGCTGGGTTGAGATTACTTTGGAACTGAGAGATCAGGGCCTGATCATTCCAATCAGTTAATGATGTGAGGGAGTTGAATTTAATGATGTAGTCCTTGACTATCATTGTTCCTTGTCATAATCCTAGGAGTGCCTCAATTGCTTTTTCCTTTGTTTTGGTGGACATGAAGAATTCATGCATTTGTTTCTTAAAGTCTGTCCAGTCCACAAAAGGAAATTGATTGTCCAACGGTCATCTCCTCCAAGCTCAGTCATTGTCCATAGCTTCCCCAGCATTTAGTTGAGCCCAATCCAATTCAGGACTCCAGCCATTGTTATCAATTTTATCTTGAAACTCTTGTTGTGCTTCTTGAAACGCTTTGAGTTTCACTCCACTCCAATCCACTGCTCTGTCCCCCTTTCCACCTTTAATCCTATAAAGGCATATTGAGATTTTTCGTAAGGGTTCCTTCTCCCATGCCAGCATGAAATACATCTCCATCTGGCACAACAAACCGTCCACTGTTCATGGATCCCCTTGGTAATAGTCAGGCATTTCTGCCTTTGTGAGGGGACCTGGCACTGCTCAATTTGACTGCTGATATTCATTGATCATAGAAGCTATAGCCTGCCCTGCACTGGTTATAGCCCTTTGTTGTTCCTCAGCTTGTCTATGAATTTCATCATCTTGTGCTGCAACTGCTGCAGCTGGCTGTGTGGCAGACAAAGGTTCCAACATTTGTGTATCCACCCAGTGTTCCCTCCATCCTAGAACAGCATGGTAGGTGTGTGTGATCATGTCCACTGTGAGTCGAAAGGGGGTAGTGCCTATTTTGTAGTGACCCATGCCTTCCCTATTGAGGCATTCGACATGGAACCATCCTCTGCAATTACTATTGTACTTTTCAATTTGCAAAGTGGTTGGGTGGTTGTATGACTTCCTGATAATGGTGGTTACATTGTCCTCTCACAGGTTTCTGTCCCAAGTACAGATTTCTTGTATCTGTGGGTAAGCTGGCTATAGAAATTCGTCCCAATACTGTTTTTTAATTAGGACCAGGTAACAGTATCCTGGTATGTCTGGGTTGAAACCACTGTTGGCCCATGACATCTTTGGGTAAGGGTAAGGCAACCATGCTTCCCTTTCCACAATCCTCTGCCAAGCCTCAATATCTCATTTCTTGTGGGCATTGTTTGCCCCCTGTGGATACTCTTCGTTCGAGAGCCAGTCCGCTGCTGTGGCTATGCCACCATTCCAATGAGCTGTGTCACCTCCCTGAGTGACAACTTGTGCTTTGTTCTCTTTTCCAGCTTGCGCTGCCACTGCGTATGATTGCACTGGTTGCACAACCAGTTTTGGTTCTATTATTTCTGGGTATGTTTGTCCAGCTGCCTCAGCCACTGCTTGTTCAACCATCACTGTCATTCTGAGGTTAACCCTTTTAATTGGTACTTGGGCAAGCTGTCATTGCTTAGCCCTGTGCTTGGACTTTGATTGTCCTCCAAAGCGCACTGTCCATGTGTAATGGGAGACCTTATGAAGGTCTACCAACTCGTCCCATGTGTACTTGATGTCATCTTGACATATAGCAGACTCTTCAATAATGTGGCACCATCCAGGTCGAATGCTATCCTGGATTGCAAAGACCACTGTGTCATCTCTGAGCTCTGGCTCCCAGTTGATAAGGTCATAAAGTGTAGGCCAGGCTGGCCAGTTGTACTTGTCATAGTACTCTGCTTTGAACAGGTACATGTAACAGTACCCATTTTCCCTCCACTGGTTTGGGGCGATTGGACTCTGAGCTCTTGGTCCAGGTAGGTGTGCTTTGATACTAGCATGCCATCCTAGTACCCTGGCTTTGTGGTTGTTCCATGACTCCTCACCGACTCCTTTTAGGAAGTGGTCCATTCCTATTGTTCGGAGTTTATTGATTGGTTTGGTGAGAAGTCATTCTGGTGTCCTGGTGATAATAGCCCCAGGTGGCTTCATGATGAGAAGGGGATCAAAATGGATTCCCCTGTGGTGCTCCTCTTCTTCCTGCTCACGCTTCCATTTAACATAGTGGGTCACTCATATGTTGCCATTCATGGCATGCATCCACACATTCCAATCAGCATGGTCCATTGTCATCCCCTCATGCTTGTACAGCTCTTGTACATGGTGCACATGATTCAGTTTTTCTACTGCTACCTGGTATCTCTGGATAGCTTTGTTGCCATTGTTGATTAACATGAGCCACTGGTTATATTTTGACGAGACCAGGGCTAGCCAAATTGGGTTGGATGTGTCACCTTTATATTGGACTTCCAACAACTCCATAAGGGTTTGATATTCCCTTTCTGCTTTTTGCATAGCATGCTCTGCTCACAAGACTGCGCAAGTGGCTGCTGTTCCATAAGTAAAGCCTCCCAGGCTTCCTTCTGTTCTAACTCCTGCTCAGCTTTGCATTGCCACAGGATCTGCTGTGCTTGAGCACATTCAATTCTGCACTCCTCCTTTCAGTGTTTCCACCACAACCAAATATGGTTATTGTATCGGTGGATGATGGTATCCCTGATAAATTCTCTGGGTCCTGTCTGGACCCTATCACAATTGGTAACCCAGTCCGCTTCGAAGATGCATCCAATCTCCAAAAGTGTTGCCTGGGCATGAGGTAAAATATATTCAAATGAGCAACACATGCTCTCTCGTATGTTTGATCTGTTCAATTGGCTAAAAATCTGCACCTGTTGATGACATTCCTTGGGAAACAAGGAAGATAGTGTCTGCTGTGTTGTGGGTCTGCAAGCTATCAAAATATGTGTGCCCGGCAATTCACCTCACTATCTTTGTGCCAAGTTATCAGTGATGAAATCAGGTAGTCACTGCTTGTACAGGGAGTGTGTGAGGAACTTTGTATCAGCCTTGATACGCAACATAAATTGAGTGTCTTCACTTGTTCCTGAGCTTTTTGGCAATCACAGTGTACTACACCTGGGGCATCTCTGTGGTCTCCTGCCTACACTCTCCCAGCAATGCTAGTACTCTTGTCTGTTACTGTGTGTAGCCACCCAAGTAGGGTTTGTCGTCAGGCCCAACAGGCATATTGAGGATCACTCATTCGTGACCTGTTGACAGTATATGCTGTTGTAGTCAATGTTGCCTGGAGAGGTCACGGGCTGTGCGGTTACTACCTCTCAGATATGAAACTAGGCCATTGGCACTGTGAGCAATGATGAGCAAGGCATGCTCGGTGCTGTAAGACCAATGGGGTAGAGATGTAAAGACTTTAGGTTATGTTAGGACTGGCCTAAACAAAACCACAAAGCTTATGAGAAGGAGGCTTGTTCAGCCAAAGACAATTCTAGTAGATGCCAGGAGTTCTGTCTAGGACAAGAAACTACCTAAAGTCTTAGGGACTGACTACCTAAGACCACAGCCCTTATATACCAACTCCCTGGTCTGTGTGCAGCCAGCATGCAGCTAAAGTCCCTCACAACAGAGACAATGTGCAGGAGCCAAGTCTGTGCCCATATGACCTTTCCTGGAGGTATCCTCTCACACCCACACACTGTCTCTCTATATACAGCAGCATCTTATTGTGTAGTGCCTTCAGCCATTCCCACGAACACCAGTACTGTTCCCTCAGTACCTTCAGGTATTCCCATGTTGCCCCTCAGGTGCTGTGCCACCCATGATTCCTTTCATGGCATAGGCCCATCATCAGGCCATTGTCCCAGTCAGCACTCGGTATGTCCCATAGCTGATGCTGACCTAACCACCTTCCTAATAAGGGCTGCAGTCCTAACATAGGCATCCCATAGTGAAGTCTTGTTGTCTAGCCCTTTTATCTAAATGTTTGAGTCCAATGAAAAAGATAAAAAGAAAAGAAAAATGAATCCCAACTCTCCAATTCCGTATCTTCATAAGTGTCATTGACATCGTTACTGTGAAATTATAGTCGAATGAGTTATGCTCATAACAGAGCCCACCAGACATATTTTCTCTGAGAGTTTATATCCTTGGTACAGTTGTTACATTGTTGGATTTTTTTCATGTGTTTGTTATTTCATGTTACACCCATTGGCTAAGCCTGAATCCTATGTGGCACTTTATTCTGCACTACTATGTATACATGTGTTTTGTGGTGATATACAGTATATCTTGATTATCTCCAATTTTTCTTCAGTTTCATCATCACATTATTCCACATTGTGGATGGCCTCAGCTCCTTTGTCAAGGAGCAGCTTGACAATTTTCCTATTGCCCCTCTCTGTTGCAGCCTGGAGTGCATTCCCATATTCTCCACCCTGAGCATTGACATCAGCTCCTTCATCAAGGAGCAGCTTGACAATGTCAAGATTGCTTCCATATGCTGCAGCCTGGAGTGCATTCCCATAATATCCACCTTGAGCATTGACATCAGCTCCTTTGTCAAGCAGCAGCTTGACAATGTCAAAATTGGCCATATATGCTGCAGCCTGGAGTGCATTCCCATAATATCCACCCTGAGCATTGACATCAGCTCCTTTGTCAAAGAGCAGCTTGACAATGTCAACATTGGCCCTAAATGCTGCAGCCTGGAGTGCATTCCCATATTCTCCACCCTGAGCATTGACATCAGCTCCTTTGTCAAAGAGCAGCTTGACAATGTCAACATTGGCCATATATGCTGCAGCCTGGAGTGCATTCCCATATTCTCCACCCTGAGCATTGACATCAGCTCCTTTGTCAAGGAGCAGCTTGACAGTGTCAAAATTGGCCCCATCTGCTGCAGCCTGGAGTGCATTCCCATATTTTCCACCTTGAGCATTGATATCAGCTCCCCTGCCAAGGAGCAGGTTGACAATGTCAACATTGGCCTCATATGCTGCAGCATGCAGTGCATTCCCATACTTTCCACCCTGAGCATTGACATCAGCTCCTTTGTCAAGGAGCAGCTTGACAGTGTCAACATTGGCCTCATATGCTGCAGCCTGGAGTGCATTCCCATATTCTCCACCCTGAGCATTGACATCAGCTCCTTTGTCAAGGAGCAGCTTGACAATGTCAACATTGGCCTCATATGCTGCAGCCTGGAGTGCATTCCCATAAAATCCACCTTGAGCATTGATATCAGCTCCCCTGCCAAGGAGCAGCTTGACAATGTCAACATTGGCTTTATATGCTGCAGCCTGGAGTGCATTCCCATAATATCCACCCTGAGCATTGACATCAGCTTCTTTGTCAAGGAGCAGCTTGACAATGTCAACATTGGCTTTATATGCTGCAGCCTGGAGTGCATTCCCAAAAACTCCACCCTGAGCATTGACATCAGCTCCTTTGTCAAGGAGCAGCTTGACAATGTCAACATTGGCCCCATATGCTGCAGCCTTGAGTGCATTCCCATGAGGTCCACCCTGAGCATTGACATCAGCTTCTTTGTCAAGGAGCAGCTTGACAATGTCAACATTGGCTTTATATGCTGCAGCCTGGAGTGCATTCCCAAAAACTCCATCCTGAGAATTGACATCAGCTCCTTTGTCAAGGAGCAGCTTGACAATGTCAACATTGGCCCGATCTGCTGCAGCATGCAGTGTATTCCCATGAAGTCCACCCTGAGCATTGACATCAGCTCCTTTGTCCAGGAGCAGCTTGACAATGTCAAAATTGGCCCCATCTGCTGCAGCCTGGAGTGCATTCCCATATATTCCACCCTGAGCATTGATATCAGCTCCTTTGTCAAGGAGCAGCTTGACAATGTCAAAATTGGCCCCATCTGCTGCAGCCTGGAGTGCATTCCCAAAATGTCCACCCTGAGCATTGACATCAGCTCCTTTGTCAAGGAGCAGCTTGACAATGTCAAAATTGGCCCCATCTGCTGCAGCCTGGAGTGCATTCCCATAATATCCACCCTGAGCATTGACATCAGCTCCTTTGTCAAGGAGCAGCTTGACAATGTCAACATTGGCCCCATTTGCTGCAGCCTGGAGTGCATTCCCATATTTTCCACCCTGAGCATTGACATTAGCTCCTTTGTCAAGGAGCAGCTTGACAATGTCAACATTGGCCCCATATGCTGCAGCCTGGAGTGCATTCCCATATTTTCCACCCTGAGCATTGACATCAGCTCCTTTGTCAAGGAGCAGCTTGACAATGTCAACATTGGCACTATATGCTGCAGCCTGGAGTGCATTCCCACACTCTCCACCCTGAGCATTGACATCAGCTCCTTTGTCAAGGAGCAGCTTGACAATGTCAACATTGGCCCCATCTGCTGCAGCCTGAAGTGCATTCCAACACTCTCCACCCTGAGCATTGACATCAGCTCCTTTGTCAAGGAGCAGCTTGACAATGTGAACATTGGCCCCATATGCTGAAGCCTGGAGTGCATTCCCATACTTTCCACCCTGAGCATTGACATCAGCTCCTTTGTCAATGAGCAGCTGGGCAATGTTAAGACTGTCCCCAAATGCTGCAGCCTGTAGTGCATTCCCATATCTTCCACCCTGAATATTGGCATCAATATTTGTTAAAAGGTGCTCTGCAACTGTTTTGAGCCCAAGCATTCCAGCATAGTACAGTGGATGGGCTGTATTGTCTCTTTCTAATCCTGCCCCAGGGTATTCATCAACTACATCATATAATCTCAGCCAATTCCTAAAACATTTCCTGCTTTGGAACATTGAACTTAGCAGGTCTTCTATACTACAGTCTTTGCTGCTCATTTGATAGTGTCTATACCAGTACTTTGCAGCATACTTAGCTAGACAGAACTCTATGAATACATCTGAATTCAATTTGTCTTGTTCTATTTGTAAAAGGTATGACAGGCAAAATGATGTCATCAGTGCATGTGCAGAACAAAGGTCTGATATTTTGAGTGTATCCTGTCTTATCATCCTTGGTGCTTGCAGAAGATATTCCCTTACTGATGCATGGGCAAGTATTACTGTCTCATCTGCTCCTCTTATCACAAGACTTGAGCAGACTTCTAGCACATCCTCTGGTGCTATCAACACCTGCTTAGGATCAAAAATTTGCTTGGATTCATCAAATGTCACAATGGACATAAGTTGCTTGAACTTCATTGGTTCCCTAGCAAGCACCAGCCAATGAAGAAGCATTTTGGCATTATGTATGTCTTTGTCATCAATTCTTTGAAGAATTTGGTCATATATCTCTTGTATTGTCTTAGGAATGTCATGTAAAGCATCCTCAACTTTTTTTTGGCTGTGACACTTTCTAAGTTCATCCATCTGGCAAGCAGCCCAGCAGAACCTATTAATCATTAGCATTAGTTACTATCCTGCCAGGTTTGTCATAGAACACACATTCCATTTGCTCCTTGCAACAGCACCTCTTGTATGTTATTATCCACAACATGAGACCATCTTTTGAGCTTATGGTCAGCCTCAAATGCATCATAAATGTATCTCTTGATATCCCCATTGATGAGGTCTGCAGAAAGAACTATCTCCATGTGAATACATTGCTGCACAGATGCAACTATTTTCTGTTCCCTCCTGCTGCTTATTAAAAGGCAACAATGACCATACATCTGGATTAGGACTTTCCACAATTCATCATATTCTTTGCATTCATCAAGGGCATCAATGATAATGTAGGCCTTTTCAAAGCCTTGGATAAGGTTCAGAAGAACATCCAATAGTTCCACAGTTGTAGGAGTGTCATGCTTGTCATTTTTGTGATAAACCTCCTCCAATACTTTGTGATTTTTGGATCTTGGAGTTAGTGACATAACCAAAGCAGCAAGAAAGCTTCTGACTGTCTGCTTTGCATAATCATTGACATCAAAGTAGAAATAGGCCAAGCCCACACCAGATGTTTTGTCATAAACTTTTTTGATGTCTTTTATGATAGTGGAGCTTTGTTATTGTAAGCAACTGTTAACAGGTCAAAACCATGAAATACCAGATGATTGTCTTCCCACAACCAGCTATGGAGTATCATTAAAAGGAAAGGCCAGCAGATTCAGTGTTACTTACAAATCCCATTAATCCATAGGAATTGGTTGAGGCCTTCTTTCCATCTTACAAATCTGTCATCCTTGAGAATCCAAAGTCCAGTGTCCTTGTGGTGCTTCTGCCTAGCATTGTCATGATTGACAGAAGAGTCAGGAGGTGATAGCCATTTCTTGTATTTTACTGATATGGATTTTAGAGTTGATCTAGTAAGATATGTGCACACTGACCTTAATCATATGAAATTAACAAGATAGGCCAAACAAGCAACATGAATAGAACATACCAATATCATCCTCAGAAACAACTAACATATAATTTGTTAGTACAGAATTGAGATTGGAATGTCTAACACACTCTTTACTTCAATCTAATGGGATATACTAATGTCAGGAAAAGTAGATTGATATAATTAGTACACACTTGTTGATTGACTGAAGTGAGATATTTCAAGTTGTAAACAAATCCTTCACAATGGATGCTACTTGCCAATAGTTTCATTCTGATCATGATTTTGTGAATTAATACAGATAGATAGATAATGGTACATACATAGACATAGTCATGTCCAATGGAAAAGAATTTCCCACCAAAAGTGTTACAACTTCTTTCTCTTTCACTTACCTGTTACAATAGCTCTTCTTCACTTCGTCGCTACGTACTGATACTTGTTTCATCCGCCTGGACCGTCCCTCGTTTCACTTCCTTTTATACTTCTTCATTGTTCTCTAGGCAGTATATAAACCCCCGCATGTACCGTAGTACCTCAGTTCCAACTTAATCGAGTATTGTCCTTTGCTGAACAACCCTCTCGCTCTCGTCCTCTCTATCGCTCGAGCTACCTTCGTCGCTGCCTAGCACGACATCGAACAGCATTCTTGTCCAGTGACTGGGATTAGACCAAGACTCTAGTCGCCACTGTTGACTCGATAACGAACCAAGGGCATCGATCCTAACACAAGTTGGAACTCACTGAACCGCTTAGTGCATCGTCACTAGCTAGACAATATAGATCCGAAACGACCCGAAACCAGACTCTCTAACCAGAGGCCACCGAACGATTCCTTTCTCTTTAGAGGAACATATTATCTAGAAGGACAAGAGCTCTTTTTCTCGACATTAAATAAATGTTGGGAATTTCGAGGAGTAGGAAAGAATAGGAACACCCCAGTATCTGACGAATACTTTGAAGGGGATTACATCGAAGGAAACGAACACTCTTTACCTGGAAAGCTTTGGGTTGAGTGGAGAAACGAACAAAAAGAACCAGAAGAAGAACCGGAATTATATTTCGAAAGACCCAAAGAAACCCTTTGGTGGGAAGAGTATTGCGACGCGGAATTCGAGTTCGACGGCACTGATCCATACTACTCTCTTTCCGAAACATCCATAGTAGGGTGGAACACCTTTTTGGAGCAAAAACAAATCGAATACGAACTAGAAAACCCGAGACCTGAAACAGACGCCGAAACCGACACAAAACAAATGGCAACTAACACTGAAACCACCGATGCCCCTAGAGGAGACATCAAACCAGTCTCAGCACGAATTTTTACAGGAGATCGGACCGAAGCTAAATCATTCATCAACTGGTTTAGCGATTTCTTTGCAATAAATGCCCACAACTATGAAGGGAAACATGAAAAGAAAATCAGATACGTCCTCCAATGCCTAGGAAAGGAACTAGACGACTGGAAAGAAATAATCCGCGATCAACTGGATGAAAAAGACGGACTTACTTGGGAAAACTATGACACCTTTGTCAAACGATTCCTTGACGACTGGGGAGAAGTCAACACTGCAGTCAGGGCGCTGAATGAGCTCACTAAATTACGAGTTGGAGGAGAGATCACTGTCCCGATCTATGTCCGAAAATTTAGAATGCTCATAGGATCCTCCGGACTAACCGGAATTACCGCCCAACTCCAGGCATTCGTCCGAGGCCTACCAACCACCATTGCTGCCAAGATCCTCGAAGGACAAAGCGACTTTAAAACTATCACAGATGCCTACAGAAAGGCGGAACAACTCAACGCAGCATGGGAAACGATGAAAGCATTAGGGAAAACTGATACAGGGCGTCGATTCAATAAAACAGGGGGACCTAAAACGATCCATGCCATACAAACCGGACGCCTTACTGATGGGCAACGAGAAGAATATATGCGTTCTGGGAAATGTTTCAGATGCGGAACCATCGGTCACTTATCCCGAAATTGCCCAAAGAAAGATACTACCAGGAACCCGCCCCCTTCAGGACGATTCACCAGAACAATCACTGAGGATAACGATGCTAAGAAAATTCGCACTATGATTGCGGCGCTCAGCACAGAGGAACGAGAAACTCTCCTCACCGACTTGGAAACTGAGGGTTTTTAAAGCGGAGGAACCAGAAAGCGGTTGGAACCTCCAAGAACGATTATGAACAGTTAGCACTCGACTCTGTAATAGTAAGATCGAATAATAATCAACGACTCTCAATAACTGTCCAATCACCCGAATTACCCGCTGAGATATCTGCCCTCATTGACTGCGGAGCAGAAGGAAACTTCATTGACGAAACTATAACAAGAAACATGAACAAGAAACCACTAATTCAACCAATACGAGTTAAGAACGCCGACGGAACAGTAAACTTAAATGGGATGATCACACATAAAGTCAAGATTCCCTACCACATCGGAAAACTACAAATCGAAACAAGCTTCCTAATCACTAAACTGGGAGATCAAAAACTTATACTCGGACTCCCCTGGTTAGAAAAACACAACCCAACGATAAACTGGAAGGAACGGACCCTTGAGCTCGATCAACACAAACCGACAAAGCAGATAGAAAGAAACCTGGATCAGGAAATCGACGAATACTGGATCAGGGTTAAAACTTCGGCATCACAAGCGCTAGAACATACACTACGCAAAGAGACCATAACGACGCTACCAGACGAGTACCAAGAATGGAAATCTACCTTCGAAAAGGCGCCTTCAGAACGATTCCCAGTCAGACGCACTTGGGATCATGCAATCGATCTCAAAACCGGATTTACCCCAAAAGTCAGCAAAATCTACCCACTATCAATAAAAGAACAATCATCCCTCGACGAATGGATCACAGAACAGCTAGCTAAAGGATACATTAGACCATCCAAATCCCCACAAGCCTCGCCATTCTTCTTCGTCGCAAAAAAGGAAAGCGGAGCGCTCCGGCCATGTCAAGACTACCGATACCTGAACGAATGGACAATAAAGAATGCATACCCATTACCATTGATCTCTGATCTAATGACCAAACTATCCGGGGCTCGATATTTCACAAAACTAGACCTCCGATGGGGATACAACAACGTTCGGATAAAAGAAGGAGATGAATGGAAAGCAGCCTTCATAACGAACAAAGGACTATACGAACCAACAGTCATGTTCTTTGGCCTATGCAATTCCCCATCTACGTTCCAGACAATGATGAACGAATACTTCCAAGACATGATCAACGAAGGATGGTTAATCATTTACATGGACGACATTCTTATATGTGGAACAACACCCAAAGACTTAGAAACCCGGACAAAACGCGTCCTAGAACGACTAAAAGAGAACGACTTATTCCTCAAACTCGAAAAATGCAAGTTCTGCACGGAGGAAATTGAATTCCTCGGAATGATCATTAGACCTGGGGAGATAACAATGGACCCGATCAAACTGGCAGGAATAGCAGATTGGCCGACACCAGCAACAGTCAAACAAGTACGATCCTTCCTAGGATTTGGAAATTTCTACCGACGATTCATTGGGAACTTTGCAACCCTCGCTCGACCACTTATTGATCTCACAAAAAAAGATGAAGCGTTCCTCTGGACACCAGAACGACAGGAGGCGTTTAACAACCTAAAAAAACGCTTTACAACAGCCCCTGTACTCCGAATGCCAGATGTCACCCGACCATTCATCCTACAAACCGATGCCTCAAATAAAGCAACAGGAGCGGTACTGAAACAAGCTGATGAAGCAGGACTCCTGCACCCTTGCGGCTTCATCTCACACGCCCTAACCACGACAGAGCAAAACTATCAGATTTACGACAGGGAACTACTGGCAATCGTCAAAGGACTTGCAGCATGGCGACACCTTCTTCACGGATCACCTCATACCACCATCGTTCATTGTGATCACAAGAATCTATCCTTTTATCGAACCCCACAACGCCTTACCCCCAGACAAGCCAGATGGTCCTCCTTCTTAAGCGAATTCGATCTCCGAATAGAGCACGTCCCTGGAACTAAGATGTTTGAAGCAGATGCCCTATCTCGACGACCAGACCACATTGGAATGGACGACATCCCAGAAGAAACCACGGTGTTACCACCTGAACGATTCATCAGGCTTATAGCAGACGACCTAGCAGAGAAGTTGCGCAAAGGCATGATCAAAGACGACTTTGGACAAATACTAGTCGAAGTGATCCAAAATCATCGAGCACCACCAATAAAATCGAAGCTGCAAGACTGGACATATGTCGACCACATCGTACACTACCAAGGAAAAACCTATGTACCCGATCAAGATGGATTGCGCACTCAACTCATTAAACTAACGCATGAATCACCTACATCTGGGCACCCCGGACGATTTAAGACTCTAGAATTACTCAAACGAAACTACTGGTGGCCTGGAATGAACAAGCATACCAGAGAATGGATC
Organism: Amanita molliuscula; assembly: GCA_023014405.1. Classification (NCBI taxonomy): domain Eukaryota; kingdom Fungi; phylum Basidiomycota; class Agaricomycetes; order Agaricales; family Amanitaceae; genus Amanita; species Amanita molliuscula. The sequence continues at coordinate 1,229,595 of JAEBUP010000011.1, forward strand.
GAAGGATGCGCGCTCTGCCAGCAAATGAAAGTAAACACTCACCCCAACACCCCTGCCCTACAACCGATCAAATCTAATGCCACCCGACCCTTCCAACAAGTCACAATTGACTTCATCACAGACTTACCAATTGCCGACGGCTTCGACTCGATCATGGTCACGGTGGACCATGGACTTACAAAGGGGGTAACCTTTTCCCCTTGTCACAAAACGATCGATGCACTAGGAACCGCAGACCTATACATAAACGAAAACTTCAAACGATTCGGTTTACCGGATATCCTCATATCTGACAGAGGACCGCAGTTCGCATCTAAAGTATTCCGAGAAATAGGAAAAGCGCTGGGAATAAACCATAGAATGAGCACAGCATACCACCCCCAGACAGATGGCGAGACAGAACGAGTCAATCAAGAACTAGAAGTCTACCTCCGAATGTTCTGCACAAACGAACCGCACAGATGGAAATCGCTACTGCCAATTGCGGAATTCGCTCACAATAACCGACACCATGATACCATCAAAGCGTCACCGTTTCAGCTGATGTACGGAATAGACCCCGTCGCTATTCCCACAGCTGCACCCCCCATGACGACCCCAGCAGCTGAGAACCGACTACGAATGTTACAAAAGGCTAGAGAAGAAGCACTCGCTGCACACGAACTCGCTAGACAAATGGTAGCGCTCAGAACAAGAGACAAAAGTATCAGATTCGAGAAAGGAGACAAAGTCTGGCTCGAAAATCGAAACCTCCGAATACCCTATGAGTCAAGGAAGCTAGCGCCCAAAAGAGAAGGACCCTTCACGATTGAACAAGTGCTAGGACCTGTCACCTACAAACTGAAACTCCCCAAACAATGGCGCATCCACCCCGTGTTTCATACTACGTTGTTAACTCCATATAAAGAAACAACGGTGCACGGACCGAACTTCATGAAACCACCCCCTGATCTCATCAACGGACAAGAGGAGTTTGAAATAGAAGCGATCATCACACACAGAAAACGAGGAACCGGCTATCAATACCTAGTCAAATGGAAAGGGTATGGACCGAATGAAAACTCATGGGAACCCGAAACAAATCTGAAAAACGCTGCGGACATCCTTAGAGCATATAAAAACCGCCGAAGCCTGCTATGAGGACCATGGTCCAGTATCGCAACAAACAGATCCTCAGACAGAACGCCAGACACACCAAAAACATCGCCTCCCCCTACTCCCGAGTCTCTCCCAGACAATCTATCCCAAAACTTAGACATCTAATCATCCAACTCCCTAATCGAACCCATCCTCACCAGGGACGACGCGCAATAGGAACAGCCTTCATTGAAATACGCAAAATCCTGCTCTATCGAACAAAAGTACCGTCACTACACCCAGTATATAAGACACAGATCAGCCCCAACTCCCAGGCACCAACCGACGCCCTCAGCAGAGACCACCATGTCAGGCAAGCGCGAAGAGCACTGACCTTATGGATCACTGACCGAGCAAGAGACCTGGAAGCGGCGGGAGTGACCTGCCTACACCGGACAGAGGCACTATTCCCAGATAAAATCAATTTCCCATCCAGCGGACCGCTGAACTTTAACCTACCCCCACACTACCTATACATCCCACACGGAGGAATACCACCTCCATACCTGAATCCACCATCACCGCCCCACTACCGCGATTTCGAATGGGAACCTGGATACCCAATGATCACGGGCATCATTCATCACACAAATCAAGGAACAATTACGCACCGAATCCCGCCTAGACCACTGCACGAACCATATTTGGTCGAAAGATCTCCCACACGACCTAATACTCCCAGACCAGAAGCATTGGCCGATCAACTCTTACGAAACATCCTCTCTATTGACGCAGACGATTCGTTCCGGGACATGGAATATTTCGACGAAGTCAACCTATAAAAATTGAGACTCCCACTTCCTAGCCTTCCAACCAACGTCGCAAATACAAAGATGTTCTCGCTCGTCGCCATCCTCGTCGCCCTCGTCTCTGCCCTCATCCCCTCTGCCCTCATCGGAGGACTCATTCTCACAACTCTCCTCGCCACCTTCGCCCTCGCCTATTCTTTTCCTGAAAAAAATCCCTGAGTTCGACGTCTTCACACCACCCCTCGAAATCTTCGTTGAAACCGAAACGGCGATCTATGCCGACGAGGACCTACACATTCACCCGCCCGAACTCGCCAACGAGCCACCCATCGAAGAAGAAGTCACTCCCGCACCTGTCCCTAGATCAAACCCCCTCGTCGCCGCTGCCTCCCTCGAAGCCTCGTACATTACAGCCAATCTCCGAGACCTATCCGCCCCGCTTGGAGCCCTCGTAGGACTCACCCTCACCACCGACCCCAACGCCATGACTTACGCCGAGCGAGATCTCGCGCTTCGTGAACTTCGTCAATTGAAAGTCACCCTCGACTCCATACGATGGCATGTAGATACGGCACAAAAGGACGTCGAAAACATCGTCCACTGGTACGAGTCTAGAGCAGACCATGCCTGGACAACTCAAGGTTGGCCTTAAGAAGTCGGTGACTTCTCGCATAAGGAGGGGGTAATGTTACAACTTCTTTCTCTTTCACTTACCTGTTACAATAGCTCTTCTTCACTTCGTCGCTACGTACTGATACTTGTTTCATCCGCCTGGACCGTCCCTCGTTTCACTTCCTTTTATACTTCTTCATTGTTCTCTAGGCAGTATATAAACCCCCGCATGTACCGTAGTACCTCAGTTCCAACTTAATCGAGTATTGTCCTTTGCTGAACAACCCTCTCGCTCTCGTCCTCTCTATCGCTCGAGCTACCTTCGTCGCTGCCTAGCACGACATCGAACAGCATTCTTGTCCAGTGACTGGGATTAGACCAAGACTCTAGTCGCCACTGTTGACTCGATAACGAACCAAGGGCATCGATCCTAACAAAAAGTGATGACATGACGTGCAGCAGCAAACATGCTCAGTGATGGTGGTGGTGGTAAAGCAAGTAAGTTGTGTTACTTGTTACATGTCACAAACAAGTGTCACGTCGTGACAGCGTAACGCGCAAACACTCTTTTTATTTATTTTTATTTTTACGAATAGAAATATACATTCAAATGTAGAGTATTGAAACTAGGATACAACTGAACAATCGTATGTCAGATAAACTATGCAAAAGCATAAAAACAGAACAACAATGAAAACAATTGAAAACGATACGAAACTACTCAACGAAAGCAAGCAACAGGCAATTATAAAACATTGAAGTCAATATCTTCAAAAGATCCCGCTGACGGGTTGTCTTTCAAAAAATTTGCGATAGCCACGTAATTGCTTCGTTTTCGGGCCAACGAAGAGATTGAGAAAAAGGAATGAGTATAGTACACGCACCTGCACATGATATGTTCCCGCAAGAACCAAGGTTTAGATGAGCAAAAGTGACACCTGAGATTACTTTCCGGAAAGAATCTTGACCTGAAATCCGCCGACGGCATATGTCCTGTAACAATCCTAACAAAGCGCGTAAAATGTGTGACTTTGTTGTCACACGCTTCTATCAAACGGCTGCGGTTTGCACCTTGCGAAGGGAGCACTTCTCTTTTTCGGCTGCCCAAGAGGCGAATAAACGATTTTCCGCGAACCGACTTCGTTTTCCAAATACTGCGCCAATGTTTTCCTGCCTCCTTGAAGCGACCTGAACATTTCGCTAAGGATCGACATTGGCACCCTCACCAAACCTGCAACGCCGTGTCAAGTTGGCATTCTTCACCAACGACCTGACCCCTCCCATTCACATCTTCAAACGGGCATTCACCCGACTTGAATCCAGCCAGCCTCTCAAACTCCATTCCCATCAGCACCTTAAGCGGCGTCGAGGGCGTCAAAGGCCATAATTATTTAGAACTGCCTTATAGAACGGAAAACGAGGGCATGGAAAGCCAGGCGGAGAAATTTGAAAGGGATGTTGTGGTATCCCAACTGTATGCATTGGTATCAGAGTCTGCGGCATTAGGGTTCAAATTTGAGCTGAAATCCCTTCGAGTTCCGTTCCCGAGTCTAGAACGGGGAATACCGTCTCGTAGCACACGTTATAAGCCCGAATTGGTTTACTCGCGCTGCCTTCCTTACTATCCTCTGTATCGGTATCGGTGATGTAGAATGTCTGTAGATAGTCATCGTTAATAATCGAGAACAAAATAAAAGAGAAATTATTGCTCACACACATCGTCCACAACCTACAATGGTGTCTTCGTCTTTTTCAGCCAAATTCCTGTCTGCAGCGCAGTCTTTTGTTCTCTCATGCGGTATCCAGATACCAGGTAAAAAGTGTTCTACCTTGCTTCTTCTAGTTCCAATTCTTCCGTCGATGCTCTCAACCCGCTTTCTTCGAGAACTCGCGTTAACGGCGACACCGCCGCCGACGCAGATGGGGGGAACGGCAACGCCTGCAGCGACTTCCTGACATCCAGACGAAGTCGGGGTCGAATTCAGATTAGCGACGTTCAGCGAGACTAGCCATTGCGCCTTGGCCTGTCGAATCGTGCTAACCCAGTCATCTGTACCATATTCAGTCGCTGTAAGCATGGTTTCAGCATTGATAGGTCCACTTTGACAAATGTTAGGACTCTCACCTGCATGGAGGCAAAACTGCCCTCAGTCCTCAAGACCTCAAACAGTCCCTGCTCGATTCGGAGGAGATGACCACCTCAAGATCAACCAGGCCCTTTATACACCCATCGCTCCCGGACGCAGACGTCACAGGAATACCAGGCATGGAATGTCTCTTTGGCTTTGGCTTCGCCCCGGCTGGTTATTGACGGGAATCTTGCTGTGCGTGGGGAAGACGGAGTTGACCTCGAACCGTCTCCACCATTGTTATCCCATACAAAGCCCTAGAATCTGCTGCTGCGTCCGAAATGGACTCTGAACCTCAAGCTGATCCTTCCCCGCCCCCATCCCCATTCGCGCAACGTCTCCTCGCCCGTGGACCCCCCTTTTCGCCAGCCAGACGATGCAGTCTGAAAACAAGAGAAACCTTGGCGGTTTTCTCCGCTCGATTTGGTGCAATGGACCACGCTTAAGTATTCACCCAGAGAGACCAAATTGAAGGGAGGTGAGGTTTGAAGTAGATCATTGGAGGGAGATGAGGGAGAGCGTTTGGGCATGAGCTAACCATCGTCGTTAGTTGAATAACGCAACCGCGTACACGAATTGAGCTTACTTTGACACCAGATCAAGAACGCGCTTCTCCTCCACCATCCTCCCAAAGGACACCTGGTTTCTTGTTTGGCAAGGCAATCGGAGAAGGGTTTGGAGGAACTTGTGTTAGGGTGGGAGAAGGTGCAGAGCGATAGGTAAGGGAAGTACCTTACACGATATTCAACCTCTTCCATTCTGCAGGATCCTCAACTGCATCATCCAAATGTACTGCCATTCTATACGCTAACGGTCCTTCTTGATCTGATACCACTGGGCTTTCGACATCCGGGTTTTTTAGAGCATTGCTTGGAGAATTTGCATACGGAAGGACTCCGTGCTAACATCTATTCCACCTCCACTCCCTTCGGTGCTCATTTTGAATTTTGCTCGTCACTTTCTGACTACTCTTTGACAGCATGGTCAAATCTACAAAGACGACTGGACCAGTGCGCTCCATCCGCACAGGTACACGGTATAGTGCTCTGGCAACACCTACGCCTCCGCCTTCCACTTCTGCGTCCACTGACATTCAAATCAATACACGTGCAGACAGCCTGCCACCGCCAGCCATGTCGTTTTTTTTTTAAGCATAGAAATGTATTACTGAAACTACGAACACAAATATCAACCGAAGATGTAAAGTATCTGTAGAACCAAAAGCCTGCGATTTCTCGTTCCCTGCTGGCAGCTCCTCTGACCAGGACTCACAAGGGCCGACTCTGTTTCCCTCTATACTGAAATTTCAGTATAACAATGAAGTTACACAGTGGAGCAAAGGCATCCGCTTCAAACACTTAATCGACAGGCATCGCAAACGCTATTACTCATGTGCCACATGCGGCCAGCTCAAATACCCAGCTCCTGTCCCCATCTGGGCATTTGCCCAGTTTGTACGCGTCTCCGCTCGGATTGCGGGCATCCATTCGATCTGGCTGAAGATGTCAACACTCGTTTCATTGACCTCTTGGATGAAGAGTCACTTTTTCTTTCCGCACATCCACACCAGTCTCTATGCAGACACCACCGGCTCGCACTGTCATTATGGCTTCGCCGCCACCTCCCCCAGCTCCTCCTCTCCCACCTCCAAAGACGTACTGCGAGGCTCGAACGCAACATGAAGAGCCTGTTATTTCACCAACGCATCTCGCAGAATCGATCCTCCCCTCTCTACTGCAGGCGACGATGGCATATCAAGAATGTCACCCCCCAATGTTCAACATGCGGTCGCTGGGGGCACACTTCAAAACACTGTACAGCAATCGCACCTTCATGCTTCAAATGTGCACAGTCACATTCGGCGAACTCTCATCGCACGCACTGCACGGAGTGTACACGAAAGACAACATACAACACGGAGCGTTGCATCAACTGCATAGGGACCAAACAGCTGTCTCACATGGCTAATTCAAGACTTTACCCGTTTTACCTGGCTCGGCATGACGCTACTCGGATATCAACAGTGGAATCTTCAGACGTTCGACGCATTGCGTACGAAGAACTTTTGCAGGCACATATCATTAGTATGTTTTGATTACTACTTTCCTCTTCTCGAGTACAAGTATTTTTCCCGCCCCCCTGGGGCATGGTTGATACGGTAGTCTAACTACATAGGTTTCGAACAAATTTACTATGCTTGATAAAATAAAATAAAAAATCCAAATGCTACTCGATTTTTCGATTCAGTGGCATGAGCACTTGAGTTAGCAAAATATTTTCATGAGCGATCAACACATTCCTTTACTGTGCAAGGATTTACGATGGAATTTGATAGGGTACCCGAACTCTTAGCCAATAACGGGGAAATCCCTCAAAAGGTTCTGAACAGTGAACGAGCAGAACCGGTGGGTCTTCGCGGCAGGTCTTTTCACGCATGGCCTATCCTCATGGCCTGAGTCGGCTCACAACCCCACCGATCGGTGGTCGATGAATGCGGTCGTGAAAAGTCTACGCCAAATTGGAGCATAGTGGCATACATTTACTCGCCATCGTGATGTACGGTCTACCTAGGTAGTGCTCGTCATCGCTACCGGTACCGGCTATAGATCATATTGTTCCAAATCCTGAGACAGAGTTACTCTCTTTCCTGTTCTCGACACTCGGCACTGTAATTGTATTGTGATATATTTATGGGTTCTTCGGGATTCCAAGTTGCTATATCGCGCATGAACGACGTATCTCTCTGTCGCTTATAAGAGCACTCACTGTTCAGTCTCTGAGGACTGGCAACAAAATCGAAGGATCGCCTCATGTCCATTGTAAGAAGTTCGGGTGTACTTTTGCCTGCCGACACAATTATAATTCGACGCTCCTGATGCGAATCGTCATTAATGCAAGAAAAACAGGATCCATATCCATCAACAGTACCGACTTGAATTTCTCAAGTTCGTCATGAAAGAATTGTGCGTTTATGGGTAAAATAAGGCGTTATAACGCCGATAGGATTCTAACGTGGATGATTATATCAACATCATAAACTACGAAAATGGCTTACGAATGAAATACGACGGAGATGACTGCCACGCCGCGGAAGAGGATGGGAAAACCCGTATTGGGCTTGAACGAGGATCACTGCGGGCTTGAAGTTCAGATGCGTAGTGAGACCTAAAGTTTCGCAACAATTTGATGCCTCATTAGCCCAGGTCCACCTCGCTGCGAATGAAGACGTACGCCAAACCTCGACCACGCTGCACATCATACATCATCATCCTGTGCAGATAGCTACGAACGAGGGCCTGCCAGTGAAAGCGGTTCTTCCCACAATCCGAGATTTTACAACGGGACCGAGTTGTTTATGATCTCCGGCAAGTACAAAGTTGTAGTTTTGTCGGCCAGAGCCGTGAATGGTATATGACTTGGCTTGGCTCAAAAGGCCCGGCTTTACATTGTCGTGGGCCAAGCCAAAGCTCCCATTAGTGTTGGCCTAGCTCGGGCTACCTGGCCCAGGCCACGGCTTTGGGCAGGTGCGTGGAGGCGTGGGGTGAAAAGGGGTGGGCACAGTGGTAGCTGCCGGTTGCAGCAGGTGTGTGGAGGTGCATGGGGGCAAGGTGGTGGCACAGGCCTAAGTACGACGGTGTGGAGGCGGAGAGGTGCCCGGTTGCTGGTGTGTAGAGGTGTGTGCAAAAATTCGGAGGAAGAGAGAGTGCGACTCCGAGTTGAGAAAGGACCACTGGGTGGTTGTGAGGAAGGACACGGTCAAGAAGAAAGGAAGGAGCGCACCTCGCCGATGTTGTCGTAGCCACGTGCGACGATGCGATTGTGCTGGGAGAAGAGGCCGCGTGCGTACTAGTGATATCGCGCCAAATGGCTTAGAAGCATGTTCGACAGCTTTGACGAGGCGAGCGTGCAGCGAGGGCGGTGAGCAAGTCAGCCATTCCAGATCGCCAACTTCAACCATGCGTCTCTGTGAGGGCTTTCTAACTATAGGTGTAGCGCCGCAGGCTGAGAAAAAAATTAATTAATTAATTAATTAAGCGTGGTAGGATAGGATGGAGGGAGGCGGGCAAACGGGGTAACGCAACGTTACCATAATCCATAGGTATACTATTGTGTAGCAGTTGGCCATTCTAATGTAGTAGCTAAGGCTGATACTGGCTCGAAGATGGAAAATGGCACTGCTGAGTCGAGGAGGTTCACTGGCTTGAAGTAGAACCGGCTGAATCACAGAGTGCATTTGTTGGTGTGAGCTGCTGCAGGACATTGGTTAGTTAGGGACCCTGCATGGATCGTGAATGGTTACGCACTGCCTTTGACTGACTGCTGCAAGTGCATTTCGCTGATCCCCACCTGCCAGGACAATCAGCCCTCCTGCATTTGGTGCAAGTCCGGGGAGCACGATGCTTGGTCCGTGGTTGAGTGTCCTGGTGGTTGCCATCAGGTGAGCGCGCTCGTTTCTTACCTTTGTTTTGTGCTGATCGAGTTGCAGAGTTGATCGCTGATGGCTCAACATACTTGAAGATGGTCGTCGAAGTGTTACTGCTTTGTAAGCCCAGGACAGCACTGATTTCCCAGGTTGTCGGGGCTTCGACAGTTGCGCTTGGAGCAGGAGGTCTGACCTGCTCTTCAAGTGCCAAGCAGTCAGCAACATGGATTGTGGGTATTGCGGCTGGATTTGGTTTGATGAGTCTGCAGAGCTGGTCATATGCAGCACGGCATTGTTCAATAGAATTCTTCTCATTTCGTACATCCTTCCATGCTTTGTAGTGGTTCTTTATGTGTTCGGGTAGCTGTTAACGTGTTGACAGGTCATTATCAGTTGTAATTGGATGGCAGTACACACCTTGTAGAATATCATCTTCCCGTCACAATGTTCAGCCCATCTTGAAGCCATAGCAACCCAGTTTGGCCGGCTCTCTTCTGAGAATGGGCCATTTGGGATGGAGGTCAGCAACCTGAAGAGTGCACGTTCAGCTGGAGTATGGACAGGGAGAATCGCAAATTGAGTCTGCTGTTGCCTTGCGAGATTGGCATGCCTGATATTCTCACCCATTGCATACTCATGTGAATATTGGAGCATGCCGAGAGTCCTTTGTGATGCACGGGGTAGAGGTAGGATGCCAAAGGTTTCTTGAGATTGCACATAGTCATTGCCATTGAGCCAGCTGACTGCTGAGGCCTCACTCGGGTCTATGAATGCACCGTGTGTCAAATCGATCAGGTTGGTGATGCGGTTGCGTATCCAAACATCAAATGAACCTTGATAGGGTTTCCCAGTTCGGTTCTATGGCAACGAGAACTGGACAGGTCACTTTTCGTGACATTAAGTCATTATTTGGCCGCCTATGTGCCTGGGACCCCAAATACCTCTCATACTGGTGCAAGTCTCGATGCACGAGGCTTTGAGGTGTAATCCACCGTCTTGAGCTCGCCCAGCAACAATTCAAATGGACTTCACGGCCATCCATGTGTCAATCATGCCTGGCGAAGGCACATGCCAAGGCAATTTTGATGCGTGAAACTGTGAAAAAAGGAGTTGACGAAGCAATCGCTGATCTGCTCACCGCCCCCGCCGTACGCTTGTTTCGCCTCGTCAAAGCTGTCGAACATGCGCCATTCGGCGCCCGTCGCCAGCTGGAAGATGAACGAGTTCAGGTACTCCGATATTTCCTCCCCCTTTCCCACTTACGCACACGGCCCCTTCTCCCAGCACGATCGCATCATTCCACGAGACCACGACAGGCCCCTCAACATCAGCGAGGCGCCTTGGACTGAGGTGCGGCTTATAATTGTGTTTAGAATGTGTGCCGGGCAACGCTGGTTCTGCATTGTGGATGCATAAGCTCTCAGCTCACCAGTCTTGCCAATTATGAATATGGGACCGATCCAGACTCTCTTTTCAAATGGTAAGTTGGGTATAGCCCATGTCACTGTTGCATCAACAGCCTGTCAGTAGTACGCAGAGCAGATTTTGATTTTTTCATTGACATCTTTGCCCTCCATTTGCGACAGATTACTCCGAAAGTTTATCTGCTTCCACTTCTTCGTTCTGTCGGCATTCTTCCCATGTTCTTATCTATTTAGTTGTAATCTATATAATTGGTGGGAAGAGGTATTTAATATATTGTTGTCACTCATAAACCATAGTGCCCTTTGGTACAGCACCTATCGACAGTTATGTACCAGGCACAATCCATCAGTCTAGCTTGCCAAGATGCTCAGGTGAGCAGAAATGTGGGAATAGGCAGGCGATGGGATGTCCAAACAGAAAACGTGACCTCCCAAACTGACATTCACTCATCACCAGTTTGTCACCATATTGACCATGTCAAATCATGGTGCAACCAAATCAGCATCCTCCTTTGCGTGAGTTGGTCTTAGTCAATATACCTAATGTCTGATAATGTTGTCTAGCTGATGAGGGACTTCTCTTGAGTAAGATTGAAGAATACTATTTGATGGGAGTATCAGATACCGAAATGACAACACTCCTTTCCGATGACTTTAGGCTGTCAAAAGGAATAAGGTAAGGTAAATGATACTGTGTGTTATCCACTACTACTGATGTCCCTGCTCAGTACGAAATCGATCCAGTGTAGGTGAAAGCAGCTCGGGTTGAAAAGTTCAGCACAATTGAAAGCTACATTCGAGATGCTTGAGCCTTACATTTCAGAAATCAGGGAGCATTTTCCAGGCATGGAAAAGTGAGTGATGTGCACAACCTTGTTACATGATTACCACTTGAAGGTGAACGAGTGAGTCTATTAACATTTCAACATATGGTTTCTACTTCTGAACTTTTTTGCAGGGAAACAATAGGAAAGTTTCTCAAATGTAGAGAACCCAAGTTAGTTGCAATTCGGAGGAGATGAAAATTTCAGCAAAAGTGCTTCTGGTCAGCAGGTGTTATGGACGTACTTACTGTCGATCAGCACGATAAATGGCAGTGCTTTGGTTTGTTTCTGCATGTTGGTTTGGATCCATTTCCTGGCTGCATCCACTGGTGCAAAATCTGGTGGACAAACCATGATCCTCACCTTATCTGCAGTTACTATATCAACTCTTATTGCAAGGAAGGGGGTGTGTGCATCTATACATTTCAAAATTTCTTGGATGACTTGGATATTCACCAATTAGTTTATGCATTCCATTAATCACTCAAAGTGACCCAGGAACAGAAAATAATGGAATAGCAAATTGTCATACTATAATTCGTCATCAACTTTCGAAGGAACAATCCAGCATCAGTGGAAATTTGATAAGATAAATGTCAAGCCAGAGATATGGTGGTCTTTTCTGCGATGCAACTTTTCACCTGGGTTTGAGGACATCCTAGAGCATGGCATTACTTTTGGGTTGTTTGACCCAAATGACCCTTGTGGGAACAGTGACATGACTGAGGTATTTGGGGTCCCAGGCACATAGGTGGCCAAATAATGACTTAATGTCACGAAAAGTGACCTGTCCAGTTCTCATTGCCATACGGTTCAAAGTCCCAACCTGGGAATTGATTATCAGCCATCAATACATCAAAATTTGTTCATGGAGGGAGTTTCACATACTTCAAGTTATGGCACAGACAGTAGTCATGTAGGAGATTGACTGCAAACTGGGGTGATGCATTATAGGAACCAAACCGTTTCACAATGTTCATATGAACACCACCTTCAATGCTGCTTGTACCTCGAAGACAACGGTAAATGGTCAGTCCATTTTTGTCTTCTTGTGTGATGGTATAGAGTTTGATGCCAATGGGATCAGAATAGTAACCAAGCTGGATGTTCTCAAGTACGTTCTTGGCTGTCTTAAATGATGCCTGATTAAATAGTGGCTGACCAGTGATGGCATCTTTGAGTGGACCAAATGTGTGGAAGACCTGTGCAACACGTGGATAGAGGACACTCGCACATGGAACAAAGCACTTGACTCGTCTCCACACCCACTCAGGCTTCCACAAGACCATCTGCTCCCATGTGACATTCTTCTTATGTAGGACTGAGTCAACTGCAGCCTTGTCTGCTGGGTCAGGGATGAAAAGGGCATCACAAAGTGCCTGTGCAAATGGACAACAAAGGCCATGGCTCAGTAGTATCTTGAACTGATTCATCAGATGCCAGATGTCCCCCAGTACCTGTGAGCGGATATCAGTGTCTTCATAAAGTGCAGGCCCTGATTGGGCCAAACCATCTGAGAGGCTGGAAGCAGCAAAGGCCCCAGTGGTGTCTGTGATGCTCCCATCTAATGACTGTTCTGTCTCAGCATCATAAGGTATTGATGTGGACCAGTCCAAATCCGATTCGGCATATGACTCATTGGTGCTCATCTGGTCTGGGAAATTGGATGATACATATGGATCATAATCTGATGTGTATGGATGTGGTGGGAGTGGGTTCCTCCATGTCAGAGTTTCATTGTTAATTTGCAGTGATTCAATGGATGTGATCTCAAGGTCTTTGACATGACATAAAAGAGAAAATGGGAATGATGTTGCTAGCGTACTGATAGGGACCTCCAGATGTGTCCTTAAGAGCTCTGGGCATACCAAGTAGGCTGGCTGGAGAACAGATGTGATATTTACAACGATTCGGGTTTTTGTCACATTAACACTGTCAAAAGTGACACCACGTCCTGAGGCAACGAATCCAACTGCGACAGTCACAGAGCAATCACGAGAGAGTAGTTTGACTGGAGTACCAGCAGCGGTCAAGTGCGTAACTCGTTCTGGGGCTGGGAGTGCAAGCAAGGCTTTGCGAAGTGCCCAAGAGGCATAGACATCAAGTTTTGCATAATCAATCTGTGCACATGACAGAGTGTCATCATCCCAGGTAGTGCTGACTCGGATAGACTCGTCCTTTGGTAGATACCGACGAAGGACAAGGCTCACAAGATCACTGAGCCCAACATTTGCCCTGCTCATCAGCTTGCACTGCTGAGCTAGGGATCCAAGTTCAACTGTGCCTGTAAATGGCATATCCTTGGAAGAAAAACCACAATCATTGAAAAGCTGAGTCATGTCATGCTTGATGTGAACACCAAACTTTCAGACTCGTGGGCTGCGGAGCAAAACAAAAAGTGCTGATGGTGGGTTGAGATAGCCATCTGATGACACGTATTTCGACAGCTGTTCATTTGAAATCAGTTATTGATTGTCTGCAATAAGGCATCCTTCATACCCGTATCAAGTATATGCACCAGGAAAATGCCATGGAAATCACAGCAATCTGTCCTTGTATCCCATCTTCCTGATTGACTGACCACTCCATGTCCATAGCAACATCAATGACCTGTTCAGCAGGAAGTGTCTCAAGCGCCTGCAGAATGATGTTGAGGCACGTTGAGATCTGATATGCTGACTCAAGAATGGTAGTCGACCATTCAACTGGGACCTTGAGACATTCCATGGATGAGACAGGCATTGGCCTGACATCCTGCGAAAGTGAAGGAAGGACCCTCTCGAGCTCGATCTTATCAGAACGAACGTTATCGGTGAAGACAAGCTCGATGTCCCCATGTCCATAGTCCCGCAATGAGTGTGGGATGGTTGCCAGTGCAGGCATGAACTGGCCGTGCCCCTTGGTTGGCGTCAGTGTCATTGTACGTATTTCAACATACTCATTGATGCCGGTATGCAATGCACCAAAAACCACTTCGCCATTCACTTTTCCAAGATGCTTAGGAACCTGTCAGAATGCATTTAAGATGCTACAATCAGCCTAAGATCCATAGCATGACGTACTTTGAAGCTGTGATCAATTGTCAGTATGCGGCATGACAACATTGCCATATGCTGATCGATTTCCCTTGCATGCTCCTCCATAACAAGGTTATAGATCCCTCCAAAATATCAACCCGATGGTACATATCCAGCATATCCAGCTCTATCATCCCAGGCTCCAAAGCATGAATGTTTTTGAAGGAGGCCAGATAGCACAGAGTCCCTTCGTGTCCTCACTAGCTCATAATATTGCAGCATGAGCTGCTCGTAGCGACGGATATGAAATGACTGGATCATTTCAGCAAATGGTGTTGGCCCAACCCCATGTTGGAAAGATGAGCGCAGCAGTGCGATCAAGCGATCAGTCACGCTGCACCGATATGTCAGGTGAAAGGGAAACTGGGCAGCAAGGGCCGGGGGTAGCATCTCCATGATTGCAGTTGACCAGCTCTGGTATGTCTTGCGACAGTCAGCATGACCACAATAGTACCTGTACCCGACTATGTAGAGTGTGTAATCGATACCAACCACCCGCCATGGGGCTACAGGCCAACCTAAGAGACGGAGCATGACAGCACCACCACTGTCATTTGTCCTCTGACTAGCCTTGCATGCCGGGCATGGAATCCGGTTGAAGAGGTGGGGCAGCCATATAAAATAGTGAGGCTTGTGGAATAGCCCCAGTGACAAGTGGCTCATGTGAGCCGCAGCAAAGATGGGATTCTTGGGTGTGATCAGGAATTGCCCAGCATCATACACTGAGGGCTGGTGCGATGCATTCCCTCTCATCTCAGCGCGTAGTCGCTCGCAGAGGTCTTTGTAGTTGTCGATAAGCCACAGTGGAATAGAGGAGCGTGTCGCAGGCCTGGGATCTTGTGCTGTCTCACTTCGGTTGGTGGTCACATTCCCTATACTCGCAGACAAAGGATCTGTGTTTTCATCGTCGTCAGGAGCCAATGCAAGGTCATCCAGATGAGAATCATCAGCTGATGCACCACCAAGCTCATCAATGTCATCTGTGTACTGATCGTCATCATCAAAAGTGTCGATGCCATGTGGGGGCGTGTGTGGCCTCCATGATGGGACAGTCTCCACCATGGGAAGGCTGGATCCAGGGGTGCCTGCCAGTTGTCCTGTAGGGACATCCACAAGGTTGGCCACTTCTTCGGCCACCCTGCATATGGCAACAGGTGGCGGCAGGCCATGGTTGGCTGCATCCTCAGCTGCCGGCCTAGGGCATACAGTGACCAATGATGGCAGGTCCTGCTTTGTCGTTGTGGGGGAGGCCATGCCTTGTCGGTGATAAAGCTCGTAAGATTGAGTGTGTGGACCTGTGCACAAAGCTGTTTTGAGCCCGGGCTATAACATGAGCATGAAAGACATACTGCCAGTCACGTCCTCCAAGGCAACCCCTTGCCCCGCCTGATGTCCTGACCCGGCATCGTCATTGTCCCCTACTGTCTCATGTTCAGCTAGGTCATGGAGAGAAGGATACTCCTCCTCACCTTTGAGCTGCACGGTGTGCGAGGTGCCATTGATGGTTGAAATTGATTTGTTCCCACCAGTGCTGACCTTTTTTCGGGAAAAAAATGCTGGATAATGTGTTAGTGCTAGTGACATGCAGACCGAGAGGAATAGCTCACTCATTAACTCAGTTTGCTGCATTTTGGAGGGTGCGAAGGGCTCTCTAGGTGATTTTTCATGAGAGCGATCTACCTGTCCCATGTTCGGCGATATCCCGCCCTCTGTGGTCGTGTTGACAGCTGGCATGGTGGTGTCATGGTGAATAGAGGCAGTGGTGATCGTTGGAGCTGATGTAAACGACATTGTCAGCTGAAATCCGACATGTTTAGAGTGGAACTCACCATCGATGACGACTGGATTGGCAGGACTGGCCTCTGGTGATGAGAATCGAGGACCTGGGCCTCCTGCTGATGACAATCGCGCCCTCAGTTCAATGGTACATCAGTGAAAAAGGCTTGTCGGACTCACCTGGGTGCTTGACATTGATGGACGCAGCACAGGAAGCTGCCTGCCCCTTACTTTTCCGTGGACGGCCAACCGGATTCCCCTTTGTCCCAGCATCGGTCTTGTTTTTGGAGCCCCGCGGCTGGCCTACCGGACGTTTAGCAGGCTTCTCGGATGCAGTGCGCATGTTCTCCATTTGGAATTGAATTGTTCGCGTGCTGGTTTGCTGGTTTACTGGCGCAAATGTGGCCGGCCTGGTTACTAAAAGCAGTAGGCCACTTCAAACTCCGTTAGGTCCCTGCTACCAAAAGCAGTAGGTCAGTTCAAACTCAGTTAGGTCCTAACCGCGCTACAACTATAGTTAGAAAGCCTCTGTGAGCACAGGCAGTCGGCGAGGCGGAGTCGGACTTTGAAAACCGCCGCATTCCCAGTGTCTGAGTGGGTTGGGACTAATCAGCTCCGGAGGTTCCGTTCGGTCATTGAAGATCTGACCTCTCGGCTCTGACAAATTGTGGTCAAGCGATAACATGTATAAGCATCTATCCTTCCTCACAAGGTTTGTGCACATCTGGCAATGTTCTCTAGCTAACGGCAGCCACAGAATGAAATTTCTTCTAGATGGTCATTGACACCTTCAGATCAGCTGCCATGGTTCCATCTCCTCAGAAAGTGATTGTGATGCTGGAGAACCAGGTTTCTACTGCCCACCGGAGGGTGTCAGAGATGGACACAATCTCAGGGATAATTGACTACATGGCTCTTGTCACGGAGTCAACTATTGCAGGTGCGTTTTTTGTCTTGTTCTTGTGCCTCTGCATTGTGTGACACAGGACGCAGAGAACTTCATTTGCATACCTCCAATGCTAACCCAAGGCAATTGCGGTGAAACGATCGCGTTTCTTGTAGCCAAGGTCAGGGCCTCTACCATCCCCATCCCCCTTGCGGCACAACTCCCTCAAATCATTCTTGAGCTCTTTGCTTGTGCGAAACATCTTGGGTACGTAACAATCTATACCTCATCCACGCCACTCACGTTTTGTGTGTAGAAAGTCTCATATCCGTGGTGCTCTCACGACCGGTACCATGTGGCATTTCGTCGTGGTGGATCTTGACGCCGACGGTGATGGTGCGAAGTACTGGGGCTCAGAGCCGACCGAATGGAGGACCAAGCGAAGTCCGACTCCCAGTTGAACGCCTCGTCGAAGGAACCTCCGATGAGTCCGATCCCGCCCTCGTTGCAGGTATCCTTTCGTCATGGGTAAGTATGTTCGACCTGTAGTTTCTTCGGAGGCTGATGTTCACTGTTGTCAGATAATGGAAAGCTTTACAAAGTTCAACAGTGACCAATGGATTTTCCGGCTGCCTGGAGGAGGAGGCGTGAATTAGCTGCGACGGGCGGCGTCGGCGTGTCATCCTCTCCATCTTTTGCGTCTTCTCTACCTGTCCCTCCTAGCCGATGCGGCGGCAGCAGCCCCGTCCAAGTTCCGTCTCCTCTCTTCTGCATATCAACGCAATCAGTCGAATCCAGCATCACTTTCCATATTCATCACCCGGAGCTTTCTCAGAACTTTCACCCCCCCTTATCGTGTCACTCGATACGATACACCCCGAGACTCTGTTGGACAGAACTTCTCTCATGAGTCTATATCGAAAGCCTTCTTCGACTCAACATCTTTTGCCCATGCTTACTTCAGATACACACAAGTGCCGCCTCCACCACTGTCCTCAATACTACTTTCTCACTTCTCCTACTTATTGCTCTACATCCCTTACGCAAATTTCCTTACCAAACAAAAAACCATCCCTGATGCGGCAAACTCAAGCTCTGCGAGTGGATATGGACAATTGTTCAGAGATACTCGATGCATTTTTTGTTGTCGAAGGACTTGAGAGGTTGTGCGGAGCCTGCTGATGAATGTGGAGGCAGAGAATGCGAGGAACGAGAGGACGGTGAAGGAGAATACGAAAGGCTCGGATGCGTGCTTGATCTGGTGTCAAAAAGTAAGCCCAATTCGTGTATACCCTTGCGTTATCAACTAACGACGATAGTTGATCAGTCAAGTTCAAACATATGCCCAATTGCTTTCCTTTCAACGATCTACTTCAACCCCCTCCCCCTCTCACCTCTCTTCCAATTCCTTCTTCCAGGTCGAATATTTTTTAAGCGTGGACTATTGTACCAATTCGAGCTGAGCGAACCACCAAGAGAGAGAGAGAGAGAGAGAGAGAGAGAGAGAGAGATTTTCTCCTGTTCTTAGACTCCTTCGCCTGGCTCGCGAAAAAGGGGACTACGGGAGACATTGGGCGAATGGAGATGGGGACGGGGGAGTATCAGCTCGAGGTTCAGAATCCAATTAATCAGATGCGGCGGCGGATTCCAGGGCTTTGTATGGGAACAGGAACAGGAGCATAAGCGACTTCCATCTGTCATTGTCTTCTTGGAGGAGCGGTTCGTCCACCCCATCTTCCCCGTGTTCCCATCATCTCGAGTCAATGTTCCATACCAGCCTGGGCGAAGCCAAAGCCAAAGAGACATTCCATGGCCGGTATTCCTGTGACTTCTCCGTCCAGGAGCGAGGGGTCTTCGGAGGAGCGATGGGTGTATAAAGGCCAATTGGACCTGGTTGATCTCGAAATAGTTGTCTCCGAGTGGGGCGTCGAGCATCAGTTTTGCCCTCTATGCAGGTGAGGGACCTAACATTTGTTATCAATGCTGAATCTGCACTTACGATGCTTGCAGCGAGATTCGACAGGCCAAGGCACAATGACTAGTATTCCTCAACGTCACCCATCCGAATTCGATCCTGACTTCATCTCCATCAACGAAAGATGTCAGGAAGTCGATGCAGGCGTTGCCGTTTCCCCCATCTGCATCGGCTTAGGGCGATGTCGCCGATGACGGGGGAAACGCGAGTGCTCGAAGAAGGCGGGTTGAGAGCATCTGGCTATCAGATGCGAGAACGAAAGAGTGTATGCGCTGCGGACAATCATTTGGCTGGAGAAGACGAAGACATGTGTGGGCGTGGCCGCGTGGGTGAGCAATGGTTTCTCTTTTATTTTGTTCTCTCAGGTGTTAATGATGATTATCTACAGACATTCTACATCACCGATACCAATACAGAGGATAGTAAGGAAGGCAGCGCGAGTAAACCAACTCGGGTTTGTAACACCAATGCATACAGTTGGAATACCACAACATCCCTTTCAAATTTCTCCGCCTGGCTTTCCATGCCCTCGTTTTCCGTTCTACCAGGCAGTTCTGAATCATCGTCGCATTTGACGCCCTGGGTATGGAGTTTGAGAGGCCGTCTGGATGCAAGTCGCCCGTTTGGAGATGGGAATGGGAGGGGAGGATGAGTGAGGTTGAGGTTGTTGGTGAGGAATGCCAACTGGACACGGCCGCTGAGTACGTTGTGGGTATTTGAAGGGTTTGGTGAGGGTGCCAATGTCGATGGGAACGAGAATGGTGGCCCAGGGTCAGGAACAAGCACACCCTCCATCGCGCGATACGAGTGTCGCTCGTGATGAAGCACTGCAAGAGCACTCGTCTCCGAAGCCGGTTGAATCGGCCGTGAAGAGAAGGAAACGGTTCTCGCTCCCTGCTCGAGCGTTGGAACGTCACTGCGTGGACAGTGGTTGTAGACCCAAATGGCAGTAGTAGGACGGGGGCTACCAAAGAATCTGCAGCAGCGGTCCTGGAAACACGTTTCTGGAGGAGTCCTGCCTGTCCGTCGAGATGAATTCAATAAAGACTACAATGATTTGTCGCGGGTCATATCTCTGCCATTATCTGTCTGTACTGCAATCACGTTGCCTTCATAGGCTCGTCGCTCGTTCTATCAATTCAATGACATCGTCACGATTAACAATTAAGTCAAAGGCATGCATTCCTTCGAACCATCTGCGTTCTGTGCATCTCTGAGCTCATTGCAGCCATCATTGCATCAAGTCTTGCGCCACGTCAGAGTCTCGTTCACAAGGGGTTGCAAAGCTGCCATCAACGTTCCGAACCGGGATAACTAGCACCCACCTCCTATGTACTCGGGATCCTACAATATCAAAGTCCAAAGAGCGCCCGCGTGAATGCTTCGACACGACAAGGGCAGAAACACTCAAAGGTCTGCTTGATACATATTGCGGTATATTGATGCGTAGAGGGCGTCACCGCGTCGCCCTTATTTGCAGAAGAAGAAATTTTTCCTTTTCGTGTAGTGGATCAAGATTAGCAGGTAGCGCCCGTTAACGCTGGGAACATGCGGGTAACCCAGTTCTGCTCGTCAGCGCTCGACTCCGACCTTTTTCGGTATGGCCGTGTTTGTGGGTATCACCTTGAGAAACCCTCAGCCAGTATTAGCATCGCTTCAAGAGCTATAGAATCTGCTTACAACGCCGCTTAAGCACCGGCTAGGCCCTCGTCCTTTTTTGAAACCGATGTACTTGACTGCCTCTTACTGTGAAACTAGGACGTAGAAGAAATTTTGTTATTAGTATAGTTAGGGCATGGTCTCTAGTTAGTCCGACGGCTAGGTCCGTTCGGGAGTTTAGTGTAGCTTGTAGCTACCTACATCTCAATAGCATATTTCTATACGCAAAAAAAAAAAAAAAAAAAGGTCTGCTTGATTTCCGACCTAATGGACATTGCACGTGTATAAATGTGCTTACTTGGAATTCGACAAGCATATATGCATGTGCCATAATACAGTTTTATTTACCGCAAGAGCATTACTAAGCACCCACGTTCTTTTTTTTTTTTTTTTTTGGTAATATCTGTGATTGTGTGTGTGGTAGTAAACAAGCGCAGTAACTAAGGACTAGGCTATAGGAAAAGGACAACGGCGCTATGCAGCCCGCATGTATACGGCCAGGAGTGGACCATCAGGCAGAAGGGGATAACTAACTAAAAAAGAGGTACCCTAGTCATCGAAGAGGCGGTGGAACGCGGCTTGCTGCAATAGTGTGACAGGTGGCAGGACCGGAGGGTCAATGTCACCAAACGTCGCGGCAGAGGGGTTGGCCTTGAGAAAGGCCGCAAGCCCTATGTGATTATTTCGACGACGCGAAAAAGAGAAAAAAGAAGGAAAAAGACTCGTATACCTAGTGCACTTACACATAATATGTTCGCGTGTCAGAGGGGGACCATGGAGACACCGTAGGCAGAGTCCGGGAAGAAGCGTTGACGAAAGTCGGCCGAGGGCATGTGGCCAGTGGCAAGGACGAAGCGGGAGAAGAGGCCGGGAGCATCTCCGCATGCAGTGAGGAATTTTTTGCGACCAGTGCCCAAGCACGGAATGGCGGCTCGTCGAGAGGCGTGGAAGGGGAAAAGGTTACGGCCGCGGTATTTGTGGGAGAGCCAAGCGACGCGCCAGTGGGCGGTAGCGGTGCGGCGGAATTCAGTAACAGCCTTCAGCCGGGTCAAGAAAGGTTGAATGTCCGGGCCATTATATTGCGAGACAAGCGATTCGGCTGCATCGTTTTCCGGAATATCCATGTGGCTAGGACACCACGAAATAGTGAGGCGGCGATCGGCATGACCTTCTAGCCAGAGTCGCAAGTAGGAAGAGAATCGAATGGCGATGTGTTGACCATCGCGTGCGTCTGTGAGAAAAACCCCTTTTGCGGCGGCCGCGTTGTCGACTAAGAGTACTACGTGACCCATGATGTCGTGGTTTAGAAGATGGCGAACAACCATCTCCATAGCCTGCGTCTCGGCTTCGTAAGAGGAAGACGCCGGGACCCGGCGCGCTAAGGCAACGCCCGGCCCAACAAAACCAGAGACCGCCAGCCCGCGTTTGAGAGAGCCGTCTGAGGCAAACAGCGAGATGCCAGGTGATGACCGCCAAGCGTCGATCCACCGTGTGAAAGGGTGGAACCATATCATGAACATGTCTGTCAGGCACCGGGGAGGGTGGTCGAAGTTTGCAAAGAGGACTCGGTGAGGGTACTGATCCAATATGCGTTGTCCGCGGATATTCTCTGCGTTAGTCGGCGCGAAGGGTTCATCAAGTGAGCGCGCCAAGCCCGCAAGGACCGGGAATGGATTGCGAGGGGAGCGCGTGGGGATTAGCCGCTGGCATTTTCGACAACGAGCGTGGACTGGCAGAATCACGAAAGGGGCGATGACCTTCATAGGGTGGGAATCCGCTACAGTGGCCAAGCGGACAGCAGCTTTGCAGAGCAGGAGGTCGCAGTAAATGCGCGCCGGAGGGAGGCCTAGTAGGAATTCAAGCGCACCCGTAGGGGAGGTTCGAAAGGCACCAGACGCCCAAACGAGGGCGTGCCGTTGAGCCTGTTGCAGTTTGTGGACGTGGGCCTGTATGCCTGCGCCGCTGAGGCGATACCAGAGAGGGAGGCCGTATGTGAGAATCGGCCATATGCATGACTTTACAACTTGCAGCCGGCGTGAAACCAGGAGCCCTCTGACGGCATTTCCTATCATGCGTAAGGCACTAGAGGAAGAAATTGCTTTATTAGTATAATGCTGAATATGATAATTAAACGAGAGAGAATGATCGAAGAAAAAACCTAGGTAACGCCAGACAATACGAGGTTGTACGAGGGTGACCGAGCCATCCGGGTGTCGGAGGTGCACCGGCGTGTTGCGTATGGTGCCATCCATGGAATGGTCGACTGACTGGATAAATGTTGGACGTCGTTGAGCACGGGAGCGAGATGGGCCACCAGTATGTTCTGCAACCAAAGCGTCAACATCAGTACAGCGCTTAAAGGGGAGGAAGGTGATAAGCTCCGTCTTGGATGGTTCCGGAACCAAGCCGATGGCAGCCATAGAAGTGGCAAACCGAGCGTAAAGGCCCTCCAAGGCAGCGATGTTGCGGTGAAAGGACGTATCCGAGCGTAACAGACCGTAGTCGTCAACGTAGGATGGAATGGCGATGTGCGACTTAAGCGTGAACTTGAAGTGGTGTCGGAGTGTAGGCGCAACATAGAGATTTGACATGATAGGGGAGGGAGGGTCACCCTGGGGTGCGCCGTCGCCCGCCGACATCTGTTCAGAAGACGCGCAGCCCCAGACAAAGGCTGTTTGTCGGTCATCGTAATACGTGTGCAACAGGTGCAGCAAGGGTTCCGGGAAGCCCTGTTTGTGTAACATGACAACGAGGACATCTTTTTGGATCGATGGGAAATATTGAGCCATGTCGATGGCCAGACAGGATGTGAACTTCCCTGCGTCACAGGCCTGATGGATCCAGTTAGTGAGGAAAAGGCCCGCATCGGTTGTGGAACGCTGTTTGAGGCCACCGAACTGCAATGGGTGCAGTAAGTCGTAGCGAATGGCGTCGAATTGCAGCCGTGTGGCGATGACCTTGGTGAACAGCTTCCCGAAGCAATTTAAGAGCGCAATGGGACGATAATTCTTTATGCGCGAGTAGTCATCACGGTTGGCCTTCGGGATGATGACTGTGACCGAAGCTTTGAATTGGGACGGCCAGTGCCCTTCTTCAAAGATGGCGTTGTATAGGGCGAGGAGCTGTTGTGAGAACTGAGGGCCAGAGAGGATTCCCTTGATGACGCCCCATGAGATGTGGTCTGGGCCGGGAGCAGAGCCATTGGAGGTGAGGGCGAGGGCTTCCGTTACCTCCAATAAAGAGAAAGGGGCCCATTCACGTTGGGGCCATGAAGGTAGGGCGTGGATAAAAGGCCAGTCGACTGGGCGGCGGGCCTGTTGTCCAACGAATTGATGGTGCGCGGTACGCCAGAGTTCATCCAGGGTGCGAACGGGTATGCCGTCGACGGCAATATGGGGGAATTTCGGGGGAGGGCGGTCTCTGGTCCAGGCGATGCATGACCACGGATCACTTTTGGCGCAAAGGTCAGTGATGCGCTTGTCAAAAAAAAAATTGCTTAGCCGAACGGCACGCTTGTCGGAATGCGCGAAGATTGGCAGGAGAGGGGTCAGCGTCCCGAGCGTCGCAACATCGTTGGCAGTCGGAGTTCCACCATCTAGTAGAGTTGCTCCCTGGGCGAAGGGTGATGGCAAATCGTGTCCAGATGGATTGTAGCGCGGCATATAAAGCATCACACCTGGTTTCGGCGGACCCGGTGTGAAAAGAAATATCTTGGCATGCCGAAATGAAAAGGCCTTCAGCGTCGGATCCCGTGGGCAAGTAGGGGCGACGCAAGAAGGGTGGAGGGCGGTGGTCAGCTGTGAAGGCAAGTGTTAGCTGACGATGGTCACAAGAAGCTCCCCGAAGGGAGAGGTCAAAAAATTCGTGGGAGGCCGCCAAAAGAGGCTCCGCCGCCCACAGTAGATCCAGGACACGCGAAGTAGTCCCTTGTCAGAACCATGTAGGGGCTGATCTGTTGTTGAGGCAACGGAGGCCAGCCTGGGAACAGGCTCCTAAGAAGTCAGCAGCGCAGGCATCGTCCAGGAGAACAGAGTCGTCCCAAAAAGATGAGTGTAGATTGAAGTCGCCCTGGACCAGGGCGAGGTTTGGGACATTGTTGAGGGCCCGTTCAAATGCATTGAGGGTGGCAAATGAGGCAGGATTCCTGTAAACGTTAATGAAGGTGTACATGGTACCGTCAGAGGGTCTTGTAAGTGAGAAACACAAAATATTCGGGTCAGTGAACGTAAAAATATCGAGAGAAAGGTGAAAATGAGCGTCAACGTGCTCACGATGTATGTAGACAGAGACTTGAGAGTCGGGGTGGATGTCGCGGGCACCATCTATGGCGATCCAAGCAGGGTGTTGTGGAGCACCTCGAATCAGGCGGCCGTCACGGGAGCCAGCATCCCCCACATGTCTGAGAGCCATGTGGGGGGTTTCTTGCAGGAAAACTATGTCTGTGTCGCTCTGGCGAGCATCAAGGAGGGCAGAGACAGTGGGGAAGGAGTGTTGTGCATTGAAAAATAAATATCGAAATGTGAGAGGGAACACAATCATAAAGATGGGGCCATAGCGGCTGAGGTGCCGGCAACCAGTGGGGAAACATCATCGATACGGGCGACACCAGGGGTGAGGGCAATGGAGCGAGGGGCAGCAGCAGAGGGGCCATGCTTAGCCTGTTGCTTCTGTAACGCTTCCACTTCCGTGAAAATCTTGCCACCCTTGCGGCGGTCCGCCATAGTGGAGTAGAGCTTCTTGATAGCCTCCGGGCTGTTGCGGACCACATAGAAGGGGCACAGTTTGTCAGTAGCGAAATGGACTGGGTTCTTCGTCCCAAGCACCCACGTTCGATGCATGAAATGTGCCCATGCGTTGGGCAAGATCTCCCTTGACCGCGGGACTGCGCTGCACTCTAGGAAGCCAACTCATTCTTGCAGCTCTCGATAAAAGACAAAATGTTTGCCGGAAACAACAGGTTCTGTGCATATGGCGTAATATGCCTTTAGAACTTCCTCACGACGGAAGCCCTGTGTAACTCCGCCTCCTTGACTGCTTCTGGATTCACTTTCAGTCGATGTGACCACCGGATGAGCAGTATCGTTCGTTGAAGAAACTAACTTTGAAGTGGTTAGTAATTGGCGATAGTCGCAGAAAGAACATTTAATACTGATTCGTATGTGCATGTTTAACCAGGACAACATGTACATGGCGTCATGTGGGGAGCTGATAGCCGAGATTAAAGTTGTTAAGGTTCGTGGAGTAGACTTGGCCTCTCGCGTTCCCTGCCTGAACTGGTCCACTTCGTGTTTGGGATGCCCAATACGCGAATGAAGGTGGTAGAGTTGATGAAGAGAAATTCGGAGATGGAGGCTTCGTTGGCTTAGATGACATTAACGATGGTGAGGCGTTGGGTAATAAGCGGGCAGGGGACTTTATAGGCGAGATAAAAGAGCATTATATCTTGTATCGCGAGATCAGTGCCATTTTCAGCAACTCATCTTTAACACATACGCATAGCGAGCAGGGAGTGGGCCAATTCCCGAGTCCCAGCTCCATCCACGAATGATGGCTTCTTGCAAAGCTGCCGGTATCGCCCGTGCAACCAATTAGTAACGGTATAAATAACTGGAAAACATTTAATAGCGGAGATGAAGCGTATGAACTGGAATAACCACAAATACATCAGCAAGTGGTTGATTGGTATCTCAAGCTACGTACCGTTAGTTAGTGTTGGGTAGTATGCGTTGGAAAAGTCGGTAATCCGCCTAATGATTTATCTATATCTCTGGGTAAGTTCGGAGCACATGTAATCGAACGCCATGGCTTACACTCGAGATCAAGAGCACTGGCAACTGTGATGGCTGTTCGGAACACATAGTCCGAACATGGCATTGCTATTCCCATCTCTCGGACGGCGTGTTGGGGAGATATAGTCCATTGGCTACTAGCTTGAGGGAAGATCGGTGACAATCCTGACAAGTATGATGGTTAGAACTGAGGCATGACATGTAATAATATGATTTACGTGGATTCTTCTGTCCGGCTGAGCATTCTTAGACAGTAAGTAGTAGTACTATTTACTCTACATTGCCTGAGTATTTCTCGCAGCGAAGTGGACGAGAGGTCCATCACTGGTCGGAAGTCCTGATAATTATGAATTATGTTCGCGTGTCACGATGTGACACTTGTCTGTGACTTGTAACACAACTTACTTGCTTTACCACTGCCACCATCGATGAGCATGTTTGCTGCTGCTGCATATCGTTTCATCACTTTTGGTGGGAAATTCTTTGACATTGGACATGATTATGTATATATCATTATCTATCTGTCTGTATTAATTGACAAAATCATGATCAGAATGAAACTATTGGCAAGTAGCATCCATTGTGAAGGATTTGTTTACAACTTATATCTCACTTCAGTCAATCAACAAGTTTGTACTAAGTATATCAATCTCTGCTTTTCCTGACATATATCCCATTAGATTGAAGTAAAGAGTGTGTTAGATATTCCAATTTCAATTCTGTACTAACAAATCACATTTTAGTTGTTTCTGAGGATGATATTGGTATGTTCTATTCATGTTGCTTGTTTGGCCTGTCTTGCTATTTTCATATGATTAAGGTAAGTGTCCACATATGCCACAAGATCAACTTTAAGACCTATATTAGGAAAATACAAGAAATGGCTATTACCTCCTGACTCTTCTGTCAATCATGACAATGCTCAGAAGAAGCATCACAAGGACTGTGGTTTTTGGATTCTCAAGGATGAGAGATATGAAAGTTGGAAAAAGGGCTTGAACCAGTTCCTATGGATTAATGGAATTTGTAAGTAATACTGAATCTGCTGGCCTTTCCTTTTGTTGATACTCCATAGCTGGTTGTGGGAAGACAGTCATCTGGTATTTCATGGTTTTGACCTGTTAACAGTTGCTTACATAACAAAGCTCAATTATCATACAAGACATCAAAAATGTTTATGACAAACAGTCTAGTTTGGGCTTGGCCTATTTCTACTTTAATGTCAATGATTATGCAAAGCAGACAGTCAGAAGCTTTCTTGTTGCTTTGGTTATGTCACTAACTCCAAGATCTAAAAATCACAAAGTATTGGAAGAGCTTTATCACAAAAATGACAAGCTCCATACTCCTACAACTTTGGAACTATTGGATGTTCTTCTGAAACTTATCCAAGGCTTTGAAAAGGCCTACATTATCATTGATGCTCTTGATGAATGTGGAGAATATGATGAATTGTGGAAAGTCCTAAGCCAGATATGTGGTCATTGTTGTCTTTTAATAAGCAGCAGAAGGGAACAGAAAATAGTTGCATCTATGCAGCAATGTATTCCCATGGAGATAGTTCTTTCTGCAGACCTCATCAATGGGGATATCAAGAGATACATTTATGATGCATTTGAGGCAGACCACAAGCTCAAAAGATGGTCTCATGCTGTGGATAATAACATACAAGAGGTGCTGTTGCAAGGAGCAAATGGAATGTGTGTGCTATGACAAACCTGGCAGGATATTAGCTAATGATAAATAGGTTCCGTTGGGCTGCCTGCCAGATGGATGGACTTAGAAAGTGTCGAAGCCAAAAGGCAGTTGATGATGTTTTGCATAACATTCCTAAGACACTGGAAGGAATATATGACCAAATTCTTCAAAGAATTGATGACCAAGACATACATAATGCCAGAATGCTTCTTCATTGGCTTGTGCATGCAATGGAACCAATGACATTTCAGCAACTTATGTCAACTGTGACATTTCATGAATCCAAGCAAAATTTTGATCCCAAGCAGGCCTTGTCAAAGCCAGAGGATGTGCTAGAAGTCTGCTCAAGTCTTGTGATAAGAGGAGCAGATGAGACAGTAATACTTGCCCATGCATCAGTAAAGGAATATCTTCTGCAAGCACCAAGGATGATAAGACAGGATACACTCAAAATATCAGACCTTTGTTCTGCACATGCACTGATGACATCATTTTGCCTGTCATACCTTTTACAAATAGAACAAGACAAATTGAATTCAGATGTATTCATAGAGTTCTGTCTAGCTAAGTATGCTGCAGAGTACTGGTATAGACACTATCAAATGAGCAGCAAAGACTGTAGTATAGAAGACCTGCTAAGTTCAATGTTCCAAAGCAGGAATTGTTTTAGGAATTGGCTGAGATTATATGATGTAGTTGATGAATACCCTGGGGCAGGATTAGAAAGAGACAATACAGCCCATCCACTGTACTATGCTGCAATGCTTGGGCTCAAAACAGTTGCAGAGCACCTTTTAACAAATATTGATGCCAATATTCAGGGTGGAAGATATGGGAATGCACTCCAGGCTGCAGCATTTGGGGACAGTCTTAACATTGTCCAGCTGCTCATTGACAAAGGAGCTGATGTCAATGCTCAGGGTGGAAAGTATGGGAATGCACTCCAGGCTTCAGCATATGGGGCCAATGTTGACATGGTCAAGCTGCTCCATGACAAAGGAGCTGGTGTCAATGCTCAGGGTGGAGAGTGTGGGAATGCACTCCAGGCTGCAGCAGATGGGGCCAATGTTGACATTGTCAAGCTGCTCCTTGACAAAGGAGCTGATGTCAATGCTCAGGGTGGAGAGTGTGGGAATGCACTCCAGGCTGCAGCATATAGTGCCAATGTTGACATTGTCAAGCTGCTCCTTGACAAAGGAGCTGATGTCAATGCTCAGGGTGGAGAGTATGGGAATGCACTCCAGGCTGCAGCATACTATAGGGCCAATGTTGACATTATCAAGCTGCTCCTTGACAAAGGAGCTGATGTCAATGCTCAGGGTGGAGAATATGGGAATGCACTCCAGGCTGCAGCATATGGGGCCAATGTTGACATTGTCAAGCTGCTCCTTGACAAAGGAGCTAATGTCAATGCTCAGGGTGGATTTTATGGGAATGCACTCCAGGCTGCAGCATATGGGGCCAAACTTGACATTGTCAAGCTGCTCCTTGACAAAGGAGCTAATGTCAATGCTCAGGGTGGATTTTATGGGAATGCACTCCAGGCTGCAGCATTTAGGGCCAATGTTGACATTGTCAAGCTGCTCCTTGACAAAGGAGCTGATGTCAATGCTCAGGGTGGATTTTATGGGAATGCACTCCAGGCTGCACCAGAAAGGGCCAATGTTGACATTGTCAAGCTGCTCCTTGACAAAGGAGCTAATGTCAATGCTCAGGGTGGAGTTTTTGGGAATGCACTCCAGGCTGCAGCAGATGGGGCCAATGTTGACATTGTCAAGCTGCTCCTGGACAAAGGAGCTGATATCAATGCTCAAGGTGGATTTTTTGGGAATGCACTCCAGGCTGCAGCATATGGGGCCAATGTTGACATTGTCAAGCTGCTCCTGGACAAAGGAGCTGATGTCAATTCTCAGGGTGGATCATATGGGAATGCACTCCAGGCTGCAGCATATAAATCCAATTTTGACATTGTCAAGCTGCTCCTTGACAAAGAAGCTGATGTCAATGCTCAAGGTGGATTATATGGGAATGCACTCCAGGCTGCAGCATATAAATCCAATGTTGACATTGTCAAGCTGCTCCTTGACAAAGGAGCTGATATCAATGCTCAAGGTGGATTTTATGGGAATGCACTCCAGGCTGCAGCATATGGGGCCAATTTTGACATTGTCAAGCTGCTCCTTGACAAAGGAGCTGATGTCAATGCTCAGGGTGGAAAGTATGGGAATGCACTCCAGGCTGCAGCATATGGGGCCAATGTTGACATTGTCAAGCTGCTCCTTGACAAAGGAGCTGATATCAATGCTCACGGTGGATTATATGGGAATGCACTCCAGGCTGCAGCATATGGGGCCAATGTTGACATTGTCAAGCTGCTCCTTGACAAAGGAGCTGGTGTCAATGCTCAGGGTGGAAAGTATGGGAATGCACTGCATGCTGCAGCATATGGGGCCAATGTTGACATTGTCAAGCTGCTCCTTGGCAGGGGAGCTGATATCAATGCTCAAGGTGGATTTCATGGGAATGCACTCCAGGCTGCAGCAGATGGGGCCAATTTTGACATTGTCAAGCTGCTCCTTGACAAAGGAGCTGATGTCAATGCTCAGGGTGGAGAGTATGGGAATGCACTCCAGGCTGCAGCATATGGGGCCAATGTTGACATTGTCAAGCTGCTCCTTGACAAAGGAGCTAATGTCAATGCTCAGGGTGGAGAGTATGGGAATGCACTCCAGGCTGCAGCATATGAGGCCAATTTTGACATTGTCAAACTGCTCCTTGAAAAAGGAGCTGATGTCAATGCTCAGGGTGGAAGATATGGGAATGCACTCCAGGCTGCAGCATATAAGTCCAATGTTGACATTGTCAAGCTACTCCTTGAAAAAGGAGCTAATGTCAATGCTCAGGGTGGAGAGTATGGGAATGCACTCCAGGCTGCAGCATATAAATCCAATGTTGACATTGTCAAGCTGCTCCTTGACAAAGGAGCTGATGTCAATGCTCAGGGTGGAGAGTATGGGAATGCACTCCAGGCTGCAGCATATGAGGCCAATGTTGACATTGTCAAGCTGCTCCTTGACAAAGGAGCTGATGTCAATGCTCAGGGTGGAGAATATGGGAATGCACTCCAGGCTGCAACAGAGAGGGGTGATACAGAAATTGTCAAGCTGCTCCTTGACAAAGGAGCTGAGGCCATCCACAATGTGGAATAATGTGATGATGAAGCTGAAGAAAAAACTGGAGATAATCAAGATATACTGTATATCACCACAAAACTCATGTATACATAGTAGTGCAGAATAAAGTGCCACATATGATTCAGGCTTAGTCAATGGGTGTATCATGAAATAACAAACACATGAAAAAAATCCAACAATGTAACAACTGTACCAAGGATATAAACTCTCAAAAGACAAAATGCGCCTGGCAGGCCCAAGCCTGAGGGGGCATCTCTACACTCAAAGTTTTGCTAGACTTGACTGCTTTCACCATTTCTCGGGATCCACTTGCTGGGGGTGTGGCTGGCGAATGAGTAGCAGTCACCATCTCATCCACAGAGTCAAGGAGGCTAACAAAAAGTGTTCAGTCAGCATTTGTGTGCGAGAGAGGAATAGAAAGATAGGCAACGTACGTGTATTGTTTGATGAGAGCACACTCACCACCATTCTCAAGGTCGATCGAGTACAAGTAAAAGTAACCTTCCGATGAGATAACCATGACTTGGGGCATGGTTGGACTGAGTGCGACGAGCGTGCGTGTACCACTGGTAGGCATTCGAAGATAAGCAAAGTCGCGGGCAGGCTCCCACATCTCCGTCAGCGTATTTGGGAGATACTCGCCCATCGAGTGACCGAGGCTTTTGGTCATCTGTAGTGACTTGCGCCTGAGGATGGACGACACGCTCTTCGACGATCGCTTCGTAGCCGCCCTCGTAGTCTTCCCTGCTGTCGACTGATTCTGGGGGGCTTGTCGCACCCGAACCAGAGGAGGACGCAGAAATACTGTTGGAGCCTTTCTGAGATGTAAGCTTGAAGATGTGTACTGTGTCGTGTGCGGAACTGATGGCCAAGAGGGTCGAGACGGGGTTAAAGTTAATCGAGTAAATCTTGGCTTCGCGGGTTCCTTGTCTCAACTGGTAGAGTTTCTCTGCGCCCCATACGCGGATGACAGTGCCTTTCTCGGAGGCGGTGGCGGGGAGGGTGCTGGTGGAATTGATCGAGAGGAAGGAGATGGGGGCCTTGTGAGCCTGGATGACGTTGACGACGGTGAGGGAGCGGGTGGAGAAGACGTGGATGTCTCCGCATGGGGAGTGACAGAAGAGACGAGGACGCGGAGGCGGAGGTTGTTGTGAGCGGCGTGGAGGAGGAGGGGATGGGGGATGGGTAGGCGAGATAAGAGCTGTCTGCGGAAGGAGAGAGCGCGCAGATGGCTGGAGAGGAGAGTCAGCAGCGGTGCTGGGAGTATGCAAGAATCAGAGATGAACTGTCTGGATTGGATGTGGGCTCTATGACATGTAGAAGACGCATGTTTGAGATATCATAGATGTATATCTCGAGGACGATGACAAGGGTCTTGCGGTTCATCCTGACTGCAAGAATGGACTTGGAGGAGGGGAAGAGTAGCTCGCATATGACAGATTTACGCTTTGTGTTGACGAGTTGAAGCTTCCGAGGGCTTGACTGGGGCAGGTCTTGGAGCACCAACCAGAGGGCGAGCAGCGAGGTGCAGAAGAGCACCCCGACGATGCCACGAGCACCGTCTGTGTTTGAGAGAACGCGGCCAAATGGATCGCAATTGAGGATGGCATAACCGCTGCGGGTGCCGACCGAGACGCATGAAAAGTCCTGGTTGAAGTTGGCGAAGAGCATCTGCGGTCTCTTCTCCCAACACGACGGCGAGTGCCCTGGATTGAGGTGTGCTCCTTCCGAGTCCGAGTCCTTCCTCACACCGCCCAGTGGTCCTTTCTCAACTCGGAATCATACTCTCTCTTCCTCCAAGCTCGACTGGCCCATTTCTGCATGCACCTCTACACCTGCCACAACCAACCTCTCTGCTTCCACACTGTCGTACTTAGGCCAGCGTTACCCCATCCCGCATGCCTCCTCGCCCCCATGTGCCTCCACACACCTGCTGCAACTGGCAGCTACCACTGTACCCTCCACCCCTCTTCACCCCACGCCTCCATGCACCTGCAGAAAGCCGCGGCCTGGGCCAGGTCAAGCTCGAGCCAGTCCAACACCAGTGGGAGCCGGAGATCATAAACAACTTGGTCCCATTGTAAAATCTCGGATTGCGGGAAGAACCGCTTTCACTGGGAGGCCCTCGTTCGTAGCTATCTACAGAGGATGGTGAAACATGATGTGCAACGTGGTCGAGGCTTGACGTATGTCTCCATTCGCAGTGAAGTTAGTTTATATGGATGCTGTTTTTCCTGCATTAATGACGATTCGCATTAGGAGCGTCGAATTTTAATTGTGTCGCAGTCAGAAATACACCTGAACTTCTTACATTGGACGTGCGGCAATTTAGAGACTGGATGGTCAGTGCTCTTATAAGCGATAGAGAGAACGTCATGACAAGAGCCCAAGCTCTCTTGATTATACTCGGTAATGCCATAGTCCTTTCGCTGGACTCGCTCTGACGCTCCTTCCTCAAAGGAGGATGGAAATGATTACTGGCATCACCGATCGGTGGGTTTGTGAGCTGAATAGGGGATGAGGATAGGCCACCGGTTCTGGTCGTTCACCGTTGAGAACCTTCTGAGGGATTTTGGTTTCAGATGCCGACTCTCAAATGAAAAGCTCGTTTCTGCCTCAACTATTGCAACAGCAAATCCTCTCTCGTCCAACATTGCACAGTAAAGGAACGTGTTGATAGCTCACGAAAATGTTTTGCCAACTCGGTGCTCTTTCCGAGAAGGAAACGAACTGTGTTAAAGGAGCAGAGTTGACGACCATGCCATCAAAAAGTGATTAGCATTTGACATAGCGTAGTTCTGACTCGGTACTAGTACATCTTGATAGCAACCTAAGCCACGTTATTGTCCACTGGGACGACAGGTCACCAGGTGGACTCCTTTGTCACAGATCCGCTAGGGTCCTCTCCTTGAACTCCGACTCCCATCATCTCCCCTACATCCGCCCTCTTGTTTACGCATCCAGCCATTCCCTCCACATCGGCTGGTAGTCCTGTGTCCTAGCCTTTCGCCTCAGGCTGTCCGCTCATTTGTCCATCGACAGCAGCTTCATCGCGCCCATCGATCTCATCGATCTGTCGTCCATACCTTCTTCCAAGGTCGTTCGATCTATAGCCTTCTCTAGGGCTTTTGTATAGTCACAACGAGCAAGTATCAGCCACGCTTGCCTAAATTTACGGATAACGGGCTGGTTGACGATACCTGACGGTCATCTCATGGCTGGGCGGACAAGTAAGCCCCAGCTATATGGCCTCTTTTTATTTTTCAGTTTTGCAGTGGATCAAGATTAGCAGGTAGCGCCCGTTAACGCTGGGTACATGTGGGTAACCCAGTTCTGCTTGTCAGCGCTCAACGCTCGACCTTTCTCGGCCAGGCCGTGTTTGTGGGTATCACCTCGAGAAACCCTCAGCCAGTTTTAGCATCGCTTCAAGAGCTATGGATTTGGCCTCTCGTTATGAGGCTTTTAGGATTCGCTTACAGAGCCGCTTAAGCAACGGCGAGTTTGGACTTTAGATGGGGGTAAAGCATAGGCCCTCGTCGGCAATTGAGTACGTATACCGGTTTCCGTCTGCCTTTTGTACTGTATAACCCAGGTCGAAAGAATAGCTAGTTTTAGTTAGGGCTCGGTCCCTAGTTAGTCCGACGGCCAGGTCCGTCCGGGAGCATATGTAGCTGGTAGCTACCTGTCCTTAATAGCATATTTCTATTCAAAAAAAAAAAAAAAAAAAAAAAAAGGGTCCTGCAGAAAGCGCGTGAACGTGGGACAGGCAGTCGGCGGGGCGGAGTCGGACTTTGAAAACCGACGCATTCCCAGTGTCTGAGTGAGTTGAGCTCCGGAGGTTCCGTTCGGTCATTGAAGAGGCGCCAGAGTCTGACCTCTCGGCTCCGACAAATTGTGGTCAAACGATAACATGTATAAGCATCTATCCTTCCTCACAAGGTTTGTGCACATCTGGCAATGTTCTCTAGCTAACGGCAGCCACAGAATGAAATCTCTTCTCAGATGGTCATCGACACCTTCTTCAGATCAGCTGCCATGGTTCCATCTCCTCAGAAAGTAATTGTGATGCTGGAGAACCAGGTTTCTACTGCCCACCGGAGGGTGTCAGAGATGGACACAATCTCAGGGATAATTGACTACATGACTCTTGTCATGGAGTCAACTATCGCAGGTGCGTTTTTTGTCTTGTTCTTGTCTCTGCATCGTGTGACACAGGACGCAGAGAAATACATTCGCATTCCCCCAACGCTAAACCAAGGCAATTGCGGTGAAACGATCGCGTTTCTCGCAGCCAAGGTCAGGGCCTCTACCATCCCCATCCCCCTTGAGGCACAACTCCCTCAAATCATTCTTGATCTCTTTGCTTGTGCGAAACATCTTGGGTACGTAACAATCTGTACCTCATCCACGCCACTCACGTTTTGTGTGTAGGAAGTCTCATATTCGTGGTGCTCTCACGACCGGTACCATGTGGCATTTCGTCGTGGTGGATCTTGACGTCGACGGTGATGGTGCGCAGTACTGGGTCTCAGAACTGATCGAATGGAGGACCAAGCGAAGTCCGACTTCCAGTTGAACGCCTCGTCCAAGGAACCTCCGACGAGTCCGATCCCGCCCTCATTGCAGGCATCCTTTCGTTATGGGTAAGTATGCTCGACCTGTAGTTTCTTCGGAGGCTGATGTTCACTGTTGTCAGATAATGGAAAGCTTTACAAAGTTCAACGGTGACCAATGGATTTTCCGGCAGCCTGGAGGAGGAGGAGTGAAATAGCTGTGACAGGCGGCGTCGGTGTGTCATCCTCTCCGTCTTTTGCGTCTTCCCTACATGTCCCTCCTAGCCGATGCGGCGGCAGCAGCCCCGTCCAAGTTCCGTCTCCTCCCTTCTGCATATCAACACAATCAGTCGAATCCAGCATCACTTTCCATATTCATCACCCGGAGCTTTCTCAGAACTTTCACCCCCCCTTCTCGTGTCACTCGATACGATACACCCCGAGACTCTGTTGGACAGAACATCTCTCACGAGACTATATTGAAGGCATTCTTCGACGCCTTGACTCAACATCTTTTGCCCATGCTTACTTCAGATACACACAGGTGCTGCCTCCACCACTGTCCTCAATACTACTTTCTCACTTCTCCTACTTATTGCTCTACACTCCTTACGCAAAATACCTTACCAACCAAAAAACTATCCCCGATGCGGCAAACTCAAGCTCCGCGATTGGATATGGACTATTGGGCAGAGATGCTCGATGCATTTTTTGTTGTCGAAGGACTTGAGAGGTTGTACGGAGTCTGTTGATGAATGTGGAGGCGGAACGAGAGGACGGTGAAGGAGAATACGAAAAGCTCGGGTGCATCCCTGATCTGGTGTCAAAAAGTAAGCCCAATTCATGTATACCCTTGCGTTATCAACTAACGACGATAGTTGATCAGTCAAGTTCAAACACATGCCCAATCGCCTTCCCTTCAATGATCTACTTCAACCCCCCCCCTCTCACCTCTCTTCCAATTCCTTCTTCCAGGTCGAATACTTCTTAAGCGTGGACCATTGTACCAAATTGAGCGGAGTGAACCGCCAAGAGAGAGAGAGAGAGAGAGAGAGAGAGAGAGAGAGAGAGAGAGAGAGAGAGATAGAGAGATTTTCTCTTGTTCTTAGACTGCCTCGTCTGGCTCGCGAAAAAGGGGACTACGGGAGACATTGGGCAAATGGGGATGGGGGCGGGGGAGTGTCAACTCGAAGTTCAGAATCGGACGCGGCGGCGGATTCCAGGGCTTTGTATGGGAACAGGAACAGGAGCATAAGCGACTTCCATCTGCCATTGTCCCATACCAGCCTGGACGAAGCCAAAGCCAAAGAGACATTCCATGGCCAGTATTCCTGTGACTTCTCCGTCCAGGAGCGAGGGGTCTTCGGAGGAGCGATGGGTGTATAAAGTTGGACCCGGTTGATCTCGAAATAGTCGTCTCCGAGTGGGACGTCGAGCACCAGTTTTGCCCTCTATGCAGGTGAGGGACCTAACATTTGTTATCAATGCTGAATCTGCGCTTACAACGTTTGCAGCGACTGAAGGTGATAAAGACGACTAATGTCACCCATCCGAATTCGACCCTGACTTCATCTGCATCAACGAAACATGTCAGGAAGTCGATGCAGGCGTTGCTGTTTCCCCCATCTGCGTCGGCTCAGCGCGATGTCGCCGATGACGGGGGAAACGCGAGTGCTCGAAGAAAGCGGGCCGATAGCATCGACGGAAGAACTGGAGCTAGAAGATGCAAGTAGAACACTGGGTACCCGCTATCTGGATATCGGATGAGAACGAAAGAGTGTGTGCGCTACAGACAATCGTTTGGCTGGAGAAGATGAAGGCATGTGTGCGCGTGGGTGAGCAATGATTTCTCTTTTATTTTGTTCTCTCAGGTGTTAATGACAATTATCTACAGACATTATACATCACCGATACCAATACCGAGGATAGTAGGGAAGGCAGCCCAAGTAAACCAGCTTGGGCTTGCAACGTGTGCTACGAGATGGTGTTACCCGTTCTAGACAGAAATATACATCTATGATATCTCAAACATGCACCTTCTACATGTGGTCAAGATGAACTGCCAAGATGAACTGCAAGACCCTTGCCATCATCCTCAAGATGGAAATATATATCTATGATATCTCAAACATGCACCTTCTACATGTCATGGAGTCCACATCCAATCCAGACAGTTCATCTCTGATTCTTGCATACTTAGCACTGCTGCTGACCCTGCTCTCCAGCCATCTGCACACTCTCTCCTTCTGCAGACAGCTCTTATCTCACCTACCCATCCCCCATCCCCTCCTCCTCCATGCTGCTCGCAACATCCTCTTCCTCCATGTCCTTGTCTCTTCTGTCACCTCCCCATCCAGAGACATCTACATCTTCTCCACCTGCTCCCTCACCATTTTCAACACCATCCAGGCTCACAAGGCCCCCATCTCCTTCCTCTTGATCAATTCCACTAGCACCCTCCTTGCCACCACCTCCAAGAAAGACACCATCATCTGTGTATGGGGTTCACTGAATACAGTACATCTTCAAGCTCACATCTCAGAAAGGCTCCAACAGCATTGCTGTGTTCTCCTCTGGTTTGGGTGCAACAAGCCTCCCAGAATCAGTTGACAGCAGGGAAGACTACAAAGGCAGCTATGAGGCAATTGTCAAAATGGAAAAGAAGAGCATGTCATCCATCCTCAGGTGCAAGTTGCTACAGATGACCAAGAGCCCCAGTCACTCAATGGGTGGGTATCTCCCAAATATGCTGATGGAGATATGGGAGCCCACCCACAACTATGCTTACCAGAGATTGCCTACCAGTGGTACATGCACACTTGTCACACTCAGTCCAACCATGCCCCAAGTCATGGTTATCTCACTGGAAGGTTACTTTTATTTGTACTCAATTGACCTTGAGAATGGCAGTGAGTGCACTTGTTGAATAAATAATGATCTGGAGCATTGAGTATCAAACTCATAGCTTCATATATTATATCGTTATTTATGAATGCTCACTAAATCACAAATATAATCTGATATTTGTACACTGTTGACACTTTTATAGTGTTTGACAGATATTATAGAGTTTCATCCCAGGAACAGTATGAAACGACAGCATGTGAGAACACAATGCATGAAACATGCTTCACATGTCAAGTATTGACAGATTGCTGTAAAATGCGCAGCAATATGACACCATGCACAGCAGGAAGCTGCACATTACTAGATATAGGTATATTAGATGTAGTTACATGTGATTCCTGTATCTGTATATAAGCAGCGCCCTTTGCACTGCTGAAATACATCTCCTGTTCTATTGCATAGTTGAGCCCTAGCTCCTAAGCGTTCTAAACAGTACTCAGTAAGTTCCCTCACTTACTAAGCCTCGCTCTGCACTGCCATTGCTCGTTTCAACAGGTTATGGGCCCCACATAGATGAAAACCTTGTGCTGTGCATATTACATGTGTCAGCACCCTTTTGTCATAACAAAGGTAAACAAGGGAAGTAATAGATGCACCCATAGTACTGTTATTATAGTAGTATACATCCGATTTATGTCGCTAATGTGCTATCTCTTGAAGTATGACAGGAATACTTCTTGCTCATCCTAACAAGCCTCTAACACTTGGGATTTGAGCGACCGCCTTGGATGGCGTGACAACAATCACTAGTGTGACACACTCCACCAGTCCCCGGTTCTGCAATATCTGGGTTAATATAAAAAATGTAGTCCTGATTGGTAAATCAATAAATTACCTGGTCTGGTGAACCATTTAAATCACTCGGGTTTAGGGCTGTCCCATGACAGATAAAGGGTCTAGGCTTAATCGCTTAGATCTGGAAAGGTTTTGCACCCCCCTATTGGCTGTGAATAATTAAGTGCTTATGTAGGCTGTTTTCATTGGCATAAATCATTCTCCACAATTAAAAATAGTAGTAATTCTGTATAAGGGTCGTGCTGCATGGGACATTGTTCCCTGGTACATGCAGACCAGCGATGGGCACTGATTAGCATCCCATCTACATTAGGATGCTCCTTAGTGTCATAATAATAGTTTATTACTATATCTATAAATAGTGGAGGATATTTTTATCGCTGTGGGGAACTTGATGGAGCCCCCAAGCACTCCTGAAGGGCTGGATCCCCTTCTGGTGATGAATTATAGCACATTATGACAAAAAGCAAACTACCATGTTTATGCACATGCTCAGGCATTTATCGCGGGAGAATAAAATCGAAAAATCGATGTCCATACCTTTGTTCTGAGCAATGAAAGTCTTTTAGACTGTTGCTTACTCCTGTTTCACAGAACAAACTCAAATCATCAAACAAACCCACCAAACCTTTTATAACACAAATGTC
Organism: Amanita molliuscula; assembly: GCA_023014405.1. NCBI lineage: Eukaryota > Fungi > Basidiomycota > Agaricomycetes > Agaricales > Amanitaceae > Amanita > Amanita molliuscula. Next base: position 1,269,849 of record JAEBUP010000011.1, read on the forward strand.
TTCCACCACCAACACCGCTTCTTCCTCGACCTCTGCTGGATCCTCCAGCAACAAATACGTTACAGCCGGTACCCCTGGCACCAAATCTGACCCCTCTTCTCAAAAAGTTGCCAAAGCTGGTTTCACCAGCTCTATTTTTATCAATACCTTGCAATCCACTAGCAAGGGTCCCACTGCTCCCATTGGGACATCTTCAAAAAAGTCTCCTTGGTACAAGGAAGTCCAGGAAGATCTGGAGAACTGCAGGAAGCGCATTGCTGATGTGCAACTCTCAGTTTGGAAGCGTTGTCAAGAATTAGGCAATGAAGCTGCTAAATTAGCCAGTGAGGATGCTCTGGTTGATGAAATTTTCAATGACATTCGAAAATTCCAAGCAGGTTGCCTTCAACAGGTGAATTATGGAAAAAATATATATAACATTGCAACTGGAGAGATGAAATCAGCCCAAAAAGCTGATAAGGGGAAAGGAAAAGAAAAATTGGTATCATATGCTGATATGGCAAAAGCGGGCCTGTCTGCTAAAAACAAGGCAGGCGCTACCTTCTCTTTGCATCCAAAGAATCAACTAAATTGGCCAACTTCTGAAGAAGTTAGGACATGGTTCTTCAACCTTGGTGGAAAGGCGGAGGACTGGACAAAGGAACAGGTGGAGATACCAGCCGCTCCAAAAAGAAATAGTGGGTCTGGAAGTGAATTCTGGGACCATGCTAAGGAGTGGTCAAAAATTGGGAAAGTAAAAATACTGCCCAATAAATATCACAGTGATTCTGTTTTAGAGGAAAGCAGAACCACTAAAATAAATAAATAAATTTCCACCATGCACCAAGCTATCTGCCAGGAAATGGAGGATAAAAAACGGGTTGAGGATCTTATAGAAAGTATCCAAGAAACCATTGATAAGTTCACCCCGCTATTGGAAATAGCGAGGAATGGGAAGGGGTGAGGTCGCGAAAGGATTCCCGTCAACTCCGGTGTGTGTGATGACAATGCTACGACGCGCGGAACTGGCAACTCCGCGGATAATAACGTTCGTCACACAAGGGCGTGACAGCAATGAACACGGAACGCGGAGTGCAATGAGACTTGAGATGTAAATGAGACAAGGAGGGCGTGACTAGGACTTGAGACTCGAAAGGAAACTGTGGTAATCTGATATGCTGCCTGGTAACCTATTGTACATGGGCTTTATATACTTTTTCCTACTCTAAATAACAAAGTAATACTTGTGAAATTTTCACCTCGCAACCGTATATCCAAAACCGTCTTGAAGGTTTTCTCACAATGGGGTTAGCTGAGGGACACGATGGTGGAATATGAGCGCCGCGGTGAGAGCCAATACTGCGACCCTGTGTGGGATGCTAATAGACTTGTCGGATTGAAATAGACTCGCCTGATTGCCGTGCGCGGCAACTCTGGGGTTCATCTGACTTGACATGGCCCTGTTCTCGATATTCCGCGGACCTGACTAGTCTATACCATATCTGATTGTCGGCCGATGGCTTTATTCGTCCGCTAGGGTCCTATTCCGCTGCATTGGTGCGTCGCTATGGATGATGTGTCTCTTGGATCTTGGACTGTAGATCTTCCTAATGCGGATGTGGCTTGATGGCGTGGTCCCTTCTCCGGTGAACTAGGCTGTGCCGGCTGACGATTTTCATGCGACTCGGCTGATGGGGTGCTGACTTCGGGTGCAAATGACTGACTGGTGTGGGGTATGGATGGCATATGTGGGAGGCAACTTGCTTGTTGAGTGTGGGTGATGCTTGTCTTACCGCGGAAAAATGCGGAGTTGCGCGGAATTGCGCGGAGTTGCTCATTGCTATCGCGGAATTCCTGCGGATGACTCCTCTACACCCCTAGCTCGGAACGATGCTCATCATCTCCCCCCCACTTAAAAATCTGACTGTCCTCAGTCAGTCGCACGAAGGAACTGGATGGTCAATTGCTGGTGGTCGAAATGAACTGGAAATAGAATCTTGACAAACGAAAATGGTGAAAAGGCGTGGCTATGTACTGGGTATCTTGCGGGATTCATGTCGTCTGTTCAGTAGTAGTTGCCTCCTGGGTCGGGATCGTTGTCTATATCTGGCCACTCGTCGATTACTGATTTGTCGTCACTACTGTCGCTATCGCTACTGATGTCTTCTTCATCATTGATCCATGTCGCCCATAGGTGGCGAGTGGAATGGCGGCAGTGGTGTGGTACTTGTGTGACTGGCACGGGATGCCGAATGTTCTGTTCTTGATATGTCGGAGTTGGGGCAGAATCAACTGGGGCATGGCGGGGTTCGACGGGGCAACTGGACTTGACTATACTTGCTTCTGGGGACTTGGCAGCTGCTACTGACGGCTTGACTGCGGGACGCTCAGCTGAAATTTGATATATCGTGGGACTTGTAGGTGGACTATACTTGGCTGGCTGACTATCGAGGATGGAGGCTGGTGGGGTTGGTGCGTAAGAGTTGGGGTCTGTCTTGTGGTGGCTGGTGCTGGTCAATGGGGTATATTCGTCTATGTTGCTGGGTGTCTGCTGGGCTGGTTCGGTGGTGGCACTACGGTTTTCCTCTCTGTGACTTGCGATCATTTCCTCAAGGCTTACTGAAAATCCTGGTACTTCTCCTTGCATGTTTCGACGAATCTGGGTGGTCCGTGGGGTATGGGCGGGGTTGGTTCTGGCATTGGCGTCGGTGCTGGTGCTGGTGCTGATGCTGGTGGTCGCGATTCTGTTCCTTTCGCTCGTAGGGGGCTCTCTACTCCATCGGATACTACCTTTTTCTTTGCTTGCAACGCTAGAAGGGTCCTCTGCATCTGCTCGATTTCTTCGTCGACATTGTCCGTGGGGTTCACTGCTGCAGTCTCATAACTTAGCATCGACGTGGTACTTGCTGTTGCCGTTAGCTCCTGATAGTAGTCGCGGGGTGCATAGAACATCAAGGGATGTGATCCAGAACTTGATCCTAGCGGGACTGCGTTGGCACTAGTTGACATGGCTTGCGACCAATTCTGCGGGGCTGTCACACAATTCCGCGGGGCTGTCACACAATTCCGCGGGGTTGGCACACGAATCTGGTTCGTCACAACTGACTGGTTTAGCGACTGTAGCATCATTTGAGTCTGTTGTGAGCTCTGGTAGCTGTCGCAAGGTGCATAGAACATAGAGGGATGTGATCCGGAACTTGATCCTAGCAAGACTGCGTTGGCACTAGTGGCTGGCGTAGCTTGCAACCAATTCCGCGGGGTTGTCACACAATTCCGCGGGGCTGTCACACGAGTCTGGTTTGTCGCAACTGACTGGTTTAGTGACTGTAGCATCGTTTGAGTCTGTTGCGAGCTCTGGACCATCCTTTCCGTCATGCCGAACATGTCTTCTGTCTTTATTCTGGGCGTAACTATTGGCTCAGGTTTGACAAGCGGAGTTGATGCGGAATTGGCAGGATAGACTGCGGAGTTGGCGGGGTACACTGCGGAGTTGGCGGGGTACACTGCGGAGTTGGCGGAATTGACGGGGTACACTGCGGAGTTGGCAGAATTGACGATACGGGGCGCGGTGGGCTTGTTGATCAATTTATCATAGAATGACGAGCCTTGAATGACTTCTTTCGCAGCTGCTAGGGTTTGCTCGAGGGAGTACGGGTCGTCGCGGTGCACGTTTGGATAGTGGCTTCGCATGTAGTGATACATTTCTATTCCAATGTGGACTTGGAATCCCTTGAAGAAGTATTCGCATTGCTGGCGCATTGTGAGTCGTCCGTTCCTAATGAGATACCTAGTGATCACTAAAAATCGCTGGTAGTAGCTGCATAGTTCTTCCACGGTGTTGATTCCGAGCCGGAAAGTCTCTTCCACTAGTCGATCCAAATCCGACTGAGTGTGCTCGCGCTTGTTGATTACTCCGGCATATAGTGCAATGACTGATGCTTTGAACTCCTCGTATGTAGATGTTGCATCGTAGGTTTCGACTCCTCTCCACAAATCGTACTCCGTGTCATGGAGATATCGTAGCGCATAGGCTTTCTTTTGCTGCGCGGAATTGATTCCAGCTTCACTGAACAACAACTCAAGTTCGTTGAAGTAGCGTGTGAGGTGGCGGGGTTGGCTGGACTCGAAGCGGGGTGCGGCATCATCATAGCGAGCGGGCATGGGCTTGGCATAGTTGGTCATCGTGGCTTTTGTAGAACTAAATGGTGGAAACTGGAGCTGTTTGAACGAGTGGAATTGCCGGGATTGGGGCGTGGAACTGCTGATCGTGGGGTAACTCGGGTGGGGTTGACGGTGTAATTCTTTCAAAAGCCTCACTGGGGCAGCCAATATGATAAGTTCACCCCGCTATTGGAAATAGCGAGGAATGGGAAGGGGTGAGGTCGCGAAAGGATTCCCGTCAACTCCGGTGTGTGTGATGACAATGCTACGACGCGCGGAACTGGCAACTCCGCGGATAATAACGTTCATCACACAAGGGCGTGACAGCAATGAACACGGAACGCGGAGTGCAATGAGACTTGAGATGTAAATGAGACAAGGAGGGCGTGACTAGGACTTGAGACTCGAAAGGAAACTGTGGTAATCTGATATGCTGCCTGGTAACCTATTGTACATGGGCTTTATATACTTTTTCCTACTCTAAATAACAAAGTAATACTTGTGAAATTTTCACCTCGCAACCGTATATCCAAAACCGTCTTGAAGGTTTTCTCACAATGGGGTTAGCTGAGGGACACGATGGTGGAATATGAGCGCCGCGGTGAGAGCCAATACTGCGACCCTGTGTGGGATGCTAATAGACTTGTCGGATTGAAATAGACTCGCCTGATTGCCGTGCGCGGCAACTCTGGGGTTCATCTGACTTGACATGGCCCTGTTCTCGATATTCCGCGGACCTGACTAGTCTATACCATATCTGATTGTCGGCCGATGGCTTTATTCGTCCGCTAGGGTCCTATTCCGCTGCATTGGTGCGTCGCTATGGATGATGTGTCTCTTGGATCTTGGACTGTAGATCTTCCTAATGCGGATGTGGCTTGATGGCGCGGTCCCTTCTCCGGTGAACTAGGCTGTGCCGGCTGACGATTTTCATGCGACTTGGCTGATGGGGTGCTGACTTCGGGTGCAAATGACTGACTGGTGTGGGGTATGGATGGCATATGTGGGAGGCGACTTGCTTGTTGAGTGTGGGTGATGCTTGTCTTACCACGGAAAAATGCGGAGTTGCTCATTGCTATCGCGGAATTCCTGCGGATGACTCCTCTACACCCCTAGCTCGGAACAATGCTCATCACCGTTAAAAACTTGAATCAAGAGGAGGAGAGAGTGAAAAGCTTTAAGAAAAAAGCTAAAAAATTGCGCCAGAAAGAACGCAAAGCCAAGAGAGAATTGGCTGAATGACCAAAAGTACCACCCAAAACTCACAAGTTATATATACTTGATGAGGAAATTTACAGCTCCGATTATTCACATCCTTCTTTGAATGATAGCGAATACTTGTCTTTAATTAAAGCTAGAAGGAATGAAGAGCTTGAACAAGGAGAGTTCATTATAGTAGAACTCAAGGGAAGGGATGGACTTATCCACCCTTGGGTTCATACTGTGGAAAGTCCTGTATGGTCAAAAATTGGTTATTGCTACCTGGCAGCAATAAAAACCCATGCATTGGCTCAATATCAATGGCCACAGTACATTGATATTAAAGAATTGGCTTCATATTCAAAGTCAATTAGGAAGAGAGTCAACTTCCATTTACATAAAATTAATGGTGATCAGTCTAGTTGCCATCGTCATCTAGTCATCGATCCAAGAGCCCAGACAGGCTGGATGGAAATTGATAATCTTGCTAGAGCAGCAAGTGTCGATATAATCATTGGAGGAGAAGATGACTTATCTAAAATTCCAATGCTTACTGGTAGCAATAATTGGAATGAGTGGTCTGCAGCTATCAAAGCTGCTCTGCAGTATAAAGGTCTCTGGCATTATGTTCTTGGCAACAGGATCAAGCCACAGCTTACAGAAGCTGAGAAGACAGCAGAGAAAGCAGAAAGTACTGCTGCAACTGAGCTTTGTTGCATTAAAGAAAAAAGAGAAGCTTGGGATGACTACTGCAACAATGATGACAAGGCATTGGGATTAATAACCATGAAAATCTCACTGTCTTTAAGACACCTGATTCAACCATGGTCAAACTCTACCTTCATTGCATTGCAGGAAGCGTTTGGCAAGCCAGGAGCAGCTGGCATTTTTGTTGACTTTCAAAAGTAATACATTGGAAAATCAACACCAATAAATTGACAGAGTCAGTCAATGAGCTATTAACAACAGCTAATCGACTTTCTGTCAATGGCTTCACATTCCCCGACAACATGCTAGCAATGGTAGTGTTAGCATCTTTACCACATGGATGGGACAGTGTCTCATCTAGTGTATTATTAACAATGGAAGCAAGTGATTTGAAACTTGCTGATATTCTTCCAAAAATAGAGGAAGAATCTCAAAGGCAAAGAATGTCTTCTGGGGGGGCTGTTCACACTGCTAGAGTGAAGCTTCCCAAAGGCCCTAACAGGCCTAATTGGAATCAACAAAATTCTGGTCCTAGCAACCAGAATAACTATAAACCTGGTTTTAATAACCAGAATTCATATTCTTCGAACCAAAATAAAGGGAAATGGATGACACTGGGACTGTCTTCCAGACCTTCTAACACTGGCAAACCCCAGTTCTTGTCCAATCAAGAAAGGAACAAGATCAACTGTGATAATAAAAAGAAAAAGAGAGCCTTTTTATTAGAACAACAAAAGAATAATGTTGGGGACACCAGGAAAGCAAATACACCAAAATTCGCTCACTTAGTAGACAGGATAGACCCTGCTCTACCCTTGATTCGAAGAATGGCACCATTAGCGCCTAATCTACAGCAACTGAAGGCTCAAGGGTATTCAGTCGCAGATAATGTAGAAATGCAAATGGTGGTTGATCCAATTGCAGAAAACCGTTTCAGAGTCCTAGATGAAAGGGCTGACATTGAAATGGACAATATGTCAGACACAGTCTCTCTAGGAGAAGACTTTTATGACACAGCTGATGGGGAATATCAGTACGTAAATCTTTCTACTCAAAAGTTCTTCTCTGATAAAAAATCAGTGAGGACTATCAAGACGAGCCCAATTATGAGGCATCTTGATTTCAAAGGTAACAATGTAGATAGTAGTATTAGTACTACTTTAAATAGCGATCAATATATCGCTTTAGTTGCCTCCATTCCAAAAATGAGTAGTAAGATAAATGTGTGTGGTTGTGACAAGTGTAAGGAATTTGAGTCCAAAGGAACTCCATGGATGATTGATTCAGGAGCGTCTATCCATATAACTCCTGAAATCAAAGATTTCTCTGAATATCATCCCTTTAAAGTTTCACAGCCTGTATTTACAGCTGATAAACGATCTCAAGTAGCAATACTTGGAGAAGGAACTGTGTTTCTACAGGTAGAAACCACGCATAAACATAAACATGTCATTAAACTTGAAAAAGTTTGCTATATGCCTGCAGCTAGTGTCAGACTTATATCGTCTGGACAACTAAAGCTACAAGGCTTTCATGAAAAATCGGACAAGTATAGTACTATATTTTTGCTAAAAACTGGGTGACCATTTATAATGGCATATCCTAGACATATAGGAGATCCCATTCATTGGATTTTGACTGAAATAGTCCATCCAAGTGTAAAAATGGCCGAACCTTCAGTTCATATAGTGGATTATAACACTTGGCATCGAAGATTGGGTCACCCATCTAAAAATGTATTAAAACATGTCTTCAATCATACAAAAGGGTTTGACAAATTATCTATACCATCAACAGATACAATTTGTCCTGGATGTGCACAAGGAAAGATGCATAATAAATCTTTTCCTACATCAATCAAGCGAGCTTCTAAGCCACTTGAATTGATTCATGCAGACTTACTAATTACCTATGGAATCTTATCATCGAAAAAAATGGTGTCTTATGATACTAGATGATTATTCTTCCTATGCTTATATGGCACTTCTTCAAACTAAATCAGAAACATTCACTGCTTTCAAGAGTTATGTAGAACTCATGGAAAATCAATATAACAGTAGAGTTAAATGTTTCAGATCAGATCAAGGGGGGGAATTTAAGTCACATGAATTTAGCAAGTTTCTTGCTTCAAAAGGAATCTTTAGAGAACAAAGTGCACCTCACATACACCAACAAAATGGTCATGCTGAACAATTAAATGATACTATACTTGAAAAAGCAGAAAGCATGAGATTAGAATCTTCCTGCCCAAAATCATGGTGGGAATTTGCCTTTGAAACTGCTATTCATGTATACAATTGCACACCATTACAAAGAACAAATTGGTCTACACCCTATGAAAACATGACAGGTGAAAAACCTGATGTTCATTATCTTAAAGTATTTGGTTGTCTAGCTTGGGTTTACATACCTAAAGAAATTTGTAAAGATAAGCTGTCACCAAGATCTGAACCAATGACCTTTATTGGTTATGACATAGGATCTAAAGCTTATAAATTTATGAAGAAAGATAACTCTATATTCATTGGTGTCAAAGCACTATTTAATGAATCAGTATTTCCATGAAAAAGCGAAAATTACAATAAAGATAGACTATTTGAAAGTCCACCAGGTATTAACCAAAGGGATCAAAATGGACATGAATCTGACTCCAATTCCCAAAACAACAATCATCTCAATAGTGACGACGATGATCCCAAACCATATAAACCATCATTCAATCATGATCTTACACCAGATGAAGAGCAGAATTCATCTCATGACAATGATGATATAGAGCCTAATAATAATGGTGGAGAACAGGATTTACCTGTCAGACCTGATGTTCAAGGATCAAGTGAAAACAGATCTGAAGAGAATTCCAGTAGATGGCCTGGGACACAACATCATGCACCACCAGATATCAAAAGAACATGAAAAGAGAAAAAGGTTACAGAAAGACAATCCCAAAAACAACCTGAACCTATTCCCTTCCCACTTCGCTGAAGTACTAGAGAAAGGAAACCAGTTTATAAAGAGGGTAATATTTATGGAAAGAAAACTCCTCTTGAAATTGAAAAACAACTGGAAAAGAACCCTTTCAATGAGTCTGAAGACTCTGATAGTCAAAAAGACACTTCAAGCAAAATATCAGATGAATCTGATCCTGGTACTATTCAGGATAAAGGAATTTCAGATATAGATATGCTGCTTGATCAATTACAAAAAGAGGGAGGAAGGAAATTTATCAATTTCCTACTCTCAAAAGCAGTATTACCTAAATCTGATATCCCTGTTCATTTTAGGGATGTGTTGAAAATTAAAGAATCTAATCCTAAAGCTTTTCAAGAATGGATTAAAGCTATGGAGGATGAGATTGAAGCTCTATTCCAAAGAGATGTTTGGGAGTTAGTTGATGGTCCAAAAGATCGTAAACCTGTGAAGTGTAGATGGGTTTACAATATTAAAAGTGATGGTCGAAAACGTGCTCGACTAGTTGCTAAAGGATTTTCACAAATACCTGGAATAGATTATGATGACACTTTTTCTCCTGTTGCACAATTTGAAACAGTGAGATTACTTCTGGCTTCAGCTGCACTCAAAAATTGGGAAATCGAGGCGCTAGATGTTAAAACAGCTTTTCTATATGGAAATCTTGATGAAGAGATTTACATGGAACAGCCAGAAGGCTTTGTCACAAAAGGACAAGAGGGAAAAGTCTATAGATTGAAAAAGGCCCTATATGGTCTTAAACAAGCATCATATGCTTGGAATAAACAAGCTGATAAAAGCTTGAAATCCTTAGGTTTTCATAGATGCCTTTTGGATACAGGAGTTTATATCCTTAACAAACAAAGATCAATAATAGTAGTCATACTATATGTTGATGATGTACTATTTCTGGGAAATGACAAAAGACTCTTATTAGACAAAAAGAGCAAGTTCATGAAAATATGGGAATGTAGAGACTTAGGACAAGTTTCTGAATATCTAGGGATGAAGATATCTCGAGACAGACCAAATCAATTACTTACAATTGATCAGATAGACTATGCTAAGAAAGTTGTAAAGCGTTTTGGTCAAGAAAATGCTAAACCTGCTAGAACACCATTACCAGCAGGGTATGTTCCTAAACCAAATGAAGGAACAGCAACTTCTGAGCAAAGAAGCTATTACCAATCCATAATTGGATCATTATTATATTTAACTCTTGGAGCTTGTCCAGATATTGCATTTGCAGTAATAATGATGTCGCAATTTATGGTTAATCCTTCTGAAGAGCATATTCAGAAGGCATTATACATTATCAAATATGTTGCCACCAACATTAATGGCAAAATAGTGTATAATGGAAAGAACCATGAAGGTTTCATTGCATATTGTGATGCAGACTGGGCAGGTGACCAGATTAATAGAAGATCAGTCACTGGATACATAGTAAAACTAGCTGGAGGACCAGTTAGTTGGGTTTCAAGGAAACAAAAGACAGTTGCTCTGTCATCAACAGAAGCAGAATATATGAGTCTGTCTGATACATCGAGACAGATAGTCTGGATAGAATCTTTATTCCATGAAATTGGAAAGACTATAAAAATGATTCAATTAGGAGTAGATAATCAAGGAGCAATCTTTTTAGCTTCTAATCCTGCTCAAGAGCATAGATCTAAACACATAGATATCCACTATCACTATGTTAGAGAATGCATAGAGGAAAGAAAAGTGGAACTTGTGTATATTCCCACAAATCAGCAACTTGCTGATATCTTGACAAAAAATTTGTCTTTTGATAAATTCACAAAGTTAAGATCTGAAATTGGATTAGTGATTTCTCAGCATGGGGGAGTGTTGAATAAATAATGATCTGGAGTGTTGAGTATCGAACTCATAGCTTCATATATTATATCATTATTTATGAATGCTCACTAAATCACAAATATAATCTGATATTTGTACACTGTTGACACTTTTATAGTGTTTGACAGATATTATAGAGTTTCATCCCAGGAACAGTATGAAACAACAGCGTGTGAGAACACAATGCATGAAACATGCTTCACACGTCAAGTATTGACAGATTGCTGTAGAATGCGCAGCAATATGACACCATGCGCAGCAGGAATGGTGCAATGCGCAGCAGGAAGCTGCGCATTACTAGATATAGGTATATTAGATGTAGTTACATGTGATCCTGTATCTGTATATAAGCAGCGCCCTTTGCACTGCTGAAATACATCTCCTGTTCTATTGCATAGTTGAGCCCTAGCTCCTAAGCATTCTAAACAGTACTCAGTAAGTTCCCTCGCTTACTAAGCCTCGCTCTGCACTGCCGTTGCTCGTTTCAACAGCACTCTCATCAAACAATACATGTACATTACCTGTCTCTCTATCTTTTCTCACACACACAAATGCCAACTGAACACTTTTGTTAGCCTCCTTGACTCTGTGGATGAGATGGCCACTGCCACTCATTCACCAGCCACACCCCCAGCAAGCAGACCCTGAGAAATGGTGAAAGCAGTCAAGTCTAGTAAAACTTTGAGTGTAGAGATAACTCCTCAGGGTTGAGCCCACCAGACATATTTTCTCTCTGAGAGTTTATATCCTTGGTACAGTTGTTACATTGTTGGATCTTTTCATGTGTTTGTCATTTCATGCTACACCTATTGGCTAAGCCTGAATGCTATGTGGCACTTTATTCTGCACTACTATGTATACATAAGTTTTGTGGTGATATACAGTATATCTTGATTATCTCCAGTTTTTTATTCAGTTTCATCATCACTTTCTTCCACATTGTGGATGGCCTCAGCTCCTTTGTCAAGGAGCAGCTTGACAATGTCAAAATTGCCCTTCTTTGCTGCAGCCTGGAGTGCATTCCCATATTCTCCACCCTGAGAGCATTGACATCAGCTCCTTTGTCAAGGAGCAGCTGCACAATGTCAACATTGGCCCCAAATGCTGCAGCCTGGAGTGCATTCCCATATTCTCCACCCTGAGCATTGACATCAGCTCCCTCGTCAAGGAGTAGCTGCACAATGTCAACATTGGCCCCAAATGCTGCAGCCTGGAGTGCATTCCCATAATATCCACCCTGAGCATTGACATCAGCTCCTTTGTCAAGGAGCAGCTTGACAATGTCAAAATTGGCCATATATGCTGCAGCCTGGAGTGCATTCCCATATTCTCCACACTGAGCATTGACATCAGCTCCTTTGTCAAGGAGCAGCTTGAAAATGTCCACATTAGCCTCATATGCTGCAGCCTGGAGTGCATTCCCATATTTTCTACCCTGAGCATTGACATCAGCTCCCTTGTCAAGGAGCAGCTGCACAATGTCAAAATTGGCCCCATATGCTGCAGCCCAGAGTGCATTCCCATATTCTCCACCCTGAGCATTGACATCAGCTCCCTTGTCAAGGAGCAGCTGCACAATGTCAAAATTGGCCCCATATGCTGCAGCCTGGAGTGCATTCCCATATTCTCCACCCTGAGCATTGACATCAGCTCCTTTGTCAAGGAGCAGCTGCACAATGTCAACATTGGCCCCATATGCTGCAGCCTGGAGTGCATTCCCATATTCTCCACCCTGAGCATTGACATCAGCTCCTTTGTCAAGGAGCAGTTGCACAATGTCAACATTGGCCCCATATGCTGCAGCCTGGAGTGCATTCCCATATTCTCCACCCTGAGCATTGACATCAGCTCCTTTGTCAAGGAGCAGCTTGACAATGTCAAACTTGTCCATATATGCTGCTGCCTGGAGTGCATTCCCATATTCTCCACCCTGAGCATTGACATCAGCTCCCTTGTCAAGGAGCAGCTGCACAATGTCAAAATTGGCCCCAAATGCTGCAGCCTGGAGTGCATTCCCATATTCTCTGCCCTGAGCATTGACATCAGCTCCTTTGTCAAGGAGCAGCTGCACAATGTCAACATTAGCCCCATATACTGCATCCCAGAGTGCATTCCCATATTCTCCACCCTGAGCATTGACATCAGCTCCTTTGTCAAGGAGCAGCTGCACAATGTCAAAATTGGCCCCATATGCTGCAGCCTGGAGTGCATTCCCATATTCTCCACCCTGAGCATTGACATCAGCTCCTTTGTCAAGGAGCAGCTGCACAATGTCAACATTGGCCCCATATGCTGCAGCCTGGGGTGCATTCCCATATTCTCCACCCTGAGCATTGACATCAGCTCCTTTGTCAAGGAGCAGCTTGACAATGTCAACATTGGCCCCATATACTGCATCCCAGAGTGCATTCCCATGTTCTCCACCCTGAGCATTGACATCAGCTCCTTTGTCAAGGAGCAGCTGCACAATGTCAAAATTGCCCTTCTTTGCTGCAGCCCGGAGTGCATTCCCATATTTTCTACCCTGAGCATTGACATCAGCTCCTTTGTCAAGGAGCAGCTTGACAATGTCAAAATTACCCATCTTTGCTGCAGCCCCAAGTGCATTCCCATAAACTCCACACTGAGCATTGACATCAGCTCCTTTGTCAAGGAGCAGCTGCACAATGTCAACATTGGCCCCATATACTGCATTCCAGAGTGCATTCCCATATTCTCCACCCTGAGCATTGACATCAGCTCCTTTGTCAAGGAGCAGCTGCACAATGTCAACATTGGCCCTAAATACTGCAGCCTGGAGTGCATTCCCATATTCTCCACCCTGAGCATTGACATCAGCTCCTTTGTCAAGGAGCAGCTTGACAATGTCAAAATTGTCCATATATGCTGCAGCCTGGAGTGCATTCCCATATACTCCACACTGAGCATTGACATCAGCTCCTTTGTCAAGGAGCAGCTTGACAATGTCAACATTACCCTTCTTTGCTGCAGCCTGGAGTGCATTCCCATATTCTCCACCCTGAGCATTGACATCAGCTCCTTTGTCAAGGAGCAGCTGCACACTGTCAACATTGGCCCCAAATGCTGCAGCCTGGAGTGCATTCCCATAATATCCACCCTGAGCATTGACATCAGCTCCTTTGTCAAGGAGCAGCTTGACAATGTCAAAATTGCCCTTCTTTGCTGCAGCCTGGAGTGCATTCCCATATACTCCACACTGAGCATTGACATCAGCTCCTTTGTCAAGGAGCAGCTTGACAATGTCAACATTACCCTTCTTTGCTGCAGCCTGGAGTGCATTCCCATATTCTCTGCCCTGAGCATTGACATCAGCTCCTTTGTCAAGGAGCAGCTGCACACTGTCAACATTGGCCCCAAATGCTGCAGCCTGGAGTGCACTCCCATATCTTCCACCCTGAATATTGGCATCAGTATTTGTTAAAAGGTGCTCTGCAACTGTTTTGAGCCCAAGCATTGCAGCATAGTATAGTGGATGGGCTGTATTTTCTCTTTCTAATTTTGCACAAGGGTATTTATCATCTACATCATATAATCTCACCCAATTCATAAAACAATTCCTGCTTTGGAACATTGAACTTAGCAAGTCTTCTATATCAGAGTCTTTGCTGCTCATCTGATAGTGTCCATACCAGTGCTCTGCAGCATACTCAGCTAGGCAGAACTCTATGAATACACCTAAATTCAATGTGTCTTGTTTTATTTGTAAAAGGTATGACAGGCAAAATGATGTCATCAGTGCATGTGCAGAACAAAGGTCTGATATCTTAAGTGTATACTGCCTTATCATTCTTGGTGCTTGTAGAAGATATTCCTTTACTGATGCATGGGCAAGTATTACTGTCTCATCTGCTCCTCTTATCACAAGACTTGAGCAGACTTCTAGCACATCCTCTGGCTCTGACAAGGCTTGCTTGGGATCAAAATTTTGCTTGAATTCATCAAATGTCACAGTGGACATAAGTTGCTTGAATTTCATTGGTTTCATAGCAAGCACCAGCCAATGAAGAAGTATTTTGGCATTATGTATGTCTTTGTCATCAATTCTTTGAAGAATTTGGTCATATACCCCTTCCAGTGTCTTAGGAATGTTATGCAAAACATCCTCAACTGCCTTTTGGCTTCGACACTTTCTAAGTCCATCCATCTGGCAGGCAGCCCAACGGAACCTATTGATCATTAGCTACTATCCTGCCAGGTTTGTCATAGAATACACACATTCCATTTGCTCCTTGCAACAGCACCTCTTGTATGTTATTATCCACAGCATGAGACCATTTTTTGAGGTGGTGGTCAGCCTCAAATCCATCATAAATGTATCTCTTGATATCCCCATTGATGAGGTCTGCAGAAAGAACCATCTCCATGTGAATACATTGCTGTACAGATGCAACTATTTTCTGTTCCCTTCTGCTGCTTATTAAAAGACGACAATGACCATGCATCTTGATTAGGACTTTCCACAATTGATGATATTCTTTGCATTCATCAAGGGCATCAACAATAATGTAGGCCTTTTCAAAGCCTTGGATAAGTTTCAGAAGAACATCCAATAGTTCCACAGTTGTAGGAGTGTGGTGCTTGTCATTTTTGTGATAAACCTCTTCCAATACTTTGTGATTTTTGGATCTTGGAGTTAGTGACATAACCAAAGCAGCAAGAAAGCTCTTGACTGTCTGCTTTGCATAATCATTGACATTAAAGTAGAAATAGGCCAAGCCCACACCAGACTGTTTGTCATAAACATTTTTGATGTCTTGTATGATAATTGAGCTTTGTTATCATAAGCAACTGTTAACAGGTCAAAACCATGAAATACCAGATGACTGTCTTCCCACAACCAGCTATGGAATATCAATAAAAGGAAAGGCCAGCAGATTCAGTATTGCTTACAAATCCCATTAATCCATAGGAACTGATTGGAGCCCTCTTTCCAACTTACAAATCTTTCATCCTTGAGAATCCAATGTCCACTGTCCTTGTGGTGCTCCTGCATAGCATTGTCATAATTGACAGCAGGGTCAGGAGGTGATAGCCATTTCTTGTATTTTTCTGATATGGATTTTACAGTTGATCTTGTGGGATGCATATGTGCACACTGACCTTAATCATATGGAATTAACAAGATAGGCCAAACAAGCAACATGAATAGAACATACCAATATCATCCTCAGAAACAACTAACATGTAATTTGTTAGGTCAAAATTGAGATTGGAATATTTAACACACTCTTTACTTCAATCTAATGGGATACTAATGTCAGAACAAGTAGATTGATATACTTAGTACACACTTGTTGATTGACTGAAGTGAGATTGACTGAAGTGAGATATTTCAAGTTGTAAACAAATCCTCTTCACAATGGACACTACTTGCCAATAGTTTCATTCTGATCATGATTTTGTCAATTAATACAGATAGATAGATAATGGTACATACATAGTCATGTCCAATGGAAAAGAATTTCCCACCAAAAGTGATGAAATGACGTGCGGCGGCAAACATGCTGGCAGTGGTAAAGCAAGTAAGTTGTGTTACATGTTACATGTCAGAAACGAGTGTCACGTCGTGACCACGTGACGTGCGTTTGAAACACCTGTTTTTTTTTTTTTTCCGAATAGAAATATACATTGTAAAGCGAACCAGAGTAGAGTAAACTACAACCCATCCGGACAGATGACTGCCGGATACCTATGTATGAATATCATAATTATTGTATCAATATCCAAAGAAAAGGGGACTATCAGCGAGATTTATGCTGCAACGGTCGTTTACGTGCAAACACCTCAGGAGTAGAGGGCTGGCAGGAGGGCGAAGAGCCCGTCCAGCATAAATTACTAGGACCGATCGACCTCATACTCAGGGAAGCATTGTAGAGTGAATAGTAGTATTCACTACTACCGCCTGTCTAAGAATGCTC
Source organism: Amanita molliuscula (assembly GCA_023014405.1). Lineage (NCBI taxonomy): Eukaryota > Fungi > Basidiomycota > Agaricomycetes > Agaricales > Amanitaceae > Amanita > Amanita molliuscula. Next base: position 1,286,669 of record JAEBUP010000011.1, read on the forward strand.
AACCGGACACAAGAATCCACGTGAATCATATTATTACATGTCATGCCTCGTTCTAACTGTCCTATTTGTTAGGAATGTCACCGATTTCCCTCAAGCTAGTAGCCGATTGTATATCTCCCAGCACGCTGGCTGAGAGCTGGGAATAGGAATACCATGTCGTGGTAATGACCACCTGTCCCGAACAGCCATCACAGTCGCCATTGCTCTTGATCTCGAGTGTAAGCTGTGTCGTTCGATTACATGTGACCCGAACAAATAGTCATATAGACAACCCGTATGGTGGTGAGTGTCATGACTTGAGTCTCACTGAAATCATTAGACGGATTACCGACTTTTCCAACGCATACTACCCAACACTAAATGGTACATAGCTCGATATACCAATCGGCCACTCGCTGATGCATTTGTAGTTATTCCAGTTCACCGGCATACTCAACGAGACTCTGACATGGCGCCAGACTTGATGCAGTGATACCTGCAATAAACTCAGAGAAGCACCAAACGCAGATGGTTCGAAGGAATGCATACCTTTGATGACGATGACATTGAGTCGATAGAATGAGCGATGAGCCTATGAAGGCAACCTAATTGCATGACCCGCTACAAATCATCGTAGTCATTATTGAATTCATTTCGACAGAAAGGCGCGACTCCTCTAGAAACGTGTTTGCAGGTCCACTGCTGCTTGACGCAGCTGCAGATCCGTCAGTAGCCCCTGTCCTACCACCACCATTTGGGTTTACAACCACTGTCTGCGCAATGATGCTCCAATGCGAGAGCAGGGAGTTAGAACCGGTTTATCCTCTTCGTGGTCGATTCAACTGGTTTCGGAGACGAGTGCTCTTGTCTTCATCACGAGCGACACTCGTATCGAATGATGGAGGGTGTTTTTGTTCCTGACCTGGAGATCGGCCACCATTCTCGTTCCCATCGACATTGGCACGCTCACCAAACCTGCAACGCCGTGTCGAGTTGGCATTCTTCACCAATGACCTGACCCCTCCCATTCACATCTTCAAACGGGCGTTCGCCTGACTTGGATCCAGACAGCCTCTCAAACTTCATTCCCATCAGTGCCTTAAGCGTCGAGGGCGTCAAAGGCCATAATTATTTAAAACTGCCTGGTAGAACGGAAAACGAGGGCATGGAAAGCCAAGTGGAGAAATTTGAAAGGGATGTTGTGGTATTCCAACTGTATGTATTGGTATCAGAGTCTGTGGTATTAGTGTTTAAATTTGAGCCGAGATCCCTTGCGTTTCCAAGTCTAAAACGGGGAATACCGTCTCGTAGCACACGTTACAAGCCCGAGTTGGTTTACTCGCGCTGCCTTCCTTACTATCCTCTGTATTGGTATCGGTGATGTAGAATGTCTGTAGATAATCATCATTAACACCTGAGAGAACAAAATAAAAGAGAAATCATTGCTCACACACATCGTCCATAAAGCCTACAATGGTGTCTTCGTCTTTTCCAGCGAAATTCCTGCCTGCAGCGCAGTCTTTCGTTCTCTCATGCGGTATCTAGATACCGGGTAAAAACTGTTCTACCTTGCTTCTTCTAGTTCCAGTTCTTCCGTCGATGTTCTCAACCCGCTTTCTTCGAGAACTCGCGTTAACGGTGACACCGCCGCCGACGCAGATGGGGGGAACGGCAACGCCTGCAGCGACCTCCTGACATCCAGACGAAGTCGGGGTCGAATTCGGATTAGCGACGTTCAGCGAGACTAGCCATTGTGCCTTGGCCTGTCGAATCGTGCTAACCCAGTCATCTGTACCATATTCAGTCGCTGTAAGCATGGTTTCAGCATTGATAGGTCCACTTTGACAAATGTTAGGGCCCTCACCTGCATGGAGGGCAAAACTGCCCTCAGTCCTCAAGACCTCGATTCGGAGGAGACGACCACCTCAAGATCAACCAGGTCCAATCAGCCCTTTATACACCCATCGCTCCTCCATAGCCCCGGACGCAGAGGTCACAGGAATACCAGGGATGGAATGTCTCTTTGGCTTTGGCTTCGCCCCGGTCGGTCATTGGCTTGGGATGAATCTTGCTGTGCGCGGGGAAGACGGCGTTGACCTCGAACCGTCTCCACCATTGTTATCCCATACAAAGCCCTAGAATCCGCTGCTGCGTCCGAAATGGACTCTGAACCTCGAGCTGATCCTTCCCCGCTCCCATCCCCATTCGCGCAACGTCTCTTCGCCCGTGGTCCCCCCTTTTCGCCAGCCAGACGATGCAGTCTGAAAACAAGAGAAATTCTCTCTCCCTTGGCGGTTTTCTCTGCTCGATTTGGTGCAATGGACCACGCTTAAGAATTCGCCCGGGAAGACCAAATTGGAAGGGAGGTGAGGCCAGTGAGGTTTGAAGTAGATCGTTGGAGGGAGATGAGGGAGACCGTTTGGACATGAGCTTGGAGGGAGGAAGACGTGATGACTGACCAACCATCGTCGTTAGTTGAATAACGCAACCGCGTACACGAATTGAGCTGAATTCGAGCCCTAGTGCAGCAAACTCTGACACCAATGCATACACTCATGCCCTCGTTTTCCGTTCTGCCATGCATTGGCAAATATACATCTGATGGCTCGAATGGGTACGTTGCGCTACATGCCTGAGCAAGCTTTTATTCTCATGCTGGTCAGAGATGTCCATCAATCATACGTCTTCAGAATCCCTACTTGTCGTTGCATGCATCATTAAAAGGCTCTCAATTTTCCAGCATGTCCCACGTGAAATGCTCTTTGATCGCCCGCATTTACTGCGATTACCTCCTTCGTCGCGCCGCGGTCCGACTGGCCACTGTTGCGGAGTCGCACCCCCTGAAAGTGGTCGCACCCTTCGTAATCCTACCGGCCCATGCTCGCCAACGTAGACGTCAACGGCTTATCCCCACGCGGTCGCCACGCAACCCCTTCCCTGTCCTCACTGGCATCGCTCGCGCCCTTGACGAGCCGTTTCAGCCTACCAACTCTGAGAACCATCGGGGCACACGCCTTCTGGACATCTTCTCCCAGAGAATCCTCTTCGTCAACTTCGACCATCCTCCGCGCTCGTCCACTGATTTATTCATGGCCTGGTTTCACCCCTTCGCGCACCGTGTGGATGCCTGGCGCAACTCTCCAGCCATTTCACTATACGCCTCTGACGGCTCTCTCGCCCTCGGCATCGGCACTGCTGGATTTGTCGGCCCGCATCTTTCTGAAGCACGTCGTGTCCCTGCCTCCTCATCTTATGAAGCTGAGACACAGGCCATCGAGATGGTTGCAAGACACCTCCTTTCTAACGACATCGACGGACATGTCGTCCTACTCGTGGATAATGCGGCTGCCGCCAAAGGGATTTTCCTCACCGACGCCCGGGACGGCCAACACATCACCCTTCGCTTTGCCTCCCACCTACGCGCTTGGCTCAACGGGCATGACGCTCGACGCCTCACGATCTCCTGGTGCCCTAGCCATATGGACATCCCGGAAAACGACGCGGCGGACCACCTTGTCTCTCATTACGACGGCCCGGACGCCCGCCCATTCCTGTCACGACTCAAGGCGGTCAAAAACTTTAAGCGCACGGCCTCGGCCCACTGGCGAGTGGCGTGGCTTTCCCACAAATACCGCGGACACCACCTTCTCCCGTTCCGGGAGTCTCGACGCGCCGCTGGCCCCTGCCTCGGGGCGGGTCGTAAACGCTTCATCACCGCTTGTGGAGGCTCGCCTGGCCTCTTCTCACGATTCGTCCGCATCTCTACGGGCCACATGCCCTCCGCCGACTTCCGTCAACGCTTCTTCCCGGACTCGCCTTCGACTTGCTTACATTGCTTAGACGGCCCTCCCATGACGCGCGACCACATCATGTGTAAGTGCACACGGTATGCGAAACGTTTCTCCTCCCTTTTCTCTTTTTCGCGTCGTCGACTTAATTACATAGGGCTTGTCGCTTTTTTAAAAGCCAACCCGACGGCAGCCACCTTCGGTGACATCGACCCTCCGGTCCCGCCACCTGTTCCCCTACTGCAGCAAGCCGCGTTCCACCGCCTATTTGACGACTAGAGTAGTTTTCCTTCTTTTACCTCTTCTACCGTTAGTTCCCCAGAACTATAGATATGCGGGCTTTTAGCTCCGTCGTTTCCGCGCATGTAGTCTACTTCTATGCCTACTTTCCCAATACACACACATGACCATTCAAAAAAAAAAAAAAAAAAATGCTCTTTGATCTCAATTCGAAAATCAAACCACACAATGTTTCCCAGCTGCCAACTCTCATGAATTCGCTCGGGTACTTCTGGACCTCGTGATACAAGGATGAATTATTACAATCCCAGCTTCGGAAACGTGAACGTTTTCTTAAAACACATGGCTTATATGCTTCTCGAGCCATGCAGGACGTTCCAACAATTGTTAAGAAACTGGCCTGAATTAGTAACTGTGGGCTAGGCGCTGGTCGTATAAAGAGGGAAACAGTGAGAACCAGCGTCCTTAGCTCTGTCGCATCATGAAGTGGCTCGCAGCAGTCGCATTGGCTATCTCTGTCGCCGATGCTAGTCCCATCCAGGCCGAAAAGTATGAATCAATCCTTGTTCAACGCCTTACGGCATTGGCGTCTATCAGCCGAACGTCGATCGGGCTCAGGTCAAGGCTAACGGGATCCAGTTTGCATCCATCAAAGCCACTGAAGGAAGTTGTGCGTATAAAGCCCCTCATTCATCATCGGCGGATGCTCATGGACGATTTCAGCATACAAGAACCTGTTTATTAAATCAGTTTGCATTTTCATGTATCCTATAATCATTTCCTGAAGTGGCTTACAGGCGGTCGGAGCAATAATAGTAAGCTGTTCTTTGACCTATCTGTGGCTAGCGATTAAGGTCTGGCGAAGGCTATGACACAGTCTTATGAGCGTACCTTACTTTGCTGTGGATAGTGTAGCCATAAATTTAATAGCAGAGATAGTATGACCCACTTCAGACCATCGTATTCATTATTCACCAACGGCGTTCGCCCAGCTTGGATCCGGACAGCATCTCAAACTCCATACCCATGAGCACCGAGGGAGTCGAGGGCGTCAAAGGTGTCAACGATTCAGGAATGCCTGGCAGAACGGAAAACGAGGGCGTGGAAAGCCAGGCGGAGAAATTTGACAGGCGGTATGGTATCCCAGCCGTATGCATTGGTGTCAGAGTCTGCGGCATTAGGGTCGAATTCGAGCCGGAATCGTCACGTTCCCTTCCTTCGAGTTCCGTTTCCGAGTCTAGAACGGGTAACACCATCTCGTAGCACACGTTGCAAGCCCGAGCTGGTTTACTTGCGCTGCCTTCCGAGATTTTACAATGGGACCAAGTTGTTTATGATCTCCGACAAGTACGAAGTTGGTAGTTTTGTCGGCCAGAGTCGTGAATGGTATATGACTTGGCTTAGCCCAAAAGGCCCGGTTTTACATTATCGTGGGCCAAGCCAAAGCTCCCATTAGTGTTGGCCTGGCTCGGGCTTGACCTGGCCCAGGCCGCGGCTTTCTGCAGGTGCATGGAGGCGTGGGGTGAAGAGGGGTGGGCACAGTGGTAGCTGCCGGTTGCAGCAGGTGTGTGGAGGTGCATGGGGGCGAGGGGGTGACACAAGCCTAGGTACGATAGTGTGGAGGCGGAGAGGCGCCTGGTTGCTGCAGGTGTGTAGAGGTGTGTGCAGGAATTCGGAGGAAGAGAGAGTGTGACTCCGAGCTGAGAAAGGACCATCGGGTGGTTGTGAGGAAGGACGCGGTCAGGAAGAAAGGAAGGAGTGCACCTCGCCAATGTTGTCGTAGCCATGTGCGACGATGCGATTATGATGGGAGAAGAGGCCACGTGCGTACTAGTGGGGAAGGGGGAGGTGATATTGCGCCGAATGGCCTGGATGCGCATGTTCGACAGCTTTGACGAGGTGCTCAAGCCTGAGGGGGCATCTCTATACTCAAAGTTTTGCTAGACTTGACTGCTTTCACCATTTCTCGGGATCCGCTTGCTGGGGGTGTGGCTGGCGAATGAGTGGCAGTGGCCATCTCATCCAGAGTCAAGGACACTAATAAAAAGTGTTCGGTCAGCATTTGTGTGTGAGAAAAGATAGAGAGACAGGTAACATACATGTATTGTTTGATGAGAGCAAACTCACTGCCATTCTCAAGGTCGATCGAGTACAAATAAAAGTAACCTTCCGATGAGATAACCATGACTTGGGGCATGGTTGGACTGAGTGCGACGAGCGTGCGTGTACCACTGGTAGGCAATCTCAGATAAGCAAAGTCGCGGGCGGGCCCCCACATCTCCGTCAGCGTATTTGGGAGATACTTGCCCATCGAGTGTGCGCCTGAGGATGGACGACACGCTCTTCTTTTCCTTTTCGACGATCGCCTCGTAGCCGCCTTCGTAGTCTTCCCTGATTCTGGGGGGCTTGTCGCACCCGAACCGGAGGAGGACGCAGAAACACTGTTAGAGCCTTTCTGAGATGTGAGCTTGAAGATGTGTACGTGTCGTGTGCAGAACTGATGGCCAAGAGGGTCGAGACGGGGTTAAAGTTGATCGAGTAAATCTTGGCTTCGCAAGTTCCTCGTCTAAACTGGTAGAGTTTCTCTGCGTTTGGTAAGCCCCATACGCGGATGACGGTGCCTTTCTCGGAGGGTACCGGTGGAATTGATCGAGAGGAAGGAAATGGAATCTTGTGAGCCTGGATGACGTTGACGACGGTGTGGCAGCGGGTGGAGAAGATGCGGACGTCACCGGATGGGGAGGTGGAAGAAGAGGACGAGGATGCGGAGGCGGAGGCTGTTGTAAGCGCCGTGGAGGAGGAGGGGATGGGGGATGGGTAGGCGAGATAAGAGCTGTCTGCGGAAGGAGAGAGCGCGCAGATGGCTGGAGAGGAGAGTCAGCAGCGGTGCTGGGAGTATGCAAGAATCAGAGACGAACCGTCTGGATTGGATGTGGGCTCTATGACATGTAGAAGACGCATGTTTGAGATATCATAGATGTATATCTCCGTATTGAGGACGATGACGAGGGTCTTGCGGTTCATCTTGACCGCAAGAACGGAGGAGGGGAAGAGTAGCTCGCATATGACAGATTTACGCTTTGTGTTGACGATCTGAGCTTCCGAGGGCTGGACTGAGGTCTGGAGCGCCGACGAGGGTGAACAGCGAGGTGCAGAAGAGCATCTCGACGATGCCACGAGCACCGTCTGTGTTTGAGAGAACGCGGCCAATTGGATCGCAACTGAGGATGGCATAACCGCCGACAGGGACGCACGAAAAGTCCTGGTTGAAGTTGGGGAAGAGCATCGCGTCCGAGCCTGACTAGGCCTCACTCGCCACGCCTCGTCAAAGCCGTCGAACATGTGCTTCCAGGCCATTCGGCGTTCGTCGTCAGATGGAAGATGAACGACCCCGAACACTTTTTTTCTGTTTTTTTTTTCGCATAGAAATGTATTTGAGAAAGAACTACGAAAGTATACACAGCTACGGGAGACATTGCCTCCGTATGTTAATAAGTACCAGAGACTGAACTCTTTTCACGCATCATCAACATCGGCGAGCCCGTCCACGTCCTTCGTCACACCACCCAGTGTCAGTGGTTCTTTCTCGACTCGCCGGAGTCGCGATGGCGTTATGCATCGAGGCTGTTGGCTCTGACGATTACGAGCTCGACTGGCTCATTTCTGCCTGCGTCACCCCACATGCCTCCTCGCCCCTGTGCGTCTCTGCAACCGGCAGATACCACTGTACCCTCCACCCCTCTTCATCCCACGCCTCCACGAGCCAGGCCAACACTGGGAGCTTTGGCTTGGCCCGCGATAATATAAAGCCGGGCCTTTTGGGCCAAGCCAAGAATACCATTCATGACTCTGGCAAACTATCAATTTCGTACTTGGCCGGAGATCATAAATAACTTGGTCCCGTTGTAACATTTCGGATTGCGGGAAGAACCGCTTTCACTGGCAGCAGGCCCCCGTTCGTAGCTATCTGCACAGGATGATGATGTATGATGTGCAGCGTGGTCGAGGTTTGACGTACGTCTTCATTCGCAGCGAAGTGGACCTGGGCTGATGAGGCGTCAAATTGTTGCGAAACTTTAGGTCTCACTACGCATCTGAACTTCAAGCCTGCAGTGATCCTGCAGTGACGCACAGTCTGCAAGATATCGACATGTTCAAGCCCAAGACGGGGTTTCCTATCCTCTTCCACGGCGTGGCAGTCATCTCCTTCGTATTTCAGGAACGCTCAAGTATCCCGAATACAGGTCACTAATTGGACTCCTGGGATCCTGCAGAAGGCGCGTCAACGTGGGACAGGCAGTGGAAGAGGTTGATGCATTTATGCGACGATGATGAGGTGTTGTAGTCAAGGCCACGCGCTCGCCGTACCTGCCAGCAATGCCCATATCCATTCCCGCACGCCGACGACGACGGTTGATCCCTCAATACCTCCCTCCAAACTCATGCCCAAACGCTCTCCCTCATCTCCCTCCAACAATCTATTTCCAACCTCTCCCTCCTTCCAATTTGGTCTTCCCGGGCGAATTTTTCTTAAGCGTGGTCCATTGCACCAAATCTAGTGGAGAGAGCTGCCAAGGGAGAGAGAATCTCTCTTGTTTTCAGACTGCATCGTCTGGCTGGCGAAAAGGGGGGACCACGGGCGAGGAGACGTTGGGCGAATGGGGATGGGGGTGAGGAGTGATCAGCTCAAGGTTCAGAGTCCATTACAGATGCAGCAGCGGATTCTAGGGGATTTGTATGGGATAACAATGGTGGAGACGGTTCGAGGTCAACGCTGTCTTCCCTGCGCACAGCAAGATTCCCGTCATCTCAAGTCAATGACCGGCTGGGGCAAAGCCAAAGCCAAAGAGACATTTAATGCCTGGTATTCCTGTGTCCTCCGCGTCCGGGAGCGAGGGGGCTACGGAGAAGTGATGGGTGTATAAAGGGCCGATTGGACCTGGTGCCTCCTCCGAGTCGAGCAGGGACTGTTTGAGGTCTTGAGGACTGAGGGCAGTTTTGCCCTCTATGCAGGTGGGGGTCCTAACATTTGTCAAAGTCGGACCTATCAATGCTGAAACCACGACTGAATATGATACAGATGACTGGGTTAGCACGATTCGACAGGCCAAGGCGAAATGGGCTAGTCTCACTGAACGTCGCTAATCCGAATTCGACTGACTTCGTCTGCATCGACAAATCGTGTCAGAAGCTGTTGCTGCAGGCATTGCCCTTCCCCCAACTGCGTCGGCGGCGGCGTCGCCGTTAACGCGAGTGCTCGAAGAAGGCGGATTGAGAGCATTGACGGAAGAACTGGAACTAGAAGAAGCAAGGTAGAACACTTTTTACCCGCTATCTGCATACCGGGTGAGAGAACGAAAGAGTGCGCCGCGGACAGACATTTGGCTGGAAAAGACGAAGACACCATTGTAGTCTCTGCAGACGATGTGTGCGAGCAATGATTTCTCTTTTATTTTATTCTCGATTGTTAACAATTACTATCTACAGTACATTACCGATACCAATACGGAGGATAGTAAGGGAGGCAGCACGAGTAAACCAGCTCGGACTTGTAACATGTGCTATGAGACGGTGTTCCCCGTTCTAGACTCGGAAATGGAACTCGAAGGAAGAGAACATCATAATTCTGGCTCAAATTTGACCCCTGATGCCGCAAACTCTGACACCGGGATACCATAATGTCCCTGTCAAACTTCTCTGCCTGACTTTCCACACCCTCGTTTTCCGTTCTACCAGGCAGTTCTGAATCATCGCCGCCTTTGATGCCCTCGACGTTTAGGGCGCTGATGGGAATGGAGTTGGAGAGGCTGTCTGGATCCAAGTTGAACAAACGCCCATTTGGAGATGTGAATGGCAGGTGAGGTTGAGGCCATTGGTGAAGAATGCCAACTCGACACGGCGTTGCAGGTTTGGTGAGGGTGCCAATGTCGATGGGAGCGAGAATAATGGCCAATCCTCGGATCAGGAATGAGCACACCCTCCATTGTTCGATAAGAGTGTTGCTCGTGATGAAGAAGCACCCGAAAAGATGCAAGAGCACTCGTCTCCGAAGCCGGTTGAATCGGCGGGTGAGGAGGTTTTCACTCCCTGCTCTTGCGTTGGAACGTCACTGCACTGACAGTGGTCGTAGACCCAAATGGCGGTATTAGGACAGGGCTACCGAAGGATCTGTAGCTGCGTTGAGCAGCAGTGGTCCTGCAAACACGTTTCTAGAGGAGTCGCGCCTTTCCGTTGAAATGAATTCAATAATGACTATGATGATCTGTATCTCTGCCATTGTCTGTTTGTAGTGCAATTAGGTTGCCTTCGTATACTCGTCACCCGTTCTATCGACTCAATGTCATCGTCATCAAAGGTATGCATTCCTTCGGCACTTCTCTGAGTTTATTGCGGGTATCACTGCATCAAGTCTGGCGCCATGTCAGAGTCTCGTTGAGTGTGCCGGTGAACTGGAATAACTACAAATGCATCAGCAAGTGGCCGATTGGTATATCGAGCTACGTACCGTTTAGTGTTGGGTAGTATGCATGGGAAAAGTCGGTAATCCGCCTAATGATTTCAGTGAGACTCAAGTCGTGACACTCCGGGTTATCTATATGACTATATGTTCAGATCACATGTAATCGAACAACATGGCTTACACTCGAGATCAAGAGCAATGGCAACTGTGATGGCTGTTCGGAACAGATAGTCATTACCACGACATGGTATTCCTATTCCCAGCCCTCGGCCAGCGTGCTTGGGAGATATACAATTGGCTACTAGCTTGAGGGAAATCGGTGACATTCCTAACAAATAGGACGGCTAGAACTGAGTGAGGCATGACATGTAATAATATGATTCACGTGGATTCTTGTGTCCGGTTGAGCATTTTTAGACCGGCGGTAGTAGTGAATACTACTATTCACTCTACATGAGTATGAGGTCGATCGGTCCTGGTAGTTTATGCTGGACGGGCTCTTCGCCCTCCGGCCAACCCTCTACTCCTGAGGTGTTTGCGCGTCACGTGGTCACGACGTGACACTTGTTTGTGACATGTAACATGTAACACAACTTACTTGCTTTACCACTGCCACCATCGATGAGCATGTTTGCTGCTGCACGTCATTTCATCACTTTCGGTGGGAAATTCTTTTCCATTGGACATGACTATGTATGTACCATTATCTATCTATCTGTATTAATTGACAAAATCATGATCAGAATGAAACTATTGGCAAGTAGTGTCCATTGTGAAGAGGATTTATTTACAACTTGAAATATCTCACTCCAGTCAATCAAGTTCAGAATGAGACTATTAGTAAGTAGTGTCCATTGTGAAGGATTTGTTCACAACTTGAAATATCTCACTTCAGTTAGTCAACAAGTGTGTACTAAGTATATCAATCTACTTGTTCTGACATTAGTATATCCCATCAGATTGAAGTAAAGAGTGTGTTAAATATTCCAGTCTCAATTCTGTACTAACAAATTACATGTTAGTTATTTCTGAGGATGATATTGGTATGTTCTATTCATGTTGCTTGTTTGGTGCATCTTGTTAATTCCATATGATTAAGGTCAGTGTGCACATATGTATCCCACAAGATCAACTCTACAATCCATATCAGTAAAATACAAGAAATGGCTATCACCTCCTGACTCTTCTGTCAATCATGACAATGCTAGGCAGAAGCATCACAAGGACACTGGACTTTGGATTCTCAAGGATGAAAGATTTGTAAGTTGGAAAGAAGACTTCAAACAGTTCCTATGGATTAATGGGATTTGTAAGTAATACTGAATCTGTTGGCATTTCCTTTTATTGATAATCCATAGCTGGTTGTGGGAAGACAATCATCTGGTATTTCATGGTTTTGACCTGTTAACAGTTGCTTACATAACAAAGCTCAATTATCATACAAGACATCAAAAATGTTTATGACAAACAGTCTGGTGTGGGCTTGGCCTATTTCTACTTTAATGTCAATGATTATGCAAAGCAGACAGTCAGAAGCTTTCTTGCTGCTTTGGTTATGTCACTAACTCCAAGATCCAAAAATCACAAAGTATTGGAAGAGCTTTATCACAAAAATGACAAGCTCCATGCTCCTACTACTTTGGAACTATTGAATGCTCTTCTGAAACTTATCCAAGGCTTTGAAAAGGCCTACATTATCATTGATGCTCTTGATGAATGTGGAGAATATGATGAATTGTGGAATGTCCTAAGCCAGATATGTGGTCATTGTTGCCTCTTGATTAGCAGTAGAAGGGAACAGAAAATAGTTGCATCTGTGCAGCAATATATTCCCATGGAGGTAGTCATTTCTGTAGACCTCATCAATGGGGATATCAAGAGATACATTTATGATGGATTTGAGGCTGACCACAGGCTCAAAAGATGGTCTCATGCTGTGGATAATAACATACAAGAGGTGCTCTTGCAAGGGGCAAATGGAATGTGTGTGTGCTATGACAGACCTGGCAGGACATTAGCTAATGATCAATAGGTTCCGTTGGGCTGCCTGCCAAATGAATGAACTTAGAAAGTGTCGAAGCCAAAAGGCAGTTGAGGATGTTTTGCATAATATTCCTAAGACACTGGAAGGGGTATATGACCAAATTCTTCAAAGAATTGATGACCAAGACATACATAATGCCAGAATGCTTCTTCATTGGCTTGTGCATGCAATGGAACCAATGACATTTCAGCAGCTTATGTCAACTGTGACATTTGATGAATCCAAACAAAAATTTGATCCCAAGCAGGCCTTGTCAAAGCCAGAGGATGTGCTAGAAGTCTGCTCAAGTCTTGTGATAAGAGGAGCAGATGAGACAGTAATACTTGCCCATGCATCAGTAAAGGAATATCTTCTGCAAGCACCAAGGATGATAAGACAGGATACACTTAAGATATCAGACCTTTGTTCTGCACATGCACTGATGACATCATTTTGCCTGTCATACCTTTTACAAATAAAGCAAGACAAATTGTATACAACTGTATTCAAAGAATTCTGTCTAGCTAACTATGCTGCAAAGTACTGGCATAGACACTATCAGATGAGCAGCAAAGACTCTGATATAGAAGACTTGCTAAGTTCAATGTTCCAAAGCAGGAATTGTTTTATGAATTGGGTGAGATTATATGATTTAGATGATGAATACCCTTGTGCAAAATTAGAAAGAGAAAATACAGCCCATCCACTGTACTATGCTGCAATGCTTGGGCTCAAAACAGTTGCAGAGCACCTTTTAACAAATATTGGTGCTAACATTGAGGGTGGAAGATATGGGAGTGCACTCCAGGCTGCAGCATCTGGGGAGAGTCTTAACATTGTCCAGCTGCTTCTTGACAAAGGAGCTGATGTCAATGCTCAGGGTGGATATTATGGGAATGCACTCCAGGCTGCAGCATATGGGACCAATCTTGACATTGTCAAGCTGCTCCTTGACAAAGGAGCTGATGTCAATGCACAGGGTGGATATTATGGGAATGCACTCCAGACTGCAGCATATAGGGCCAATTTTGACATTGTCAAGCTGCTCCTTGACAAAGGAGCTGATGTTGCTCAGGGTGGAAGATATGGGGATGGACTCCAGGCTGCAGCATATGGAGCCAATGTCAATGCTGAGGGTGGACATTATCAGAATGCACTCCAGGCTGCAACATATGGGACCAATCTTGACATTGTCAAGCTGCTCCTTGACAGGGGGGCTAATGTCAATGCTCAGGATGGATATTATGGGAATACACTCCAGGTCACAGCAAAGAAGGGTAATGTTGACATTGTCAAGCTGCTCCTTGACAAAGGAGCTGATGTCAATGCACAGGGTGGATATCATGGGAATCCACTCCAGGCTGCAGCATATGTGGCCAATCTTGACATTGTCAAGCTGCTCCTTGACAAAGGAGCTGATGTCAATGCTCAGGGTGGACATTATTGGAATGCACTCCAGGCTGCAGCATCTGAGGCCAATTGTGCTATTGTCAAGCTGCTGCTTGACAGAGGAGCTGATGTCAATGCACAGGGTGGATATTATGGGAATCCACTCCAGGCTGCAGCAAATGAGGCCAATCTTGACATTGTCAAGCTGCTCCTTGACAAAGGAGCTGATGTCAATGCTCAGGGTGGAGAGTATGGGAATGCACTCCAGGCTGCAGCATATGGAGCCAATGTTGACATTGTCAAGCTGCTCCTTGACAAAGGAGCTGATGTCAATGCTCAGGGTGGATATTATGAGAATGCACTCCAGGCTGCAGCATATGGAGCCAATTTTGACATTGTCAAGCTGCTCCTTGACAAGGGGGCTAATGTCAATGCTCAGGATCAATATCATGGGATTGCACTCCAGGTTGCAGCAAAGGGGGGTAATTTTGACATTGTCAAGCTGCTCCTTGACAAAGGAGCTGATGTCAATGCTGAAGGTGGAATGTTTGGGAATGCACTCAAGGCTGCTATAGATTGCAGCAATGTGGAAATGGTTAAGCTGCTGCTTGACAGAGGAGCTGATGTCAATGCTCAAGGTGGGGAGGCACTCCGGGCTGCAATAGGGGAGAGCAATGTGGAAATGGTCAAGCTGCTCCTTGACAAAGGAGCTGATGTCAATGCTCAGGGAGGATATCATGGGAATGCACTCCAGGCTGCAGCATATTGGGCCAATGTTGACATTGTCAAGCTGCTCCTTGACAAAGGAGCTGATGTCGATGCACAGGGTGGAGAGTATGGGAATGCACTCCAGGCTGCAGCATATGTGGCAAATCTTGACATTGTCAAGCTGCTCCTTGACAGAGGAGCTGATGTCAATGCACAGGGTGGATATTATGGGAAAGCACTCCAGGCTGCAGCATATGGAGCTAATCTTGACATTGTCAAGCTGCTCCTTGACAAGGGGGCTAATGTCAATGCTCAGGATCAATATCATGGGAATACACTCCAGGTTGCAGCAAAGAAGGGGAATTTTGGCATTGTCAAGCTGCTCCTTGACAAAGGTGCTGATGTCAATGCACAGGGTGGAAGATATGGGAATGCACTCCAGGCAGCAGCATACTATAAGGCCAATCTTGACATTGTCAAGCTGCTCCTTGACAAAGGAGCTAAGTCTATCCACAATGTGGAAGAAAGTGAAGATGATGATGTATTGTAGATCACCATGAGGCTTATTTGTACATAGTAGTTCAGATTGGAGTGCCACATAGCATTCAGGCTTAGCCAATGGGTCTAACATGAAATGAGAAAGACATGAAAAAAATCCAACAATGTAACAACTGTACCAAGGATATAAACTCAAAGACAAAATGTGTCTGGTGGGCTCAAGGGGGCATCTCTACACTCAAAGTTTTGCTAGACTTGACTGCTTTCACCATTTCTCAGGATCCACTTGCTGGGGGTGTGGCTGGTGAATGAGTAGTGGTCACTGTCTCATCCAGAGTCAAGGAGGCTAACAAACAGTGTTCAGTTGGCATTTGTGTGTGAGAGGGGGATAGAAAGATAGGCGATGTACATGTATTGTTTGATGAGAGTGCACTCACTGCCATTCTCAAGGTTGATCAAGTACAAGTATGTTATGAACAGTATAGCATCAGCTATCTCCAGATGAAGGTTCAACACCTTCCCATGCATGCATCAAACATTTCCCCCTTTTGTATGTTTCCTTTTACAGTAGTTACTCAATTCATCTCACATTGTTTATGTGTTATTTGCCCATCATTAATGCTCTGCAGCTGTTGCCACCTGCAGCAGATGTGTCTTGTGTCTCATTGTTCTCATTTAGGTAATCTGTAGTATGACCCTGAGTATAAGTAGTAGAGTGCTGGACTGGGTTCCCCAGTTCAGCAATAGATTCTATTGCTAAGTCTCCATGTGCCTGAGCTTTGCTCCTCAGTCTGCCCCTCTGCTCTCAATGCCCAAGTGTGCCTCTGCCTGCCTAGTGCACCTGGAGTCTGTCTTGCCTATCTATCACCCCTCAGAGCCACTGACTTCACCACTGTGCATCACCCCACTCATGTGCCACTACCACACCCTGGCTTGACCTTAACATATTGCTGAACTCACCTCAGCTCACCCAAGTACAAGATGACCACAGAAAGATTTGATTTCACCTGGAGCTACTACACTTCAGTCACTAGATTGGAGTCTCTAGGTTCTACAGAAACACTATCAGATGATCACCCTTCTATCTCATCAACATGAAAAGAATATTACCCATCAAAGAAGACTTCTTTACAGGAGACCCCTTCTTCAGCAAGTTCAACCAGCCAGACCCTGTCATCCCTGAAGAGCTTGTACAAACCAAAACCCAGAGATCTCCCACCCCACCAATCATTGTATCAGATTCCCTCATCAGTGAATTTAAGAACTGATTACAGTGCACTTACAGGAAAACCAAGAAGAGCAAAGGAAAGGAAAGAGAAGTCCTTACTGCCAATCCCACAACCATCACCCCTCTCACCCACACCACTGAGCCTCATGGATACTGGTCTACCCTCCAACCCACAGGCACACTTCTCAAAGCCCAAACTTTGCACTCAACTCAGAAATATACCATCAGCAAAGGAGTTCATTGCATCATTGAAAGCATCACTTGTGATCAAAGACAGGAATACCAAGCCTGTAATGGAAAGCATTTCTACCACATTATAAGAGAAGTATTGATTGTTGAGTGCACAACAACCACCACCAATTTAGGATTTGAGACTGTGCCTAATTAGCAGGTGCAGTCTATACAGAAGAAATCACCACATCTGAAACACATCAGATTAGGGCCACCAATCACCTACCCTGAAAAAGACTTTTGGGATGCATTTTGCAAAGAACCAAATTTAGATGAAACCAAAGAACATGTTGTCTCAGAAGAATTTTACAATACTTGGATCACTTACTGGGAAGCTGCCCTTGAACAGAAATGACAGCAGGAAGCAGAAAAGCAAAAAGAAGAAGAAGAAGACAAATGAACCCCACACAGAGGGGATAAAACAAAAATGACAGATGAAGAAACTTGACAGAAACTGTTCCAACAAGTGGTCACTCAGCCTGACAATTTTGATGGAGATAAGATGAAGTTTGCCACTTGATGGATGCACATGCAGCTTTATTTAAAAGGCTACAAGTCACTGGATGAATTGGGAAAAATCATCGCAGTACTATCTAGGTGCAAGAAAGGATGCACTACTCCTTGGGCACTGTTAAAAAATCAGGAAATTGTTGACAACAAATTAACATCATGGGAAGCCTTCAAATTACAGATCATTGCACAATTCTCAGACCCTATCTGCTCCCATAAAGCACTTAATCAGATCCATAGCTTCATCCAACTGATCAAAATGTCTATTGCTGAATACCTGGATCAGTTTGAAGAGCTCAAATACACTAGTGGAGTTGGAGACACCAAAGTGCTGTATTGTTTAAAGCATGGAATTAGCCCTGCCATTGCTTGAATCATCTACAGCTCAGACACCAATCCCCCTAACATGTATGATGCATTTATCACCAAAGCAAGAAGGATCAGCACCAATCTCAATATCAATGGGGGTTTACATCAGACCTTGACCTCCTCAAACACTGCCACCTCTTGCAAGACTTGCACAGCCACAGGTACCATGTTTGGAGGCACAGGGCATGTTATGTAAATTGACACTAATAAGGCAGTTTGTTGCTACAACTGTGGAAAGTTTGGACATCTATCATGGGATTGTCCTCAGCCAAAGAAGGAGAAAGGCACTTGCTATGAATGTGGAAGCAAGATGCACTTAATTAAAGATTGCCCAAAGAAGGAAACACTGGTGATCAAAGGAAAGAAACCCTTCCATCCACAAGGGACAAAGAAAGTCAAAGAAATAGGCAATGATGATACACTACTAGAGGAATTGGTGCCAGAAGAAGATGACTATTACAAAGACAAAACCCAGGAGGATTTTACCAAAAGAGATGCATAGATGCTGTACCCATCTCCACAAAAACAGTTCCCAGCTTGACTAAATACTTTGCCTGTCCTAGTGTAAAGCAAGTTAATCCATCCCCCACTTTAACCCATGAGTCTGTGAGCAAGGTGTACATCAAGAAGATGAAAGATCAACTATCTATCTCTCCCCAATTATTAAAAGAAGAACCCCAACTGGTAATGTTGGACACACAAATAAAGAACAGACAAGGATGATGGATCCATTTCTCCCCAGAAGTTGACAATGGATGTCAAATCATGAGTATCCACCCAAGAGAAGTGAAAATATGGAGATTACCAACAAACCCACTCTCCCAACCAATTGTCATGATGAATGCTGATGGATCCTTTAATCAACAAAAGAAAGCCACACATGTCACAATTATTGAAATGCAAGTAGGAGATCACCATGAAACACTCAAAGCACTAGTCCTGGATATAGGATGCAATGATATGTTATTAGGAAAGGATTGGTTGTTGCATCACAGCCCTTTGATTGACTGGAAAACCAACCAAGTCATGTTCAATAAATGCACAGAATGCTGCACCAGTACCCTCAAAAGCACAAAAAAAGCTTCTTCACAACCAGCCATCCCAGTTGATGAAAATGGGTTAGTTATGTTATGAGCACACCTCATATTTTCAACTTTACAGTAACGACGTCAATGACACTTATGAAGATATGGTCACGAGGAATCGGGAGATATTTTTCATTTCTTTTTATCTATTTTACTTCGCTCAAACGTCTACGAGCAAGACTACGCAACGGGACTCTAGGATGATGGCCTACATGAACTGTGGTCCCTATTAGGAAGGAGGTTAGGTCAGCATCGGCTATGGAGATAGACTGAGTGCTGACAAGGAACACGGCCCGATGATGGGCCTACGCCATGAAAGGAATCATGAGCAGCACGGCGCCTGAGGGGCGACATGGGAACGCTGAGGAGTACCGAGTCAACGGTATGGCATGCATGGGAATCGGCCGACAAGCTTGAACAATAGCAAGGCCGCATGCAGACAACCCAGGAGTTGGGTGTGGGAGGAACTCTCCACAAATGGTTAGATGGGCACAGAGTTAGCTGCTGTGCATTGATCCCCAGTGAGGGACTTTAGCTGTGCACTGCCTGCGCACAGACCAGGGGAGCGGTATATAAGGGCCGTAGTTTACAGTAGGAGACTCTTAAGTCTCTAGATAGTCTATTGTCACTAGACATAGCTACTGAGCAACCAGAATCGTTTCAGACCTAACAAGTCACCACTTGAGTCAGATAGGTTGTGTCTAGGGCAGTCCTGACATAATCTAGAGACTTTACTCTCTACCCTGTTGACCCTGTCTAGCACCGAGCAAGCCGCTCGTAGTTGCGAAGGACAATCAACGGCCTAGTTTCTTCTTTGATGGTAGTAACCCGATTATCCTGGGACCGTTGTCGACATCGACCATGATATACTTGGACGGTTGTAATCCGATTATCCTGGAACCGTTGGCAACTTCGAATTCGACAGACCACTGTCAACGGGCACTGTTTAAGTGTCCTCAATATGCCCACAGGGGCCTGGCGACAAACCCTACTTGGGTAGTCTACACAAAGTAGCAGGAGAGAGTACTAGTGCACTGGGAGAGCGTAGGCAGGAGACCACAGATGCGCCCCAGGTATAGTACACTGCTATTTTGGAAGAGCTCAGGAACGAGCGAAACAACTTTATTGGTGTTGCATATCAAGGCTGAATCCAAGTTCCTCACACACTCCCTGTACTAGCAACCCTACCTGATTTCAGGTTGATAACTAGGCACAAAGATAGTGAGGCGAATTGCCGGGTGCACCCAATAAATAGCTTGCAGACCCACGACACTGCAGACACTATCTCTCTTGTTTCCCAAGAGACGTCATCGACAGGCGCGGATTAATCGACAGCCGATTGAACAGAACTATTGTCAGTGGAGGGCCTGAAATAGTTTGAAGATTCTTTTACAGGAAAAAATCCTACACTATCCCTCGTCACAATGAACTGCATGTTCAAATACATACTACCTCACGCCCAGGTGACACTTTCGGAGATTGGATGCGTCTTCGAAGCAGACTGGGTAACCAATCACGATAGGGTCTCATCTAGACCAACAGAAATAACTGGCGATGTCATCTACCGCCAATATGATAACCACATATGATTATGGTGGACGTTCTTGAAAGAACAAAAACGAGAAAGACGTGCACGTGCACAACAACTTATCCGGCAGCGTGAAGCCGAGGAGACGAGGATCCAGGAAGAGGCATGGAACACCTTACTGGAACAACGGGCAGCAAACCGAGCTGCATTACAGGCAAAACGGGCCCTAGAAAGAGCAATGAGGGAATACCTTACCCTCACCAACTTACTGAACGATTCGTTCAAGGGGGACGCATCCAGTCCCATCTGGAAAGCCATAATGACATCAAAATACAATCAATGGCTTACGCTTATTATCGATGGGGAAAAAGCTATTCGAACTTCAGGAATGAAACCCCACACAATACAGTATGAACGTCATGCACAGGAATTATATGAGCATGAAGGCATGACAATGGAACATGCTGACTGGAACGCATTAATGCATGCATTAAATGGAAACATCTCGCCAGGCTTCTGGTGGACAATTCGAATGGGCCCCATTCCCAAACAACTCGCACCTACGGTTCCAGGATTTTGTTACCTCTGTCTCATCAAGCTGGAGTACTGGAACAAGTACGAATGGCCTGCATATCCAACCATTGAAGCTGTCTGGCAGATGGAGAAACAATTCTGGGAAGAAGGAATTAGAACAAGGTGGACCGCCACAGAACGACCCAACGTCGTACATGTAGGCCTAGAAATGGCCGACACCAACGGATGGGATATGGTGGAAAGATTACTTACCAGCGGTCACCGAACGCTCCGTGTAGGAGCAGAGCAAACAGAAACCCCCGAAGTAGGCGAAATAATAAGTCTAGGGGAAGAAAGCAATATATTACCATCAGAGCAACCAGCACGATCAGACGCAGCGGCAGCTCTGGTGGAAATAGACCTGTGTTTACGAAATGGTCGTCCAGGTCTAACAGAGCAACAACAAAACAAGTTGCACCCGAGACATCCAGGATATTGTTACCTATGGCTGGTAAAGCGAAAATACTGGAATGCTTACAAATGGCCGGCATATCCAACAATCAGAGAAATATACAGATGGGATCCGGAACTAATGGACGAGGACCGACCCATATACTGGAGACATACCAAAGGGTGCGACTGCATGTGGCACTGTGTCTGTGTGTCAGGAGAACCAGGAGGATGGCCCTGGATGAAGGAAATGATGTGGAACGGATATGGTTCTCACCGAGTTGGTGTAGGAACTTTCCGACTTACTGTAGACATGGTCGCTCAAACCTACCATGCAATACTCAGATGGAGGAATCACTGGGTAGACTCCTAAACATTAGAACCTCTCCCAGACACTCAACCAGCTGCAGCAGTGGCAGCATGGGAAAATGAAATTCACTGTCAGGAAGAGGAGAGGCAGCAAGCAATCACCAGTGCTGGACAGGCCCTTGCAGCCATAATAAATGAATACCAGTGGAGTTCACGACCAGAACCAGGACCCCTTACAAAGGCAGAAATGCCCAATTACTATCAGGGAGATCCACAAACGGTTGACGGATGGTTGTGACAAATGGAAACGTACTTCATGTTAGCAAGGGAAATAGACCCGAAACGACAAATTTCCATATGCCTTTACCGAATGAAGGGCGGAAAGGGAGACCGAGCAGCAGATTGGAGTGGCGTTAAACTTAAAGCATTCCAAGAAGCACTGCAGGAGTACCAGGACAAAATAGACAATAGCGGATGGAGCTCACAACTTAGCTGGCAACAGCTAAACGAGGGAGAATCCACTGCTGATGATCAAGCATGGGTGCGACGGCCGTTAAATAATCAGTTCCCGTTCACAGACTGGGCCGATTTCAAAAAGCAAATGCATGACTTCTTTATGTCAACAGAGACGAAGGAGAAAGCAATTGAAGCACTACTGAAATTGCGACAAGGAACAATGATGGTCGAAGACTACATCATAAAGTTCAACTCTCTCACCTTGTTAACAGACTGGAACGATCAAGCCTTGATCTCCCAGTTCCAGAGTAACCTCAACCCAGCGCTAGGAAGGGACTTAATCCGATATGGGGGACTTGCAGATAATGCAACTCTAGTTCAAATACAGACGCGAGTAACTGCTCTTGCCCGAGCTTACAGAAAAGCCAACGAAACATATGGCTTCCCAAAAACTCGGCAAGAGTATAGAGAGCAAACTCCAAGTACAAATCCTCACCCCCAGTACCAATATAAGGCGCCAGCTCCATTCGCATCGGGCAGTCGAGACCCAAACGCAATGGACATCGACAGGAAACCACGTAACAAACTGTGGTGTTATAACTGCCAAAGAGAAGGGCATACTAGTTGGAGATGTCCACAGCCCAGGCAAAACAAACCAATACCCAAATGCGCCAATTGTGGCAGAAAGGGACACCCAACAGAAAGGTGTTGGGAGAGAAAAAGAATCACAGCCAGAGATAAAGGCAAACAAATCATACAAGCAACCAGCGCGATTAAACGCAGCGGCAGCTCAGGGGAAACGACCCCAGAAGGATGTGCCAAAATAGAGGAGGTCTCGGATTTTGGCGAAAGCCAGTAGACAAGCGCTCTGTCTTACTGGCCTCTAGTTCAGTTTCGAAAAACGGTGTATTAGTACCAGTAGATTCCACAATTAACGTGCATGAATTACTCTACGAATGCAGTGGGAACATACACCATATAAGAAACTTAGAAATGAGCGCAAAACCCGAAAAAAGATTAAAAACATGGACACCGCCATGGGTACTAAGACGTATCTGGCAGCAAGACGAACAAACGGCAATCGAGTGTCTACACCAGTGGGTAGACGACAGACAAGTAAACGAAGTAAACGGAAAACTGGTCCAACAGTTAAACGCCTTATCAGAAACCGATGCCCTATGGAACCTAGTACACTTGAGGGAAAAAGTAGTACAAGGAATTGGGAAGCAGGAGTTAGACCTGAAAGGAACACTCACCACTATGGACACCTTCCAGTCCGCCAACGTCACTATGTTACTAGACTCCGGATGCACCGCCTTGTGTATAAGCGAGGAATTTGTAGAAAAGCATAGGATGAACAAAAAGAAATTACTATGTCCTATACCAGTATACAATGCAGATGGAACAAGAAATGGATCAGGAAGTGTGGAATACTTTGTCCAATTCAAGCTACGCATCGGATCTCATGAAGAGCTCATGGACTGTGCCGTTGCCACACTAAGCAAAACCGATCTCTTCCTAGGACACGATTGGTTGGAGCATCATAATCCAACCATTAACTGGAAAAAGAAATCCTTAGAATTCAACTGTTGTCCGGGGACCTGTTGGAAGCCATCTTCAGTACAGGAACCTGAAGATGAAATTGATGTCTCATATTGCTTACATGAAGGAGACCGCCTTCTAGCTGTTCACATTGGGGAACCCGAATTACAAGTCCGAGCTTTCGCCTCAACTGCAACAAGGATAGCTGCAGAACAGGCTGGGAAAGAAAAGAAATGAACGTTGGAGGAGGCGGTCCCCCACCATTACTTGAAGCATCGAAAAGTGTTTGAAAAAGAAACTTTTGACGAACTCCCACCGCGACGGCGTTGGGATCATGCAATTGAACTTATACCTGGTTTGACTCCAGTAGACTGCAAAATTTACCCTTTAAATCGGGACGAACAGCAGCAACTGGACGAGTTCCTGAAAGAGAATTTGGATTCTGGACGAATCCAACCTAGCAAATCACCAATGGCATCACCTTTCTTCTTTGTAAAGAAGAAAGACGGAAAACTCAGACCTGTACAGGACTACAGGAAGTTAAATGAAATGATGGTCAAGAATCGTTACCCTCTACCCTTAATTGGGGAATTAGTAGATCAATTGTCCCAGGCCAAGGTGTTCTCAAAGATGGACATACGATGGGGATACAACAATGTTCGCATAAAAGAGGGAGACGAATGGAAGGCCGCTTTCAGAACCAACCGGGGGTTATTCGAACCGCTCGTTATGTTCTTTGGTCTAACTAACTCACCTGCCACCTTCCAAACTATGATGAACGACATATTCTGAGTCGAAATCGCGGAAGGATGGGTTGTCATCTACATGGATGACATATTGGTATTCTCCAAAAACCAGGAGGAACATACAAAGCATGTAAACCGAATACTCGAGAAATTGGAGAAACACAAGCTGTCGTTAAAACCTGAAAAGTGTTTCTTTGACAAAAATGAAATAGACTTCTTAGGAGTAATCATTGGGAAGGACACAGTTCGAATGGATCCTGCAAAGGTTAAAGCAGTATCCGAATGGCCGAAGCCCAAGTGCAAAAAGGAAGTCCAGCAGTTTCTGGGCTTCGTAAACTTCTACTGACAATTTGTAAAGGATTTCGCGAAATTAGCAAAGTCGTTGACACGGCTCACAGGGAAAGAGGAGTGGCTGTGGACGCAGCTACAAGATGAAGCCTTTGACAGGCTTAAGACAACCATAGCGGAGGAAGTTGTACTCCGAATCCCCAATGAGGAAGGGCAATTCCGAGTAGAGGTGGACGCCTCAGATTTCGCCATTGGGGGAATATTGTCACAACAACGAGAGGACGGATTGTGGAAGCTGGTAGCCTTTATTTCAAAGTCACTAAATGACGCCAAGCGAAATTATGAAATATACAATAAGGAAATGCTTGCGGTAATGCACGCCTTTTACGAATGGGCACATTACCTTAAAGGAGCAAAGCAAACCATCGAGGTTCTGACAGATCATCAGAACCTAACATATTTTCGAAAAGCACAGAACCTTAATAGGCGACAGGCGAGATGGGTAACCGACTTACAGGACTACAATTTCGTGATAAAGCACCAAAGTGGCAAGTCCAATACCAAGGCAGATCTATTGTCCCGACGAGCGGGACACGATAAAGGAGAAAATGATAATGAAGGCATCATCCTCCTTAAAGAACATCTTTTCATCAGAGTGTTTGATGATGATCGAGCAATAGATGCAATCATCAAAGACATAACAGAGGTCCCTTGTCGACAATGGGAGACCCAAGTAGTCAAGGGATTGGAAACTGCTGGAGGGGAATATAAATCAGAAAAAGGACTAGTCACTTGGCAGGGATGCGTTTACGTGCCAGCAGTACCAGCATTACGAGAAGATATCATTGCCATTCACCACTCATGGGGACACTCAGGAGTTGCCAAAACATTGGAGTCGCTTACCCGCAATTTCTGGTGGCCTAACATGTGTAAAGATATTGAATGTTACATTCCTGGCTGCAAAACATGCCAGAAAGCAAAGCCAGACAGGACTGCCCAAGCAGCGCCTCTATGACCAAACGAGGTCCCTATGGAACCATGGGAAATTATCTCGGTTGACTTTGTCGGACCACTTCCCGAGTCCAAGGGGAACAACATGGTTTTAGTCATCGTAGATAGGTTTACCAAGAAAACCTACTTCCTACCCACCACATCAGATATTACCTCGCAAGGAACAGCAGTGCTGTTCAGGGACAACGTATTTAGGGAGCACGGACTCCCCAGGAAAGTAATCAGTGATCGAGGACCTCAATTTGCCTCAAAATTCATGACGGATCTATATGGAATGTTGGGAATCAAGGCCAACTGATCCACGGCCTACCACCCACAGACAGATGGACAGACGGAGCGGGTCAACCAGGAATTGAAAGAATTCCTAACAATCTTTGTAAACAACCGACAGGACAATTGGTCAGATTGGCTGTCGGTAGCACAATTCTGTCACAATGACAGAGTCCATTCAGCGACAGGCTTCACTCCGTTCTACATGAATTATGGACGGCATCTGAATAAAGGTCTTGACCCTACCTACGTGCCAAAGGCAGTAGCAGTTGAACAATTGGCAAAGGAATTAGAGGATGTACATGCCAAGGCAAAATTGGCATTGGAAAAGGCAGCGCAAGTCATGAAACAGTGCTATGACACGCACCGAAAACAAGCAGTTGAATATAAACCCGGTGACAAAGTCTACCTAAGTACAGCAAACCTACCAGTGATTCGGGCGACAAAGAAACTAGATGGGAAGTTCATCGGCCCGCTTGAAGTACTCGCCAAAGTGGGCGAATCCTCATATAAACTAAAAATTCTGGCCTCATGGAAGGTCTACAACGTCTTCAATGAAGTCCTTTTGAAGCCGTATAGGGAACCGGTTTTCCCAAAACAACAAGCCAAGGCAGCGGCGCACAAGGACGCGCAAATGGTAGAAGAATCCCAGGAGGGAGAATACGAAGTTGAGGAAATCCTGGAAAGCTGAGTAAGTGGCAGAGGAGGAGCGAGGCTGGAATACCTCGTGAAATGGAAAAACTACCCGGTGGAGGAAGCCACCTGGGAACTGGTCAAAAATGTCGTCAACGCACCCGCCATAGTAAAGAAATTCCATAAGGCAAATCCCGATGCTCCCAAACTCGTCAGAAACATTCGAGATGGGATCTTATACATCCAATATACTGAGACAACAAAACAACCCAGTAGTGCAACAAAGCACAAAAAGAGTCGAGGAACACACTGGAAAGATCGACAAAGGTTGTTTGGATGGGAAGATGGTCGCTTCGGACCAAAGTACCTAGAAAACATGGAGCGCAGATGGCGCAATTGGAAAGGGGATCGTGCAAGAATAATGGAGTTACCTGACGACACCGATGGGACATTCTCCAGAGACCTGGAGCGCAGCGGGCGGTCTAAACCCATGCTTAATTTCCCCCAGACGATGGAAGCGGAGGAGCTAGCGGAGGAGAAAAGAGCTCAAGAGAAGGATATGGCAGTACTTGCCAAGAAAATATTAAAAAGGACGACAGAGGTAGCTGCCGGGGGAGGCAGCGAGTCGGAGGATGACCGACTGAGGAGGATTAATGGCGCAAGACGCCAAGAAAAACCGCTGGTCAACTACAAGACCACCATCGAAGACATCGAGGACGTTGACTCAGAACAAACCGGGCTGTCACCCGATGACCAACAAGCACACTTGGCCACATTTTATGCAAGAATGAAGGAGGACCCCAGATATGTGGACTCTGCCATGTCAGCCTCTCGGGACGCGAGGCCTTGAGGGGGGGGTGATGTTATGAGCACACCTCATATTTTCAACTTTACAGTAACGACGTCAATGACACTTATGAAGATACAGTCACGAGGAATCGGGAGATATTTTTCATTTCTTTTTATCTATTTTACTTCGCTCAAACATCTACGAGCAAGACTACGCAATGGGACTCTAGGAGGATGGCCTACGTGAACTGCGGTCCCTATTAGGAAGGAGGTTAGGTCAGCATCGGCTATGGAGATAGACCGAGTGCCGACAAGGAACACGGCCCGATGATGGGCCTACGCCATGAAAGGAATCATGAGCGGCACAGCGCCTGAGGGGCGACATGGGAATGCCGAGGAGTACCGAGTCAATGGTACGGCATGCATGGGAATCGGCCGACAAGCTTGAACAATAGCAAGGCCACATGCGGACAACCCAGGAGTTGGGTGTGGGAGGAACTCTCCACGAATGGTTAGATGGGCGCAGAGTTAGCTGCTGCGCATTGATCCCCAGTGAGGGACTTTAGCTGCGCGCTGCCTGCACACAGACCAGGGGAGTGGTATATA
Organism: Amanita molliuscula; assembly: GCA_023014405.1. Classification (NCBI taxonomy): domain Eukaryota; kingdom Fungi; phylum Basidiomycota; class Agaricomycetes; order Agaricales; family Amanitaceae; genus Amanita; species Amanita molliuscula. The sequence goes on from JAEBUP010000011.1 coordinate 1,314,318, forward strand.
AGGGCCGTAGTTTACAGTAGGAGACTCTTAAGTCTCTAGATAGTCTATTGTCACTAGACATAGCTACTGAGCAACCAGAATCGTTTCAGACCTAACAAGTCACCACTTGAGTCAGATAGGTTGTGTCTAGGGCAGTCCTGACAAGTTAAAGGCATTAAACCCTTCTGTGTACAATCATTCCAACATCTTTTTGACAAAACCAATTTCAACAAACTCCCAATTTGATGGGAATGGGATCACAAAATTAACCTGATTCTGGATGCACCAAAAGAATTGTATGCATGCAATTACCATATGATGCCCATTGAAGAAGAAGAACTCAACAAATCTATTGATGTGGAGTTAAAATCTGGAAAAATATGCAAATCAAAATCCCCTTATGCAGCACCATGCTTCTTTATCAGAAAGAAAGATGGAGGGCACCATTTAGTTCAAGATTATCATCAAGTAAATGCCTGTACCATTACGGATAAAATGCCACTACCCCATGTCAATGACCTCCTAGACACTTTGGTAAAAGGACACTACTACACCAAGATGGATATTATCTGGGGTTACAACAATGCTCACATCAAAGAAGGACATGAATGGAAAGCTGCCTTCCTCATGAGTCAAGGACTCTTTGAACCAATGGTTATGTATTTTGGCTTGTGCAATTCACCAGGAACCTTCATGCACATGATGGCCACCATCTTTTGACCAATGATCCAAGCTGGAAAGGTAGTCATCTATATGGACAACCTAGTCTTTATCAGAAAGACTAAAGAAGAATTACACCAAAACATGCTTGAAGGACTGTGAATATTGGAAGAGCACCAATTATTCGTCAAAGAATCAAAATGCTACTGGGAAGTCAACAAAGTACCAATTTTAGGTCATATTGTCAGATATGGCCAAGCATGCATGGAACCAATGAAAATCAAAGTCATTGCTGATTGGAAAGTGCTGTCAAATAAAACTGAATTACAAAAATTCTTAGGCTTTGTAATTTCTATCAACAATATGTGTGAGGATATTCTGCAGTAGTCAAGCCACTCACACAACTTACAGGTAACCAACTATGGACTTGGGATGCTGCTGCTCAAAAAGTGTTTGAAGCACTTAAAGCAAAAATAGTATCAGATGAAGTAGTCACTCTATCATGCCCAACTGGTCAATTTTGTGTAGAAGTTGATGCCTCTGTATATGCACTAGGAGGAGTATTATCCCACTCACAGGATAGCAAATGGTGCACCATCACTTTCATCTCATGCTCTATGATCCCTGCCAAACTGAACTATGATATCTATGATAAAGAACCCTTGGTGATCATCTATGCATTGGAGCAGTGGCACCCTTATCTACTAGACACCTCAGGACCTTTTGAAATCTGCAGCACTTTACACTCAGCCACATGTTTCTGTAGGGTCCAGGTAATGTCCAGGCACTCCATGTGACATCCAGCCATTGTCCAGGTCTCTGCACAAACCAAACCTGTACTCCATGCCCAGTCCAGGTCTAGTCCAGGTCATGCATATTATTGACACAGTTGCTCACAAACCATGTTTACCTCAATGATTAGGTGTGAAAGAGAGTTGTGTGACTCTGTAGTATTATTTAAATATATGTATGTAATATGACATCTATCTACACACTTTAGACAAGTTATATAGAAATGACATTTTTTACATCATTATCACACTAGATACCATCATCACTCACATTGTCCTCATCATCCTCAAGTTCCCTGTTCCTTTTTTGCTTCCTCACAACTTGCATTGTATGATAGAACTGCATTACATGCAAGAACCAATCAAAGTTTCCTGAAAACATTCTTTTCAGGATAGTCTCAAACCCACCAAGCCAGGCATTCAACTGTTCACAAGCTTGGGTATTGAATGCCTGCTTATAATATAATTGTCCTTGTGAATTTCTTTCTGCAATTACAAGGTTAGGTGCAGACCCATTCAATGGTGCAGGATTACACCATTTCCTGCAAAGCTGGTCTGTAGCACAGTGATTGATGTAGTGATATGCATCAACTATGAATCTGCTTGTGTCCAGCCACTCATGCCATATTGGATTGACTGCACAAGTGCAAAACACCATGCAAGCTATGTCAATACATATATATATAGTCTGGTCGATTCTCCTTTTCTGGATACACAGACTGCAAAAAATTCAGTATATTTGTAGGAGATTCTGCCTTTGAAACTTGGACCATCCAACTACAACACCACAGGGAGCACAGATGGTTTCAATACAACATGTCCTTGGTGGTATAAAGTGGTTTCTGATCCTAGGCACATGTTGTTGCTCCTCATCATGTGGCTGTCTCTGTTGGTGTGCTGCAGGCATCTGTTATGAGCATACCTCATCCCATTCAATTTTCACAGTAACGACACTAATGACAAACATGAAGATATGGTCATGGAGAGTCGGGTTATATTTTTCTTTTCTTTTTATCTATTTCACTACGCTCAAACGTTTAGATATGACAATACCTTGGTCGCAGGGATGGACTATGCTAGGACTGTGACCCTTATGGAAGGTGGTTAGGTCAGCATCAGTTATGGACATACCGAGTGCTGATAGGAATAGTGGCCTGATGATGGGCCTACGCCATGGAAGGATACATGAGCAGCACGGTGCCTGAGGGGCGACATGGGAACGCCAAGATGTACCGACGACTAGGTACTGGCATAGATGGGAATCGGCCGAGACACATGACAATAGGCGTGGCCGTATATGGAAGGACAGAGTGTTGGTGTGGGAGGAAGTCTCCAAGAAAGGTCATATGGGTGCAGACTTGGCTGCTGCGCATCATCTCTATTGTGAGGGACTTTAGCTGCGCGCTGACTGCGCACAGACCAGGAGATAGGTATATAAGGGTTGTAGTCTTAGGTAGCGAGTCCCTAAGACTCTAGATAGTTTGTGTCCTAGACACTTCTACTTGAGCAACAGGATAGTCTTAGTCGGATTGTCTTGTCTGTCTTGTCTTCGGCTGAACAAGCCACACTCTGAGTCTTTTAGGTTGTGTTTAGGTTGTCCCTAACATAATCTAGAGTCTTTTCCACTCTACCCCGTTGGTCTTACAGCACCGAGCACGTCTTGCTCGTTGTTGCTCACAGCACCAACAGCCTAGTTATCTTTCTGAGAGGTAGTAACCGCGCAGCCCGCAACCTCTCCAGGCAACTACGACACAGTACTGTCAACAGGCGTCGAACAAGATGTCCTCAATTCACCCATTGGGTCTGTCTACAAAACAGTAACGGAAGAGAATACTAGAGTGTCAGGAGAGTGTAGGCAGGAGACCACAGACGCACCCCGAGCTTAGTATACCGTTATTGCCAAAAAGCTCAGGAACAAGTGAAAAAACTCGGTATATGTGTGTATCAAGGCTGAACCAAAGTCCCTTCATACCCTCTGTACTAGCAACCCCTACTTTGTTATCGGGGTTGATAACTAGGCACAAGGACATTAGGGTGAATTGCCAGGCACACCTATATTGATAGCTTTCGGACCCACAACGCAGCAGACAACAACTCCCTTGTTTCCCAAGGGACATCATCGACTGGTGCGGATTAATTGCCAGAGGAACGGATCAAGTGTTGGAGGAGGCCTGAACTTGGTTGAAGATTTTTTACAGCAAACCAGACAACGAGACACGATGCAGTGCTCGTTCACCTACATACTACCTTACGCCCAGGCGTCACTCTCGGAAATCGGGTGCATTTTCGAGGCAGACTGGGTAACAGTTCACGACACGGTCCAGACAGGACCAAGAGAATTTATCGGCAACACAGTCATTCGCCGTTACAACAATCATATCCGGTTGTATTGGAAACACTGGAAGGAGTCACAACGACTCAAATGCGCTCAAGCGCAGATCCTCCTGAGGGAGTGGGAAGCTCAACAAGAGCTAGAACAGAAGGAAGCCTGGGAGGCCCTTCTAATGGAACGAGCTGCCACTTGCACAGTCTTACGGGCCGAACGTGCAATGCGGAAGGCTGAGAGGGAATACCAAACCCTCATTGAATTGCTGGAGGTCCAGTATAAAGGCGATACCTCCAACCCCATCTGGTTAGCCCTGGTTTCGTCGAAATACAACCAGTGGCTCATACTTATCAACAATGGCGACAAAGCTATCCAACGTTATTGGGTAGCTATTGAACAACTCCAATGCATGCACCATGTAGAGGAGTTATACGAACATGAGGGCATGACAATGAGTCATGCGGACTGGAACATGTGGATGCACGTGATGAACGGAAACATATGAGCGACCTGCTACACTAAATGGAAGCGTGAGCAGGAAGAGGAGGAACGCCACAAGGGGATCCAATTTGACCCCCTTCTAATCACCAAGCCACCCGGGGCTATCATCGCCAGGACACCGGAACAGCTTGTCACAGAACCTCGTCCACATCTTCGATCAATTGGACTAGGACACTTCCTCGGAGACATCGGAGAGGACTCTTGGAACGACCACAAGGCCAGACTCTTGGGATGGCGCACCAGTATCAAGGCACACCTCCCAGGACCAAGAGCCAGAAGTCCCATCGCACCTAGCCAGTGGAGGGAGAATGGGTACTGTTATATGTACCTGTTCAAAGAAGAGTACTATGACAAGTACAACTGGCCAGCCTGGCCCACCCTCTATGACATCATAAACTGGGAACCAGAGCTCAGGGACGATATGGTGGTCTTTGCCATCCAGGACAGCATACGACCAGGGCAATGTCACATAGTAGATGAGTCAGCCATACATCGAGATGACATCAAATATACCTGGGATGAACTGGTAGATTTACACCAAGTCTCTCACTACACCTGGACGGTACGATTTGGTGGACAGTCAAAGTCCAAATGAAGGGCAGCACAGCAGAAGCTTGCCCAAACCCCAATCAAACGAGTCAACCTCCAGACCACAGTCACGGTGGAACAAGCCTACACAGAAGCAGCTGGACGAGCATACCCAGCAATAGTAGAACCAAAGCCCATTGTGCGACCAGCATGATCATATGCAGCGGCAGCACAAGGGACTGAGGAAAACAAAGCATGAGTCATCACTCAGGGAGGTGACACAGCACATTGGCATGGTGGAGTACCCACTATGGCAGATTGGCTCTCGAAAGAAGAGTACCCACAAGGAGCAAACAATGCTCACAAACAAAGAGAAATCGATCAGTGGTGAAGGATCATAGAAAGGGAGGCATGGTTGCCATACCCTTACCCAAAAATGTCCTGGGCCAATAGCGGCTTTAACCCAGACATACCAGGTTACTCTTACCTGGTTCTAATTAAAAAACAGTACTGGGATGAATTCCTATGGCCGGCCTATCCTCAGATTCAAGAAATCTGCTCTTGGGATCACAATCTGCGTGAAATGGAAGTAACTACTATTATCCAAAAAGCCTATGACAAGGAGACCACTCTGCACATTGAAAAATATAACAGTAACTGCAGAGGCTGGTTTCATGTCGAGTGTCTCAACAGGGAAGGAATGAGCCACTACAAACTAGGCGCTACTCCTTTCAGGCTCACAGTAGAAATGATCACACATGCCTACCAAGCTGCGGTAGGATGGAGGGAGTACTGGATGGACACCCAGACAATCGAGCCACTACCTGCTACACAACCAGCAGCAGCAGTAGCCGCCTGAGAAGATGATATCCACCGACAGGCAGACAAGAGCCAATGGGCCATTACTAGTGCAGGACAAGCACTCGCCGCGATGATAAATGAATATCAGCAGTCAAATCGTCGAGAGCCTGGACCTCTCACAAAAGCAGAAATGCCCACCTTCTATGAAGGAGATCCCCGGATGGTAGACGGATGGTTACGACAGATGGAGACATACTTCATGTTAGCAAATGAAGTAGATCCAAAATGAAAAGTCTTGATCTGTTTGTATCGAATAAAAGGAGGGAAAGGAGACAGAGCTGCAGATTGGAGTGGGGTGAAACTCAAAGCTTTTCAGGAGGCACAGCAAGAGTTTCAAGACAAAATCAACAACAATGGTTGGAGTAGAGAGCTGGATTGGGCTCAGCTCAACACAGGAGAAAGCACCACTGACAATTGAGCATGGGTCAGGTGACCTTTGGAAAACCAGTTCCCATTTGTGGACTGGATGGACTTCAAGCAACAGATGCATGACTTTTTCATGTCTACTGAGACCAAGGAAAAAGCCATTGAGGCACTGTTAAAATTACAGCAGGGAACAATGATCGTAGAGGACTACATCATCAAATTCAATTCCCTCACCTCGTTAACTGACTGGAATGATCAAGCCCTGATCTCCCAGTTTACAAACCATCTCAACCCAGCACTAGGTCAAGAACTCATACGATATGGGGGACTAGCGGATAACGCCACATTACACCAAATCCAGACACGGGTCACAGTGCTCACAAGAGCTTATCACAAGGCTAATGAAGCCTATGGATTCTCTAAAGTACAAAGGGAATACAGAGAGCGAGCTCCAGCACCCAACGGACGCCCTCAGTGGCAGTACAGGGCACCACCACCGATTGCATCAGGAAGTCGGTCCGATCCCAATGCTATGGACGTGGATAAACAAAAGGCAATACCGGTCTGCTCCTATTGCAAAAAACGAGGACACGAGGAAAGGGATTGTAGAATGAAGAACGCCACATGCTACAGATGTGGAGAAAAAGGGCATACAGCATGGGGATGCAGGAAACCAAGAAAGGTCACAGCAGGAGATAAAGGGAAACAAGTAATCAGATATGTCGACAATAGGGAAACGACCCCAATCGCACATATAGAGGAAGTCTCGGATTTTGTAGAAAGCCAGTAGGCGAGTGCTTAGCGCTGCTGGCTGCCACTCAGGTTTCTGATAGAGATGTATTAGTAGACTCCCAAATTAACATGCATGATTTACTTTACGAATGCAGTGGGAACATACATCATGTAAGAAACCTGAGAGTGAGTGCAAAAAAGGGACAAAGATTACAAACATGGACACCTCAGTGGATGCTGAGAAGAATTTGGGAACAACCCAAAAAGATAGCGGTGGAATGTTTACAGCAATGGGTAAGCAATAAACGACGGAACGAAGTAGATGAACGCCTGGTAGATGATCTAAATGCCATGACAGAAGTAGACGCCATGTGGAACCTAGTGCACTTATGAGAAAAAACAGTGCAAGGAACCAGTTATAACGAAATGGACCTAACAGGTGTCATCACAAAAATGGATGGATCCAAAAGTATCCGCATCAAAATGTTGATGGATTCCGGAGCAACTGGGACTTGCATTAGTATGGATTTCATGGAGAAACATCAAATACCTAAAAGACGACTGGTACGACCAATACCCGTGTATAATGCTGACGGCACAAAAAACTCGAGAGGTGCCTTGGAGTACATGGCAAAAATAAAACTATGCATCGGAGAACATGAAGAAGTTATCAAATGCGCAGTAACACACCTCTCTAAAACGAGCATCTTCTTAGGTTTCGATTGGTTGAGGAGGCACAACCCAACCATCAACTGGAAAAAGCAAATGTTGGAGTTTAACCGCTGTCCAGGCACTTGTTGGAAGGGTTCTTCGGTCCAAGAACTGGAGGATGAGATAAATATAACAGAGGACCTCGAAGCAGAGGATCGACTACTGGCGGTTCACATTGGTGAACCAGAGCTGAACATCAGAGCCTACGCGTCGATGGCGACAAAAATAGCAGCAGAAGAAGCTGAGAAAACGAAAAAACGAACTCTGGAGGAGGCAGTCCCCAGACATTATCTAGGACATCGAAAGGTCTTTGAAAAAGAGACTTTTGACGAACTACCACCATGGCGGTGATGGGATCACGCCATAGAGTTGATTCCTGGGTCTAACCCAGTTGACTGCAAGATATATCCGCTTAACAGGGATGAACAGCAGCAACTGGATGAATTCTTAAAGGAGAACCTGGATTCTGGGCGAATCCAGTCGAGTAAATCGCCCATGGCATCACCTTTCTTCTTCGTCAAAAAGAAAGATGGAAAATTACGACCGGTACAGGACTACCGGTGGCTCAATGAAATGACAGTCAAGAACCATTATCCACTACCACTAATAGGAGAGCTAGTGGATAAACTGTCACAAGCTAAGGTCTTCTCGAAAATGGACATACGTTGGGGTTACAACAACGTACAAATTAAAGAGGGAGACGAATGGAAAGCAGCATTCCGAACCAATAGAGGACTCTTCGAGCCCTTGGTTATGTTCTTTGGGCTCACAAATTCGCCCACCACCTTTCAGACAATGATGAATGACATTTTCAGAGTGGAGATAGCAGAGGGATGGGTCTTCATTTACATGGATGACATTCTTGTGTTTTCAAAAAATCAGGAAGAACATACAGTTCAGGTCAACTGTATATTGGCAAAATTAGAGGAGCATAAACTCTCCTTAAAACCGGAAAAATGTTTCTTCGACAAAAAGGAAATGGATTTCCTTGGAGTTGTCATTAGCGAAAATTCTGTTCAAATGGAAACTGCCAAAGTCAAGGCAGTAACGGAGTGGCCTAAGCCAACATGCAAGCGAGAAGTCCAACAATTCTTGGGCTTCATAAACTTTTATCAACGCTTCGTCAAGGACTTTGCAAAGGCAGCCAAACCCCTGACTTGTCTCACAGGAAAGGATGAGTGGAACTGGACAGAGCTTCAGGATGCAGCATTTGATATGCTGAAGAAAACAATAGCAGAAGAAGTGGTGTTGCGAATCCCTGATGAAGATGGTCAATTTAGAGTAGAGGTAGACGCCTCTGACTTCGCCATTGGGGGAATCCTGTTGCAACAAACAGAAAACAATATATGGAAGCCTGTGGCTTTCATATCAAAATCCCTAAACGATGCCGAGTGGAACTACGAGATCTACAACAAAGAGATGCTTGCAGTAATGCACGCTTTCTATGAATGGTCTCATTATCTCAAAGGGGCCAAACATACAGTCAAAGTTCTGACAGACCATCAGAACTTGACTTACTTTAGAAAAGCACAAAATCTCAACTGACGGCAGGCAAGATGGGTGACGGATTTGCAGGAATACAATTTCGTCATAAAACACAGAAGTGGGAAGTCCAATACAAAGGTGGACTTACTATCTAGGGGGGCTGGACATACCCATGGAGAAAATGACAACGAAGGAGTAGTTCTGCTCAAAGAACACCTCTTCATATGAGTTTTTGATGATGATCATGCAATCAATGACATCATGAAAGATATTAAAGACGTGCCCAAGCAGCAGTGGGAGACACAGGTTGTCGAGGGCCTCGAGAAGGCTGATGGGGAATATAAATGGGAGAAAGGGCTTGTCACTTGGAAGGGACGAGTATACATACCGGCAGTTGTGGCATTGCGAGAAGACATTATCGCAATCCACCACTCATGGGGACACTCTGGAGTTGCTAAAACTTTGGAGTCCTTAACAAGAAACTTTTGGTGGCCAAATATGTGTAAAGACATAGAACACTACATTCCGGGTTGTGAAACTTGCCAAAAAGCGAAACCGGATAGACAAGCATGCGCGGCACCACTCCGACCAAATGAGGTTCCAACTGAACCATGGGAAGTCATCTCAGTTGACTTCATGGGACCTCTCCCCATGTCAAAGGGGCACGACACGATTATGGTGGTAGTGGATAGGTTTACCAAGAAATCGTACTTCTTGCCCACTAAAAAGGAAATTACATTGCGGGGAACAGCAGCACTGTTCAGGGACAACGTATTCCAGGAGCATGGTCTCCCAAGAAAAGTAATAAGCGACAGAGGACCCCAGTTCACTTCAAAATTCATGAATGACTTGTATGGAATGTTGGGAATCCAGGCCAACCGATCAACGGCCTACCACCCCCAGACAGACGGCCAGATGGAACGAGTTAATCAGGAAGTGAAAGAATTCCTGACAATGTTCGTCAATAATCGACAAGATAACTGGAGTGATTGGCTGTCAGTGGCACAGTTCTGCCACAATGACCGAGTACATTCAGCAATGGGCTTCATGCCCTTCTTCATGAATTACGGATGGCATCCCAACAAGGGATTGGATCCCACCTATGCGCCCAAGGCAGTAGCAGTGGAACAACTGGCAAAAGAATTGGAACAGGTGCACGAGACTGCAAAAAAGGCATTGGAAAAAGCTGCTCAAGTCATGAAGGAGTGGTATGATAGCCACCGCCAAGCAGCATGAGAGTATAAACTGGGCAACAAGGTTTATCTCAGCACTGAAAACCTTCCAGTCATTCAAGCAACAAAGAAGCTCGACAGAAAATTTGTCGGTCCATTGGAAATCCTCGCCAAAGTTGGCGAGTCATCTTATAAAATAAAAATACCAGCATCATGGAAAGTCTATAATGTCTTTAACGAAGTCTTGTTAAAGCCGTACAGGGAACTGGAGTTCCCAAAACAAAAAGCAAAGGCAGCAGTGCGCAAGGATGTGCAGATGGTCAAAGAGTCCCAGGAGGACGAATACGAAGTAGAAGAAGTTATGGACAGTCACGTCAGTGGATGCCAGGGAGGGAGGTTGGAATACCTCATTAAATGGAAAAATTACCCAGTGGAAGAGTCCACTTGGGAACCGGCAGGAAACATGGCCAATGCAATGGCCTTAGTTAAAAAAATTCACAAAGCAAATCCAAAGGCACCAAAGTACATTAGGAACTTAAAAAATGGCAAGGTGTATATCCAATTCACAGAGACAGTCCCCCAACAACCCCCTAGTGCATCAAGGCACAGAAAAGTTCAGGGGACCCACTGGAAAGATAAACGACTCTTTGGATGGGATGATGGCCACTTTGGGCCGAAATATTTGGAAAACATGGAGTGCAGATGGCGCAACTGGAAAGGAGACAGATGGGCAATCATGGAATTGCCAGACGATACCGATGGGACATTCTCCAGAGATCTGGAGCGCGGTGGGCGGTCACCTGTGCTTAATTTCCCACCAAGGGGAGAAAAGGAAGAATTGGAGGAGGAGCGCAGAGTGCACGAGAAAGACACTGAGTGTCTTAAAAAGGAAATCTTGAAAAAGATACACTAGGAGCTGCAAAGGAAAGCAGCGAGTCAGAAGACGACTGACGAAAAAGGATCAAGGGCGTTGCATGCCCTGCACATAAAATATGGAAAACCACCATCGAAGAAGTGGAGGATATAGATTCAGAACGATCAGGCTTGACACCTGAGGAACAAGCAGAGTGTCTTGCCCACTGTTATGAAAGAATGAAAAGAGATCCACACTATGTGGACTCAGCAGGATCAGCCTCTCGGGACGCGAGGCCTTAAGGGGGGGGTGATGTTATGAGCATACCTCATCCCGTTCAATTTTCACAGTAATGACACTAATGACAAACATGAAGATATGGTCATGGAGAGTCGGGTTATATTTTTCTTTTCTTTTTATCTATTTCACTACACTCAAACGTTTAGATATGACAATACCTTGGTTGCAGGGATGGACTATGCTAGGACTGCGACCCTTATGGAAGGTGGTTAGGTCAGCATCGGTTATGGACATACCAAGTGCCGATAGGAATAGTGGCCCAATGATGGGCCTACGCCATGGAAGGATACATGAGCAGCACGGTGCCTGAGGGGCAGCATGGGAATGCCAAGATGTACCGACAACTAGGTACTGGCATAGATGGGAATTGGCTGAGACACATGACAATAGGCATGGCCGTATATGGAAGGACAGAGTGTTGGTGTGGGAGGAAGTCTCCAAGAAAGGTCATATGGGCGCAGACTTGGCTGCTGCACATCATCTCTATTGTGAGGGACTTTAGCTGCATGTCAGGACTGCCCTAGACACAACCTAAGCGACTCAGAGTGGGGCTTGTTAAGCCAAAGAAAAGATGCTTGCTCTGAAGCTATGTCTAGTGACAATAGACTATCTAGAGACTTAAGAGTCTCCTACTGTAAACTACAGCCCTTATATACCGCTCCCCTGGTCTGTGCGCAGACAGCGCACAGCTAAAGTCCCTCAAGCCGGGATCAATGCGCAGCAGCCGATCTGCGCCCATCTAACCATTCGTGGAGAGTTCCTCCCACACCCAACTCCTGGGTTGTCTGCATGCGGCCTTGCTATTGTTCAAGCTTGTCAGCCGATTCCCATGCATGCCATACCGTTGACTCAGTACTCCTCGGCATTCCCATGTCACCCCTCAGGCACCATGCCACTCATGATTCCTTTCATGGCGTAGGCCCATCATCGGGCTGTGTTCCCTGTTGGCACTCGGTCTATCTCCATAGCCGATGCTGACCTAACCACCTTCCTGATAGGGACTGCAGTTCACGTAGGCCATCCTCCTAGAGTCCCGTTGTGTAGTCTTGCTCGTAGACGTTTGAGCGAAGTAAAATAGATAAAAAGAAATGAAAAATATCCTCCGACTCCTCGTGATAGTATCTTCGTGATTGTCATTGATGTCGTTACTGTAAAGTTGAAAATGAGAGGTGTGCTCATAACATCACCCCCCCCCTCAAGGCCTCGCGTCCCGAGAGGCTGACGTGGCGGAGTCCGCATATCTTGGGTCCTCCTTCATTCTTGCATAGAACGCGGCCAAGCGCGCTTGTTGATCGTCGGGCGACAGCCCGGTTTGTTCAGAGTTGATGTCCTCGACGTCTTCAATGGTGGTCTTGTAGCTGACCAATGATTTTTCCTGGCGTCTTGCGCCTTTAATCCTCCTCTGTCGGTCCTCCTCCGACTCGCTGCTTTCCTTAGCAGCCGCTACCGTCTCCTTTTTTAAGATTTTCTTGGCGAGTACTGCCATATCTTTCTCTTGAGCTTTCTTTTCCTCTGCGAGCTCCTCCTCTTCCGTCTTCTGAGGGAAATCAAGCATGGGTTTAGACCGCCCGCCGCGCTCCAGGTCTCTGGAGAACGTCCCATCGGTGTTGTCTGGCAGCTCCATGATTGCTGCCCTATCGCCTTTCCAGTTGCGCCATCTGCACTCCATGTTCTCCAGGTATTTTGGCCCAAAACGGCCGTCTTCCCATCTGAACAGTCTTTGCCTGTCCTTCCAATGAGTCCCTTGAGCCTTCTTGTGCCTTGCTGCACTAGTGGACTGTTTGGGTGTATTGGGACTCTTTTGTGGCTTTGTTTCTGTGTATTGGATGTATAATATCCCATCTCGAATGTTTCTTACGAGCTTGGGAGCATCTGGGTTTGCTTTATGGAATTTCTTTACTATGGTGGGTGCATTGACGACATTCTTTACTGGTTCCCAGGTGGCTTCCTCCACTGGGTAGTTTTTCCATTTAATGAGGTACTCCAGCCTCGCTCCTCCCCTGCCGCTCACTCAGCTTTCTAGGATTTCTTCCACTTCGTATTCGCCTTCCTGCGATTCTTCTACCATTTGCGCGTCCTTGCGCACTGCCGCCTTTGCCTGTTGTTTCAGGAAAACCGGTTCCCTATACAGCTTCAAGAGGACTTCGTTGAAGACGTTGTAGACCTTCCATGAGGCCGGAATTTTTAGTTTATATGAGGACTCTCCTACTTTGGCAAGTACTTCCAAAGGTCCGACGAATTTCCTGTCCAGTTTTTTCGTGGCTCGGATGACTGGAAGATTCTCCGTGCTGAGGTAGACCTTGTCTCCAGGCTTGTATTCTCGTGCCTCCTGGCGATGGGTATTGTATCGTTCCTTCATTATTTGCGCCGCCTTTTCTAGTGCTATTTTTGCTTTCGCGTGGACATCCTCCAACTCTTTTGCTAACTGCTCAACTGATACTGCCTTTGGTGCATAGGTAGGGTCGAGACCCTTGTTCGGGTGTCATCCATAGTTCATGTAAAATGGTGTGAACCCGGTAGCTGAGTGTACTTGATCGTTGTGGCAGAATTGAGCTACAGATAACCAATCTGACCAGTTATCTTGTCGGTTGTTAACAAAGATGGTTAGGAACTCTTTTAGCTCCTGATTGACCCGTTCCGTTTGTCCATCTGTTTGCGGGTGGTAGGCTGTAGACCTGTTGGCTTTGATCCCCAACATTCCATATAGGTCCGTCATGAACTTTGAGGTGAATTGCGGTCCTCTGTCGCTAATTACTTTTCTGGGGAGTCCGTGCTCCCTAAATACATGATCCCTGAACAGCACTGCTGTTCCTTGCGAAGTGATTTCGGATGTGGTAGGTATAAAATAGGTTTTCTTGGTGAACCTATCCACGATAACTAAAACCATGTTGTTCCCTTTTGACTTGGGAAGTGGTCCGATGAAGTTGACTGAGATAATTTCCCAAGGTTCTGTAGGAACTTCATTGGGTCATAATGGCACTGCTTGAGCAGTCCTGTCTGGCTTTGCTTTTTGACATGTTTCGCAGCCAGGAATGTAGCGCTCAATATCTTTTCACATGTTGGGCCACCAGAAGTTTCGAGTAATCGACTCTAGTGTTTTGGCAACTCCCGAGTGTCCCCACAAGTGGTGAATGGCAATGATATCCTCTCGTAATGCTGGTACTGCTGGCACGTAAACGTGTCCCCACCAAGTGACTAATCCTTTTTCTAATTTGTATTCTCCGCCTGCGATTTCTAGTCCTTTGACTACTTGGGTTTCCCATTGATGACGAGGAACCTCTGTTATGTCCTTGATGATGGCATCTATTGCTCGATCATCATCAAAAACTCGGACAAGGAGGTGTTCTTTAAGTAGAATGATGCCTTCATTGTCATTCTCCCCTTTACTGTGTCCCGCTCATTGCGACAATAGGTCTGCCTTGGTATTTGACTTTCCGCTTCGGTGCTTTATAACGAAATTGTAGTCTTGTAGGTCTGTAACCCATCTCGCTTGTCGCCTATTTAGGTTCTGTGCTTTTCGGAAATATGTTAGGTTCTGATGATCTGTCAGAACCTTGATAGTCTGTTTTGCTCCTTTTAAGTAATGTGCCCATTCGTAGAAGGCATGCATTACTGCGAGCATTTCTTTATCGTATATTTCATAATTGCGTTCAGCATCGTTGAGCGATTTTGAAATAAAGGCTACCGGTTTCCACAACCCATCCTCCCTTTGCTGGGATAGGATTCCTCCTATGGCGAAATCTGAGGCGTCCACTTCCACTTGAAACTGTCCTTCTTCACTGGGAATCCGAAGTACAACTTCTTTTTCAATTGTTTCTTTGAGCCTATCGAAGGCTTCGTCCTGCAGCTGTGTCCACAGCCATTCCTCTTTTCCTGTGAGCCGTGTCAATGGCTTTGCTAGTTTCGCAAAGTCTTTCACGAATCTCTGGTAGAAGTTCACGAAACCCAGAAACTGTTGGACTTCTTTTTTACATTTGGGCTTAGGCCACTCGGATACCACTTTGACTTTAGCAGGATCCATGCGAACGGTATCCTTTCCAATGATTACTCCCAAGAAATCTATTTCGTTTTTATCAAAGAAACACTTTTCAGGTTTTAATGACAACTTGTGTTTCCCCAGTTTCTCAAGTATTTGGTTCAAAATCGGTCACTCTAGCCTGAAATACACAAGAAGACTAGAGAGGGGAGCAATCACATCCAAAGCGGGAGCTGGCGCTCAACCAGCAATGGCGCAGTGAAGCCTAGCCCGTAACACCAATCCTGTTTACAACTTAAGCAAGCTTCAGGAAAGATTCCGTTACTCCTCTGGACTCATGCCACATGGGCAGCCTGGTGGTAACTTGGACTTCCCCTACTAGTCACCGACGTAGAATATGTCCTCTTGGGTCGGTATCGCCTCCTGACCTCCCTGATTTATACCTCAGAGGGCTTTCCAGTTTAACCATCCGGGTGACAAGTCTGGCCTGGCCTAGCAGGAGGTTAGCACTCAGACGGCTCTACCCACGTCTGCCTGAAGCTTCATACCGCCACAGCTCGGGTACCTTTCCTGTTGCAAAGTCTCCTTATGGAGTAAGTTGCTCTACATCTTGCCTTTTACCGGGGTGAACCACTTCCCAACCTTGAGGCGTCAATCGCTCTCTCAAGGAAAAGACTAACCAAATCGCCTTTATACCAGCGATCCAGAGGTGTCCTGTCTACTGGTCTCCGCATACAGGGCTACCAGGGCCCGCGGTACATTTCAGTAGTCAGATGGTTTTTTGTCGGGCATGGTCACAGCTTTTTCCTCTGTTCCTGGCTGTACTTCATGTACATTCAACCAGGCTCTGTGCCAGTGTGTATTCCGACGTGGTTCGTGTGTTCTTCTTGGTTTTTAGAGAATACTAGTATGTCATCCATGTAGATGACAACCCATCCTTCCGCAATTTCGACTCGAAATATGTCGTTCATCATGGTTTGGAAGGTGGCGGGTGAGTTCGTTAGACCAAAAAACATAACGAGCGGTTCGAATAACCCTCAGTTGGTTCTGAAAGCGGCCTTCCATTCGTCTCCCTCTTTTATGCGAACATTGTTGTAGCCCCATCATATGTCCATTTTCGAGAACACCTTGGCTTTGGACAATTGATCCACTAGTTCCCCAATTAAGGGTAGAGGGTAACGATTCTTGACCGTCATTTCATTTAACTTCCTGTAGTCCTGTACAGGTCTGAGTTTTCCGTCTTTCTTTTTGACAAAGAAGAAAGGTGACGCCATTGGCGATTTGCTGGGTTGGATTCGTCCAGAATCCAAATTCTCTTTCAGGAACTCGTCCAGTTGTTGCTGTTCATCCCGGTTTAGAGGATAAATTTTGCAGTCTACTGGAGTCGAACCAGGTATAAGTTCTATTGTGTGATCCCATCATCGTCTCAGTGGGAGTTCATCAAATGTTTCCTTTTCGAACACCTTTCGGTGTTTCAAGTAATGATGAGGAACTGCTTCCTCAAGTGTACGCTTCTTTTCCTTTCCTGCTTGTTCTGCTGCTATCTTTGTTGCAGTTGAGGCAAAGGCTCGTACTTGTAACTCGGGCTCTCTGATATGAACGGCTAGAAGGCGATCTCCTTCATGTAAGCAGTATGAAATGTCAATTTCATCTTCAGGTTCCTGAACTGATGATGGTTTCCAGCAGGTTGCCAGACAGCGGTTAAACTCCAAGGATTTCTTCTTCCAGTTAATGGTTGGATTGTGATGCTCCAACCAATCGTGCCCCAGGAATAGGTCTGTTTTGCTGAGCGTAGCGACAGCACAGTCCATTATTTCCTCATGGGATCCTATTCGTAATTTGAACTGGATGAAGTACTCCACACTTCCTGATCCGTTTCGAGTGCCATCTGCATTATATACCGGTATAGGATGCAGCAGTTTCTTTTTGTTCATTTTATGCTTCTCAACAAATTCCTCGCTTATACACGAGGCAGTGCATCCTGAATCCAGTAGCATGGTGATGTTGGCGGACTGGAAGGTGTCCATAGTGGTGAGTGTTCCTTTCAGGTCTAATTCTTGCTTTCTGATCCCTTGTACTACTTTTTCTCACAAGTGTACTAAATTCCAGAGGGCATCGGTTTCTGATAGAGCGTTTAGCTGTTGGACCAGTTCCCCGTTTACTTCTTTTACTCTTTTATCGTCTACCCATTGTCGTAGACATTTGATTGCGGTTGACTCGTTCTGTTGCCAAATCCTCCTTACTACCCACAGAGGAGTCCAAGCTTTCAGATGTTCTCCTTGCTTGGCACTTACTCGTAGATTCCTTAAGTGATGTATACTCCCACTGCATTCGTATAATAGAGTCTGCAGTTTGATTTCAGAGTTTTTATATTTATTTTTATCACTTTCCAGAATTGGAGTAGTTAGCGGCACAGAGTGTCTTTCTGTTATCCTTCTACAAGGTTTTTGAGCTCTCTTAACTCCTTCTGTTGTTTCTGTATTTCTGGCATGGATAGTTCGTAAGGCTTTTTGGCCTGTCGTGTTCTTTTTACATGCTAATACTGTGTGGCCATCTTCTCCACATTTATAACAGGTCACCATTCTTTCTGGTGCCCTACACTCTTCTCCTGAATGTCCTCTTCGTTTGCAATTAAAACAGATAACCGCCCTGTCGATGTCCATGGCATTGGGATCCCTTTTTGTTTTTAAGGGTTCTTCAGGGGACTGTTTGTGAAGTTGTTTCAGAGGTCGATTATCCTCGACTAACGGTTGCTTTTTGTATTCCCTTTGTGATTTAGGGAATTCGTAGGCTTCATTAGCCTTCCTGTTAGCTCGTGCAAGTGAGGTTACTCTAGCCTGGATTTGTTGTAGAGTAGCATTGTCTGTTAGCCCTCCATATTGAATTAACTCTTTGTCAGGACTGCCCTAGACACAACCTAAGCGACTCAGAGTGGTGACTTGTTAGGTCAAAGAAAAGATGTTTGCTCAGTAGCTATGTCTAGTGACAATAGACTATCTAGAGACTTAAGGTCTCTTACGCTAAACTACGGCCCTTATAAAGCCCTTCCCCGGTCTGTGCGCAGACAGCGCGCAGCACAAGTCCCTCACAATAAGGCGACTTGGCGCAGCAGCCATCCTGCGCCCATATGACCATACTTGGGGTCATCTCTCCATATACGGCTGCGACTTATTGTGTTGCGCATTCAACCGTTCCCATGCACGCCGTACCGTTGACTCGGTACTCTTCGGCGTTCCCATGTAGCCCCTCAGGCGCCATACCGCTCATGATTCCTTTCATAGCGTAGGCCCATCATCGGGCCACCTCCTAAGTCGGCACTCGGTATATCTTCATAGCCGAGGCTGACCTAACCACCTTCCATATAAGGGCCATAGTGTTCGCACAGAGTTCCCATCCTAGTGGCGTCTCGTCTAGCCCTTGTATCCTAACGTTTGAGCTTGATAAAATAGATAAAAAGAAAAAGAAAATATCCTCCAACTCTCCAAGTCCATAGCCTTCGATCTTCTATTGACAGTATTGTCTCTAAGTGCATGTCTTCATGGTTATCGTGATGTCGTTACTGTAATGGTTTGAAAATAGGAGGTATGCTCATAACATCACCCCCCCCTCAAGGCCTCGCGTCCCGAGAGGCTGAGGTGGCGGAGTCCACATATCTTGGGTCCTCCTTCATTCTGGCATAAAACGCGGCCAAGCGCGCTTGCTGATCATCGGGCGACAGCCCGGTAAGTTCTGAGTCGACGTCCTCGACGTCTTCGATGGTGGTCCTATATTGGACCAATGATTTTTCTGGGCGTCTTACGCCTTTGATCCTCCTTTGTCGGTCTTCTTCCGACTCGCTGCTTTCCTTAGCAGCCTTGTCCTTTTCTTTTTTCAAGATTTTCTTGGCGAGTACCGCCATATCTTTCTCCTGAGCTCTTCGTTCCTCCGCTAGCTCCTCCTCATCCGTCTTCTGTGGGAAATTAAGCACG
The DNA here is from genome assembly GCA_023014405.1 of Amanita molliuscula. Classification (NCBI taxonomy): domain Eukaryota; kingdom Fungi; phylum Basidiomycota; class Agaricomycetes; order Agaricales; family Amanitaceae; genus Amanita; species Amanita molliuscula. The sequence continues at coordinate 1,333,527 of JAEBUP010000011.1, forward strand.
GGTACAGACCGCCCGCCGCGCTCCAGGTCTCTGGAGAACGTCCCATCGGTGTCGTCTGGCAGCTCCATAATTGCTGCCCTTTCGCCTTTCCAGTTGCGCCATCGGCGTTCCATATTCTCCAGGTATTTTGGCCCAAAACGGCCATCTTCCCACCCGAACAGTCTCTGTCGGTCCTTCCAATGAGTTCCCCGACCCTTGTTGTGCCTTAATGCTCTAGTGGGCTGTTTGGGGATGGTCGGACTCTTCCTTGGTTCTGTAACTGTGTATTGGATGTATCGGAGCCCATCTCGGATGTTTCTGACGAGTTTAGGGGCGTCCGGGTTGGCTTTGTGGAATTTCTTTACAATGGCTGGTGCATTGACGACGTTCTTTATTGGTTCCCAAGTGGCTTCCTCCACTGGGTAATTCTTCCACTTCACGAGGTATTCCAGCCTCGCTCCTCCTCTGCCGCTTACTCGGCTTTCTAAGATTTCTTCGACTTCATATTCCCCTTCCTGGGATTCCTCCACCATCTGCGCGTCCTTGCGCGCCGCTGCTTTTGCCTGTTGTTTTGGGAAAACTGGTTCCCTGTACGGCTTTAAGAGGACTTCGTTAAAGACGTTGTAGACCTTCCATGAGGCCGGAATTTTTAATTTGTACGAGGACTCTCCTACTTTTGCAAGTACTTCCAAAGGTCCGACGAATTTTCCATCCAACTTTTTAGTAGCTCGGATGACTGGTAAATTCTCCGTGCTGAGATAAACCTTATCCCCCGGTTTGTACTCGACGGCCTGCTTTCGATGAGTGTCGTAGCGCTCTTTCATAATTTGCGCTGCTTTCTCCAATGCCAACTTTGCCTTGGCATGTACGTCCTCCAATTCTTTCGCTAGCTGTTCGACAGCTACTGCCTTTGGTGCGTATGTCGGGTCAAGTCCCTTGTTTGGATGTCTGCCGTAATTCATGTAGAACGGAGTAAAGCCTGTGGCAGAATGTACACGATCATTGTGGCAGAACTGGGCCACTGACAACCAATCCGACCAGTTATCCTGTCGGTTGTTTACAAAAATCGTTAGGAACTCCTTTAGTTCCTGATTTACTCGTTCGGTTTGCCCATCTGTTTGAGGATGATAGGCGGTAGACCTGTTGGCTTTGATTCCCAACATTCCGTAAAGATCCGTCATAAATTTCGAGGCAAATTGAGGTCCTCGATCACTGATTACTTTTCTGGGGAGTCCATGCTCCCTGAATACGTTGTCCCTAAACAGCACTGCTGTTCCTTGTGAGGTAATGTCTGATGTGGTTGGTATGAAGTAGGACTTCTTTGTGAAACGGTCTACGATGACCAGAACCATGTTGTTTCCTTTTGATTCTGGCAATGGTCCAACAAAGTCGACCGAGATAACTTCCCATGGTTCGGAAGGAACCTCGTTCGGTCGTAAAGGCGCTGCTCGGGCAGTCCTGTCTGGCTTTGCTTTCTGGCATGTTTCACAGCCAGGAATGTACTTCTCAATGTCCCTTCGCATATTGGGCCACCAGAAGTTCCTGGTGAGCGACTCCAACGTTTTTGCTACTCCGGAATGTCCCCATGAGTGGTGGATAGCAATAATATCTTCTCGAAGTGCCGTTACTGCTGGGACGTATACTCGTCCTTGCCATGTTACCAGTCCTTTCTCAAGTTTGTATTCTCCACCAGCGATTTCCAGGCCTTTAACCACTTGAGTTTCCCATTGTCGACGAGGAACATCCCTAATGTCCTTGATAATGTCGTCTATTGCTCGATCATCATCGAGGACTTTGACGAAAAGATGCTCTTTGAGTAAAATGACGCCTTCATTGTCATTCTCCCCTTTGCTATGTCCTGCTCGTCGGGACAGTAAGTCTGCTTTAGTGTTTGACTTTCCACTTCAGTGTTTTATTACGAAGTTATAGTCCTGTAGGTCCGTCACCCATCTCGCTTGCCGACGGTTGAGATTTTGCGCTTTTCGGAAATATGTTAGGTTCTGATGATCTGTCAGAACTTCAATAGTTTGCTTTGCTCCTTTAAGGTAATGTGCCCATTCGTAGAAGGCGTGCATTACTGCGAGCATTTCTTTATCGTATATTTCATAATTGCGCTCGGCGTCGTTAAGCGACTTTGAAATAAAGGCCACTGGTTTCCACAACCCGTCTTCTCTCTGCTGGGACAAGATCCCTCCTATGGCAAAATCGGAAGCGTCCACCTCTACTCGGAACTGCCCTTCTTCATTGGGGATTCGGAGTACTACTTCTTCCGCTATGGTTGTTTTGAGCCTGTCAAAGGCTTCATCTTGCAGCTGCGTCCACAGCCACTCTTCTTTTCCTGTAAGCCGTGTCAACGGCTTTGCTAGTTTCACGAAATCCTTAACGAAACGTCGATAGAAATTGATGAAGCCCAGAAATTGCTGGACTTCCTTTTTACACTTGGGCGTCGGCCACTCGGATACTGCTTTAACTTTTGCAGGGTCCATTCGTACCGTATCTTTCCCAATAATGACCCCTAGGAAGTCAATTTCACTTTTATCAAAAAAGCACTTTTCAGGCTTCAGCGACAGCTTGTGTTTTTCTAATTTTTCCAGTATTCGGTTAACGTGCTTTGTATGTTCTTCCTGGTTCTTTGAGAACACCAGGATATCATCCATGTAGATAACCACCCATCCTTCTGCAATCTCGACTCGAAATATGTCGTTCATCATAGTTTGGAAGGTGGCGGGTGAGTTGGTTAAACCGAAGAACATAACGAGCGGTTCGAATAACCCTCTGTTGGTTCGAAAGGCGGCCTTCCATTCGTCGCCCTCTTTGATCCGGACATTGTTGTATCCCCAACGTATGTCCATTTTGGAAAACACTTTGGCCTTAGATAGTTGGTCCACAAGCTCTCCTATAAGGGGTAACGGATATCGGTTTTTGACCGTCATTTCATTTAACTTCCTGTAATCCTGTACAGGCCTGAGCTTTCCATCCTTTTTCTTGACAAAGAAGAAAGGAGACGCCATTGGCGATTTGCTAGGTTGGATTCGTCCAGAATCCAAATTCTCTTTCAGGAACTCGTCCAGTTGTTGCTGCTCGTCCCGGTTCAAAGGATAAATCTTGCAGTCTACTGGAGTCGAACCAGGTATAAGTTCAATTGCGTGATCCCATCGTCGTCTCGGTGGGAGTTCGTCAAAGGTTTCCTTCTCGAAAACCTTTCTATGTTTTAAGTAATGGTGAGGGACTGCCTCCTCCAGTGTTCGTTTTTTCTCCGTTTTCGCCTGCTCCGCAGCTATTTTTGTGGCGGTCGAGGCAAAGGCTCGTACTCTTAGCTCGGGTTCCCCGATATGAACTGCTATAAGGCGGTCTCCTTCGTGTAGACAATACGAAATGTCAATCTCATCTTCAGGTTCTTGAACTGAAGATGGCTTCCAACAGGTCCCCGGGCATCGGTTAAACTCCAAGGATTTCTTTTTCCAGTTAATAGTTGGATTATGATGCTCCAACCAATCGTGTCCCAGGAATAGGTCTGTCTTGCTAAGCGTAGCGACAGCACAATCCATTACTTCTTCATGGGATCCTATCTTTAATTTGAACTGGACGAAGTATTCCACACTTCCCGATCCGTTCCGAGTACCGTCTGCGTTGTATACTGGTATAGGACGCAACAATTTCTTTTTGTTCATTTTGTGTTTTTCAACGAACTCTTCGCTTATACACGAGGAGGTGCATCCCGAATCTAGCAACATGGTAATGTTGGCGGACTGGTAAGTATCCATGGTGGTGAGTGTGCCTCTGAGGTCTAACTCCTGCTTCCCAATTCCTTGTACTACTTTTTCCCTCAAGTGTACAAGGTTCCATAGGGCATCGGTTTCGGATAAGGCATTTAACTGCTGGACCAACTTTCCGTTCACTTCTTTCACTCGTCTATCGTCTACCCAGTGGCGTAGACATTCAATTGCCGTCTGTTCGTCCTGCTGCCAGATGCGTCTCAGCACCCACGGCGGCGTCCATGTTTTTAATCTTTTCTTGGGTTTTGCGCTCATTTCTAGGTTTCTTATGTGATGTACGTTCCCTTTGCATTCATAAAGTAAGGCATGCATATTTATTTGGGAATCTACTGGTACTGGTACATCACTAAGAGAACTTGAACTCAAGGCCAGTGAGACAGAGCGCTTGTCTACTGGCTTTCGCCAAAATCCGAGACCTCCTCTATTCTGGCACACCCTTCTGGGGTCGTTTCCCCTGAGCTGCCGCTGCGTTTTATCGCGCTGGTTGCTCGTATAATTTGTTTGCCTTTATCTTCGGCTGTGATTCTTTTCCTTTCCCGACATCTTTCTGTCGGGTGTCCTTTTCTGCCACAATTGGCGCATTCGGGGATTGCTCTTTCTCTGAGCTGCGGACATCTCCACTTAGTATGTCCTTCTTTTTGACAGTTGTAACACCACAGCCTAGTTCGTGGCTTCCTGTCAATGTCCATTGCATTCGGATCTCTACTGCCAGATGCGAATGGAGCTGGCGCTTTGTATTGGTATTGAGGATGAGGATTCGTACTCGGAGTTTGTTCCCGGTACTCCTGACGTGTCTTTGCGAAGCCGTAAGTTTCGTTGGCTTTTCTATATGCCCGTGCAAGGGCAGTGACTCTCGTCTGAATTTGTTGCAAAGTGGCGTTGTCGGGAAGTCCTCCGTATCGAATAAGGTCTCGTCCCAGAGCGGGATTAAGGTTATTTTGGAACTGCGAGATTAGTGCTGCATCGTTCCAATCGGTAAGTGTGGTGAGTGAGTTAAACTTGACAATGTAGTCTTCGACCATCATTGTTCCTTGTCGCAACTTTAATAAGGCTTCTATTGCCTTCTCTTTTGTTTCTGTCGACATGAAGAAATCGTGCATTTGTTTTTTGAAGTCGGTCCAATCCGTGAACGGGAATTGGTTGACTAGTGGTCTTCGTACCCATGCTCTATTATCTTCAGTTGATTCTCCCTCATTCAACTGTTCCCAATCTAGCAGCGGATCCCACCCGCTGTTGTCTATTTTGTCCTGGAACTCCTGTAACGCTTCCTGGAGCGCCTTGAGCTTGACACCGCTCCAATCTGCTGCCCTATCTCCTTTACCGCCCTTCATCCGGTATAGACATATGGAAATCATCCGTTTCTTATCTGTTTCTCTGGATAACATAAAGTAGGTTCCCATCTGTCGTAACCAAGCGTCAACTGTCCTGGGATCTCCCTGGTAGTAGTCAGGCATTTCTGCCTTGGTGAGGGGTCCTGGCTCTGGTCGAGAACTTCGTTGGTACTCGTTTATGATGGCGACAAGAGCCTGTCCAGCACTGGTGATGGCTTGTTGTCTGGCTTCCTCCTGACGATGAATCTCATTTTCCCGTGCTGCTACTGCTGCAGCCGGTTGAGTGTCTGGGAGGGGTTCTAGTGTTTCAGAGTCTGCCCAATGGGTCCTCCATCCAAGTACGGCGTGGTAGGCTTGGGCTATCATGTCCACTGTTAATCGAAAGGCTCCTGCTCCGACTCGGTGTGACCCATATCCTTGCCACATCATAGCTTTCATCCAGGGCCATCCCCCAGGTTCTCCTGAAACGCGAACACAATGCCACATGTGGCTGCATCCTTTTGTTCGCCTCCAGTATATGGGTCGGTATTCGTCCATAAGTTCCGGATCCCATCCGTATATTTCTCTTATGGTGGGGTAGGCTGGCCATTTATACGAGTTCCAGTATTCTCGCTTTACGAGCCAAAGGTAACAGTATCCAGGATACTTCGGGTGTAGTTTGTTTTGTGCTTGTTCCGAGAGTCCTGGTCGTTCATTCCTGAGACAGGGATCTATCTCTACTAAAGCTGCCGCTGCGTCTGAGCGCGCTGGTTGCTCTAGTAGTTCTTCCCCATTGTCCTCCCATAGGCTGATGATTTCGCCTACTTCTGGGTCGTTTGTATTTTGTTCTGCTCCGACCCTTAATTCTTTATGGCCGCTGGTGAATAGTATTTCCACCATGTCCCATCCATTGACATCGGCCATTTCCAAGCCCACATGTACTACATCAGTTCGTTCTGTGGCAGTCCACCTTGTGTGGACTCCTTCATTTCGGTATTCTGCGTCCATTTCCCATATGGCTGCGATCGTAGGGTAAGCAGGCCATTCGTATTTATTCCAGTACTTGGGTTGGATAAGATTTAGGTAGCAGAATCCTGGTACCGATGGTGCGAGTTTTTCTGGAATGGGGCCCATGCATATGGTCCACCAGAAGCCTGGCGTGATGTTTCCGTTTAACGCATGCATTAATGCGTTCCAGTCAGAATGTTCCAATGTCATTCCGTCATGTTCGTATAGTTCCTTGACATGATGCTCGTACTGTATGGTGTGAGGTTTTATCGCTGTAGTTCGGATAGCTCTTTCCCCATCGATGATAAGCATGAGCCATTGATTGTATTTGGATGTCATCAAGGCTTCCCATATGGGACTGGATGCGTCCCCTTTGAATGATTCATTTAACAAGTTAGTGAGGGTAAGGTATTCCCTCGTTGCTCTTTCCAGGGCCCGTTTTGCCCGTAATGCGGCTCGATTTGCTGCCCTTTGTTCCAGTAAGGCGTTCCATGCCTCTTCCTGGATCCTCGTCTCTTCGGCTTCATTCTGCCGGGTAAGCTGTTGTGCACGCGCACGTCTTTCTTTCTTTTGTTCTTTTAAGAACTTCCACCATAATCGTATGTGGTTGTCGTATCGGCGGTAGATGACAGCGCCGGTTATCTCTTTAGGTCTGGATGAGACCTTATCGTAATCGGTGACCCAGTCCGCTTCGAAGATGCATCCAATCTCCGAAAGTGTCGCCTGGGCGTGAGGTAGTATGTATTTGAACGTGCAATTCATTGTGACGAGGGATGGTGTAGGTTTTTCCTGTAAAAATAATCTTCAATCAAGTTCAGGCCCTCCACTGACACTTGATCTGTTCTTGCGGCAACCGAAAATCCGCGCCTGTCGATGACGTCTCTTGGGAAACAAGAGAGATGTTGTCTGCAGCGTCGTGGGTCCGCAAGCTAACTATTGGGTGCACCCGGCAATTCGCCTCACTATCTTTGTGCCTAGTTATCACCCCGAAATCAGGTAGGGGTGCTAGTACAGGGAGTGTGTGAGGAACTTGGGTTCAGCCTTGATATGCAACACCAACAGAGTTGTTTCGCTCGTTCCTGAGTTTTTCCGCAATAACAGTGTACTACACCCGGGGCGCGTCTGTGGTCTCCTGCCTACGCTCTCCCGGCAATGCTAGTACTCTCGTCTGTTACTGTTTGTAGACTACCCAAGCTTGGGTTTGTTGCCAGGCCCCTGTGGGCGTATTGAGGACACTTAAACAGTGCCCGTTGACAGTAAAAAGTGTTGTAGTCGATGTCGACAACGGCTCCGGGATAATCGGAAACAACCGTCAAGAATGAAACTAGGCCGTTGAATGTCCTTTGCAGCTACGAGCGGCGTGCTCGGTGCTGGACAGCTAGCAACGGGGTAGAGAGTAAAGTCTCTAGATTATGTCAGGACTGCCCTAGACACAACCTAAGCGACTCAGAGTGGTGACTTGTTAGGTCAAAGAAAAGATGTTTGCTCAGTAGCTATGTCTAGTGACAATAGACTATCTAGAGACTTAAGGTCTCTTACGCTAAACTACGGCCCTTATAAAGCCCTTCCCCGGTCTGTGCGCAGACAGCGCGCAGCACAAGTCCCTCACAATAAGGCGACTTGGCGCAGCAGCCATCCTGCGCCCATATGACCATACTTGGGGTCATCTCTCCATATACGGCTGCGACTTATTGTGTTGCGCATTCAACCGTTCCCATGCACGCCGTACCGTTGACTCGGTACTCTTCGGCGTTCCCATGTAGCCCCTCAGGCGCCATACCGCTCATGATTCCTTTCATAGCGTAGGCCCATCATCGGGCCACCTCCTAAGTCGGCACTCGGTATATCTTCATAGCCGAGGCTGACCTAACCACCTTCCATATAAGGGCCATAGTGTTCGCACAGAGTTCCCATCCTAGTGGCGTCTCGTCTAGCCCTTGTATCCTAACGTTTGAGCTTGATAAAATAGATAAAAAGAAAAAGAAAATATCCTCCAACTCTCCAAGTCCATAGCCTTCGATCTTCTATTGACAGTATTGTCTCTAAGTGCATGTCTTCATGGTTATCGTGATGTCGTTACTGTAATGGTTTGAAAATAGGAGGTATGCTCATAACACTCTTGTCCAAGTACTGGATCAAGGTGGTTTCGAAACTGGGAGATCAGGGCCTGATCATTCCAGTCTGTTAATGAAGTAAGGGAGTTGAACCGAATGATGTAGTCTTCTACAACCATTGTCCCTTGTTGTAATTTTAGTAAAGCCTCGATAGCTTTTTCCTTCGTCTCGGTTGACATGAAGAACTCATGCATCTGATTTTTAAAATCTGCCCAGTCCAAGAATGGGAATTGTTTCGTCAGAGGTCGTCTCCTCCAATTTCCGTCATCTGTGGTTTCTCCTGCATTTAGCTGGACCCAATCGAGTTCAGCGTTCCAGCCCTCGTTATTTATTTTATCTTGAAACTCCTGTTGCGCTTCTTGGAACGCTTTGAGTTTTACTCCGCACCAATCTGCTGCTCTGTCCCCTTTCCCGCCTTTGATTCTGTTTAGGCAGATTGGGATCTTTCGACAATCTTCTTTTTCTTTTGCCAGCATGAAATATGTTTCCATCTGGCGCAACCATCCATCCACCGTTCATGGATCTCCTTCATAATGGTCAGGCATTTCTGCCTTTGTAAGAGGGCCCGGTTCTGTTTGTTTAGACTGTTGATATGCATTTATTATATCAACGATAGCATGTCCTATGTCTGCGACGGCCTGTTGCCGGTTCTCGATCTGTTGATTTATTGCCACCTCCTGAGCTGCCCTAACTGCTGCTGGTCTTGTAGGGGAACAAGGTCGGATCGTCCTGGAAGTACCCCAGTGTTGTTCCCATCCGTTCATTGCTCTGTACGCCTGTTCAGCCATCTGGGCTGTGAACCTGAAAGCTCCGAGTCGATGTGACCCATTGCCTTCCTGCAACATTTCTTTTATTTGTGACCAGCCTAGAGTTCCTCCCGATACCCGGACAAGATGCCACATGTTGTGACACCCCTTTGTTTGTCTCCAGTATATGGGCTGATATCGATTTCTTAATTCAGGAGCCCATTCATTCACTTCTCGGAGTGTAGGATAGGCTGGCCATTTATATTCGTTCCAGTATCGTTCCTTTATTAACCAAAGGTAACAGTATCCTGCTAGTCGTGGGTGTAGGTTGTTTCGTCCCCACTCATTGATCGTTGGACACCCATACAGGGTTCCAGTTTCCGGTTTTGACTGAGCTGCTGCTGCGACTTCGCGCACTGGTTGCTCGTCGTATATGTTTCCATTCAATGCGTGCATCAACGCATTCCAGTCGGCATGTTCCAATGTCATGCCTTCATGCTCATACAGTTCTTTTGCATGGCATTCATACTGTATTGTGTGTGGCGCTATTCCAGAAGTTCGAATAGCTTTCTCTCCATCAATGATAACCATAAGCCATTGGTTATATTTTGACGCCATGAGTGCCTTCCATATGGGACTGGATGCGTCCCCTTTGAATGAGTTGTTTAATAGGTTCATCAGGGTTAAGTATTCCCTATGTGCTCTCTCCAGGGCTTTGCTTGCCCGTAACGCAGCTCGTTTTGCTGCTTGCTGTGCTAGTAAGGCATCCCATGCCTCTGTTTGAATTTGTAACTCCTCGGCTTCTTGTTGCTGGATGATCTCTTGCATGTGTGCGCGCTTCTTTCGACGTCTTTCTTTCAAGAACGCCCACCACAATCGTACGTGGTTATCATAATGGCGGTAAATAGTATTGCCAGTACTTTCGATAGGCCTAGTAGAGACCTTGTCGCTATCAGTAACCCAGTCCGCTTCGAAGATGCATCCAATCTCCGAAAGTGTCACCTGGGCATGAGGTAGTATGTATTTGAACGTGCAGTTCATTGTTACGAGGGATGGTATAGGATTTTTCCTGTAAAAGAATCTTCAATCAAGTTCAGGCCCTCCACTGACACTTGATCCATTCGTTCGGCTGTCGATTTAATCCGTGCCTGTCGATGACGTCTCTTTGGAAAAAAGAGAGATATTGTCTGCAGTGTCGTGGGTCCGCAAGCTATTGAAATACGTGTGCCCGGCAATTCGCCTCACTATCTTTGTGCCAAGTTATCAACCCGAAGTCAGGTAGGGTTGCTTGTACAGGGAGTATGTGAGGAACTTTGTATCAGCCTTGATACACAACGTAAATCAAGTTTCTTCGCTCGTTCCTGAGCTCTTCCGAAATAGCAGTGTACTATACCCAGGGCGTGTCTATGGTCTCCTGCCTACGCTCTCCCAGTGCACTAGTACTCTCTCCTGCTACTTTGTGTAGACTACCCAAGTAGGGTTTGTCGCCAGGCCCCTGTGGGCGTATTGAGGACACTTAAACAGTGCCCATTGACAGTGGTCTGTCGAAGTCGGAGTCGCCAACAGTTCCGGGATAATCGGATTACTACCGTCAAATCAAGACAAAACAAGTAAGTACTGAATAAGGAAAATGTATGAAAGGGGAATGTTCAACATGTGCAGGAAGGTGTTGAACCTTTGTCTGGAAGACACCAATGCCATTCTGGCCATAACAAAGGTGCTACCCAGACAAGCTCTGAGATGCCAAAGGGAGAGGGGAATGATGGGCTATTTCTTCTCTATTGTATTTTGAAGACAGGAGGATATATATATATAGAAAGATGAAAGATAAAAATAGTTCAAAACCCGGACTCTATGTCAGGGTATGTCAGATATCTCTGGGATACTGCACCATCAAAGGCAATGCAAAACTGTGCCAGGAACAAGGAACAAAATGATGAAATTGGAACAAATATTGAAACAGACCAAAAATGTCTATAACCTGGCATCTCTACTATGTCCAAATGTATCCATGTGACTCTGAAATACCTCTGGAAAGTGGGTGCACCATATATGAAGTCCAAAAAAAGTCTGGCAAAGAACTTGACACATTGAGAGCAATTAAAGAGGCAGGAACTGGGTTCTAAGGGGCATCCTGCATAGACAGATTGTGGTCTATGTTGAGTAAGGAAGGTCTACTGGAGGTCCTTGATGGTGACAATGGCAAATAACCAGTCTAATGATCTTTGGAAGAGTGTGGTTGGTTTGACTGGTCTTGAATGGCTAGTAATATGTCCAATAATCAATGGCATGGTGAGGATAAGGCTTAAGGATAAAAAGGTGTGCAAGATCAAAGGTGAGTGAAGGCAGAAATAAACTCCAAGAGCAAGATGAAGGTCCACAACTCTTTCAGGCACCAAATTTGTCTTTCCCTGATGCACCAGGGACACAATTCAAAAGCAGATCACTTGTGTGGGCATGGCAGCACCACAGCAATGCTAAAAACATTTGGAACTGATATGTTTGATCAACCATCATTGATGCCAAGATGCTGGGTCAAAGCTGATCAAATTTTGAACCTCAAATGTGTTCACCTATCACTGATCTTCATTTGAATCTGAATGATCTTCAATGAGCCTGTCAATCTGAGAGTCACCAGTGCCACCATCCACTTCAAAGGTCCTTCAAATGCTTCAAATGTTCTAAATAATACCACTCTGACTTCAATTCCACCCTAGGCATGCAGTGTGCATATCAGCATGTGGCCTTGACTATAACATCTCATGATCAGTCACATAAATGCATCATCCTCTTCCACTGTCTGTCCCACATTGACACACTTTCTGCAGGATCCCAGGAGTCCAATTAGTGACCTGTACTCAGGATACTTGTGCATTCCTGAGATATGAGGGAGGTGACTGCCATGCCATGGAAGAGGAAAGGAAAACCCATATTGGGCTTGAACAAGGATCACTGCAGGCTTGAAATTCAGATGTGTAGTGAGACTTAAAGTTTTGCAACAATTTGACACCTCATCAGCCTAGGTCCACTTTGCTGTGAATGAAGACATATGTCAAACCTTGACCACACTGCACATTGTTATGAGCTGGAGAGGAACCCCTATGTCATGTGATAGGGACCATACAGGAGTCAACAGTTTCATTGACAGGATAACTCTGGGAAGGCTACAATACCCTTGGCAATGACTAGAAAACCATATAACAGTAACAATGGCAACAACAACTATGTGCAATGGCTTATTTATGCCTCAGATGGGTTGGATGAAGACTCACAGGATTTATTCCCATTTTACATGATTTATTAGAAGGTGGGACAAGCCTTAACTCAAGAGTGAAGACAAAGAGTCAGGAATTACTTTAAGTGGAAACTACAGCCCAATGATGGTGGCCTCTACATGCATGAGAATGGATTACTCAGCAGAGTGCTGAGCTGGGATGTTGGGTCTTGGGAACTTGGGGATGGATGCCACAGTCATGGGAACTGGCTGGATATGCATGAGGCACAGCCAATGTATTGAAGACTGCAGAGCCAAGTATTGGCACATGGGCATGCAGATAGATGGTTAGATGCAGGGGGAGTCCATTGCTGTGCATTACTCAATATGAGGGGTTTTAGCTGTGCATGGACCATGAGCTCTGGTATAAGTAGGGATTAGTTTCAAGCTTAGAGCCCTTAAGGCTCTAGGTGGTATGCTACAACCACTCTGAGTATATATCGGTTTCGTCTCTGACCTAACAAGTCAATGCTCTAAGGTTATTTGGGTGTGTTTATGTGTGTCCCAACATTACCCAGAGCCTTTACTCTTTACCCCTCTGTGGACAGTCATATTACTCAAGAGCATGCCTTGCTCTGAGTTGCCATTGTTCCAGAGGCCCATTGACTTCAACTCTGAGAGGTAGTAATTGCAAAGCTTGCAACCTCTCCAGGTGACTATGACATACTAGGCAACAGTGACAACCCACTGTCAACAAACTCTGTTTAAGAGTTCTGACAAGCCCTTAACTTGGGTGGCAACAAACAGTTCTAGATGAGAGCTAGAGTTTGCTGGGGTGTGGTGTAGGCAGGAGACCATAGATGCACCCTGGGTAACTAGCACTAGAATTGCAGAAGAGCTCAAGGAATGAGCAAAGAAATGCCAACTGTGTGATCTATCAAGGCTATTAAAGTCTCATCATACCCATCTGTATTAGCAGTCCCACACCCACATCTCATGGTGACTGATAACTAGGCACAAGGACATTTGAGTGAACTGCCAGGGACACACTTTTGGTTAAGCTTGTAGACCATTGACCAAATCAAAGATTCAAGTGTGGGTAGGGTTGTGACCACATCAAAGTATGACTATAAGAGGACACTATAGTTACTGAAGAAGAGGCAACAGCACTTGTTGTCTAAGGAGTATCTAGGTGACCACTAGGTGACTGCCAAGAGAATGGACTTAGTGTCAAGAGAGAGGGCTTGAACTAAGTTGAAGATTTTGCATTACAGGAATTTAGCACCCTCATCACAAGAATATTATTGATATCTGACATCAACTATGAGATCAGCATCAGGAGCAATGGAGTGCTCATTCAGATATATTTTACCCCATGCCCAGGTGACACTGGTTCAGATTGGATGGATCTTTGACACAGACTGGGTTTTGACATCAGATGACATTTTGGTTCAGTTGGGACTGAGGGAATTTATCAGGGATACAATGATCTGCCAATACAATAACCATGTTAGGTTATGGCAATGGCACTTAAAAACTATTTGACAAGTGCAACAATGTGACAAGTGGTGGCAGCTCCAACTCGAGGAGGCTGTGAAGATACAGGAACAGGAAGAAGCTTGGGAAGCCCTTCTAGAGCAACAACGAGCCAAGAGGGCTGTACTCCAGGCAGAAAAAGTTATGTGCCAGGCAAATCAGGAATACAACACCCTGATTGAGATTTTGGAGAAAAACTACAATGGAAATCCAACAAATCCTATTTGGCTTGTGGTGCTAGGGTCATGATATAATCAGTGGGTGGATACGGCAATCTGCAGATAAAAAATT